>OY856411.1:779242368-780497368 GCA_963693085.1 Alisma plantago-aquatica | reverse complement strand
TATGGACATATTTTTTGATTTTGGGGGGCAAATGATATTATTTTTGGATGAAATTTTTTGAGGAGCTAGATAAAATACTCCTCTACAATTGAGAAATAAAAAAAAATTAGGAAGGGTGTGTGGATAGCTACCCGCGTGGGTATTAAATAAATCCACATATATATATGTATCTCTCTCTCTCTATATATATATTTATATATATGTATGTATGTATATAGAGACACACATATATATATATATGTGTGTGTATGTATATACACATAGATATATGTATATATAGGATAAACAAATTGTATACATGAGTACATGTATTGTGTGGGTACCCATCATCATTTATGACGGTTGCACAATTCTACATTACAATCTAACCTTATGGATTCGAGTTATACCCATTTGATAAATGTGTATAAAAAATTACCTTAGTTTGACTACTAGTATATACACTTTATGTATTATCCTGTGTTGTGCGTTTTGTTATGTGCTTTAGACTTGTCTTGTCTTAGTTTTTCTTCTATCCCATATTTCTTAGTTTTGTATCTCCCTTCCTCTCTTGTCCTATAATTTATTCCTTGCCTATCTCCTTGACTTCGACTATAGAGTTGGATAGATGCCACTTATCCAGGACACATTGACTTGGAAGTCGGTAACTAAGTGAGTGAATGGCTCTAATGAAACTCACAATCCCTTTTAGAAAACATTGTGATTGTTTCAATATATCAAATAAATGCCTTTCCAGTTTATATGGTATTAGACATGTTCGATCCTCCCTAAACCATCCCATCGACACTCCTCCCCTACCATCGACCCCCACTACCTCCACCTTTTCCACCATCTCCACCACCATCTAGTCAACCTCTCCCTTCATTGCCTTCATCACCACCACCTTCCCATCGACCTCCACCACCCATTGACCCATCAACCCATCGATCAAACCTTCATCTTCCACCCATTTACCATCCATTCATCTTCCACCCATATACCAACCCTTCATCTTCCACCCATAAACTTTTCACCCATTGTCCCATCAACCATCGACCTACCATGAACCCTTCAACTTCCATAAACCCCATCAACCTCCAACCATTGACCTCCACTCATCGACCTTCACCTAGCTCCCACCCCCACCGACATCCACCTCATTGACCTCCATTCATTATCCTTCTCCCCCTTCATCAACCTTCACCTCTTCCCACCCTATCAACCTCCACCCCCGCTGACCTCCACACCATTGACCTATATCCCATCAACCTCAACACCATAGACCAATAATCCATCAATATACACCCCCATAGATCTCCACACCATCAACCTATAACCCATCAACATCCACCCGCATCGACCTTCATCCCTTTTTTTTCTATTCTAGTTAGTCATAGAGTAGCAAGTTGATACCCTAAAGGTATCACTTCTTCTTCTACCTATACCACATGGTGGAGTGAATCTCTTACCATGGCAGCGTAGGTATTTTTCTTCTTCATACTACCCCTATGTGGGTTTCTCAAATTTCTGTTAAATATGATATGTTGCTTCTATCCACTACCCCTATGTGGGTTTCTCAGATCTGTTGATCTAGATATATTGTTGCTTCTATCTAATGCCCCTATGCAGGTTCCTTGGATCTATTTGGATTTGGTTGTTGCTTCCTCTACCACTATACAAGTTGTTTAGATCTACTCATCCATTATTGTTGTCGATGCTCCTATTTTGTTGTTGCTGCTCCACTGTGGGTTTCTCAAATATCATCATCCAGATCCACCTTTTTGTACTACTTCTACTTACTATTTGTGTGCATCATATCTCTGGATTCCATGGCAAATACAGATACTTAATAGACCTTATGTGTTACTACTATGAAACTTGATGGATCAAATTACCATCTTTGGACGACATCATTCAAACTCTATGTCAAAGCCCAAGGATGTTACTCTCACATCTCTTCTACTGCTAGGGATCCTCCTGATAACTCGTTGGATGACAAAGTCAAATAGGTCTACGACCAAGGATCAAAGAGGATTCTGGCATCATGACGTGGATGGTAAATAGTTATGAACCAAAGATCAATCAATCTCTTATTTGCCTACAAAATGCCAAAGCCATGTGGGATCAACTGTCTTATGTGTACTCTCATTAGAAAAACCTAAAGAAGGTCTTTAAGATCTTCAAAAACTTGGCTAGAAAAGAGTATTCCACTGACGAATCTATTGAAGACTATAACAACCAGTGTTTAGCACTTTGGGCTAAATTTGAAGTATATCATCCACTCTATGCTAATATCGAAGAAGTTCAACAACAACGCATTTAACTTCATCTCATTCAATTTCTGGTTGGTTTCTGTCATTCCTTTGCAGGTGTGGTAGACTAGATCTTATCCAGTGATCCCTTACCTACACTAAGGGATGTTCTCAAGCTTGTTCAACACCTTCATTCTATGTCTGCTACTTTTGATGATAACTTGATCCTTGTGGTCTCTTGCTCTGATTCTAGCCAAGGGCATGGACGTGGTTATGGTCGCGACCATGGTTGACATGCTCCTAGACAAGGTCCTCCTCTGGGCCCTGGACGAGGTCAGCCTCAACCTACTCCTGCCAACCATTCTGCAACTTATGTGGATGCTCAAACCAGACTGAGGATTGTTGTTAGAAAAAGCATCATGCACCTTCCTGGATGAATCAGGTTTGTTCTGATGTTTGTGAAGACTCAACTGCTACTTCCTTAAGTTCTCCCCAACCACGATTGAGTAGATTCTGATGGAGTTTGAAAAACTCCTCCAGGCTCGACTATCCTTAGCAAAAACAACTACAAAAGGAGGTTCCTATGATTTAATTGCATCTCCTGCTACTTACGATACAAATAAAGGGGTCATCAAATCTGGCACATCTACCCATATTTATGGTTGTTTCAAACATTTCATTGCCTTATTTAAAACTATAAGTGTCCCTCTTGTGAATTTTAAGGATGGGACTCAGTCTGTTGTCCATGGCATTGGAACTATATATCTATCTAAAAATTTGCCCTTAAATCTATCTTATATGTTCCAAGATTTCCTCTTAATTCACTATTTATCAGTAAAAATTGTTAAGAGTCTTTACTTCTTGATTGGTTTTGATCCTGAGAGTTCTATTTTTTAGTTTCAACATATGAGGAAGATTATTGGTTCGGGCCATGAGGGACCAGATGGACTATACTACATAAATGTGCCAAAATCTTCTACAACTCTGCTATCTGCTTCTGTTACTAGTTTTCAATGGAATTATCATCTGGGCATCATTCTGATGTAAAACTACATTGTTTATTTTCTAATATTTCAAAAGAAGAAAAAATTATGCTTGAATCATGCCAATTTAACAAACAAACTTGAGTTGTTTTTATAAGAATAAATAAGTTAGTTCTAAAAATCTTTTTGATATTTTTCATGCTGATATTTGGAGTCCATGTTCTATTTCTAGCTTGTGTGGATATTGCTATTTTATGACCTTTATTGATGTTTATTCCAGGGTGACTTGGTTGGTTCTCCTAAAAGATTGTAGTATTGTTTTTCACACTATCACCTACATTTTATTGAGATCTAAACCCAATTCTAAATTACTGCTAAAATCATGTGAACAGATAATGCCCTAAAATTTATGCAATTTTTTTCTCTACTTTGTAGTTCTCTGGGTATCATTCTTCAGACTACCTTCTATTACACACAACAACAAAATAGTGTGGCAGAAAGGAAGAATTGTCATCTTCTTGAAGTAGCATGCACGATTCTTCTTCACTATCATGTTCTTAAACATTTCTAGCCTGGAGTTATTTATATAGCATGTTGTGTAATTAACCATATGCCTTCCTTTGTATTGCATAATCAAGTCCCTATCTCCCTTTTGTATCCCAATACACCTTTATTTTCTATTCCACGACACATTTTTTGTTGCACATGTTTTGTTAAGAATCTCCACCCTAGGATATCTAAACTTGACCCTCTCTCCACTTAATGTGTCTCTATGGGTTATTCCCAAACTCAGAAAGGTTATTGGTGTTATGATCCTATCAATCATCAATGGTTTTTTAGTGTGGATGTTGTGTTTTTTGAAAAGATGTTGTACTACTCTGACGAAGGGGCTGCTTTGTCTAGTGATGTGGTGGATCCTACTCCTCCTCCTGAGGTAGTAAAGCATGATCAAACTGATGAAACTGAAGAGGTGTCCATGAGAAGACCCATGGTTACAGTTCCCCCTCTGGCTCATCAACAACCAGTTCGTCCCTCTTCGGTAGGTCACAAGACCCCGCAAGTGTTCTCTGACCTATATCTTCCTATCAGCCTAAGAAAAGGTGTTTGTTCCAGTACTCGACATCTGATTAGTAATTTCTTTTCCACCACTAATCTTGATGCTAGATTTGCATGTTTTACAACTGCCATGTTTGCTATTTTTGTGTTGAAGAATGCTACACAATATCTTCAACATCCTACACGGCGTCAAGCTATGGAAACTAAAATGAATGCCATATGAGATAGAAAGAACAAGGACTTGTTTCTCATCCTAAAAATTGTCTGACGGTTAGTTGTTGTTGGATTTTTATTGTTAAATATCAACCAGATGGTTCTAGTTAATGAATGAAGGCTTAACTTGTAGCCAAAGGATACACTCAGACCTATAGAGTGGACTACTTTGAAACTTTCTCTCCTATGGAACATCTCAATTCTATGAGAGTACTTATCTCTTTAGCTGTTAATAAAGATTGGCCTCTTTATCAGCTTCATGTCAAAAATACCTTCCTGTATGGTGACCTACATGAGGAAGTTTATATGGAGCAACCACCTACTTTTTTAGTCAGGGGGAGTGTTCCAAATTCTGCAGTTTCTGGAAGGCCATATATGACTTAAAATAAAGTTCGTGGGCATGGTTTGATAAACTAAGCCAGATACTTCTCAAGTTTCAATATCAGCTCTCCATTCTAATCATTCTATTTTTATTAAAAAACCATCTCTAGGCTTGTTGTACTCACTATTCATGTGGATGATATCATCCTATTTGGTGATGATTATGAAGATATTGCATCTACCAGATGATGTCTAGAACAACATATTATTACTAAAGATCTAGGTAAACTTAGATACTTGTTGGGAATTGAAGTTTCCATATTGTCTTCTGGCATATGCCTTTCACAGTGCACATATGTGTTGAAGCTTCTGACAAAAGCATGTATGCTTGGTTCTAAACCTGCTAATACTCATCTGGATCCCAATATCAATTGGGATGATGAATCTTCACCTCCATACCCTGCTAACCATCAATATCGATGAATGGTTGGTAAGATTATCTATCTCACTATGACAAAAGTTGATATAACTGCTGATGTTGCACTTGTCAGTAGGTATTTTGACAAACCTCTACAATGTCATTGGGATGTTCACTACAGCAAAATTGCCCAATAGTGGCATTTATTCTAGTGGCTTTTATAAAAAAAACCACTATCTTTCTAATATACATGCATTTTTTATTAAAATGCCTCTAAACCACCTATTATAGAGTTTCTAAAAAGGACATAACATTAAAGCCATTTTTATTTTTAATTAGTGGAAATTTGAAATTGCCATACCAAATTAGAAAACTAATTGGTAACACAAATTTTACTTCCCGCTCCAAGTTTTCAACTTCGCGCTCTAAAAAATCGTGATAGTTCGATCTAGCGCTCTGCTCTTTCTCGATTGATACAACTCTCCGCTCCTCAGACCAGTGCATGGAGCATCGGCCTTGGCGATTATTGCCCTAGCAAGGAACTTTCCTGTGATACTTGGCGATCGCATGGAGTGCTCTTCTCTTTCTCGGCTGGTGGCAGCTTGCTCTGTGCCATTTGTGAGTGGAGGAGTGAAACTTGCCGACCATGCGCGGTCTTTGTCGTCAATCGGGAACCTTCATCCATCGCCTATTTGGACCGAGCCAACCTGAAGCACTGCCACAGACTGACTCTATCCCTCAGGCACCGGCGAGCTCGAGTGAGGGACTCCAATCATCCAATTCCTCTAAGCTTTGCAACTTTCTGAAGAGGTATGTTGTCATCATGATATTTCCCTGCTTCATCCATTGATGGGGATATGTCTCCAATTATGTAGCGTCTATCTTTTAACCTCCCTCTTATAACCAAGATTTTGGTGGCCACTCACCAAATAAAATATGACATTTTTATAGCCACCTCAAAGTAATAATTAGTGTGGATAATGTATTCAGGTTGCTCCTCCTTTGTTCTTGATATTTCTCATGATAATGACACCAAACCAATAGGCTGAGTGAGCATTAAAGGATCTCAAGAGGTTTAGCCACCACATCTGCATATTGTTTGTAACTGTGAGTTGGAAAGGAACCATGCTGATTGATTCAGTGTATTCCTTAGGTAGGAGTTGCAAGAATACATCCAGGTCCCATCCTATGTTGTTCTCAAGGATTATCTCACACACATTATTCATATGAGTGGTGATTCAGATAATCTAATACTTGGCTTTGAAGTCCTCTAAGATTTATTGATTGGGCACAAAATATTTTCCTAAGGCAAATTATACAGGATTTCAATAGAGATTTTAACTTAAGATTTACTGGTTTTTTCCCACGCTTAGCTTTAGTTGTGTGTTTTTTTTATATGGATTGGATTGATATGATTTTTTCCATGGATATGAACCACCACTTTGTTTCATGCCACATTTTCCTCAATTTAGGTCATATTATTCAGGCCAGACCACATTTTGCATGCTTAATTCATTTTTAGCTAAGTTGTTTGCCAAATTATGGCCATCAATAGGATTTAGACCTACCTTTAATAGGGTTTGGTTTCCATTTGAGCCAATGTAGTTGAACATGGCTCTTTTTCATGTGTAAAACAAGTTGCATGACATACTTTGTAGTCATTGATACATGTGTTAGGAGTCTGCAACTAGTCTGTAAATCATGATGACGCTTTACTATGGTTGTTAATATGTGTTGACCTTGGCTTAACCTATTTTCTAAACAAGTAGATGTCAATGATAATTTAGTTAACCAATCCCTATGATTGATCCTAATTCAGTTCAGTATTGTTTTGCATTCATACATGATCGTGCTAAAATTTGTAGTGTGCATTTCCAATTTTAGGTTTGACTTTTTTGACGTTACAACTTTATTGTGTGGGGCATGACATTTTCAGTATATCCAATGCAATTAGTTCAGGGAAGACCACAATTTGTATGCCTACTTTAGGTTTAGCCAAACAATTTGCCAAATAGTGCTTGTGAGTCATATTTAGACCTATCCCTAACAGGGTTTGCTTTCCACTTGGGCCAATACAACTGAACATGTCTCTGTTTCATGTGCCAAGCAAGTTGCATGATAGACTTTGCAGTCATTGATACGTGCAGTGATTGATACTTTCTGGATGTATATGTTCTACAGGTTTGTAGAAGGTGAGCTTGTAGAAGATGAGGTTGTAGGTTTGGAAACCATGTTGGTGGTTTTGAGGTTTACAAATTCTCCTTTGATACTAGCGGATAGGACCAAAGATCCTGTTCATTTTCTGATTCACTTCAAAATGATTAGAATGTGCCTGGGTCCTTATTATAAGTATGTTCTTTTATCCTTTTAAAAAGTATTTCAAACATAGTGTCATGTACTCATAAAACTAAAGAGGCAGTAATCTATCCCATTTACATATAGGTCAGAGAATAATAACCTCACATAACTCATTTAGAAAATTTACAATTTTTAGATGAATCCTTCTTGTCATAAAATTTGTGGTACTATCAAAATAATAAGATGATAATATATCTTGTAGTAGTGTTTTGATAAACACAAAAGTACAAGACTATAGTAAAAATGTGCAAAGACACCACTAACCTCTTTAAACAGGTCTCACACCTTCTATAGTAGTGCATGGATACTCCAAATTAAATAGGTCTCACACCTATAAAAAATAAGCTAGACACCATTAACCTCTTTGATAATATAAAATATGAGTGTTGATTAAATAAATAGATAATAAGTGTCACCTCATTTTATGAAATACCAAGATACATCAAATTATAGAAAATACTAGTTACTTCCTTGAAATTCTCAAAGAAGGATTAGTGAACATTGGACCGATTGCAAAGATATAGGACATGATCTCCTCTATTAGATTTCTTTTCAAGCTATCATGTATACCACAGTAAATTTGGTTATGATAAGCAATAAAAGGTTAACTGATGTTATACAACTTTTTCTGAAAAATATAACATCGTTATATGTACTTACATTTTGTTAATACTAATATTATGCAGTCTCTGTCCACCCACAACAGTCACTATGAACTGGGCCTCTATGCCAATGTTAACGTTCCCTATTGAAGAACAATTGGACATCATCCTAGATGATCGTTCCTTAAACCAATTGGCCATACCCAAACATTGGCGTTTTCTAAAAGGAAGACACTACAGGCCTGGTGAAGTGACCCTAAATTTTGGCAATTATTCACATGTTATCGAGGTTGCGTATGATTTGGCGGGAAATCTTGTATCAAAATCCGGTTGGCATGATTGGATTAGAAAGATGCTAGTGGGCCATAGCGACATGCTTTTTCTCCGTCCAGTTGGCCATAATACCATCAAATTTTGGATAACCAACATCAACTGTGAGACCCCCGATCATCTATGGCGGTATGAGCGCACGATGGAGGATATCAACTCGGACGAATCTGATTATGAGGCCCCTATCAGTTTAGATTTGTCTAAATACAGTGAGGAGCTCCGTGACACAGCACAATCATCAAAAAGGCCACGGTAGGTCCAATTAACAAATATAATTGTCAAGACAAAAAATTTGTGTTTACACTTTTTGTCTCAAAGCAATCAATACTCATAGCTGCTTTCTTTTCTGAACTTCAGGAGAAGATCGCCACAATGATAAGTCCTCAAAGTTACTGATGCGGGACCATGTTGGTGTAGTATTTAGTTGTCTATCTATCTAGACTTGTCTGTATTAATAGTTATTTTAATTATGCGCATGTTTAGGGGTACACCAACCCCTTTGTTTAGTTATTGTTTAGGGGTACACCCCTGTGTGTGGATGCAAAAAGAGATTAATGAATGGAACTGAAAGTTGCTACATGAATGCTTATAACTGAAGTGTTTGTTCCCATGAATGTTCCAAATTCACAAATCCATCCTATCTAACGACACATTCGAAACCAAACAACAAAAAGAAATATGCATATCCTATTATGTTACAAATTACTGATAAATTTCATTATAAATGTTCTTTTATCCTTATTATAACTATGTTCTTTTATCCTTATTATAAGTATTTCAAAAAATGCTTGGGCACCCGCCTAGTCGGATAGGCTCACGTGAACTTCATTTGCATGATTACACTAGTATTTTCTCATATTGTATAGTCTATTTTAATATGACATACTTACTCATATGTTATATGTTTTACTATTTTTATAGAATGGATAAGTCTTGGATAGCAGAGGATGACCAAACCAGCAGTAAATACTTATGTGGAGTATCAAAATTTTTGGATTTTGCTTTTGAACATTCATCGATTGGAGACAAGATTGTATGCCCATGTAGAAAGTGTGCTAATGTATACCAGGTCACCAGAAAGACTACATTGAGCCATCTGCTGTGGCATGGCTTCTTACCAAGCTATATTTCTTGGCCTTTTCATGGTGAATATGCCGATGTTCAAATGGATGCTCCTACTAATCAGGGAGATTTCCTTAATGCTGAAAATTTACAAGATATGTTGCATGATACTTTTCCGAGTTTCAGTGAAGATGGAAATACAGAAGGAGTGGAGCCATCCAGTGATCAACATTTCAATACTGAAAATTTTTATATCTTTTTAAAGGATTCTAAGATAGAATTATATCCAGGGTGTAACAAATATAGCAAACTTGCTTGCATCCTAGAATTCTATCACCTAGTTTGTCTTAATGGCTTGAGTAAGAAAGCATCATCTATGTTTCTTACATTCTTTAAGAAGATGCTACCAGAAGGAGAACAGTTACGTAATTCATTTTATGAGCTAAAAAAGACGATTACGGGGTTGGTCTTAGATTATGTGAAGATTCATGTTTGTCCAACTGGTTGCATGTTGTTTTGGAAGGATTCTACTGATAAAGATGGCTGTGATACATGTGGAGCATCAAGATGGAAACCGATTACAATCCCAGATGATGATGACGAGTTTGCAAAAAAACCCAAGAGAATACCTATCAAAGTGCTCAGACACTTTCCACTTATACCCCGCCTAATGCGGTTATTCATGTCATCAAAAACCTCATCCTTAATGAGGTGGCATGGAAAATATTTGATGTGATGCATCCAGAATTTGCTGCAGACGCTAGAAACATTCGATTGAGACTTGCAACTAACAGATTTAATCCTTTTGGGACAATGAGTACTTCTTACAGTACATGGCCTGTTGTGATTATTCCATATAATTTACCTCCTTGGTTGTACATGAAGCAACCATATTTTATGTTGTCCCTACTCATTCCTGGACCAGCTTCACCTGAAAATATAGATGTGTACTTGCGTACATTGATTGATGAGTTGAAAGAACTATGGGATACTGGTGTACATACATATGACGCTGGAACCAAGGAATTCTTTCAGATGCGTGCTTCTTTATTATGGACAATTAGTGATTTTCCAGGATATGCACATCTATCTGGTTGGAGTACTAAAGGCTACAAAGCATGTCCCTATTGTAATAAAGATATTGTCTCACATTGGTTGCCACATAGTCGTAAAGTTTGCTACAGAGGACATCGTAGGTTTTTGCCAACTAGCCACAGATTCCGAAAATAAGCAAAGGCATTTGACAGTGAGCAAGAGTTTAGGTGTCCACCTAAACCTCCTTCTGGAGCTCAAATATTGTCACAATTGGAGGACGGAAGAACTATAATTGGTAAGAAAAGGCCAAGAGGTAAGGATTCAACACACAATTGGGAAAGGAAAATCATATTTTTTTAGCTCCATATTGGAAAACTAACATTGTAAGGCACAATCTCGATGTCATGCACATTGAGAAGAATATATGTGAGAGTATTGTTGGAACATTGCTAGGTTTGAAGGATAAAAGTAAGGACAACTTGAATGCAAGGAAGGATTTGGAGGATATGGGAATCAAATTTTTGCTTCATCCAAAAACTATTGGTAAATATACCATCCTACCTCCAGCTTGCTATACAATGAAAAAAGATGCAAAAATATTATTTTTCAACCTCCTAAAATCTGTCAAAGTTCCAGACGGGTATGCGTCTAATATATCTAGATGTGCACGGCTGAAGGATCAGAAGATGCTACCAATGAAAAGTCATGATTATCACGTGCTGATGCAATAACTTTTGTCATTAGTTGTCACTGTGTCCTTGCCCAGTAAGAATGCTAAGTCATGTATTATTAATCTTTGTATCTATTTTCAAAGGTTGTGCACTAAAGTCATAGATCCAATTGATTTTTCTGCATTGGAAAATGCAATAGCTGTTACACTTTGTGAGATGGAGAAGATATTCCCTCCATGTTTTTTTGACATAATGGTGCATCTAGCAGTCCATCTCTCTTATGAAGCTAAGATAGCCGGCCCTGTTCAGTATCGTTGGATGTATCCAATTGAAAGGTAACATTTCACATGTCGTGATGACTTTACCTATTGGAATGTAATTTATCATAATATTTTCCTCAACTTTGTTTTTAGGTATCTGATGACCCTAAAAGGATATGTTTGTAATAAAAGATATCCAGAAGTATCCGTAGCAGAAGGATATATAGCTGAAGAGTGTCTAACTTTTTGTTCAAGATACTTGGATGGAGTTGAAACAAAATTAAATCGGCCAAATAGAAACGATACTGACGAAGCAAATTTGGAAAACAATCCAACACTTGACAGTGATGATTGGTCTATTTTCTCGACAGTAGGTCGTGGTATTGGTAAAATGGTAACATGTGTCTTGGATGAACATACATTGAAACAAGCCCATAAGTATGTACTATTCAATTGTGAAGAAATTTAACCCTACATTAAGTAAGTTAGTGTGAACTGTCTTCTATTAATAAAATGCTATAACATATTCCAATAAAATATTGCACATATTTTGTATTCAGGATGCACTATGATATCATTAGGCAAAAACATCCTCAGAAGTCCTTAAAGGAGGTTCAGAGAATACATAGTAACTCATTTGATGGATGGTTTAAGGAACATGTAAGTTTAGTTGTGGAAATTAAATTAGTTATGCTTCATGAATAAAGTCCAACAAACTTTTATTTTGTTAGATTGAGACACTCCTAAGAACAGATATGGTAGACGATAAAATCAAGTTTCTTTCTCAAGGTCCACATCAACTGGCCATTAAGTACAAGGGCTATGTTGTCAGTGGTCATAGATTTCATACCAAGGCAAAAGATGCGAATCGAACAACACAAAATAGTGGAGTCTTTCTGATAGCTAAGACTGATTGTTATTCTAAAACCACTGACCGCAATCCAATTACTAGAGATGTAACCTACTATGGTGTTTTCAAGGATGTTATTGTGCTCAATTATTATGAACACTTTAAGGTGACATTATTTAAGTGTGATTGGGTGGACATCTACTCAATGAGGGGAATCAAGCATGATGAACATGGGTTGACTCTTGTTAATTTGAGACGCCTTCAAACTACAGGAGAACCATTTGTAGTGGCATCTCAAGTTGGATAAGTATTTTATGTAGAAGATGTCACTGCAAAAGGGTGGCATTTTGTTGTAAAGATTGCCCCACGGGATATGTTCAACATGGAAGAAAAATGTTGTATTGAGAATGTCGAAGCTTATGTGCAAGATGAAACTTGAGATGGGCCATCAATGACATCAGAGGATGAAGATACTGGTTGTGACATAGTTAGATTGGATATGGAAGGAATTACTGTTGCTAGTTCAACAACTAAAAAAGACCAATCCCGAATTCAGTAGGATGATGAAAGTGTATCTCAAAGTGATGATGATGACTATTTTGAATGAGAAGATTACAAAATAGCAGCCAATGTTTCTTTTTGTTTGTCATTAATATTTGACTTAAATAAGCCTTTTTTGGCTCAATGTATCTCTTTAATTTTCTGTCTCACATTGTGCTCTAGCTAGGTGTATCAATTTTGCATGTCTTACATTATTCTTATTCATATTTATCCTTGTTTCTACTATTGTTTATAATTATATTTGATTAAATATTTGTGTTTCATTTTTAAATATTATTAATAAAATTGTTATTATGTTGTTCAATATTTTTCTAAATGTGACCATTTTTATGTGACTTTATATACTCAGGATGAGAGAACAGTATAGTGACAACTGCCATAACATGACAGCAGCAAGCAATGATAAGAACAACAACAATGACTCATGTACGGCGACTCATTTGCCTAGCATTACTCGACATGGTTGTTGGCAATCTTTGAACATGTCATCCTCAAATCGCTCCAAAAAAAATTTAGCTTCCCTTCCAACTGAAATTTGTAATGATAGAGCAAACAAATTCAATAAAACTGCTGCTAGCTCTGCAAAAAATGCCCAATCAGCCACGTCTCCCCAAGACTATAATATGGTTGGTGGTTCGAAATCCTCTCAAACATGCACAACTGAAAAGGATATGGGAACAAGGTTCTAAAATCAGCAAAACAAAGAAAGTGGTGATAAAGTTACAATATCAAGAATTTCACAGCTACCCCATGTGCCTAATGTCAATGCTTCCGTGTCTATTCATTCAAGAACTGTAGAGAATAGAGCTGCCAGTAACCAAAATAGCAATGTATTTCCTGATAACATGGACCAAAATGACATCTTTGATCACCATGTTGATTCATTGAATGTTACAACAACACCTTCTAATGGGCTAGGTAATCATTTCATTCATATCATTGTATTTATAGTGCTGCATTTAATCATATATAATTATGCATATATATATTTTATCCTTTATGGATGAATGCTTAGGTCAAAAACATCGAGCAAACAAATTCAATAAAACTGCTACTAGCTCTGCCAAAAATGCCCAATCAGCCACGTCTCCCCAAGACTCTAATATGGTTGGTGGTTCGAAATCCTCTCAAACATGCACAATTGAAAAGGAGATGGGAACAAGGTTCCAAATGCAGCAAAACAAAGAAAGTGGCGATAAAGTTACAAGATCAAGAATTTCATAGCTACCCCGTGTGCCTAGTGTCAATGCTTCTGTGTCTATTCATTCAAGAATTGTAGAGAATAGAGCTTCCAGTAACCAAAATAGCAATGTATTTCCTAATAACATGGACCAAAATAACATCTCTGATCACCATGTTGAGTCATTGAATGTTACAACAACACCTTCTGATGGGCTAGGTAATCATTTCATTCATATCATTATATTTATAGTGATGCATTTAATCATATATAATTATGCATATATATATTTTATCCTTTATGAATGAATTCTTAGGTCAAAAACATCGAGCACATGGCCGAACACAATGTTTGAATGTTTGGAAAAGAAAGCCCGACGATCCAATTCCCATTGAGAAAAATCAATTTGGACAACCAGTAGGTGAAAACCAATGTCACTTATCAAGTTTTCTGACAACCATTGCAAGAGATCCCAATCTTTTTCCACTAAACTATGAGTACTGGAGACAATTTCCAGCAAATAAAAAAGATTATATATGGAATCTTGTGAAGGTATATTATTAAATTTTATTTTTAAATGGTTAAATGAAGCATCTAATTGATATCCTTTATGTCGGTAGAGTAAATTCACAATGGATTCAGATCTGAAGGAGTGGACAATGAAGAGACTAGGAAAGAAATGGAAGGACCACAAGTGTGAGTTAAGGAGACTATACTTCGTAGAAGATAATCCATACAAACAACAACTTCAACAAGTTGTTCCCCACGTGGACAAGTCGCATTGGAAATTTCTTGTCGATTATTGGAGGAGTAATAAAGGAAAGGTAATATTATTTTTTCTATTCGTTGATATTTACAGTACCGCACAGATAATTACTATGCACAATACTGTAATGTTTTCCACAGAGGAAGTCTATAACTAACAAGACAAGCAGAAAATTTCAAAAGGTTAGCCACACAACAGGAACCAAGTCATTTGCATGTCTGAAATATGATGTTAGTAATTTTTGTGATCTATTTAGATAATTTGATGGCATCCGTTAATTTGATGTTTACAATAACCTTGTTTGAATGATAAAGATGGAGAAGGAAATAGGCGGAGAAGTGGATCCCATAATGGTTTTTGAGAAAACTCATCGTAAAAAAGATGGGAGCATAGTTGATGTTGAATCCACAAAAATTTTGGTACAACACATAATATCCTATAGTAATATGTTACATTTACTAATTTCATAGAGGTATATATTTGGTATAAATTGCATCTCGTATGATTTTTTGTATGTAGGAAAAATTTTCTAAGGTAGGATAAGAGCTGTGAAGAAAACAACCTGATGTTACTTCAGATGAAATTTATAGGCATGTTATGGGAGAAGAGAGACCGGGATATGTTCGTGGTTATGGACTTGGACCATCACCTTCTGATATATGGGGCAAGAACCGTAAATCCCGAGAAGCTGAAGAAGCACAAAGGAATCATTTCCAGGATAAGCTTGAAGAACAACGGTTGGAATTTGATGCAAAACTTCAAGAACAAAAGGATGAATTCAACCAAAAATTAGAGGAGTTACTTGCCTTAACTATAGAAGGAAACAGTCAAGCACAACATGTTGGCACTGGCCAAGTATGAATACATTTTATACAAGATGTGTGGTATCAATTATTTTCCATGTTGTTGGTGCATTTTCAGTGGCGTGCGGAGGGTTGTGGCATCAGTTTGAGAACTGACGCCTAACAATTGGCCTTTTAGCGGTGCCCACATAGGTGTCACATTAAAACCGAAACTAAAGGCCTTAAATAACTGACACTAAAGGCCGGTTATGTACTAGTAGGTGTTGAGGTTGGATGGCAGGAATTTCGATAAGAGTTTGTCAATAGATACTTCCCCAAGACCTATCGTGATGAGAAGATTTCATAGTTTGAGCGAATTAGACAGGGCACGATGAAGGTTAATGAGTATGAAGCTATGTTTATGGAGCTTCTACAATTTTGTCTGCACATGGCCAGCACAGATGAAGAGAGAATTCAGATATTTGAGAAAGGTTTGAATGCTGATTTGACCACACTTGTATCTGCCCTGGATAATAGGGAGAACTTTGCTACCTTTGTGGAGTCAGTTAGACGGGTAGAGAGGTCTGTAACAGAGAAATGAGAGGTGAACAGTAGGAAAGCACATGCACAATTTCATAATCATAGGTCTGGCGGTTTTAAGAAACCAAGGTTTTCTACACCTATGGAACCATAAAGGTTCAATACTCAGACACAATGGACATCTAGTCAACGTAGAGGCCATAGTTTTCCCTCAGGAAGAGCTTAGAGTTCAACATCGATGTTAGTGACAGGGCCACCTAGGTCGCAGTAGAATAATAGAGTCTACTACAGGTGTAGACAGACATGGCATGTAATAAAGGACTGTCTAGTTAGGGACGTGGAAGTGACCTAGCCATCGAGGTAGGGCCAGCAGGGTTCTCAGAGATAGTAGTTCAGTAGTGGCTCTAGGGGATGTAGACAAGCATCTCAGGCAGGATCATCTGCACTGGCTAGTAGAGGACGGGGTCAACAACAAGTGACGGCAAGATTATATGCTATGAATCAGCTGGAGGTAGTGGTTGACCCACGCGTTGTGACAGGTCGGATGGAATTATTTCATTATGATATGTCTTCATCATGTTTCGTATCCATTTTGATTGATCCGAGTGCCACACATTCTTTTATCACTTGAGAAGTGATTCATGACTTTAATATGGTTGTTAATCCTAGAAAGGATAATATGTTATTAGAAACTCCGTTAGAGGGATCCGCGATGTTGAGGGAGGTATGTTCTTCCTATGTTCTTTCCTTCTTAGAACACAACATTCAAGTGATCTTATACCACTTGAAAGGCATGGGTTTGATGTAATTCTCGAGATGGACACCTTAGAGATGTATAGAGTTGTCTTGGATTGTGGTTCCAAATAGGCCATGTTCACATATGGTGATAAGACATGGGTCTTTCAGGGGGAGATAAAGATTTTCCCAACCTGCTTACTGTCAATTATGGTAGTAGAGAAGTTGATGAGACAAGCATGCTTTGCATTCTTGGCACATGTGGTGGATACCAAAATAAAGAGCCCTAGTCTTTCTAAGGTTTCAGTTGTTAAGGAATTCAAGGATGTATTTCCTGAGGAACTTCCAGGTGTTCCTCCACCTCGAGAGATTGATTTTGAGATTAAATTTGTTCTGAATACGCAACCTGTAGCCCAAACCCCTTATAGGATGGCACCAGATGAGATGGAAGAACATAAAGAATAGTTACAAGAGTTGCTTAAGAAATGCTTCATACGACCTAGTACTTCGCCATGGGGTGCTCCAGTTCTTTTTGTTAAAAAGAAGGATGTGTCTATGAGACTATGTATAGATTACAGACAGCTCAATAAGGTGACTATTAAGAACAAATATCCCTTACCAAGGATCGATGATTTTTTTGATCAGATGTGTGGTGCAACCGTGTTTTCGAAGATTGATCTAAGATCAGGATATCATCAGTTGCGTATCAAGGAGAGTGACATACCTAAGTCGGCCTTTAGGATGAGGTATGGTCATTATGAATTTGTAGTTATGTCATTTGGACTAACTAATGCACTAGATGCATTTATGGAGTTGATGAATAGAATCTTTCGACCTTTCCTTGATAAGTTTGTAGTGATTCTCATAGATGACATATTGATATATAGTAGAGACAGACAACAACATGAACAACATCTTCGTCAAGCTTTGACCTTGTTGAGACAACATAAGTTATATTCTAAGTTTAGCAAGTGTGAATTCTGGTTATCATAAGTATCTTTTCTTGGACACGTTATAGTTGCTTCAGGTATCTGCGTTGATCCTAAGAAAGTATAATTGGTTGTCGAGTGGGAACAACCTAAGACACTGACTGTGGTTCGCAATTTCCTAGGCTTGGCAGGATATTACAGAAGGTTTATCAAAGATTTCAGCTCTATAGTGTTACCCTTAACCAGGTTGACAAGGAAAGAAGTCCCTTTTGTCTGGAATGATGAATGTCAACTCTCTTTCCATATGTTGAAAGAAAGGTTGACTAGTGCACCTGTGTTAGTTTTACCTGAGTAGGGAAAGGGATATGTTGTTTTCTGTGACGCTTCTAAGAACGGACTAGGCTGTGTGTTGATGAAGAATGATCATGTAGTTTCTTTTGCTTCTTGATAGCTCAAGAAACATGTGGAGAACTATATGTCACATAATCTAGAACTAGCTGCAGTATATCATGCGTTGAAGATCTGGAGGCATTATCTCTATGGAGAGACATGCCAGATCTTCACAAATCATAAAAACATAAAATACATCTTCTCTCAGCATGAGTTGAATATGAGGCAACGTCGCTGGATGGAATTAATCAAGGACTACAATTGTACAATTGATTATCATCCAGGGAAGGCCAATATAGTGGATGATGCACTCAGTAGAAAGTCCTCATCTTCACCCTTAGATAATGCACAAATGAATTCCTTAGTGTGCATTAAGCATGATATGCTTGTCTCTTTGAGACAAATGAATGTGCAGTTAGAAGTATCTTTGTTAGCAGGGTTATTAGTTGAGATACATGTAAAACCCACTATGAAGGAACAAATCAAAGAGGCGCAACAAGCTGATATTGTGATTCTGCAGATTAAGTCAGAATTGGGCAGTGAGAAATGAGACAGTTTCCATGATTCAGAGGATGGGATAGTTTGTTACCATGATAGGATGATAGTTCTTGACAGTAATAACTTCAGGAAGTTAGTTATAAAGTAAGCTCACTCATCCATGTATGCAATGCATCCAGGAAGCACTAAAATGTACCATAACTTAAAAGATATGTATTGGTCTCCTGGTCTTAAGAAGGATGTAGCTGATTTTGTTATGCAGTGTCTAGTGTGTCAGCAGGTTAAAGCAAAACATCAGAAGCCTGTAGGAATTTTACAACCTCTACCTATACCTTAGTGGAAGTGGGATCACATGACAATGGACTTTGTGGTTGGTCTGCCTAGGACAACCAAAAGTTATGATTCCATCTAGGTGATAGTTGATAGGTTAACTATGTCAACACATTTTCTTCCTATCAAAACAACCTATACTGCGGAGAAGCTTGCACATATCTATATAGATGAGATAGTATGGTTGCACAGAGTCCTAGCTAGAATTGTATCTGATAGAGGTCCCCAATTTACAAGTCATATTTGGGAACGATTACATAAGGCCTTGGGTACTCAATTGAAGTTTAGTACAACCTTTCATCCTTAGACAGATGGGAAGTCCGAAAGGACCATACAGATCTTGGAGGATTTATTTAGGGCATGTGCCCTTGAGTTTGTGGGAAGTTGGGATCTACACTTGAGCTTGATTGAGTTTGCTTATAATAATAGTTATCAGGCTAGTATTGATATGGCACCGTATGAAGCATTATATGGTAGATGTTGTAGATCTCCGTTATGCTAGTTTGAAAATGGAAAATACCAACTTTTGGGTCCTGAGTTAGTGCAACAAACAACCAAAAAGATTAAAGTTATACAACAATAGTTGAAGGTTGAACATGATAGACAAATGTCTTATGTTGATAAATGTTGTAGACCTCTAGAGTTCCAAGTTGGAGATAGAGTGTTTCTCAAGGTCTCTCCTTGGAAAGGTATTCTTAGATTTGGGAAGAAAGGTAAGTTAGCCCCTAGATTTATGGGACCTTACACAGTTATAGCACAGATCGGGAAAGTAGCGTATAGGCTGGAGTTGCCACCTGAGCTACATATACTACATCCAGTGTTTCATGTGTCCATGCTGACGAAGTGTCATCCCGATACAGAAATGGTGCTGCAACCTGTAGATGTTGAATTGAATGAAGATATATCCTATGTGGAAGGCCCTATGATGATTGTTGACAGAAGAGTCAAGAAGTTGAAGAACTAAGATATAGTTCTTGTAAAAGTTCTCTGGCATCACCATGGCATTGAAGAACCCACATGGAAGTTAGAGGAAGAGATGAGGAAAAAATACCCTTCTCTTTTCTCTTGAGATTTCAGGGACAAAATCCTTCTTTTAAGGGTTGATAATTGTAACACCCCTGACCTAGATTATGACCTGACCCTAGATGTTTTGCTTAAGTAAGTTGATTAAAATCTTGATATCATCTTTTAAAAAGTAATTAAGGCTTTTGTAAAGTTTATTTTCGAATTTGAGATTATATGCAAAGCTATGTGTTCATTATATGGTAATTTAAGTGAAAAATGTATTTTACCCAAGATGTGGGGTTATGTTGTAAATGTTGCATAATGAATGAATTCTAAGTATTGTGTATGTCAAGAAAGAGAATATGATGCTAAGTGGTGGCTTATGTAAAGCCTAAACTCTAAGTGAGAACTTGTGTAAATAATGCTAAGTGCTTGATGAATCAATTGTGGTACATTTGCAATATATACATAATACAGGGTAAATGTGTAATTTACCACCTCTAGATTTTTTTTACTCTTATCTAGTGTTATCTAGAGGAAAGAGACAGAAAGAAGGAAACAATATGTCTGAATCATCCTAAGGTAGTACTCTTAATAATAATGAAACCAAGTAAAAGAATAAGTTGAAAGTTATGTGCATGAGCCATACTGAGTTGTAGATTTGAGAGTAGGGGTCCCTATCGGCCATAGAGCCATAAGGAGAGCCTCCTATCGATTTGTGACTTACCCATGATGGGAAAGGCACATCAAGGAAGAAGTCGAGCATCGATTTGCATCTTTTCTTGGAAAAGATGGAGAGATTGTGACATCCCGCCATCACAAAGATAGCGAAACACCACACGAAAATGTGTGGAACCATTATAAACATTGTATTACCAAAAACATAGGTTAATTAAAACCGATTGTAGAAAGCAAATAAGGAAGTAACTATTACAACCACATCCACATCCTATAAAGAAACATGTTATATAAATATACATAAACTTGATACATCTCCACAACTGATAGGATCTAGCTATCCCATAAGAACAAGAGTTCACCACCTATTTATGTACATAACAGACATAGCCAAGTCATCAACAGAATAAGAAATCCATATCATCTATACATCACGAAACCTCGTCAAAACACCTCCAAGGACCTGAGAGTACAGGGATGATGACTCTAGGACTCTACTATAAAACAACCACAAAAGTAGCATATCCATCTCTTGCCTTCTATTGTTCTCCTTGCTGCTCAGATACAACACCACAATTACCATCACGTCTAGCACATCCACCTAAAAAGGTTTTAAACCAACGGGGTGAGACACATAGTCCCACCGAGAAACATAACTTCTCGCCAAACTTTAAAACCTAGGAAGAGCTAGAATAGATAAAGCAGGTAACTGATTTAAGCAGATCATATATGCAACATACTAAACAAAACTATCTCTATAACATCTTACCAAGATATCTAAGAGGCATATAAATAGATAATATATGCAACATGATTGACAAGACAATTTTATAGGATCTTATCATAACATCTGAGAAACAAGTAATTAGCTGCAAGATATAACTAGGGCAACTATATAAATAAGGCCTCAACCAATGTTCCATGTTTGCCCTAAGCAAATATACTATACGGCTGGATTATGATTTATTACGCCCTGAGGAAGTGAGTTGTACCACTCAAATCCAACCTTTGGTTGCAAAACCCAAAGCCGGTTCCATACAAGGTCAATGGAAGAGTCGGACTCCATGACATCTTTCCTTTGTGGTGAGTGCAAAAGAACCAACAAGTAGGACCGCAGTCTCATGCTTAAGTGGCCTCAGCCACATAGGGTCAGGCTACCCTCTGCCTATCCCACCTTGGTATAGGTATTGGTGCTAGAAAACTGAGCCACGGGCATGATCACTGTGCTCCATCATCATTGAGTCATGGGCATGTTCACCATGCTCTATCACATATCCTGAGCCATGGGATTATTCACCATGCTCTAACCACAATGGGCTACGGGCCTGAAACCATGCTCTAATCCTGAGCCATGGGCCTATTCACTATGCTCTACACTACTTAGGGCATATGCGCACCTCGCATATTCAACAATATGCATTCCAGGTTATCCCTTAGAAGAACCTATTTCACCATCACCAAACTCCTGACGATGATGGATCTATGGCCAGGGAAAACTACATGAAAGATTCATCTATAATTAATTAACATATTTTAAGTGGATTGCAAGATTCAACCAAGTTATGTATCATGTAAATTATAACACAAGTAAACAACATATATCTCATTATCATGTGTTACATTGTCACTCTTATTCTCAAAGCCATCAACATCATCCTAATCCATCAAGAGGATCCAAAATTACAGGTTACCACTTGGCCTCTTGTCAATCATCAAGATCCATATCAAGGATCAACATCATAGGGACTCAATCCCATCATCAAGGCACACACTGCCATTCCATGGGTAACACCCATCATATATCACTAGGTTCATCATAACCCTTGATGTTCCACATCATATCATTGTCATGCCATCACCATGGCCACATCATAAAAATGGTACATGTATGGTTAGCATAAGCATAGAGGTACAACTGTACTCATACAAGGGACGTCTTAAAGTTATTGCGTATATCAAGAGAGATATAATTATGCTATTGGATGAGCATATCTATGCATGACATTATTATATATAACTTTTCAATCAAGCATTCGGGTTACCAACCAAACACAAAGTACAACCCTCACTATAGATATATCGGGTAAGGGACAACCCTCACCAAAGGTATCACAGCCCATAACATTCCTCACTATAGGTGTATCAACCCTCACCAAAGGTGTAACGTCCATCACTGTCTTGGTTAACACTACATAAAGGGGCTGGCATGGATATCGGTCAACATGTACCTTGGGTTGACACATGTCAGGTTAACACTCAAGGTCAGGCCACTAATGCCCAACACTCTTATAACATCACTATCGGTAAACACCTAAGAACAACATAACAATTAATACTTAACACCCTTCCCAGGTTATCACTCATAACGTGCTAACGTCCTACTCGACATGAGTCAAGATAACACACAGACCGATATCGCCTAAAGCCATGCCAGTCACACAGTGCCATAACGGGCTAACACATAACAGATCGATATCGTCCAGGGGTTTCTAGGTGAATCACACCCCATTATGGTTTAGCAGCATATCCTGCAACATAGCCAACCTAGCCAATATTGTCCATGCATAACACCATAACGTGAAACAACTCAACAGATCGATATCGCTCTTAGCCCTAACGACTAACACTGCATCCCGAGAAGAGCCTCATCCCGGGCAGAGCCTTATATTGACCCAGATCTCAACTCAGCCAAACCCACATATCAGTCAAGGGGTCAACTAGGGTAACCACCTATCATATCGTCCAAGCCTTAACTAGGGGGATAATGGGCACCAAGCTCACATGATGATATCGGGCAGCAAGGGATATCGGGTTACACCACCTATCAGGTTATTCATCTTCAACCTCATGACAACCACCCAACCCTAAAAGATCAAGAGTGCTGGCTCACCTCTCAACAACTAAGTGAGAGGGGTCTTGCACAACCTCTATCACATATCGGGCAACATGGTTAGGATAACAACCAAACTCTCAACTAGGTCAATATCCAACCAAAGGCTCACCTCTCAAATCCATGGTGAGAGAGGGGTGTTTCTCAAGCAACTAGAGTGTAGACTCACCTCTCAACAACTAAGTGAGAGAGGGGTTTTTCCCACAAAACTAGAGCTTAAGCTCACCTCTCAAGACCAAAGAGAGAAAGGGGTTTTGCCCCAAGAACACACCAACACACCATTGAATTAGGAGACCCTAGGCTCACCTCTCAACAACTAAGAGAGAGGGGTTTTGCCCAAGGAACCCCAATCTAAGGTTTGGCCAACAAGATCCATGGTATATCTAGGGCAACAACATGACCATTAAAGCAAGAAACATATCTAGGAAGATAACATGGCTGATCAAGATACCATATAACAAAGTAACATGGTAAGTAAGTAGTATAGTTAGGGTTAGAAGTTATGTAACCCGCCTTAAGCACACTCCTCAAGCTCAAAAGCTCCAAGCTCCAAGCTCCATGCTCCAAGCACCAAGGCACCACCTTCGGCCATCATAAGAAGAGAAGAGAAGCTCATAACCACCATGACCAAAAGACAACCAAGAAGGAGAAGGTGCCAAGGAAAGAGAGTTAAAGATACTCACCACAAGAGGAGAAGGAGCAAGGACACTCTAGGGTTTTGGCCACCATTAGAGGAAGGAGGAGACTAAAGCTATGGCTGCCAAGGATATCACCCTCCAAGCTTCTTTAAGGGATATCGGCCACCAAAGGGAAGGTGAAGCAACTTAGGAGCTAAAAGGGATCACAAGCTAGCAAAGAAGGGGGTATATATACAAGGGGGTCAAGTGGGCATCCACTACAGGGCTGCTCCACATGTGCTCGCTCAAACCACCACTTGTCTAAGATATGCCACCTTGTTAGCAAAGAGCAACAAGTGTCACCATGGGTGACACAAACGAAGCTAGGTCACAAGGACCACCTTGCCCGATACACCCTTGCCTGATACACCTAGCAAGAAGGTGGCACCAAGCTCAAACAAGGCCCAAGAAAGCCCAACAACAAGCCTAAGCTTCAACAAGCTCAAACGAGGCCCAAAGCAACTCAAGCAAGGTGCCCACCCCATCCTCTCAAATCTAGAGGATGCAAGGAGAGAGAAAAACATCTCTCAAGGTGACAAACTTGCACACCAACCCTAAAACTTGGGTAATTTGCAAGTTGCACCTCAACCTCTCAACAAAGCACAAACAAGCCCTAACCACAACTTCAGGCGATTAGCAAACATCTAAACACAAGGTTTAGGCAAAGAAAATAGGGTAAGCCCAAAACGAAGGTCACGGTCCTTACAAGCCATAAACCCTTACAAAAGGATTTCACCCCCGAAATCCAAAGGGAAAAGCGAGGGATACTTCCTCCTCATCTCTTCCTCAAGATCCCACGTGGCTTCCTCAATGCCACGATGATGCCAAAGAACCTTCACAAGAACCACATCCTTCCTCTTCAACTTCTTCACCCTTCTGTCAAGGATCAATATTGGACCTTCCTTATAGGTCACATCTTCATCAAGCTCAACCTCAACTAGATATATCACTGTATCTGTGCCTAGATGACTTTTCTTCAGCATACTGACATGGAATACTGGATGCAACCTATGCAACTCTGGTGGTAGCTCTAACTTGTAAGCCACTTTGCCAACACGTTCTATTACCGGATATGGACCCATATACCTGGGAGGCAACTTGCCTTTATGGCCAAACCTCAACACGCCTTTCCATGAAGAGACCTTGAGATACACATTGTCTCCCACTTGGAACTCTAGAGGTCATCGACGATTATATGCATACGAATTTTGTCTATCCTGTGCCGCTTTCAACTGTTGTTGTATCACCTTGATCTTCTCTGTCATCTGCTCCACTAACTTAGGACCCAAAAGCTGATATTTGCCGGACTCATACAAACATAAAGGAGATCTGCACATCCTGCCATATAAAGCCTCGTAAGGTTCCATGTCAATACTTTGTTGGTAATTGTTGTTGTAGGCGAACTCTATCAAACTGAGATGCACATCCCAACTGCTTAGGAACTGCAAAACACAAGCTCAGAGAAGATCCTCCAAAGTCTGAATAGTCCTTTCAGATTGTCCATTTGTCTGCGGCTGGAAAGCGGTACTGAACCTTAACTGATTTCCAACGCTCTGTGCAACTATTCCCAAAAATGACTCATGAACTGAGGAACTCGGTCAGAGACTATCGTTGTGGGCACACCATGCAACTGCACTAT
Source organism: Alisma plantago-aquatica (assembly GCA_963693085.1). Lineage (NCBI taxonomy): Eukaryota > Viridiplantae > Streptophyta > Magnoliopsida > Alismatales > Alismataceae > Alisma > Alisma plantago-aquatica. The sequence continues at coordinate 780,471,378 of OY856411.1, read as the reverse complement.
CTCATCCACATACACCTGAGAAAGCTTCTCTGTCGTGTATGTCATTTTCACAGGTATGAAATGGGCAGACTTTGTCAATCTATCCACTATCACCCAAATGGAATCATGATTCCTATCTGTCCTCAGAAGACCAACTACGAAATCCATGGTTACATGATCTCACTTCCACTGCGGTATCGGCATGGGTTGCAACATACCTACTGGCTTCTGATGTTCTGCCTTAACTTATTGACATACCGCACACCTTGCCACAAACTCGGATACATCTTTCTTTAATCCGGGCCACCAATATAGATCCTTTAGATTGCGATACATCTTGGTGACACCTGGATGCATAGAATACATAGAAGTTTGTGCTTCCTCAAGCAATAACTTCCTTAGATTATCAGCATCGAGAACCATCATCCTGTTATGGTAACAAACTAGTCCATCCTCTGACTCATGGAAACCATCACGCTTCTCACTGCCGAACTCTGATCTAATCAACTGAACTATAACATCTACTTGTTGTGCTTCTTTAATCTATTGCCTCAATGTAGGCTTCACTTGCATCTGTTCCAATAGTCCTGCCAACAAGGACACTTCCAACTGTACATTCATCTACCGCAAAGAGACAAACATATCCCGCCTATGGCATATCAAAGAACTCAACTATGCCTTCTTCGTAGGAAGAGAAAATGACTTCCTACTAAGTGCATCAGCTACCACGTTCACCTTACCAGGATGATACTCAATGGTGCAATCATAATCACTGATCAGCTCCATCCAGCGACATTGTCGCATGTTCATCTCACTCTGCGAGAAGATATACTTTAGGTTTTTATGATCCATAAAGATCTGACACACCTCCCCATAAAGATAGTGTCTCCAAATATTTAATGCATGGATCACCGCTGCTAGTTCCAAATCATGTGTCGGATAACTCTCCTCATGTTTCTTAAGCTGTCGCGAAGAAAAAGAAACCACATGATTTTCCTACATCAGCACACATCCTAAGCCTTTCTTGGAAGCATCGTAGAAAAAAACATAGCCTATCCCAGGCTCTAGCAGCACCAACACTGGAGTACTAGTCAACTTCTCCTTCAATCTACAAAAAGCTAGCTGACAATGATCATCCCAAACAAAAGGTACATCTTTCCTGGTCAACTTCGTTAATGACAACGTAATCACACTGAAGTTCTTTATAAACCTCTAGTAATATCCTACTAAACCCAGAAAACTACGAACTACACTCGACGTCTTCGGTTGCTCCCACTCTGCTACTGACTCCACCTTCTTGGGATCCTACCTGATCCCTTCCATTGAGATCACATGACCTAAGAAAGTCACTTCCTTTAGCCAGAACTCACACTTACTGAACTTGGCATACAACTGATGTCGACAAAGGAGAGTCAACGCTTGTCGAAGATGTTGTTCATGTTGTTGACTGTCCCGACTATAGATCAAGATGTCATCTATGAAGACCACAACAAACTAATCTAGAAACGGATGGAACACCCTGTTCATCAGATCCATGAAAGCAGTAGGTGCATTGGTTAGCCCAAACGACATAACCACAAACTCAAAGTGACCATACCTCATCTTGAAAGCTGAATTCGGTATGTCTTCATCCTTGATCCTCAACTGATGATATCCAGACCACTGATCGATCTTTGAGAACATGGTAGCACCACACATCTAATCAAACAGACCGTCTATCCTCAAAAAAGGATACTTGTTCTTGATCGTAACTTTGTTCAACTGCTGATAATCTATGCATAGATGCATCGATCCATCCTTCTTCTTCATGAATAGAACTGGAACACCCCACAGTGATGTGCTCGGTCTGATGAAACCTTTATCCAGCAACTCTTGTAACTGCTTCTTCAGCTCTACCATCTCAACTGGAGCCATCTTGTACGGTGTCTGAGCAATTGGTTGTGTCCCTGGCACTAGATTGATCTCAAAGTCAATCTCTCGAGGTGGGGGAACACTGGGAAAGTCATAAGGAAACACGTCCTCAAACTCCTTGATAACTGACATGTCTTGAAGACTCGGTCTCTTTGCCTCGGTATCCACAACATGAGCCAAGAATGCCCTACAACCTTGCCGCAACAACTTCTCTGCCACCATAGCTGATACTAAACACGTCGAAAGAATCTTCCTATCTCCCTAGAAGATCCACTTCTCACCATCATCAGCGAACACTGCTTGTTTAAAACCACAGTCCAGCAAAAACTTATACCTCTCTAAGGTATCCATCCCAAGGATTACATCGAATCCATGCATATCAAGTGGTATGAGATCCACTTGTACGTTGTGTCCTGAAAAGGATAAAACACAAGATGGACACACCTCTCGAAGCATCGAGGAACCATCAAGAGAGGTTTCAAACAACAAGCTATCTTTCTGACAACTAACAGGTAAAAGACAGCTATCAAGTATACTACGACACCTAGACCAACTCCAGGTCCAATAGAAGCAAGCCCTACGGCTAATCCAGCAGCAATAACGGAAGCGGCAGATATCAGTGGATTCATAGTAAGCTAAGTTCCTCGCACAAAAAAAAGAAATGGTTAATGATACAATCATAATTCTAATATCTTTTGTAAGGAACAAAGATAAAAGAAATCAATAAAAAAAGATATGAAAAAACTCAACTATTTTTATTCTTAATTATTCAACTTCTCTCATATTTTCAAAAATGCAAAAAGTTCCAATTTGGTTGATCAAAGAATATGACCAAATGATTGGTCAAGCCTAAGTCAACCAGAATAGATACAAAGTAAGAAGAAGACAAATAAGAATGAAATAAGTCCATCTAACCTTCCACCACTCGCGGGTTGACTATCGCCTTCGACTGACTCATAGCATAGAATCGAGTCATTGCCTGATGTCATCCACACCCTTTGCTTCCTTGAGCAGACAATTCGGCTTGTGATGCTTGACCATGTCCTCGCCCTCTGGAGACACTAACCTGCTGACTCTGCCTCGGCAATTGTGATACTTCAACCTCTCTCCTGGGGCAATTCCACTTGATATGCCCGACATGTCTAGAGAGAAAGCATGACACGTCTCTCAGTTGCGGCCTAAACAGCCCTGTCACTACCACTGAAGTTGTGTTGTATGCCTTTGACGACAAAAAACCATGCCCTCTTCCCTTACTCGGGGACCACTGTGATGGTGCACTGGAACCTTGCACAATAGACGGTGCAGAACCTTGGTTTCTTGGATCCATCATACATTTGCCTCTGAAACTGACCAGACTTTCTCTTGGACATTGCCGCTTTCTTCTCCCGAGCTGATCGCTCGATCCTCCAAACCAACTCAACAAACATAGCAAAGCACTCTCTGTTCTCTAACATAGCAGCTATCGTCGATATCTCATCACTCAGACCCTTCTCAAAATGTCTGATCCTCTCGTCATCTATCACCGCCATGTGAGGATAAAACCTCAACATCTCCATAAACTTAGCCTCGTACTCGGTGATGCTCATAGATCCTTGGCACAGACGCTCAAAGTGACTGGTCTTTTCATCCAGATACGTCTTCGGGAAGTATCAAATCACGAACTCCCACCGGAAGACGTCCCAACAGATCACCTCATCGGGTCACTTATCTTCTTCGATGGCCCACCAGTGGCCAGTACTACCCTTCAGAAGGTAGACAACATGCTCGACTTTGTCTGCTTCAGGGATGTTGAGGATCCGGAAGGCCTTCTCAAGACCTGTCAGCCACAGATCTACATCCGTTGGACCAGCCGTCCTAGCATAATTCAAAGCTCTGACTCGACGAAGCTGCTCGAAGGTCTTCCCAATACCTGATAATTCTTCATGGGGAACTGGTGCTCTTGGCGGAGACATGTAATCTCTCCACCATGTGATTCATTGTTGCCATTACCTATCCCATGAGGTGCTGGTAGGAAGGATTATGAAGAATGGCAGTTCAATTTGGGGGACCTCAGGCACCCGATCATCATGTGCTTGCACACTCACTCCATCAACTGATGCAGTGGCACTGCTCTAGGCAGCATGCTCTTCGTGATTTCTAGACATATTTTAGCTTTATCTTCTGCTGGAGCAGAAGGTCATTATGAGAAAATTTGGAGAAATCACAAGAATAGACACAAAGCCTAGTCCTAGATCCCTATAAACTCAGCGAACCTAAAGATCTGATACCAACCTACTTGTGACATCCTACCATCACAAAGATAGTGAAATACCACACGAAAACATGTGGAACCGTCATATACATCGTATTACCAAAAACACAGGTTAATTAAAACCCATTGTGAAAAGTAGATAAGGAAGGAACTGTTACAACCAGATCCACATCCTACAAAGAAACTTGTTATATAAATATACATAAACTTGATACATGTCCACAACTCATAGGATCTAGCTGTCTCATAAGCATAAGAGTTCACCACCTGTTTATGTACGTAACATATCTAGCCAGGTCATCAACATGATAAGAAAGCCATATCAACTATACATCATGAAACCTCGTCAAAACGCCTCCAAGGACCTAAGAGTATAGGGATGATGACTCTAGGACTCTACTACAAAACAACCACAAAAGCAGCATATCCATCTCTTGCCTTCTATTGTTCTCCTTGCTGCTCAGCTACAACACCACAATCACCCCCATGTCTAGCATGTCCACCTAAAAAGGTTTTAAACCAACGGGGTGAGACACACAGTCCCAATGAGAAACATAACTCCCCGCCAAACTATAAAACCTCAGAAGAGCTAGAACCGATAAAGAAGGTAACTGATTTAAGCAGATCATATATGCAACATACTGAGAAGAACTATCTCTATAACATCTTACCAGGATATCTAAGAGGTATATAAATAGATAATATATGGAACATGATTTACAAGACAAGTCTTATAGGATCTTATCATAACATTTGAGAAACAAGTAACTAGCTGCTAGATATAACTAGGACAACTATACAAAAAAGGCCTCAACCAATGTTTCCTGTTTGCCCTAAAAAAGTATACTATACGGCTAGATTATGATTTATTATGCCCTGAGGAAGTGAGGTGCACTGCTCAAATCCAACCTTCGATTGCGAAACCTAAAGCATGTTCCATACAAGGTCAATGGAAGAGTTAGACTCCACGACCTCTTTCCCTTGTGGTCAGTGCATAAGAACCAACAAGTAGGACCGCCGTCTCATGCTTATGTGGCCTCAGCCACACAGGGTCAGGCTACCCTCTACCTAACCCACCTTGGTATAGGTATCAACACTAGAAAACTGAGCCATGGGCCTGTTCACCATGCTCCATCATCATTGAGCCATGGGCATATTCACCATGCTCTATCACATATCCTGATCCATGGGCCTGTTCACCATGCTCTAACCACACTGGGCCACAGGCCTGAAACCGTGCTCTAATCCTGAGCCATGGGCCTGTTCACCATGCTCTACATGCACTACTACTTAGGGCGTAGGCGCACCCCACATATTCAACAATATGCATTCAAGGTTATCCCTTAGGAGAACCTATTTCACCATCACCAAACTCCTGAAGATGATGGATCTATGGCCAGGAAAAACTACGTGAAAGATTCATTTGTAATTAATTAACATATTTTAAGTGGATTGCAAGATTCAACCAAGTTATGTAACATGTAAATTATAACACAAGTAAACAACATAGATCTCATTATAATGTGTTACATTGTCACTCTTATTCTCAAAGCCATCAACATCATCCTGATCCATCAGGAGGATCCAAAATTATAGGTTACCACTTGGCCTCTTACCAATCTTCAAGACCCATCTCAAGGATCAACATCACAGGGACTCAATCCCATCATCAAGGCACACATTGCCATTCCATGGGTAACACCCATCATATATCACTGGGTTCATCATAACCCTTGATGTTCCACATCATATCATTGTCATGCCATCACCATGGCCTCATCATACAAATGGTACCTGCATGGTTAGCATAAGCATAAAGGTACAACTGTACTCATACAAGGGACATCTTAAACTTATTCCATATATCAAGAAAGATATAATTATGCTATTGGATGAGCATATATATGCATGGCATTATCATATATAACTTTTCAATCAAGCATTAGGGTTACTAACCAAACACAAAGTACAACCCTCACTATAGATATATCAAGTAAGGGACAACCCTCACCAAAGGTATCACAACCCATAACCAAAGGTGTAATGTCCATCACTATCTTGGTTAACACTGAATAAAGGGGCTGACATGGATATCGGTTGACATTACCTCAGGTTGACACCCATGTCGGGTTAACACTCAAGGTCAGGCCGATAACGCCCAACACTCTTATAACATTACTATCGGGTAATGCCCAAGAACAACATAACAGTTAACAGCTAACACCCTTCCTGGGTTATCATTCATAACGGGCTAACGTCCTACTAGACATGAGTCAAGATGACACACAGACCAATATCGCCTAAAGCCACGTCGGTCACACAGTGCCATAACGGGCTAACAGATCGATATTGTCCAGGGGTTTCTAGGTGCATAACACCCCATAGCGGTTTAGCAGCATAACGTGCAACATAGCCAACCTAGCTGATATCGTCCATGCATAACAACATAACATGCATCAACTCAACAAATCGATATCTCTCTTAGCCCTAACGACGAACGTTGCATCCCGGTCAGAGCCTTATATTGGCCAAGAGCTCAACTCAGCCAAACCCACATATCAGTCAAGGGGTCAACTAGGGTAACCACCTATCATATCGTCCCAGCTTTAACTAGGGGGATAACAGGCACCAAGCTCACACCACGATATTGGGTAGCAAGGGATATCGAGTTACACCACCTATCGAGTTATTCATCTTCAACCTCAAGACAACCACCCAACCCTAAAAGATCAAGAGTGTTGGCTCACCTCTAAAAAACTAAGTGAGAGGGGTCTTGCACAACCTCTATCACATATCAAGCAACATGGTTAGGATAACAACAAAATGTCCAACCAAACTCTCAACTAGGTCAACATCCAACCAAAGGCTCACCTCTCAAATCCATGGTGAGAGAGAGGGGTGTTTCTCAAGAAACTAGAGTGTAGACTCACCTCTCAACAACTAACTGAGAGAGGGGTTTTTCCCACACAACTAGAGCTTATGCTCACCTCTTAAGACCAAAGAGAGAAAGGGGTTTTGCCCCAAGAACATGACAACACACCATTGAATTAGGAGGCCCTAGGCTCACCTCTCAACAACTAAGAGAGAGGGGTTTTTCCCAATGAACCCCAATCCATGGTTTAGCCAACAAGATCCATGGTATATATAGGGTAACAACACGACCATTAAAGCAAGAAACATATCTAGCAAGATAACACGGCCGATCAAGATAGCATATAACAAAGCAACATGGTAAGGAAGTAGTATAGTTAGGGTTAGAAGTTATGTAACCCGCCTTAAGCACACTCCTCAAGATCAAAAGCTCCATGCTCCAAGCACCAAGGCACCACCTTCATCCATCATAAGAAGTGAAGAGAAACTCATAACCACCATGGTCGAAAGACAACCAAGAAGAAGAAGGTGCCAAGGAAAGAGAGAAAAAGATGCTCACCACAAGCGAAGAAGGAGCAAGGACACTCTAGGGTTTCGGCCACCACTAGAGGAAGGAGGAGACTAAACCTATGGCTACCAAGGATATTGCCCTCCAAGCTTGTTCAAGGTATATCGGCCACCAAATGGAAGGGGAAGCAACTAAGGAGCTAAAAGGGATCACAAGCTAGCAAAGAAGGGGGTATATATACAATGCGGTCAAGTGGGCATCCACTAGAGGGCTGCTCCACATGTGCTCACCCAAACCACCACTTGTCCAAGCTATGACACCTTGTTATCAAAGAGCAATAAGTGTCACCATGGGTGACACAAACGAAGCTAGGTTAGAAGGACCACCTTGCCTGATACACCCTTGCCCGATACACCTATCAAGGAGGCGACACTAAGCTCAAACAAGGCCCAAGAAAGCCCAACAACAAGCCTAAGATTCAACAAGTTCAAACAAGGCCCAAAGAAACTCAAGCAAGGTGCCCAAACCATCCTCTCAACTCTAGAGGATGCAAGTAGAGAGAAAGATATCTCTCAAGGTGACAAACTTGCACACCAACCCTAAAACTTGGGTAATTTGCAAGTTGCACCTCAACCTCTCAACAAAGCACAAACAATCCCTAACCACAACTTCAGGTGATTAGCAAACATCTAAACACAAGGTTTAGGCAAAGAAAATAGGGTAAGCCCAAAACAAAGGTCAGGGTCCTTACAAGAATATTATAATAAGATAGTGGGGGAAAAGCTTGTCGTAGAGGACAACTCAAGAGTCGATCCTTGTCTTCCATTTTACCCTTGGACTTTTATTTTTTTTGCATGGCTAAATAATAAGTGGCGAGCATGAAAGAGCATGTGTCGACCTTGCATGGCTAGGTGGCATGAAGTACCTTAAGTAAATGACACCTATTACACTCTTTTCTATAAACCTCAATTATAAATACCTTGACCTTCATTTATTGGCAAGATTTTCAGATCTAGCAAGTACCCTTCCTCTTTTATCATGCAACACCTTCTCTTGTGTTGCCCATACTAGAGAAAGTAGAAAGGTGAGGCTTGGTATCGGCCAAAAAGGAGTGATATCAGCCAAAGAAGGTTGAAGCTGCCAAGTGAGGTGATATCGCCCAAGGTGACTTGGAGATATCGTGCAAGGGCTTGGTGTTCAAGTCTTGGAGCTTGAAGAAGGCTCATCTTCAACCTTGGAATGTGAGGAGTAAAGCTTGAAGCTTGGAAGCCCTTCAAAAGGTAGTTTATATAACTTAAACCCTTCAATATTATTATCTTTCTTCAATCTTGTTTGACTTGTTGAATAATTGCAAATTAGGTTTTCTTATAATCAATTGATATAATCATGGGTTCCAAAGTGTAATTAGGACTATTATTTATAGTTTTGAGAAAGATTAATAACTCAAGGTTAATGATGATGACATCATCATTGGATACCCGATAGGGGTTGATCACTCTTGAACAACCCGATATGATTGAAGACCTTGCAACCCCGTATGGTTTGAAGGCTTGGGGAAATGATATGGGACCCAACATGAAGGCTTGCCCGATATGGAAAGGGGTTACACTTTGAAAGACAAAGTCCCATGAATATATAGAGGATTCCTAACCACCACCTTGTACACGACACTAGGGTGGAATATTACTCTTTCCTGACATGAATAAAACCCTAGAATAGGGGATGGGAACCCGATATGTTAATGTCCTTAGAATCATGATACTTTATCCTCACTATGTGTTGAGTTAATGAACAACTTGGTGTCTATCTTGTCCCATTTTGAGTTCAAGGTTTTTACCATGGGTGGCCACACGATATGGAAATCAGGTACCACCTTATATGGATACTCGATATGGTGAGTCCATAGGTCAAACCGTTATGATGCTCGATATACATGACCGATATACATGGCCAACATGATGCCCGATACACATGGCCAACATGATGCCCGATACACATGACTGATAAGGTGCCCAATAACCCGACAGGATATCTAAAGTAAGTAAACCGATATGAGGGATAACATGGAATGCAATATGGCAATTATGATACCTTTTAATATAGAATGACACCCATTAAGGATGTACAATATGATGACTCAAGATGAAGCTCGATATGGTAATCCAAGAGGTTACCCGACATATTAAGAGACCTATATGGAAGCCTAATTAAGAATGAATATGACCAATCAAGGTGGAGAACAAAAATAACATTGTTGTATGGATTGTAATATAACAATAAAGGCATACCCGATATGGTGTACCCTAGTACACGATATGAGGACTAATACACTCCTATACTCGATATAAGAATAATGATCTAGTCCATACATAGTGTGAAGTTGGCCTAAATACTAGAAGGAGACTAAGTGATACCTAACCCTATATGGTTACATGATATAGTGTTATGGGATATGTCTTATACCCGATATGAGAGTGTGGTTCACCACATGATCAATTGAATACTGGTTAAGGTGATAAATGCATCTAAAAATACAATAGAATAATGTTATCAATCATGATACTTGATATGGTAGACATGTTCTTATTAATTAAGCTTGTCTAAGAGATGAATATGTTTTAATGCAATATTGAAATGAAAAATGTTTGACTCAACTTCATGATGATGAGTGGTAGACCCTAAGGATGAGAATTAAGTAATCTACAATTTAGTGAGGATAACATAGAAACTAAGACTTGATATATAAGCAAGTATAGCATACACTAATACTCCTAAGATGGGTGGAGTAGGAGTTAGGACTTAATTTTGATTAGTGTAATCATGAAACCCTTATTGATTGAACATAATCCTAATTCATTAGGGTGAATATGTTTCTTAGTGTTTTCATGGTTAAGACAAGTGTTGAAAGTGTTGGTGACTTGATGTAATAATCATGCAAGTATCTTAAGGTAATAAAAATGTCTAGTAAGAGCTATGTGGGTATATGATATAAATCTAATGAGCTATGTGGACTATGTGAATAAATATCTGGGTCTGATGACCTAGTGGTAATGATCATCTACTAAGTGGTGCTAAGTTATGACAATCCTCAGTGATGAATGAAGGGTTTAAATACCCAAGTAAGATGATGATAAGAGTTGGAGATTCTAAGTGAACTATGTGACTTAGTGAATATGAAAATATCTGATAAGTGCAATTATACTTTTTCTTTGTAGCACTTGATTTAGACCTTGTTTGTAACTTGCTTGATGCAAAAAGATACAATAATGTACTTAACTAAGCAAGATGAATATTATCATGTAGTTGCCCAAACCATAGATCCATTCAGTGTTAGCATTTGATGAATGGTGAAATGAGTCTTGACTCAAAACGCATAATTTTGAATGTGTGATAAAATAAGGGTGCTCAGTGGACTCCCAAACTAAAATAAGGGTGCTTAGTGGACTCCCCAAACACATCAGGTTGCTCAGTGTACTTCCTGATAAAATCAACACAGAATCGCTCAGTGGTCATCCTGATAATCCGGGAAAGCTAAGTGGTCTTCTCCCGAAGAGAGTACCTGCTACAGTAGTAACTCTATAGTGAAGATGTCGTTATACCACAGTATAGATAATTACAACAGACACAAGATGTCATGCTAAACCTAAGTGTTCTCGAGCTGACCGAGAAAGGAGAGGTCTTGACAGTCGGCTCTGCCATTGACCTTGTATGGTACCAATTTCAACTTACTAGTGGTCGTTTGGAGCATGAGCGGTATATCTCATCTCCTCTGGGCATAAATGTAAATGTGAAAATGTAATCAGTAATGTAGCTTGCTTGTTTAAGGATCAAATACAGAAACATTGGTTGATGCATTATTACTTTTATACATCTGAGTAGATATATGTTATACATGTTCTTCATATTCCTTTTTAAGAAAAAGATGATTTATAGATTTGTTATTGATATCTATACTTTGCACTCAAACATATACATGTTAATCAATGAAATACCTACAGTTCGATTTTATATTATTTCCTGTGATAATAATATTGTTGACAGAGAGTTATATCTCTCACTGGGACAATTGTCTCACCCCGTGGGATCCACAAATTTTTAGGTGGTCGTGGATGGGGGACTAGGAATTGAGCTGCAGAAGAAGGATCATGTCAGCAAGAACAACAGTAGTATCTCAGGTCAAGAATGTTGTCAGTCAGAGTGTTGTAGATAGATGTCTATGTGTCATCTTTGTACTCTCAGGTCCTTGGGAGATAGTCCTTAGTGGTTTTCTCGAACAACTTGATATTTTGGTTTGCTTGTCTCGAGGTTTTTATAATGCTGATGTATATAGTAGAGAAAAACAACAGATACTCATTATCCACGAGAAGAGATGGCATACTGAATGTACGACATGAACTATGTGTATGTAAATCTTTGGTCCTATGTGTAAAAGCTTATTAGACAGAGATCTATGTGTAAAGATGATTTTAATTTTTAGTGGTTTTTTTAACACTTTTATTTGTGATAATTCTGCATTTTACTGGTGATGGATTGATTTGTAATCGGGTTGTCGCAGTCACCAAGTAAGGGATGAGGTTGTAGTTTTCCGCCCGTAGGAGCCTAGAGTATTGCATCAGCATCGGTGACAGGGCCATCTAGGCTATAGTATGGGAACTGGGTTTGCCACAAGTGTGGACAGATTGGACATCTAAGGTGAGAATGTCCAATGAGGGGTGAAGAAGTGACCCAGCAACTAAGGTAGAGTCAGTAGGGCTCACAGAGACAGTATAACATTGGTGAAGGAGGATGAGGATGTGGCCAAACATCACAAGCTGGATTGTCTTCTTAGGGAAGTAGAGGATGGGGGTGACAACAGGAAGCGGCTAGATTCTATGCTATGAGTCATCTGGAGGTGGTGGTCAAACCTCGAGTGGTGACAGGTCAGATGGAGTTATTTCATTCTGATTTGTCTTCTTCTAGCTTTATGTCTATTTTGGTTGATCTGGGTGCAACACACTTTTTTATTGCTCGTGAAGTGCTTAGTAGTTGTCCTTTTCTTCTTAGTCATAAGAAGAATAGTATGTTTCTTGAATCCCTATTGGTCAGTTCTGTAGTGTTGCAGGATGTGTGTCCTTCCTATGTCCTCTCCTTTTTGGGATACATCATTCAAGTGGAACTCATACCACTTGACTCGCATAGATTCGATGTGATCCTTGGAATGGATACCTTGGAGAAGTATAGAGTAGTCTTGTACTGCAGTTCCAAGCAAGCATTGTTTGTGGATGGTAGTAAGATGTGGATCTTCTAAGGAAATAGGAAGATTCTTCCGACGTGTCTCATATTGGCGATGGTAGTGAGGAAGCTTCTGAGATAGGGTTGCGAGGTATTTTTGGCACACATGATGGATAATGAGACAAGGAGTCCTAGTATTCTTGAGGTACTAGTTGTTAGAGAGTTTGAGGATGTGTGTTTCTTGGTGTTCCCCCACCCCGAGTGTAACGACCGTCACCAAACTGATAGCCAAATTGTCACTAATTATTGTGAAATAATCATAAGCAGAAGATTCACAAAAATCACTAAAAATTAAAACCATTTTGCAAAGAGATCCATTTCAAAACATTATATACATCGAGGTTCACATTTTACATATACTGAACCATATCATCTCGAGGTTAACATATAACGGTTGCTTTGTCAAAACATATACTAAAGCAACATCAAACCTCGAGGCATACAAGCCAAAATCTCAGATTGTTCATAAAACCATCACGTACTAAATCCAAGGACCTGAGAGTACATAGACGACACATAGGACTTGTATCTACAAGACTGACATAACACTCAACCTGAGCTATTATTGTTGTTCTATTGTTGTTGTCCTTCCTCTGCAGAACGGTCTCTACCTCCTCATGCCCATCCACCTAAAAATTGCATATCCCACGGGGTGAGACAATTGTCTCAGCTAGAGATATAACTCTTCACCAATAATGTTATAATCACAAGTAAATAGTATTAAACTGAGCAGAGGATAAGCAGTTTAGAACATTCTCATCCTTTAAAGGATTGTAACTATCTATGATAGAGTAGTAAATCATCTATTCACTTTATAAGGAATATGAAGAACATGTATATCATTTACCCATCATACGATATCAACATATCAAGCTTATCATGTGATACTCATTGTCATGGTATGACATCCATGAACCATTCTCATTTCTATCTGTTGGCCTCAGCCAATCTGCTAGCCAGGTATTGGACTATGCCAATCCTATAAAATCATATCTAGATATTGGACTATGCCAATCCTACGAAACTATTCCAGGTATTGGACTATGCCAATCTTGTGCAACTATTCCAGGTATTGGACTATGCCAATCCCGTTCAATTATTCCAAGTATTGGACTATGCCAATCTTGTGACATTATTCCAGGTATTGGACTATGCCAATCCTGTGCAATTATTCCAGGTATTGGACTATGCCAATCCTGTGCAATTATTCCAGGTATTGGATTATACCAATCCTGTGACATTATTACATGTATTGGATTATGCCAATCCTATGAGTGTTGCATCCAGGCATCGAGTTATCCCAATCTTGTGGTTTTATTCTAGGTATTGGACTATGCCAACTTTGTGAAATTATTCCAGGTATTGGATTATGCCAATCCTATGAGTGTTGCATCCAGGCATCGTGTCATCCCAATCCTATGGTTTTATTCCAAGTATTGGACTATGCCAATCATGTGACATTATTCCAGGTATTAGATTATGCCAATCCTATGAGTGTTGCATCTAGGCATCGGGTTATCCCAATCCTGTGGTTTTATTCTAGGTATTGGAATATGCCAATCCTGTGATATTATTCCAGGTATTGGATTATGCCAATCCTATGAGTGTTGCACCCAGGCATCGGGTTATCCCAATCCTGTGGTTTTATTCCAGGTATTAGACTATGCCAATCCTATGACATTATTATAGGTATTAGATTATGCCAATCCTGTGAGTGTTGCATCCAAGCATCAGGTTATCCCAATGCTGTGATTTTATTCCAGTTATTGGACTATGCCAATCCTGTGACATTATTCTAGGTATTGGATTATGCCAATCATGTGAGTGTGGCATCCAGGCATTGGGTTATCCCAATCCTGTGATTTTATTCAAGGTATTGGACTATGTCAATCCTGTGACATTATTCTAGGTATTGGATTATGCCAATCCTGTGACATTATTCCAGGTATTGGATTATGCCAATCCTATGATATCATGGCCTTGTGGCTAAGGATTCCATAGTAGTAGAATACCTTTATGTTCTCCTTTCACTTTCATTATGGGATATCAATCCCTTAAACTCATCACTGAATACACATCACCTTTACAAGGCATTATACCTTGGCCAAGCCATCATACTTATTCACATCCTTTATGTAATACAAGTATTCCTATTATCTCATTTGAGCATATTCAAAACACTATAGCCCTTATTTGGCTATAAGCATAAAGCATGTATGATCAAGATTTCATTATTATTGTTGTAACCATTTATTATTATTATTATGTTATTAAATTTCCATTTCCTAGGTTATTTTGAACATTATCATTTCTTACAGGAGACTTTTATAAACATCTTGTTACCTATCACTAGGCAACAACTATTCTCATGGCTCACAAGGCCCATTAAACATCTTGTTACCTCTCACTAGGAAACAACTAATCACATGGATCACAAGGCCTATTAAACATCTTGTTACCTCTCACTAGGCAACAACTATCTCTAGGTCAGAACGACCTATAATTGGTATTATATGAAACATCATAGCTTCATGCTTAGCTATGCTCATTATATCATTCTACCAGCATGGTTTCGATATGGTTAAGGCTTCCCTATATTAACTGATTGTAGTTTCAAATTATATCATTACCCTTGATTAGGGTTAAGGTTTCCCTTTGTAAGCCGACTAGGGTTTTCAAGTACATTCATCAAGAATCACAAACCTCATCTAGACTCCACACATAATAGTAGTATCAATGTATACTCATCACATGAGAATTAAACAAGTATAAGTTTTTCTTTCATCCTTACTAGGTTATTCATTACATCCTACTCCATTAGATTGGGTCAACCCTTCTCTCAAGATACATTGGCCCATATTTATCAAAATGCATTAAACCCTTTATGTCTTAAAGTATCATTTGACATAACATACTACATGTATCACTCAGTCAAGTGAATTGGATTGAGGTTCTTCCACCCTATCGGGCAAAGACGTGAGTTCTTGCTCCACACCATATCGGGCAAAGAGGTGAGTGTGTTCTTCACACCATATTAGGCAAAGAGGTGTGTGTGCACTTCATACTATATTGGGCAAAGAGGTGTGTGTGTGCTTCACACCATATCGGGAAAAGAGGTGTGTGTATGCTTCACACCATATTGGGAAAAGAGGTGTGTGTATGTTTCACACCAAATCGAGCAAAGAGGTGTGTGTATGCTTCACACCATATCAGGGAAAGAGGTGTGTGTATACTTCACACCATATCAGTCAAGGAGGTGTGTGTATGCTTCACACCATATCGGGCAAGGAGGTGTGTGTATGCTTCACACCATATTGGGCTAAGAGGTGTGTGTATGCATTACACCATATCGGGCAAGGAGGTGTGTGTATGCTTCATACCATATCAGGAAAGGAGGTGTGTGTATGCTTCACACCATATCTGGCAAGGAGGTGTGTGTATGCTTCACACCATATTGAGAAAAGAGGTATGTGTATGCTTCACACCATATCGGGTAAAGAGGTGTGTGTATGCTTCACACCATATCGGGTTTGAGGTGCTTGCTTATGTGCTTGAACCTGATATCACTTTGAAAGGCGATACCACCATCTTCAAGCTCTAGACCTTCATTGTACTTGTTCTAGTTCATGGAAAACAGTCCTAGGTTACTACTAGAGCTCATGGATTTATCAATTATGCAAGTAAATTCTATTTGAAAGTAAATCATTTAACTAAGGCAAGATTGATGATAAATAATAACATAATTGAGTTCAAGTTAGATAACCCACCTCAAGAGCAACTTCAAAGCTCCAAGCTTCAAATCTTCACGTTCCTAAGGTTGAAGGTGAGCTTCTCAAAGGTCCAAGACTTGAGCTCCTTAGCCTCATGCATGATACGTCACCACTTGTGACCGATATCCCTCACTTATAGCTGATATCCATCACTTGAATGATATCACTTTGCAATGGGTGATATCACTTTTCTATGGGAGATACCAAAGCTCTATGCACGATACTCCTTCACCCTTGTACGATATCTAGACTCTATGCACAATATCTAAGAGCAAGGGGGTGATAAATTTTGAAAACTTCCACTTATGGGTGAAAGGAAGGGTATATATACTTGAGGTTCATGAAAAAGTGTGTATATGAGGTATCACCATTTTAAGCTACTAGGTGCCATGTGTCCATGCATGGTTGACACCTGTACTTGCATGCACTCATATTTATCTTGATATGTAAAACACTTGAGGATAATCTAGAGATGATATTTTGGCCATTAGTTATCTTGTTTGATAAGATATCTTATCTTTATCTTCATAAATTATGCAAACCAATACAACTTTTGCAAGGAGCATCTAACTCGTCATGGATCACCTCCCTGAGGTGCTTAGCTCATCATGGACAAGGCCAAGACCCAAGAGTTCAAAAACCAATATGGGATCCCCTCTATAGCTCCTTGTCTGATAGGCACTCCCATATGGACTCTACAACCCGATACAAGCTCAAATTAGGGTTTCACATACAACACTTTCTTGGTATTTTCATCACCAAGAGTATCATACTCAAATATGTTTCAATGATGGTGTATCCTTATTTATTTCTCCTCTAGATGATACTAATATGGAGTAGGAACACCCTAGAGGTGGTAAATTTCATATCAACCCTACATTTTGGGTAAATTACAACTTGTACCAAAATTGGTACACAAGGCACTAGCATTATTCAAACAAGTTCAAACTTGGAATTTAGGCTTTCCACAAGCCACCACCTAGCATCATTCTCTTTATTATGATGCTAAATCACTTAGGGCACATTTAACATGTGACAAATTGCAATATATCCCCTCATCTTGGGTAAGTTGCATTTTGCTTCAAAATATGAGAACATTGCTCAAACATTATTCAAACATGACCAAATTTGAAACCCAAGTTTGTTACCTGATAAAAAAATACTTTATAGGATTATATTAAAGTTCTAAGAAACATATTTAGGCTAAAAAAACAAGGTTAGCCCTAAATCAGGTTCGGGATGTTACAAGTTATAAACCCCTAACAAGGATTTTGTCCCCAAAATCCCAGATGAAAGAAGACAATTGTCATTCATGCAACATATCATCAAATCTCCACATAACATCTTGATGTCATGGAGATGCCATAGAACTTTGACCAGCACAAAGTTCTTTCACATAGGGTTATCATAGAATCTTTCATACTCAACTGTCCTTCCCAAACTAGAGTTACATTCTATCATTCATTTGAGACTACAAGTCTTATCATACTTCTATTGTACCAGTCTAATATGTTGGTTCAACACTAACTTTCTTATGACGTGTATCAACTATCATGTTAGCTGTTTATTTTCTTATCATAAGGAGAGGCTACTTGTCAAAGAAGAACTTATCTTGGAGGTATCTCCAAATGTTATGTATAAACTGCCTCAATAGATCTAGATAGGGATATTTTTTTTAAGAAATCATTTTTTTAATTAAGCTCAATCGAGTTACATAACGAAACCTCTGGCAGGTGCCATGGAGGTTTGAGGGTAAAATCTACTAGCGAGGCATTTAACATAACATGTTTGGCTACAACATCAGCAACTAGTGTGAACTTCCTAGGTAAGAACTGGAAAGTAAAGGAAGATAGTTGGTCCTTAGACCATTGCTTGAAGATGGGCTTCAGACTGGGTGGCGCCTCCTCCATGTTCTTGAAGTAGGTGATGCTAGTTTTTGAATAGGAGAGGATGAGAGGTCTCGAGAGACCCTCCAACCGACAAGTGTTTACAGCATGTGAGATGGCTCTGATTTCTGCCTCAACAGCACTGAAGGCGTAACCTGGGGCACCAACTCCTCGCACAAGGTCCCCAGTAGTGGTTTTGATGTAAACTCCAGAAGCACATTGATGAGAGTGATTGTTGAATGAGGCATCAACAAAGACCATGAAGTCTCTATCATCAAGTTTAATCGATGGCGCAGTGTCAGGGACATGCTTAAAGATATGACTCGGGAGGCCAGCAATAGAACATGCATGTTCTTTGATGAATTTGATCTGCACCTACGGTGGAGCAGCTCTGAGAGATTCTAAGTAATTATTTTTTAGCTTGATAAGCTTTTTTTTCCAAAATGATTCTAAAATTGTTCCTTCAACTCATACATCCTTACTGGTGTCATGTTTATGTGGAGCATAAACCCCTAACATATGGTATCCATACTAGAGTATGTAACTAGACTAATCTCAAAGTTGGCCCTTCTTGGTAACCAAACATTATTCATCTTATCAGGAGTCATGTTCTCATTTTCTCATATCATTGAAAGTTCTTGGATACTTGGATTATTTACCTTGGTATCCATTATATGTGCCAAAAACACATCACATCCTTATCTTTTCCATCCTCTGTTGTTATTACCAAAACCATACATATAATAGGACCTTTCTTTAATCTTGAGACATTACTTAACACATATACTTTGTCTTGGAGCTAAAATCCAAGACTAGCTGATACTTTTCAAAGTAAACATCTATAGATTGCTTCTAATCCCTACACATCAAGTGTCATAAGACTTACTTGATTGCCATGTCCCTGAAGGGAAAGAACACAAGGAAATGTAGTCCTTCTTATCACCCCATCATTATTCAAGGTTGTTTATTAAAGAAAAGAGGTTATCACCTTCTTTGAGTATTGCATGAACTTTCAATTGTTCATGTGTCATTCAATCTTATTTCATCTTAGGTTATTTTCCTTCAGCATAGGAATTATAGAGATTATTACATGTCACCACCTCTCAGAATTATCATCATCATGATTACTAAACCTGGGTATTCAAACCCTCAGTTCATCACTGAACATTGTCACCTCTCATCAGGTGATTGTTACCTCAAGGTCCTCGGACCAATGTATTCATTATACTAAACATTTCCTTTTGTTTATAAATTGATCTATGATTAACTCAAATTCCTTCATATATCAATTAGGATGTGGTAGAAATATCCGTGCCACATCTCCTACTACATTATGCTCTTTAGATTGTCTCAAAATGACTACTTGATCAGAGTAATCGGAAAGATAGCAATCTAAGAGTTCCATACTTACCTTTCCTTCAATAGATGAATACCTGGCCAGGGTATTCAAGAAATGAAATTAGGTAGTATGCATTTGTTTTATATTATGTTTCATCTCTTTAAATTTTAATACTTAGTATCTCAAATTTTCTCTGCATGTTTCTTTTACATCTCTTCCCTTTCTACATGAAGAGAGAAATTTTAAAACATATAAGAGAATATTGGACTGAATATAGGTTCTCATCCTTCTTATCTCTTCCTCATGTCCTCATAGGACTAATTAAAGGAAGCTCAACAATAACTACCTTCTTATGATTATTAGATAAAATCAAGAAAAGACATATCAGAATGAAAAAGATCTATCTGACTGTCATCCCTCATGGTCATCTACCACTTTAGGTTGACTCAAACATAGAGTCTAATTGTTTCATGTTGTTTCTTTTGCCTTTTTATACTATTGGGTTGTAACTTCTGTAAGCCCTACCGAGTCTGCCTTGGTTGTTGGGTCATTTCCTCCCTTCTTTTTAAACAAAAGGGTTTAGTGTGCTCAACATGTCCATATCTATAACATGTCTTGTCCTCATACCATAGTCTTATCGGTCTTATTACCAATGTAGAAGCTAAGTCAGGAGTTCTTACAGGTGGAAAGTTAGGACTTTTTCCTTTACTTAGTGACTATTTCCCTGGTGCACTAGGCATTTATTGCACTGGTGGTACCAAAATGTTGGCTTTTTAGACAACTCGGCATATGTTTATAGAACTATAGAGACCTTTCCTTAATTCTCAGCTTATTGTCCCTCCTTGGGCATTGCCATCACAGGTGTACTATCTATCTATACTTATGGAAGAGTCTATTTTCTTTCCATATGTTAATCCTTCCCACTTTTTCCACTATTCCAACATGACTATGTCATTTAGGAATCCTTTTAGAACCCAAAGTTTCTACATAGAGGCTGGTAACCTAGATTGTATTGCTAGTATCCAGTCCACTATATGCACCATTGTTGTCCTAACCTGCCCAACAAGAGCATAAAAAGCAGGATTCTCTATCCTGATTGGGTCAAGATAGGAATTCTAAGGCACTCATTTTTCTCTTGCCTGAACCCTTACACCCTCTCTTGGTGCAACGACATTGCTCTCAGCAATGTGTTCATGGTGTTCTCTAGTCATTTTTAAACTTCACCCTTTCTTCTGCATAAGCAGAAGTCATTATAGGATATACTGGAGGACACTAGAATAGACTCAATACCATAGTCCTATGTCTTTATAGACACAGCGAACCTTAAGCTCTGATACCAATCTTGTAACGACCGTCACCAAACTGATAGCCAAATCGTCACTAATTATTGCAGAATAATCATAAGCAGCGGATTAACAAAAATCACTAAAAATTAAAAAAATTTTGCAAAGAGATCCATTTCAAAACATTATATACATCGGGGTTCACATTGTACATATACTGAACCATCTCATCTCGAGGCTAACATATAACAGTTGCTTTGTCAAAACATATACTAAAGAAAAATCAAACCTCGAGGCATACAAGCTAAAATCTCATATTGTTCATAAACCATCACGTACTAAATCCAAGGACCTGAGAGTATAGAGACGACACATAGGACTTCTATCTACAAGACACGACAGACAAAACACTCAACCTGAGCTATTATTATTGTCCCTGTTGTTGTTGTCCGTCCTCTGCATAACGGTCTCGACGTCCCCGTACCTGTCCACCTAAAAATTGTAGATCCCACGAGGTGAGACAATTGTCCCAGCGAGATATATACCTCTCTGCCAACAATGTTATTATCACAAGTAAATAGTATTAAACTGAGCAGAGGATAAGTAGTTTAGAACATTCTCATCTTTTAAAGCATTGCAACTATCTATGATAGAGCAGTAAATGATATATTCACTTTATAAGGAATATGAAGAACATGTATACCATTTATCCATTATACTATATCAACATCTCAAGCTTATCATGTGATACTCATTATCATGGTATGAACAAGGGAAATGAACCATTCTCATTTCTATCTCTTGGCCTCATCCAATCTGCTAGCTAGGTATTGGACTATGCCAATCCTATAAAATCATATCCAGATATTGGACTATGCCAATCCTGTGAAACTATTCTAGGTATTAGACTATGCCAATCATGTACAACTATTCTAGGTATTGGACTATGCCAATCCTATGCAATGATTCCAGGTATTGGACTATGCCAATCCTGTGACATTATTCCAGGTATTGGACTATGCCAATCCTATACAATTATTCCAGGTTTGGACTATGCCAATCATGTGTAATTATTCTAGTTATTAGATTATGCCAATCCTGTGACATTATTCTAGGTATTGGATGATGCCAATCCTGTGAGTGTTGCATCCAGGCAATGTATTATCCCAATCCTGTGGTTTTATTCTAGGTATTGAACTATGCCAATCCTTTGACATTATTCCAGGTATTGTATTATGCCAATCCTATGAGTGTTGCATCCAGGCATCGGGTTACCCAAACATGTGGTTTTATTCCAAGTATTGGACTATGCCAATCATGTGACATTATTCTAGGTATTAGATTATGCCAATCCTGCGAGTGTTGCATCCAAGCATCAGGTTATCCCAATCCTATCGTTTTATTCTAGGCATTGGACTATGTCAATCCTGTGACATTATTCCATGTATTGGATTATGCCAATCCTATGAGTGTTGCATCCAAGCATCAGGTTATCCCAATCATGTGGTTTTATTCTAGGTATTGGACTATGCCAATCCTGTGACATTATCCAGGTATTGGATTATGCCAATCATGTTAGTGTTGCATCCAGGCATCAGATTATCCCAATCATGTGGTTTTATTCTAGGTATTGGGCTATGCCAATCCTATGACATTATTCTAGGTATTGGATTATGTCAATCCTATGAGTGTTGCATCCAGGCATCTGGTTATCCCAATCCTGTGGTTTTATTCCAAGTATTGGACAATGCCAATCTTGTGACATTATTCCAGGTATTGGATTATGCCAATCTTGTGACATTATTCGAGGTATTGGATTATTCTATTCCTGTGATATCATGGCCATGTTGCTAAGGATTCCATAGTAGTGGAATACCTTTATGTTCTCCTTTCACTTTCATTGAAATGATCATCATCAAACTGACAAACAAATCGTCACTAATTAAGTGGAATAAACATAATCAGCATATTAAAAATCACTAAAATTTAAAACCATTTTTCAAGGAGATACTTGATTAGAAAACTTTTACTGAAAGATCCAAAACCCATATATCTTGATTTACATTGTACAACATTATTTCATCTTATCTTGAGGACAACATATAATAGTTGCTCTATCAAAATACATACCGGAGCAACAAAAAACCTTGAGGCATACAAGCCAAAATTTCAGATTGTTCAAGAAACCATTACGAACCAACTCCAAGGACCTGAGAGTACAGAGACGACATATATATATATCTACAAGACATGATAGACAGTACACTCAACATGAGCTGTCACTACTGTCACAACTATTTTTCCTCTTCTGCAGAAAGATCTCCATCACTTCATGCTTGTCCACCTAAAAATTGTGGATCCCACGGGGTGAGACAATTGTCCCAGCGAGAGATATAACTCTGCTTTGCAAGGAATGTAAAGAAACTTAAATAACATCTATCAACTAAGATGTATAACTGAATTGCGCATCAAACAATGTTTTCCATATTCGATCCTTAAGCTGATATGCTACACAGATGAACATATTTTACAATCACACTTATGCCCTGAGGATATGAAGCATACTCTGTTCATCTCCAACCGACCATGAACTTATTACAAGTCGGTACCATACAAGGTCAATGGAAGAGCCAGTTTCCATGACCTCCCTTTTCTCAGTTAGTACAAGACCACTTAGGATTAGGAGGACATCTCATGTCAGCTGCAATATAGTTGTTGTAGGGTACGTAGGCATCCTCACTTAGAGCTACATCGCTAACTGTGCTCTCTTAGGGGAACATCTACAACAACCGACCCTAGTTATTGAGTTATGGTCACTTAGGCACCATACTATGAGCCATGGTCACATAGGCACCATGCTTTGAGCCACGGGTCATTTCACCGTGCCTTATTGAGACATTCTTATGAAATTACTGACTCATGGACACTTAGGCTCTATTCCCCCACATATTCAAAAATATGCATTCCGGGTTATGTCGCGGAAAACTCGTTTCACCATTCAAAAAGTTTTGACGTTGATGGATCTATGATCAGGGCAACGTTTTATAGTTCCTAATGATGTATTACATGTATTACAACATTCTTTAAGCATAAAACAAGGCATCATTATTTATCACGACAAATGCTACAAAGAAAGTGTAATAGATCTAACATGTACTTTTCAAGTCTTTAAAACACATTCAGATACTTGGTACGTGGGATCTCAGTCCCTTATCACATTACTGGGGATCCTCATCCCTTCATATCATTATCATCATGATTACTAGATCTGGGTATTCAAACCCCTAGATCATCACATAGCATTGTTACCTTTGTAACAGGTAACTAATACCTCTAGGTCCTCAGACCAAGGTATTCATTTTACTTGTTGTACAAGTATTTCACATAGTTCACATGGTTTGATTAAGTATCTTGTCACCACTCATTAGGAAACAACTATACACATGGCTCACAATTCCCATTAAATATTTTGTCACCTCTCACTAGGCAACAACTATACACATGGCTCAAAAGGCAAATTAAACATCTTGTCACCTCTCACTAGGCAACAGCTATACACATGTCTCACAAGGCCTATTAAACTTTATACTTATAATATAAGTATTTAACATGCCTCACAAGGCTTATGCAATAAGAGAAATACAACCTTCCCATTATTTGGGTTAGGGTTTCCCTTTATAGCAGAATAGGGTTTCAAGTTCATATTATCAGTCCAACCCTAATTCATTGCTCCCCACATCTAGGAGCACATATTGATATCATAAGTATGCAACCATACTTATCTATTTTCATCATTTATCATAAAATGA
The DNA here is from genome assembly GCA_963693085.1 of Alisma plantago-aquatica. NCBI lineage: Eukaryota > Viridiplantae > Streptophyta > Magnoliopsida > Alismatales > Alismataceae > Alisma > Alisma plantago-aquatica. The sequence continues at coordinate 780,446,500 of OY856411.1, read as the reverse complement.
TTATCAACACAAAGTATGAGTTTCTCTCTCATCATCACTAGGATATTGATTGCATAATACTTTTGGTTCAATCCTCCTCTTGAGGAATATTAATCCATCATTAACAATACTTAGTCAATTACTCATGATTGGAGTGTCTCTGTCATATGGGGTATCAAGATGCGTGTATTATCATATTATACTTTAAACCACCTTCTTTACTTCATGTCATGTATCCATATCGGGCATATGGTATAACCACATCACCATGTCATATTTTAGGGTGTATTCCCTAATTAACATATCATGTACCCATATCGCATGGACTATCACTTAGATCTTATCCTTTCAAATTAGCTTTGTATCGGGTATGAGCTAGGTGCTTGGCCCCATATCGGGTATAAGCTGTATGCTTGGTGTCATATTGTGCATAAGGTATGCACCATATTGGGTATAGAGTATATGACCCATCATGTATCATTTAAGTGGTATATATACAAGATACCAACATAATTTACCACCTAGGATTATCATATCGGGCATCCATGATAGGTATCTTATCGAGTTACCATGTTAGGTAAACCCATAAACTCATGATCCCTTCATTCCTTCAAGGATCAACCTCATCATATAGTTGCATGACATTCTAGATGTCTTATTGAATTCTCATACCACAACCCATTACACTAGGGCTAGGGTATATCAGGTTTCAATCCATTCTCTAGGATTCTACACCACATTTGGTGGATTATACCATATCATGCATAAAGTATGATTTGAACCTTATATTGTTCACAAGGTAGGAGTATGTGTTATTGTTAGAATCTAAGGGATGTCACCCGTATAATACATATGGTATCATTCACCACTCATCTCAGTTTACCCATTAGCTTGGGTTTCCAACTCTATGTTGATTAGAGTGTTCACTACCTCTATATCATGTAAGAGGTGTAGTCTAGACTTGTATCGTGCATAAGGATAAGTGGGGTATCTCTCATATCATGCCACAATCATGACTCATATTGTTTATGAGCTAGCATCCATCTTCATATCAAGTTAACCCCATCTTGGGTTTCATATCAGGTAGATGTATTCCAACCATATCAGGTTACACTTTGTTCTTGAATCCATACCTTATATCATACATTAGGGTTTACTTAAGTATTCATATCATGTGCCAGATTTGTTTGCTTCATGGTTCAAGTACTAAATATATATTACATGATCTTATCATGCAAGATCACTTGATATTCTTTACTCATATCGGGTTAATCAAATTAGGGTTTAATATTGGCTTTCAAGTATACTTTAGACCTTATATCGTGCATTGGCTCTATACTTGACTTTATATCGTGCAAGAATATCGTGCAAGTCTATTGCGCAAGCATATCATGCAAGCCTATCGTGCAATCATATCGTGCAAGCATATCATGCAAGAATATTGTGCAAGCATATCATGCAAGCATATTGTGCAAGCAATGTCTACACATACCCATATCGGGTTGGATCTACTTGTATGTATGCTTGAACCCTATATCACTTTATAATGTAATACCATCATCTTCAAGCTCAAGCTCTTTGTTTTAACGGTTATATTTCATGGTAACAGGTCTAGGAAACTACTAAAATTCATAATTTCATCAACTATTTCAGAAAATTTCAGAATTAAAAGTAGTTCATTGAGTATAGCAATTTAGGTGATGAATAATAACATGATAGAGTTTAAGTTATATAACCCACCTTGTGAACAACTTCAAATCTCCAAGATCCAAATATTCACATCCTAATGTTGAAGAAGAACTTCTCCAAGGTATAGAGCTCATTCACAACTCCTCCATGGATAAGAGATCACCATAGTTAAGCATTTGGTGAAAAAGGAAAGAAAGGAATATTCATAACCCGATATCCTTCTTCAACCAAGGTTGATTGTGACCAAAGCCTTACCTAAAGCTTAATACTCGAGCTCTCCTAGATCCTTGAACTGATTTGCACGATACCTAAGGGTATTTGCATGATATCTCCAAGGGGAATGGTTATGAAGATCGTAAACTTTCATAATTTGGTGAAAGGTGAAGTATATATACTTGATTTCATGAGATAAAGTATATATGAGGTGTCTTTCCCTCATGCTACTAGATGACACATGGCCACACATGGTTGACCCATGGACATGAATGCACACATGTATATATTTCCATGCAAGAGTCTCGAGGATAACCCAGAGACAATATCTTGGCCCTTACTTATCTTGTTGGGCAAGTTATCTCGTCTTTATCTCATTAAATAAGCAACCCGATACACTTTTTGTAAGGAACTGTTCAACTCGTTATGGGCCACCTCCTTGAGGTTCTCTACCCGTCATGGCCTTTACTAAGTCTCAACAAATTGATAGGAGGCTCCTACTTTGGTTCCTTGGATGATAGGGCTCCTTATATCAAGTCTACAACTCGATACAACACATATAAGGATCTTGCCTTCGACTCATTCTGGGTCTTTCATTACCAAGAGTATCATCACTCAATGGTGATTCAAACATAGCACCCCCTTCTTTCGCTTTCCTCTAAAATATATATAGAGGGAGTACGGACACTCTATAGGTGGTCATTTACATTTTAACCCCACATATTGGGTTTATTACAAATTGTACCAAAATTGGTGTACAAGGTACTAACATTGTTCAAACGAGTTGTAACTTAAGATTTAGGCTTTCCACAAGCCACCACTTATCATCATTCTCTTTATCGAGAAACTAAAACACTTAAAACACATTCCACATGTGGCATTTTGCAATGTAACCCCTCATCTTGGGTAAATTGCACTTTTCACTCAGACTTCCATATAATGCACAATTAGTTTGCAATTAAGCTCAAACTTTGAAAACAACTTCACAAGAAGCCTTAATTACTTTTCAAAAGATTAGAACCAGTTGGTAAGTAACTTATTTAAGCAAAAATTCTAGGGTTAGGCCATAACCCAGGTCAGGGGTGTTACAATTATAAACCCGTAACAAGGATTTCGTCCCCAAAATCCCAGATGAAGGAAGACAATTTTCATTCATGCCTCATGTCATCAAATCTCCTCATAACATATTGATTTCATGGAGATTCCATAGAACTTTGACCAGTACAAAGTCCTTCCACTTAGGGTTATCATTTGAATATGTCATACAAGACATATATTCAACTGCTTTTTCATTATTGACTTTACGGTATATATACTGTGTCAGGTAACACCTTCTATATCAAATAAGTGTTATTCATACTTTGAATGATTCAGGTGTCAAACCCCACTTAGTTTTAACATATCTCTTTCATGGAGAGATTATGGTTACATTTTGTCACCCACTTGGGACTACAAGTCTTATCATACATTTTTAGCTTTGATAAGTTTTTTCTCATATGATTCTACAATTATTCCTTCAATTAATATATCTTTATCAAAGTTATGTTTATGCAGAGCACAAAACCCTAACATATGATTTCCCTACTAGATTTTTCTCAAGGTTGCCCCTTCTAGGTAACCCAACATTATTCATCTTATTAGGAGTCATGTTCTCACTCCCCCTACCTTCTGACACATCTTGGATACTAGAATTTCTTACCTTGGTATCCTTCACATGTGTCAAAAACACATCATATCCATTTCTTTATTGTTTATACCAAAGTCAAATTTACAAAAGAATCCTTCTTTAATGTTAAGACAAAATACATTACACATATCTTTATCTTGGAACCAAAGTCTAAGACAAACTGATACTTTTGTAAGTATCCATCAACAGATCACCTCTAACTTATGCACATCAAGTATCCTCAGACTTGCTTGATTGCCATGTTCCTGAAAGGAAAGAACACAAAGAAACATATTCCTTTCATTACCCCATCATTACCCAGGGTTATTCATCAAAGAGGATACCTCATCATCTCCTAGGATTATTACATGAACTTTTACCGTTCATAATTCATTTATACTTGTTGCATCTCAGGTTCCTTGCCATCTGAATAGGAATTATATGGATGATTACATATCATCATCCCTTTCTTTATTATTGGCTAACATGTTCAAGAACATTTCATGGTTTTATCACATTCCCCATTTCCACATTATGGGAAAAATTATTTACTATTCACACAGACTTTATCAAATAGGGATCATTTCCCTTGTTCTCATTCTAATTTCATGAGGATTATACTCCTTACTTCCTCATACATACAAAGTGATTTGAGATCATCTCAGATCCCACTTTATTGCACATAGTATGTGATACAAATGTCCATACCATATTTCCAGTTTCATTATACTCACTAGATTGTCTCAGAATGATTACTTGATCAGAATAATCAGAAAGATAACAATCTAAGAGCTCCATACTCACCTTATCTTCAATACTTGAATACATGGCTAGGGTATACAAGTATTGAGATTAGGTAGTATGTACTTTGTTTACTATCATGTTCCTTACTTTTCATATCATCAAAAACATAGGACTTCGCATCCCTAGATTTTCTCCAGGTATCACTTCTATATCTCATCTTCTTTTACACATATAAAAGAAATTGTAAATAAGTTAAAGGACTACAGAGAAAAATATAAGTCCTCATCTTCCTTTTGTCCTCATAGGACTTTTCAAAGGAAGCTCAATAGCAACTATTTTCTTATATTTAACTAATAGGATCATGAAATGACATATCATAATGACACTACTTATCTGACCTATCTCAACTTGTGGATTGTTAATTGCCTCAGGCTAATTTTTCATAGAATCTTGTCGTTGCCTGATCCCAACATCGTTCTTTATTGCTCGGTGCGGATGGACTTGCTTGGGACGTCTATCTACGTCCTCGTATGCCACATCTAGACCATTGCCTTTGAGAGTCTTGCTGACTCTACCTCAGCGGTTGGGTCATTTCCTCCTTCCTTTTTGGACAAGAGGATCTAATATTCCCAAACTATTTACACTTATAACACATCTTATAAGCATCCCCCGACCTTATCGTCCTTATAACCAATGTAGAGGGCAAACCAAGAGTTCTAACCGGTGGAACATCAGGTCCTTTACCCTTTTTGGGTAGCGACTTCCCTGGTGCACTAGACATTGGTTGCACTAGTGGTACCAAAACCTTTCCCTTTTTGGAACTACTAGGGCTTTGTTCTTGAGTCTGGATAGGTCTTTTCTTAATTCCTACCTCATTATCCTCTCTTGGATAGTCTTTTATGATATGTCCAGGCTACCTACACCTGTAGCAAACCCTGATTTTGGGTTGTAACCTATTTCTTTTGACATTTTCATCTGCCCCAACATAACTATGTTGATCTGAAACTCTATTAGAGCCCATAACTTCATCATTAGGGGCTGGTAATCTGGGTTGTATTGCTAATACCCAGTCCACTATACGCATCACTGCTGTCCTAAACTACCCAACAATGGTATCAAAAGAAGGATCCCTTATCATAGCTAGATCATCTTGGGGATTCTCAGGCAGTCGTTCTCCTCTCCCCTGATCTCTTTCACCTTCTCTTGGTGCAACAACATTGCTTTCAGCAATATACTCCTTATGTTCTCCATACATCTTTAAGCTTTACTCTATCTTCTGCATAAGCAGAAGTCACTATAAGATATACTGGAGGATACTAGAACAGACTCAACACCTTAGTCCTATGTCACTGTAGACTCAGCGAACCTTAAGCTCTGATACCAAACTTGAAACAATCGTCATCAAACCAACAAACAAATTATTACTAATTAAGCGGAATAAACATAATCAGCGGATTAACAAAAATCACTAAAATTAAAAATCATTTTGCAAGGAGATCCTTGATCAAAAAACTTTTATTGAAAGATCCAAAACACATACGTATCTTGATTTATATTGTACAACATTGTTTCATCTCATCTTGAGGACAACATATAATAGTTGATCTATCAAAATACATACTGGAGCAACATAAAACCTTGAGGAATACAAGCCAAAATTTCATATTTTTCATGAAACCATTACAAACCAACTCCAAGGACCTGAGAGTACAGTGACAACATATAGGACTTCTATCTACAAGACATGATAGATAGTACACTCAACCTGAGCTGTCACTACTACCACAGCTGTTGTTCCTCTTCTGTAGAAAGATCTCCACCGCTTCGTGCTTGTCCACCTAAAATTTTTGGATCCCATGGGGTGAGACAATTTTCCCAGTGAGAGATATAACTCTCCTCTGACCATATTATCATTAATGATCAACATTATAAAAACTGAGCAGGGTTATTTTATATTAACAGGAAGGATTAATCATTATATGAACTTTATAAGATAATCTTCTTTCTCAAGGATAACACTACATCTACCCATGGTAGAGCCATAATTCATCTATCTGCTTTGCAAGGAATGTAAAGAAACATAAATAACATCTATCAACTAAGATGTATAACTGAATTGCACATCAAACAATGTTTTTCATATTCGATCCTTAAGCAGATATGCTACACGGATGAACATATTTTACAATCACACTTATGCCCTGAGGATATGAAGCATACCCCATTCATCTCCAATCGACCATGAACTTCTCACAAGTCGGTACCATACAAGGTCAATGGAAGAGTCGGTTGCCATGACCTCCCTTGTCTCGGTTAGTACGAGACCACTTAGGCTTAGCAGGACATCCTGTGTCAGTTGCAATATAGTTGTGCCATTGTACGTATACATCCTCGCTTAGAACTACAACATCAATTGTGCTCTCTTAGAGGAACATCTACAACAACTGTCCCCAGTTATTGAGTTATCGTCACTTAGGCACCATACTCTGAGCCATGGTCACATAGGCACCATGCTCTGAGCCATGGGTCAGTTCACCGTGCTCTATTGAGACATTCTTATGAAATTACTGAGTCATGGACACTTAGGCTTTATGCCCCCCACATATTCAAAAATATGCATTCCTGGTTATGCCGTGGGAAACCCGTTTCACCATTCAGCAATCTGACGCTGATGGATCTATGGTCAGCACAACGTTTTATAGTTCCTAATGATGTATTACATCATTCTTTTAGCATCAAACAAGTCATCATTATTAATCATGACAAATGCTACAAGGAAAGTGTAATAGATCTATCATGTACTTTTCAAGTCTTTAAATCACATTCAGATACTTGGAACTTGAGATCTCATTCCCTTATCACATTACTGGCGATCCTCATCCCTTCATATCATTATCATCATGGTTACTGGATCTAGGTATTCAAACCCCTAGATCATCACATAGCATTGTTACCTCTAGGTCCTCAGACCAAGGTATTCATTTTACATGTTGTACAAGTATTTCACATAGTTCACATGGTTTCATTAAGCATCTTGTCACCTCTCATTAGGAAACAACTATACACACGGCTCACAAGGCCCATTAAACATCTTGTCACCTCTCACTAGGCAACAACTATACAAATGGCTCATAAGGCCAATTAAACATCTTGTCACCTCTTACTAGTCAACAACTATACACATGTCTCACAAGGCCTATTAAACTTTATACTTATCATATAAGTATTTAACATGCCTCAAAAGGCTTATGCAATAAGAGAAATACAACCTTCCCATTATTAGGGTTAGGGTTTCCCTTTATAGAAGAATAGGGTTTCAAGTTCATATTATCAGTGCAACCCTAATTCATTGCTCCCCACATCTAGGAGCACATATTGATATCATAAGTATGCAATCATATTTATCTATTTTCATCATTTATCATTAAATGATTATCAACACAAAGTATGAGTTTTCTCTCATCATCACTAGGATATTGATTGCATCATACTTTTGGTTCAATCCCCCTCTTGAGGAATATTAGTCCATCATTAACAATACTCAGTCAATTACTCATGATTGGAGTGTCTCTATCATATTAGGTATCAAGATGTGTGTATTATCATATTATACTTTAAACCACCTTCTTTACTTCATGGCATGTATCCATATCGGGCATATGGTATAACCACATCACCGTGTCATATTTTAGGGTGTATCCCCTAATTAACATATCATGTACCCATATCGCATGGACTATCACTTAGATCTTATCCTTTCAAATTATCTTTGTATCGGGTATGAGCTAGGTGCTTGGCCCCATATCGGGTATAAGCTATATGCTTGGTGTCATATCATGCATAAGGTATGCACCATATTGGGAATAGAGTATATGCCTCATCATGTATCATTTAAGTCGTATATATACAAGATACCAACTTAATTTACCACATAGGATTATCATATCGGGCATCCATGATAGGTATCTTATCGAGTTACCATGTTAGGTAAACCCATAAACTCATGATCCCTTCATTCCTTCAAGGATTAAACACATCATATAGTTGCATGACATTCTAGATGTCTTATTGAATTCTCATACCACAACCCATTACACTAGGGCTAGGGTATATCGGGTTTCAATCCATTCTGTAGGATTCTACACCACATTTGGTGGATTATACCATATTGTGCATAAAGTATGATTTGAACCTTATATTGTTCACAAGGTAGGACTATGTGTTATTCTTAGCATCTAAGGGATGTCTCCCATATAATACATATGTTATCATTCACCACTCATATCGGTTTACCCATAATCTTGGGTTTCCAAATATATGTTGATTAGAGTGTTCACTACCTCTATATCATGTAAGAGGTGTAGTCTAGACTTGTATCGTGCATAAGGATAAGTGGGGTATCTCTCATATCGTGCCACAAGCATGACTCATATCGTGTATGAGCTAGCATCCATCTTCATATCAAGTTAACCCCATCTTGGGTTTCATATCGGGTAGATGTATTCCAACCATACCGGGTTACACTTTGTTCTTGAATCCATACCTTATATCATACATTAGGGTTTACTTAAGTAATAATATTGTGCACCAGATGTGTGTGCTTCAAGGTATCAAGTACCAAAGATATATTACATGATCTTATCATGCAAGAGAACTTGTTATTCTTTACTCATATCGATTTACCCAAATTAGGGTTTCATATTGGCTTTTAAATATACTTTTGACCTTATACTGTGCATAGGGTCTATACTTGACTTTGTATCATGCAAGCATATCATAAAAGCCTATTGCGCAAGCATATCGCGCAAGCCTATCATACAAGCATATCGTGCAAGCCTATCATGCAAGCATATTGTGCAAGCATATCATGTAATTATATCATGCAAGCAATGTCTACACATACCCATATCAGGTTAGAGCTACTTGTATGTATGCTTTTCTTCAAGCTCAAGCTCTTCATTTTAACTATTATATTTCATGGCAATAGGTCTAGGCAACTACTAAAACTCATAATCTTATCGACTATTTCAGAAAAATTTGGAATTAAAAGTAGTTCATCAAGTATAGCAATTTAGGTGATGAATAATAACATGATAGAGTTCAAGTTATATAACCCACCTTGTGAACAACTTCAAAGCTCCAAGCTCCAAAGCTTCACATCCTAAGGTTGAAGAAGAACTTCTCCAAGGTCCAAGGCTCGTTCATAACTCCTCCATGGATAAGAGATCACCATAGTTAAGCACTTGGTGAAAAAGGAAACAAAGGAATATCCATAACTCGATATCCTTCTTCAACCAAGGTTGAAGGTGACCGAAGCCTTACCTAAAGCTTGATGCTCGGGATCTCCTAGCTCCTTGAGCTGCTTTGCACGATACATGTAACAACCCCGCCTCCCGGTAACCCCCAATTAAGGGAGACCAAGAGGTCAGAGCCGTTATTCCAATTTCCCGGATCAAAGGTTCGACAAATAATAAGTAATAATTACTAAATTCTACCATGACTATACTAAAAAGTTGGAATAAAAATAAAACTTTGCATACCTTTTTTTCAAAAACTTGGATATCTAACTTCTATCCACCTCTAGACTCTATTCTAACTAATCCTCCTTGCACTTTATTTCTTAATTTCACAATATGCCACTTTACTATTTGTCCTTTTCAATTTTTACCTAAAACACTGACAAATAAAACGTCGGTCAGCATAAATGAATATGTCGGTATGTGGGGGAAACAATAATCAGGCAATTATCTGTAGCAACATATTGCAAGCAATTATGGTTTAGCAAGAAAACTTTACATCTTAAACATAACTACTCAATCCATACATACCCTAACATCTACGTTGTCCCTACAGTGGACCTAGATACTACCTCTCATATGATAGATCCCAATTAACCCCCATGATCCTACCTAATAGGTAGATCAATATCTAGGGTTGATGAGTCGCATGGCACTACCCATAGGTAGCCCAATTCCTAACTAATGATATGTTAAAGAGTTACATGGAACTACCCATAGGTAGCCCAATCATTGACTCATGATAACCTGATGGTCCTACCTAACAGGTAGACCATGTACTAGGTCATCCTTTTCATCATTAGAAAATCCACAGAGGAGGACTAGGATCTGAGCTAGTTAGGTATACATATTTCAGGTGATAATCATAGTCACTTTATAGTTGCATGAAACAAAAGTCATCCAAGCAGTTATTTTTAGGCTACCGATAAAACATCTGGGAATCGCTGTGAAACTAAAGCGATTAACCATAAGTGTAACCACATACCTGATCCAGAGTAACTTGATGTCCAAGCATTAATATTCAAGACAATCAAACAAGAAATCAACAATATCCTGAAATTAATGCATAACATCCTAGTGTCATTATTTTATCCAAAACATTCTCAAGATTGACTTGGATTCCACCTTAGGATTTCTAGGCCAACTTTAGAGTTTTATTAGGGTTTTAGCCTCCATAAAGCTTTTATCACTTTTAATACCCTTTTCGTTCACAAACCCTAATTTCAACATCATAGGCACAATTGAATGTCAATTAAATCTAATATGTCTCTTTGACACCAAAACTACCATCTTTATCCTTTTAAGTCATATCAAGATCATTAGGCCCAATTATCATCTTTGGTTTCTTTTGAATTGTCAACTCACATTTCATTATGGTCTAATTCACATATGAACTCTATTTATTATTAATTTCACATTAATCCACTAGAAAACCCTAATTACCAAATTAAGGGTATTTATCCACAATTAGAAACTTTTATACTCAAAATAGCATAGGATCATCAAATCTCAGTTCTATTCATGGATTCAAACAAATAAAGCCATTAAGAATCATAATTACTAAGATTAGGGTTTCAAGGCCCATTAAAGCATATTCTTGTACATGGAACCCTAAATAAATTAAACTACGCATAAAGATCATCTTTTTTATCTAATGTGTCCTTTTTATAATCAACAGGTTAACATCAACTTTAAACATCCAAATAACCCTTCCCAATCCATTAATCATCATAGATTAGGGTTTTTTAATCATTAATGCATTAAAGTTGATAACTTCAACTACTTTCCTCACATTTTTCTGAGCAAAATTCATATATTACATGTATCAATCCGAGCTACCAATAAATAGATACGAATTTCACAAAATTCACTTACTTGATGAATGGGATGCTGACACATCAGCAAACCCATGTAATATGTAGCCGGCCGAGAACATAATGAAAATACACTTTTGCCCTCACTTAAGTCACCAGCCCTTCATTCCCCGGAGAGGTAAAATCATCCAACAGTGCCTAGGTTGTCTTCAACCTCCCGACACCGCTGTTGCCGCCGAGCGCAGCACTCCACAGGTCTCGCCCCTCTTCACCAGGGCTTAATGACTGCCACCAACCGCCGCCCTAGCTCCACCGCCCTCTGCCGCACCTGGGGCGCCACCCAGCTTGTGACCCAGATGGCTAGTTTCAAGCATGACAACCTACAACGTGCGGTCGACGTTGCAGCCATGCGGCTACTACTGTGCATGGTTTAGGGCATGGCGACGATGGCTAAGCTACTCTCTGGCATTTTGGCACATCAAGCTTCCATTGCAACCCCTCCTTGGCTCGTCGTTGCTCCATGGTCGTGTTGCTCCTCTTTATTAGGCTTTTTAGAGAAAACAAGAACAAGGAGAGAGAGAGGGTTGCATGGGATCTTCTGAGACTCGGGCCAAGGGGTGTACCCTTATATAGGGGAGGGTAGAAATGTCCTAACATGCTTGCCCATGAAGAAAACGAAGCCCTTTCCCAACAGGAAACCAATTTTCCTTATTTAGGTATAATATCTCTCTTTTTAGTAAGTCCTTGATAATCCATATTCTTTAATTATTAGGAATTCAAATCTATTTCTTTGTGCTTGGATTTTAATCCATTGGCCACAAAATTCTACTTTCTTAAAGAAAAGAATATCTCTTTTTGATAATATCAAAAAGTCATTAACTATGTAGCAAATTATCCTCATATTTTATTATTATTTGTTTTTTCTCTTTCTTCTTTTCCATTGGGACTCCATGGACCCCAAGAAATTATAATATTTTGACATTCCTTTTTAGGGATTCTTATTATCTACTTGATGCAACCACATCCATTATTTCTTATTATCTTACTTATTTCTTTATTAAAAGATTTCTTTTCAAGGATTTCTCTTTATCTTTTATTTCCTTTTTCCTTTTTTCCTATTTCTTCCATTAGAAATCACATATAAATGAAATTTACTCAATTGTGGCCATTAATGCCACCCTCTAGAGATTTATATATAATTCTCATAAATACTTTGCTTAATATTCATTATCTTGTATCTTTTTCTAATATTTGGACTTCTCTTCTTTTCTTCTCTTTTACATCCATTATTGGATTAATCTAATAATAGGAACCACGAAATTCCTATCAAAAGGGAGATTTCCAAAGAAATCCCTTCTTTGAAGCAAAGCATACAACCTTTTCAATTAAGTCCATATTCATAAAAACATTACATTTCAATTATGAAAGCATATGCAAAAATTGAGGTTGTAACATCCTTCCCCTCTTATAGGAATTTTTCCCTCAAAATTCCACCAAACATATAAACAATTCAGGATAAGACTTTTCCATATTCATCATTTGCTCCCATGTGGCTTCATCCTCTCCATGGTCCTTCCAAAGAACCTTTATCATCTCCTATTTTTTACTCCTGAGCTCTCTCTCACCTTGGTATCTTGTACCCTTATAGGTGACTCAGGGTAAGTTAGCCTCCCCTGGGAGCTCACTATGTTCATTGCTCAGCCCATGGCTCAGGTACCTCACATAGTGCTCTAGATCAGACTTGTGGAACGCGTCATACATCACGTTATCCTGAGAGGTAAGACTAAACATAACCATCTCCACCAATCCATCCCAAATGGACCCATGTATCAAGGACTCACCTTTCTCAGCTATAGCTCAGAGGGGTCATATTTTCATATCACATATTCTCCCACAGTGAACTGCATGTTAGTCTACTTTGCATTAGCGCACAACTCATGTCACCCCTGGGCTCTCTTTCAGCCATCATACGATCAAAGCGACTTCATCTGCACACACTATGGCCTTTTTCTGACCTTCGCAAGGTCCCTTCACCCACATCATATTAATGAAGCGGTGACCGACACAACCTCCCTTACAGAGCTTCTTACATCCTGATACTGGCTATGGTGTCTAACATCACAACTTTCATAAGACAAGAACTATCTCCATGTATCACCCTGAACGAGCACACACGCTCTCATCAGACCCTCTAGTTCGGATCACACTAACCATCAATTAGGGGTGATAAGCTGTCTAGCATCGAGTTCATCATGTACTTACTTCCACCGCATGGAAATGAATCTTTAGGTCATACTCATGAACCTTTGAACTCACATCATGGTGTAGTTGAACCATCTCTCTTACATGTAGTTCAAACGGATCTATCCCTTAGCAGTACTCTCTTTCTCCTTATACTATGTCATCTAAGTAAGGCAATCTACAATAACCCATATTGTACCTTGACCTTCTTCGGTCCATGAGAGACTTACCATGCCATCCATAGTGATGAACTCCAATTCCCTCTCAGGGACTTTTATCCTCTATATCCACTCAATGGGTTATTAGTGTTTGTCCTTCACCTCCTGACATGCATGGCGACAAGCTACATGCAACTTCATCTTAGGCATCCAAAGTACTACTGCAACTTACTATCTTCATAGTACCATGGTGTAGGGTGAACTTACAATCATGATCTCACGTATGTCATGATTCCTCAAGGTCGATTCCTCAGAAACCCTAAAACACTCTAGTCGGGGTTTCATCACCTTCTTTTTCAAAGAAGTGCATCTAAGCTTCTACAACCATCCTTCCATCATGACAAGCCCTAGGTTGGATAACTAGGAAACCACTAACTTGATCAACGGATCTCGTTACATCTGAGTGTTAGCCAAACATATCTCACAAACTTAGGGTTCACCTAACCCCCTCTTCCAACCTGTCCACTAGCTAACTAGATAGCTGCCTCTCAATAAGAGCATCCATTACCACTTTGCATCCTTATGTGTTAGGTAATGTTGAAGACATACACTTCCATGTATTCCACTTACTATCTCATCTCGAACTCTAAGTCTATCTTCATCAAGAAAACTCAGAGCTCATCCTCTTAGTTATCGAACTCAACATAGTATAGCTCATAAATTACACATAGCTCATGATAAAAACATCCTCATAAGATGACTACCTTAGTTCTCTTGATGTTTGTAAACCATCCATGCAAATTACACTCCACAAGGGTACGCTATTATCTCTATCCTCATACATCATAGCAACATTTCTACTCACATCATCTCTATCCTTGGTGTATGGCATGCATATTTCCCTATATCTCACCCCCATAATGAGAGGAAATAAGCATTTGGTTGCAGTCCAAATTCAGAGTTCTTCCTATTCCAAGAGTAGAGATGGTGCATCCCACATTTCCGGTACACCTTGCAGTCTAGGTTGATACGTGCAACACATGTCCCTACATCATGAACATCTCGATATCAAGGATACTTCCATGGAAAACTGGTCTCGAACCCACGGGGGTCATCATACCATCCTTGGTCATATCCTCTAGGTCTATAGCATGCAGGCACTTTTGGGGTCATCCCTCTTCCCTTATGCATCCAGAGAGTGCCTTCCTCATCTGCCCTTTTCGTCCCATGAGTTCATGAAGGTGATCAATCTCCTAACCCATGGCCCTTAGACAATGATAGTTGTTACCTCCCGACCCTATGGTCATGTGCAACTAGGGAATTAGGCAACTCCTACTCCCATCGGTCTTATCCCTACCTGACCCTAGGATAGAGTTAGGATCCTAACATAGTACATATCCAGTATGCAACCTTACCCAAGTCTCCATCATCTCTCTTGGCATTCGTGGTCTGACTTACATCCTTTCGTATGGATCATGGCGACCTATCTACCTTGGTCAGGCCCCATATTGGTTACCTCCATGGTAACACATCCACATGCACTTAGAGATGGTTATCTATGGGTCTACAGGTTCATTATAATATTGTGTACTCTCAATTTAGCTTCTCAAGATCCTATGAGACCTCTTTAGGTTACCTCAAACCCAAAAAAAGTTGTACATACCCTACAGAAGGGTCCCTCTCCCAGGATGGGAGGAAACTACATCTTGATAGCAACAAAGTTCACAAACGTCTCTATGTGTAAGGTTTATATCCACATGAGCATGCTTAATTAGCCCTAGCAAGATATTAAGGCACATTGCTAACAAAAACACCACTACTAAACCATGCTAGGTCTCCATGGTAGGTCATACTTGTCCTCATTCCTCAACATTGGACCATCATCATACATGCCCATGTCACCAACCTATATGTAGGAGGTTCATCAAACATAGACCTTAGTCTCAGGGATCTCCTTTTCATCTAAACATGAGGAGTGTTGTGCTTGAATCTATAGAAACACAAATATCATCATGAGCATCAGGTGCACCAGGTACTACTACTTCCCCTCTTATAGGTCTAGGAACCCTAGGTTCACTTTTTATGCATCAGCCATCTAACTGCATGCTCAACCTTCTAACAACAAACCAAGCATGTACGAGGTGCATCATCCACATCCTATAATCCTTCCACTTGAACTACACCTCAGAGTCGAGTCCTCCTCAAGAACAACCAACTAGGTATAAGACCTTACAACTTGTTACTAAACCTCCTCAGGGTCTAAGGAACTCTTCTTCCTATCCCTAGCAGGTAAGCACCTATATCATCTGCACATAGGTACTAGCAGCCTCATCTTTCTTCTAGGGTTTGGTTCCTCTAAAGGCAACCAAGATACCAAAAGCCTCCAGGGGTCATGCATGAGGCAACTACAACCATCCACTTAGGTCACAACATACCCAACTTCTTAGGGTCTCTCATATCCCAGAGTCTAAGGTTCCAACCTTCTTATTCGGGTCTTTCTTTCTCTCTCTAGAAATAACCCTACAAACAACATTGCCACTGGAGGCTCTCTCTAAAAGGGTGGATCAAGCTCACATGCATACACTTACATGGGTGAAACCTACGTTCGCTCAAGATTATCTATGGCTCTTTATGCTTAGCCCATAATCTATCCAACATTCCCTTCTAGCCTAGGTTTTGACCTACTGCCAGCACTTACTAACATACTATAAGTGCATACTATGCCATGCTCATATCAGCCCATAGGGTTTCTATAGGTCATCACTAACCTAATCAATGAAGGAGTTATCCTTCACCCTAACATGCACGACCCTTCCTAGGGTTGGGTCGCCAAAGGTACTAGGTCAGCCAACCTCACATGGCTCACACTATCATAGGGATTCAAAACCAACATCATGTCAACCCACACACAAGGTTAACCATGACTTCCATCTCATCATACCATCTCTCTCTCTAACCACCACTTAGGGATAGGGTTAGCATCATCCTCAAAGGATGTGCTAGGTCTCTACCTTTAATGGAGGTCTCTACCTTTAATGGAGGTCTCTTCCTCCAAGACCAACTCTACTTCATCCTCCTAACAAGAAGGTCTAACCTTATGTCTCTCCTGAGGGCATGACAACACATGTCATACGACATAAGCATGCAACTATTCTTTAGTTTATGCTTAAACTATTAATCTAATGTCCATGCCATCTTATTTACATGCTTTTTCATTAATTTGGTGGAGGATTCATTAACCTTATCATACATACCCTGACCTCAAGAGGGTGAGGAAGAGAGAGAAAAAACCCTAAACTTCATAATCTTAATACAATTAAGGTTGAGTAGGGACGAATATAGATGAGAGAGTCCTAAAGGTATCTTATTTTGACTCAGATCCTAAGACATTGGCCAGGCAGTCATACAGATCTGGGAGTCCATGTATTCCGACTAGCAGTGTGGAGGAAAATATTGCCAGCCCTCAGACGTGATCCTTTTCTAAAAACCTATGTCTTTAGAAAATCCTCTAATAACTCCCTCGATTCTATGGAATTTGTAAAATTTAATAATTACTAAAGATTAAATGAGGAACCACTGCTCTGATACCAAATGTAATGACCCCGCCTCCCGCTAACCCCCAATTAAGGGAGACCAAGAGGCCAGAGCAGTTATCCCAATTTCCCAGATCAAATAATTAGTAATAATTACTAAATTCTACCATGACTATACTAAAAAGCTGGAATAAAAATAAACCTTTGCATACCTTTTTTTCAAAAACTTGGATATCTAACTTCTATCCACCTCTAGACTCTATTCTAACTAATCCTCCTTGCACTTTATTTCTTAATTTCACAATATTTCACTTTACTATTTGTCCTTTTCAATTTGTACCTAAAACACTGACAAACAAAATGTCGGTCAGCAAAAATGAATATACAGGTATGTGGGGGAAACAATAATCATGCAATTATCTGTAGCAACATATTGCAAGAAATTATGGTTTAGCAAGAAAACTTTACATCTTAAACATAACTACACAATCCAGACATACCCTAACCTTTGTGTTGTCCCTACAGTGGACCTGGATACTACCTCTCATATGGTAGATCCCAATTAACCCCCATGATCCTACCTAACAGGTAGATCAATATCTAGGGTTGATGAGTCGCATGGCACTACCCATAGGTATCCCAATTCCTAACTCATGATATGTTAAATAGTTGCATGGCACTACCCATAGGTATCCCAATCACTAACTCATGATAACCTGATGGTCCTACCTAACAGGTAGACCATGTATTAGGTCATCCTTTTCATCATTAGCAAATCCATAGAGGAGGACTAGGATCTAAGATAGTTAGGTATACATATTTCAGGTGATAAACATAGTCACTTTATAGTTGCATGAAATAAAAGTCATCCAAGCAGTTATTTTCAGGCAACCGATAAAACATCCGGGAATTGTCGTGAAACTAAAGCGATTAACCATAAGCGTAACCACATACCTGATCCAAAGTAACTTGATGTCCAATCATCAATATTCAATACAATCATACAAGCAATCAACAATATCCTGAAATTAATGCATAACATCCAAGTGTCATTATTTTATCCAAAACATTCTCAAGATCGACTTGGATTCCACCTTAGGATTTCTAGGCCAACTTTAGAGTTTTATTAGGGTTTTTGCCTCCATAAAGATTTTATCACTTTTAATACCTTTTTAGTTCACAAATCCTAATGTCAACATCATAGGCACAATTGAATGTCAATTAAATCTAATATGTCTCTTTAACACTAAAACTACCATCTTTATCCTTTTAAGATATATCAAGATCATTAGGCCCAATTATCATCTTTGGTTTCTTTCAAATTGTCAACTCACATTTCATTATGGTCTAATTCACATATGAACTCTATTTATTGCTAATTTCACATTAATCCACTAGAAAACCCTAATTACCAAATTAAGGGTATTTATCCTCAATTAGAAACTTTTATACTCAAAATAGCTTAGGATCATCAAATCTCAGTTCTATTCATGGATTCAAACAATTAAAGCCATTAAGAATCATAATTACCAAGATTAGGGTTTCAAGGCCCATTAGAGCATATTCATGTACATGGAATACTAAATAAATTAAAATACGCATAAAGATCATCTTTTTATATCTAATGTGTCCTTATTATTATCAACAAGTTAACATCAACTTTAAACATCCAAATAACCCTTCCCAATCCATTAATCATCATAGATTAGGGTTTTTTAATCATTAATGCATTAAAGTTGATAAATTCAACTAATTTTCAAATTACTATAGGAATTAGGCTCTAAATCTATTTTTATGGATTCCTCACATTTTTCTGAGAAAAATTCATATATTACATGTATCAATCCGAGCTACCAACAAATAGATAAGAAATTTACAAAATTCACTTACTTGGACCAATGGGATGCTGACACGTCAGCAAACCCATGCAATATGTAGCCGGCCGAGAACATAACAAAAATAAACTTTTGCCCTGGCTTAAGTCGCCAGCCCTTCATACCCCAGAGGGGTAAAATCATCCAACGGTGCCTAGGTTGTCTTCAACCTCCTGACGTCGCTGCTGCCACCGAGCGCAGCACTCCACGAGTTTGTCCCCCTCTTCACCAGGCTCAATGATCGCCGCCAACCGCCACCCTAGCTCCACCGCCCTCCTTCGCACCAAGGGAACCACCCAGCTCATGACCAAGATGGCTGGTTTCAAGCACGACGACCTGCAACGTACGGCCGATGTTGCAGCCATGTGGTTGCTGCTGTACACGGTTTAGGGCATGGAGACTATGGCTAAGCTTTTCTCTAGCATCGTGGCACATAAAGCTTCCATCGCAACCCCTCCTTGGCTCCTCGTTGCTCCATGGTCGCGCTGCTCCTCTTTGTCAGGGTTTTTAGAGAAAACAAGAAGAAGGAGAGAGAGAGGGTTGCATGGGATCCTCTGAGACTCGGGACAAGGGGTCTACCCTTATATAGGGGAGGGTAGCAATGCCCTAACATGCTTGCCCACGAAGAAAACAAAGCCCTTTCCCAATAGGAAACCAATTTTCCTTATTTAGGTATAATATCTCTCTTTTTAGTAAGTCCTTGATAATCCATATTCTTTAATTATTAGGAATTCGAAATTTATTTCTTTGTGCTTGGATTTTAATCCATTGGCCACGCAATTCTACTTTCTTAAAGCAAAGAATATCTCTTTTTGATAATATCAAAAAGTCATTAACTATGTAGCACATTATCCTCATATTTTTGTATTATGTGTATTTTCTCTTTTTTCTTCTCCATTGGGACTCGTTGGAGCCCAGGAAATTCTAATATTTTGAAATTCCTTTTTAAGGATGCTTATTATCCTTCTAGATGCATCCACATCCATTATTTCTCATTATCTCACTTATTTCTTTATTAAAATATTTCTTTTCAAGGATTTCTCTTTATCTTTTATTTCCTTTTTCCTCTTTTCCTATTTCTTCCATTAGAAATCACATATAAACGAAATTTACTCAATTGTGGCCATTAATGCCACCCTCTAGAGATTTCTATATAATTCTCATAAATACTTTGCTTAATATTCATTATCTTATATCTTTTTCTAATATTTGGACTTTTCTTCTTTTCTTCTCTTTTATATCCATTATTGGATTAATCTAATAATAGGAACCACAAAATTCCTATAAAAAGGGAGATTTGCAAAGAAATGCCTTCTTTGAAGCAAAGCATACAACCTTTTCAATTAAGTTCATATTTATAAAAACATTACATTTCAATTATGAAAACACATGCAAAAATTGAGGTTGTAACAATACCTAAGGGTCTTTGCACGATATCTCTAAGGGGAATGGTTATGAGGATTGTAAACTTTCATAAGTTGGTGAAAGGTGAAGTATATATACTTGATTTAATGAGATAAAGCATATATGAGGTGTCTTTCCCTCATGCTACTAGATGACACATGGCCATGCATGGTTGACACATGGTCATGCCTGTACACATGTATATCTTGCCATGCAAGAGTCTTGAGGATAACCTAGAGACATTATATTGGCCCTTACTTATCTTGTTGGACAAGTTATCTCGTCTTTATCTCATTAAAGAAGCAACCTGATACACTTTTTGTAAGGAACTTTGCAACTCGTCATGGGACACCTCCTTGAGGTGCTCTACCCGTCATGGCTTTTTCCAAGGCTCAACAAACCGATAGGAGGCTCCTACTTTGGCTCCTTGGCTGATAGGGCTCCTTATATCAAGTCTACAACTCGATACAACACATATAAGGCTCTTGCCTTCAACTCATTCTTGGTCTTTCATTAGCAAGAGTATCATCACACAATGGTTATTCAGACACATTCCACATTCTACATGTGACACTTTGCAATGTAACCCCTCATCTTGGGTAAATTTCACTTTTTGCTCAAACTTCCATATAATGCACAATTTGTTTGCAATTAAGCTCAAACTTTGATAACAATTTCACAACAAGCCATAATTACTTTTCAAAAGATTAGCACCAGTTGGTAAGTAACTTATTTAAGCAAAACTTTTGGGTTTAGGGCATAACATAGGTCAGGGGTGTTACATTCATTATTGGATATCAATCCCTTAAACTCATCACTGAATACACATCACCTTCACTAGGCATTATACCTTGGCCAACCCATCATACTTATTCACATCCTTTATGTAATACAAGTATTCCTCTTATCTCATTTAAGCATATTCAAAACACTATAGCCCTTATTTGGATATAAGCATAAAGCATGTATGATCAAGATTTCATTATTATTATTGTAACCATTTATTATTATTATTATGTTACTAAATTTCCATTTCCTAGTTTATTTTGAACATTATCATATCTTACATGAGACTTTTATAAACATCTTGTTACCTCTCACTAGGCAACAACTATTCTCATGGCTCACAAGGCCCATTAAACATCTTGTTACCTCTCACTAGGCAACAACTAATCACATGGATCACAAGACCCATTAAACATCTTGTTACCTCTCACTAGGCAACAACTATCTCTAGGTCAAAAAGACTTATAATTGGTATTATATGAAACATCATAGCTTCATGCTTAGCTATTCTCATTATCTCATGCTACCAACATGGTTTCAATATGGTTAAGGTTTCCCTTTATTAACCGATTGTAGTTTCAAATCATTATATATCATTACCCTTCATTAGGGTTAAGGTTTCCCTTTGTAAGCCGACTAGGGTTTTCAAGTACATTCATTAAGAATCACAACCCTAATCCAGACTCCACACATAATAGGAGTATCAATGTATACTCATTACATGAGTATTAAACAAGTATAAGTTTCTCTTTCATCCTTAATAGATTATTGATTACATCCTACTCCATTAGGTTAGCTCAACCCTTCTCTCAAGGTACATTGGCCCATATTTATCAAAATGCATTAAACCCTTCATGTCTTAAAGTATCATTTGACATAACATTCTACATGTATCACTAAATCAAATGTATTGTATTGAGGTGCTTCCACCCTATTGGGTAAAGAGGTGCGTGCTTCCTCCACACCATATTGGGCAAAGAGGTGTGTGTGTGCTTCACACCATATCGGGCAAAGAGGTGTGTGTGTGCTTCACACCATATCGGGCAAAGAGGTGTGTGTGCTTCACACCATATCGGGCAAAGAGGTGTGTGTATGCTTCAAACCATATTGGGCAAATAGGTGTGTGTATGCTTCACACCATATCGGGCAAGGAGGTGTGTATATGCTTCACACCATATCGGGCAAGGAGGTTTGTGTATGCTTCACACCATATCGGGTAAGGGGGTGTGTGTATGCTTCACACCATATCGGGCAAGGAGGTATGTGTATGCTTCACACCATATCAGGAAAGGGGGTGTGTGTATGCTTCACACCATATAAGGAAAGGAGGTGTGTGTATGCTTCACACCATATCAGGTAAAGAGGTGTGTGTATGCTTAACACCATATCGGGCAAAGAGGTGTGTGTATGCTTCACACCATATCGGGCAAGGAGGTGTGTGTATGCTTCACACCATATCGGGCAAGGAGGTGTGTGTATGCTTCACACCATATCAGGAAAGGAGGCGTGTGTATGATTCACACCATATCGGGAAAAGAGGTGTGTGTATGCTTCATACCATATCGGGCAAAGTGGTGTGTGTATGCTTCACACCATATCGGGTTAGAGGTTCTTGCGTATGTGCTTGAACTCGATATCACTTTATAAGGTGATACCATCATCTTCAAGCTCTAGACCTTCGTTCTACTTGTTCTAGTTCATGGACAACAGTCCTAGGTTACTACTAGAGCTCATGGATTCATCAATTATGCAAGAAAATTCTATTTGAAAGTAAATCATTTAACTAAGGCAAGGTTGATGATAAATAATAACATAATTGAGTTCAAGTTATATAACCCGCCTCAAGAGCAACTTCAAAGCTCCAAGATCCAAAGCTTCATGTTCCCAAGGTTGAAGGTGATCTTTTCAAAGGTCCAAGACTTGAGCTCCTTATCCTCATGCATGATACCTCACCACTTGTGGCCGATATCCCTCACTTATGGCTGATATCCCTCACTTGTCCGATATCACTTCGCAATGGGTGACATCACTTTGCTATGGGTGATACCAAAGCTCTATGCATGATAATACTTCACCCTTGCACAATATCTAGACTCTATGCACGATATCTAAGAGCAAGGGGGTGATATATTTTTACCAATTTCACTTATGGGTGAAAGGAAGGATATATATACTTGAGGTTCATGAAAAAGTGTGTGTATGAGGTGTCACCATTTTAAGCTACTAGGTGCCACGTTTCCATGCATGGTTGACACCTTTCCTTTCATGCACTCATATTTATCTTGATATGAAAAACACATGAGGATAATCTAGATATGATATTTCGGCCATTAGTTATCTTGTTTGATAAGATATCTTATCTTTATCTTCATAAATTATGCAAACCGATACAACTTTTGCAAGGAGCATCAAACTCGTCATGGATCAGCTCCGTGAGGTGCCTAGCTCTTCATGAACAAGTCCAATACCCAAGAGTTTAAAAACTGATATGGGATCCCCTCTATGCCTCCTTGGCCGATAGGCTCTCCCATATGGACTCTACAACCTGATACAAGCTCAAATTAGGGTTTCACATACAACACTTTCTTAGTCTTTTCATCAACAAGAGTATCATACTCAAATATGATTCAATCATGGTTAACTCCTTATTTCTATCTCCTCTATATGATACTAGTAGGGAGTAGGAACACTCTAGAGGTGGTAAATTTCATATCAACCCTACATTTTGGGTAAATTACAACTTGTACCAAAATTGGTACACAAGGCACTAGCATTATTCAAACAAGTTCAAACTTGAAATTTAGGCTTTCCTCAAGCCACCACCTAGCATCATTCTCTTTCTTATGATGCTAAATCACTTAGGGCACATTCAACATGTGAAAAATTGCAATATATCCCCTCATCTTGGGTAAATTGCATTTTGGTCCAAAATATGAGAACATTGCTCAAACATTATTCAAATAGGACCAAATTTGAAACATAAGTTTGTTACCTAGATAAAAAAAACACTTTAGAGGATTATATTAAAGTTCTAAGAAGAATATTTAGGCTAAACAAATAAGGTTAGCCCTAAATCAGGTCTGGGATGTTACACCGAGAGATTTATTTTGAGATCAATCTGGTCCCCGACACGCAACTGATAGCTCAGACACCGTACAGGATGGCACCGAAAGAGATGGAAAAGTTGAAGAAATAGCTACAAGAACTACTTAACATAGGTTTCATAAAGCCAAGTACATCACCTTGGGGTACTCTTGTGTTTTTCATGAAGAACAAGGATGGATCTATGAGGTTGTACATAGATTATAGACAGTTGAACAAGGTCACGATAAAGAATAAGTACCCTTTGTTGAGGATAGATGATCTTATTGACTAGTTGCATGGCCGATGGTGTTCTCAAAGATAGATATGAGATAAAGATATCATCAGTTGAGGATCAAGGAGGATGACATACCCAAGTCAGCTTTTAGGATGAGGTATGGTCACTACGAGTTCTTGGTTATGTTGTTTGGGCTGACTAATGCACCAGCAGCATTTATGGATCTGATGAACAGAGTATTCTGACAGTTCCTTAATTAGTTTGTGGTGGTCTTCATGGATGACATCTTGATATACAGTTGTGATAGTCAGCAACATGAACAACATCTTCGTCAGGCATTGATCGTGTTGAGACAACACCAATTTTATGCTAAGTTTAGCAAGTGCAAGTTCTAGTTGAGGGAGGTAGCTTTCTTGGGGCATGTCATATCTGTCGAAGGAGTACGCATGGATCCTATGAAAGTGGAGTCTGTGACAGAGTGGGAGAATTACAAGACACCGACTGAAGTGTAAAGTTTTTTAGCTCTGGTAGGATATTACAGGAGGTTCATCAAGGACTTTAGTGTTATCTCCCTACCCCTAAAAAAGTTGACAAGGAAGGATGTGATATTCATTTGGGACGACAGATGTAAACATTCTTTTTAGACGTTGAAGGAGAAGATGAAAAGTGCACCCATTCTGGTCTTGCCTGAGTAAGAAAAAGGATACATCGTCTTTTGTGATGCATCCAAGAATGGTTTGCGATGCATGTTGATGAAGGACAAGAAAGTGGTTTCTTTTGCTTCCCGATAGCTTAAGAAACACAAGGAGAATTATCCATCCCACAATCTGGAGTTAGCAGTGGTAGTCCATTCTTTGAAGATTTAGAGGCACTACCTGTATGGAGAGAAGTGTCAGATTTTCACGGATCACAAGAACTTGAAGTACATCTTTTCACAACAAGAGTTGAATATGAGGCAGTGTCGTTGGATGGAGTTGATCAAAGAATACGACTACACGATTGATTATCATCTAGGAAAGGTGAACATCATGGCAGACACATTGAGCAGGAAGTCTTCATCCTTATCCATGGATAAAGGCTAGTTAAGTTCTTTGATGTGCCACAAGCAAGACATGTTGGTCTCCTTGCGTCAGATGAATGTCAAGTTGGAAGTCTCTTTGTTAGCCAGTTTGTTGGCACAATTACAAGTGAATCCTACGCTGAGACAGAAGATCTAAGCGGGACAACAGACAAATATTGTGATACAACATATTAGATCAGAGTTCGGCATCGAGAAGTGTGATGGTTTTCATGAGTCAGATGATGGGACAATTTGTTTCCATAATAGGATAGTGGTTCCAAATGCTAATGACCTAAGGAAGATGGTACTGCAATAGGCTCATTCATCCATGTATTCTATGCATCCAGGTAGTACCAAGATGTACCAAAATTTGAAGGATATGTATTGGTGGCCATGCTTGAAAAAGGATGTAGCTGAGTTCATTGCAAGATGTCTGGTATGTCAACAAGTTAAAGATGAGCATCTGAAGCCTACAGGAATGTTACAATCATTGCCTATTCCTCAATGGAAATGGGATCATGTGACTATGGACTTTGTGGTTAGTCTACCTAGGATAGCCAAAGGTTATGATTCCATTTGGGTGATCGTTGATAGGTTGACCGAGTCAACACATTTCCTTCCCATTAAGACAACATTCATAGTATCAAAGCTTGCCCAAGTATATATTGATTAGATGGTATGTTTGCTTAGTGTCCCAGCAACTATCTTGTCTAATCGAGGTCCTCAGTTCATGAGTTGCTTTTGGGAGAGACTGCATACTGCTTTGGGTACGCAGTTGAATTTTAGCACTGCTTTCCATCCACAGACAGATGGTCCTTCTGAAAGGACCATTCAAACTTTGGAATATCTATTAAGGGCTTGTGTTATTTAGTTTTTAGGAAGTTGGGATGTACATCTCAGTTTGATAGAGTTTTCCTACAAAAATAGCTATCATAGTAGTATTGACATGGCACCATACAAGGTGTTGTATGGGAGACGTTGTAGAACTCCATTGTGTTGGTATGAGATAGGTAAGTACCAGCTTCTTAGTCCTGAGCTTGTACAGCAGACAATAGAGAAGATCAAGGTGATACATCAATAGTTGAAGGCAGCATAGGACAGACAGAAGCCATATGTAGATAATCGCCATGGACCCTTGGAGTTCCAAGTGGGAGATAAGGTATATGTGAATGTCTCTCCTTGTAAGGGTGTTTAGAGGTTTGGGAAGAAGGGTAAGTTGTCTCCCAAGTATATGGGACCTTACCCAGTGATGGAACGTTTTGCAAAGGTGTCTTACCAGTTGGAATTGCCACCTGAGTTGCACAGGCTGCATCCAATGTTTCATGTCATTATATTGAGGAAGTGTCATCCAGATACAGAGTTAGTATTACAGCCTATGGAGGTGGATCTTGATGAGGATAGACCTATGTGGAAGGTCTGGTGTTGATCCTTGATCGGAGAGGGAAGAAGCTAAAGAGGAAGGACCTTATTCTTGTGAAACTTCTTTGGAATCATCGTGGTGTTGAGGAAGCCACGTGGGATCTCGAGGAAGAGATGAGGAGGAAGTATCCCTCCCTTTCTCTTAGGATTTTGGGGGCAAAATCCCTATTAGGGCTTTATGGCTTGTAAGGACCCTGACCCATGTTTTGGGATAACCCTATTTGTTTTGCTCAAGTATGTTGCTTAGCTCCTTGCTCTAATCACCTGAGATGTAATTAGGGCATGTTGGAAGCTTGGAGTTTCATTTTTCAACTTGATACTTGTGTTTCATGGAGAGGTTTGGTAAAAATTGCAATTTACCCAGGATATGGATAGATATGCAAGTTTTCCATCTCTAGTGTGTTGCTTTTCTCTCTTAGCATCATCTAGAGGACAAAGAAAGAGATAGGAACCTTGTTTGGACCTTGGTTGTGTGGTGACATCCTTGGTGGTGTTTTAGACACACGTTTGAGGTGTGTCTTACACCTAGGAGCATTATCTCGGGCTTGAGAGTCATGGAGAGGCCCTATATCAGTTTGTGCTGTCTAGAGATGCACCATATCGGTTTGTGGTAACTAGGGTTTAACCCTATCGGTTTGTGAAGAGGGTAGATATGTGTATCAACCTTGACCATCTTAGGTGACCTAGTGGGCGAGGCATAGATCTTATCACCTTGTTGCATGGTGTTGCATGTGGATCTTTCTCATGGACAAGTGTCACCTAGGGTTCTAAGGTGGTGACACCTCCCCCTTGCTCTCTCTTTCATCCCTCTTGTATATATACCTCTTTCCCTCCATGTAATAGAATCATTTTGGTTATCCTTGCATTCCCTCTTTGGTGGACGACCTTGAGCTAGAGGAGTCCCTCCCTTAGAGCTTGGAGGATGAGTATCATGCTTGTGGTGCTCTCTTCATCCTCTACCTTGGTAAGCCATGATCCTTAGCTTCTCTTTCTCTCTTTATATCTTCTTCTTGGCCATGGACCATGGTTACTTTCTTTTCCCTTTCATGCTCTCTTAACCTTGGTTCCATCTTCTCTCTTGGAGGTGTTGTGGTGATCAATATTGGAAGATATTCTTCTAGCTTGAGCTAGTGAAGCTTGGAGCTTGGTGGTGATCCTTGAGGAGGCTTTTATAACTCTAAACCCTCTTTGTTATTATCAACCTTTACTTGTTATCTTGTTCCTTATCTTTGGCTCATTATCCCTTGCTTGTTAGTACTTCCTTCTTGGTGGTTTTGCATTCTGTTTTGGAAGAGGAATCTTGCTTAGTTGCTGCCATGCGTTACACCCTCTAGCTTTGCTTTGTATAAGTGTCTTAAGGATGAAGATGAGTGGGCCGATATGTTATGGGTGGCCATGACAATCTGTGGTGCCACTAACTGTCACAATTGTGACTAGTCGTCACAAACTTGGCAAGGCCTAGGTCAACCCCTTTGGTTGGATGGTCATCACATCCTTGGGGAGGCCTGGGTTGACACACCTTGGTGACGTTTAGGTCATCATGATTTATGCATGAGTAAACCGATATGATAACAAAGTTATGCATTTCTTGGAGAGGTGTTTCCTGTCAGGACTCTGGCCGTCACGACTTGAGAGGGATGATGAACGACATGTTGACCGCCGTCATGGCTTAAATGTCTTGCTGCAACCCTGAGCAACATGTCACCCTTGCAATACCTGATATACGAGCATTGCCATCTACCCCTGACACCCGTCATACCATGTGATGGTGTTTTCCAATAGGGTAGGTTGACAAATACCCTCTCCATGAGATGCTTGTGCCCGATACCCCCATGATGTTAATTTGATACACATCTTAATAAGGTAATTGACACCTTGAAGTGCTCAACTGGTACACCCTTTATGTGTTGCCTGACATACCTAAGGTTAACCTGATACCCTATGTTCTAACCCTAATCGATACCTGGTGATGGTGTTTAAGATACATCTTTTTGATGTTAGGGTCACAGGGTATGATGTGATACCCTATAGAGAAGTTGTACGAATGATGATGATAGCCATGTTTCTATATCTCATAACACACCACATAATAACGATGGAAGTGATGAACTAAGGGTGATCCAACCATGTAAACCCTAATTGAATAAAGAGAAACCCTAATTTTAATGATGTAAAATGTATGGAATGAGTCATATGAGATGATGGTCTTAATGATGTATTGCTTTCTTGTTATCATTTACCAACCACACATGCAACACTAATTGATGTACATAGCCATGTATGAGTTATGGTAGTTATGATATGTTTGAATGGGCCTTGTGAGGCATAAAGTGTTGATAAGGTAAATGGTCTTATGACCTAATGATGGATTATTGCCTTGCATGAAATGATTTACTCAAATGATGAGGTGAGGGGTTGTCACCCCAAGATATGTGGTCCTTGTGATGGACATAGGTTGAAAAATAGACAGGAAGTGATGAGATCACATCTTATGTGCTTCAGTATGTTCTAGTGATGTGTCATACCTTGTTTATATAGATTTTGTTTAGAGGTTCATTGTAACTTAATTGATGTTGAAAGATGCTTAAATTGGTCTAATTAATCAAGTAGATTCAAATAGTGTAGTTTTCCCTGTGCCATAGATCTATTCAGTGTCAGCACTTGCTGAATGGTGAAACAAGTTTAACTTGAAACACATATTGTTGAATATGCGAGGTGCAAGTTGAGGTATGTCCTTGTGTCCTGAATGTCTATGTAACACAAGATTGGTCATAAGCCATACATGGAAGAGTATGGTTTTGGACCATAGCTCCGTGAAATATAACACATGATTGGTTGCATGCCATACCTAGAAGAGTGCATCTGTGGTCATAACTCACTAGCGTCGTGACATGTACCAAGGTGGGTTAAATTTGCACAGCTAGACTATATGTTGTTGGATGCAGTTGACTTATGATGTTACTGCATATTCACTTGTACTGATTAAGGAAGGTGAGGTCGTGGATTCTGGATCTTCCACTAGACCTTGTATGGAACCAATTCTAACTTATCAAGTGGTCGATTTGATTTGGGTGGTACGACTCAAATCCTCGGGGCATAATAAAATATGTAATCATCAGTGTAGTATAATTGTATAGATCAAAATATGAAAACATTGGATGAGGCCTTGCTTGATCTTTATACAATATTATTGATAGGAAATATACATGTTCTTCATATTTCTTTTAAATTATTAAGATGTTTCATAAGTCAACTGTAAATGCTCTTCATGTTAATAATAATTACCATCTTCACTTAGTTGTAACTTTACTGCTGCTTAGTTTATTTTTTCTGTGATGATAATAGAGTTGGCGGTGAGTCATATCTCCTACTGAGAATTGGAATCTCACCTTGTGGGTTTCCCACAAGCTTTTTAGGGGGACAAGCATGAAGAGGTAGAGGTCGTGCAGTAGAGGTTGAGGAGCAGTAGGAGGACCAGTAGCTGATGAGGTTGGTAGTACTGCTAGATGTCTTTTGCTGATAGAGTCCTAGAGTTTTCCTTGTACACTCGGGTCTTTAGAAATGTTTTGGAGATGTTTCATGAACGTGCTTTCTTCATGTGCCCCTATTATGTGCAGATGTGGTGGAACATTGTATATATGTTCTAGAACAGGTTCTTCAATAATGGGTTTATAGCATGCCTTGTATATGCTTTGAGGCATGAAAGGACTTATATTTGAAGGTTCTTTTTGTTTGGCAGTTTTAAGAAAATGGATTTAAATTCTAGTGTTTTCTAGTAATCTATTCGTTAATCTTTCTTCTGTGGTTTTATTTTGAGTATCTCGCTTTGTGTGGTGCGGGGTGTCACAGGAATTATGTATCTACCTCATATCTTATATAATACACTCAATGCTTTCGAAATAGTTGTTTAATGATGAAAGTAAAGGAGTTTTTAACTCAAATCCTCTTTCTAAAATTTTGATTACTTGCCCATACCATTGTTCATATCTCCTCCCGACGATGATAAGATGGACTTATTTTCTAGTATGGTTTGTCAATTGACATTAAAGGAGTTGTCTAGTATGTCACCATAGTTGGGTATATTCTTATTTTCAATGTTATACACTAGTTTAATTTTATTGGAAGTAGGATCTATTTGATGAAGGGGCTTTTGTTGACCTCCACTTGTAAGGTTGTTGATGTGCATGATATTGCACCGAAAAATTCACTGGGGTGAAATCTCTAGAGTTTATCGTATACAACATACAATAATCACCACTCGCAAGCAGATGGGTCTTATCATAGTATAGATAAGGATCAAACTCAAAGGACAACATTTTTAAGAATTGGTTGATTGGTTCAACCTTTACTAGGAATAGTATTCAACACAAAAAGAGATTTGATGGATTACAACTAATGTTCAGGAATAAAATATTGAAATAAAATCTAAGGTTATCAGATGGATGGATACACTAGGGGTGAATGGAGTACACCATCACAACCTACGTTTACTCTCTCACTACATCACAAGCATTCACACAAAAAACCCTGAAGACCAGATAAATCCCCCTTTCAACATTAGGATTATACTTGGACATGTATCATCCTTGCCTCGTTGTCGCTTTAACTATACATCATGTATTCATTGCCCCAGAAAACACCAATCCAAGTTCTCATCAAGGGTTTAAAAAAAACCAATCGCTATCCTAGATCTTGGGTTTGAATTTCTCTACACCCAAAATAATGCCAAACATGACCGAACAAGAATAATACAATTTATTCAACATGTAATAAGCTTCATACAGGCATGGATGTAGTAAACAAACAAAAGGAAATAGTGAGGCTACTCCCCACACCCTAGTGTAAGGAATTACTTGCATCTCATTGTGATATCAGAACAAAAAATAAGGAAAAGGAAGGAGATAACCAACATCTCAACAGGAAGAAGAGATGTAGCAGTAGCATCCACCCAGCACTATCACTGGGTGATCCATCTTCTTTTTCATCATCCTTGCTTGGAACTTGTCTGTAGATGAGAAAGATCAGGTGTATGGTGGTGTGAAGGTTCCATCGACCTTCCTCCTTCAAGGATAGGAAGCCAAGCCTTAACAGTGTGGTAACCATTGGGTGTGAACTGAAGGTGATCTGGGGGTGGAGCATGGATTTCTGCAACCCAAAGGCTAGAGAATAGATACCTTCATTAGAGGCTAATTTATAGGTGGCTGGTAGGTTTTCGAATCTCCCATCCATCTTGCATTTGAAAGGTCAGACACCATGAAGGTGAAGGAGAAGCGCTAGATATATTTTGATGGGTCATGTCACATTTAGAAGTTTTATCGGTAGGTGAAGAGTCAGTATGAGCATTAGAAGGTAGAGCATACCTGGGCGTTGGAAGACAAAGTTTTCCTGGTCGTCAGAAGATGATTGAAGAACAACCATCAAATGATGATCATAGGAACACCATCAGAAGAGGTATGCATGACCTTCATCGGAAGGAGAAGGGAGAGTACCTTCAGAAGGTGTAAGACGTGCTCCCATCGGAAGGGAGGTGAACTGGAGTTCCATCAGTAGGTTGGCCATCACAAATTCATGAAGGGCCTCCATCAAGAGACAATGTAGAATCCCCTTCGATCGGTGGAGCAGAGAAACAATCGGAAGGCTAGAGCTGGTGTTCAACTGAATGACGGATTGGATGGTGTCAACCAATCGTCATGTAGAGGTAATGCAAACTGATGGTTTGATATATTATATCCACACCCTGAGAGGGGGGTGTTGGCATGAGGTTGATGTCCTACAATGATGGAGCATCAACCAAAGGAAATGGTAACCGGTGGAAGGGTAGATAAATGAAAATTGATGTCTTGGCATTTAATATGCAAATTGATGGCTCCAACATCCAATAAAGGTACAACTCATCAAAATATGGTCAATTTCATCAAAATTTCTAGCCCTTCTAGTCGATTAGTAGGACCACCAGCTCCTTGACTGGTGTATGAGATATGAGGTTCAAACATGCCATGGAAATCAAGGAGTTAAGTTATAATTCTATAATTTAGCATAATATAAAGGAAACCTAAATGTAAGCTAGCTCTAGAGTAAAATGATGGAAGTGAAGGAAAAAATAGATGAATAATGCAACTAAAATTAGGATGCATATGCATTCAAAAGTTGTTTGGACTGTTCTACATTCCAGTGGACACTAATGTGCTATGTGCAACACTTTTAGTTCTTACCCAAAGGTAAACATGTTTAGGTTCAGTCAGGCCTACTAGATGTTTTGTTAAAAAATGGTGTAAATCACATGAGTTCCATTGAATGATGGATGATCGTCGTAATGTTCTTGTGATATCTTATGCACCTCGTACCTGGGCTGATGTGTGGGAAAAAAAATGTAATTGTGTCCCACCTTAGTCATCTGGGTTTTATGGTGCACCTATTAATATGGACTTCTTCAACTTAGTGAAGTGCTCACCTAAGTGTCTTGACCTACGAGACTTCTTGGTAGTAGTTCTGATTATGTTGTTTGATAAGAAGTTGTTTTATCCACTCACATAACATGTATGGGTGTGGGTGATTCCATTTATGGAAGCCACTATTAAAGGAGTGTGCATACTACAACTAGTCTTGTTAGAGTTATTTCAGTTCATGGAAAATGATAAGCACAATGATAACATAGAGGGTGGAGTTGTTTGTTTATTGATAATTTAGCTAGTGATGCACCATGGTTGTGTAGATTTCACTCCAAACTTGGGGAGAGATACTAGTGTGGTGCATATATACCATGATTCTTATTAGATTGTTGGAGTTGGGATTCCCAAATATTGAGTTTGACTAGCATGGTGGCTAGAAACCCTGACTGACCAAGATGTTTGTTTGCATTGGGTGGTACTGGAGGAGCATCAGAGATGATCCATTGGTGATAGAGGGGTATTAGTGATCATCATGCTTCTAAGGTTAAGGCATGGTATGGCCTACTACCGGTGGTATTCCTTCAACATTGTGAGCAACGTTGTTTGGATTATGCCATATTAAATGAACTTTCAGTGACATGACGAGAAGACCAACCCAACAATCGGGTTGCTTTTCTTCATGATCTTCAACATCACTAGAGTTTGTGTGTGATGCTAATGGTGCAAGGATATATGCACAATTATGACATCATGGAAGAATATGAGATGTGTCACCTAAGGCACCCACATATGGAGGTCACATGTACTAATGAAGGAGAACTGCAAGAAGGAGCATATCTATAGATTTATACATGAGTTTTAGGATTTTATTTTGATCTTGTTATCTTTTTTTGTATTTTTTTAGTTTTAATGGATTTTTATCCACATTATTTGATTAAATATAAGTATATCTTTTTCCTATTGATGTGACCTTATTAGTGACATGCTTGACCTATGTTCCATAGTGCTACTCTATTTATATGGTTTGAAATCGCAATTAAGGTAGTTGTAAAATTTTTGCTAAGGAAGGAAACTCATGTGAGCATGCATGGGATGGTGATGTGGATTTAAAGAAGAAAATATGTGTGGATGGGTTCCACCAACTTTCCCTTCCTTCTTACAACCAATGTCCTCGATGTGTAGTATGAGCTTAAATAGGGGACATGAATCTCTTTCCTAAAATTCCTACATGATAAGTGTTTGCTTCTGGTGGAGACATAAGGACGTAGTTCCCCACTAAAAATAGACAACAATTTCTCATAGGTTTTGAAAGTATGGATGTCTCTTTTCTAGTGATTATGAGTGACTATTTCTTGTTGTAGTGTTTTTATCAATCTATTTGAAAGCTAATCAGATAGGGTCTTAAACAAACTCGACCTAATGTGGTCACACTACAAAAAGATGTATGCTTCAACACGAAATATTACCATGGATATCTAATGAAAATTTATACCAAAAGTTTATTCTAGGTCTATCACTCGCAATAACTATGAAACCCTAATTCTCAATTGTCATGTTCCAAAGTGTCTTGACAAAGTTTAGACGAAGTTGTTAGGTGTTTCTTAACTAATAGTATACGCATATGAATTTTACAAGTAAGTTGAGGTGATTAGGTTTAATTTCATTTTGATCCATTTTGACTTCTGACTTACTAACTCATGAGTCAAAAAACTTGTTGAAAGATTGGCCTCAACAAGTCAGCTGGCATGTAAAACAAGTGGTTCGACTTTTCACAAGTGAGTTACATTCACGGATCAACCTATACAAGTTGATGATGATGAAGAGTTCAAGCAGAATTTTGATCAGTTTGATAAACATCTTGAACCTTAGGGAAGGGAGATACTGGCCGAGTTGTGCACAATTGATTCCTACAAGTCAGTTAGTCTAACAATGACTGGACCTAGGTCGATGTTGGCTAATAAGTTGGTCAATAAACAAGATAGTAGTTGTCTAAATTTTGGACCACATTCGACCATAATCTATGCCATTCCCCAAAACACCCTCTAACTAGCTATACATTGAACTAATACCTATACTATTATTGTTATATACCCAATTTTGGTAAAATTGAATGATATAAATATAAATCATTATCTGATAAATAATTTTCCTGAATGGTATTATTTATGGAATTATATTGTCCTTGTGACACGTTAAAGAAATAAAAGGATTTTTGCTTGCAATCATCCATTAAAATGTTGAACAAGAAAAAGAATGGAAAATTCTAGAAAAAGGATATATCATGGGATAATGGTATTGTTTTAATTAATGTTTAAAAGGAACAAGCTTTGTATGGGAAAGGTATCACATTAGATCCCAAAAGAATAAATATAATTTGAAAAGGAAATTAATAAGTTCCTATCATTGATGCTAGGATATATTAAGGAGAGAAATAGATGAATAATCTAGAATCCATTATCCAATATGTGCCATTCTTTCCTTTATGGGTTTTCGGTGTAAGAGTTATGGACATTGGTGTCTATATATTGGACATATCTTAAATGTGTTCCTTTTGACAAATATAAATACTTCACAAAAGATTGCCATAATTGTGAGAGGAAGAAAGACATTTGGAAAGGAGGTAATGGTAAACAAAGGGAACAGTCATAATGTTCCTTGCCACTTTTTGATTACTTGAACCCCAAGGAGAAAAGTAAGGAAGGGAAACGAGAAAGGAAACTAGATCTTCTCTTTGGGACCATTCGGTCTCTATTTCTCTCTTACATTCCTTTAATTTTCGTGCAACCCTCCTTCCCCTCTTGTTCTTTAGTTGTGGTGTATATATATAGCATGGGACACCGCTTGAAGTCAGGGGAATCAGGTTGCAAAGCCTCAAGTTCCATCATCTTTTTCCCCTATGTTATTCTCCTTCTATGCATAGAGAGAGATGTGATGTCTGACCTAGAGCCACGACAAGGAGCAGTGACGGAGGTGTGACATGCACCACAATCGGTCATGGTGCCTAGATGGATGACATCGTTGTCCTTCAAACTCCTGTGTGTGGGGAGGGAGCTCCTCGACGTGCTTGGACTCAAGTAGCTAGACGGCTTCAGGGGGGTTCTTACACCCTGAAGGTGTTGCAGCAGTGGGACAGTCAGAGTCAGGGAAGGTGGTGTCTAGGTTGAGTAGAACTCGCACAGGAATCACGCATTTTACAACCCCAATTTTTGGATTCTTTTGGTGAGAAATGTAAAGATATTTGAACAAATAATGATAAAATTTGTTTTGAATAGATGGATTTTGTTTACAATAGCCTTTTTGATTGATTTGTGGGCTTTATTGGCTATTGGGCCCAATAATAGGGAAAAGACAAAAAGAACTCCATTATTAATAAGAAGTGAAAAAAATGTAGAAACCTTTAGAAGGCAAAAGAATATAATCCAAAGTTGGATTTCATTCCTGTTGGGTTCCTTGGGTTCAAAGGAGTCCAACGTTGCAAAGATAATGCAACAAGAAAAGAAAAGATCAATTAAATATTTCGTTATTAAGAAAGAAATTGAAAACAATGATAAAATGTGGAAAATAAGTGGAAAGAGGTATAATTGAGTTATTCTTGGTGTATTTTCGTATCTAAAGGATTCCTAATGTTAAATGGAATGCCAATGAGGAAAATAAAAAGAAAGATAAAGAGAAATCCTCAAAAAGAGATATTTTAATAAAGAAATAAGAAGATAATGTAAGGAATAAAGAGAGAAGTGAGGGTTTGGTCATAATTAGAAATATTTCGAACCCCACTGGCTTTCTTGGATTACAAGGAATAGAAATAATGGGAAATAAGACAATAATAAAGAGAATAGGTGAAAAATATACATAATTGAGTAATATCTTGCACCTAAAGAAAAGGCACGTTTTCTTTGAGATAATGCGCCCAAATTTGGCATAACGGTAGATTAAATCATTACTAAGTTTCCCTCAAAATTTGGGATTATTTGGACACTCGGTTTGGGAAATATGGATTTTACAAATATTCATAAAGTGTAGAGGAAGGTATTTTTGTCACGATTTTAATCTCCTTTTTGATCTATATTGATATAGACGCGTGACACCACAGTTGTTGGATTCGGATCCAATAGAGGTTGCATTGTCACTTTTCTCAGTTGGATAAGGAAACAAGGGGTCAAGAGGGTGGACTTTCCCAAAGCCAAAATCTTGCAAGATAATGGAGGAAACATTATGGGAATTAGTCCAGTAGATTCAGGAGGAGAATTTGAACCTAGAATACCTAAGTTTTGGTAGGTTTTGTGGACGTCGAGTGATATGCCCAAATCTAGTTGGGATCTCTTCATTGGCCTGACCTATATAAATAGGGGTCTTACACGCCATCAGGGGGAGCCCAAAGCATCTTGAGGCATCTGCTCAGAGTCGACAAACTCACCAGCGCCACCAATTGGGCCCTTGATCGTGATCTTAATCCCTACCCGGAAGAAGCTTCTCACCGGAGAATAGCTTCGCCATCCTGATGATCGAGTTGAGCAATGAAGTGACGGAGGGGTGCCTTGAGTCCGGGATGCCAAGATGAAGGAGATGGTGGGGTTGGCTTGTGCTCAGGTGGAGAAACGTGTAGAGTCAACTCCCTGGTTGACCGCAATCTGCTGCTAGCCCACAAGCAGGGCACGAGGTTGAAGATGAAAGGAGGGAAAATTACCTCCTTGCCCCTAGGCGTGGATGACTTTGAGAAAGGGACGCAGGGGTAAAAATGTACAACCAGCCCAATTAGGTGCCTTGCTAGTAGAAAAGAAAAGAAAAATGAAAGGGGCCGACGTGGCAGCCATTGATTGGCCTAAAGGTATTTATCTTGCGAAAATCATAACTAAATGTAGCATTATCTGATAATTGCAAGTTCATGAAAGTTGATCAAAAAAATGCGAGGAACACAATAAAAATAGTTTGAGATCCTGATTTCGTTCCTATTTGCAAAAGTACGCTAAGTTAATGAAAACTTCTTTGAAATTATGTTAGAAACCCTAATTGAAATTAATGGTTGAGTTCATGATGCTTAATTGGTGAAATTTAGTGATAGTAACCTGTTCAAACGTTAATGATGAACTTGAACCTGATCAAGATGAATTATTTCATGGATTAGGGTTTTACACCAATTATAAATGATAAAGCATTTAAAAACCCTAATTTGAGGTAAAAGAGGAAAAGATTATATTTAATCTGAAATATGCGAATGTGTGTTTTTAAATGATGATCCTAAACATGTTAGATGAGATAGGTTATGATCCTTAGGGTTTGTGGGTTATTTTTCTTAATTAGGGTTTGTAGTAATAGGAGTGAAAGAAAAACCTTAATTGTAAACAAAACCCTAAAAGTGGCCTAGAAAGCCTAAGGTGGAATCCAAGTCTATCTTGAGAATGTTTTGGATAAAATATAACACTTGGATGTATTGCATTAATTTCAGGATATTGATGATTGCTTATTTGATTGTTCTTTATCTTTATTGCTTGGACCTCAAGTTTCTCTGATAGGTATGTGGTCAATTATGGTTAATCACATTAGTTTCCCGAAGAGTTTCTCAGATGATTCATCACATTGAATGCAACTTATCAGTTGGATGTTCATACTTACAAACTATAAAGTCACTATGATTATAAAAATTATAAAATAAGTGTGTATTCTCACACCTACATGCCACCCTGATGGATGATGCAAAAAGGTCAAGCCCAGGAGGGAAGACCAATGGGCACCATGAGAGGTGACCCCAGGCACCAAGCTCGGGATTGAGAAGGTGGCCTATGATATTGCATGACTAGAGGGCACCATGAAGGGTGGCCCAGGCGCCAAGCTCGAGATTGACAAGGTGGCCTTAAGTCAATGGCAAAAGTGAAACCCGAAAGGGGGTATGCTAGGGTTAGGGCAAAAGTGGTGGAGAAAGTCACACTAAAAGCGTAATTTGGCATGTTAATTAACTTGATTGTGATATTTATATTGTTAGCCATATTTGTGAAATTTTGGTTGTCCCCACATACCGGCATCTTTCGATATGCTGACCGACGTTTTGTTTGTCGACATTTTAGGTACAAGATTGAAAAGGTCAAATAGTAAAGTGGCATATGTGGAATTAAATAAGAGTTAAAGTACAAAGGAGGATTAGTTAGAATAGACTCCAGATGTGGATAGAAGTAGATATCCAAGTTTTTGAAAAAGGTATGCAAAGTTTTATTTTATTATAGCCTTTCAGTTTAGTTGGTAGAATTTGATAATTGTTATCGATTATTTGTCAAACCTTTGATCCTGTTAATTAGGATAACAGATCTGACCTCTCGGTCTCCCTTAATTGGTGGTTATCGAGAGGCACGGTCGTTACATTTGGTATCAGAGCATAGGTTCCTCATTTAATCTTTAATAATTATTAAATTTTATAAACTCTATAGAACCCAATAGAGTTATTAGAGGATTTTTCAAAAGACAGAGGTGTCTAGAAAAGGATCACATCCGGGGGTTGGCAAGATTTTCCTCTGCACCACTAGTCGAAATACGAGGACTCCTAGATTAGTGTGATTGCTTGGCCAATTTCTCGGGAATTGACTCGAAATAAGATACCTTTAGGACTCTCTCATCTTGTTCATCCCTTCTCGAATCAAATGTTGTTAAGGACCTTAAGGATCAGGGTTTTCTCTCTTTTCCTCACCCTCTTTAGGTATGGGTAACGTTGATAAGGATTAAGGAATCCTCCACCAAATTAATGAAAAGCATGTAAATAAGATGTCATGGACATAAGCTTAATAGGTTAAGCATAAACTAAAGAATAGATACATGCTTAGGTCATATGAAATGAGTTGTCATTGCCCTCAGGAGAGACCTGAGGCTAGACCATCTTGTCAGGAGGATGAGTAGAGAAAGTTAGTCTTGGAGGTAGAGACCTTCATCATAAGTAGAGACCTGGAACATCCTTTGAGGATGATGCTAACCCTAACCCTAAGTGGTGGTTAGAGAGAGATATGGCATGATGACATGATGTCATGATAGACCAGATGGTTGAACATGCTTTTGGATGCTCATATGAGCCATGAGAGGTTGGATGATCAGCACCTTTGGAAACCCAACCCTATTAAAGGGTCGTACATGTTAGAGAGAAGGATAGTTCCTTCATTGATGAGGTTAGAAAAGGACCTATAGAAACCCTATGGGCTTATGCAAGTAGGGCATAGTATGCACCCATAGTTTGTCAGTGGTGCAAGCAGTAGGCTAAAACCCTATCCAAGAGAGTTTGATGGATAGCTTACAAGATAAGTAATAATCTTGAGCAAAAATAAGTTGAACATAGGCTTCACCCAGGTAGGGGTATGCTTGTGAGCTTTATCCATATTCATGGAGAGAGGACCCCTAATAGTGGGATTATCTCTATAGAGAGAGAGAGCGGGACCAAGCAAGAAGTTTGGAAGCTTAGACTCTTTGATATGAGGAACAATGGGAGTTGAGGATGATGCGACCTAAGTGAATGGTTGCGCTTGCCTCATGCATGATCCCTGGGGGCTAATGGTATCTTGGTTGCCTTTAGAGGAACCAAACCCTGAGGAGAAGATGAGGTTGCTGGTACCTATGTACCTATGGTATATATGTTTACCTTTGGAGTTAAGTAGAAGAGTGCCTTAGACCCTGAGGAGGCTTTATACCTAGTTGGTTGCCCTTGAGGAGGACTACACTCTGAAGTGTTGTTCAAATAAAAGGATCATGGGAAGCGCATGACATACCTTGGACATGCTTGGTTCGTGGTTAAAGGTTGATCATGCAGTGGGACACCCAAGAAGTGAACCTAGGGTCCCTAGGTATAAGAAGGGAAGTGGTGTACCTGATGCTCATGATGAGATTTGAGTTTTATAGATTCAAACATGGTACTCCTCATGTTTAGAGGAAAGGGAAAACCCCTTGAGTCAAAGGTATGTTTGATGAACCCCTCACATTTAAGTTGGTGACATGGAGGGTATGTTCTTGGTCCAATGTTGAGGAATGAGAATAAGTATGACCTATCATGGTTTAGTAGGTGGCATTCTTGTGCCTAGTAGCTTGCTAAGGCTAATCATGGTCATGTGGATGTAAACCCTAGACATAAGCACGTTTGTGACCTTTGTTTCTATCAAGAGATAGTTTCCTCCCATCCTGGGAGAAGGACCCTTTTGTCGGGTGTACACTAGATTCTGTTGGTTTTAAAGTAACCTAAGGAGGTATCATAGGATCTTGAGAAGCTAAGTGAAAAGTAAATGGTATGAGAATGAACCTGTAGACCCATAGATAACCATATCAATGTGCATATGGATGTGTTACCATGGATGTAATCGGTATGGGGCCTGACCAAGGTAGATAGGTTGCCATGACCCCTATGAAAGGATGAAAGTCAGCCCATGAATGCAAAGAGAGAGATGATGAAGGCTTGAGTAAGGTTCTAAGTTGGATATGTACTATAATAGAATCCTAAGTCTATCCTAGGGTCAGGTGGCGATAAGACTGATGAAAGTGGGAGTTGCCTAATTCCCTAGTTGCACATGACCATAGGCTCGGGAGGTAACAGCTATCAATGTCTGAGGGCCATGGGTTAGGAGACTGATCACCTTCATGAACTCATGGGACCCAAAGGGTAGATGAGTAGGGAACTCTCTGGATGCACAAGGGAAGATGGATGACCCCAAAAGTACTGGCACCCTACAAACCTGGAGGAGATGACCAAGGATTGTGTGGTGACCCAAGTAGGTTCGAAACCAATTTTCCATGGAAGTAACTTTGATATCGAGATGATCAGAGACATAAGTTGCACATTTCAACTAAAATTTGTAGCTGTAATGGCAAGGTGGGATGTACCATCTCTACTCTTGGAACAGGAAGAACTTTGTGTTTGGATGGCCGCCAAATGGTTATTTCCTCTTGTTATGGGAGTGAGAGATAGGACAGTACGCATGCCATACACCAAGGATAAAGATGATGTGAGTTGGAACGTTGCTATAAGGTATGAGGACAAAGATGATAACATACCCATGAGGAGTGAATGATGTATAGATGGTTTATAAACCTCAATAGAATTAAGGTAATCATCTTGTGAAAATGTTTTAACAGGAGCTATGTGGAATTTGCAAGTGATACAAGGTGGAGTTTGATAACCAAGAAGATGAGATCAGAGTGATCTTGAAGAAGATAGACTTAGGATGGGTTTGATTTTCCGTTCGGACCCCGACACGACATATAAATGGGACTGGATATTATAACTGATGTTTGTTTTATGATTTAAAAAATAAATAAGATGTCGTACAGACTAATTAACTGGATAATTTGTTGATAATCTGCCACTTGAATTCTTTGCGGTAGAAAACAAGATTATCTTCCGTGGGCATCAATTTCCCTGGAAGCCCTTCTAACCGAAAACTATTTTTATACAGCTTATAGACAACCCTATTTATTTTGTTGAGAAACCTTCCTTTACGGCTGCTCCTGCACCTCCACGGCGGCCTTGACGATGACTTTTCTCCAGTAATAAAACCAAGCATCTTTGTCACAGTTAAAATTATTAATGTAAACTTTAATTGATTTTGCAGCGACATCGTTTATTCTATATTTCTGTTATAATTGTTTGTGACTTACTTCCAACGGCTGATAATTATGAAACAATTTTCTATATAAAACTTCGTCATTTGTACTCATCAATGTTCCACAACGGTTATTTTGTGTGTAATAATGTACAGTCCCATTGATTGTGATTAATGGCTTTGTTTTTCTATATACTCTCTTCTTCTTTATGGCAAATATGTACAGTCATATTGATTGATTTTTGCCTTTATTTTTCTGTATACTCCCTTCTATGACAACTCTCACGCTGAAATTATTAGTTGATGTGCAATTGACATTTATATTGATTTCAAGAACATGATCGTCAATATACTTTTAATATGAAATGATGATGTTGTGGTGTGGATATCGTGTATGTATAAAGCGGGGCATAATAGACTTTTATTCAGATAAAAACAAATTACTTACATGTGTACCAAACAATAGACATTTATTTTCAGGTTTAATTGTCTATACACCAAACATCAGTTATCTGAAATAGAATTAACATACCTCCGGTCGATTTATCCATGGCAACTTAATTTATCACAACGGTGTCCCAAACACTGCCTTAGAGTTTGAGCTGAGATAATAAGTGAAGGTGTATGTCTTCAATATTTCCTATAACCTAAGGATGTGAAGTGGTAATGGATGCCTTGGTTGAGATGCAGCTGCTTAGTTTAGCTAGAGGCTATAAGAGGTTGTTGGGTTAGCCCTAAGTTTGAAAAAGGAGATATGTTTGGCTAACATACAGATGTAACGAGATCATTGATCAAGTTAGTGGTTGCTTAGCTAGCCAACCTAGGGCTTATCATGATAAAAGGATGGTTGTAGAACCTCAGATGCACTTCTTTGGATAGGAAGGTGATAAAACCCTAATGAGAGTGGTTTAGGGTTTCTGAGGAATCATGACATACAAGAGATCATGATGTTAAGATCACCGTACCCCATGGTACTAAGTTGCAGTAAGATGAAGTTGCATGTGGTTTGTTGCCATGCATGTCAGGAGGAGAAGGACGAACACCAGTATCCCAGTGTACTGATATAAAGGATAAAGAGTCCCCGACAGGGAATGGGAGATCATCACTATGGATGTTGTGCTAAGTCTTCCATGGACCAAGGAAGGTTGAGATGCAATATGGGTTATGGTAGATCACCTTACCTAGATGACATGAGAAAGAAAGAGTGTTGTCAAGAGATGGATCCGGTTGAACTACATATGAGAGAGAGATGGTTCAACTACGCCATGATGTGAGTTTAAAAGTTCTTGAATATAACCTAAAGATTCACTTCCATGTGGTGGAAGTAGATACATAAAGAACTCGATGCTAGTATAGTTTGTCACCCCTAACTAATGGTTAGTATGATCC
Organism: Alisma plantago-aquatica; assembly: GCA_963693085.1. Taxonomy (NCBI): domain Eukaryota; kingdom Viridiplantae; phylum Streptophyta; class Magnoliopsida; order Alismatales; family Alismataceae; genus Alisma; species Alisma plantago-aquatica. The sequence continues at coordinate 780,401,969 of OY856411.1, read as the reverse complement.
AGACTAGAGGGTCTGATGAGAGCATGAGTGCTTGTTCATGGTGATATCTAGAGACAGTTTTTGCCCTCTGTAAAATGTGATGATAACCACCATAGCCAGTGTCAGGATATAGAGAAGCTCTGCAAGAGAGGTTGTGTCGGTCACCACTTCATTAAGATGATGTTGGTGAATAGACCCCGCGAAGGTCAGAAAAGAACCACAGTGTGTGCAGATGAAGTCGCTTTAATCATGCAATGGCTGAAAGAGAGCCCAGGGATGACGTGAGTCGTGAGCTGATGCAAAACAGACTGACATGCAGTTCACTGTGGGAGAGTATGTGATGTGAAAATCCGACCCCTCTAAGCTACAGTTGAGAAAGTTGAGTCCCCGATATATGGGTCCATTTGAGATGGATTGGTGGAGATGGTTGTGTTTATCCTTACCCCTCAGGATAACATGATGTATAATGTGTTCCATGAGTCTGATCTAGATCACTATGTGAGGTACCCAAGCCACGTGTTGAGCCCTGAACCTATTCAGCTTTATGAGAGGCTACAATGTCCTGAGTCACCTATGAGGGTACGATATACCAAGGTAAGAAAGAACTTAGATGGAAGAATATGAGATGATGAAGGTTCTTGGGAAGCACCATGGAAAGGGGGAGGCCACATGGGATCCCTGATGGATATAAGAAAGGCTTATCCTGATTGTTTGTTTGCTTGATGGAATTTTGAGGGCAAAATTCCTATAAGAGGGGAAGGATGTTACAACCCCAATTTTTGGATTCTTTTGGTGAGAAATGTAAATATATTTGAAAAAATAATGATAAAATTTGTTTTGAATAGATGGATTTTGTTTACAATAGCCTTGTTGATTGATTTGTGGGCTTTATTGGCTATTGGGCCCAATAACAGGGAAAAGACGAAAGGAACTCCATTATTAATAAGAAGTGGAAAAAAAGAAAAATGTAGAAACCTTTAGAAGGCAAAAGAATATAATCCAAAGTTGGATTTCGTGCCTCTTCGGTTCCTTGGGTTCCAAGGAGTCCAAAGTTGCAAAGATAATGCAACAAGAAAAGAAAAGATCAATTAAATATTTCTTTATTAAGAAAGAAATTGAAAACAATGATAAAATGTGGAAAATAAGTGGAAAGAGGTATAATTGAGTTATCCTTGGTGGACGTATCCAAATCATTCCTAATGTTAAATGGAATGTCAATGAGGAAAATTAAAACAAAGATAAAGAGAAATCCTCAAAAAGAAATATTTTAATAAAGAAATAAGAAGATAATGCAAGGAATAAAGAGAGAAGTGAGGGTTTGGTCATAATGAGAAATATTTAGAACCCCACTTGCTTTCTTGGATTACAAGGAATAGAAATAATGGGAAATAAGAAAATAAGAAAGAGAAAATAGGTGGAAAAATATACATAATTGAGTAATATCTTGCACCTAAAGAAAATACACGTTTTCTTTGTGATAATGAGCCCAAATTTGGTAGAGAGGTAGATTTAATCATTACTAAGTTTTCCTCAAAAGTTGGGATTATTTAGACACTCTGTTTGGGAAATATGGATTTTACAAAAATTCATAAAGTGTAGAGGAAGGTATTTTGTCACGATTTTAATTTCCTTTTTGATCTATATTGATATAGACGCGTCACACCACAGCCGTTGGATTTAGATCCAACAGAGGTTGCATTGTCACCTTCCTTAGTCGGATAAGGAAATAGGGGGTCGAGAGGGTGGACTTTCCCAAAGCCAAAATCTTGCAAGATAATGGACGAAACATTATGGGAATTAGTCCAGTAGATTTAGGAGGAGAATCTGAACCTAGAAGACCTAAGTTTTGGTAGGTTTCATGGAGGCCAAGCGATATGCCCAAATCCAGTTGGAATCTCTTCGTTGGCCTGCCCTATATAAATAGGGGTCTTACACGCCATCTGGGCGAGCCCAAAGCATCTTGAGGCATCTGATCAGAGTCGACAAACTCACCAGTGCCACCAATTGGGCCCTTGATCGTGATCTCAATCCCTACCCGATAGTATCTTCTTACTAGAGAAGAGCTTCGCCATCCCAATGATCGGGTTAAGCAACGAAGCGATAGAGGGGTGCCTTTAGTCCGGGATGCCAAGACGAAGGTGATGGTGGGGTTGGCTTACGCTCAGGTGGTGAAACGTGTGGAGTCAACTCCCTGGTTGACCACAGTCTGCTGCTAGCCCGCAAGCAGGGCACGAGGTTGAAGATGAAAGGAGGGAAAATTACCTCCTTACCCCTAGGAACGGATAACTTCGAGAAAGGGACGCAGGGGTAAAAATGTACAACCAGCCCCATTAGGCGCCTTGCTAGCAGAAAAGAAAAGAAAAATGAAAGGGGCCGATGTGGCAGCCATCGATTGGCCTAAAGGTATTTATCTTGTGAAAATCATAACTAAATGTAGAAGTATCCGATAATTGCAAGTTATACATGAAAGTTGATCACAAAAATGTGAGAAACACAATAAAAATAGTTTGAGAGCCTGATTTCGTTCCTATTTGCAAAAGTACGCTAAGTAAATGAAAAGTTCTTTGAAATTATGTTAGAAACCCTAATTGAAATTAATGGTTAAGTTCATGATGCTTAATTGGTGAAATTTAGTGATAGTAACCTGTTTAAACGTTAATGATGAAAATGAACCTAATCTAGATGAATTATTGCACGGATTAGGGTTTTACACCAATTATGAATGATAAAGCATTTAGAAACCCTAATTTGAGGTAAAAGAGGAAAAGATTATATTTAATCTGAAATACGTGAATATGTGTTGTTAAATGATGATCCTAAAATAGTTAGATGAGATAGGTTATGATCCTTAGGGTTTGTTGGTTATTTTTATTAATTAGGATTTGTAGTAATAGGAGTGAAAGAAAAACCTTAATTTTAAACGAAACCCTAAAAGTGGCCTAGAAAGCCTAAGGTGGAATCCAAGTCTATCTTGAGAATGTTTTTGATAAACTATAACACTTGGATGTATTGCATTAATTTCAGGATATTGATGATTGCTTGTTTGATTGTTCTTTATCTTTATTGCTTGGACCTCAAGTTGCTCTGACAGGTATGTGGTTAATTATGGTTAAACGCATTAGTTTCCTGAAGAGTTTCTCAGATGATTCATCGCATTAAATGCAACTTATCTGTTGGATGTTCATACTTACAAACTATAACGTCACTATGATTATCACAATTGTCAAATAAGTGTGTATTCTCGCACCTACATGCCACCCTGATGGATGATGCAAAAAGGTCAAGCCCAGGAGGGAAGACCAATGGGCACCATGAGAGGTGACCCCAGGCACCAAGCTCGGGATTGAGAAGGTGGCCTATGATATTGCATGACTAGAGGGCACCATGAAGGGCGACCCCAGGCACCAAGCTCGAGATTGAGAAGGTGGCCTTAAGTCAATGGCAAAAGTGAAACCCGAAAGGGGGTATGCCAGGGTTAGGGAAAAAGCGATGGAGAAAGTCACACTAAAAGTGTAATTTGGCCTGTTAATTAACTTGATTGTGATATTTATATTGTTAGCCATATTTGAGAAATTTTGGTTGTCCCCACATACCAACATATTTCGATATGCTGACCGACATTTTGTTTTTCGATGTTTTAGATACAAGATTGAAAAGGACAAATAGTAAAGTGGCATATGTGGAATTAAATAAGAGTTAAAGTACAAAAGAGGATTAGTTAGAATAGACTCCAGATGTGGATAGAAGTAGATATCCAAGTTTTTGAAAAAGGTATGCAATGTTTTATTTTATTACAACCTTTCAGTTTAGTTGGTAGAATTTGATAATTGTTATCGATTATTTGTCAAAATTTGATCCTGTTAATTAGGATAACAGCTCTGACCTCTTGGTCTCCCTTAATTGGGGGTTACCGGGAGGCGGGGTCGTTACAACGCACATGTTGACTCAAAGAAGAGTCATGTCCGGCCAGCCCTGGCGGCATCCATCTAAGCTTGGTAGGCCCTTGAGTCCACATGGACCTGAGGGAGGTATAGAGACTTTGCTCCGACCATTCGACACCAAGGGAGAGGATCCACAAGGAGTAGAGTGCCGCTGACTCCCCTTCATCGGGTATCGCCCAGCCGCGTAGGGTAGGAGGAGACCCTGAGGTGAGGTGAGGGGAGAAATACAGTTAAATGACCAAACAGCCCATCATAATGTAAATAGAGTATGAGGGCACAAAGGTAATTCACCTATATCCTAGTCTCTATGCATGTTGCAAATAAAAATAGGATCTTTTGCATACGTGTTAGTTCCCTATTGGCTAGATTAAGTTTTATCTTCTAAAATTGATAGAAAATGATTGGTAGCTCAGATTGATACATGATATATATGAAAATTGATCACCAGAACGAGAGGAACACAAATAAAATAGTTTTATATCCTAAATATTCTCCTAGTACTAAAAGTAGCGTAATGATGGATTTAAGTGGTGAATGATGTATACAAACCCTAGATTTGGTGCATTAACTTGTTTATGAAATTAATGCTCTCAAATTAGGTTATAGTCTGATAATAATGATCATGTTAATAATAATTAGAGTTTCTAATGAGAATAATCATGGATATGAATTAGTAGGGTTTAAAGATCCTAACTTTCCATGTTATTAATAAATGTAATATGATAATCACATATTAGGGTTAAAGAGTATAACTTTTTATGTTGTTAATGAACATAATTGGATATATGTGATCATAATTAAGGGATATGTTGAATATGATGATTAGGGTTACAGTTGATGTCTAAATATGGATCAATAAACTCTAATAAGGTTTTGTGCTAGATAATTAGGGTTTTCACCCTTATTCCTTATCCAATCCCTAAAACCTAGACTAAGACTCGAGTAGGGTTAAAGGTGTTTTACAAGATGGTGACACTTTAGGATTTGTATGTATGCAAATTAAATGATGATTTCTTGAATTTCTTGGATCTGTTGATAGAATTTCTTGAACATATGTTGAATAATATGCATAGGTCACAATCAAGGTATGTGGCTATGCCTATGAATAATCATTGTAGTTTCACGTGGTTTCCCAGATTTTAGTTAGCATGGTTTGAAAATATGTGCTTGCTTATTTATTTCATTCCATGCAAACTTTAACGTGACTATGATTATCACATTATATATGAACATGACTACCTTGGAACTAGGTCACCTTTGGATCTATGGAAATGCCATCTGCCAGGATAGGGGAATGCATATTTTGGTACCAGCCTGAATAGGGGGTACATGAGAAGTCACCCACCTGGAAAGAGGGAGACATGATGAAGTCATCTGCCTAGATAGGGGAAGATAGTGAATACTACAATATGAGGCCCTGAGGGGTTATGACATAGGGTGGGGAAACCTAGATTAGGTAGTCATGAGGAAAATGTTAAATTTGGTTTGTTAAACATTAAATGTTGAATTATGTTGTTATCATTACTTGTGAAATTTTGTTTCCCCTACATACCGGTATGACTTGTCCTACTGACTATGTTTTATTTCACGATTTTTTAGATATATGATGATATACATAATAAGCAACATGAGGATAATGATGAAACCATGCGAAGACATTAATTTAAGTAAGGAGAATTTAGATAGATTCTTCGTATCTGCGTACAGTTCTGGTAATGAAATTTCATGTAAAAGCATTTTTTAAACAATATTTTTGAATTAATGGAATTGTATTCTATTATTTGTTATTTGCTAAATCTAGATCATTGGGAAAATTTGTAGGTAGTGGCTCTCATCTTTTTGGCCTTCCTTAATTGGGGTTGCTGAAAAGTGAGGTCATTACATTTGGTTCATAATGCCAGATTATATAAATAATATTTAATAGTTTATAATTTCAAGTAATATGTAGAAATATGAGGGAATTATTAGGGCATTTTCTAAAGACGATGGTGTCCAGAAGGGACCACGATCGGGGGCTGGCAAAATTTTCCTCCGCACCACTAGTCAGCCTATAAGGACTCTTAGACTCGAGCATCCTTCCTGGCCAAAGTCAGAAGTCTTTGCCCAAAGTAAACTACCTTTAGGATTTCATCTCATCTCTTTCATCCACTTCTCATCCTCTCTACTTAATGAACCCTAAAAGGAACTTCTCTCCTCATCTAAAGTTTGGGTTTTTGAAGTAGGAATAAGGCATCCTCTGCAAATTAATGTACATGTAATATAGAAATGATAATGTACATGTAATGTGGAAATTGTCATGTGATGTGGAGATAATGATAACTGAAAGAGAAAACATTATATCGATTTTCCCTAGGAGGCTAACCCTAGATGGGACTGGGGTTGGTTTAGAAGAACCATAGGGGGTCAGGGGGCATGGAAACCCTAAAAGGTAGGGTGTAGTCCCTAACTCTAACCGTAACCCTAAAACCCTAATCACGAGAACTGGGAATAGTGTGGTGATATAGTATTTAGGGTAAGAGGAAAGAGAGAATATAAATGTTTTTGGTAACCCATGCATGAAGGATGCATGTGAAAAAAAACATGAATATAAATGAGTTAAGTGACTCATCCTCACATGCATGTGTGTATGTGGAACAAGACATTAATAAGAAAAGTTTTAAGAAACTTATGAAGAACATGTGATATAATATAACTTGCTCAACTAACTCAAATAGATGTATGCAATACATGTGGGATGTATGATCGGGTATATATAATAACCTCGGTCAAGAGGGCCTATGTATAGTCACTATGGTGGTCGATGATCTGGCCTAGAAAAGATAATCACCTCAGGCAAAGGCCTATGTATGATTGCCACTATAGTGATGGGTGATTGGGCCATGGCTTATGTATGATGTACACTGTAGGGACTTACCCTAGATAGAGGGTTCCCCACATGAATACTCTAGAGATGGAGTGTCCCATAGAGATTAAGTTAAGAAGTTAGAAAGAAAATGCATGAGTATATACATGAGAAACATAAGTAACCAATGGTGTTATATATGAAATGAAAATCTGAATATAAATTACTCAAAACCCTCATGCTATCTCTGGAAGTTTAGTTATGGAAAGATCAAGCCCCTAGAGGGGAATGTCAGAAAAGATCAAGCCCCTAGAGGGGAAGGTCATGAATGATCAAGCCCATGGAGGGGAAGATCGCAGAAGGTCAAGCCCCTAGAGGGGAAGGCCGACATAGGCACCAAGGCCCTAGAGGGGAAGGTGGCCCAATTCCACCGAATGGACAAACCCCATGAGAGGGTATCTTAGAGATTGAACAACAAGGGTTGAGAAGTTATAATAAAAAAATGCATAAGATGAAAAATGAAACCTTTAGGGCTAGTGTGCCAACCCGGGGTGGGTCAACCCAAGAGTGGGAAGATGACCTATGGGGGAGGCAAAACTTTAGACCTTGGGGTTAGGTTGTGGCTAGAGAAGCCTAAATTCCTCCTATGAGCCAAGAAGGCACCCTAGGTTATGTCCTTCCCTAGAAAGGTAAGTTGACTAAACCAATTTAAAGATTGAGGTAACCATGAATATCACCTAACATTAAAGATGAAAGCACATATATTAAGTATGATTCTTTGAACCTAAGTATGCCATCTCTGAGGAACATGAGGAAAAGTCACTATGGAAGTGGCTGACTGTATGAGATCGAGTTTGGAAAAGAAATATTGCCTTGAAATGTTGCCATGAGTCCAACGAGGGGATAATGAGCTTTATAAGAGATGGAGGAATCTGGTTTAAAGAATTGCATACAAATATAATGTGCTATAAATGAACCCTTGGTAAGAATTGAGCCCGAAGTGAATCCTAAGGTCAAGTAGGGAGTAATAAAGGTACATGGACCGATGGGATTAGGAGTTGATTGATCCCCAAATGCACATGACCATCTGGTCAGGAGGTAACAACTACATTTTCCCAAGGCCCATGTCTTAGGAGATTAGCTACCTTCATGATGCTCATGTGACCAATGGGTGTATGTGAGGGGCACTCCCTAGATGCATAAGGATGAAATCACTCCAAAAGTGCCTATACCCCTAGAGAACTCAAGGAAGTGGTTAAGTCTCATGGTACCTGAGGTGTAAATGTAAAAGATACAAAGAAGTCATGTAATAATGAAATCACAATAGGAGTTATGTACAAACTCAAGAGTGAAAGAGGCATTTGACTTCATGAAATATAAGAAAAATTTCTAGAATTAAAAGCATGCATGGTTTAGAGTCATGTTGAGAAGGATTCAACCTAAAATATGAAATTTTGAGGTAATGTGTGGATATACCCTCTCTACTCTTGGAATGGGATGAACTTTGTATATGGGCTGAAGTCAAATGCTTATTTCATCTCATTATGAGTGAGAGAGATTGGGTGGGCACATGTTATGCTTAAAACATATAATAATGAATACCTTAAGTTGAGTTTAATGACATGATCCAGGGTTGGAGATGTTACCTCACCCTTAGGTGAAACTAATGAACAATAGGTTGGAAACATAGGTGAAAAAGTGATCACCAAGTAAAACTTGAAATCACAAATGAAGAATGAAAACATTGAGAGGTGATAATATATAAATACTAAGGATTTGGGTGTACCTTAAAATTGAATTCAAGTGCCAATCCTATTAATAATGTGAGAAAATATGTATATCAGTAAAAGATGTTAACAACATATAAGTAGGGTTGCTAACCCTAAGGTTTGGAACTAAGTTGGGATATCATTCACCTTAAATCTTAATGGGTGTGAATATTGGGGACAAAATTCCTTTTAAGGAGGGGTGAATGATATATCCCCAATTTTGGTAAAATTGAATGATATAAATATAAAGCATGTTCTGATAAATAATTTTCCTGAATGGTATTATTTATGGAATAATATTGTCCTGGTGACAAGATAAAGAAATAAAAGGAATTTTGTTTGCAATAATCCATTAAAATGTTGAACAAGAGAAAGAATGGAGCATTCTAGAAAAAGGATATATCATGGGATAATGGTATTGTTTTAATTACTGTTAAAATAGAACAAGCTTTGTATGGGAAAGGTATCACATTAGATCCCAAAAGAATAAATATACTTTGGAAAGGAAATTAATAAGTTACTATAATTGATGCAAGGATATATAAAGGAGTGAAATAGATGAATAATCCAGAATCCATTATCCAATATGTGCCATGCTTTCCTTTATGGGTTTTTGATGTAAGAGTTATGGACATTGGTGTCTATATATTGGGAATCTCTTAAATGTGTTCCTTTTGACAAATATAAATACTTCACAAAAGATTACCATAATCGTGAGATGAAGAAATACATTTGCAAAGGTGGTAATGGTAAACAAAGGGAACCGACATAATATTCCTTGCCACTTTTGGATTACTTGAACCCCAAGGAGAAAAGGAAGAAAGGGAAACGAGAAAGGAAACTAGATCTTCTCTTTGGGACCATTAGGAATCTCTCTTTATCTCTTGGTTTCCTTTAATAGCCATGTAAACCTCCTTCCCCTCTTGTTCTTTAGGTGTGGTATATATATATATATATATATATATATATATATATATATATATATATATATATATATATATATATATATATATATATATATATATATATATATATATATATAGATATATATATAGTGTGGGACACTACTTGACGGCAAGGGAAACAGGATGCAAAGCCTCAAGTTCCATCATTTACCCCCTATGTTATTCTCCTTCTATGCATGGAGTGAGATGCGATGTTTGACCTAGAGCCACGATGAGGAGCAGTGAGGGAGGTGCGACCTACACCACAATTGGTCATGGGGCCTAGATGGATAGGCGTCGTCATCCTTCTGACTACCTGTGCGCAGGGAGGGAGCTCCCTGATGTGCTTGGACTCGAGTAGCTAGGCAGCTTTGGGAGGGGGGAGGATTCTTACACCCTGAAGGTGTTGCGGTGGCGGGACGGTCAGAGTCGGGGCACGAAACATCTGGGTCGAGTAGGACTCACATAGGGATGACACACATGTTGACTCAAAGTAGAGTCACGTCTGGCCAGCCCTGGAAGAATCCGGCTAAGCTTGGAAGGCCCTTGAGTCCGCAAGGACCTGAGGGAGGTCCATAGACCTTGCTCTAACCATTTAAGGCCAAGGGAGAGGAGCCATAAGGAGCCAAGTGTCGCTGACTCCCCTTTGTCGGGTATCACCCAACCGTGTAGGGTAGGAGGAGGCCCCGACGTGAGGTGAGGGGAGAAATACAGTTAAATGACCAAATGACCCATCAAAATGTACACAGAGTACGAGGGCACAAAGATTATTCACCTATATCCTAGTCTTGATGCCTGCTGCAAATAAAAATTGGATCTTTTACATATTGTCAGTTCTCTATTGGATAGATTAAGTTTTATCTTCTAAAATTGATAGAAAATGATTGGTAGCTCAGATTAATACATGTTACATATGAAAATTGATCACAAAGAATGAGAGGAAAACAAATAAAATAGTTTCATATTCTAAATATTCTCCTAGCACTAAAAGTAGTGTAATGATGGATTTAAGTGGTGAATGATGTATAAAAATCCTAGATTTGGTGTATTAAATTGTTAATGAAATCAATGCTCTCAAATCAGGTTATAGTCTGATAATAATGACCATGTTAATAATAATTAGAGTTGATAATGAGAATAATAATGGATATGAATCAATAGGGTTTAAAGATCCTAACTTGCCATGTTATTAATAAATGTAATCATATTGTAACATCCCTGACCTGGGTTATGGCCTAACCCTACAAGGTTTTCTTAAGTAAGTTGTTTATAAACTTGTTTTAATCTTTTGAAAAGTAATTAAGACTCTTGTAGAGTTTAAATTTCAAGTTTGAGCTTATTTGTAAACTGTTTGTGCATTATATGATAGTTTGGGCATAAAGTGCAATTTACCCAAGATGAGGGGCCATATTGCAAAATGATACATGTTGAATGTTCATCATGTGTTTTATCATCATAAGAGAGAGAATTATGTTAAAGGATGGCTTGTGGAAAGCCTAAATTACAAGTTGTATTTTGTTTAAATAATGTTTGTGCATTGTGCACCAGTTTTGGTACAAATTGTAATTTACCCAAAATGTAGGGTTAATATGAAAATTACCACCTCTAGAGTGTCCCTACTCCCTCCTAGTATCATTTAAAGGATATATAAATAAGTATACACCATGTTTTAATCAATTATGAATGATGGTAATCTTGGTGATGAAATGACCAAGAAAGGGGGTTGAATATGAAACCCTAACTTGAGTTCTATCAAGTTGAGAAGCTTATATATGAGTGCCTATTGGCCAAGAATCCAAGGAACGAGCCTCATATCCTTTTTGTAACTCTTGGAAAAGTCCATATCGTGCAAATAACCTCAAGGAGGTGAGTTGTTTCGGGTTACAACTTCCTTAGTAAAGTTGTGACGGGTTGTGAATAAAGTGATGAATTAATTGATATATCTTATTCAAAAGGATATGTAATGGACGAATCTTTATCTCAAGATCGCCCTCAACCATTTTTCAAGACAATATAAATGTTTATGCATGCATGTAAATGTGTCATCCATGCATGGACACATGGCACCTACTAGCTCAAATTGATGACACCTCATGTTCACCTTCCTTCATGAGCAACAAGTATATATACCCCTAGTTTCGCCCCTTAGTGAAAATTTTCGACCCTTACCACCCTCCTCCCCTAAGGTATCATGCATAGAGATATTGTATCATGCAGGAGTGCAAGGATATCGTGCATAGGTCCTTGGATATCGCCCATAGCAAAAGCATATCGGCCAAGTAGGTGATATCGGCCATATAGGGTGATACCGGCCATAGAGTGAAGTGTTGAGTGGCATATCATGCAAGTGAGTGTGATATCGTGCAAGAGGGGTTGCATATCGTGCAAGGACACAGGGGTATAGTGCAAAGGTGTTAAGGAGCAAGACGGAGCTCATACTTAACCCTAAGGTGAGGACATGATCATCTTCAACCTTGAATTGAAGCATGATTTTAGGGTTTTGATCTTCTTTTCTTTTCTTCTTCACCAATTACTTATCCATGGTGATTCTTTGCATATAGAGGAGTTTAAAGTTCATCTTCAACCTTGGGAACGTGAAGCTTTGGAGCTTGGAGCTTTAAAGTTGTTCTTGAGGCGGGTTATATAACTTAAACCCAATTATTTTATTATGCACCTTCAATTTTGTCATACTTGTTGATCTACTTGCAATTTTGATTTCGCTTGATTAATTGTTGAACGTTTGAGTTCTAAAAGCTTCATGGGACTATTGTTCATGACTTAGAATAGTAAGAACAAAGTTATAGAGGTTGATGATGATGACATCATCAGTATCGTGTGGAAGCACACAAGCACACACCTACAACTCGATATGGAAAAGTAACCCTAGATGACTTGGAAATCAATAGGGGTGTGCATTGGTTTGTATAATGGGTTGATAAAGGTTGAAACAATTTTTTAGCCTATAACTTAACCCATGGTGAAGGGTAGGTCGTAGCCATGAAGGTTTGAAGAGGTTAAGCAAGCACACAAGCACCTTCAATCCGATATTGGGTAGAAGCAAGAACACAAGCACCTTCAATCTGATATGGTGGAAGCTAGCACACATACACCTCCAATCCGATATGGTGGAATATAACAAACATACACCTTCAATCCAGTATGTAGGAAGCAAGCATACATACATCTCCAAAATGATATGGTGTGGAAGCACCTTAAATGCAATGTAGTTGATGGAGTAGCACATGGAGTGTTTTATATCAAGTTATACATTAAGAGGTATGGAGTTTAATGAATAATGATTAAGTAGGCTAATGTACCTTGAAGGAAAGGTTGAGCCAACTTAATAAAGTAAGGAATAATCAACATCCTAGAGAGGATGAGAGAGAAATTCATACTTGTGTAATAAACATGTAATGTGCATACATTAATGCTTCTAAATTAAGTAGATTATGAATTAGGGTTTGATCCTTGATAATGTGATCTAGAAAACCTAATTGTTAAGAAAGGGAAACCCTAACCCTAATATAGGGTAAAGGTATGTGAAACCCTAATTGATAAGAAAGGGGAAAGCCTAACCCTAATATAGGGTAATGGTATATGAAACCCTAATTGATAAGAAATGGGAAACCCTAACCCTAATGAGGGATTAATGGTAATACCATTGTATTACATGGTTTTGATATGTAATTGATATGGCTGTTATCATGTATACTAACCATGCATGTATCATGAGATGATGAGCATAGACAGGTATGATCTATGATGTTTATTTGATAAAGATACTTAATGGGCCTTGTGAGCCATATAATAATTTGTTGCCTAGTGAGAGGTGACAAGATGTTTAATGGGCCTCGTGAGCCATGTGAGATGCTTGTGTAAAAAGTATCATGTATACCTTAGTCCTGAGACCTAGAGGTAATAGTTATCTGATAAGTGGTAACAATATTCTATGATGAACTAAGGGTTTGAATACTAAGTACTAGTAATCATGATGATGATGATGTTAAGGGATGAGAATTCCCAGTAAAGAGATAAGGAATTGAGATCCTAAATGTTATATGTGTTCTAAAGATTTGATAAGTACTTGATAGATGTATTACACCTTTCCTTATAACATTTTTCATAATAATTCATGTTTGAAAACTTGACTGATGCTAAAATAATACGGTAATGTACTTAATTAATCAAGTGGAATCTTATCATGTAGAGCCCTGACCATGGATCCATCATCGTCAGCAGCTGGTGATGGTGAAACAGGTTTACCCACGGGATCTCCAAGGAGCATATTTTTGAATATGTGGGGGTGATGGGCGCGAATATCCTTACGCCATAATGGAGGAATTGATGTGAGATAAACATTAAATCTCTCAATCCTTCATTATATGTTTCAGGATGGATGTATCACGAATCTCCCGATGATGATGAATGCCAGATCGATGTGAGATAAACATTAAATCTCTCATTGCCGAAGGAGTGCAGCTGACGTTGTAGCTCTATAGCAAAGTTGCTAGTATACCCTAGAAAGCTATTTAGCAGTGACACAAGATGTCCTACATGTGGTCTCGCACTGACCGAGACAAGGGAGGTCATGGCAGCTGACTCTTCCATTGACCTTGTATGGTACCGATTTCGACTTTGCAATGGTCAGTTGGAGTATGAGCGGTATACCTCATCTACTCAGGGCCTAAGTGTGATTGTGAAATGTAATCAGCCGTGTAGCGTATTTTCTTAAGGATGGAATACGAAAATCATTGGTTGATGTCACATTTCTTATTGCATATTAAATGAATAGATGGTGTACATGTTCTTCATATTCCTTATAAAATTAATATGTGAGTTACTACTTTATCATATATATAGCTGTAATGTTTCAGAAGATGATATTGCTCTATTCTGCTTAAACAGTGATTAAATCATGCTTATTAATATAAAAGAATCCTCTACTCAGTTTTATTACTATTTATCTGCAATAATATTATTGTAGGAAGAGAGTTATATCTCTCGATGGGACATGGGTCTCACTTCGTTGGTCACCAACATTTTTAGGTGGACGTGGACGAGGAGGTAGGGACCATACAGCAGTAGAAGGACAACAACATCAGGGTAATTAGTAACATCTCAGGTTGAGTTACTGTATGTTGTGAGTTGTAGATATGAGTCCTATGTGTCTTATCTGTACTTTCAGGTCCTTGGAGTCAGTACTTAGTGGTTTTATGATCGATATGAGATTTTGGCTTGAATGCCTCGAGGTTTTATGTTGCTTATGTATAGTTTTGACAAAGCAACTGTTGTATATATTCGTTGAGATGATATGGTACATGGTATGTACAATGTGAACCATAATGTATGCAATACTTTGGTTCTCTTTTTAAGAGTTTCCTGGAAATGGATCTCTTTGCAAATGGTTTTAATTTTTAGTGATTTTTGTTATTCTCCTGATTATGGTTATTCCGCAATTATTTACTAGTGACGGTTTGGTTTGTGGACGGACCGTCACAAATTTTTGGTATCAGAGCCTAAGGTTCGCTGAGTCTATAGAGACATGGGATTAAGTTCGTTGAGTCTGTTCTAGTGTATTCCAGTTTATCTGATAGTGACTTCTACTCATATAGGAGAAGAAGTAAAGCTTAAAGATGGTTGGATCACACGAAGAACATGCTGCTGAAAGTAGTGTTGTTGCACCAGGAGGAGGTGCAAGGGATCAGTCTAGAGAGGAACTAGTACCTGAGAATCCCTAGCTTAACCAAGATTCGATAGAAAACCTATCTTTTCATGCTCTGTTTGGATAGTTCATGAACACAATATCACATATGGCAGATTGGATGCCAGCACCAGCACTTAGGGCACCAGCTTCCAATGAGAGGCAAGGATCTGGTAAGACCTTTGAGAGGTTACACTGGGTAGGAGCCACTGAATATGCTGGCACACCTGACCCAGAAGACACATATTCATGGCTTACTGAGTTGGAGAAAGCCTTTAAAATCCTCAGTTATCCAGAAACTGAGAAGGTTAAGCATGCAGTGTACCTATTGAAAGGGAGTGTTGGCCACTGGTGGGCCATTGAGGAAGAAAAACGACCAGGTGTTGATATCGAATGGAGAGAGTTCCAACGAGAGTTTGTTAGTAGATACTTTACCAAGACTTACTTGGGTGAGAAAATCTCTCAGTTTGAGCGGATAAGGCAAGGACCAATGAACATTAGTGAGTATGAAGCTAAGTTTATGGAGCTTCTACGGTTTTGTCTGCACATGGCCACTACAGATGAAGAGAGAATTTGGCATTTTGAGAAGGGTTTGAATGTTGAACTGACCACACATGTATCTTCTTTAAAAAATAGAGGGAGGTTTGCCACCTTTGTAGAGTCAGTTAGGTGGATAAAAAGGTCCTTGACTGAGAAACATCAAGCCAATAGTAAGAAAGTGCATACACAATTCCAAGGATAGAGGTCTGAAAGTTTTAAGAAACCAAAGTTTTCTGCACCAATAGCACCACCGAGGCTCAATACTCAGACGCAGTGGACATCCAGCAAGGGTAGAGGCCGTAGTTTACCACCAACTAGATCCTATAGTTCAGCGTCAATGTCAGTAACAGGACCACCTAGGATGAATTGGAAAAAATTACAACTGCTTCCAGTGTGGGAGGCCAAGACATCTGATGAAAGATTGTATAGCTAGAGACATGAGTGTAACCCAACCATCGAGGCAGAGTCAACAAGGCTCTCAGAGGCAATAGTTTGGTAGTGGCACATGAGGACGTGGACAAGCGTCCCAAGCCGGTTCATCTGCATCCAACAACATTACGCGTAGTCGGCAACCAACAACGGCGAGATTCTATGCTATGAATCAGCCATAGGCAGTGGTCAACCCACGAGTCATGATAGGTCAGATGGAATTATTTCATTCTGATATGTCTTCATCCTACTTTGTATCTATTTTGATTGATCCGGGTGCTACATATTCCTTTATCACTCAAGAAGTGATTCATGGTGCCAGCTGAGATGGCAGAACTTAAGAAATAGTTACAAGAGTTGCTTGAGAAAGGTTTGATTTGACTGAGTACTTCGTGGGGTGCTCCAGTTCTTTTTTTTAAAAAGAAGGATGGGTCTATGAGATTATGCATAGACTATAGATAGCTTAACAAGGTGACAATTAAGAAAAAATATCCTCTGCCAAGGATAGATGATCTGTTTGACCAGTTGTGTGGTGCAACAATATTTTCTAAGATAGATCTAAGGTCAGGATATCATCAGTTACGTATCAAGGAGAATGACATACCGAAATCAGCCTTTAGGACAAGGTATGGTCATTATGAGTTTGTAGTTATGTCGTTTAGACTAACTAATGCACCAGCTGCATTCATGGAGCTGATGAATAGAATCTTCCGGCCATTCCTTGATCAGTTTGTAGTAGTCTTCATAGATGACATCCTGATATACAGTAGAGATGGTCAACAACATGAACAACACCTTCGTCAAGCCTTGACATTGTTTAGACAACACAAGCTATATGCCAAGTTTAGCAAGTGTGATTTTTGGCTGTCAGAAGTGTCTTTTCTTGGACACGTTATATCTGCTTCAGGTATTTGTGTTGATCCACAGAAAGTGGAATCTATGTTAGAGTGGGAACAACCCAAGATACTGACTGAGATTCATAGTTTCTTAGGCCTGGCGGGTTATTATAGGAGGTTTATTAAAGACTTTAGTTCTATAGCCTTACCCCTAACCAAGTTGACCAGGAAGAAAGTTCCTTCTGCCTGGAATGACAAGTGTCAGCATTCTTTCCAATCGTTGAAAGAAAGGTTAACCAGTGCACCTGTGTTAGCTTTACCTGAGATTTGAAAAGGATACATTGTTTTCTGTGATGCCTCCAAGAATGGTCTAGGATGTGTGCTGATGTAGAGTGATCATGTAGTTTCTTTTGCTTCCCGACAACTTAAGAAACACGAGGAGAATTATCCGACACATGATCTAGAATTAGCTGCAGTGGTTCATGCGTTGAAAATCTGGAGACATTATCTCTATGGAGAAACATTCCAGATTTTTACAGACCATAAGAACTTAAAGTATATCTTCTCACAACATGAGTTGAATATGAGACAACACCACTGGATGGAGTTAATCAAGGACTACAATTATACAATTGATTATCATCCATGAAAGGCTAATGTAGTGGCAGATGCACTAAGTAGAAAATCATCATCGCCAACCATAGATAAAGCACAGTTGAACTCTTTAGTGTGCGTTAAACAAGACATGCTTGTCTCTTTGACACAAAACAATGTTCATATTAAAGTATCTTTGTTAGATGGACTGTTAGCTGAGATGCAAGTGAAACCTACTCTTAAACAACAGATCAAAAAGGCACAACAGGCTGATATTGTGATTCAGCAGATCAGGTTAGAGTATGGTAGTGAGAAACGGGATGGTTTTCATGAGTCAAAAGATGAGGTAGTCTGTTACCATGGTAGGATGGTAGTATCTGATGCCAATACTTAAGGAAGCTAGTCATGGAGGAAGCTCATTTGTCCATGTATGCAATGCATCCAGGGAGTACCAAAATGTATCATAACTTGAAAGATATGTATTGATGGCCCAGTTTGAAGAAAGATGTAGCTGAGTTTGTTATGCGGTGTCCAGTGTGTCAACAGGTTAAAGCTGAACATCAGAAGCCCGCAGGAACAATGCAACCTTTACATATACCATAGTGGAAATGGGATCACGTGACCATGGACTTTGTGGTTGGTTTACCCAGAACAGCCAAAAGTCATGATTCCATTTGGGTGATAGTTGATAGGTTGACTAAGTTAGCACATTTTCTTCCTATCAAAACAACCTATACTGCTGAGAAACTTGCACAGATCTATATAGATGAGATAGTGCGATTACACGGGGTTCCAGCTACAATTGTATCTGATAGAGGTCCCCAGTTTACAAGTCATGTTTGGGAACGACTACATAAAGCCTTGGGTACTCACTTGAAGTTTAGTACAGCTTTTCACCCTCAGACAGATGGGCAATCTGAGAGGACTATATAGGCTTTGGAAGATTTTCTTAGAGCATGTGTTCTTCAATTTGTAGGAAGTTGGGACATACACTTGAGCTTAATAGAGTTTGCCTACAACAACAGTTACCAGACCAGTAATTATATGGAACCATAAGAAGCCTTATGTGGTAGACATTGTAGATCTCCGTTATGCTGGTATGAAATAGGAGAATACCAACTTTTGGGTCCTGAGTTAGTGCAACAGACAACTGAGAAGATTAAAGTAATACAACAACAGTTGAAAGCTGCCCAGGATAGACAGAAATCTTATGTTGATAAGCGTCGTAGACTCTTAGAATTCCAAGTTGGAGACAGGGTGTATCTCAAAGTCTCTCCTTGGAAAGGTGTTCTTAGATTTGGTAAAAAGGGTAAGTTAGCTCCTAGATTTATGGGACCTTATCAAGTGACAACACGAATGGGAAAGGTAGCTTATAGGTTGGAGTTTCCACCTGAGCTACATAGACTACATCTAGTGTTCCATGTATCTATGTTGAGAAAGTTTCATCCCAATGTAGAGTTGGTGTTGCAACCTGTAGAGGTAGAATTAAATGAGGATATATCCTATGTGGAAGGTCCAATGATGATTCTTGACAGAAGAATCAATAAATTGAAAAAAAGGCATAGTTCTTGTGAAAGTTCTATGGCATCACTATGGCATCTAAGAAGCCACATGGGAGCTCGAGGAAGAGATGAGGAGGAAGTACCCTTCTCTTTTCTCTTGAGATTTTAGGGATGAAATCCTTGTTAGGGGTTGATAATTGTAACATCCCTGACCTGGGTTATGGCCTAACCCTAGAAGTTTTGTTTAAGTAAGTTGTTTACAAACGTGTTTTAATCTTTTGGAAAGTAATTAAGACTCTTGTTGAGTTTAAATTTCAAGTTTGAGCTTATTTGTAAACTGTTTGTGCATTATATGATAGTTTGGGCATAAAGTGCAATTTACCCAAGATGAGGGGCCATATTGTAAAATGTTACATGTTGAATGTACCTCATGTGTTTTAGCATCATAAGAGAGAGAATGATGTTAAAGTATGGCTTGTGGAAAGCCTAAATTACAAGTTGCATTTTGTTTAAATAATGTTAGTGCATTGTGCACTAGTTTTGGTACAAATTGTAATTTACCCAAAATGTAGGGTTAATATGCAAATTACCACCTCTAGAGTGTCCCTACTCCCTCTTAGTATCATGTAGAGGAGACATAAATAATTAGATACCATGTTTGAATCAATTATGAATGATGGTAATCTTGGTGATGAAATGACCAAGAAAGGGGACTGAATATGAAACCCTAACTTGAGTTTTATCAAGTTGAGAAGCTTATATATGAGTGCCTATTGGCCAAGAAGCCAAGAGACGAGCCTCATATCATTTTGTGAACTCTTGGAAAAGTCCATATCGTGCAAAGCACCTCAAGGAGATGATTTGTGTCAGGTTACAACTTCCTTAGTAAAGAAGTGACAAGTTGCGAATAAAGTGATGAATTAATTGATATATCTTATTCAAAAGGATATGTAATGGACGAATCTTTATCTCTAGATCACCCTCACCCATTTTGCAATACAAGGTAAATGTTTATGCATTCATGTACACGTGTCATCCATGCATGGACATGTGGCACCTACTAGCTCAAATTGATGACACCTCATTTCACCTTCCTTCATGAGCAATAAGTATATATACCCCTAGTTTCACCCCTTAGTGAAAATTTTCGACCCCTACCACCCTCCTCCCCTACGGTATCATGCATAGAGATCTTTTATCATGCAAGAGTGCAAGGATATTGTGCATAGGTCCTTGGATATCACCCATAGCAAAAGCATATCGGCCAAGTAGGTGATATCAGCCATATAGGGTGATATCGGCCATAGTGTAACATACTAAAATCTAATGTCTTTCCTGCAATTTACCCAATTTTGAGTTTTTCTTTTCCTTCTAGTCCATTTGGACCTTTTTCATAAATTTCTCATCCTTTTGGATCATTTTTGGACTCAATGTGCAATTTGAGCATTAATGATGATGAAATTCATTTTTACCCCCATTTATGATAATAAAGGGGTATTTGCACAAATAACCCACTGAAGGCAATGATTAAGGGCTAATAATGCAAAATGGAGTTTTATGAGAGCAAATAAGTGGATAATGTTAATTTGGATCTCATATATCTTTTTTGGATAAGATATGAGCAAAAATATGCAATAGAATTAATTATGGGTGTAATTAACCTAATTTCCTTCTCTCTCCTCAAAAATGATAATAATATATCAAAATAGAATGTAATGATGAGATTTTGTTCTTAAAGCTAATAATGGATGGATATCTCGAATTTTACTCACATAATCCATTAAAAGAAGTCCTTTCATATAACTCATTCATTCTAATATATTAATATACACTTTACTGAGCAATATATTTATCAAGGGTCAAATAGTGAGTAAAACGAGAAAGTAATTGCCTAGCATTGTTCTAGACTTTAATGTGAGATAATGGTTCAAATTTGGTGGTTTTTGGAGTTGATTTGACCCCTCAAAACTATTTTATACGCTTTTAATATGGTGTAATTAAAGTCTTTGGTTCATTTCATTTAAATGACTCTGTAACGCCAAAGTTTGCGCATTTTATCTGTCACACGCCTACTCCACGATGGACACACATCCAATGGCCATAAATTTTGCACATTGCAATCCGACGGCAACCGACCCTCCTTCAACCTCTAGCTATCCACGAGTTCTGAGAAGTAAACGCCTCTCAAGATCCCTCAACATGTTCTCTCTCTATGCTTAACCTTTTTACCCGATTTTAGTTTTTTTGGCTTTGTCTCGTCATGCCAATTCGTTTGACCCTTTGCTCACCCGTTCTCTTGGCCTGGTCACGAAACGCCCAAACATGCTCTTCTCCTCCTCTTCGCCAGTACACGCAGAGGGAGCGTCGCTCCTCTAGTGCCTATTTAAGTCCACCCACAGAATCCTCAGCCCTCGTACTATCTTCCTCCCCTTCCAATTGGTTCCGTTTTGCCCTGCAACACCCCAACCTACTCACTTTCCTTCTCCGGCGACGGCGGTTGAGAACTCTCGTCTCCGATCACCCAAATTCAATTCCCGCTTCGGTGAGTATCCTCGACACCCTTCCTACCCTTTTCCTTCCTTGTTTGGCCCTGGTGTGCCTCGAGTCTCCGAACCCTACAATTGCGCTGCCATGCCTCGCCGGCGCCTGGCGTTTCTCCACCTTGGTGCTTCTCCGACTGCGGAAATATGCGCCTTCATATCTCCCGACTCTGTGATAGCATTACTGACATTGGCTCCTTCTCCCATCGCGTTTTCATTGCTTTCTTCCCCAAAACTTCCTCCTCTATTCTTCGGGTTCTCCATTGGTTCGGGTGGCTTCTGCATCAATCTTCTCCTCATTTTTTTGCACCTTCGCCTCCACCGAAGATTAGTGAAGGTGTTTGTGTCATTTCCGGGAGTTGATCACCCCAGGAGCTCGGGTTTTGGTCCCTGCCTTTAGCCCCTGTGCTGCTCCCTCACCATTGTTGTGAGTGGAAGAAGCTGGGTCAGTTTTGACCATTATGCCCTCGCGTGTCCTGTTTGTCTCATTTTCTCGCATGGGCCTTTGACTAATTTCAGTTCCTCTTTTATTTCTCACCAACGAAGACTATACTTGCAAATTACTAGAGTGCCCCTACGACTGTAATAGATCTATTTAGCCCATAAGGGTATTTTGGTACTTTCTCCCTCTTCTCAATCGCCCTTGGCACAAGCCTTTTTAGCCTACATGGATTTTTCTTGCAATCTGATTGGTCCACTTTCTTTAATTCATATTAAATCGATCCCTTGTCATAAAAATGCGAATAAATAGTCGTTGGAAAGGATTTTTCAAGTAGAATATGAATTTCTAGTTTTTGAGTCCTTTTTCCAAATGCATTTTCGAAGTTATCTTAAATATCTTTTTAATCACCTTAAATGATCTAAAATGTGTATTTAATTCATTTTAACTCCAAATTGGGAAATAAAATATGTTTTCTTAATCAGGAGTATGTGATTAATCTATTGGACTAGGTTTTGAGATTTAAATTGTGGTTTTGAAAATAAGTTCCAAAATTAGGGTTTTCCTATGCTTTATGCCTTAATATATACTAATACATGTGTAATGTTTATAACTAGGAAAACGAAAGTGAAATAATATGATGGGTGAAAGTAATGATAATGAATCTAGATTATGTATGTGGATCCTATTTTGGTATGTGATACTTATTTGTGTATGTGATTCCTATTATATGTGGAATGTATGAATGTGAAATCTATGTGCAAACAATCCTAATCCTTCAGTTGGGTCTTATCCAACCCTAAAAACATTTTGTGCTAGCCTTTATATCCTCCTAAATGCCTTTATTTGGATCTTTACTTATTTGATGCTTCTAATTCCATTGTGGCTCATTCATTTGAATTATGTGAATCTTTCTACCACTTATGTTGGCTCATTTACTTGGAAATATTGTATATTGTTGTTGCTTATTTTGGCTCCTTTATTTTACGGGTTTTATTCTCAAATGCTATGATGCAAATTTTACTTTTATATTTTCACTACTGCCAAGTGAGCTATTAAGCATGATGTATTTTAGGCCAAATGACAATGTAGTGTACATGTGTACAAACCACCCATAGGGAACTGAGATTTTAGTCCTCCTGTCGGGCACTGGGGTTTTAGTCCCCCTGCCACTTTATATTAAGAACTGGGGTTTTAGTCCCCCTGCAACTGTATATTAGGCACTGGGGTTTTAGTCCCCCTGCCACTTTATATAGGCACTGGGGTTTTAGTCCCCCTGCCACTTGGTGAGGCCCGGTAGGTGCCTCACCCTACATTGAGATGACTTTGTGTCTTAATATGTTCATGCTATGTGATTATTAATGTGGTGATTGATTATGGCAGTCTTCTCTCTCTTATTCATATACTTGCCTCATTCCTTTTGAAATCTCTTAGTGTAGAGAATCTTTTATATTGCAATGCTTTAGATTATTTAATTGTCCTATTTCTCTTGAATAACACATACATTTTTATCTTTATCTTGTTGGATGACCCCAACCATCCAGGCTAGGATCAGAGTGTGCATGGAAGCTTGGTGAACCTGCCGAAGGCTAAGGAGATCTTGCACATCTAGATAGCTTGGACTAGTTGCATAAACTTTTGTTATGTTGTTGGTGGAGACAAGTTGTATTAGTTTAAGTCTTCCTATACCTAGATCCTATGCTTGTATAAAGTTGTACTCCCATTTGGGAAATTTTTATAATGTACTCTTTATACATTTTGAATAAAGTCAAGTTTTAACTTCCATTGCCACACATTTGATGTATTTGTTTATCATGTTTAATAGTAGAGACTATGTCTTTACACATAGAGTGAAGTGTTGAGTAGCATATCGTGCAAGTGAGTGTCATATCGTGCAAGAGGGGTGGCATATTGTGCAAGGACACAAGGGTATCATGCAGAGGTGTTAAGGATCAAGAAGAAGTTCATACTTAACGCTAAGGTGAGGACATGATCATCTTCAACCTTGAATTGAAGCATGATTTTAGGGTTTTCATCTTCATTTCTTTTCTTCTTCACCAATTACTTATCTGTGGTGATTCTTTGCATATAGAGGAGTTGTAAAGTTCATCTTCAACCTTGGGAATGTGAAGCTTTGGAGATTGGAGCTATAAAGTTGTTCTTGAGGGGGGTTATATAACTTAAACCCAATTATTTTATTATGCACCTTCAATTTTGTCATACTTGTTGATCTACTTGCAATTTTGATTTCCCTTGATTAATTCCTGAACCTTTGAGTTCTAAAAGCTTCATGGGACTGTTGTCCATGACTTAGAATAGTAATAACAAAAGTCTAGAGGTTGATGATTGTAACGCCTGTCTCACGAAAACAAGATTAACTAATGCAGAAGCGTTCACTAAGCAGCGGATTACCAAAAATCACTAAAAATTAAAACCTTTAAATCAAAAGATCCATCAAAGGAAAACTTTCTCACATAGAACCAAAGTAACATAATTACATTCTTGTTCACGGGTACATATTCTGTATCATCTCCTTTTGAGAATTACAAGCATTAACTGTCCTGTCAAGCTAAAAACAGGCAGTATAAAATCTCGAGGCACTGAGCCAAAATCTCGAAAGAACTAACTACTACTCTGAGGACCTGAGAGTACAGAGATGACACATAGGACTCTATCTATAACTATACAAGGCATAACAACCAGTGTCTCCACCTGAGACTTCACTGCTTTCGCTGTTGTTATTGCTGATGTCCTTCTCCTACTGAAGGATTCCTGTCTCCTCGTCCGCGTCCACCTAAAAATGTAGTTCCCATGGGGGTGAGACAATTGCAAATTGCCCCAGCGAGAGATATAAGTCTCCGCCAGTAACATTATTATTGCAGCTTAAGAAGATAAATATGCACAGAGGAATCATATTTGATTAACATCTGCTAATTCAATATCTAATAGATTAGAATGTTATTATTATCTAAAGCATTGCAGCTATAACTAGAAAGAGCCACATGTCACTTATTCATTAAGGAATATGAATAGCATGTATAACATTTATTCACTACAACATCATTACCAAAGCATTAACTATCTTTAGGCTTAGATCATATATCTACTACCTGGCATTGTCATTGTGGAGTCATGGCCTGTAGCCATACTCTTTTCACAAAGTGTTGGGATCTTAATCCCTCAACTCACCAAGTACATTTCCTCTTCGTAACAAGTTCATCATCATGATTATAGCATATGGGTATTTGAACCCTTAACTCACCATAGGATACTTATTACCACTTGTTAGGTAACTTTTTACCTTCAGATCATCTGACCAAAGACATCATAATTCTTGCTATACAATGTATTTTACATAATACACACAGCTCATTGATTCTTACTACACAAAGCATATGAAGGCTTATAAAGCCTATAATATATTCTCAATAAACAAGCATCATAGCCCATACCTGGCTATGCTTCTCATCTCATCATCCCTGCATGATTAATATTCATGGTAACAATTATAATGCTTTCATATCAGTATCATACAACACTAAGTAGTATCATCCCTTTTTAGGGTTCATGATTTCTCTTTCACATCAGTACCATACAACACTAAGTAATACCATTGTTCCCTCTTTAGGGTTCATGGTTTCTCTTTTATATCAACACCCTTCATTAGGGTGTTCCATAAATAATCACTTGGGTTCTTAAGATCATATTATTAATGATCAACCCTATTCCATTCCTTCTCAAAGCTAGAAACCAAAAATAGATATCATAAGTATTCAAACATACTTATATATCCTCATCATTCATCATTGAATGTATTCTCAACACCAAGTATGAGTTTCTTTCTCATCTTTATCAGACTATGATTGTATCATGGTCTATTGATTTGGATTAACCTTTTCATAAGGCATGTTAGCCTACAACCATCAAGGTGCATTACATCTCAATGTAACAATTGACATGACACATTTCATGTGTCATCCATTCCAATTATAATGAACTTATAACACATCATGGTATATCATAATTGGGGTGTTGGATGTGATATCTATCATACCTTGATGTATCACTTCCTTCAACACCTTCATCTTACCTGAGTTATTCACTTAGCTTGTATTAGGGTATCACTCATCCTAATGCTTATGCACTAGATCATCACATTCATTATGCTATGTATTGGTCATGATTTATCTATTTTAGAACACACAACCATTGCCAAAGATATGGACTCACCCTTGAGTCAGGGACTATTCATACAAGGATATTCATAATCAACCCCTCTAGGTATTTCATTTGTCAAAACATTAATCACTATTCCATCAATAGGAATAGGATTTCCATAATTATAATTTTAGGTTCACTTAGCATCTCACAAACATATATAGATTGCACCTAGAATCACTCATCATTAAAGTTTCACATAACATTCTTCTATATCAGGGTTTCACCTAGTATTATGTGAAATTAAGATTTCACAACACATCACCCAGTGTTAAGGCTTCACATTAGCATTAATGGCACTTCCCTATATTAGGGTTTCATATACCTTTATCCCATTTTAGGGATTAGGGTTTACCATTCACATCCAAGTGGGGTTTCTCTTTCCTCATACCCAAATTAGGGTTAGGATATACAATTCCCATTAAATTAGGGTTTCTTGCATTGTGACACTAAGTTAGGGTTACATCATCACCCTAGATTATGGTTTCACTGAGCTTTGCCCTTAAATTAAGGTTTCACATAACCTTGCTCTAGTTCAGGATCAAGGTACATCAATCTTTTCAATGAAGATTTTATGATCTCATAACATTAATCAAACCCTGATTACACATTTATTCACAATGAGAGAATTAGGGCTTAATTAAGTAAGCAATCATCTCTCCCATTCACTCTCCCTCTCATCCTCTCTAGGATGTTGACTTATCCCAAGATTAATTTAAGTCAACTCTTTACTTGAGTACACAAAGCTTGGGTTAACCTTCATAATCATCATGGGCCTACATCATTAATAATCATATAGCTAATTGACCTTTGATCATATTAGATGTCCAAATGGTCTAATCAATTAAACCATCAATTATATAAGGAATTCAAAAGAATTGACCAATTAAACTTTCAATTCCACAAAGTGATCAATTGAGTTAACCATTGAAATCTTCAATTGCATTAAGTAGCCAAATGGATTCACCATATTGGACTTTCAATTACATGAGATACTCAAATAGATTAACAATGTTGATCTTCACAATGTTAATTACTTAGACCATTAATGATCTTAGTTCTCATATATCAATTGGTTGAAAACCATTTGAACAAGTTATACTTGAAACCAATTAGACAAGGTAGATATTGAAACCGTTTGCACTTTGGGTCTCCAAACGGTCTTGAGACCGTTTAGACTCAAACGTTCTTGAGACCGTTTGGTCCAAACCTTCTCAAAACCGCATGGACCAAAAAGGCACTTCAACACTCAATCGACTCAATGTTTCAATCCATGGACCAATTACAAATTGAACCACTAAAGTATTCATCAATTGGACCAATGAATCACCATTCAATTAGACCTTCCATTTAGGGTTTTGAACCCAATTGAACTAGGTTTGATAATCAAGAAACCATCACTTAGGGTTTGAAATTGAGGATCCATCAATGGTTGACATTGTGGAACCAAATCGATTGAAATCAATAAACTATCATCATCACATGATATAACCTGACCTCAAACGGTCTTGGATGACCACCAAACGGTCTTGAGACCATTTTGTTGATCTACAAACGGTCTTGGGTGACCCACAAATGGTCTTGACACCATTTGGGTGATCCCCAAATGGTTTTGAAACCGTTTGGGTCAATCAACCCAAAACATCTTCTCAATCAATTTCAAATTCAACACTTATCAGATTGGGGTTTGCAATTAAGGAATCATTCACAATTGAACCCTTCAAGATCAACCAATTGAAACCATTGGATCAAGATCTAAGTACCACAGCATATATCTTCAAACTGTCAACCATTTCAAATGGTCAACCATTCCAAATGGTTTGGAACCCAAACCACCAAACGGTTTGCAAACCGTTTGGTCCCAACATTGAAACTGTTTGCCCTAGATATTTGGGGAGGTGTGTTCTTATGATGATGTCATCATCATAAAGCTCCAAACTCACGAAATATACTGTTATTTCCATGGAGATTGCATCAATCAACCAAACTTAATTTCGGAAATATAGAAATGATCACCAATTGATAAGGAATTGATTGCAATAATAAAATTATGGGATCAAGTTATAAAACCCGCCTCCAATTGAGCTCCAAACTCCAAGCTCACGGCAACAATGGTGGATGCAACTCCTTTCACTATTCCAAGGGTCGTCCTCAAGCTTTCGAGTTATGAAGAATTCATGCATTGATTTTTTATTTTCACCATAGATTCAAGGTGAAAGGAGGTCAAGAACCTTACCAATAGGTTGGGGGTCGTCCTCCTGCTCCTCCACAGCTCCTTGGTCGTTTTCCAAGAAAGGGGAAAGAAAGAAATCCTAAAAATCTTTTGTTTTGGCTTGGAAAGGGTACTTTTATAAGAAAATTGATGAGAGAGAAAATACTTTATAAAAGTCTTTTAATTCCAAAATTGTTGCCACCACTTCCCCCTTGGTTTCTTGCATGCAAGGAAATATCTATCCACACCGATCTCCCTTCCATTATCCATTAATTAAGGGAAAAGAAATTAAGCACCTTAACCCTTATAATAAGAATATCCATATTTGAGTGGAAATTCTTTTTCTTATTATAATGTTGAGTGGAATTTCACCTCCTTAGGATATGCTCATGCCTTTGCAAGGCTTAAAGCTCATCCATACACATCTGAATTCAACCATTATAATTTTGGTTGAAAGCCCTTTAATTAATATATTCGTTTTTTCCGTAAATTGAATTAGGGTTTCACTTATTATTAAATCTTGATTATTTTAATATCAAGGTTCTCTCTCCTCCAACTTAATTCAAATGAGGCGCCCCTCTCTTTATATTTGCTCTAAATGATGCCAATAAACATTAGGGACCTTATTGAAGTGGTAATTTGCATATTTAACCCTAGGTTTTGGGTAAATTGCACTTTACACCAAAACTAGGTTTTAATGCACAAGGATTGCTTTACAAGCTTAATCTTGGTGCCCAAGCTTGTGAAAACCATACCACTACATCATATTCATTATTATGATGTATCAACATCAGAGGAACATATTATCATGTACAATTTGCAAGTTAACCCCTCAACTTGGGTAATTTGCACTTTAGTCCAAAATAAGCAAACATTGCTTCAACATTGTTCAAACAGGACCAAAATTGAAACATAAGTTTCTCATGAGCCCTAATTACTTTTCCCAAGATAAGATTAAGCATCTACTAAACCTTATTAGTCAAAAAATCTAGGGTTAACACATAACCCAGGTCAGGGATGTTACAAATTATAAACCCTAACAAGGATTTCGTCCCCGAAATCCCAGGAAAAAGGGAGGGACAGATTATTCGTTAATCATGTCCTCAAGTCTCCACATATCATCTTAATATTATGGAGATACCATGGATCTGTAATTCACACAAAGTTCCTTTCATTAATTCCACCTTGTCACTGTTTATGTTTATGCAGAGCATAAACCCCTAACATGTGATGTCCATACTATTGAAAAGAAGAAGCATAAAAGAACATACTTCTATCATCACCCCAAAATATTTACCAAAAGAGAAACATATACATATATAACACAGATAACTCACTCAGCAATCCTTTATTTGTTTGGGAAAGTTCACTGAGAAAGCTCACTAAGCAATTAATTTAGAAATATTCACTGAGAAGGTTCACTGAGCAGTTTGACTTGGAAAAATTCACTAAGTAAGTTCACTAAGTATGTTCACTGAGTAATTTGTTTTTGAAAATATTCACTGAGAAAGTTCACTAAGTATGTTCACTGAGTATTTCGTTTTGAAGATATTCACTGAGCAAATTCACTGAGTATGTTCACAAAGTATTTTGTTTTGAAGATATTCACTGAGCAAATTCACTGAGTATGTTCACTAAGTATTTTGTTTTGAAGATATTCACTGAGCAAATTCACTGAGTATGTTCAGTAAGTATTTTGTTTTGAAGATATTCATTGAGCAAATTCACTGAGTATGTTCACTAAGAATGTTGTTTTGGAAATATTCACTAAGCAAGTTCACTGAGTATGTTCACTGAGTATTTTGTTTTGAAGATATTCACTCAGCAAATTCACTGAGTATGTTCACTAAGTATTTTGTTTTGAAGATATTCACTGAGCAAATTCACTGAGTATGATCACTAAGTATTTTGTTTTGAAGATATTCACTGAGCAAATTCACTGAGTATGTTCACTAAGTATTTTGTTTTGAAGATATTCACTGAGCAAATTCACTGAGTATGTTCACTAAGTATTTTGTTTTGAAGATATTCACTGAGCAAATTCATTGAGTATGTTCACTAAGTATTTTGTTTTGAAGATATTCACTGAGCAAATTCACTGAGTATGTTCACTAAGAATGTTGTTTTGAAAATATTCACTAAGCAAGTTCACTGAGTATGTTCACTAAGTATTTTGTTTTGAAGATATTCACTGAGCAAATTCATTGAGTATGTTCACTAAGTATTTTGTTTTGAAGATATTCACTGAGCAAATTCACTGAGTATGTTCACTAAGAATGTTGTTTTGAAAATATTCACTAAGCAAGTTTACTAAGTATGTTCACTGAGTATATTCACTATGTATGTTCACTAAGTAATTTGTTTTGGAAAAATTCACTGAGAAGGTTCACGGAGTATGTTCACTGAGAATGTTCACTAAGTAATTTATTTTAGAAAAATTCACTGAGAAAGTTCACTGAGTATGTTCACTGAGAATGTTCACTAAGTAATTTGTTTTAGAAAAATTCACTGAGAAAGTTCACTGAGTATGTTCACTGAGAATGTTCACTAAGTAATTTGTTTTGGAAAAAATCACTGAGAAGGTTCACTAAGTATGTTCACTGAGAATGTTCACTAAGTAATTTGTTTTGGAAAAATGTCACTTCGCTCTTCCTATTTAATTTCATTATACTCTCTAGATTGTTTCAGAATGACTACTTGATCAGAGTAATCAGAAAGATAACAATCTAAGAGTTTCATAATTGCCTTATCTACAATAATCATATACCTGGCTAGGGTATACAAGTATTGAGATTAGGTAGTATGCACTTTATTTACTATCATATTCCTCATTTTTCATATCATTATACACACAGGATTTTCCATTCTTGAATTCTCTTCAGGCATCACTTCTATATCTCATCTTTCAGCACACAGATAAGGGAGATTATAAAACAATTTAAGGAACATTGAGTAAGATATAAGTTCTCATCTCCCTTATGTCCTTATAGGACTAGTCAAAGGAATTCAAAAACAACTACTTTCATATCTTTAACACATAGAATCATGATATGAAGTATCAAAACAAAACTATTTTATCTGACATGTCTAGGACGTCTGTCCACGTCCTCTATTGTTACTAGAAAATTGCCTCCTTTGTGAGCCTTGCTGACTCTGTCCTTGAGGTTGAGTCATCATCATATTCCCACCTGGACAATCCTTTGCCAGATGTCCCGGTTGTCTACATTGGTAACCGATTCTGGGCACAAAATGTCTATGAGATCCAGTCACCGACGTTGATGCTATGTCAGAGGCTCTATTTGGAACATTACTATGATCCATATCCCTACATGACATCCATTGTGTCTGGGTATGGAATCTCGATGATGCTGCCATTGTAGAAAATCTCTTTTTGTTAAAACTTTCGGACCTTTGTTCTTGAGTCTGGGTGTACACCTTCTTACCACTAGTCTGTCGTTTCTCAATTTAAGACCTCTCTATCCTCCTTACCGACTCCACAAAGGTGGCAAACCTCTCCCTGTTCTCTAAAGCACACACAAGAGTGGTTAGTTCAGCGTTCAACCCCTTCTCAAAATGCTGAATTCTTTCCTCATCACTAACTGCCATTTGCGGACAAAACCGTAACAACTCCATGAACTTAGCTTCATATTCGCTAACGTTCATCTGTCCTTGTTTGATCCTCTCAAATTGAGATATTTTCTCATCTAAATAAGTCTTAGGGAAGTATCTATTGACGAACTCTCGTCGAAAAACTCCCATCCAATTTCTTCACCTAGTCTCTTATCTTCCTCTATCATCCACCAATGACCAACACTTCCTTTTAAGAGGTATACATCATGTCTTACCTTTTCAGCTTTAGGAATATCAAGGATCCTGAAAGCCTTTTCCAGCTCTGTCAGCCACAGATCAGCATCTGCTGGATCATATGTACCCGCATAGTCTATGGCTCCAACCCGGCGAAGTCTCTCGAAAGTCTTGCCGGCTCCGTAACCCTCATGATGGGCTGGTACCCTAGGTGCAGGTGGTGGCATCCTGTCTGCCATATGTGTTATGGCTATCAGGAATTTCTCAAATAGAGCATGGAGAGATGGATTTTCTATCACATCTGGGTCAGTCTAGGGCTGTTCAGGTACAGGCCCTCCCCTATTCTGGTCTCTTGCACCTCCTCCTGGTGCAGTAGTGCTGCCCTTAGCAGCATGTTCTTCATGTTGTCCAGACATCTTCAAGTTCTTCTTCTCCTATTTGAGCATAAGATACTATCTGATAAACTAGAAGACACTTAGAACAGACTCTACAACCTTAGTCCTATGTCTCTGTAGACTCATCGAACCTAGAGCTCTGATGCCACTTAATTGTAACATCTGTCTCACGAAAACAAGATTAACTAATGCGGAAGCGTTAACTAAGCAGTGGATTACCAAAAATCACTAAAAATTAAAACCTTTTTATTAAGAGATCCATCAAAGGAAAACTTTCTCACATATAACCAAAGTAACATAATTACATTCTTATTCACAGGTACATATTCTGTATCATCTCCTTTTGAGAATTACAAGCATTAACTGTCATGTCAAGCTAAACACAGGCAGTATAAAATCTCGAGGCACTGAGCCAAAATATCGAAAGCACTAACTACTACTCCGAGGACCTGAGAGTACATAGACAACACATAGGACTCTATCTATAACTATACAAGGCATAACAGTCAGTGTCTCCACCTGAGACTTCACTGCTGTCCCTGTTGTTGTTGTTGTTGTCCTTTTCCTACTGAAGGATTCCTGTCTCCTCGTCCGCGTCCACCTAAAAATGTAGTTCCCACAGGGGTGAGACAATTGTAAATTGCCCCAGCGAGAGATATAACTCTCTGCCAGTAACATTATTATTGCAGCTTTAGAAGATAAATATGCATAGAGGAATCATATTTGATTAACATCAGCTAATTCAATATCTAACAGATTAGAATGTTATTCTTATCTAAAGCATTGTAGTTATAACTTGAAAGAGCCACATGTCACTTATTCATTAAGGAATATGAAGAACATGTATAACATTTATTCACTACAGCATCATTACCACAGCATTAACTTTCTTCAGGCTTAGATCATATATCTACTACCTGGCATTGTCATTGTGGAGTCATGGCCTGTAGCCATACTCTTTTCACAAAGTGTTGGGATCTTAATCCCTCAACTCACCAAGTACATTTCCTCTTCTTAACAAGTTCATCATCATGATTATAGCATCTGGGTATTTGAACCCATAACTCACCATAGGATACTTATTACCACTTGTTAGGTAACTTTTTACCTTCAGATCATCTGACCAAAGACATCATAATTCTTGCTATACAATGTATTTTACATAATACACACAGCTCATTGATTCTTACTACACAAAGCATATGAAGGTTTATAAAGCCTATAATATATTCTCAATAAACAAGCATCATATCCCATACCTGGCTATGCTTCTCATCTCATCATCCCTGCATGATTAATATTCATGGTAACAATTATATTGCTTTCATATCAGTATCATACAACACTAAGTAGTATCATCCCTTTTTAGGGTTCATGATTTCTCTTTCACATCAGTACCATACAACACTAAGTAATACCATTGTTCCCTCTTTAGGGTTCATGGTTTCTCTTTTATATTAGCACCCTTCATTAGGGTGTTCCATAAATAATCACTTGGGTTCTTAAGATCATATTATTAATGATCAACCCTATTCCATTGCTTCTCAAAGCTAGAAACCAAAAATAGATATCATAAGTATTCAAACATACTTATATATCCTCATCATTCATCACTGAATGTATTCTCAACACCAAGTATGAGTTTCTTTCTCATCCTTATCAGACTATGATTGTATCGTAGTCTATTGATTTGGATTAACCTCTTCATAAGGCATGTTAGCCTACAACCATCAAGGTGCATTACATCTCAATGTAACAATTGGCATGACACATTTCATGTGTCATCCATTCCAATTATAATGAACTTAGAACACATCATGGTATATCATAATTGGGGTGTTGGATGTGATATCTATCATTCCTTGATGTATCAATTCCCTCAACACCTTCATCTTACCTGAGTTATTCACTTAGCTTGTATTAGGGTATCACTCATCCTAATACTTATGCACTAGATCATCACATTCATTATGCTATGTATTGGTCATGATTCATCTATTTTAGAACACACAACCATTGCCAAATATATGGAATCACCCTTGAGTCAGGTACTATTCATACAAGGATATTCATAATCAACCCCTCTAGGTATTTCATTTGTCAAAACATTAATCACTATTCCATCAATAGGATTAGGATTTCCATAATTATAATTTGAGGTTCACTTAGCATCTCACAAACA
The DNA here is from genome assembly GCA_963693085.1 of Alisma plantago-aquatica. NCBI lineage: Eukaryota > Viridiplantae > Streptophyta > Magnoliopsida > Alismatales > Alismataceae > Alisma > Alisma plantago-aquatica. Next base: position 780,367,102 of record OY856411.1, on the reverse strand, counting down.
TATATAGATTTCACCTAGAATCACTCATCATTAAAGGTTCACATAACATTCTTCTATATCAGGGTTTCACCTAGTATTATGTGAAATTAAGATTTCACAACACATCACCCAGTGTTAAGGCTTCACATTAGCATTAATGGCACTTCCCTATATTAGGGTTTCATATACCTTTATCCCATTTTAGGGATTAGGGTTTACCATTCACATCCAAGTGGGGTTTCTCTTTCCTCATACCCAAATTAGGGTTAGGATATACAATTCCCATTAAATTAGGGTTTCTTGCATTGTGACACTAAGTTAGGGTTACATCATCACCCTAGTTTATGGTTTCACTGAGCTTTGCCCTTAAATTAAGGTTTCACATAACCTTGCTCTAGTTCAGGATCAGGGTACATCAATCTTTTCAATGAAGATTTTATGATCTCATAATATGAATCAAACCATGATTACACATTTATTCACAATGAGAGAATTAGGGCTTAATTAAGTAAGCAATCATCTCTCCCATTCACTCTCCCTCTCATCCTCTCTAGGATGTTAACTTATCCCAAGATTAATTTAAGTCAACTCTTTACTTGAGTACACAAAGCTAGGGTTAACCTTCATAATCATCATGGGCCTACATCATTAATAATCACATAGCTAATTGACCTTTGATCATATTAGATGTCCAAATGGTCTAATCAATTAAACCATCAATTATATAAGGAATTCAAAAGAATTGACCAATTAAACTTTCAATTCCACAAAGTGATCAATTGAGTTAACCATTGAAATCTTCAATTGCATTAAGTAGCCAAATGGATTCACCATATTGGACTTTCAATTACATGAGATACTCAATTAGATTAACCATGTTGATCTTCACAATGTTAATTACTTAGACCATCAACGATATTAGTTCTCATAAATCAATTGGTTGAAAACCATTTGAATAAGTTATACTTGAAACCAATTAGAAAAGGTAGATATTGAAACCGTTTGCACTTTGGGTCTCCAAACGGTTTGAGATCGTTTGGTCCCAAACGGTCTTGAGATCATTTGGACTCAAATGGTCTTGAGACCATTTGGACCCAAATGATCTTGATACCATTTGGTCCAAACCTTATCAAAACCGCATGGACCAAAAAGGCACTTCAACACTCAATCGACTCAATGTTTCAATCCATGGACCAATTACAAATTGAACCACTAAAGTATTCATCAATTGGACCAATGAATCACCATTCAATTAGACCTTCAATTTAGGGTTTTGAACCCAATTGAACTAGGTTTGATAATCAAGAAACCATCACTTAGGGTTTGAAATTGAGGATCCATCAATGGTTGACATTGTGGAACCAAATCGATTGAAATCAATAAACTATCATCATCACATGATATAACCTGACCTCAAACGGTCTTGGATGACCACCAAACGGTCTTGAGACCGTTTGGTTGATCTCCGAACGGTCTTGGGTGACCCCCAAATGGTATTGAGACCGTTTGGGTGATCCCCAAATGGTTTTGAAACCGTTTGGGTCAATCAACCCGAAACATCCTCTCAATCAATTTCAAATTCAACACTTAGCCGATTAGGGTTTGCAATTAAGGAATCATTCACAATTGAACCCTTCAAGATAAACCAATTGAAACCATTGGATCAAGATACAAGTACCACAGCATATATCTTCAAATGGTCAATCATTTCAAATGGTCAACCATTCCAAACGGTTTGGAACCCAAACCACCAAACAGTTTGGTGAAACCATTTGGTCCCAACATTGAAACCGTTTGCCCTAGATATTTGGGGAGGTGTGTTCTTATGATGATGTCATCATCATCAAGCTCCAAACTCACGAAATCTACTGTGATTTCCATGGAGATTTCATCAATCAACCAAACATAATTTCAGAAATATAGAAATGATCACCAATTGATAAGGAATTGATTGCAATAATAAAATTATGGGTTCAAGTTATAAAACCCGCCTCCAATTGAGCTCCAAATCTCCAAGATCAAGGAAAAAATGGTGGATGCAACTCCTTTCACTATTCCAAGGGTCGTCCTCAAGCTTTGAGTGAAAAGAATTGACTAGAATTGAAGAGGGAATCGAGTTATGAAGAATTCATGCATTGATTTTTTATTTTCACCATGGATTCAAGGTGAAAGGAGGTCAAGAACCTTACCAACAGGTTGGGGGTCGTCCTCCTTCTCCTCCACAGATCCTTGGTCGTTTTCCAAGTAAGGGGAAAGAAATCTGAAAAAGCCTTTATTTTGGCTTGGAAAGGGTACTTTTATAAGAAAATTGATGAGAGAGAAAATACTTTATAAAAGTCTTTTAATTCCAAAATTGTTGCCACCACTTCCCCCTTGGTTTATTTAATGCAAGGACATATCTAACCCCACCGAGATCCCTTCCATTATCCATGAATTAAGGGAAAAGAAATTAAGCACCTTAACCCTTATAATAAGAATATCCATATTTGAGCGGAAATTCTTTTTCTTATTATAATGGTGAGTGGAATTTCACCTCCTTAGGATATGCTCGTTCCTTTACAAGGCTTTAAGCTCATCCATACACATCTGAATTCAACCATTTTAATTTTGATTGAAAGACCTTTAATTAATACATTCATTTTTGCCCTAAATTGAATTAGGGTTTCACTTAGGATTAAATCTTGATTATTTTAATATCAAGATTCTCTCTCCTCCAACTTAATTCAAATGAGGTGCCCCTCTCATTTTCTTTGCTATAAATGATGCCAATAAACATTAGGGACCTTATTGAAGTGGTAATTTGCATATTGATCCCTAGGTTTTGGGTAAATTACACTTTACACCAAAAATAGGTTTTAATGCACAAGGATTGCTTTACAAGCTTAATCTTGGTGCCCATGCTTGTGAAAACCATACCACTACATCATATTCATTCTTATGATGTCTCAACATCAGAGGAACATATTATCATGTACAATTTGCAAGTTAACCCCTCAACTTGGGTAATTTGCACTTTAGTCCAAAATAAGCAAACATTGCTTCAACATTGTTCAAACAGGACCAAAATTGAAAAATAAGTTTCTCATGAGCCCTAATTACTTTTCCCAAGATAAGATTAAGCATATACTCAACCTTATTAGTCAAAACATCTAGGGTTAACACATAACCCAGGTCAGGGATGTTACAATGATGATGACATCATCAGTATCGTGTGGAAGCACACAAGCACACACCTACAACTTGATATGGAAAAGTCACCCTAGATGACTTGGAAATCGATAGGGGTGTGCATTGGTTTGTAAAATGGGTTGATAAAGGTTCAACCAGTTGTTTATCCTATCACTTAACCCATGGTGAAGGGCAGGTTGTAGCCATGAAGGTTTGAAGAGGTTAAGCAAGCACTCAAGCACCTTCAATCTGATATGGTGGAAGCTAGCAAACATACACCTCCAACCTGATATGGTGGAAGCTAGCACACATACACCTTCAATCCGATATGGAGGAAGCAAGCATACATACATCTCCAAAACGATATGGTGTGGAAGCACCTTAAATGCAATGTACTTGATGGAGTAACACATGGAGTGTTTTATATCAAGTTATACATTAAGAGGTATGGAGTTTAATGAATAATGATTAAGTAGGCTAATGTACCTTGAAGGAAAGGTTTGAGCCAACTTAATAAAGTAAGGAATAATCAACATCCTAGAGAGGATGAGAGAGAAATTCATACCTGTGTAGTAAACATGTAATGTGCATACATTAATGCTTCTAAATTGCATGGATTATGAATTAGGGTTTGATCCTTGATAATGTGATCTAGAAACCCTATTTGATACGAAAGGGAAACCCTAACCCTAATATAGGGTAAATGTATGTGAAACCCTAATTGATAAGAAAGGGGAAACCCTAACCCTAATATAGGGTAATGGTATATGAAACCCTAATCGATAAGAAATGGGAAACCCTAACCCTAATGAGGGATTAGTGGTAATACCCTTGTATTGCATGGTGTTGATATGTAATTGATATGGCTGTTATCATGTATACTAACCATGCAGGTATCATGAGATGATGAGCATAGCCAGGAATGAGCTATGATGTTTATTTGATAAAGATACTTAATGGGCCTTGTGAGCCATATAATAATTTGTTGCCTAGTGAGAGGTGACAAGATGTTTAATGGGCCTTGTGAGCCATGTGATATGCTTGTATAACAAGTATCATGTATACCTTGGTCCTTAGACCTAGAGTTAATAGTTATCTGATAAGTGGTAACATTGTTTTGTGATGAACTAAGGGTTTGAATACCCAGTACTAGTAATCATGATGATGATGATGTTAAGGGATGAGAATTCCCAGTAAAGAGATAAGGGATTGAGATCCTAAATGTTATATGTGTTCTAAAGATTTGATAAGTACTTGATAGATGTATTACACCTTTCCTTGTAGCATTTGTCATAATAATTCATGTTTGAAAACTTGACTGATGCTAAAAGAATATGGTAATGTACTTAATTAATCAAGTGGAATCTTATCATGTAGAGCCCTGACCATAGATCCATCATCGTCATCAGCTGGTGATGGTGAAATAGGTTTTCCCACGGGATCTCTTAGAGAGCATATTTTTGAATATGTGGGGGTGATGGGCGTGAATATCCTTATGCCCTAATGGAGGAATTGATGTGAGATAAACATTAAATCGCTCAATCCTTCATTATATGTGTCGGGATGGATGTATCACGAATCTCTCGATGATGATGAATGCCAGATCGATGTACGATAAACATTAAATCTCTCGATGCCGAAGGAGTGCAGCTGACGCCGTAGCTCTATAGCAAAGTTGTCAGTATACCCTAGAAAGCTATTTAGTAGTGACACGAGATGTCCTGCATGTGGTCTCGCACTGACCGAGACAAGGGAGGTCATGGCAGCCGACTCTTCCATTGACCTTGTATGGTATCGATTTTGACTTCACAATGGTCGGTTGAGTATGAGTGGTATACCTCATCTCCTTAGGGCATAAGTGTGATTGTAAAATGTAATCAGCCGTGTAGCATATTTGCTTAAGGATGAAATACGAAATTCATTGGGTGATGTTACATTTCTTATTGCATCTTAAATGAATAGATGTTATACATGTTCTTCATATTCCTTATAAAATTAATATGTGAGTTACTGCTTTATCATATATATATATATATAGTTGTAATGTTTCAGAAGATGATATTGCTCTATTCTGCTTAAACAGTGATTAAATCCTACTTATTAATATAAAAGAATCCTCTACTCAGTTTTATTACTATTTATCTGCAATAATAATATTGTAGGCGGAGAGTTATATCTCTCGCTGGGAAATGGGTCTCACTCCGTTGGTCACCAATATTTTTAGGTGGACGTGGACGAGGAGGTAGGGACCATACAACAACAAAAGGACAGTAACATCAGGGGTAGTAGTAACATCTCAAGTTTAGTTACTGTATGTCATGAGTTGTAGATATGAGTCCTATGTGTCGTCTTTGTACTCTCAGGTCCTTGGAGTCAGTACTTAGTGGTTTTATGATCGATCTGAGATTTTAGCTTGAATGCCTCGAGGTTTTATGTTGCTTATGTATAGTTCTGACAAAGCAAATGTTGTATATATTCTTCGAGATGAGATGGTACATGGTATGTACAATGTGAACCATAATGTATGAAGTACTTTGGTTCTCTTTTTAAGAGTGGCCTGGAAATGGATCTCTTTGCAAACGGTTTTAATTTTTAGTGATTTTTGTTATTCCACTGATTATGGTTATTCTGCAATTATTTACTGGTAACGGTTTGGTTTGTGGACAGATCGTCACACTGATAATCACATATTAGGGTTAAAGAACATAAATAAAATAGTTTCATATCCTAAATGTGTTCCTAGCACTAAAAGTATTGTAATAATGGATTTAAGTGGTGAATGATGTATAAAAACCCTAGATTTGGTGTATTAACTTGTTAATGAAATTAATGCTCTCAAACTAGGATATATTTTGATAATAATGACCATGTGAATAATAATTAGAGTTGCTAATGAGAATAATAATGGATATGAATTAGTAGGGTTTAAAGATCCTAACTTGCCATGTTATTAATAAATGTAATCTAATAATCACATATTAGGGTTAAAGAGTATAACTTTCTTTGTTGTTAATGGACATAATTGGATATATGTGATCATAATTAAGGGATATGTTGAATATGATGATTAGGGTTACACATGATGTCTAAATATGGATCAATAAACTCTAATAAGGTTTTGTGTGCGAGAGAATTAGGGTTTTCACCCTTATTCCTTATCCAAACCCTAAAACCTAAACTAAGACTCGAGTAGGGTTAAATGTGTTTTACAAGATGGTGACACTTTAGGATTTATATGTATGCAGATTAAATGATGATTGCTTGAATTACTTGGATCTGTTGATTGGATTGCTTGAACATATATTGAACAATATGCATAGCTCACCATCAAGGTATGTGGCTACACCTAAGAATAATCATTGTAGTTTCACGTGGTTTCCTGGAGATTTGTTTGCATAGTTTGAAAATATATACTTGCTTATTTATTTCATTCCATGCAAACTTTAAAGTGACTATGATTATCACATTATATATGAACATGACTAGCCCAAATCTAGGCCACCTCTGGATCTATAGAAAGGCCATCCGCCTGGATTGAGGAGGGCATATTTTGGTACCAGCCTAAATAGGGGGTACATGAGAAGTCACCTGCCTGGATAGGGGGAAAATGATGAAGTAATCTTCCTGGAAAGGGAAAGATAGTGAATACTGCAATATGAGGCCCTGAGGGGTTATGACAGAGGGTGGAGAAACCTAGATTAGGTAGTCATGGTGAAAATGTTAAATTTGGTTTGTTAAACATTAATTGTTGAATTATGTTGTTATCATTACTTATGAAATTTTGTTTCCCCTACATACCGGTATGACTTGTCATACTGATCGTGTTTTGTTTCACGACATTTTAGGTTTATGATGATATACATGATAAGGGACATGAAGATATGGATGAAACCATGTGAAGACATTAATCTAAGTAAGGAGGATTTAGATAGACACTTCTTATCTACGTACAGTTTTTGTAATGAAATTTCATGTAAAAGCATTTTGTAGACAATATTTATGAATTAATGGAATTGATTTTTATTATTTGTTATTTGCTAAATTTGGATCCTTGGGAAAATTTGTAGGTAATGGCTCTCATCTTTTTGGCCTTCCTTAATTGGGGGTTGCTAAAAAGTGAGGTCATTACAACCCTATTAGGGTTTCTTTAATTTGGTATGTGGTTCCAAACATCTCCTTAGAATAATACTACATGGAGCACCAGATTAATCCTAAAACCACATATGTCATGACCAATTTTGCATCCCTAAAACTTAACTAGGCACACTAAAGAAGTAATCAATTGTATATTAACATACTAACAAGGACAAAATAAATGTAAACAATGTCTAGGGTTTCCTGTTAAATGGGTGGTTAAACTCAGAAGAGGTTATCACACGAGTTGCCATACTCAAACAAGATATCAACATTGTAACTGATACAAGCACATATAGCATCATTCAGTAGCACATTTTCACATTAAATTAGGCAAGATCTCGATTGACACATTTCCAAGATTGCTCTCTTTTATTCACGTGCTTTTATGCATTATATTCTTGTGGTTTCTTATATCCTATCTCAATAAACATGATTTACAAGTTGACATTGTTTCAAAAGACTGCAAATACCCAAGCTTAATCCTATGTCTTAACGAACTGTTGTCTATGGACTAAAACCAAGTTGGTATCTTGTTAGGGTTTTCATTACAGTCACATCCACAGGCAAATCTAGGCGGCGCTTGTTGGGGTTGAAGCCCCCACAATCTAAAATGCTATGTTTACACTTCAATGGAAGAAATAATAATCTTATTGTATAGTAACAACACAGAAAGTTGTCACTAGTTCATCTGATTTAGCTCACTAAACATGTCACAACAGTCCATATTAAATTTCCAACAACTGAGATTTTTATCCCGCAAGGAACACAATCACTTATTTGTAATTCTTAATTGTGTCACAATATATATGTTACCTACTAGCCGAGTTGGTAGATTTGTGTTATCTATTTGTTTTGTCATAGGTACGATTCCTTATGATTACACAATTTTTATCTAAAAAGGTCTACCTTTGGTGGTCATTTAGTCATATTAATAAGTGATGCAAAGAGAAAATAAATGGAATACATTCAATATTTTTACATATTTTTTGTTCTTTCATCTAATGTACTTTTAGAGCAATGTTGTTATGTGATGCGATGATTTTGAGTCGCATTTAGAGACCTATTTCATATGTGTTTTGTGCCTTAATTACTCATTTTTATGGATATTATTGCATAATTCACTTTATTTGGTCTTTGCCATCATTTTATATCAAATTCCCTTTGTTTTACTATTTTGAGCATTATTTATCATCTTATTATAAATTGTGTGGATTTACTTGGTCTTGTTGTGAAATTTCAGGAAAAACAAGTATCTGCTTCCGTCGATACCATCGACGGAAGTCGATACCATCGACCAAGCCACAGGTTGTCAGCCGAGAAGAGCAATACAGAGTCGATACCATCGACACCTAAGTCGATGGTATCGAGATCCCTTCAAGTTGCTGGCGAGGAAACTGTCGATACCATCAACCCAAGTCGATGCCATCGACACAAGGGGAGCTACAACATCGCTAAACGACAACAACTGACGCTAAAGGAGTCGATACCATCGACACACAAGTCGATGGTATCGAGATCACCACAGGCGCTCAGAATAAAAGAAAGGAAAGCTGCCGCTAATCCGCCGGGTCGATACCATCGACCCGCGTCGATGGTATCGACGCCGGCAGATATGCGTTGGATCTGTTTTGATCTCGATCGGACGACTGTTGTTATTTGACGACCTAATTAGGGACTTATACCTAATGACGGCCGCCCAAACCAGAGGATCATCTCATTTTGGATTGCACGAGTGCCGAGGAGGAGAGAAAGGAGAACGGAGGCCGAGAAGCTCATCCCGGGTGATTTGGACGTTGCCGAAGATGATTTCCACCACTGACAGGCGGGGAAAGCTCGTGTTCTATGCCAAGGATCCACCGGTTCTTCTCCGTTCAGGGGTTTTCCCATTTATTTCCCATTTTTCTTATGAATTCCCCAATTTCTACCATGTATTCGTGTGAGATGAACATGAGAGGCTAAAACCCTCAATCTTTAGGACCGGGAGTAGCCCGGGAATGCATTGTATGACATTTTCATAATAATAATTCATATTTTTCTCTCAAATCTGTGGTATCGATTCATTTTCTCCATTTCTTTTGTTATGCTTGATCACCATAATAATAATTTAACACCCTTAATCACTTCGACAGAAGGATTAACGGTTGAAAAGAGACGAATTCTACATTAATCAATAAAACCCTTGACAAAGGAGTTGTAAAATTAATGGTGGGAACTGAGAGACCGTTTATACTGCACTTAGTTTAGGGGAATGATTACTACGACGGTGGAATCAACCTAAATCTAAGTAGTGAATTACACCACGACAGTGGGTAATTATGTTTTCAGGCCACTACCCGGATAGAGAGAGAAGTGTGAGGAATTATATGAAACTTAATACAATGTTGACCCACGGTGAAACCGCCATCCTAAAGATATCCTTTTGAATTGATTAAATTAACCTTTAATCGATTGTTTTCTTTGTCTGATTTTTATTTTCTTTTTAATTTGAACACAAAACCCTACTTTGTTAATCGGTCTAGCTGATTGTGATTAGTTAGTAGAAGTCTCCAATAATTCACGTATCCCTGAGTTCGTCTCGGGCCTCACAAGGCCTATATTACTCGACGCGTATACTTGCGTTTTAGCGCGTAGTAAAATACACGTCAAGTTTTTGGTGCCGTTGCCGGGGATACGGCGAATTATTGGCACTTTGAGTGCTAAGAGCGGCCATTCTAGGCCACATTTTTTATTTATTTTTAAAACAATTTCAAAAATTCCTTTATTTCTCTATAATTGTGTTGACTCGTTCAAGGCATTGTACTGAACCACTATTTCCATATTTCAGGTACTTTGCATGGTGTGCACACGTAGTCGAGACTACGTGAATCGCACACCTGAGGTTCCATCTGCGGGACCAGAGGACGAGGACTACTATGAGGAGGAACACCACAGTGATATAAATTCTGAATCTGAGCAAGAACAAGAAGAAGTAATGGCTGAAGCACAGACAATATGGGAGAAGATCAAGGCGTCTTCTTCCTCGGCATCAAAGGGGCCTATAAAGAAACAAGGGCTAAACATTCCAACCTACAAGATCGATCCAGCACTGATTAACCTGGTTAAATCAAACGCATTTCACGGATTAAAAAATGAAGATCCAGTGGCCCACATCAGCCAGTTCGTGGAGAACTGCGATATGGTGAAGATAGATCGATTTCCGCAGGATGTGCTCTACCTCAAGTTATTCCCGAGTTCCTTGGCTGGAGTGGCAAGAGAGTGGCTTCATAACCTCGACGACGAGTTTGTTGAATCATGGGATCACATGGTGGAGGTTTTCTTCGAGAGGTTCTTCCCTCCTGAGAAGACCAATGATATGATCCGGAAGATCCACAATTTCACCCAACAGGCGGGTGAAACTTATTCTGAGACTTGGGAGCGATTCCAAGTCATGTTGAGGAGATGTCCACACCATGGACTGGACAAGGAAACCCAAGTGAAGATCTTCTACTTTGCTCTCTCCGAGCATGATAGAAGCAATTTGGACTCGGCTGGCTCCGGATTTTTCTTAAATAACACTGATACAAGATGCTGGGAAATACTGAAGAATATGGCACGAAAGCAATCTTGGGGAGAAAGAGAAAGAGGCCCAGTTGAGCAAGCAAGAGTTGCCAGTGAGTCAAAGGCAATGACAGAGCTGAACGAGAAGATGGATCTTCTCGCAAAGAAGTTGCTGCAGAAGGAAGACAATGAGTCCGAGGATGAGGCTCAGGTCAAGTACATGAGGCAACAGCAGGGGTACAGGAATAACGATTATTCATGGCGGAAGGACAAGAAATTTTCATGGAAGGATCCAAATAACTTTCTGCAGGATCCGGACACCAAGCCTGCACCGGTCACGGAGGACAAGAGCACGGAGTTGCTCAATCAAGTCATAAAGCAAAATCAAGAGTTGATGAACACTTTTGGGCAGCAAATAAAGCAGCAGGGTGAATTTATGAACCAGTTTGGGCAGACTTTGCAGAACCACAGGGCTCAAATGAGAACTATAGAGACTTCCATGGCGCAGATGGCAGCCGAGATTGCAAGCTTGAAGAAGCCGGCACATCCGGGTTTTTTGGGGAACACCAATGTTCCCGGGGGAAACCAACAGGCCAAGGCCATCTTATTGAGGAGCGGTAAGAAAGTGTTAAATCCAAGGGCGGATGACACAAGCACACTGCTGGACACAGTTGAAGAAGCAACAGTCAAAGAGCAGTCCGCACCTGTCATAGAGAAAACTGAGGACATAGCTGAAGATGGTAAGGAAGAACAAGCCACTGAGGAGGAACCACAGAAATTAACTCCCTATGTGCCACCTAATCAAAGGGCACATACCGTTCCGGTCCCCTATCCCAATAGTGCAAAAGCAAGAAAGGTGGATGCACAGTTTAAGAAATTTCTGGATAGCTTTAGGAAGTTATCAGTGAATATTCCTTTGCTAGAGGCGATTGAACAAATCCTGTCTTATGGGAAGTTTCTCAAAGATGTAATCACCAAGAAGAGAAAGATACCCGACACTGAGGTCGTGGTATTGAAGGAGCAAGTGAGTGCTTTTATTATGGGCACTTTGCCGCCAAAGAGACAGGATCCCGGTTGTTTCAATATTTCTTGCTTTATCAGGAAGTTCAAATTTGGCGAAGCACTTTGTGATTCTGGGGCAAGCATCAATCTGATGCCGCTTTCTACGTTCAAGAAACTTGGATTGAAGGAGTCGAGACCAAGTAACATGACCATCCAATTGGCCGATAATTCTGTGGTGAAACCGTATGGAATCTGTGAGGATGTTTTGGTAAAGGTAGACCGCTTTGTTTTTCCGGCTGATTTCGTCATTATGGAAATGCAGGACGAGCACGGAAATGAGTTACTACTTGGTCGCCCATTCCAAGCTACAGCTGATATGATCTTGGAGATGGGGAGAGGTCGCTTGACCTTGGGCATTGCGAATGATCGCTTTGAGATGGTCATGCCCAATGGTAATGCATCTAATAAAGCAAAAGCACATTGCAACATGGTTAAGCATGTGGAACGAAATATCTCACTTTGTCTTGGGAAGCCATTTTTGGATATGGCTCATGTTATGAGCAGGATAGATAATGGGACCCTAGCAGTGGACCTTATGGAGAAAACTAAAGTTGTTTCTTTATGCAAGGCTGTTGGGTTTCCAAATGATGAGAATGAGGACATTCCATCTTCATGGGAGGATGATGTGATTATTACTTCCGTCTTTGATGCATATCCGGAATTGCCTTTGGAGGCGTGTTTGTTAAATGTCACTTATGATTGGATGCGGAGTACTTCACTCAAGGAGTGCGCCAAAATGCTTCAAATGCTTCCATGTTTCTACACGAGGCATTATGAAGATTTGGGTACACTTCCCCCACCGCTACAATCATCTCTTATTTGCCCACCGGATCTGGAATTGAAGCCATTGCCCCCACATCTGAAGTACGTCTTTCTAGCTGAGGAGGGCAAGTTACCAGTGATTGTTTCTGCATACTTGAGTGCGGATGAGGAGGAGCAACTACTGATAGTGCTCAAGAACCACCGTGGAGCTTTTGGGTGGTCTGTGGCGGACATCAAGGGGATCTCCCCTACACTTTGCCAATACAAGATTCGGCTCGAGGAGGGAGCCAAGCCAGTCATACAGCCTCAAAGTCGTATAAATACAAGCATGATGGAGGTTGTCAAGAAGGAAGTCATAAAGCTTCTTGCTGCAGGGATCATTTATGCCATATCCGATTCAACGTGGGTGAGTCCCACACAGGTAGTCCCTAAAAAGGGGGGAATCACTGTCACTACAAATCTTTTGAATGAACCTGTCACCACCCGATTGGTAACCGGGTGGCGTGTTTGCATTGACTACCGCCGATTGAATGCCGCAACTCTTAAAGATCATTTTCCATTGCCATTTATCAATCAGATTTTGGAACGTCTAGCTGGTCGGTCGCATTTTTGTTTTCTAGATGGCTATTCGGGGTACAACCAGATTTCTATTGATCCTTTGGATCAAGAGAAGTCTACGTTTACATGTCCCTATGGGACGTTTGCTTACCGCCGTATGCCGTTCGGTTTATGCAATGCGCCGGCGACTTTTCAACGCTGCATGCTCGCCATATTCTCTGACATGGTAGAGCGGTGTCTTGAAGTTTTCATGGACGACTTCTCGGTGTATGGAGCATCTTTTGATGAATGCCTTTATAACTTAGATAAGGTGTTGCAGCGGTGCGAGGACACACACTTGGTCCTCAATTGGGAGAAATGTCACATGATGGTGACGGAAGGAATTGTGCTAGGACACAAGGTGTCTAGCAAGGGTCTTGAGGTAGACCCCGTAAAAATTGAGGTGATTTCTAAGTTACCCCCACCAAATTCTGTAAAAGGGGTGAGAAGCTTTTTGGGACACGCCGGGTTTTATCGGCGATTTATTAAGGATTTTTCGAAAATCGCAAAGCCATTATCGGAATTGTTGGAAAAAGACGCAGTTTTTGATTTCAATGAGAAATGTCTTCACGCATTCGAGGTTTTGAAGGAAAAGTTGATTTCAGCTCCGGTTGTTCAAACGCCGGATTGGACAAAGCCATTCGAGTTGATGTGTGATGCGTCCGATTATGCTGTGGGAGTTGTTTTGGGGCAAAGGGTAGATAACAAGCCTGCTGTGATTTTCTACGCCTAAAAAACGCTTAATGATGCTCAATTGAACTACACAACTACGGAAAAGGAGTTACTGGCCGTCGTGTTCGCCTTTGAAAAATTTCGGCAGTACTTAGTGGGTTCTAAGGTGGTTGTGTGGACTGATCACGCTGCAATAAAGTATTTGATGGAGAAGAAGGATGCGAAGCCTAGACTAATTAGGTGGATTTTGCTCCTACAAGAATTTGATATTGAAATCAAGGACAAGTCGGGAATTGAAAATGTGGTGGCCGACCACTTGTCTAGGTTAGAGAGGGTTGATGAACAAGGTTTGCACATACCCATTACCGAGACCTTTCCCGATGAGCAACTTTTAAAAATTGATTCTAAAGAACCATGGTTTGCGGAAATTGTGAATTATTTGGCTTGCGGGATCATCCCGGAGGATTGGTCCTATCAAGAGAAAAAGAAATTCTTTCATTCATTGAGATATTATTTTTGGGATGACCCGATTCTCTTGAAGCAGTGCAGGGATGGTATTCTTCGCAGGTGCGTGCCGGAGGTGGAGTACGAGAGTGTTCTCCACCATTGTCATGCGTCGCCTACAGGAGGACACCATGCTAGCTCACGGACATCACCTAAGGTGTTGGAGAGCGGCCTTTATTGGCCCACTTTGTTCCGGGATGCCTATGATTTTGTTAGGCAATGTGACCCGTGCCAGCGCACAGGTAACATCTCAAGGAGACAGGAAATGCCCCTGAATGTATTTCAGGAAGTTGAGGTATTTGATTTATGGGGCATTGACTTCATGGGACCCTTTGTGTCCTCAAATTCAAATCTTTATATCTTACTTGCTGTAGATTATGTGTCGAAGTGGGTGGAGGCAATCCCCACAAGAACTAATGATTCGAACGTAGTGTGCAGGTTTGTCAAAGAGAATATTTTCTGTAGGTTCAGGATTCCCCGAATGATCATAAGTGACGGAGGCACACATTTTCGAAATCAGAAATTCGTGACACTTTTAAAGAAATATGGGGTCAAGCACAACATCGGCACCCCATATCATCCACAGACGCAAGGACAAGTGGAGGTATCAAATAGAGAAATCAAGAAGATTTTAGAAAGGACCGTAGCATCAACAAGGAAGAATTGGAGTGTATTGCTACCGGACGCGCTTTGGGCTTATCGAACGGCGTACAAAACACCTATAGGCACCACGCCTTTTAGGTTGGCGTACGGCCGGGCTTGCCATCTTCCGGTGGAATTAGAGCACAAGGCCCATTGGGCGCTAAGAAGGCTGAACTTGCGCTATGATGAGGCCGGGAGAAAACAGATGTTTGAATTGAATGAATTGGATGAGCTACGCATGACGGCATATGAGAATGCCCGCATCTACAAAGAGCGCACAAAGCTGATCCACGATCGCCATATTGAGATGCGCACGTTCAAGAAGGGAGACAGAGTTCTATTGTTCAACTCTCATCTCAAACTGCATCCCGGGAAGCCGAAATCCCGGTGGAGTGGACCTTTCATTGTGGAGGAGGTGAAACCGCACGGAGCGATTCTCGTGCGTGATGGAGATGCCACGTTCTTGGTGAACGGGCAACGCTTGAAGCTGTATTTTGGTGAGAACTACAAGAGGAAAGTGAACGAGGTTAAACTCATTTCACTTATGCATGAATGAGATGAAGGGAAGACGTCTAGCCTAAGACGCTAAACAAGGGCGCTTGTTGGGAGGCAACCCAACCATCGGTACATTAGGATAGTTTAATTTTAGTCATAGATTGCTTTTATTTCGTTTAAATTTTAGTTTAAAAATGATACCTTGATCCGTTTGTTGAATGTGCAGGCACAGGCAGGGTCGATACCATCGACACATCTGTCGATGGTATCGACATGGGTTCAGGTTGACACCAGCAAAAATCGCACTGCGTCGATACTATCGACACCCCCGTCGATGGTATCGACATGGTCACAGACAGGTCGCAATAAAAGTGTCGATGGTATCGACACCCCAGTCGATACCATCGAGATCTCTGGAGATATTCAGACAAATTTTGCTCAGTCAACTCGATACCATCAACGGCCTCATCGATGGTATCGACATCATCACAGGTTGAATGCAACACAACGGCGGTGTCGCAATAAAAGCAAGTCGATACCATCGACATCTGTCGATGGTATCGACGGACATGTCACCGATCCGCATACAGACATCGACGACGATCGCAACAGCCACGTCAGCGATCCGGGTGCTGCGTCGATACCATCGACTTCCGTCGATGGTATCGACACGTCAGCAATCCGGGTTTCTTGATCCAGCAAACGTCAGCCGTCGATACTCGCGAGGGAGGCAGATACCCGCGAGATGTGTCGATACCATCGACCCACGTCGATGGTATCGACGGGTCAACAGGGGTGCCGATCAAGCCTATTTAAGGGGACTTGCAACGTCACTTGACGTCACACCTTCAGAGCAAGTATCTTCTTTTGCGCCGAGCACTCCCCCGAGCCCTCCAAGACTGCAGAGAAGTGTCATCGAGCGGAGATCTTCATCGAGCGGAGAATTTCTTCTCCATCTTCACCGAGCTCTGTTCTTCTAATCCCATCTTCTCGCAACCATGGTGCACACCGCCAGAGCGTCGTCCTCAAGCGCTCACCCTATGGAGATCGAGGAGTTCGTTCCTCCCCCAACCGCTTCCATCCCTCGTCCACGCCTAATTCATGCCAACATGGATGTGAGGAAGGTCTACAAGGAGATAATGAAGCGAAAGTTTGAGCCCACCCGGTATGTAGACCGGGGCATGATCCAGGAGCTGGGGTTCGAGGCCAACTTGGCCTATGTGTTGGCCGGGCAAGCGCGGCACACCAATCGCCTTTATGAGCAGATCGAATGTCATGCGGATGGGCAGCCATTTTTCGGTGAATGGCCCACCTACAAGGAACCGGTGGCTGAGTTCATGGCGTCTCTTGATATCTGCGTCGTACCAAATGACGTGGTACCATCGGACCAGACGTGGATCAAGGGAAGGGTGTCCTTCCGACTCTTCAACAACAATTACAACATCACGTTGAAGCAGTTCAACAACATTTTCAACTGGAACTACAGCCGCAACGATCACCGACGCCCCGACGCCCGCACCGACTACGACAAAATCTTCGCCGAGCTAGTTACAGTGCCGGCAGGAAAGACTGTGAGCTACCATAATGCAGCGGTAGCGGATTTTGAGCACCCGTTCGTCCGGGTCCTGCATAGGATGTTGAGCTTGACTTTCTTCGCTCGAAGCGATCTTGCTTTGAGAAAGTTTCAGGAGAGTAACATGTTCTTTCTCTACGCACTCCTGAAACGTCAAGAGTGCAACTGGGGGGCGTTCTGGCTACAGCGCGTCCTGGCGGTGAAAAGGAGTACAAGGAGGGCTCCAATTCATTTTGGTGGTCTTGTCACCAAGTTGGCGCTTTACTTGGGGCTGAACCTTCAGTCCATGACTCCGATCTCTACGAGGAGCAAGGTGAACGTGCAACACTTGCACCGTTCAAACCTTATTCTTTTCCGGGATGGGTTGGCGTACGCTCATTGCCACGTCAACCAAGCTTATCAGGAGAGCTCCCTACCAGACGACGTCTTCAACATAGAGGGCAAGCAGCACTTCCGGTGGCCAATCATAGCCATCGAGTCCTCCGAGGAAGACGGCGGTGGTGACGAGTAAGAAGGCGAGGCTGCAGAGGAAGAGGAGGCTTTCACACCTCTTCGAGCACGTGTGGCACCACGGAAGCGTCCTAGGATGCATCCGGGTGCATCTTCATCATCTCAGCCCCCGCCGCCGTCACCACAGTACGAGCAGCCAACCGCGGATCCTTATTCCATGCAGGGGATGTACACCATGCTGTAGGACATCCAGCAGACTCAGCAGCAGCACATGGGTATGTATACCGGCATTCATGAGACTACGAGCCGGGTACTTGACAACCAACGGGCTATGTTCGAGAACGAGCGGCTCATCCTCGCCAACCAAGAGCAAATGCACACCCGGTTGCAGCGGATAGAGACGCAACAGGAGCCCTTCTTTGACCATTACTGGAGTCAAGACTACTTTGGAGGCTATCCACAGCCTCCGCCGAGGACCCAATATGATCCAAGCTTCCAGGGGGAGTACCCATCTTGGGATCCTACGGCACCGCAATATCCACCACCGCCTCCGCAAGATTGATCAGGGTATCACTGTTCCACCCTTAAGTTGGTTTTTGACTATGAGGCCATAGTCGAATTCAAGCTTAGGGGGGTGGCTGGAACAGCTCTATCTTTTATCTTTTCTTTAGTTGTTTTTAGTTTCTGCTTTGTTATTTGTTCTTGCAATTTTAGTGTTTGTTTAGGATCCACATCTATCTAGTGTAATCGTGGATGTCTTAAAAATTGTCATCTCGCTTTTTCATGGGAAATTTAAGGGAATTTCAAAATTTCTGGGTCTTTTGGATAGATTAACTTGGTTGTCCTTGGGAAACTTGTCCTATGAAAATGATTGATTATGTCAACTCTAAAGCAATATGTCACACCCACACCCCCATTGACTCATGAAAAGTGGATAGTAACGGTTGTTTGAGCCTAACCTAATCAAATGGTAATGAGACCTTAATTGGATATACGAGAAAGAACCCTTTGAACTACTACACATGTCAGTAAGGAGGGACACATGATATTTTTCTAAGGTTCAGTAACTTAATCTTGTGATCATTCCACTTCATATTTTTCCCTAATCCACCAAAGAATTGGAAGTAAAGTACAGTTTTAATTCCTCCTTGCGTGCATAGCATGTAGATAGGATTTGCATTGTTATTTTCATACTTTTGCATAAAACGAAAAAAAAAGTATAGTGATTCATGCACATTACCTTTAGGTGCATGTCATGTAGTTGCACTCATAACTTTCATGATTTTCATGCATAAGTACACCATGTACCTCAGTTTGTCTTGAAAAGTGATCTAAATTGTTCCATACCCTCGAAATAGTACAAAGATTTCCAACCATGAAGAAAATAGCCTAACACATGTATCTCTAAGCAATTATGAATATGTGGGCTAAGAGGCTAAAAGAAAAAAAATCTGAAAATCTGAAAAAATATTTGAAAAAAAAAGAGAATTTAGAAGGAAATGGAATAAGAGGGAGAAAGGAGCATGATATCACTTGCATAACAAGGAAACTGAGTACATGATGTGGCTTAATTAGATTTATATCTCTTTTTGAGGTGGAAGGTTAGTGCATGCATCATTCCACCCAATTTTAAGCATTAGGGCATTTTCAATGTGCATTTGCATCATTTAGGGCATTTTGTTGTATGCATTTTGAAACTGTGTAATACTTCCAAATTCTTCCATGAACCACCCATTCCATCCACTCGTTGCTCGGATCGGTAGGCCACCATGATTTTCTCCTCACTCATGTTTATCAGGAGAACTGCTTCCATGTAGATGATAGTTAGGGCGAGCAACGTAGTGTAGGCGATCACAAGATGCACTAATGCTGAATCGGAAAATTTTATTATGTTAACTGCCTTATGTGATAGTGTTCATCGGTTTGAAGGATAATTTCTTTTATTGATGATTATTGTCGCCTGTAGGGTAATTACTGTTCTGTGATTAGGAAAGGCCGGTTTGAGAACGTTCAGTGGGAGTCATGTGGAATGTGGGGTGATGTATAGATTGTTAGTTGACATCTGCAATCCTATTCTAAGGATTAGTTGCTCGAGGGCAAGCAATGTTTAAGCTTAGGGGAGTTTGATGCGATGATTTTGAGTCGCATTTAGAGACCTATTTCATATGTGTTTTGTGCCTTAATTACTCATTTTTATGGATATTATTGCATAATTCACTTTATTTGGTCTTTGCCATCATTTTATATCAAATTCCCTTTGTTTTACTATTTTGAGCATTATTTATCGTCTTATTATAAATTGTGTGGATTTACTTGGTCTTGTTGTGAAATTTTAGGAAAAACAAGTATCTGCTTCCGTCGATACCATCGACGGAAGTCGATACCATCGACCAAGCCACAGGTTGTCAGCCGAGAAGAGCAATACAGAGTCGATACCATCGACACCTAAGTCGATGGTATCGAGATCCCTTCAAGTTGCTGGCGAGGAAACTGTCGATACCATCGACCCAAGTTGATGCCATCGACACAAGGGGAGCTACAGCGTCGCTAAACGACAACAACCGACGCTAAAGGAGTCGATACCATCGACACACAAGTCGATGGTATCGAGATCACCACAGGCGCTCAGAATAAAAGAAAGGAAAGCTGCCGCTAATCCGCCGGGTCGATACCATCGACCCGCGTCGATGGTATCGATGCCGGCAGATATGCGTTGGATCTGTTTTGATCTCGATCGGACGACTGTTGTTATTTGACGACCGAATTAGGGACTTATACCTAATGACGGCCGCCCAAACCAGAGGATCATCTCATTTTGGATTGCACGAGTGCCGAGGAGGAGAGAAAGGAGAACGGAGGCCGAGAAGCTCATCCCGGGTGATTCGGACGTTGCCGAAGACGATTTCCACCACCGACAGGCGGGGAAAGCTCGTGTTCTACGCCAAGGATCCACCGGTTCTTCTCCGTTCAGGGGTTTTCCCATTTATTTCCCGTTTTTCTTATGAATTCCCCAATTTCTACCATGTATTCGTGTGAGATGAACATGAGAGGCTAAAACCCTCAATCTTTAGGACCGGGAGTAGCCCGGGAATGCATTGTATGACATTTTCATAATAATAATTCATATTTTCTCTCAAATCTGTGGTATCGATTCGTTTTCTCCATTTCTATTGTTATGCTTGATCACCATAATAATAATTTAACACCCTTAATCACTTCGACAGAAGGATTAACGGTTGAAAAGAGACGAATTCTACATTAATCAATAAAACCCTTGACAAAGGAGTTGTAAAATTAATGGTGGGAACTGAGAGACCGTTTATACTGCACTGAGTTTAGGGGAATGATTACTACGACGGTGGAATCAACCTAAATCTAAGTAGTGATTTACACCACGACAGTGGGTAATTCTGTTTTCAGGCCACTACCCGGATAGAGAGAGAAGTGTGAGGAATTATATGAAACTTAATACAATGTTGACCCGCGGTGAAACCGCCATCCTAAAGATATCCTTTTGAATTGATTAAATTAACCTTTAATCGATTGTTTTCTTTGTTTGATTTTTATTTTCTTTTTAATTTGAACACAAAACCCTACTTTGTTAATCGGTCTAGCTGATTGTGATTAGTTAGTAGAAGTCTCCAATAATTCACGTATCCCTGAGTTCGACTCGGGCCTCACAAGGCCTATATTACTCGACGCGTATACTTGCGTTTTAGCGCGTAGTAAAATACACGTCATTATGGTTTATGAATAACTCTCTATCTTGGTATTCTCTTTTTACTTGTTACTTTGTTAGGATTTGCATTAAAATATTGAGAAGAAAATACATATTATGCCTTCTATAGTTTGTTTTTTGTTGATTGATCCTCTGAAAATTTTGTATAAATGTAGAAAATTTTGTTGGAGCACCTAGCTTTTTTTCAACAAAAATTACGTATCATTTTCAAAGACAACATTTGATATCATCAAATTCTGATCCAAAAACAAAAAAAAACTGAACCGTTTCTTGGCTTGCGTAGAGCGCCTAGCTTTGGTCAAGAAGCATTTATCTTTTGCTATTAATAATTAAAAGAAAAGAAGGAGAAAATTAACAATATTATTAATTATTTCATGTATCATTTGTTGTTTTTAAAGAACAATGTTAATTTCGTCTAGAGAGAGCTATATCTGTCTTGATATTCTTTTTCTCTCTTTGTAGTTGTTACTTACTCTTATTTTGGTTCGAAATTTGAATTAGAATATATATAATATATTTTTTGTATACTTTTTTTTTTAGATTTGTAAAATGAAACATATTTTGGTTATTGAGTATCAACATTGATGATCATTCATCTAATTCAGCCCCCCTTGTCGTGATTTTCTAGATCCGGTACTCGTCATATCTCTCAAGGTCAAAATGGGGTTCAAGAGATAAACATGTGTTCTTAATTCTCAATTGAGTAACATTCTATTCGGTAACATTTTATGCTGTCTTTCTCTATATTCAATAATTCTGAATTTTGATGTATAAGTTTCGTCATCCAAAAAGGTTTAACAGTCCAATTAGTTGCTCGTGCTTCTGCTTCTAAAAAGACATCATGCAACGATAATCAACAATTTAGCCATTACAGAAAGCAAACAGCATTGCTAAAACGATACGCATGTTAATTACATATTTATATCCTCACATCAAGGCATCGTCACCGTTCGATCTTTTCCATGGTCCAATAGATATTCAGGCCACACACATACCAATATCTCAAGAATATTTTGTTCAAGCGGCATTTACACGTACGAAAACCCCCTTGTACTTTTCTCCGTTCAAGGAATCGCCAACGCCGTGGTCAAAGGTTGCGGGAGAGCCAGATCCAATCTGGTTACAACTTCACAGCATGGCCGCCGGAACGAAGCAAAAAACGGCTCTGGTCCACGGTTTGACTGACATGGAGAGGAGAGACATCAGACATGGCGTCTGCCGTCGGCGTTCAATATTCGTTCGATGGCTTGACCAGGAGATTTGTTGTGTTTCGAGCCGGACTGATTGAGCGGCTTCTTATCCTGATGACCCCTGAACCTTACTCAGCCAGCGCCCATCCCAAGCTAGCTCCCAACTCGATCCTATCGATCCTTCATTGCTCGCCACCTGATACGTTACTCATTATACCGCCATTATTAAACTCCGTGTTTCATTTCTATCTTTCTGTCGTTTCACACATTCGCACGGTCGCAACGTAACTGCCAGCCTCCCTCACAAAGAACAGTCGTTCCACACCCAAACTGTTTCTGATGCAGCTGCTGTTGCTCGTGGGAGTAACATGGCTCCCATTCAATGTTATTCTAATTAAGAGAAACCGCATCTTGACCGTCCGCTCCAATAGGCGTCAACCAGCCATCCATAGTTGATATTACCTCATTCAATATCTGTGCCAGAAAAACCAAAACTGTACATACCTTGTAACTCGAGCATTCCCTTGACGCGTTGGATTTTGCGTATTTGCTGTCTCCCATTCTGCTGCTCGTTTTGTTCTTTCCTCACTTCCCCCTCCCCTGAACACCCGCACATACACACACTACTGCCAGTCTTCCTCCAACTACGACTCTTCTCTAAGTCGGAGGCTCGGAGCTGATCGATGGCAGCTACGGGGTCGACGACGGCAGATGAGGTCATGACGGAGGCCAGTAGCAGCGACGCTCAGCAGCTCACCATCCGTGTCGAGAGCGACCCTCCCCAGTCACGGCTCCAGGAGCTTGGAGTCAAGTCATGGCCAAAGTATGTTCTATCCCTTCCCGTTTAAACGATCGGCTACTTCCATGTCTCTCGTTTCATGAAAATCAACACCGGCTTCTTCTTCTGTGCTGCAGGTGGGGTTGCCCTCCCGGGAAGTTCCCCCTCAAGTTCGACGCCCAGGAGACGTGCTACATGCTGAGAGGCAAAGTCAAGGCTTACATCAAGGGCACAGACCACTGCGTGGAGTTCAAAGCCGGGGACCTCGTCGTCATACCCAAAGGGATGTCTTGCACCTGGGAAGTGTCCGTGGCCGTCGACAAGCACTACAAGTTTGACCCATAAACCTCAACAATTGCTGGGAGATCCTGAGCTGCTGTAATGTCTAGCTAGCTCGCTTCTTCTTCTCTTTCTCTCCCTCTTTCTTGCTTAACGTTTCCTGTCAATCTCTCTGCCCTTGAAATTGAGACTGCCGGAAGCAGGATTCATTCATCTACTTCATTCCTATAGTGACCACATAGCTATACCTAGGATTAATCCTTATATCTAATGCCCCTCCACCTACCTTCTTCCCCTCAGATTAGTCATCATTCTACCTATCTAGACATCTTTATCTCCCCTTTCCCCAAGTAATTAAGTGCATTATGCTATATATGACTTAATATTACACAGCTACACTTGATATATTCTGATTATCTCAGCCTATCTATGTAATGTAATTAAGTCGGTTGATTACTGTTTCTTTTCCAATTTCATGTTGATGTACTTCATTTCGTACTATGATGGTTACCTAGCTCGCTCGCTTTCTGTATGGTTGCACTTCGAGCTGTCTTACTCGTCGACCTCAGAAAGGCTTGCTCCAACGCAAAAAATCTGATAATTTCTAGTTTCCGTTTTGAATTTTGTTATTACTTCAAATCTCGATAACAATTAAATTGGAAAATCAGGAGGGGGTCCGAGCAATGTGATACGCCTGTGGCTGCCGTTCTCGGTCAAGAGGGAACCTGACAGTCAAACTCCCCCCATCACCTCACCATCTTGCAAATTTATTCCCATCCTTAACTCCCACTGCTCTACCTCTGCCACCCTTTGGACGCGCGCGCCACACTCAGTTATAGCTCCAGATATATTCAATGCTCCCGCGCGGTCGCAGCTGAATTAGCCCGCAGAGGTGGTGGGAGACTGGGGGAGTCATATGCCACGAGTTTGGAATGGGCATTCAATGATAGTTCTTCTTCTCATTATTATTTTACTGTTACCCTGTCACGCTGACTATAGGCTCACAAGTACACATGCCATATGGTGACGGTATACAATATGGGCACATACGTATATTAAGCAGCCAGACATAAAGGTCATCAGATGCTAATAAAATATAATCACAGTTTAGCCCTAACGATTGACCGATAATCCCACATTAAAAGCAGGACCGTTCGTATTTCTTGCAACAGCCACAATGTACATAGCAAGCTAGCTGGCAACTTTTTCGAATATGCACGATCAAGCTCTCTCTAACACTAACTCACATACACATATGCACATGCTCCAGGATTTGCTGTTCCTAGTTGAATTACTAGTAGGCTGCTCCTAGCAGCATCTCACCACATGTAGCTACCAATTTTAATCTTGATCTTTATATTAATGAACTTGGATCAAGTAGCCTGCTCCTGTTTATTTCAGAAGCGGCAAATCCGCACTCTATGCACATATACTTCGTCAGAGGAATGACTAAGGGCATGTTTGATTAACCGGATGTAACCGTAATGGACTGTATTTTATTCTCCAGTAAGATGAAAACTATGTTTGATTCAAAGGATTGGAGAATTTGAAGCAATCCTGCACTATCGGGCAATGGCTGGACGCCATGCTCCAACAAGTTTAACGCTGCGTTCCGTGAAAAAAGAAGGCGACCAACCTGGCGTCCGCTATGCAAGTACAACCGAGTCCAAAGCTAAAAAAATTTATCTAGAAAATTTTCGGAACCAGTAAAATCATGTACCACGACTGTTTCGATGCTGCATTCCGTCTAATCCGGTTAAACGCAGCAAAACAAACGTGCCCTAAGTGAGACCACGGGAGGAGTTTTACTAACTATGCACGTAAGATGTGTTTTCATTATCAAACTCCTGCGAGTGGAAAACTGTCAAGTCATTTTACCTTCTAAGAAAAATAATCACCGGCATCAAACATCTGTCGTTCATTAATCCTTCCAATTAATGTATGTATTCAGGTGAACTTGAGTACAGTCAGAAAAGTTCGCTACGGTTATGCATGAACAACAAAATGGCCAATCTGACAAGGTTATAACGCTTAATTATAGGAATTCCATATGTGGTAGTAAGTACCCTTGCACATTAGTAGCTCTAATTCAACTAGCATTATCTGAATGAAATTATTTATTCAATATCACCTCTAACAAAACTGACACCCACATACCACGATTACGCAAAGCTGTTAACATTTACTATTCTACAACACTGCGCGACACAATCTCGGGAGTCAGAATGCATGTCAATTTCATTCGACCTAGTAGAGTGGCAAAACATCTGCGTTACATATCACGCACGGAGCTGTTGCAATAATATGCTCCGGCCCGCACAACCACGCGCCACTCAACCACCCACTTAAATTTATGCATATTCTCACTAACAAAATAACTAATTAAACAAAATCATCCCCAACTTTTCAACTGCATATAAATCTGACCCACCACAATCAAAGTTCTAAACTTTTTTTGCTAAATTTACAATTAGTATTTAAATATATGAAACACGATACCGAAAGTCATCAACAACTATTCTAGACATAAGACAACATAGTGTGTCTCATTTCAAAAATGATTTTTCCTTTCATTTTTTCTCCACATCTCAACTAGATATAATATCTGACCAAAGTTACCTTCCTACGCATTTTGTTATTAAGTCAAAATTAGTCCTTCAATTATTTAAAATAGTACCTATTAGATAGCAACATCGTACCAAAAGTTCACTTGTTGACAACCAACATTTACTCCTTTTAACATTGTGTGATACGACTATTTAAACATAAACTGTGCTACCACCATTTGCATGGCATGCATGCATGTAGTTGCTACAACAAATGCACTCCCATCGTCTAACCACCTACTATCCAACCCATATTTATTCTCCTCCCACTAACAAAACAATTAATTTAGACAAAAGAATATGTATTTTCCTCTACTTCTCAAGTGTGTATAATATGTGATCCCATTATAATCGATATTCTATATGTTTTGCTACTAAGTTTAAAATCAATATTTATATATGTGAACACAATATCAAGAATCATCAACAACCAAATCAAATACAAAGTACCATAGTGTCACATTTTGAAAGTTTTTTTTCCTCCACTTCTCAATCGAATATAATGTATGCCCTGATCATGATTATATTTCTACATATTTGGTTGCTAAGTCACAAAATCAATCCTTATATGTTTCATGGTAGTATTAATTATACGAGAACACCATGCCAAAAGTCACGTGTTCAAACATGATTTGATCTTCGTGACTATAGATAAAACATAATTGAAATATTGGTTAGACATCTTGTGTACATCATTATTTCATATTTTGTTCCTCAATCAAAGAATACTACTACATGGGTTTCTTTTAGTACCAAAATATTCATATATAAAATGGCACAATACTAATATGTTTTTTTCATAATTTTTATATGTTTTATGAATACCCCACATTATTGAATCTGACCCGTATCTTCTCACACTAATCCACACATAGCAACAAACGTATAGAACTTGTCTTTTACGTCTCTTCACATATTGCTACTCAGCCCAAAAACAATACTAATTAATATTTATTGTGTTACAAAAACTCACCAAAAATGTGTATTGATATAATATATAATTATACTTATTCATTTTTTTTCATAATTTTTGTAGTTCTTTATGCATAATCTCATGTAATAGCATCTAACTCATGTCCTCGTAGAAAATAATGACAAAAGTCATATGAAAATGACTTCAGATCAAGACTTTTAATTCTTTGTGCTTAACATAAGAATTTTTCAATGCATGACTAATATTCATATATTTGGTGCTGACATCTAGACATTATAGTGAATATATATGTACATCACACACCTAGTCCCCATGTCATTTTCATACTAAGTTGTCTCAACCTCACTCAATTCCTCTCCTAACACCTCGCGTGGTACCCATCCATTAGGATTGCCAACTTCTTTGACGTCACTATAGGTTTAGGGGTTAGGGGAGTCCTCGTGGAAAATGTTATCCATGGGATATAATGACTGTCTGCTCCTCATGGTACCCAAAGCATTGTGTTTCCTTTCTAAGAACCACACAAAGATCATTGGTTGTTGCGGTTTATGAACACCTAGTCATCTCCATGGTCGTTGTCAACATTTGTGAAAATAGCTTCTGGATGTAGTCTCACGATAGTAATGGCGACAAAGAAGGTGGTAATTCTCATGCTCCTCTACTTGACTTCCATGATCCAAATGGTGCTTCCCAGACTCGTCAGTGTGGGTAGAACCAAAGTGGTCATTGTTGGACACTGATGTGAAGGTGGGGGCATGGTGTGGAAGTTCTATATGCCCCATAGGCCTAACGAGCCTCAAGATGTAGCAACATGTGCAACGACACGAGCACGAAGACAGTATGGGATGGAAGGTTAGGGGAGGGAGGGAGGAGAGGGTTGCGAGAATGATGTATATAATCTTGCCTCCTCACATTAATTGTTCGTGTATTCATCTAACACTGTGCTCCCATATCTCCTTAGTAACGGGTATAAATCTAATGCAGATGACTAGGTGTAATGGGTTTTTCTAGTCCAAGGACTGGGTTTCAATTTGAGTGTCGATGGTGTTCTCTATATCAATACTCAATCTGAAAGGGAATCACCCAAATATATTTGGTACAACCGGAATGTGAAATTCATGAAAAAATAATACTATTTAAAGCTTGCAACGTGCTAGGTTACACTTCCACCTAGATAACACCATCACACAATACTAGGACTAATAACATAATAGAGGATTTCAAGTTTCATATCATATTTTAACAAAAAAAAAGTTACAATGTTGACAGAAAAAGTTTAAAGATAATGCAAACCGTAGAGATTTTTCAACTCTAAAGAAAATGCTTACCTACACAAACAAGCACATGGTCGATTTTACTTTCCCTTTGGATAACTATCAATCGTGACTAAAAGAAAAGATTATGTGGTAACAAACAATAATACACCATTTTACATATAGCCTTCATACTCCCACATCCTCGTGGACACACACTTTCTACTTTGCATTGAGAAAGTATCTAATAATTTTAATTAAGTTAACTTTCATCATCTTTAGTTTGTTTCTACATTTACACTTTACATAATTTGCACTCATTTAATTTCCTAAGGAGAGACACTTGTTTCAATTTTGAGTTACAATGAATTATACACACTAAAAACTAGTACCATTATGCAGAAGTCAGACGGGCTCTAGAGAGAGCAGAGGAAACTAGGGTTCCCAATGACAATGGTAGCTCTGGGGAGGGGTTCCAAGTGTCAGCAAGCACCACCTTACTCCCCCTTGGGCCTCTCCTTGTTTGCATGGTGTCTAGGCAGAGGGTGGGTTCTACATGTTTGGATCCCTATAGCTTCTTGTCCCTCAACGTCGCTTCTGGAAGGAGGGCCTCATGCGCTCCCCTGGAAGTGGTCTTGGAAGCACGGCTCTTTGGAGATCAGATCGGGCATACATTCTTCTTAATAGTTGTGATATTGTCCTAGATCTTCTTTACCCCCATTTTCCCCCTTCTACCTCAACATCAGGTCTCTCTTTTCCCCCTTTCTATTTTCAACTTTTGTGTTGTCATGTGCTTTTTTGTTATCGTCTATTTTGTTTGGTCAATGTAGGTTTTGCTACCTTCTAGTCGCCAGGAACTGATGAGGGCAACAACCCTAGCTTGGTCAGTTTCTCCTTCTAAGAGCCTGGGTTTCTTACTGCAACAAGGTTACTATATTACTTCAGACTAATTTTGTTTGATTGGTAGTATGAATATGTTGGTGAAAGTCCCCTGACACAAATTTACCGTGCGTAGAAACACAAGTGAACGCGTCAATGTAATATAGGCCTTTGGAGGCCCGAGTCGAACTCAGGGATACGTGAAATTGTCAGAGACTCCTACTAACTACTCGTGATCAGCTAGACCGATTAAATAGTTGAGAGTTGTTGTTAAAATTAAAAGAAAATAAAAATAAAACAAAACAAAGTAATCGATTAAATGTTTGGTTTAATCAATTTAAAATGAGATCTTTAGGATTGCGGTTTCACTGTGGGTTTTCATTGTATCAAATTCTATGAAGTCATTCAATTTTATCTCTCTATCCGGGTAGTGGCCTGAAATCAGAATTGCCCACTGTCGTGGTACAATTCACTACCTACGTCTAGGTCGGTTCCACCGTCGTAGTAACCTATACCCCAAACTAGATGCATTAAAAACGATCTCTCGGTATCCACCATTAACCTTACACCACCTTGTTCAAGGGATTTGTCAATTAATGTAAACTCTGTCTCTTTTCAACCATTAATTCTTCTTTCAAAGTAATTAAGGGCATTAGATTATTATTATGGTGATCAAGCATAATAATATAATTGAGAAAACGAAATTATACCACGGATTTAAGAGATAAGATATGAATTACTATGATAAAATTGTCATGCAATGAATTCCCGGGCTACTCCCGGTCCTAAAGACAAAGGGGATTAGCCTCGCATGTTCATCTCAGAGCAAAACGTGGAGTAGAAAAAGGGAAACATGGAGAAAAATGTGATTGAGTGGTGAAACCCCTGAACGGAGAAGATCCAAGCGATCCTTGGCGTGGAATACGCGTTCTCCCGCCTTTCAGTGATGGAAATCATCTTCTTCGGCGTCCGGATCGGCTGGGGCATGCTTCTGGGCTCCGTTCTTCTCTCCACACCTTCTCGGGATGTGTGCAGCGGCTAATGACGTGATGATTCCCTCTTGGGCGCCGTCATTAGGTATATTTCCCGAGTTAGGTCGCCAATTAATCACAGCCGTCAGATTAAGATCAATCTGAAGCAAACTCATATATGACGGTGTCGATACCATCGACGTGGGTCGATGGTATCGACCTAGTGCGATATCGGCAGTTCTTCTTTTCTTTTGTCTTTGCGCCTTATGCCATCTCAATACCATCGAAGAGGGTCGATGGTATCGAAATTCTTAGGTGTTGCTTTTGTCTTCTTCTGTCGCTGAAGCTCCACTAGTCGATGGTATCGACATATGGGTCGATAGTATCGACTCACTTCTCACTAGCAACATGATGGTATCTCGATACCATCGACATCCCTGTCGATAGTATCAACTTTCTTCTAGTCTTTACGGCTAGCAACCTGTGGTCCGGTCGATGGTATCGACCACTGTCGATGGTATCGACAGTAGCAGATACTTGTTTTTCCTGAAATTAACACACGAAACCACATAAGTCTACACAAAATGTATTCTTTTGATAAATAATAATCAAAATGCCAAAATAAGGGAAATTTGAAATAGAGAAGTAGCATAGACCAAAGCAGATGAATTATGCAACATTAACCATGAAAATGACTAATAAATGCATAAAACACATATCAAACCAGTCTATAAATGCGACTCAAAATCATCGCATCAAACTCCCCTAAGCTTGAACATTGCTCGCCCTCGAGCAACTAAACCTTAGAATAGAATTGCCAGAGTCAACTAAAGAACAAAGCATCACAACAAACATCCCATATGACTCCCAACGGACATCCGCATACCGACCTTCGCTAACCACAAAATGATAACTACCCTAAAGGTGACAGTAATCATCCATAAAAGATGTCTACCTCAAAACTGATGAACACTATCACATAAGGCAGTTAACATAATAGAATTCGCTGGTCCAGACTTAGTGCATCTTGTGATCTCCTATACTACGTTGCTCGCCCTAACTACCATCTACATGGAAGCAGTTCTCCTGATATTCACAAGTGAGGAGAAAATCACGGTGGCCTACCAATCCGAGCAACGGGTGGATGGAATGGGTGGCTAATGGAAGAAGTGGAAGCATTATACGATTTCAACATGCATAAAATAAAAATGCCCTAAATGATGCAAATGCACATGAAAAATGCCCTAATGCCTAAGATTGGGTGGAATGATGCATGCACTAACATCCCATCTCAAAATGATATGGATATCTAATTGAGCTACATCATGTACTTACTCATCTTAAAATGCAGGTGAGATTATGCTCCTTTCTCCTTATTCTACTTGCTTCTAAATAACTTTCTTTTTTTTTCTTTCTTTTCAATTTCATTTTTTTTCCAGATTTTTTTCTTTTTTTCTTCTCTAAAGCCCTTATATCCACAATTGACAATGAATACTTTATTGGGATTACTTTTTCTACATAACTCGAATAGTTGAACTATTTAGAAGGTATGGAACAATTTAATTCACCATTAAAGAGAAAATGAGGTACAAGATGTACTCTATGCATAAAAGTTATGAATGCAACTAAATGGCATGCACCTAAGGGTAATGTGCATGTATACTGTTCTATATATTTTTATTTTTCATGCAAAACATATGTAAGTGGTTGCAATGTAAGTCCTATCTACATGACATGCAATCAAAAAGGTTAAAACCGTACTTTACTTCCAAATCTTATGGTGGATTATGAACAGCAATGAGGTGGACAGATCACAAGACTAATTGACTGAACCTTTGAAAAGTATTATGTGTCCCTCCTTACTGACCTATGTAGTAGTTAAGAGGTTTCTCTCTCTTACTTCAAATTAGAGTCTCATTATCATTTGGTCAATTTAGGCTCAAACAACCAATTCCGTCCACTTTCATGAATCATTAGGAATGTACAGTTGTGATTTTCTGTTTTAAAGTTGACAAAACCAATCATTTTCTTAAGTTAAGTGATCAAAGTTGAACAACACTCAACAATTTTAATTTTCCCTTAATTCCCATATACATGCAACTGAGATGACATAAGACTTAAGACATCCACAATTACACTAAGATAGAATGTAGATCCTACAAACAAACTAAGATTGCAAAAAATAAATGACAAGAACAAAATCAATAAAACTAAAAACTGAGAAAATAAAAGATAGAGTTGTTCCAACTACCCCCCCTAAGCTTGAATTCGACTATGGCCTCATAGTCAAAAACAATCTTAAAGGTTGGAACAGAGATACCGATTTACTCTTCTGGCGGAGGCGGGTACTGTGGGGCCGTAGGGTCCCACGATGGGTACTCTCCCTGAAAGCTCGGATCATACTGGGGCATAGGTGGAGGTTGTGGATACCCCCCAAAACAGTTCTGACTCTAGTAGTGATCGTAAAAGGGTTGATGTTGCATCTCCATCCTATGCCACCGGTCATGAATCTGTTGTTGGTTGTCGAGGAGAAGACGCTCGTTCTCGAACATTGCCTTTTGATTGTCCAGTAGCCGGTTTGTAGTCTCTTGAATACCGGTGTACGTCGCAGTATGATGTTGTTGTGTCTACTGTATGTCATGCATCATAGCATACATGCCCTGCATAGAATAGACATCCTCGCTTGGCTGCAAGGGCGGTGGTGGTGGTGGAGGCTACAAAGATGAAGACGCACCCAGATGCATGCGAGGATGCTTCTGTGGTGCCACTTGTACCCGAAGAGGAGTGTACGCCTCCTCTTCCTCTTCAGCCTCATCGTCATTGTTGTCATCGTCGTCATTGCCGCCGTCTTCATCGGAGTCAGCAATGGCTATGATAGGCCATCAGAAGTGTTGCACCCCTTCGATGTTGAAGACCGGATCGGGAAGCGAGCATTCTTGGTAAGCATGGTTGACGTGGTAGTGTGCATATGCCAAGACATCTCGAAGAAGGATGAGGTTGGAGCGGTGCAGATGTTACAAGTTCACCTTGCTCCTGTTGGAGAGAGGAGTAAGCTGCTGGAAATTCAACCCAAGGTAGGAGGCCAGCTTGGTGATAAGCCCGCCAAAGTGAATTGGAGCTTTCCGTGTACTCCTCTTCACCGCCAAAACCCGCTGCAAAAAGAAAGCTCCCCAGTTGCATTCTTGGCGCTTCAGGAGTTTATATAAGAAAAATAGGTCCGTCTCCTGAAACTTGCTGAGAGCCAGATCACCCCTAGAAAACAACGTAGAACTCAGCATCCGGTGGAGTATCCGGACAAATGGATGCTCAAAGTCGGCTACCGCATCATTGTGGTAGCTCACTGACTTGCCCAGCGGCACCGTCACAAGCTCGGAAAAGATCGCATCGTAGTCGGTGTGGTTGTCCGGCCGCCGGTAGTCTGACCGCGAATGATTCCAGTTCAAGATCTTATTGAACTGCCGGAGTGTAAGGGTGTAGTCGTTGTTGTACAGCCGGAAAGACACCTGGCCCTTGATCCACTCACGGTC
Source organism: Alisma plantago-aquatica (assembly GCA_963693085.1). Taxonomy (NCBI): domain Eukaryota; kingdom Viridiplantae; phylum Streptophyta; class Magnoliopsida; order Alismatales; family Alismataceae; genus Alisma; species Alisma plantago-aquatica. Next base: position 780,333,368 of record OY856411.1, on the reverse strand, counting down.
GGTGGCTATGACGTCATTGGGCACGACGTAGATGTCCAGCGACGCCATAAACTCAGCCACCAGCTCCTTGTACGTAGGCCACTCATTGAAGAATGGCTGGCCATCTACATGAAACTCCAGCTCGTCAGGCCGTCTTCCCGTGTGTCGGGCCTGTCCCTTCAGAACGTAGTTGAGGTTAGCTTCGAACCCCAAGTTGTGGATGGTTTCCTGTTCAACATAACGGGTCGGCTCGATCTTTCTCTTTAAGATCTCCTCGTATATCTTCCTGACCTCCGCGGATGGATGAATCAGCCGCGAGCGTGCAATCGACGCGGTAGGTGGTGGCATGAATTCTGGGATTTCCATCGAGTCGGTGCGTGATGACGATGCACCAGCAACATGCACCATGATCGTGACAGAAAGAGGAATAGAGAGAGAGCTCGATGAAGATCGGAGAAAGGAATCTCTGCTCGATGAAGAATGTGCTCGGTGATGCTTGTCGTCAGGCTCGAATCACTCTAGAATACGCTCGGCACAGGAGGAGGAGGATTGCTCTGGAGTTGTGATGTCATCTGACGCAAATCCTTCTCATATATACTCATGTCTGACGCTGCTGTATGCCCGTCGATACCATCGATGTGAGTCGATGGTATCAACACAGGTAGCACAATCTGTACTGCCGCGAGTATCGACGGTCGTCGATGGCTGGATCTGCGGGGCCCGGATTGCTGACGCGTCGATACTATCAATGCGATTCGATGGTATCGACTTGTCCCCCAGATCGACTTCCTGGGTGCTGCGATCACCGTAGATCTTTCCTCGCAAATTGTTGACGTGGCGCGTCGATACTATCAACGCGAGTCGATAGTATCGACTCTCTAATTAGGGCAAACCCTCACGAGGCCCGGCCACCGCCTTCTATACATGATTGTGTCAATACCATCGACAGGCCCGTCGATGGTATCGACTTCACTGAGACGATTTCTTCTGAATATCTCCAGAGATCTCGATGGTATCGACTGGCATGTTGATACTATCGACTTGGACTTTGCGGTCAACCTGTTGGTGTGTCGATACTATCGACGAGGCCATCGATAGTATCGACGTAGTGCAATTTCTGTTGTCGCCAACCTGTACCCCGGTCGATACCATCGACACAATGGTCGATGGTATCGACTCTGCCTCAGTCCTGCACAGTGAGCAAACTATCACAGTATCTTTTTTATACTAGAAACAAAGTCAAAACAAATCAAACTACAAATGTAACAGAAACTAAACTAAGGTACCGATGGCTGGGTTGCCTCCCAACAAGCGTCCTTATTTAACGTCTTAGGCTGGACGACATGAAGCTCCTCATCAACTTGGAACTTTGGAGAGTGTGCCCAAGGGGTCGTGTGGCAGTTTGAACTCAGCTCGATCATGGCCAATCCCCAAGGTCAATGTACCTCTCCCAATGGCAGTGACAACATCAGCCGTTGCTTGAAATGGCCTACCCAATAGCATCTCACAACCTTTAAGCTGTGGCATGTCCATGACGAAGAAATCCACCAGAAAGATGAACATGTCCACCTTGACTAGCACATTCTCTCACACTCTGTATGGCTTCACAATGGACCCATCCGCCAACTCAATAGTTACAGATGATTTCTTTATCTCCTTCAACCCAAGCTTTTGAAATGTGGACAGTGGCATAAGATTAATGATGGCACCCGAATCACATTGTGCTTGTGGAAAATGTCGATCACCTATAGAGCATGGAATGTAGAAGCCTCCTGGGTCTTTCCTCTTCTGTGGTAAACTCCCATGGATAATTTAGCTCACCATCACATTTACTCGGCAAACATCCATGTCTTTTATCCGCCTCTTCTTGTTGATGATTTCTTTGATGAATCTCCTGTAGGCGGGAATCTTCTCTATCATTTCTACTAACGGAATGTTGACATGGAGTTTTCTGAACATCTCCAAGAACTTCCTATAATGTCGATGCTCCTTATTCGACCTCAAGCTATCCGGGCTAGACACAACTTCCTCATTTAGACGCTTATGAGGTGGCACATATGAGCTTTTCGGGGCAAGCTCCCCTAAGCTTGTTTCATTGACTCCCTCTGGCTTTGACTTTGGTGGATCCTCTTCAACAGGTATAACTTGCAGTGGCATCTATCTCGCAGTGGATGTATCTTCACCTTGACAAATGGCCTTCACCTGCTCTTCTTGCCTAGGCGGGGGCGCGACCTTCATGTGCTCTTGGCGGGCTTTTCTGAATGGAGTGTATCCACCTGGTAGTCCATACTAACTGTGAGGATACGGTATTGCTGGTGTAGCCTCCATATCGAACATCATTTTACTTTTATCCTGGGCCTCTACCAATGGGGATTCTACCTCACTAATCACATACATATATTTAACTTGATGATGTGCTTGCACAACATCCGCATTCCCAGCCTGACTCTGCTGATTGGCATGCTTTATGGCCGCCACTTCATTTGAAATTTGGGTAACGGTCGTCTCTAGAGCCCTCATTTGTGCTCCATGACTTTGCAGTGTTTGCCCAAACTTATTCAAGATATCACCCTGGGACTGCAGCTGCTTACTAAACATGCTCATCATCTCTTGATTTTGATGCACCATTTGACTCAGTAACTCGATGCTTTTATCTTCTACTCTTGGTTGTGGCTCCGCATCTGGATCTTGTAGGAAGTTGGTTGGGTCCTTCCATGAGAACTTCTTGTCCCTCCTCCAAGCATAATCATTATTTCTATAGCCCTGTTGTTGCATAAATTTGACTTGGGCTTCCTCATCAGATGGTGCATCTTCCTTGGTAAGCAATTTCTTGGCTAGAAGATCAAGCTTGTCATTCAACTCTTTGATGGCTCTGGACTCACCTACAACTTTGACTTGTTCCGGTGCATACCTATCGCCCCAAGATTGCTTCTTGGCCATATTCTTCAGAATCTCCCAGCATCTTGTGTCTGTGTTGTTCAAGAAAAACCCTAAACCTGCTGAATCTAAGTTACTTCTATCATGCTCGGAAAGAGCAAAATAGAAGATTTTTACCTATTTTTCCCTATCCAAACCATGGTGTGGGCACCTCCTAAGCATTATCTAAAATTGCTCCCAGGTTTCCGAGTAGGTCTCTCCTGCCTTCTGAGTGAAATTGTGATTTTTTCTGATCAAATCATTAGTCTTCTCAGGCGGGAAGAATATTTCAAAGAAAACCTCCACCATGTGGTCCCAAGATTCCACATATTCATCGTCCAGGTTATGTAACCACTCTCGCGCGTTTCTCGCTAGAGAACTCGGGAAGAGCTTCAAGTAGAGCACATCTTGTGGAAATCTGTCTATTTTTATCATATCACAATTCTCCACAAATTGACTTATATGCGCGACGGGGTCTTCATTATTGAGCCCATGGAAAGCATTTGACTTCACCAAGTTGATTAAAGCCGGATCAATCTTGTATGTCGGAATATTAACCGCCTGCTTCTTGATCGACCCCTTGGAAGCGGATGAGGAAGAAGCCTTGATCTTCTCCCATATTGTCTATGGCTCTTCCATTTCTTCTTGTTTGGATTCTGAATCTGTTTCTTCTAAATGGTCTTGATTGTGGCCTTCGTCGTCATCAAGTCCCATCAGTGGAACCTCTGGTGCTTGTTGTGTGTAGTCAGTACTACGCGTCTGCACTATGCACAATACCTGCAAATAGAGAAATTTAATTTCAGTACAGTGCTCGACGATTGCAAATATTTAGAAAATGGTTTATGAATTTTTGAAATGATAATAAAAAAAATGTGGCCTAGAGTGGCCGCTTGCAGCACACGTAGTGCCGAAAATTTTCTGTATCCCCGGCAACAGTGCCAAAAACTTGACACGAATTTACCGTGCATAGAAACGCAAGTGAACGCGTCAATGTAATATAGGCCTTTGGAGGCCCGAGTCAAACTCAGGGATACGTGAAATTGTCAGAGACTCCTACTAACTACTTGCGATCAGCTAGACCGATTAAATAGTTGAGAGTTGTTGTTAAAATTAAAAGAAAATAAAAATAAAACAAAACAAAGAAATCTATTAAATGTTTGGTTTAATCAATTTAAAATGAGATCTTTAGGATTGCGGTTTCACCGTGGGTTTTCATTGTATCAAATTCTATGCAGTCACTCAATTTTATCTCTCTATCTGGGTAGTGGCCTGAAATCAGAATTGCCCACTGTCATGGTACAATTCACTACCTACATCTAGGTCGGTTCCACCGTCGTAGTAACCTATACCCCAAATTAGGTGCATTAAAAACGATCTCTCGGTATCCACCATTAACCTTACACAACCTTGTTCAAGGGATTTCTCAATTAATATAAATTCCGTCTCTTTTCAACCATTAATTCTTCTTTCAAAGTAATTAAGGGCATTAGATTATTATTATGGTGATCAAGCATAACAATATAATTGAGAAAATGAAATTATACCACAGATTTCAGAGATAAGATATCAATTACTATGATAAAATTGTCATACAATAAATTCCCGGGCTACTCCCGGTCCTAAAGACAAAGGGGATTAGCCCCGCATGTTCATCTCAGAGCAAAACATGGAGTAGAAAAAGGGAAACATGGAGAAAAACGTGATTGAGTGGTGAAACCCCTGAATGGAGAAGATCCAAGCGATCCTTGGCGTGGAATACCCATTCTCCCGCCTTTCGGTGGTGGAAATCATCTTCTTCGGCGTCCGGATCGGCTGGGGCGTGCTTCTGGGCTCCGTTCTTCTCTCCACACCTTCTCGGGACGTGTGCAGCGGCTAATGACGTGATGATTCCTTCTTGGGCGCCGTCATTAGGTATATTTCCTAAGTTAGGTCGCCAATTAATCACAGCGGTGTCGATACCATCAATGCGAGTCGATGGTATAGACCTATCGCGATATCGGCAGTTCTTCTTTTATTTTGTCTTTGCGCCTGATGCTATTTCGATACCATCGACGAGGGTCGATGGTATCGACATTCTTAGGCGTCGCTTTTGTCTTCTTCCGTCACTGAAGCTCCACTAGTCGATGGTATTGACATATGGGTCGATAGTATCGACTCACTTCTCACTAGAAACCTGATGGTATCTCGATACCATCGACATCCCTGTCGATAGTATCGACTTTCTTCTGGTCTTTTCGGCTAGCAACATGTGGTCCGATCGATGGTATCGACCACTGTCGATGGTATCGACAGTAGCAGATACTTGTTTTTCCTCAAATTAACACACGAAACCACATAAGTCTACACAAAACGTATTCTTTTGATAAATAATAATCAAAATGCCGAAATAAGGGAAATTTGACATAGAGAAGTAGCATAGACCAAAGCAGATGAATTATGCAACATTAACCATGAAAATGACTAATAAATGCATAAAACACATATCAAACCAGTCTATAAATGTGACTCAAAATCATCGCATCATCCACTTTGGTTAGAACATCACTTGATTGTTCATTCAAATTCAACACCACTAAAGAAAGATCAGGTTTAAGAAATCATGTTTGACAAGCTTTTTTAATAAGTTCACTCGTAAAGGGATCAATGTAGAAGTGCTCTTTTTCTTCCAATATGATTTTTTATGCTTCTTAGTGATGTATTTGATCAATGTATGCTTGTCAAAGTTCATACCTTTATTTGGAGATGTTCAATGGGTTATGAGTGATGAATGGATATGTAATTCTCTCAACAAAACAAAATCACACACTAATGCGGAAAAATACAACATCAATGGTTAGAATAAAAGGGTCTATCATAAGTGGAATCAACACATCAATCATTGTGGCATTTGTGTCAAACCAAAAGATAAGTAACTAAAATTCTTAAGGATGTAGAAAGCATTATAATGCTAATACCATGGAAAAAAATAGTACACCATGAATGAATAAACCAATTAGAAAATGTGTTTAAAAATATGTCATGTCTAGATGAACCTTTACTATTATTTAAATAAAATAGTCAAACGATCCATACTCATATCCTTACTTTCTCTCATTAATACAATTTGAAAAGACCCCAAATATGTAAATGGATTCAAATTACTGGGATGTGCAAGGCATCTGACCAATTGATGCATAGTTTGCAAGTCAACAAGTGCAACCCATTTGAAAGAAGGTATTATATCTATATTACTATAAAAAGAGCGAGTTTGATGTTGCGCTCTCCTTGATTCACTCTCTTCTCTCCTTTTTTCAAGGAATTTTTCTCATACAAATATTTATTCTCACACTCTCCTATTAACTTTTATTATCTTTAATTTTGTATTTCTCTCTCCATCCCATAAAAACGGTTCCTTGATTCTCTCTTTTCAAACAACCAACACAAATATCTTTTACCGTAGGGACCCTTTCACGGACGAGTCCTCTCCCCGCATATTTTCAACAAATTTCATATGTCACGTGCATGTGCACGTGTGCGCGCACTAGTTTACCTTAATAATAGAGTTAGAATAGGAAATATTTGGAGAACTAAGACAAACTACCAACATCAATTGTTCAAGGAGTCTTCTAGATAAATTTCCTCAATCTTGTTTATTAAAAAACCAAACAAAGGCCTTCTAGGATGAAATATGCAATAAAATGTAACACAATGACTTTAGACAGGGGAAAAGATGTGCACACTTGAAAATTGAGAGTTTAGTAACTATCATGATTTGATTTTTATTGGGACTAGAACGTAGAAACTACAAGTCATCTACAAGTTATTTGGACCATTTCTCAATTTATATGTGTCATTATAGCACACATGCTATGCTAATCTTCTCCAAATTGTTCCAATTTTATTGGATGTCCCAAAAGAGACTTTTCACGTTAATGATAATGAATGAGACAATAATGACCTGTGTAGTCCTTAGTCAATTGACCCAACAAAACATATAAATATAGAGTCATATTTTTATAAGTAGTTTTTCTTAAATATTACATTCTCAAAATGTAAGACAATATTATAGTTTTTAGAATCTCCATTCTGATAAATACACTTCTAAACATCTTTAAAATATTTCATAGTTTCCATAGTTAAGGTGTGAGTCTACATGTCCAAGTTATATATCACAACTTGTCACCTGTATTGTAGTCGTCATCAAACCCTCCACTTTTATCATCATTTAGTGTAATTTGCATCTCCTTATAATTGTTGAATATGTATATAGCTATGAAATTCAGTATATATCTAAACATTAAATGGTTTATAGACAAAGATAATTGCAAAAGAACAATATGGAGAAGAAAATAAATGAACTTGAGGATCAATTAGGAGCTACATTTAATTTTCTAATCACTTTGATCAAGTAAAAGTAATATCTAAGATATACGAACAAAGAATTTATAATCAATACACCTCAAATCTTCCATGGTGCTGGTTAGTACAACAATTGCAAAGTAAGGTAGAAAAATGAGAGTTATATCTTTAAAAGGGTACTTGTACCTAGATTGAAAACTTTAAAAGTTCAGAAGTTGATTTTAGAAGGTAACTAGATCACTACAATAAAGTAGAAAGACATTGTTATAGATGACTTATTAGAGAATGTCAACAAAACTTGTTACTGATGTTTGTACCACCATATTCCAAGATTAATGATGAATTTTAGTATGGTTGCCACTGCAAATAATATAAAAGTAGACAAGACGCCCATTAAATCACTAGAAATGTAATTTACAATACACTATTATATCACCCATTCTTGTAATAATTTATCTTAAACAGTGTTCGGTGTACCATTATATGAACCAGATGACATAAGATCATGGCATCTTACTTTGGACACATTATTTTCACATTATAGTAAGAAGGTAAGAATTTATTAATATTAAACAATAACCTAACATGAAGTATTGTGGTATAAATTTCAATATCTCAAATTCTTAGTTACATAGGAAAACATGTTCTTGCTTACTAACTAATATCTCATATGTTATCACTAAATAACAAGAGACAATGCTTCAATTAGTTGTCTTTTTGTGCATATTTGAACACCATTCTCAAAACATGTACTTCTAAAAAAAAATTGTTATAAGGAATTCTAATATTAGTATTTATAAAATTCATCATGTGGAACTAAAAGTATCACTTAATTAATTACACACCTACACATACACTTTATAGTGCATAATAATAAAAATATAAAACGTTTAATCATTCTAAGAATGAATATCATTCATTATAATGATTATCCATCTCATTTTTATCTTCTGGTTGGTGTTCCAAGTCTTGTTTTCTTTATCCTCTTCTAGACCTAAGTTTGAATGGTGTTTCCACCCCATAAAATAGCATAGGGATTATCAAATAGAATATGTGTGTAGGATAGAGATATGATATGTATTTCTATTGATCATTCCTCAAGATCATAATTACTAACACATAAAGATTTGTTTTTATTCTTATGCAAACAACATGTAAACCTAACCATGTGTTCCTCGATCATCAAATCATGTAGTATGTATTTAAACATACTTAAGATATCATATTATCATGGAGACATTCCTTCATCATGAGATCATTAAAACTATTATTCACGTACTATGTTGGAAATATAAATTGGTAACATGTTAGTTTAGCATCTCATGTAGTTGCATTTGAAGCATCACCTCTTGAAAACTTTTTGGATTTCTGATCTAGGATTATCTCACATTATGGTTTCCAATCCACACTCCCCATCTTAAAAAATTTTGAGTTTCCAATCAATGATTATCTCAAACATTCATCTTCTATTTAGTCTTACCATTTTAACATATATGATGCACCCAACCCTTAACCAATATTAAATAATTTTTACTAATTCTAATTCATCACATTTTGTTTACTACTCCATGGCCAGCAAGTATACATTACATATATGAAATTGTTCATGAAAGTAGAAAGAAATTTCTCTTCAACTTGTCCCTTCCTCATTATCTCCAAATAACATCAGAAGACATCGTCATTTAAGTTGTTTCCACTTTTATCATCTCCAATAACCAAGGAATCATATGTTTAGGTTCTTGGTTGAATCCACATATCATACTCCTTTTCATCAAATGAGGGACCAAAGACTATATACAAAGGTATTATACTGATAAAATTGGGTTGTGGTATCAATTACGTTTGGTTTTTATCCATATTTTGTAGTAATAATATCAGTTTCCCCATCATGAAATATTGTGTATTCTTTGGTTATACAAATGGAAGCAACCTTTTATGGATCTTATATTACTTCTTGGGGGAGACAAAATGAGATGAGATGTAGGTAACAGCATGCCCCCATGACAAATCTCTATGAGGAATTCCATCCTTATGATAGGATATGCCCCTCAATCATTATTGTTCATGAGAGATGACACAAAGTTAGATCAACTGTGTATAGAAAGAACCATTCACTGCCATTATTATAATTTTTTTCAATCCACTTGAAGGAACCACTTTTATGATAGGTGCATACCAACATATTATTGTAATTTTTAAAAATTATTGGCAAGCATAACTTCTAACAATCAACCACATCATCATTACTATAGGTCAACCAGAGGTTTGATACAAACACTTACCAAAAAAAATCCCAAGTGATAATTAATAAGAAAAGAGGAAGATTTATCATTTAAAAGTGATTAAGATTAAACTTTATGATCAAGGGAAACATTTTCATTCGATAAACATCTTGTCATATAACATGATCAATTAAATTATCATTAAATTCATTTACAAAATTTGAAATAGGGTAACAAGTTTTAGAGTAGATACATGAGAAATTATTATTATAAAAATCATGTTAATAGAAAAATCATGTCATGTCCAAAAGGCTTACCAAAGATCATTGTACAATAACTCTAACATGTAGATGTCTAGAATTCACCTAGAATTGAAGTCACATGGCTTAAAAATAAGGTTGGAAGCTGATGACTCAGTTTCAGACCTAAAATTTTGTTAATTATTTAATTGCTGAATATCTAAGTGAAAATGTCAGAATAAGGTTAAACAAACATTTTTTTATCTTATTTATTCAAAATTGATAAGATATATTCCATGTTAATTTTAAGCATGCAACAATCATGATATAAATAACTAACTTGGTAGGAGAATCATATATATAGTTGGAAATATGATTAGCATGTAGTACCAAATACAATCAAATTTACACTTCTATGAGTTTTCCATGAATCCACTTGACATGTACCTCGACAACTAGATGGCATCATGGTATATTAACATGCATGATTGACCATCCATGGCTTCGAGTTTGGTCGGCCACCCTTAGACAACTAACCCTACCCATGTGTGCCACATGGCTAGGTAGAAGTCTATAAAGTCTACATTTCATTTCCACACCTTGGTATAAGGTTGGTTCATACCATAATATATATCTCATAAAAATTGTATCACATTTCTTATTGTATATCACAATTCTTTTCATTCTTGTCTAATTTCTTAGATTGAGTTTTTTATCCCCTAATTCTCCTATATCAACAACCTAAAGAATATTGGTGTCTCTCTCACACCTCTATGGGTTCCGCATAACCTTTCATGTATTAGTCCATACGATTTTATCTACTCCAACTATTTTGCACATACATATACTCAATTGCTTGATAGACCTATTTCTCCACCCCAACGAAAACATTGATGGAGGTTCAAGTTGTGTATGGAACCTAACTACGTAAATAAGGGCTTCTCTCTATTATAACTAGATTACTCATCTTAAGGATCTCAATCACATATCTTTTAATGTTTTTTTAAAATACCATACAACATCAACTAGGGTTTTTACATACACAACATCATAAGAAGTAATTTAAAGGCTACACAAATAGAGTTTCAATAGTTTAGGGTCTAACAATTATCACAAAATCCATAATTTCCTCCAAAGGCATAAACATCATCTTGTCTCATCATATCCTTTTCTACTATGGCAAGAACAATGTCTTTTTAGCCTTTTTTTTACAAGATATAAGGCTTAATACATGTCACACATAGTTACACATACTTCTAGAGAACAATGTTCACTAACATGGCTAGAATACTTTAGATTTAATCTTTAATGATAGACTAAGATAAATTTTATCATTACATGTAGAAACAATAAAAGGGCTTATTGAATATAAGGCTCCAGATAAATTTTCTTTTTTTTTTATAACGAGGAACTCCTCCCAGGATCGACAACTATTGGACCCCACCCAGCCAAGGGTAAACCCCAGAGCCAGCTCTAGATAAATTTTCATAGCAAAAGAAAGAATAAATAGCACATTTTAAATCAAACTTTTCAAGAAAAAATAAAAAATTTAGCCTTTGAATCCTTTGTGATGATTTTATCATGATTAAGAAGCCTACAAAATGAAACACACCTTCAAAATAGAAATCTGAAATAAGAAAACCTATTAGATTTTGCAAGACCTTGTTAAAATTTATCCAAAAGACTAGCTCGGTGTAGATTCAATCTCTAACACACTTTCTAGCAAGGAAATATGATATAGGGGGGTATAATAAAGAAAAGAAAGACACAAAAATTAGCTAATGTGCTAAAGATGATTTGAAACGAGATATGAAGATGAATAAGACTGCAAAAAAGCATAAAAGCAACTATACATAGGAGTCGTATCAAAGAATATACCATCCTTAAAAAGTGTTCCTGTGAAAAGCCCAATCTTTTGTTGGTAGTATGCCCTAATAGCCAAGCATATGATGATTGTAATGGTACACTTTGTAATTGATTTTATTATTAATAAAAGAAATTTCAATTATTATGTTTGCTTCAATATAAGATAATGAATAAATATAATAATATACTATGAATGAAGACTCAATGAAATGTGATTTTGGGTTAAGGACTTGAACATGGGATCATGTATATGCTAAGCGTATACATTATTTTACATGTCCCTACTCGAATATTATCAAAATTAGGATAGAAATAATACATTATGACTAGTATGCATGTTGATCAATGACTACATCTCGTCAGTCATTATATTGTATATCAAGCCAAACTCATAGTTACTTGTTAAGAACAAGTGCAGTTCACAAGCCCACCTTGAGTATGATACATGGAAGTCATAAATGACAGTCATAATCATATCTCATGTGACAGTGGTGACTTTATTTCTTGGACATGAAGTCGCTACAAGGATATCATGTTGTTTGGTGTACTTCAACACTACTCAAGGTGGACTTGTATACAAGTTTCCATATAGGTAATTCTTGGGTGCACAATGACATATGTGAATGATTGTGAAGTGATGTATATGGAACACCCCCCTATTGGTGTGATATCAATGCCACATGATGAATGAGACTATGAAATGCATGGCCATGCTCATGCGAGTCAACATATGATATTGATACCACGTGTATCTCAGATAGTCTACTCTATATCAAGGAATAAAGATTGAAAATTAATAGGTTGACATTTCCATTCCATATAATCAATCTAGAGATCGGAAATCAAGGAATTATATAATCACTATAAAACTAATGTTAATTCTATGCTCAAGTTGTTCTCCAACTTCATCAATTACTTTAGTGAAAATGAAGTCTTTTTGGATACTAATCATCATTTGAATCATAATATGATTATATATATCACTACCATCATACTTTTGATCCTATAGGGTCACACATATAGGATGCATAAGGAAGAGGATTATAATAAAGGACAAATGATTAACTTATTTCTAAAATGTTTTGAAAATCAATTAAAACTTTAATGGACTAACTAGCAGTGTAGTCATTTGACTAGAAAGTCCACTCAATTGAACAGATGGTCTAGTTGATTTACCAGTCTGATTTATGCCCAATCGATTAACTGGCAAGCTCGATCATCCAACTGGACTAGATCAACCAATTTGTTGACGAGTTGGTCTGGTCACCCGACTAGATTGGATCAGTTGATCAATGTAAAGGTTTTAACCTAGTCCAGTCCAATTGATGGACTGGATGTCTCAAGTGGGTTTCTCTAAAGCAACTCGCCTAGGTCAATTGATTGATTGGACAAAGCCATTCGATCGTCCAGTATTCTATAAGAAGGATGCTAAAAGGTGGCTATTGTCTTTTCATTCCATGTGATTTATTAGAAATCTTACTTCCCTACTTTTCCTACAAATAAGTGGTATGACGACTAGGGTTTTGGTCAGACACCTTTGTAACTCCTTTGTACTAGTGATCATTACTTACAAGGAGAGAGACAAAAGAGATTGTGTCCTTTGTACTGGTCGTCATTACTCAAAAGGAGAAAGAGAGAAGAGATTGTGCAATGCCAACAAATTGCCAACAAGAAGATTTATCCTTCCACCATATCTTTGAGGGCAAAGTGGAGTTCCCACCAACTATGTGGACTGCGTAGATACATAGAGACCTTCATGACTACATTGGAATAACATCATCAACATACTCCTTCATGTTTATTCTTGTAAGCATTTTTGCTGGATCTACTCCAAGACGTAGGTATCTCTCACATCCCTTCCTTCTTGTTATATCATTGATTATGAGATCTCGTTTTAAGAATGGCAATTATAATAAAAAAAATTGCTTCTATTGCACCTATCACGTCCACGAAATGCAACAGTTGTATCAAAGACACATCAATCTATGATATATCTAGATTTACAATGATATGATCAGATTTTTTATACTATTTTGTGTCGATACATGCTATGTGAATGATAAATCAACATGTACATACATCTACATAATGATTTTTAATATGGTTGATGGGGTCAATTGTAGATAATGTGATTTTTCCTAGTGCAGGGAAGTAAAATTCAGTAGAACATTTTAGGGTTGTGGCCCTAAGACCTCCTAAGGAGTGACATCCCCTCGAGTCCCTCCTGGTTACCAAGCAGTAGGTTCCCCACGTTGGGCACTACCCCAATGTACCCCACCTAAGTTGCATGGATGTCAAAAATGTTTTATGGGGATTATCCAATAATAAATAGGTGCAATATTCAATATATACGTGTATAAGATATGGTATATCTGTAAATCATACATGTTGTCGCCGAAACATGTTTTAGTTGGTGGATGTGTGCATGGTTATGGACAAAGACCTCTTTGTGTATACGTTATGTAGATGTGAATCAAGCCTTTTATTTTTACATCATATGGTCTGCATGTCAAGCCTCATCTCTTATTCCATGTGTAATGGTTTCTATTCCTTCTTACTCCCCTCAAAACTCAAGGTTTCTAATTATCTTGTAATAAGGATACGAGATTTAGTCTTTAGGGACTTAACATGACGAGGTGACCACAAGGATCCCAAGAGCATCCATGGGGCCAATGGTGACATGTAGTAGAAAAGTAGGTTCACATGTTGATGTTGCATATAATGTAATAATCATTAGGTGGATAGTAATCCTATGTGGTTTCAAATGATTACATTAGTATGACCTTAACCAATGTTGTATGACTGTGGATTGTGATTGTGGGTTATTTATATAGAGGGTATATGATGCATATTACAAGTACGTGGTATAGGGATATGTATATTTATATATATAATACCCCTCAAATTAAACATTAAGTCTAAGACGCTTCCCAGTGTGAAACGAACATGAAAAACTTGATTAACAAAGTGTGGGCACACCAAAATATGGTGCACTAGGTGACTTAATAGGATTAATCATGTAAAGGAGTATAGATATTTATGACAAAGGGTTATGAATCCATCTATCAAGAGTTGCATTATATGCAATTTCCAAACATTGACTACCTAAATAATCAAGTTGTGAGTGATCAACCAAAGTTGACTAATGGTTTGATACAATATATATCTTGACTCACTAGACTATTTTATGATGCAAATATTCTAAAATAATAGTGAGGGTTATAAATTTGAAATATATATTGGGAGTGATATTTAATTAAAAACCAAATTAATATCGATCGAACTTTTTCAAATCAAGTATGAACTCTTGCAAATATTTCTTATAGATTAAATAGAAACCAATACAAAAAAAAATTCACTACAATCAGTCCTTGAGAAGGAAAAACTAAATGGAAATAACTTTAACGACTATCTCAGGACATTGATAATTGATCTCATACATGATCATAATCTCTATATCCTAGATACACCACTACTAAATGAATCATCTCAGAATGCACCTATGGCAGTAAGGGAAGCTTATTAAAATTATATTGATTGGGCCATGGACATCAAGTGCTTTATGCTATGTTCCATGGATCATGATCTACAAAAGAAACATGAGAATATGGATGTTACTGAGGTGATAACACATATCAATAAAATTTATGAAGAATAGGCTAGGAAAGATAGGTATGGTGTCTCTAGAGTATTATATAAGTGTAAGATGGCTGAAGGTGATCCAGTTGGACCCCATGTACTCAAGTTAGTTGGGTATATGGAAAATCTATCTAGACTAGGATTACCTTTATTATAAGAGTTTTCCATATGTGATAATACAATTGTTTCCATATTCATATAAATAAAATTTTGTCAATTATTAAATCATTGATAGAGTTATTTGGCATGTTAAGAACAACTAAGGATCAATTGAAAGTCACAAGTATTATGTTCACTACTGCATTAATGGAACGAGAGAGACTGTGACATCCATATCATGGAAAGTCAAAAGTATTATGTTCACTACTGCATTAATGGAAATACTAATATCACCTTTGTCTACGCCAACCCCAATGTGAGTAGCCACCCTACTCTCTAGACACATCTTCACGCCATTAGTCTTAGGACTAAGAAACCATGGATTGTCATGGGAAAATTTAAGTGCATGCTTTCACCTGATGAGAAGCTAAGAGGTAACATGTTCAACTATAATGAAACAACCAATTTCAATAATGCTCTTATTCTCACTGGTCTTACAGACATTGGGAGTGTGGGTTATAAATTCACTTATAGGAAGGGAGTCCTTCATGAAAAATTAGAGAGGGTCGTGCCAAACACAAAGTGTTACAATACTATAACTACATGTACTCTGAAGTGCTGCCTCAAATCAACTCAGATCACAATCCAGCGGCCATCCTGGAGAAGGCAAATGGTAACCGAGCTCATCATTTTAGATTCAAAGCATCCTTACTGAATAATCTCAATTTCCATGAAAGTTTAAAATCAAAATGGGGCACCAATGAACCACTTCAAGTGGCTTTCGCAAACGTTTGCCATCCCATTGAGGAGTGGAATGTACGAGATGCAAGGGCTACCATAAAGATAAGAACAAACTCATTGCACACATAAGTAGATTGTAGTGAGCTATCAAAGTGTCATATTTCCCAATGAAAGACAGTGTCTGCTCCAACTTGGAATTAAAATTAGATAAGATTTTGTTGGACAAAGAGGAGGATTGAAAATAGTGGAGCCATATTAACTGGCTTCAGTACGGAGATGAGTACATCAAATCTTATCATGCCTTCATTAGTAATAAAAAGAGAATCATCCTTATCACCACACTTTGGTATGCAGATGAAAAATGGGTAGTCGAGGAGGATCTGAAGAAATTGATTAGTGACCATTTCCAAGCTCTTTTCACATGCACAACCAACCCAACCTAATCCGATGTGGATGCCCTTCTAGGACACTTCACAACACTCAAGCATGGAAAACTAAGAGACCTGGAAGTGATGCAAATAGAATATGAGATATGGAAAATGCTAAAATACCTCTACCCATACAAGGCTTTTGGTCTAGATGGTACTAATAAATCTTTTCTCAAAAAGCACTGGAGAATGATCAAACATTCTGTAATTTAAACTATTCGAGATATTTTGCAAGAAAAACCTATTCTAGATGAAGTGAGAGACTCACGTATTGTGCTCACCCCCAAGGTAAAGAATCCTACATGGTACAATGAACTCCACCCCATATCATTGAATAACGCATGTATAAAATTAGCATCTAAAGTCATAGTGGAATGCCTTCTGATGTACATACCCAAATGGATAGCCCCTTCAGAAACTAGCTTTGTACCAGGACGTAAGATATCTGGTAATATTATCATTGTGCAAGAACTCATCCATATTATGACAAGGAGTGGTGCTGCTCCTTACAAGGACACATTCAAGCCAACTATCCCCTCCCAACCCGAGAGGTCAGGGTCCAGTAGTGGCCCATCCAGTGGTAGGTCAACTGGTAGCTGCAACACCTCAAGGAGAAACCCAACTTGTTGGACAATGGCAACAAGATTGAGTTTTCACCATAAAAAATGAAGAGACCCATGATAATGCCAAATGTCTAATATAGGGTAACCACCCCTAGAGTTCATTGATATCCTTTATTATGAAATGCAATAGTAGTTTGACTATCATGAAAACAATGTACGCATGCTTGATATCATGGGACAAAATGTAAAAGCTTTGTTTGACTCTGGTCTACGAAAACTTTCATTTTGAGAAATCTCACAACTATGCTTTGTCTGGACTTCAAGAATTTAAGATATGTTCTATAAGTTACTACCCTTAGTGGTCGAATCTTTTCATCTCTTTTGAAGACCCCAATTATACCTGTCAAATATATGAATAATGAACTCCCTACGGATTTATCTTTCTAGAATTGAATGACTTTGATGTAATGGTTGGAATGGACTGGCTTTATAACTATAATGCAAAGATAGAATATAGGGAAAAAAAAGACCAAGGAGACCAGTTCACCCACCCCTTACCATTATAGGTAGGAAGGATGATACCACTAGTATGTATGTGTTAGCTGTGAAGGCGGAGCGAATGGTAGCCAAAGGTTGTCTAGCATTCTTAGTTATAGTTACTGAACCATATCTAAAGGTGTGGCCCTTATAAGAAATAGAGGTAGTCAGGGACTATCTTCATGTGTTCCTAGACAATTTTCCTAGCATACCTCCAAAGAAAGAAGTGGACTTCTTGGTAGATCTAGCTCCCGATACACACCCGATTTCCAAAGCACCTTACATGATGGCTCTCACCAAGTTGTTTGAGTTGAAAAAGCAAATACATAAACTTTTAGACAAGGCTTCATACAAACCAGTACTTCCTCATGGGGGAATCGATCCTCTTTGTCAATAAAAAGGATGGATCACTCTGTGTGTGTATTGACTATCAAATGATAAAGTAGGCTACCATTAAGAACAAGTATCCTCTACCCAATATTGATGACATGTTTGACCAGCTTAAAACTTCTTGAATTATTTGCAAAGATAAACCTAAGATCCGATTATCACCAGTTGTGAGTCAAGAGTGAGGATATCACAAAAACCAATTTTCAACCTCGCTATGGCAACTATGAGTTTTTGGTTATTGCTTTTGGGTTATCCAATACCCCTAGTGTCAACCCTTCTGTGATACCTTTGTCATCATGTTCATAGATGATATCCTAGTATACTTAAATGACCTAGACCAACACCGTGAGCACCTAGACAAAGTCCTTGATATCCTAAGGAAGAAGTTTTTTTTGGAAATTCTAGGAGTGCGATATTTGGATAGACGAAGTCATGTTCCTCGGGCACATTATATCTGGAGGAACTATTTCCGTGGACCATGCCAAGGTAGCGCCGTTTGAGAATGACCATCTCTGAAGAACGCCTACAAATACACACTTCCTAGGATTGGACAGGTATTACTAGAGATTCATCAAGGATTTCTCCCAGACTACTTTTCCTTTGACCAAGTCCACTCAAAAAGACAAAAAGTTCATTTGGTCTGATTTGTGTGAAGCCCATTTTAAGTAGTTGAAGGAAAAACTTACCTCCACCCCTCATTCTCACCATACCTTTGGGTAATTAAGGTTTCATCATCTTCACTGACACATCAAAGAAGGGCTTAGGATGAGCTCTAGAGCAAAACAAGCATGTGGTTGCCTTTTCTTCTAGACAGCTCAAGCCCAATGCGTTGAATTATCCAACACATGATCTGGAACTTGCAGTTATTGTCTATGGCTTAAATATTTGGCAAAAATACTTGTATGAGGATACCTTCAACATCCTCACTGATCATAAGACCCTAAAGTATTTGTTGACCCAAAAAAACCTAAACTTGCACCAAAGACATTGGATGGAATACCTAAAAGACTTTGACTTTGCCACAGCTTACCGTCCTGACAAGGCCAATGTGGTTGTTGATGCCCTCAGTAGAAAGTGTCTCATTGTGCATCTAGTTTGGTTAGCCTGTGGAAGAGACTAGACAACTTTACTCAGTCGACACCACATATGTTGGAAGATAGGATTCATCTTTCCAATATCCAGATCAAGCCTGACCTATTGTCCCAGCTTGTAGCAGCATAGTTCGCCATCCCAGAGTTAGAAAATATGAAGGATTTGTTGGAAAAACCTCAAAACACACCTCTAGTTGGGTGTGGATGGTGGAATTAGATACAAGGGTAATATTTGGGTTCCTGGGGATTCTCATCTGAAGACTCGTATCTTGCAAGAATCCCATTGGTCTAAGTATACAGTCCACCCCAGTACCACAAAGATGTTTAAGGACCTCCAGTGATACTTTTGGTGGTCAGGAATGAAGAGATACATAGCTTCATATGTAGCAAGTTGTCTCACATGCCAGATGGTGAAGGTTGAACATCAATGAATCAGTGGATTGCTACAATCAGTTGAAATTCCTAAGTGGAAATGGGTCCAAATCACTATGGATTTTGTGGTGGGTTTTTCCAAGAAAAAGACAGTTCATGACACAAAATGGGTTGTGTTAGACCACCTAACCAAGTTAGCACACTTCCTTGCCGTAAAGATCACTGCCAAGGTATCAGACTTAGCTTAACTATATGTTAACAAATGTTTTGTTGGCATGTTGTTTCAAGTTCAATTATCTCTGATCATGACCCTAAGTTTACTTCTAAGTTGAGAAAACAAGCGCATGAAGAACTCGATACAAGGTTGAAATTTTGCATGGATTATCACCCCTAGACTAATGGTCAGACAGAAAGAACAATCCAAACTTTAGAAGATCTATTAAGAGCATGTGTGCTCGATTGGGGGGATCATGGGAGCAATACTTACCCTTTGCTGAGTCTGCCTATCATAATAACTACCAAGCTAGTTTGGAATGCCTTTGTATGAAGCTCTTTATGGGAGATCATGTTAGTTAGTGCTTCACTGGTCTGATGTCAGTGAGAGGACCTTATTGAGGTCAGAATAACTGTAGTTGTATGCCGATAAGGTTACTTTGATCAAACAAAGGTTAAAGAGATCCCAAGATCGATAAAAGTCATATGTTGATGCAAAGCAGATAGATTTGCACTTTGTTTTAGGTGAATGTGTTTATGAAAATTTGACCCCTCTGAGCCATAGCTAAGAATAGAGGAAAATAGAGTCCTCGATATGTGCGTCTATTTGAGATCATAGAACAGGCTGATGAAGTTGTTTATAATTTAACCTTACCTCCATAATATAGTATGATGCATGATGTTTTCCATGTGTCCAATCTGAAGAATTATGTAAGGATCATATCCATGTGTTGAGCATTGAGCCTATTAAACTCCAAGGGAGGCTGACATACCCTGAGTCACATATGAGGATATTGGATACCAAGGTGAAAGATCTCAGGAATAAAAAGATAGAGATGGTAAAGGTTCTTTGGAATCACCATGGAGAGGATGAAGCCACATGGGAGATAAAGAAAGACATGGAAAAGTCCCATCCTAAACTCTTTGTATGATTATTTGAATTTTGAGGAAAAAATTCTTGTAAGAGGGGAAGGATGTTATAACATGGTTTTTGACATGTATTTATATAATTTAAATGCAATTATATGAATAAAAAGGACATATTGAAAATTTGGTGTGCTTTTTTTTGAAAGTATGGTTTTCCCTTACAAATTTCCATTTGTTATGAATTTTGTGGTTTTTATCAATTATATTAGTCCAAAAATGGATATAAGGAAAAAGGTAAGAAAATCAATATTAAGAACATGCAAAAGATAATGGTGAACAAATAAAGATCTTTTAAGAATTATGTGGAATTCTCTAGAAAATGGTATGGGTAACCACTAATGGTTGATTTTGTGTCCACATGATTCCTAAAAAGCAATGTAACGAAAATACAAAATATAGAAAAGATAGAAAGAGAAAAGGGTTGTTTTGGTGCCTTAAATACATTAAATAAGGAGAAAACTTAGAAATTAAGATAATCATATTTTACTTTGAATTTTAACCTCAAACTTTTTCCACACATAGATAAAGTCAATACGAACTTTTTGTTAAAATTTGGGATAAAAAGGATTAAATATGTGAGAGATATGGATTTTATAAAAAATCCTTAAAGTGAGAGAATTATGGAAGATGTGCATAAAATGTCACAAAATTTGATTCACACTCAAACTATACCCAGACCCCCTTTAATTATCACACAGATTGGAAGCAGTTGGATCTTGATCCAACAATCATCTAATTATCACCTAGCTCACAATAGATGGGGAAAGTGGGAGTAGGTGAGCATGGATTTCCAAACCAAATTCCTTGTCATTCATTACACGAACAAGTTGGGAAACCTTTCCATTAGCTTTGTGAGGCTGAGACAAACCCACCTACCCTAGGTTTGCCTTATGTGGAAGACTATAGGTTTTTCCCAAATCACCGAGCCATTGATACCCAACCCAGGACTATAAAAGGATACATGATTCCTATGCAAACCATTTAAGAGATCACGAAGATCACATCCAACTCCCTGAGCATGCCTCTATCCTCAATTGTGTTGCCTACCCCTTCCTTCATCTTCACCTCCCCTTGATACATTGTCAGAGAACTTCTTTGTCATTGTGACGACTCTAACCATCACCAAAGGAATTAATGCATTCAATAGGTTCATCGGGGACAGGCGAAGGTAATAGCACCTTCACTCGACGCTCAAAGGATTGGACCCTCAAAGTCAACTAGTGCATTGACTGACTGCTCGCATGAGAAGGAAGAACCAAGGAAGAAGAAAAATAGTGGTGAAAAGATTGAAATACCTCTCCTTTGGAACATGTAAGTCATATTGGTCTTTTCATCCCTTTTTTGGTCTGGATAGAGCAGAGACACGCAAGCCCATGCAGTCTAGGTGGCACGAGCTCATAGTCGGCCCAGCCTAGCTGGTAAGGATGGGACCGGGCGCACTGCCAAGTGGCGGCCTGTGAATGGCTGAAATAAATTAAAATTGTAAAAATGATAATAAATCATAGGATGATCCAATGATAGCATGTAATATGTGAAAAATGATCAGAACAATACGAGGAATGCAATAACAATATAATTAAGATGTAGATCTATCTCAAGTTGTGGAAGTACCCAAAGTTTCTTCCTTTAATGTGTTTGATGCATAAAAACCCTAATTTCTAGGTTCCGATGACCTTGATATGTTTAATTGGTCTTAATAGTCAAAGAGTGGCATTTTTGGTTAAAAAAGATCTTAGATATATTTTTAGTTTGATAATTCATTAATTGATATATTAGGTTTTTCTTGAAATCAAAAGTGTGTATGATGATAAAATTAGGGTTTGTAAACCAAAACAGCATGAATAAATGATAATTCGAGTTTGGGAAGCTAAAAACTTAGTGAAATCTTACTTGGACCCCAAGTCAATCTTAATGGTAGATTTAGGATAAAATAATGATACATGTGTATCATGCTTTAATTTTAGGGTAGTTTCCTGATTGGTTGCTCTTGTTACCTTTTTGCTTGTACATCAAGTTAATTCTAAGGAAGGTATGTGGTTATGCCTATGACTACCCAACTTAAATGATTGCCAAGGTTTTTCAAGGTTTGTCGGATTGATTGCAAATCAAGTAGTTGGATGTTTATTTAATTGCCTACAATCTATATAGTCACTATGAATATCACATGATATATGAATAACTTGCTCGAACACCTCATACCAACTCTAGAAGTTTGAGAAATGAATAAGAGAGAGACAATAACTGAGATGACTAGGACAAAGCTCCACAATGGGATGCTCATAATTAGAACCAAGCCCCAGATTGGGATGGTCATATGAGATCAGGCCCTAGATTGGGAAGACCAACATGGAACCAAGCCCCAGATTGGGATGGCGGACTAGAGTCCACTGTAGGGGCAAGTTCCTAAGAGAGAGTATCCCAAAGGTTGAGTAAGAATGAGATGAGAAGTTATTAAAGAAATGTAAATTTTGATTATGTAACAATAATTTCTTAAGAATGTTGTTACACCTAGATGCACATATTTTGTTTCACCAACATAGCAGTATAAATTGTTATACTGACCGTGTTTTTGTTTCATGGAATTTTAGGGTAAACTTCTAGTAATCTACAATTAATTATGAAAGATGGACATCCAGAGAAGAAGGCACCAAAGAAAGAATTAAATGTAATTCTGGAGGATATATTTAGATAGTTTTTATTTCCAATTACAAACAATATTTTCCCTTTCCATTTAACTATAGTGGATAGTCTATCATTTATATTGTTCAAACGCTTTACCCATGTAGTGAAATTTTATAATTATTTGTATTTATTTGATAAACCACAATCCTATAAATATGGTAATGGCCCTTGCCCTCTCGGTTTGGCTGAATAGAGGATAAAAGGGGGAGGGGATTGTAATAGGAACCTAGACTGGATAACTACATCAAACATATACCACAACATTACCTTCTCATATATGAGATCATATAAAAAGAATATGAGAAATTTTTTAGAGTACCAACTGAAAGCAATGGTTTTGACCCTCTAATAAAAGTTTTTTCATAGAAGAAGCATAATTTTCATTCTAGATAACTTGTACTCAGACCCATGATCGATGCATCGAGTTCACTTGGGATATTTTTGGTGTGTATGTCCTAAGAGTCAGTCAAATGATAATTGTAAAGAGACACTTTGAAATTTATTTAATTAATAATTAACACATTTTCATTTGTTATGTTTGCTTTAATATGAGATTATTAATGAACATAATAATCCTAAGAATGGATGACTCAATGACATGTTTTTTGGGATGATGACCTAAATATGAGACCATGCATATCTTAAGAATATTCATTCTTGTTTAATTTCTCTAGTCGGATATTCATGTAATAATTAGGGCAACAATAATACATCAAAACTAGTGTGTTTATAGACTATTGACTATGTCTCGTTAGTCATGGTATTTGATATCAAGTAAGAAACTAGGTACTTCTTATGAGCAAGTATACTAGACAAACCCGACTTTGGAATGATATATGGAAGCCAATAATGGTAGTCAGAATCATATCTCCAAGTGATAATGGTGATTGGATCCTTAGTAAGGAAATCACTACAATGATCACATGATATTTAATGTATTTTGATAGTATTTATCATGACCTTGAATAAGGGTTTCCATACATATAGTGCTTGGGTGCACTGTGATCAAGTGGATTACTATGAATTATGTATATGGAATCCATCCATCTTATTGAAGTGATATCCTAAAATCTTGATGAGTTAGGATATGAAATATGTGTACATTCTCATGTGCATGAATTAAGTGTGTTTGTTAAAAACAAGTGTACATGTCAGTGTAGTATAGGGACTGAAAGAGACTTGAATGTCAATCTCAGGGAATTGGGACATCTAGAGTCTACTACTAACCAAAATAGATTAGCTAGGCCTAAAAAAATAGTTGGTTGGATGATTAAACAAAGAATGAGAATTAAATAGTAGAGAATTATAATGGATTGATGATTAGATATATGGAGTCTTTACAATACCAGTTTCATCACATTTTTACCTATGCATGTGTTCTATCCAATTAACACACATTATTTTGCTTCTTTGAATTACACATCCGTATCATGCACCACTTGCTCTTGAAGTGTAGTACATTTTTTAACTCACAATGTTAATATAGAAAGTCAAATGATGTGATATCTCTCTAGAAAATCCACATCACAATGGTTATCCCTCTTCCACATTGCATTATTGACTATGTTGATAATGACATATCTAAATATTAATCTTGTTCTTTCAGTAATTAATAATATAATACATATTCATGGTGATCAAGCATAAATAAGACAATGATGGACTTCCATTATCAAAATCCAAAGAAAAGACAACTTATATTAAATTAGACATAAGCATGCACAAAGTCAACACTAAGATACCCTGAGGACCTAAAGAATAGGGGGTTTAGCTCCTCAGACTCAACATAAGATCAAAGGAAGAATTGGAGGAGAAGAACAACGTTGAGAATGTAGAATGTCCCTATGAAAAGATGTAAGATTGATATCCTCTAAATGTTTCCACAATTGGTCATCGTTTCCACCATTGAAATACTCCATAGAGGTGATGGGATTAAACTTGATCCACATCTCCTTATCTCTTTCAACTTGGTCTCTAGTCGTTAATTAGATGGTTGATCCCCTTTTCATAGCAATCCTCTTAGGTTTCGACCAAAGAGGGTAAAACATAAATTATCAAGCAAATTGTTGGATTTTCTTTGTTAATCATGAATGTTAGGCAAATCTTAGTTGCACTGACTAGGAACTCATTGTGACCAAGTTCTCTCTTTACTCAAATAGTGTTGGTAATCTTAATGCCATTGAATTGAGTTTAGGTGGTAATGAGTTTTCTCAAAGGTTATTCTAACCTTCTTTTCGATGCCAGTGAGCTGACTATCATTGGTACCAAGTGGCATATCAGTAGTTTTCAACATTGTCTCAGTGGTACAGAGATTACTCCATGATGAAGCCTTCTTTTCCATCATGTTAGTGGTACTGGCATAATATTTATGGTATTGTATTTCTTCAATTTGTACTTGAATTGTCTGCAATAAAGAAAAAAACATTAGGCAATAGTAAAATATAATAATCTCAACACAAATACACGAAAGTAATATAAATGGATGCACAATAGCTATTTTAGGTTATGTTGGCGAAAGAAGCATAAAACACATGAATATTGAAAAAAATCCAACCAAATATGCCTAAATTAGCCCAGAATTTGGTAGTGAAATCATGTACATCAAACTCCCTAATCTTGAATATTGAGCATCCTTGAGCAACACTTCTTTGGATTTAGTTGAAATAGTAAAAAAAGAGACACATACGATATCATGCCAACCATCCTGAACTCAATTGACCCAAACCAGTCATTTCCAACAAGAAAGAAAACTACTACTATACAAGTGACCACCTATAGAAAAGAATAACATAATATTTTAACCATTAAACACACAAATAAGATGAAGTAGAGAGATATCATGGAAAGTCCAAACTATGTGGAGTGTGTTGCAAGATCTGCCCATCTACACTACTTTGTTCAAAATTTCATCTCCATGGATGTAATTTCTTGAATATGATTGAGAGAAGGGAATATAACTTTATTGGTGGTTTACCATGCAGAGCAGTGGGTGGATGGAATGGGTGGCACAAAATATAAATTCACACATATTCCAAGTCATTTGTACAACAAAATAAAATGATGTGCCAAGGTGATGGTTGCAAGGAAATTGAATATGTCCTAATGCCTAATATTTCTAAGGGAATGATGCATGCTAATGATGAGTAGTGGTGAATATGTCTTAACATAGAATTTCACAATCTTATTCTTTATTTATGTGAGATTTGATTCTTTTCTTCTTTTTAATTTTTTACATGCTTTTCCTCCATTCTTGTTTATACTCCTATTTTTTATCATCCTTTTGATATCCATAGATAAAGGGCAATTGTGCCTTTTCACAAAATAAGGACAAGGAATAAGGGCTTCTACAATTTTTTGCTCTCTTTTTCAAGAAAAGATGAGGAAAACATATATTATAGCTTCATGAATTATGCAAATGCAGAAGGCAAGAAAACATGTATGAACTGTACATAAACTAACTTTTATGATCTAATTCAAGCTAAATTTACATGATTTTTCTCATTAATTGTCATGCAATCAAAGATGAAAATGACTTGAATCATGAAGGTCGTCCTATGGTGGTGTTTAGAGTGAAATGAGGGTGGATGAGTTCATGTTATTGGGATATACACGCTTTCTAACCATGACATGTATCTCTGCTATTAACTCATATGTCAAGGTGATCCAAAATCTTTTGTTGAATTCACATAAAATATGATGCTATTTCTTGGTCAAATTGGACTCAAACACCATCTTCATTCAGAAGGAAAGGGAAGAATTAGGTGCTAAGTTATCCACATATGTCTAAGGATTGAATAATCCACTCAATTCCACATGTAGTATACTCTTAAAAATATATATTCAAATTTTAAGAGTATGGATACATAGAGATCATCACTTCCATCGATACCAATGTGAGCAATGTACTTATAAATTGATGTTTACCCTAGATAGATGTGACTACATGAAACAAAATTGGAAAAAAACATGAACTAACTAAGATGCAAACAAGGACAAAGCAAAAAGTAAGATAGAAAGATACAAGACAAGATGGATGCAATATAAACTCATTCCATAACCCCCTAATTTTGAATTTAACAATGTCCTTATTAGTAATAATCAAACCCAGAGGTGGAGTGTGTGTATTAGGTACTCAAGCTCTAGGTGGATAGGATGTTCCTAGTGGAAAATGTGGATCAAGTGGGTATTATGTGTTGGTGAGATGGGGTGGATAAGATGGCACTAGTGGTGGCGGTGGGTATAAAAATAGCCTTGCCTTCCATAATGGTCATAGAGACACTACTATCTTTACTTCACATATTACATTCACCCTTAGAAGTTTTCCTGATTTCATAGGATAAGTTTCTTGTTGGAGAACATTGCCTTCTCATTTGTGAAGATCTACTCATGGTTGTGGAAGAACCTTTCTTGATGGGCAATCTGATTCATCATCTTATGTTGCTATTGCTGGCCTATGTAAGTGGAGTTGAGCATGTTGTGCATACCCTCAAAAGAGTATCATCCCTCCTATTACAGAGTCGAGGTAGGATAATAAGACCCTCAGGCATGCAGGATATGGTGTGGCCTCCTTAGAGTCCTCACCAGTGTATGTACTACCTCCATGACTTCTTTTGTATCCATCATGTATATTCCTTATTGTCATCCACTTTGTCCTATTTTGTGTCTCCCACATTATCATCTAGCTAGCATAGGTGATCTAGATCAATAATTTTGAAGATTGGGTTTGGAAGGGTTTTCTCACCCATCTTGGAGATGGTATTGATGATATCTCCATACCTAGAGAAGATTTTGGCATTGAAAAAATGTTTAAAGTCCAAGTCCCCTTTCAAATCCATTGTCTAGAGGTGGGAGAGATCAAGATTGAAGTAGATGGTGATCCTCATGATGAGATTGCCAAAGTAGATTGATAACCTTCTCTCTCTCTCTCTCTCTCTCTCTTGGCCACTTAGTATGCATGTCTAAGGAATAATGTGCCTAGGTTGACCATATCGCTCCCTAGAAAGAGGAACATTAATAGCATGACTAGGTCCATTGCCTAAACCTTCCCTTACTCCTAAGTAGACCTAGAGAACAAGGTGTTTGCAAGAGTCAGTGAAGAAGATAGGAAAAGGGATGCTCGATGTTAGTGACAATGGAATGGTTCCAGCTAATCTTGGCACAAGATACCATTCCCATAAGATTTCTCCATGCCATGGAATGGATGGACTCATCGAGGAAACGTCTCATTTCATGGTTTTCCCTCCCAAAGACTGCATTGAAATCCTCCAATGTAAGATGGTGGGTGGAGTTGTAGATCTTGAATTTCCCCCAACGATCCTCCCACTCTTAGCTCCTGGTGTTGTGCTAAGAAGAACACCTCCAACAAAGATGACACCAATGTGATTTTTGGGTATGTTTGCCATCTCCCATGTAGCGGTCAGTGGAATCCATCCTCTAGCCAACACACACCCTATGTATATTTTAAATGAAGCTGAGTTGGTCCATGAAGACCTCATCAACGTTAATAGGTGGCCCCGAAGTCACGCTTTCAAGCTTGGTGTATCAGTTAGGACCTGTTTGGTAGGGTGTAGCCGGATGAAAAAATGTGTGTTTTATGTACATTTTTATATTGAAAACTCACACAATTGCACCCTACTACACCCAACCAAACTAACCCTTATTCCTCTCATCACTTCTACGATCCATATCGTGCAAGGGGATGTACTAAGATGAAGTTGCTAGGAGGAAAATCCTTCTTGATGGGGTAACTTGTTTGCTGTCAAGAAAGAGAGAGAAAGAAGATGTGATCTCAATATTATGGTTTCTTGAAAGAGAAGTTCTTAAGGAAACTCATAGAAGAGTGCTCAAGGAAGGCATGTCAGATTTATGAGAAATGCAAAGGTATCCTCCTCTTATATATGATAAGATGAACCCCATCGATAAAAAGTTTGTTCCACCAACTTGGAATTTGGTGGTATCAAAATGCACTCCTATCTATGTGCTCTCGAATTCTGTCATTGGTACCAAAAATTTTAATTTGAAGAGGCACTGACTTGAGGATTATACCATGATAGTAGTATTGTCTGAAGTCATTGGTACTGACGTCAGAAATGCCATAGATGGGGTGTTTTATCATCTCTTGATTTGAAAATTTGTGGCCCTTGGATAGGAGGCCATAGATTGTGCATCACCTAGGACTCAATGGTAGCAAATGGCACGTATGATCCACCGACAACTTACTATGCACCTGCAAAGACACATCTATAAACATGTAAAGTGATTTCGGTGTTATTGACTGCTCGGTTGTTGCCATAAAATTTTTCCTTTACAATCATGTTAAAATTAAACTCGGTCTTGCTAGAACAAACTGGCATGTCAATGCCACTGTTATTTTACTATAGGTCATGCATCAAAGGAGTAAGTAATCTAAAAAATGTGTGTTAGTGGAACGCATGTGGATTCAGTACAACTAAAATTTTCCTATAGCACTTAACCAAAATCCATGAGTAAAGTCAGTACCACCAACTTGAAGTTAGTGGTAATGAGATCTCTGAAGATCAAACTACTAATGTCAGGTTTTAACAAACAAATCAATCACAGGTATGAAAGTTTACTTTGATGCCATTGACTTTCACCTGTATATTCATCTAAAATCGTTCACCTCTGAGTCTGAGTTAGTTCCACTGGCTAGGTAGTCGGTGGTATAGACATTTTTCTGTCAAATTCTCAATTCTTGAGTGATGGCGCATCAGTGCCAGCAACTTGAGGGCTGGTGGTACCAATTTCTCCATGTCCTTGTATGCTAAACAAACTCATCGCACATCATGAAGTTTCGTGAAAAATAATTAACAACTACAACGATACAAAATCAAAACTAAATCTACTGAAAAAATAATAAAAAAATGTGGCTTGCCTCCCACCAAGCGCCCTTGTTTATATTCTTAGGCTCAAAAAAGTCACTTGAAATCAAGTGGTAGCCTAGATATTAAGCTCTTCATGACTCATGAACTATCTCTCCCCCATAGTAATGTTTTAATGTATGCCCGTTGGTTTTGAAAATCTGGATCCTCTCTTAACTCCACTACTACATGGGCGTACACCTTGACTACGGTGTAAGGGTCGGTGAATCTAGATCTCAACTTCCCTGGTGCAAGTTCAACCTTGATTAAACAATAGAACTTTTTCCCCCAGTTTGAGTGACCTATGAAATATAATCCTATCATAAATCTTCTATGTATGCTCCTTAAAATTGAGCACCTAGTCTAATATCATCTAGCTTATTTAACTCAATTTTTCACTTTTCACCTCACCAAATAGATCTAAATTTAATTCCTTACGCACCCACATATGTTCTAATTCCATTGGTGGTGACATGCCCTACGTAAACTAATCTATATGGTGGGGTACCTATGGGAGTAGTGAAAGTGGTCTAATATGCCCAAAGGACACCATTTAATTTCATGATCCTTTAAGTTCATGTGTTATAGAGAACTACATAACCTCTCTATTGGAGACCTCATCTTTGACCATGAGATTGGGGGTGATCGGGTGTGCTTACCTGGTCAAAACACCATATTTATTCAACAACACACCAAACTGATGTTTTGTGAAATGCAAACCTCGATCATTGATAATCATCCTGGGCACCCCAAATCTGCAAAAAGTATTATTCTTCACAAACTTGCAGACAATATTTGCATCATTGGTCCTAAAAAATATGACCTCTACCCACTTGGACATGTAATCAATAGATAACACAGTTTATAAGTTTCAATTGGAAGACATGAATGGTCCCATCAAATTGATCCCCCATAAATCAAATTTTCTATTTCTTGAAACACAGTGAAGGGCATTTTGTGCCTCTTGGATATGTTTCCAGTCTATTGACACACATTACATATATTCACACATTTACATGTGTCTTGAACAAGGTCGGCCAATAGAAACTGCACTCTAACACTTTAGCAGTTTGAGTAAGAAAATTAATGGATTTGTATAAAATGGTACATATAAGTAGAAAACATGACATATGGTCTAGAATAATATGGCGGTCAAGTTTTCTCCTTTGGCGGGGTCTAATAGGTTTAAGTAATCAATTTGAATTCTATGTTTATTTTACCCAAGTTGACTGACTTAGTTATTCAACTAGAGAGTCTAGTTTATCTTCTAACCAGTGTTCAGAGCAGGGGGAAATATGGTAGATATCTCAGGAACATTTGATAGAGGAGGATTTCTTATATGGCAAATTTAATCGACTCAATAAGTCAATTTATACTGACCATTGATGATAATATGATTGACCAGGGAATCTATAGCTATAGTGGAGTTACCAAAGGAATCCAAAAGCAAGCCAACTTAGTCATCCAACTAGTTATTAGATAGAACAACTAATGATTATTATTCTCTTTACTAGAAAACCTAAAAGGTTCAACTACTAAAAATTTGAGTGTTTCCCTTTTATTCAAGGTTTTACATGCCACTATTCATCATAATTATTGTACAATTAAATGACTAGTAATAGTACAACAGAAAAAATGCATACAATCATATAAAAGGATATAAATTCTAAAATACACTATATATAAAAATATATATTCAAATAATTTTGTTTTAATATATTTTTTCCTACACAAAACGTATTATTTAGTTGTGGAAATTGTGAGAGAAATTTTAAAAATTAAGAAGAGAAATGGCCAAAAAAATCCAAGAGTGGTAAACGTGGGTAATCATTTTTTTTTGAAACATGCTTGATACTTCTTATTATTCAAACTTGAGCAAACTTACAAATGATAAATGGAAACAACTGAATTTAAATGTGGTATTATCAATACCATTACAACTAGTGGACACTAGGTCCATCATCCTCTCAGCAATGTGAGAGTTGAGAGAGTTTTTAGGGTGAATGTTACCCAGGGAAATGACACCCAGGTCGTCTTCATGCGATGGATAAAACATCAAAAAATCCATTCTCACAACGAGTGGTTCTTCATGTGCTGTGTAGGATAAAAATCCACTGATTTGACTGGAAAAACTAGCGTGATCATCTGACAATACATATGAATAATCTAGTTTTTACTCTGGCAACCCTCAACTCTGTGCTCCTCCTAACCTTCTGGTGGACTGTACTGAGTTACTGTTTCTGAAGCCTATTCAGTAATGGTTTCCTCCCCACTACGCCTAAGACTTCTTCTTCTTTGTTCCAGGGGTGTAAAAGCCTTGGCTTTACCCTTCCTTTTCATCTTGGTACTACTGCCATTGACATTCCTTCCCAACCACGATACTGTCTCCTTTCTTAGTTTTGTTATATTTTGTCCTTACTGTAGTAGTATCATTTTATGTAGTTTCCTTGAATGATATATCATTTGTAAACATATATGTACCATCTGCCCCTTCTCCAAACTCAATCACCTCATCAATGTTGAGGTAAACAACTATATATGATTCCTTTAGACTCTCCGTCTGCCCTCCTTCTATAGCTGTCTCAGTATTTCCAACTTTGTAAGTCATATTTGATTTCCCCCCCCCCCCCCATGTTTGTAGTCTTGGTTTCACCCCCTTCCTTAAGTCATGTATTCTTTTTCCTCTTCCAAACCTTTATAGATCCTCTAGTCCCTTCCTGCCTATTTGTATTAGGTTCTGAGGTCTTTTCTATATCATTCATTTCTTCTTGCTCCACATCCGCTAACCTTGCAAAACTGTAGCTGCCATTAGTTTCCATTGTAGTTTCAGCTTGGTTCCCTCGCCTCCTCTTGTTTCCTCCTTGTCGCTTTTTGAGTTTGCCATTTGTGAGTATCCTTCAATCTCTGGTCCATTTGCTCTTTCTGGGTGTTTATGTCAGTCTTTGCCACCTGGTCTGGGCAGAATTTGATTTGTGCCCCATTTTTTTTACAACTTGTACAGCAGAGAGCTGAAGCTTCATATTCAACCAAATATTTGATGCCGTTAATAACAATAACTGGAACCAGTGCAAGCGTCATGTTAACTTCAACTGCTAACCAAGAAAATCTACTTTGGGATCTATTTGCTATGTGGAAATCGATCTTTATCAGCCTCCCAAGTGCCCTTCCTATATACTCGTACATGGTTAGAACGTAGAGGTGTAGGGGCAGATGTAACCTTGCAAGAGATTGAAGGCAAACCTGCAATTGAAATTGATCCAGAAGCCGAAGAATACCTCATACGATCATGGCAGTATGCCGTGGTTGTAAAACTCATCGAAGTAGATATTGGGTATATGACATTAAAGGATAGATTACAATTGCTTTGGACCCCTAGCGGCAGATCCAACATGTTTGAACTCGACAAACATTACTTTATGGTACAACTATCTTGCAGGAGAGACTTTGACATGGCCCTCATTGGCATCCCGTATAAGATATTTGGACGCTTCCTTATGGTGTGGGAATGGACTCCGACCTTCACACCATCTGAAGAGCTTCTAGCACACATAGTGACTTGGGTGCGTATCCCAAAGGTGGGTAATCATTGGTTACGTAGGAGTTTTAGTTTTTTTTATTCTTCACTTTTCTACCTAAATCTAGTAAAAATCAGAAGTAATGTTTGGTTTAGCAATCTCTTTCTCTTTACCTTATTGTTCTTATCCTTGTAAGACCAATGTACGTACATGAAGAATAGAGAACATCTCCATAACTGTGAAATTTGATTCAGCCAAATTTGCGTTCAATGATATAATTATTAACGACCAACAAGAGTGATAATCAACAAGTGAGGTGAAATTATCAATTTAACCATGATTGTATATAATTCTTATACGAGTGTGGAACTTTGACATGGTCATATTTCTACTATTCTTGAGGGAAAAACATGGAATTGATATTTCTTATGATTAAATGAGTGTAATATATCAGATTTTTTTTCATATCGAGAGTGAGCCCTTGTGGAACTCCTACTAATACATGCCAAGGCCTTCAATCTCAGTTATAGTACCTAGGTTTAAAGGAGGATTCTAGATATCTATCTACCTTGTACATCCATTGAGGACAAAAATGAAGATCCATGTTGCAAACTTGAGAGATATTTGAGTTTATCATAGAGTCTAGTCCCTACTCTAAGTCTTTTGTGTTGTTTTTATAGCATGTTGTGATACTTTCACATATTGTGGCACACTTCATGATAGCATGTAAAATGATTTTAAATGTAAATTATATGATATAATTTAACTTCATGTACTAAGTAGGGAATGATATAGTATATAATTTATATTTTGTTGTAACTTACACCAAAATAAATAAGTTTCCTAGTGTTGTAAGTTTGTTTCCAATTTAGTAATCTTAGAATAAATTTATAGAATTTTTCCTTAGTAAATCATCATATAAATGGAAAGAAAAAGTAGGGTGGATGTGATTAGCATACAAGAATGGTTAGTCTAATTTCACCATTGGCATTTACCCAATCCCCAGGCGGGTTTGGGACTCATCAATCACATTGATTCTTGAAATCTAATTATCAATCCTAACATCTCAAATAAAGTATCCATAGAATAGGACAACCTAGAAATATGTATTCTAAGGTTCATATCTTGCTTTTACTTACATACTTCACAATGACATGTGTGACTACTAAGGAAAACCATGTTGCAGATCACATTTATGACCATATTCAGTATGTTATGCTAGGGTTTTATCCCCTTTTACCATATTAGCCTTTCTATATATATTAGCTTAAATTGGGGGTTCTAGGTTTCATAGATTCTGTTGGGAACTTAGTGACTAATTTCTCTTTGTTATAGCTTACTTTAGTATTCATCAAATTAATTGAGGCAATGTATTCAATATGCATTACTTATTTGTTCCCAACTTACCCTTACCACCCCATTATCACTGTCATGTAGATTTCTTACACATAAATTCCAATATGTAAAATTTAATAAAAGAATAGCTATCATGGTTACGTAGTATCACTTCCTCACCATATTCACTACATATGTATATTCTTGGTTATACATACATATATATATGTATGTATATATATATATATATATATATATATATATATATATATATATATATATATATCTATATATATATATATATATATATGCAAATGAAGTGGCACCCCAGTGGTGAAAGTGATGATGTAATACCGGGAGGTCATGAGTTCGAACCCAGGCGATGGGATGAATGAATCACCAATTTTTTTTAATATATATATATATATATATATATATATATATATATATATATATGTATATATACATACATATATACATATATATACACATACATATATATATATATATATATATATATATACATACATATATACATATATATACAGATACATACATATATATATATATATATGTTCCATCTTTAATACCCTCGTGGGTAGCTATCCGCTCCCTATTTTGGTTACTTTTTTTTAGTTTCTTACTTTTGTCATGTAGAGGGTTACTTTACCTTGCAAACTGTAAAGTTTCATGCATAGATAGTTAGGTTTGCAACAGCAGATTCAAAAATATGGTTATATACATATCTGCTGTGTATTTTTCACGGATTTAATTTTTTAGTCGCATAGTTACTTTTTTTTATCAAAATAGTTACTTTTTTTATAGCAATTTTACTTTCCTGACCAGAAGAGTTACTTTTTTGGTTTCCAGGTAGCGAACTCCATGTTACCCGTGGGGGTATTAAATGAACGCCCATATATATATATATATATATATATATATATATATATATATATATATATATATATATATATATATATATATATATATATATATATATATATATATATATATATCAAGGAATACTCATGTTCATGACCAGGTCGCTCCCAATGCGCAAGCCTAGTGTGCCTTCATTACAGAGAGAACGAACTCTATTATCCATGCCATGGAGCTCACTCAAAGTATGGGGTCCAACCCCCTTAACAAATTCACTCGCCCAAGTGCGACGGATTACATCATCCTTGTTGATGCTGCATTCCAAATCTCATCCTCACATGCTGGAATAGGAATCCACATTCTGAACAATCAAGGCAAATCCTTAAGAACTGAAGGCATCCCTCTACTAGCCATGTCCTCTCTACATGCTGAGTTGCTTGCAATTGTCATTGCAGCCATTGTTTGCAGAGACAACAACATGTTATCTACCTTGATCCTATCTGACTCTAGCACTTCGGTGAAGATAGTGAATCAGACTAAATGCTCCTTGCCGAGTCTCAAACAATTGTGGAGGAAATTTCATGTCATCAAAGCAACCCTCGACCAGCATCAGGTCATGTACGTCCCACGAGACCTAAACCAGGCTGCTGACAAAATTGCAAAAACCTGTTTAAATTCCTGCATCCCTATTACTTCACATTGTAACTGGCCGTTAAGGCCAACTGAGGAACTTGATATGGATCTCACGTTATTTTGGCTTGTTCTAGAGCACATGATGAATAAGAATTAAGCTCTAGGCTTCACAAAAAAAAAATAATGTGTGTGTACATCAACATAAGTTTTAAAATTATTATCACTCAAGTACACTAATACTAAAGTAGATGTCACAAAAAATGATATGTACATAAGTTAGTGATCCAAATTGTATCAAACAGTTTATATAGTTCAATCATACAAAAAACTAATGAGTGGCCCACTGTTGTGAATAATATGCTAACATATATAATGAATAAATTAACCTATTTATCTAGCATAAACACTATCTTATATGTTAATATCAATAATACTTGAAATAAAAGAAATATGTTTATACATATGAAAATGTATAAATAATACATTTTAAATACTTTATTTTCTTCACATTAAAATTTTAATTACTAGAATTTCGAAATATTTGAATTATTGAATTAAATCCATGAAGGTCGTTTCTAAATTGATGTTCTATTGACAAAAAGAAGGCCATACATACTTATATCTTCTTGTTAGAATATTCATATAGTCTTATTTTCTTTGCTTCAAAATGGTCACAAGTATGGTCACAAGTATCTTTTAATCAAAGTGAAGTGATGGAAGTGAAACCTAGGGGGCGTGGGGGCTCTGGCGATGGCGGCGGTGACGCCAAGAGGAATGTTGAATCCGAGGTGGATTGTGGAGGAATTGAAGGCAAATAGGATGGCAGATGATCTAGGGAAAGTCATGAGGAGGATGCATATGTGAATATTATCCCCCTGTCCCAGCAGAATGGAAAAGGATTCACGATCCCGATGCTAGGGTTACAGTTCAACTACTCAGGCCTAAAAGGGACACAAAACGAGAGGGACAAATCTCTGGACGCTAGCAAGAATCAGGTAAACAACATCAGTTGTGAGAACGGCCCCCAAACTGAAAACCAAGATCAACTGTATGTATGGGTGTAGAAATAGGGTATATGACCCTACATGATCGACCTAAATTACTCTGGAAGATCACAGGCTGATTCAACATGTATGAGATGGAAATGAGACATTTTGTGATCCCAGTCTTGTGCCAAAGGGACTATGATGAAGCTCTGATAGGGGGTCCCTGGAAGGTGTTTGGACTGAATCTTCTAGTGTGGGAGTGGTACCCAACCTTCAAACCTAGAGAGGAATATCCTGAACTGTTTGTGGCATGGGTGAGAATCGTGAACCTTCCTCTCCATCTATACGTCCCAACCATGTATGAGTATATCAGACTTGCACTCTGTAGGCTCATCAAGGTGGATGAGAATACAACTAGCAGGACAAGAAGTCGCTTTGCTAGACTGGCAATGGAATTAGACACCGCGAGAGAGCTGGCAGTAGCCATATTAATCAATGGAGTAGAGTATGAAGTTGTTCACGAGGGCCTCCCATGGGTGTGTGCTCTATGTGGACAGGAAGGACGTACCTCAAAAAACTACAATATAGAATATGCCATGCCAGAAAAAGAAGCCACCACAACACCAAATAACAATATGGCAACCAATAGAGAAGACAATAATGGAAATGTCCATAACTTAGATGAGGGTTGGCAGACATAGAATCATAGAAGAGGAAGAAGAAGGAATACACAGAACACAACAAAACACATGAAAATGCAAAGCACTAATCCGTTTGAAATCCTATGGGAGGAAGGGAATGGTGATCATGAAGTAGGAGAGAAGGATACGATGCCTATTAATGAACAACCCAGAAGAACCAATAAAGTGTGGAGAAAGAAGAAGGTGGACAAGTAGGGAGACAGAGGAAGTAATAAGAACAAAGTGCTTCAAGATATCATGAACACTACTAAAAATAATAAATCCAGTTCCAACCTCACTAAGCCAACACATGTTGCAGTGAATCCAACTGTAGATGAAGTGGTCAAAGTTATTGAGGTCAAGGAAGGGGACAAAGACATGGAGATAGCAGTCAATGCAGCAAGTGGTGCCACAATCCAGGAGCAAACATTGTCAGAGGAACTGAAGATAATCAATGAGGTTTTGGCAGACAGCAGACCAATCATCCCAGGAAGGAAATGTAAAGGCAATGGAACCAAAATGAAGAGGGCTAGTAAACAATGAACACTCACCTCAGCTGAACCCCGACAGAGAAGCTCGAGAAAGCCATGTCCGATCATACAGAACCCTGAGCCAGACGAACTACTTAACTGTGAGTCAGATGTGACAATAGCAACAGGGAGTGGTTTAGATGTAGAATCTAAGAAACAAAACGTGAACAACTATTCAGCTAAGATTATTGATGAAGGTAACGTAGATGATCCTGCCAGTTCATCTACCTATGTCTAATTTTATGTTAAACCTAATGTGCTAGTATTGGAAAGAAGGAAACACAGAGGAACCTCAGAGATTTAATGTCAATCCATAAACCTAAAGTGCTTTCCATAGTTGAGCCTTGGCTGAGTGGATCCAAAGCAACACAAACAATTAAGAAACTCGGCTTCAAGAAATCATTCCGGGTGGAGGCTCAAGGTTTTGCAAGGGGTATTTGGGTGTGTTGGAATGAAAGAGACTATGATCTGTCTATCATCAACTATCATCGCCAATTCGTGACTTGCTGCATTAACAAATCCACCTTGGTGACTTTCATTTATGCAAACTCACATTTTACAGTAAGGAAATTACTATGGAAACATCTGGTGCATATGGGGAACACTTTCACAAAACCTTGGATTGTCCTCGGAGACTTCAACACACCTTGTAATCCAGGATAAAAAAGTGGTAGTGTAAATTACAATTTCTCTAAAGCTAGGACGTTCCAAGAAATACTGATGGAAGCAGGCTTGTCTGACCTTGGATTTTCAGGACCCAAGTTCACATTCAAGAGAGGAATCTTGCAAAAACTATTAGATCGGGCAGTAGCCAATGCAGATTTCATTCACAAGAATCAACAATTTCTTGTTGAGCACCTTCCACAGCTGTAATCAGACCATAGCCCGATCTTAGTCAGATGCATCAAACAGCAAAGAGAAGCAGTGAATAGATTTAAAGCCAAGGCTATATGGGCAACAGATGAAGACTTTCAGAGGATGTTAGCTTGCTATTGGGACCGCGGGGTAGACTTCAACGTGGCTCTTGATCGTATCAAAGGAAGGATATGAAAGTGGGATAGAGACAAAACTAAACACAACAGAAAAAGGAAGATGATTATATTACAAAACTTACAGAAGCTGGAGAAGGAGCTAGCCATAAACTACAACTCAATCATTGATGGTAATAATGTGGACATGAAAGCTACTTTGAACGAGATTTTGAAAGAGGAGGAAGAAGAATGGAAATTGAGAAGTCACATTAATTGGATCAAAGATGGTGACACAAATACTAAATTCTACAACACATATGTCAAACAACGTAGTAGACAGAACACCTTTCTCCAACTGAAGAACAAAGATAGTTATTGGATTACCGAAGAAGGACAGCTAAAGCAGTTGGTCAGAGCCCACTTTCTCACCATTCTAACTGAACCAGAACAATGTCGTGTGGAGAAGACCGACTCTATACCGGGCCGCTTCAAGAAGCTCACACAGATACAACTCAGTATTATTACTGAAGAACCTAAGGAGGAGGAATGTTTTAAAGTTCTGAAGTGCTCAAACCCATATAAAGCTACGGGTACAGATGGCATTAATGGACTTTTTTTATTGAACCATTGGGACACTGCAAAGTATTCAGTACGGGAGATGACCAAGAAGGCGTTAAAAGGCGACACACTATCCAGAGAGCTATGCGACTCCACTATTGTTCTCATTCCTATGGTCTGTATGCCGACGTCCTGTGATCAGCTATGACTTATTTCTTTAAACAACCTATGCCTGAAACTCACAACTAAGATAGTTGTGGAGAGATTGAAAAGATTTTTGCCCAGATGGATTTCGGAATCTCAAAGCACTTTCGTGCCCGGGAGATGCATTAGAGACAATATTTTTATCACTCAGGCTTTGATCCACATGATGAAGAAGAGGAGGGGTCCTGAACATATGGTGATCAAAGTGGATCTTTCTAAAGTGTATGACAAGCTTTCATGGTCCTTCATTAGTGACACTTTGCATAAGATTGGACTCCCTACTAACATTATCATCTACATCATGAATTCAATAACCACTGGAGAGTGTTCTAAAATCTGGAATGGTAACAACACTAACTCATTCAAACCAAGCAGGGGGCTGAGGCAAGGAGACCCACTTTCCCCATATATCTTCATGTTATGTATCAAGCGATTAAGTCAGATAATTAACGATCTTGTCTAATGTGCGGATTGGGTCCCAATCACACTAGGATGGACTGGCATTGAAGTGTCTCATTTGTGCATTGCAGATGACCTGATCCTATTTGGAGAAGCTACATGTAAACAAATGCATGTGATTAAGAAATGTTTTATCAAGTTTGAGGAAGCTTCCGGGCAAGCCGTATCCATCTCTAAGACATAAGTATACTACTCTGTATGCGTTCCTAGAGCCACAAGATCTAGGATCAATAAAATATGCAAGTTCCAAGAAACTGAGGATCTGGGGAGATATTTAGGGATACATATCATCCACTTTAGAGTGACCAAACAGACCTATCCTAGTATCCTGGATAGAATGGAGTCCAAGACTAAAGGATGGGCAGCAAGGACCCTCTCGTTGGCAGGCCATTGTTGCCTGGTGAAGTCCACTTTGGAAGAGATCCCAACCTACATTATGTAAATAATAACCCTTCTGTTAAGCATGTGCGAGAGGATTGACAGTTGTATCGGGCGCTTCTTATGGGAAGGGGGCCATAAACTGAATCCCATATCTCTAGTGGCATGGAACAAGGTAACTAGCAGCAAACTTAGAGGAGGGCTCGTCCTCAAGACCATGAGGGAGTGGAACACAACTCTTCTGGTCAAGAACGTGTGGGACATAGCATGCAATAGAGATACCATTTGGTGCAGATTCATGAAGAAGCTATTCGACGAATTTGCTAAGGGGAAAAGGGTGAACTTGTTGAGAATTGCCCAAGCTATGCTCAAATGTAAACAAATAATTATGGAGCACTCATACCTCATGGTGAGAAATGGTAGACAGGTCAATTTTTGGTACGACATATGGGTGGG
The DNA here is from genome assembly GCA_963693085.1 of Alisma plantago-aquatica. Taxonomy (NCBI): domain Eukaryota; kingdom Viridiplantae; phylum Streptophyta; class Magnoliopsida; order Alismatales; family Alismataceae; genus Alisma; species Alisma plantago-aquatica. The sequence goes on along the minus strand of OY856411.1, from coordinate 780,291,664 downwards.
AGCAGGAATCAAGCTTGCATCAGAGGCGTTACATGTGATCCCAGAAGAAATTTCAGACCTGAAGGTGGCTAGTGCTATGTTGGAGAATAGGGAATGGGATGTCGACTTCCTCAAGTACTGGCTTACACTGAGGGTGGTGCTGAACATTCTTAAGATGGAAACGTAGACCAGTACGAAAGAGCATGATATTAGAGTCTGGGCAGACACATCGAACATGACCTTCACTACTAAATCTGCATATACAATCCTAAGAAGGGATTGGGACATCAGTACAGGAGGAGATTGGAGTTTGCTATGGGGTACGAAGATAGCTGCCAAGGTGAAGTTCTTTGCCTGGCTCGCTATGCACGGAGCACTCCTGACTAACCAGAGAAGGGTACGACATAAATTGACCAGCAGTGATAACTGTGAGAGGTGTTCAGAAGGAAAAGAAACTCTAACCCATGCCTTGAGAGATTGCCCATACTCAAAGGAGGTATGGATGGCTATGCATAATATCAATGATACAGACAACTTTTTCCAAATCAACGCTGATGGATGGTTCAGGGAATAGGTGAAAAGATGCGGGTCTAAACTACCTAAGTTCTTGATCACTTGTTGGATGTTGTGGGGCACAAGAAACAACCAGGTTTTTGAAAGAACCACTCTCCCAGTGCACATCCTCATACAAATAATTGTATGATAAGTCCAACTGAATGAAATCTCTTGGGACAAAGAGAAGCCAAAACAAGGAATGAAGTCGTTGGACAAGCAATTATGGATAAGGCCGCCAGAGGGATACTTGAAGCTCAATACAGACACATCCTGGAAAAAGCATAAGACCACAATAGCTATAATTGCTCGAGACCATGAAGGAAGGTGGGAAGGGGGGCACACGAGAGAAATGGATGCTGACTCAGCTCTGCATGCTAAATTTCTAGTAGTAGACTTGTCTTGCGAAATAGTTCGAAAGAGCGGGATACCCAAACTGATGATAGAGACTGACTGCAAGGTACTTGTAGAAATGTTGTAATGTCACCTGGAAAACAACCCCAGGTTCTCGAGACTTATTGAAAGAATACAACACAGGAGTCGGGAGCAAGGAAATTGGGTCATTAGATTTGTTGTGAGGGATTACAACAAGGAGACCGATACCTTATCCAGGTACCGCCAAAAACACAAAACATGTGCTTTCAATTATTCGAGACCCTCATATTTCATCAAGGCTGCCTTAAATGAAGATAACTGTAATGGTAGTAGTACTATCATGTTTAAGTTTCCATCAAATGATGTTCCATGTACTTGTTTTCCTTATTGGCTTGCATGAGGAGGGCGAGTTGAATAAATAGCCTCCTGGCTTCCCAGAAAAAAATTACTATACATGTTTCTTCCTCATAATTTACTTTCATTATGAAATGTTTAAACTTGTGATAACTATTTTTTTATAAAAACCACACTTTCTAGATACGCATATTATAACATGCGGTTGATTACATATATGTCTGAAAATATTAAATAAATAAATTAATAGGATACCAAATACATTTTTTCTTAATCATCTAAACACAATTAAATCTATCTTCAAACATACACTCCTCTCATTCACTCTCCAATTAGGTGGGACACAAGATTCATATGAAATTTTGGTTTATTTACACTTGACCCTCTTCCGACGTTCTTTGATTCTACTAGTTGTACGGGTGCTACAACAAAATTTCCTCAAACACGGTCAGGATTGGCCACATTTCCATGATTTGATGAATCTGTTATAGCCAACGATAAATCCAACACCTTGACCCTTACTCCACTAGACATCTTATCCTATCTATTTGGGCATAGGAAGGTGGTTTGGTTGGTCATTTTTTCCAACTTATGGAAGTATTTGACCTCTCATGCACCTATGGTTTTGATCAATTAGCTAGAAGTCACTCTAATATCTCCTCTTTCCTCTCTCTTTGTTAGGTTAGGTTTCTAAATCTCACACCAACCTATGAACCCCAGTCTAAAGCATAATGCAACATACTAGTTCTAGTTTTGCGTTGAGGGTGGGTGACAACATCCCCTATGTCACATATGAGATGTTATAGTCATGAAATAACCTACTAAGACAAATATAACAAATCAATATTTGGTAGAATTATTCTACCAGTTATTAAGATATATAAAAATAGACATTATCTTACTTGATGTACTTATAATTTACAGTGAAAATCAACTCATATGGTCGAGAAAGTACATCTACTAACCTCAAATGTTGAATACTAATATAAATGTTGTATTCATTCTTTTTCCATTTTACATTGAAGACATTCATTACTATATTCATATGATTAATTGGGCTTCTTTGACCTAGAACCAACTAGTCTAATTAATAAACATCATTCATTTACCTAACTTTGAGTTTGTTTTTCCATTGCTTACTCTATGTACCTAATTGTTTTAATCCCTATGATGGGGTGGCATAGTGTAAGATAATAACTTGTCAATGGTAACTTATTATGGGTCTTAGGGCCCAATTGAATAAGAAAGACATGACTTAGAATTGTTCGAGGAAATAAATATTATCAACACAACCAATTGATACATAAGGATGTTTCATGCTGTGTCTTTAATACTATAAAATGTTAATCCATAGCCATATTTTGGACCTCCAGTTGAAAGGCAATACTGTGATGTCCCATGATTTTAGGGTTTTGAGACTCGTTATAGTATTTGAAGTCTATGAACGTTTGTTTATGTTAATTGAATTTGAGTTGACTTGTATCTAACCATAGATTCTTTGACCCTCAAGTATGACTATAATGCCATGAGAGGATGAATAATATCTACAAAAGGCCATTCATGTATACATAGATGATTGATAGTAGTTATAAGTCTATATTGAGGACATATGGATTTAAGTATCCAATGAAGTATACATGGATTCATATGAATATTGCTATTGGATAGTACTAACGTTTGGAACAAAGAAGCAAATTGGTTAAATGATGCTTTATGAACCTAGGACATTATAATATCTGAAGCATGTTGAGATTTAGGCTAGTGGGATGCAGCTAATGTTTTTCCTTGTTGCTTGGGTGTTTCAATTCAACCCACGTTATATACTTCAGATTTAACAATAGGATACATGGATCCTTGAAAGCTGTAGATTAGCACGTAAGTAGTTAATTACTCGACTAACACCTCCATTTCTCATGGAGAGACTCGTATACTTGGGGAATAAGTCTGTGGAACCATGTCTCCGATGTACACGGAGCATGATCAAGAAATAGAATGAGCCATCAGCTGCGCCATGTTCGGATCTATGTAACCACCCTGACTTTCGGGATATAGGGTATGGTGAGGAAGTTCATACCAGATTCTTTCTTACCCTCCATCTCCTTTTTCCCCTCACCGGATCCGCAACCATAGGAAGATAGACCTGCAACACCAAGTGCAGGTCCTTCCGTGGTGCGGAGCAACCCCCACCATCATCTCTGATCCCTACCACCACTACTTCTTCCCTACTGCCAAACGCCACCTCAAGTCCGCTGTCGACAACCACTTTAACCACCGGCATCAGCGCCCACAGAGATCACAACAATGATCCCTTGCACCCAGTTCGGATTGGCGCTGACGGCAGCGACACATGCAAATAGCAAGCGGCACTGCCTACCTTTAGATCCTCACCTCACCAGCAACAACCTGCAGCAGTCAATGGCACTGCACCTCTACCAGCGCGTCGTACAACCCGACCACCTACTCTGCCGTGGCCCCAGCCAGAGGACGTCGTGTCTTTCACAGCGGAAGCACGGTGACGCCTGAGAGCAAGTGGCGGCGAGCCTGCACAGGAAGCATCTCGGAGGTGTGGCCAATCTTCCAAGTAACCGCAAGAGGCAGGGTGATGGCGACGAGCTCATTGCAGCCAGAAGGAGCACACAAGGGTACTTCTTAGCCGCCAGTTCATCACTGGAGACCGGAGCAAGCCCTTCACAGTGGCAATGGATAGGCAGACCAGGAAGCGCGGAATACATGGAGTTTTCCTATGCTATCACTCCGATCTATAGAGATCTGAGGCCTTGTCAGAGGCTGAGTCCTCGCCGTGGCCCAGCCTTGCGGCGGCTCTGTGAGTAGGTCACGGAACCAGAAGATCACAGAGCGATCGAGAGCGGGTGCGGGTCAACGTGTAGGTGTGTTTGAAACTGCACAAAGGTGGCGGAATTGAGGGATACGTCTTCATCTCTGAGCTTTGCTGTTTGCTCACTGGAGGTGCTTGCGCCAGCGGCGGCTTAGGTGGAAGAACACCCACACACACAGGTGCAATGGTGCGTTGGGTTTGCGTGGATCACCAGAAGGAGAAAGGAGCAAACCAAATCTAAGGCCAGACCAGGTCCAAACCTGCTGAACCGGCCGACCCAAGTCATTTTAAGGTATTTTGCCCTCAAATATATGCAGATCTTAGAAAATGGATTAAAAATAGCTCCCTTGGCCTATAAATCCCCCGAAAATACCTCTAGACTCAAAAAATGATCCCCTATATTACTGAACCCTTAGTTTTGGATTTTGAAGCACAACTACTGATGATATTCAATTTAGGGTGAAATGCTTCTTTTAGGGTTCATTTATTTTGTATAATTAGAAAACGATGGATATAAAATACAAGAACAATACTCTTGAACCCTAATACCACTTGGAAACAAAATGTGAACTCTGATATGAAAATAATATCAAAATACTAGGTCTTTTCCAATTTATGCATTTTAGATGCTTTTAACCTTATATTAATTATAGATAATAAATAAGACATCAGAAAAATATGAAATTTGGACCAGACCTCTAAAATGACAGCATGATCAGTAGAAAAATACCAGATACCATCTTAAGATTATATGGAACCTAGAATTGGCCTAAACCCTAACTTAGACCTAAAATATCAATGACATAATGGACCATGTATTAATGATGATTAATTTGTTATTAATCAGGTGATGACTAGAGATGTAGATGATCCAGAATATAAGTATAAATCTCTAAACTCAGGTACGTGGGTTTTTATTTAAGTATATGACTATGGTTTTCTAGCTTGCAATCATGATATGTATGTATGCTCTCTTCTATTTGCAAATATTGGATGTAGTAGCACTATATAGTACTCGATGTTTTATCACTTGTAAACATAAATGATAAGTAGATGCTTTGTAGTTATTTAAGGTGTTCATTATCCCCCTTACGAGGGAATGGATTAATGTTGGCTAGTACACCTCCCTAGAGAACACGGTGTACGGGGAGTTTCCCTAGAGTACTTGGTACATGGGGATGGGCCCAATATTTATGTTTTGGTACTAGTCTACCTTGATAATGCAATTGATCTAGGAAAATGACTTAAATTGGCATATTTCGCTTAATAAAGAAGTGTTTTCTATGATTTTCTTTCCTTCTGCAAATCTTTTTCAAAATTATGAAAGCCATAAATATATGTATCTTTCTGCCCATGTACACAACACCTTGTGTGTTGATTTGTTGTTTCACGTATATTTTAGGTTCAGAGATAGCATGGGAGGAAAAGTACAGGATGTGAGCAAGATGTTTAGGTTGTACCTATTGTGTAGATCCTAGTTTAGCATACATGTTCTTAGACTGTAGAATCTTCATTCAATATGTAATTGTAAATCATTGTGTAATAATTCGTGTTGTATAAATATACATGTTGAATGTTGAGAAATGTTATGGTTGTATGTTCATGTATGCGTATTATGCTTCCGCATCACTTTCTGATATGATTGGATGATGTTTTCGGATTCTGTCATCTCATTCCCAATAGGGTTTGGAGAAATCAAAATCCGGGGACGTCACAAATACGAGTCATCCCATGGATCAAAAAAATCTTCTGGTTAGTTTTATAGAAGTTAGATGAATGTGTATATATATATATATATATATATATGTCTCTCTGTGTGTGTATACATATACATATAGTATGCATATGTGGGGGGTTCATTCATTGCCCACGTGGGTAAATTAGGATTTGGCTACCCGTGCATTCAGGAAAGTAACTATTTGATTAGAAAAGTAATTATTTGGACAAAAAGGTAATTATGTCGTAAAAAAGGTAACTATTTGACTAAAAAGGTAAAAGAAGATAAAATACATAGTAAAAGTTCTACAACAAATATGTAATTGTACATCCATTACAATTATAACTATTATGCATGTAATGTAACTATTTGGATAGTAATGTAACATTATACATGTGTAAAGTAAAAAACATAGAAAGAGTAACTATTTCTTAAGCACATAGCTACTCACATGGGCAATAAAGATAATCCATATATATGTGTGTGCGTGCATTATGTAAAATATTATATAAAACATTAATAGAAGATCAGATGATTGATTGTTCAGTCATGATCATATCTGGCCTCTAGCCAAGATTCATGCCATTCACTCCCTAATTAGGTAGGAGTCAAGATACATCAAACATTTCTAGACTATTCAAATTAGACCTCTTTCACCCTTCTTTGTTATAACTAGTAAGGGTTCTACCAAAATAGATTCTTGAATGTTGTGAGGGTTGGTGACTCCGCCATGGCTTGATGACCACAATTGTATCTGCCGGTAGCTACACTAGCTTGACCCATGTTTACTAACCATCTTATCCTTATTGGTTAGGCATATACTTTGTTGCTCTGACTTCTGTAAGTGGTCTATCAAACATGCATCACCGATCTTAATCAATATAGCTAGGCATCACACTAACAGTGAGCCTTGCCTCTCTCTCTCTCTCTCTCTCTTTGTCTCTCTCTCTTCCTCTCTCTCTCTCTCTTTTATAGGTTAGGGGTTTAAGTCATGCACCCTTCACAACTAACCCCAATCTAAATCGAACAAAAAAATAGTATTCTAGTTTTGCGATGAAGGTGGCTGACAACTATCCTCCATCATATTTGAGATTGATTGTTAATATAAACCTAATAAGAAAAATTCAACCAACTAATATTGATTACTTTTATTCTACCCGTTAGTTAGTATATGTAAGAATTGACATCATCTCACTTGATGTGCTTTTAGTCTAAAATTTAAATTAACCTCAGACACATAGAAAATTACATTTAGGTACCAAGATGTTGAATATTAATAATGTTTATTGTAACTTTTTTTATTTTCTGCCTAGTTTTTTTATTCATTTTCTATTTAGTTTTTGATGTTAAACTAAATAGAAAATGAAAAAATAGTCAGAAAATGAAAAAAAATTACAATAAAATTTATAATTACGTTTCGGCTTACTTGACCCTATCCAGACCCATGTAATCAATTATCCTCTTTCATTTTCCAAATTGGCATTTTTTCAGTTGCATATTTCATGATGATACTAAACCTTATTTTGGATTGTCGTCGTGTAGGCTAATAACTTTTCAATGAAGCCTTATTGTGCGTCTATGGACCTAATTTGAGCAGGAAAGAAATAACCTAAAAGTGTTTAGGGCCGTAATTATCAGCAACACAACCAACCAATCTATAAGGCAGTCACAGGCCGTGTATTTGAACCTGTGAAACGGTAAGCCATACCTTTATTCGGGAAGGGCCGTTGAAAGGCAATACGAGCCATCACTGGATCAGAAAGATCTTGTGGCCAGTTTTACTGAAGCCGGCCTCGTCTGGAGACCATATCGCGGTTCAGCAGCCTGCCATCTTTCATAATTCGAACTACAACCGGCGTGCACAGTTTTCCAGATTGAGCCATGTTGACGACACATTTCATGCCCGTTAACGAAGAAATCAGCGTGTTAAAGCCATTGAGCCATTGACCAAAACAGGTTTGGATCACTTCTTACAGAGGCGAAATATATATCAGAAATATCAGCCTCCAAGCCCACGTAGGCCTTCTTTCTGTGGCGTGGAGTTCAGCAACAAGTAATCTCATTATATTGCCACTGCATCCAAGTATGTGACAAAAGAAAAGAGCCGCGTGGATTAGGAAGGAAAATTACCAGGCCGCGCATATTTCTGGTGATTTCTGACTGGCTCGGCCACACGAACACATTAACTAAATAATGGAAACAAACCGACTATTACTCAAAGTGTGAAGGAGAAAAAAAGTGGCCATGCCGTGTGGAAGTCAGGAAGTATTGCCAGCGTAGAAACTCGCATTGTGAGGTGGATCTCTTTCCAAGTCATGCAAGAATCCTAAACAACAATGTAAGCCTTATAGAAAGCGCCTACATTATACATAGTTTAATGACTTCTACAAGTATTGTTGTACATTTTGATATAACCAATATAAGAACAAGCCACCTGTAGCCATCCTAAATCTATAGTTGCGACTTATATATACCCATCAAGATAAGTAGATTTTATTTTTAAAAATAGTTTGAACCATTTTTCAAAACTTGAAATATCTTGGGATACACTGTTTTGATGGAACTGTAGTTCAATTGGAAAAGTTGTCCGTGAAGTTGTAGTTTAACATGATATAAGCTCCAAAACGATGGTTGGTGTCCGTTAGTCTCACTTGAAGTATTTTGACTGATAATATTTGTGATCGAGTTGTACTTTAAACAATCTATGGTTTGCAAATTTCATTAGTGGGTAGTTAATCCATTTATTTTTATATGCCATCATATAGTGACTACTTGAGGACTTAGTTGATGCTAAATGTTCCCAACAACTATATACACTATATGTAGCTCTATCAATATATTTAGAAGTGTCTCAGGACAACCAAAGTGCACTTTACCTATTGCTTCCATTTTCTATCCAATTGAGCTCAAAATCCTAGTTTGATATTCCACATAACTTCTAAGTCAGTCTAAGATTAGTTTAGATTAGGTGTCATACTCCACCACATCAAGCATTTTCAAAATCAATGTGAAGTTGCCTCATCACTTGTTCATTAACTGTTCTCATTTGTAGTCTTTATAAGAGTTATCATAATTCCATCTTTCTCCTTGTTCCTTGCTTGGTTCGAGAAACAAGAGCCTTGGAACTACTACTTGTTTAAAGGTTGCATCCAAAGGTGAAAGGAGAAGAAGATTGTATTCTCCAAGAGTGTTCTTCTAAAGAGGCAAAGAAGATGTGGTGAGTGGTCATGTGGTGTCATATATAGAAGGCAATAGTTTTCCTCTGAAAAACAATTGGGTCTTGATCTACAAAACATACAAATAATTGTAACTTGTATCAATTAAATTATAAATTGAGAATTGTTGATAGGTAGTTACTGGATAATGGAGTACAATATTTAATACCACAACCAGTACCCAAACTTTTTTTCTTTTTATGATATCATGTCGAATACTTTCTTAACTCATTTTCTTTATACAACTTATTAGGTGATGGAGTCGATGACAATTATGGAGATCGGATGTGGGAAGAGATTGGAAAGATTTCTAACATCCCTTGTTAGTGTTTTGGTAGATGGATGTAGAGATGATATGGGGATATGCTGATCAGCCAGTATAGGAACAAACCCTCTAGAGTTTGGTGTTCTATGTGCAGGTTTTTTGTGGACAACCAACATCTGTATCGTGTTGATAGTAATCGTGTTTGTGCTCTTAACAACGTTACACTATCAATCAACACAATTGCCAGAAGCATTGTCCATTGGGTTCCTTTACTCTGTTGGAGTTTCTAGTATTCTAAATGGAGCACATTGGCTTACAGGGCCCACCTTAATAGATTACCCACTAAAAATAAGCTAATGAGCTGGGGCTTTGATGTGGATTTTATCTGCAGCTTGTGTGGGAGACCCAAGGAGTCTTCTAATCACCTATTTTCAACTGTAGTTACTCTAACACTATTTGGGGCATCACTTGTCTATGAAATGGTTGGGGTTCCAAGATGCCCAAAAATATTAATGGGGTCGTTGAATGGATTAATTCCAAATAAAAACATGATAAATACATGGTCAATTTTGTTGGTTTATGCTTAAGCTGAGTGTGTTTTTTCATTTAGCAGTAAAGTAACATGAGAATGCATATAGATAAGAAAGTGAAGGATCTTAGTTTGGTAGAAAAATTTGCTTTTTATCTTGTTTTGAATGTTAAGACAAGACACAACATTTTGTGTATACTGAATCTTAACATTACTACTTACTGGGGATTATGTTTGTAACTCAATGTAGCATGTTTTGTTTTGAGTCTGGATTTTCAGATGTCATGTTGTGTATTGTATATCCTTGCTATACTTTTCCTTTTGGCAATGAACTTACCTATTTACACACAAAAAAAGTTAAAATATACTTACTTTTGTGTTTGTTATTTCATGATCAGAATTAGCTCTATATAACCATAGAGCTTTTTAAGTAATGTCAAGAGAAAACATCAAGAATGTTTTTAAAAGCTTGTTGGGCCTTTTAGCACATAATAGAAGATCCAGTCAACAAAGACAATCAATTTTTCCCTACATGGAGACCCATTAGATAGTTAGAGTCCATCACTCACAAAAAGTCGGTCATGTAACCAAAACAAGTAATATAAGGGACCACATAAATGCCCTAGAAAAGTTGGCATCTAAAAATATTAACAAAACATGATTTTGACATAAAAGATATGAGTGCTCGTGCATTTGCATCCTTCGTATGTAAATTGTCCTATAAGAAACATAATGATCCAAAAAATGTGGGAAAAAATTCATTTAGGAAAACATGTGAGCCAATTGAATAGCCTTTTCTGATCTAGGGACATAGTTGAGTGACAAGAGCAACAAACTATTAAGGAAACACAACCCAAGTTTACACTTCAATTTCTTTTTGTCCAAAAAGAATAAGACTCAAATAATATATGTTTCAATTCACAAACTATTGTGAGATTATCTCAGTAAAACATTATATTAAAACGAAATAAAATAAACTATAATACTATGTGATTCCAAAAAAATATGGTTAGACATATATCATATGGTTATTCCCAACTCTTTTGTAATCTTGTCTCAAATGAATCATGTGGTTTCCATAAGTCTATGTCATGAAGAAAAACATTGATCAAATTTTCACTTAGCAAGGTGCCTCATAAAACTATTAGTATGTTGATTTCTCAAACATAGGTTGTGGATAAGTCGGTCGAGTTACCAAATTTCATCACTCTTGTACAAGTAAATTAATGTTCTTCATACCCAAAATCAATGATTTTTCATTTTTCAATAAAATTCAAAAACCTCTTACTATCACTAATATATTAAGTGGCATAGTTATTCTCCTAAAAACATGAGTAAAAGACTTAAGTTATCCAACAAAGTCCATCGTACATTGATAATGTTTTGAGTGAGACCCATTCATATATGTGCCTCATCATAATATTAGATCTCCCATGGATCATAACACCATTTTATATGCAACATCCAAAGCCCACATTTACATGAAATAATTAGCAAAGATATAAGAAAATTCTTTACTTGACATTGCTCTCACATGCATAGGATATATGTACCCCCTATATTTTCTCTAGAAACTACAACTTTATTAAAATAAGAGAAAACAAGATTAAAAATAGCTTCACAAAATTGTGGTTCTACAAGACCCATGGTTTGTGTCTTATGAACTTTAGACAACTCCTTCAGTTGGTTTTGAATAAAAAATTGGTTATACCATGTCAATTCTGTTGGCTAAATGGACATCTATAAAATCCCTTTGTTTTGATTATGACAAACATTTCATTCTTATTTATCTGACGAGCTACTTGAGTGTGCAGGATGACACAACTATAAGGGAAATTCAACAAGAAGTATTTATATTTTCATGCAAATGTAATCATTGTAAAAACTTGTACAGAAATATAATGTACAAGTACTTAGAATCGCATGTAAATCAAGCATTGGATTTTCCCTAGCTAAACACCTTAGTCATCCATTCAATAGGATCACCTATGCACACTCACACACATAATTAATGCCTAACTTGAAATCTTAAAACATGATCTATCTCGGTCGACCAACTTCTCGACCGAGACACTCTCGGTCGACAAACTCCTCGACCGAGAAAGATCTAAGTAGCCGTTAGACATATCTGCATATAACTTGAGAAAAGAGAAGCCTGTCGGTCGACAAGTCCTCGACCGAGAGGTGTCTCGGTCGATCTTCACTCGACCGAGACGATCTCTGCAATTAGCCGTTAGACTAAACTGACAAGTTAGTTGGCAGTTGGAAATAGACGTTGCATTCAGAGAGCCTGTCGGTCGACGAAACTTCGACCGAGTGGGTGTCTCGGTCGACCATTTCTCGACCGAGACGATCTCTGACAGAATCTGCAGAGTAAAGCAATTAGCCGTTGCAAAAGTAACACACTTGTACCTAACGGCTAGTTAAGCACTTAGAAACCCCTAGAAGTTGTCTAGAACGTCCTTAAGCATACTTAGGACATCCCTATAAATAGGACAAGCCATAGGACACTAGTTTTCACTTCTTACACTTGATATACTTGAGAAAATACTTGAGCCCTCTTGTGCAATCTATGTGAACTGAGCTTTGTGATCAATTGGCCATTTTCCCCTTAGCTCAAGCTCGTCCTATAAGCTAGATTTTCCTAACCCTAGCAATCACAAGTCCATCATATTGGCTAGGAAAATCCAAATGCTTGATCTAGGGAAATCAAGCCTTGAGCTACAAGGATAAGTTGTATTTTCTTTTATTCCTTTCTTGTTCCTTGTATTACTTGTACTCTCCTTGCTACTCCAGGTAGGAGGCTGCGGATTGGAGAGGGTGAAGCTCTTCGTGGTGAAGAGGAGGACTTTGGACTACTTCAGAAGGCTGTCTTGACGGGAAGCTACTTCGGGAGGAAGGCTACTTCAAGGGGGAGCTTGAAGTTACTTCAAGGAAGGCTGCTTTGAGGTTGGCAAGACTACTTCAAGGTGAAGGCTGTCCAAAGGGTGTTTAGAAAGTATTGTAAATTTTATGTAACATCCTTGAGAGGTAATAAAATTTAGTACTTTCAAAATCCCGGTTGGGTAAGCAACCGGGTAGTGGACTGACTCCTTAGTATTTGCTAAGGTGGAACTACTCTAAACACCTGTGTTCCTCTTCTTAACCTTTAGTTTGGTTGTTTGAGTTTAAATTACTTTAAAATCTCTATAAAACTCTATTCACCCCCCCTCTAGAGGTTTTCAATTGGTATCAGAGCAGGCTTCAAGGAGCCCTAACAAAGTCTTGAAGAAAAGATGGGGGATGGAGTGCTCAACAACCTCAACATTGAAGGAACGCTCGTTGCTCGACCTCCGGCATTTGACGGGACAAACTATCAATACTGGAAGAGAAGAATGCAATTTTACTTCCAAGGAATCAATTGGGATCTTTGGAGAATGGTATCTACACCATACGCACTCCCACAAGATGATTTCGCATTATGGGATGCTAATACGGTAAAGATGGCCCAAATGAACGCAAAGGCTGTAAGCATTTTATATTGTTCCATCTCAGTAGGTGAATTTAATGGAGTATCAAATTGTGATACCGCATATGACATTTGGCATAGATTATCTATTACATATGAGGGTACTGTTCAAGTTAAAAATTCTAAAGTCAGCTTGCTTAAAACCAAGTTTGAACACTTTCATATGGATCCCAACGAAACTATTAGTGAAATGTATGCAAAATTTTCTACTATTGTTAATGGTTTGAGTGCTTTAGGGAAACCTGTTCTTGAGGAAGATCAGGTATCAAAAATACTCCGATCTCTTCCTTCAAAGTACAAACCAAAGGTAACAGCTATTGCAGAAGCAAACGATCTTACACGCCTCAAGATGGAGCAGCTCATCGGAAACTTAGAAGCTCATGAGGCAGATCTAGAAGAGGAAGAGAGAAGAGAACGTGAGCGTCAACGTGGGCCAAAGAAAGACGTGGCTCTCAAAGCATCAAAAGCCCTCACACAAGAAAGTGAGGAATCCAGTGAAGAAGAAGGGGAAGAAGCATTGATAGTCAACGGTAAGAAATACAAAAGGTTTAAATCTAACAAAATCTCTAGTTCCTCTACTCCCAGGTGCTTCGAATGTGGAAAGAAAGGACATCTCAAAAATGAATGTCCCAAAGCTAAGAAGGGAAAGAAAAGCTCACACAAGAAGAAAGAAAAAGCTTATAAAGCAGCATGGGACGAAACTAGTGAAAGTGAAAGTGGAGAAGATAAAGTGGAATGTTTAATGGCAAGAGAAGATGAAGACTCTCAAGAGGTAAGCCTAGTTGACCTTCCTAAAGAAGAGTTAATTGCTAGCTTACAAGAAATTCATGATAAGTATGTTGATGCCAAGAAGAGACTAAAGAAGGCTATAAAATCAAACAATGAACTCATTGCCAAAATAGATGAACTTTCTTCTGAAAAGAATGACATTGATCTTGAAAATGTATCTTTAAAAACATCTTTAGATGATTGCACTAGGAAGCTACTTAGCTTAGAAACCAATGTTGATCTTCTATCAAAAGAAAAGACTGATTTGTTAGCCAAACTACAAGCCTTTCAAACTCAACCTATCTTATGCAATCATTCGGACTATGACAATATTGTAAAAGAAAAGGATTCATTATTTTCTGATTTAGACCAGGCAAGAAAAGATATACATAAGAAGATGAATGACATTGCTCAATTGCAAAGAGAACTTTATGAGTTAAGAAGAAAAGATATTCTTGATAACATATTGAGAAGTGGTACTGTTTTCAATGGAAGAAAAGGTTTGGGATATGTTCCAAAGAAAAACCAACCCAAAAAGACCCAAACTATGTTTGTACCCAAAAACACAATGGCTAGAAAAAGAAATGAGGTTGATTCTATTACTTGTCATTTCTGTTTACGTCTTGGACATTACTGTTTTTCATGCCCCTACAAGACTAAGAAGTCCAACTTAGTTTGGACCCCAAGACCCCAAACTTAGAAGAATGGAATGTAGTTGAGATATGACAAAATACTTAATTTTTGCAATTTATATTGTCCTATCTCAACAAATGATGCTATGCTTATTGGTATTATTTTTTCTGCATTGCTGTACTAAAACAGAAACTTCGTCGGTCGAAGTACTGTCGACCGAGCTCTGGGTCGGTCGAAGTATTGTCGACCGACTGGATGTCTTTAACAAATCGAAAATCTTCCAGTACTTATTTCGGTCGAAAATTGGTCAACCGAGAAATTTTCTGTGTCTTTGATTATAATACAGTAACCTGCTCGATCGACAAATTGTCGACCGAGAATGATGTCGGTCGAACAATTGTCGACCGACTGGTTTTCTGTATCAGAACTTTTATACACATCAGCAAATTAAAAAGTTTCTAACCTTATCGGACCATCACATGGGTACCAAAATCTACATTCTAATGCAGGAATGGGTCGTTGACAGTGGCTGCTCCAAACATATGACCGGAAACAAGGATGCATTTTCAACTTTTGAAGAAAAGAAAAGTGGAACGGTCACTTTTGGAGACAATGGTAAGGGCAAAATCGTTGGAATAGGTAATGTTGGAACAAATCTTGAAATCAAAAATGTTCTACTAGTTGATGGATTGCATCATAATTTAATAAGTGTAAGTCAACTATGTGATAGTGGTTATGATGTGTTATTTAACAAAACCTGCTGCAAGTTATTGATAGAAAACACTACAAATGACGTTTATGAAGGAAATAGAGTTGGAAATCTTTATATTCTCAAACCAAACTCTATGAAATCAGTAGTAGGTAAATGCTTGCTTGCAAATGAAAATACCTTACACCTATGGCATAAAAAGCTTGGTCATGCTAGTTCACATGCTATTAAAAAGTTAGTAAAATATGATCTTGTTCGTGGATTACCTGCTTTGTCTTTTGATCAAGTTGCAAATTGTGAACCATGTACAATGGGAAAGCAAACCAAAACATCTTTTAAATCAAAACATGAACTTAGCACCAGTAGATCCTTAGAATTAATTCATATGGACTTATTTGGACCAATGAGGACACAATCTATTGGTGGTAAACGATACTGTTTTGTTATTGTTGATGATTATAGTAGATTTACATGGGTACATTTTATTGCAACTAAAGATGATACTATTCATGTCTTTATGCAATTTTGCTCTAAAATTGAAAATCTTTTACAACATAAAATATGTACCATTAGAAGTGATCATGGTGGCGAATTTGAAAATCATACATTTGAAACCTTTTGTACATCTCGAGGATACACTCATAATTTTTCTGCTCCACGTACCCCACAACAAAATGGTATAGTTGAACGAAAAAATCGATCCCTACAGGAAATGGCTAGGACCATGATGCTTGAACACAACACGCCTAAAACCTTTTGGGCTGAAGCTGTAAACACTGCTTGTTATGTGCTAAATAGAATCACGGTTCACTCTCATTTGAAGAAAAATCCATATGAAATAATACACTCTAAGAAACCTAGAGTTGACTACTTCCATACTTTTGGCTCTACATGTTACATTTTAAACACCAAGGATGATAGAGACAAGTTTGATTCTAAATCACACAAAGCATTCTTCTTGGGATATTCTACTTCTAGCAAAGCTTTTAGGGTATATAACACTATCTCTAGAAAAGTTGAGGAATCCATTCATGTTTCTTTTCATGAGGAATCAAAATCTACAAATTTAGATATCATTGATCTCACTAATCAGTTTGAAACTATAACCATTCCCAATGATAATGAGAAAACTCCCACATCCGATCCTCCAGTTGAAACACAACCTACACCTAGGCTGATCAAGGATCATCCCCAAGAGCTAATTATTGGAGATCCGAATGATAAAGTCAAAACTAGGTCTTCTTTCCAAGATGTTGCAAACATGGCTTTTGTCTCTATCATTGAACCTAAGAAAATATCCGAAGCTCTTAAGGATGATTACTGGATAATAGCCATGCAAGAGGAATTAAATCAATTCACTAAAAACGATGTATGGGATTTAGTTCCTAAACCACAAGATAAAACTATCATAGGAACTAAATGGGTTTTTAGGAACAAGCTTAATGAGGCAGGTGAAGTCATAAGGAATAAAGCACGGTTAGTTGCACAAGGATATAATCAACAAGAAGGAATAGATTTTGATGAAACATATGCACCCGTAGCTAGACTTGAAGCTATTAGGATGTTACTAGCTATTGCTGCCCATAAAAACATTCAGCTATATCAAATGGATGTCAAAAGTGCATTTCTAAATGGCATCATACAAGAAGAAGTTTATGTTGCTCAACCACCTGGCTTCGAAATACCAGAAAAGGATGATCATGTTTATAAACTTAAAAAGGCACTTTATGGTCTAAAACAAGCACCTAGGACTTGGTATGAACGGCTCAAGACATATCTTTTTGATAATGGTTTCTCTATTGGAAATTCAGATTCTACTTTATTTTTCAAAACATATGCATCTGATTTCTTAGTTGTGCAAATATATGTTGATGACATTATTTTTGGAGCCTCAAATGAATCATTATGCACACAATTCAGTGACATTATGCAAAAAGAATTTGAAATGAGCCTTATGGGTGAACTAACATTCTTTCTTGGTTTTCAAATTAAGCAAACACCTGCCGGAATTTTTATAAGCCAAGAAAAATACACTAAAGAACTGTTAAAATGCTTTGGGATGGATCAATGCAAACATGCTACTACTCCTATGGCTACTTCTATTAAAATTGATAAGGATGAAAATGGGGAACCTATTGATGATTCCTTATATAGAGCCATGATTGGTAGTTTGCTATATTTAACCGCTTCTCGACCGGACATTATGTTTTCCGTCGGTCTTTGTGCTCGATTTCAATCCCAACCTATGCAATCTCATTTTCTTGCGGTTAAACGAATTCTTCGATATCTAGCCGGCACTACTTGTTTTGGTTTATGGTATCCAAAAGGACAATCCTTGGATTTTAAAGCATATACTGATGCGGATTATGCCGGTTGTCGACTTGATCGCAAAAGTACTAGTGGTGGATGTTTCTTATTAGGTAGAGCCTTAGTATCTTGGTTTAGCAAGAAACAAAACACGGTTGCCCTATCTACAACCGAAGCTGAATATATGGCAGTCGGGTCTTGTTGTGCTCAAGTGCTTTATATGCAACAGGTTTTAAGCGATTATGGTTTTAATCTTTCATCTACACCTATTTTTTGTGACAACACAAGCGCCATAAACTTAGCACACAATCCTATTTTACATAGCCGGGCCAAACATATTGAAATCCGTCATCACTTCTTAAGGGATCACATCTCAAAGAATCATGTTTCCGTTCATCATGTTGATACGGAAAATCAATTGGCTGATATTTTTACAAAACCGCTTCCATTAGATCAATTCAACAACATTAGGAAGCAACTACTTATTACTCCTTTAGAGGATGTTTTCTTTGATATCTGCGGTTCTTAAAATGCATATTTATGCTTTTATGTTTAGTATCAAAATTGATATGAACGTTTAAATTGGAAATTTGCTAATTGTTGCCTCTTGGCTAAAACAAAACTTAGCCAAGGGGCGCTACGGTCGTAGTCAAGGGCGACCTAAAACAAGCTTTGCCAAAATATGCTTCTTTGGACATCATTTTCGTAAACTTCATTGCTTTACATTTTGGCTATTCACTGGACATCTTTTCGTTCGTTTTTGATGGGATCTCTAATTAAGGGGGAGTTTTTTTTTAATAAAACGGTTATCTTTTTGAAATGACAAAGGGGGAGAGATATATAAAACTATAACTTAGTATTTATGACAAACTCAATCAATGAGTTTCATAAATATACTCTTGGCTTTACATTGAAAGTTGCTATATTCCCAAATGAACTGGATTTCATGTTCCATAATTCATTGGGAACACTAAGCACACATTTTATAAATAAGAGGAAAAGTTACAAACGGGAATCTAAAGGTATGGCATTTATATGTTTTATATTTCCTCCATTCATATTTTGGAAATGTTTGTCATCTTCAAAAAGGGGGAGATTGTTGGCTAAATGGACATCTATAAAATCCCTTTGTTTTGATTATGACAAACATTTCATTCTTATTTATCTGACGAGCTACTTGAGTGTGCAGGATGACACAACTATAAGGGAAATTCAACAAGAAGTATTTATATTTTCATGCAAATGTAATCATTGTAAAAACTTGTACAGAAATATAATGTACAAGTACTTAGAATCGCATGTAAATGAAGCATTGGATTTTCCCTAGCTAAACACCTTAGTCATCCATTCAATAGGATCACCTATGCACACTCACACACATAATTAATGCCTAACTTGAAATCTTAAAACAGGATCTATCTCGGTCGACCAACTTCTCGACCGAGACACTCTCGGTCGACAAACTCCTCGACCGAGAAAGATCTAAGTAGCTGTTAGACATATCTGCATATAGCTTGAGAAAAGAGAAGCCTGTCGGTCGACAAGTCCTCGACCGAGAGGTGTCTCGGTCGATCTTCACTCGACCGAGACGATCTCTGCAATTAGCCGTTAGACTAAACTGACAAGTTAGTTGGCAGTTGGAAATAGACGTTGCATTCAGAGAGCCTGTCGGTCGATGAAACTTCGACCGAGTGGGTGTCTCGGTCGACCATTTCTCGACCGAGACAATCTCTGACAGAATCTGCAGAGTAAAGCAATTAGCCGTTGCAAAAGTAACACACTTGTACCTAACGGCTAGTTAAGCACTTAGAAACCCCTAGAAGTTGTCTAGAACGTCCTTAAGCATACTTAGGACATCCCTATAAATAGGACAAGCCATAGGACACTAGTTTTCACTTCTTACACTTGATATACTTGAGAAAATACTTGAGCCCTCTTGTGAAATCTGTGTGAACTGAGCTTTGTGATCAATTGGCCATTTTCCCCTTAGCTCAAGCTCGTCCTATAAGCTAGATTTTCCTAACCCTAGCAATCACAAGTCCATCATATTGGCTAGGAAAATCCAAATGCTTGATCTAGGGAAATCAAGCCTTGAGCTACAAGGATAAGTTGTATTTTCTTTTATTCCTTTCTTGTTCCTTGTATTACTTGTACTCTCCTTGCTACGCCAGGTAGGAGGCTGCGGATTGGAGAGGGTGAATCTCTTCGTGGTGAAGAGGAGGACTTTGGACTACTTCAGAAGGCTGTCTTGACGGGAAGCTACTTCGGGAGGAAGGCTACTTCAAGGGGGAGCTTGAAGTTACTTCAAGGAAGGCTGCTTCGAGGTTGGCAAGACTACTTCAAGGTGAAGGCTGTCCAAAGGGTGTTTAGAAAGTATTGTAAATTTTATGTAACATCCTTGAGAGGTAATAAAATTTAGTACTTTCAAAATCCCGGTTGGGTAAGCAACCGGGTAGTGGACTGACTCCTTAGTATTTGCTAAGGTGGAACCACTCTAAACACCTGTGTTCCTCTTCTTAACCTTTAGTTTGGTTGTTTGAGTTTAAATTACTTTAAAATCTCTATAAAACTCTATTCACCCCCCCTCTAGAGGTTTTCAAATTCTACATGTCAGACATTTATATTCATAGAAAAATGACAAAAATAAACTAGATATCCTCAAATGACATATCACATGAATTTTAACCACTCCTATTAGCTTTTTAGTAGTAAGCTTCACTATAAACTTTGGTTTTCTCTCTTGGAATCCTCACAAAATTGACAAATATCTATTTTAGTTCCAAATAGTTTGTGTTCATATATGAATATTAGTTACACTGGATCCTCATTTCATTTTAGTTCTCATTTCAGTTTCAAGCTTATTATGTTACTCATCAAAAAAATATTCTTAGTATTGAATGTTGTCTACTATCATAAAATATTTTGTATGGTTCACTAGATTACTTGTTTGTTGATCCTAGATCTTCAAGTGAGATTTTATGCATGGACATATTCATTAAGATAGATTATCCTAGGTTTTTAACCTTTTTCACAATGTAAATCACTCACCTACAAGCAGGTGGACCAATTGCAAAATGGCAAAGTTTTGAAGCCTAGAGACAACATATTAGATATCCCATTTGGATTAAATGTTGAGATCAATGTTGAAAACTAGTTATTGGTGGTGATTATAAGCTAATGGTTGAATTGAAGGTTGGAATGAAAAAAACAATTAAAAATAGATTGATAACAATATCTAAAGGACAATGGGAGATTTGGTTTTCACCACCATCACCTACATACTCATCTTAACTATTACAACTCACTAATCATAGATAGATAGACTAGAACCAAGTGAACTCATCCCCTTTCAGAACAAGAGTTGCATATAATCAAATTCCTATAAACTCAAGGTTTCATTACCCACAAATCATAGCCCAATTGTCCAATACAATTTCTTCTATGATCTCATCTAGAATCCTATACTTTTATTTAAGAATCTAATCCTATTTTTCATAGTATTTAAGCTTAATTAGAATCACATCAATCATGTTAATTGAATGATCAGTTCTACAAGTAGGTCACCAAACGAATGAAAAATAGTCTACATAATTGCAAATATACTGAGTTTGATAATAATTAATAAAAATCATGGGAAATGGGGCTACTTCCCATGCCCAAATGATAGAATGTACTCTCTCATAACCATAGTAAAAGTTACAAGAGAATAGAGAAGAAAGCATGTCACTGAAGAAGAACAAGTGAATATCTAGAGGACTCTGACTACAACTCTCTTTTCCAATAACAATGAGTCTGAAAAACCCCACAAAGAGGATCCTAGTCTTCTTCCTTCCCCGAATCTTTGCACCAAACATGGGTAGGAACGGAACGTGGGCACCCCCGCTAGTTAGGTCATGTCTTATCTTTATTCATATGGATTTTTACTCCAAATTAGTCTGGTGTTGTGTGTTTGTGCCTATCTTCCATGCTGGTCAAGTAACCAATGGGGTAGGTTGGTCGATGGTGCGCCCCCACCAATTGCGTTACACACCACTCAATTGAGACTTAAATGGATGAAACTCCATGGACGAAAGCACACAGGTGGATTCACTTTTGAATATTTAATAACCTACACTCAATACACTCACACAAACTAAAACAATACACCTCCAAGTGCACAGGTTCATGTTGTAGTATAGGAGGGCGACAAGTATAGGGTCGATCCATAAGGAGAAAAGGGGGCACTAGATCTAGGTTAGTTTTTTGTGCTAGGTTCCTACTGTAGAGACTAGGGTTAAGGGTTTGAAGGTGATTTTGATTGTTAAAATAAGTTGAGCAAGAAAGCAAGACAAGTAAGAATAGAACATAAGTTAACACTAGACAATTAATTCTACTAAGCAAGAAAAGACAAGGCAAGTAGAAAAGACAAGAAGAGAACAATCTATACTAAGGCAAGCAAGAAAAGGCAAAAGAGAAATTAAAGACCTAAGCTAGAAAGAACAAAGCAAGAATAGGGAAAGAAGCTATCTAAGCAAGAAAACAGCTAATTAAGCTAGCACTATCTAAGCAAGACAGAAACTAGGGTTTTAAAGCAATTAAGGGAGATGTGGGCTATTTAGGGGATGCACTTATCAATTAGTTTGGGGAGTTACATATGAACATTATGATTCCATTTAGATTATTAAACTAAACAACAAATTAGAGTCTAATGAATTATCCTAAGCTACTAATTGGACATGGATATGCTAGGTTGTGTATAGGGGAACTAGTCCCTAACACACACTACTACCCTTGCGAGGCTCAATTGGGTTAGGGCTTAGGTGTAATCCAATTAGAGTCTAATCAAGCCTATGTTTCTAAGTTAGATGAACTTAGGATGATTAGGGGCTGAGATTAGTAATGGGAGTGGAAGTGAGGTTTTACGTCTCCAATCACTCACATTCTAACCTTGAGAAAGCTCCATACTAAACACACCAATTTCATCTAAGCTAGCTACTTAGATCTCTCAAATAGGGTTAGGAAGATTGATTAAGAAGTAGGAGGATGGTAGCTAGATAGGGATCCAATAATTGGACCTAGGAGCAAATCCCAAAATTCATACATATAATCAATTTCCCTAAAACTCCGAATTGATTTCAAGCTCAAACCAATAAGAAATTCATGGAGAATGAGACAGAAATAGAACATAATCGTTAGCAAATGGAATTACAAAGTTTACATATCATTTTCCCACACCATGGTATCAAAGTAACATTGTACACCCCAAACAACTCACCCAAGGGGCCTAGATACTCATAACAATAAAAAATACAAAAAGGGAAGAGAAGGAGATAGAAGAAGCCATGGAGGTCGGTGTAGATGAAGAATTCCTCCACTTTAGCTGCTACAGGGCGTCCTCATCTCTCCTCCAAGGTATAGGGGCATGGAAAGGTGGTGAAAATGGGTGGAAATGAGAAGAAAATAGGGTTTTGATGGTGGAAATGATGAAATGGAGTGAAATGGAGGTGGGAATGGAGTGGAATGGCTAAGGGGCGAAAATGGGGAGTTAGGAGGTGGTAGAAGGTAGCTAGGGGTGGCCAACCTCGAGTTCTAGCTGCCCCCAAGGTTGATATACGGGTCTAGGATTAAGTAGGGGCAATATGGGTGAAGTAGTGAAAAAATAGGCTAGGGTTGAGGCTCATCACGGGGTGGTGAGTTGCCATGACCATGGTGGTTGTAGGGGAACATAGACATGGTGTATGGGAATGGGGAGGTGAAAGATGGCTAAAGATCATAGGGAATTGGTCAATACATGAAATGCCATGGCCATGGTGGTCACCACGGTCATGTTGGAGCTTGGTCACCACAGGGGTGGTGGAGTCTGATCACCATGGGGGTGGTGGTTCACCACGGGAGTGGTGGATTCTGATCACCACAGGGGTGGTGGTTCACCATGGGGGTAGTGGAAAGTAGCTTCAAACTTGCATTTTATAGTGACATGGGGCATTTGTTCCAAAATCATGGCCATGTACCACGACCGTGTTGGAGCTTCTTCCTTGCACTTTGACCTTCAACTTGCTCATCTTTGATTCTCCTTACTTTGGGTTGAATATTGACCACTTGGGGAAGCTCTTAAACTCTCTTTAGGCTCCTATAAGGGTGAAGAAACCCATAGATTCTCCTCCTTCTCTCCATTCCATCAAGTAGTGGCCAAAGTACCCATAAAACATGCAAAAAGCCTCCATAAGTGCATTTCATAGAAATATGCATATTGAGGGAAATAACATGTAATCTAAGATGTATAGATGTGATTAAAGTGCAATAAGATACAAGATGAAGCCCTAAAATAGGGCTGAATTAGTCGACCGACCTTTGAGTGGTGCGTCTAATGAGCTTATGCCCAACTGATTAGTAAGGCATATCGAACGATCTGAAGGGAACCCAAAATTCTAGTGGTTGACTTGGGGGTGTCAAATATTGGGGAATAGGGATGGAAGAGATGGTAGTGGAAACACTAACTTTTCCCCTTATTCCTTGCTATATATATCACGTCAATAATGTTGTATCTAGGAAAGGAGGTAGCAAGAGATATACTTGATCTTGGATCAAGTCCAACAACTACTTTTGCTTGGTGATGTGTAGTCTTTGTAAGACGCACACAAAAAAATGGTGAAACTGTAACGACCCGCACTTTTGAGTGTCTAAAAGACCTTAAAGTCACAGATCATTACTCATAAATTCCAGGATCAGATTCAACAAATAATACAAAATAGTAAACAACTTCTGTTAATGAACAAATATTTACATGTTTGCATAAAAAGGTCCTCTAAGGAGTTACATAAATTATAGAAATAATTACTTATACATGTTCAAAGAAAAACTACTATCTCTACTCCTCTTTGAATAACTCTATTACCTTCCATGTCTTTCATCTGTAACCTTATATCCACGAATCAAGCATATCAAGTACCTAAAATTTTGACAAACAAATACGCGGTCAGTATATTTCTATACTGGTACGTGGGTTCATCCAATAATCACAAGTATACATATAATCAAACATCCTTTATTTACACATAAGAACATATATTTGCTTCCATATTCTAACCCATATGTGGTCTACTACCTCAAGTGTAATCATTCTCCATCCTTGGACTCTTGTGCATTACACTTAAAATCAGTCTAACCTAGGGTTCAAAATATTGTTAATTTACCTTTCATGATACTCATAGGTGAAGTAAATAAATAAGCAAGAAATTATCATTCATTCAATCTCTTTGAGAAACCTTGACAAAACATCAGAATCTGATACATGTATTCATAAGTATAACCACATACCTTATGTCATTGCAGAAACCATGCATAATATCTCATGTACTTTAAGAGTGCATCCAAAAATCCAAGCAATAAAGCCAACAAAGCATTCAATCAACATTATCTGAAACACATATACTACATATGTGTCACCATGTATTCACATTACATTAAACAGATCTTGATGCGATCCTAAACTAGGGTTTAGGGTTGTCTCATGTTTGGACTAGGGATAAGGGCCACAAACCCTAATGCCATCATATCAATATCTCTAAGATTACAAAACATGGTTATTCATATTAGGTGAAACCCTATTCATCATCTTAAGCATATTAGAATATCCATGATACCGAGATCATATTTCCATCATTAAGATCATAGCAAGATGTCCACATTGGTTTCAAAATCCTAAATATGTATGTATGGGATTATCAATCTAGAAACATCAATTATTCATCATTATCAACGACTTCTTCATTTATCTGGTATTAATGCAACCTAAATGAATCTACTCAATTAAGCATCATGTTAAAGGAATATAGGTTTTCCTTTCTATTAATCACGTTTAAACACATATTGAATATACTTTTGGAACAAGAAGCATAATTAGTCCTCTAACTATTTTATAAATTCTACATTTTTTTGATCAATTTCATATATACTTCTTCTATCATCAAAGCTACCGTTAATTAGCTACAATTATTGCAAGATTAACTAATATGGACCAATCGTAAATTGCCTCATAAATACTTTACCGATAATCATTATTGGAAGCGGGTCCCGGGCAGGCCAATGGGATCCGCCCATCTCAATTCTTACTCAGCATGGGCCGGCCACCCTGTCTCTAGGGAGAAGGACAAAACTACCCCTATGTTGTAACTTACTTAGTCACGTGGGTTATGGGCTAGTGAGTAATTCCTGATAGGGGATTCTTCCACCCTTGTGAACAACTCATCCATTGCTCAGGCATCCATGGTGAGGTCAACCTTGGGGTTGACTCCTGACTCCTGGGCGTTACAACAAAACCCATCACACTAATCTAGACCAATCATAAATTGCCACATAAATACTATACCGATTATCATTATTGGAAGCGGGTCCTGGCCTATCCAATGGGATCCGCCCATCTCAATGCTTACTCAACATGGGCCAGCCACCCTGTCTCTAGGGAGAAGGACAAAACTACCCCTACGTAGTAACTTACTTAGTCATGTGGGTTATGGGATAGTGAGTAATTCCTGACAGGGGATTCTTCCACCCTTGTGAACAACTCGTCCATTACCCAGCCATCCATGGTGAGGTCAACCTTGGGGTTGACTCTTGACTCCTGGGCATTACAGCAAAACCCATCACACTACCTACGTTCTCCAGGTCCGTATGGCACTGACGAGCCCTTACGATGTGTAGTTGGTGATCAGAAAGGAGAAAAACCTAGAACGAGTAGGCCTACCCGCGATAGAGATCTACTGGGATAGACAATGGAACAATTTACCTCAAACTGGGAGCATTTCTCCTGTAGGGAATCTTTGGCTTGGCCTACATAACTCATGCCCACCCTGGGACCTGATGTCCTCCTAGTCAATGCGTCGGTGGCCAGGAACTACCTTCTCATGGCACCCCTCATCGACACAGGGCTCGAAGCCATGTCGTGTCCATCTGGCATCGTTGAGACCTTCTTCTAGCCTCCTAGGTTGTGTCGACGCCATCAATTTGACTATGGTGCCCTCAAACCACAATAGTGGTAGGACGAAGTCAGGGAGAATCAACAAGTAGGGTGAGGGTTGATGGATCCCATGGTCTCAATTGAAAGGTTGTATCTCATTTTTCTCCCCTCGATGGTGCTCCCCAGAGTTTGATATAAGTACCTAGTCGCCGGTGATGGTAGTTTCCAGGTATCCCTAAGAATCCAAATCCTCATGGATTTAGGCATTATCACAACTTTTGACAATAACACTAACCAAAGGGTCAGTTGGGTTTGTTCCTACATCCCTGATCCAACAAAGTTCATCTTAGGAAACGAGGAGAGTCAGAGAGGAGGCACGATCCTATGGATGTCCCAAAGTCCCATGTGTGTGAAAGAGTACGGGTCAAGGGATGAGTTCCTTGACTTCCACGTCGCCCGAATCTGGGAGTCCAGATCCGACTGGGCTCCTTTGCAACACATTCTTTTATTTTCTTTTGAGAAAAACCCATATTACAAAGACAAATGTAACTGACACCTAGGACCTCCAATAATCCTCAAACTTAGGGATAAACCCCAAGTTACTATTATCTATCTTCTATTAAAAGATATGACTTAATTCCTTCTTTAATTATCTGAAATAGAGTCCTTAAACAAAAGGTGGATAATTCTTCAACTAATTATCCAAGCCACATATTAACTTGGAACATTCTAGAAATTCTCCCATTATTTTATATGCTGATTATCTATCAATAAAAAATATCTTGGATATCTATTATGATAATGAATATCCACAATATCCAAAAACATATCTCATGGACCCATATGTAAACTCTGATTAACCAATTGGGCTGAAAAGTGTCCCTATGGCCCATGAATTATATCTTTGGCCCTCCAAAGGTTCCATGAGCTTAGTCACTTCCCTGATTACCAATCTAAGGCTCTGATAATCATTGCATCTTACATTAGCCTCATATGAACACATATGTTAAAAAGCACATTATTTACTTAAATTGAACGTTTGTTAGAAATCTAGGGTTTAGAATCATCAACCAAGGTCCCTCAAATCTCTTCCTTCTTATATGTACCATAACTTCATTTAGACTTGAAATCCATGAATTTCAAGGATGTAATATAACCCTCATGGTGTATCACCACAGATGGTAGCAGTTGTTGTCCCCCTAGTGTGGCAGAAATATCCTCCATGCCTCTTCATAGTCCACATGGACCATCAAGAACTCCAGGTTGTTCTACTAGAGCCAACGGGAAGGTATTGTCCTTTTAATGTCAATGTGCTAGCATTGAATCATTTTCCATTGTTTTATTTCCCTTGTTGTCTCTTCCTTTTATGGGTAAGACTTACTAGGGCTCTCTAGTTACCACAACTATGTGAGGACAAAGTTTGGCTTAGTGTGTCTTTTGAAAGCCTTGGATACCCCTCTATGTATAGGAGGGTCAGGGAGAAGGTTTCCAGATCAACTGGGAGTCAAAGAGACATATTTTCATGAAGTTTTGGTTGTTGAGGACCATGAGTTAGGCAACTCAACCCTTGAGTCAGTCAACTCACCTATTAATTGGTTATTTCAACACTTGAACTGGCCGGCTCACTAGATTTTCTATTCACATACATATTGGCTTTCAATGTGAGATTAATGCACAATATGACACTATCATCAACCCTTGGAACCAATCTTATGGATCATTGAATCAGGTGATCTAGATGTTGAATCAGTCATTTCACACACTGAAACGATTGTTTCACATCTCAAATCGGTTGATCCATTTTCCATTTTAGCCAATGTACAACACACATTGTTCAAATTGACCTGACAGGAGTCTGCCAACTCAACCCTTGATTTGGTTGGTTCACAATCTTGTCATCCAATTTTCAAGAATTGTTGTTTAAATTGAATACCTAAACACTTTAGTAATCAACTTAAACATCATTAATGAGTAAATTCCTAATCTAGGTGCAATTTATGTGTGTGACCCAATAGGTCCCAAATTACATTGGTAGTGAATGCACATAACCAATTTATGACATCACAAGCAATGAGCGGTATTTAGAATCACATAATTTCTACCCAAGTAATTGGAAAGTTGAAGAACAACTTCAACCTACAATCAATGATCAGTGTTACAGTGACTTCATAGCTTCTTTGTCTTTGATATCCATATTGAAATCTAGGCATGGAATTGTCATCCTCTTCAATGTTCAATCCATGTTCCTTGAACTAGAGAAAACTGTATGAGATTCATGTGAGTTCACATACTCTAATATTAAGTTACATGAGTATGGCCATACATTTATTACTTTCTCTTATCAAGTGGTCATGATACCAATCTCCAGTAGGAGGGACAAATCCCATCTACATCACTCACACTCAATCCCTAAGTGTCACAATGTACCCAAGCATTACCTTTATGGCAACCCTTATTCAAGGTCTCCTTGAATGGTGTCAAAATATATTGAATGAAATGTGAGGAGTGTAGTGAATTCAAGTCTAAGAACCACAATCACCACTATCACAATGAGAGTTGATTATGACTACCATTCTGTGGTCTCCTATCACTCTCAAGGTCGATCTATCTGATACACTATTCTCTAACATGTACCTATGTGTTTGGTTTGATATCACATATCATGACTGATGACATTTTGTCATCAACCTACACACACTCTACTCCTATGTTTTATGTTGTCTATTTTTCTTCCACAATAATATCTGACTAGGTACATAACAAGAATGTATGACTCTTATCATAAATATGATCTCATTGTTTAGGTCCTCAACCTAAACACATATTACAAAGAGTAACATCATTCTATAGACATCTATTGTGTCAACATCTCATGATTGAGACAAAACTAATAGATGGAATTACCTTTATGATTATCAAATCAAGTATCTAATGCCCCATTACAATCACTATATGATTGGGTCTCTAGGCAAACATACCAATACAATCCCACTTTCACTTAGATCAAATCACACAACAATCTTATTCCAAGTGCTCTTAACATGTTCATCATGTTTATGTTGCACAATTGCTTTTGTAGCGAGTTAGCAACATTTTCTTCAAGTCACTACTTTGCAGGTATTCACATCTCCTCATTGTATGATCTCTCATATGAGATTGAAATGCCATAGTATGATACCTGAGATTCCTTTCCTATCTAGTAGCTCCATTGTTGTCACAGTATCTCTACTGTGTCATCAATGGTTGGAACCTTCCAAAAGTTCATCTAAATGAACTTCTTGATCCATAAAGTATCCTCTATTGTGTTCATAACACCCATATACTCAGCTTCTATGGTAGAATTAACAACCATTTCTTGCTCAAAACTTTTCCAACTTATAGTTCAATTTTAAGGTCAAACAAAAATTTATATTGCAATTGTTAATTTGGAAGCTAGCATTGGTGTAACCCTTTACACCCAACTCTTCTTTCTTACCCTAAATAAGGAACTGATCCTTAGTGCTTCTCAAGTACTCAAGGATGTTCTTTATGGCAGTCCAATGAACTTCATTGGAAGCTGACCAATATATGCTCGTCATATCCAATACATACAAGAAAACATGATGAGTAAATAACATTGCATTCATGATAGATCCAATTGTGAATGCATATGGTCTGTTATTCATGTATTTCCTTTCTTCACAAGAACAAGGACACAGGGCTCCTAAGAAACTAATTCCATGGAACATGGACAAGTTTTCTCTCATTAAGTCCTTCATGCTGAACCCCTTGAGCACCTTGCTAATGTATTTGCTCTTACTTAGGTCAAGAAACTCTCTAGATCTATCTCTATAATTCCTAATTCTTAAGATATAGGTTGTTTGACCTAATTTCTTCAAAGAGAACATACTTCCCATTCAGGTTTTAATATTGTAGGATAAGGACGTTATTCCCCATCATTCTATGAAATATAAATATGCTCCCACTAACTCTTTTGTAACACATCATCTCCATTCTCACTAAAGTCAAACTCTTTGACTTTCTTCACAAATCAAATATTCTAGATCTAAGATGCTTGCTTCAATCCATAGATTGACATTTGTGGATTGTAGACTTTATTTGCAATAATTTGGTTTGTCCTTCTTCTTCTACACTTCATTTATCCTCAATGTGGCAAGTAATTCTAACAACAACTTGTCAAAATTATTCATGTTGTAGTTCTTGACTAACTGGGTGTAGCATTCCACTGTGACTATAGAATCACATCTCTAGACAACTCTTGGCCTAAGGGAAATCCCAGTCTAGCAACATTTGCTACATACTCAACATGAGTGTATGGGGACCTACTGGATCTCCTTGTACCATGTTGCACTTGAACAACACCTTAGGGACATCATATCTCTCTTTTCTTTCCTAATCTTGGCACATGTTCTTAAGATGTGTTACCATCCCAATAACATCCATGTTCTCATGATCTACAACTCATAGTTCATTGAGCACAATATTAGGCACTTGACATCCACGACATCTTTTGAGTTCTTCTTGTAAGCATCCCTGACAGCCTTAGGCACAGTGGGAGCGGGTTCATCTGGCCTGGTGTCTCTAGGATATAGAGCTTACACTCTTGAATGAGAACAATTCT
The DNA here is from genome assembly GCA_963693085.1 of Alisma plantago-aquatica. NCBI lineage: Eukaryota > Viridiplantae > Streptophyta > Magnoliopsida > Alismatales > Alismataceae > Alisma > Alisma plantago-aquatica. The sequence goes on along the minus strand of OY856411.1, from coordinate 780,260,361 downwards.
CAACATCTAGAACTAGCCATGAATGTGTTCCCATTCATCTTGTCCTTTTCAAGGAGAAATTGCAAAGAAAACATGTTTGTGTTTTCCATTAGATTCTAGAAAAGGTATTTTGCAATTTTTATCAAAGCACTTTTGATTTGATTTGATTTGATAATAATAAAAACATTAATTTGTCCTTTAATTAATTATCGCTCTCCCTATTTCGTTCAAACTAATATTTATCACTACCAATTTGAAAGATTGTAGACAAAAACCTTCTAGTGAGTCAAGACCCCATATTTCATCAAATCATGAGTCAACTTTGGTTGATCGCCCAGAACTTGATTATTTAGGTAGCCAACATTTGTCAATTGCGTCTTATGTAATTCTTGGATGGATGGTATGTACAACTCTTTGCCATAGTCCATCTATATGCTTTTGGGCACTTAATCACATTAATTCCATCTTGTTAAGCCTGACCCAAATAGAATATGCACCGTACTTTGGAAGATCTACATATCTATCATCACACTTCCACAAGATATACGACGCACCATGCTTTAGAATAAACTATGCTTGGTTGATCAAGATTTTCATGTGTGTTGCTTATGGAAAGCATCTAAGGCTTAATATTTATTGAGGGATTTTATATAAATGCATATACATATCCAATTACCACATACTTATAGTACCTATCATATACATTCTATATACATAAACGAAAAACATTGAATTAGAAATATACAAGCTATGGTTATGGTCATACTAATGCAATTCTTTGGAGCCAAAACCAATTCTTACCACCTCAGGTCATACATATCATGTAGAAACTTGTACTGGATAATTTTTGCTCGCCTGATCAATCTCCAGAACCCTTCAGTCAATTGGTTGTGTTTCAAGTTGATTGGTTGGCTCCTTCCGAATGTTATCCTCCCCGATCCTCCAGTCTTTCAACTCAACTTTTGTATAATATCTTATCTTTTCAAAATAGAAATTGAAACAATCGTCTTCCATATTATATTGTAAAAGGGAAAATCTTGAGTTTCATTTAAGGGGAAAATAGGAAAAAGAGCATTTAATTTACATCTAGAATGGAGGGGAGAGGCTCGATATGCAAATTGAGTAACAACAGGAAAGAAAACCAAACAACCATGTACACACATCCACAGGGGATTTGGTCATAACCACGCAGATGACGCATATAGATTGCAAATATATATGCATATATATGTATATATATGTATGTATATATATATAAATATATATATATATATATATATATATATATAGAGAGAGAGAGAGAGAGAGTCAGGCTAGTGTACACTCGAGTGTACCGGAGGCAGCATACACCTCAGTCAATTTTAAAGATGCAATGATTGTTTGACAAATCCAAACTGCTGATCTTCTTAAAAATCCTAAGAACATACTATATAATAAATTTCAACTTATTTGAACACTTATAGGTCGTGCATCTAAAGGAGGAAAAAATCATGCATTTCAAATTAGTTTTGTGCGTTGATTTTGTTGTCCTTTGATGCGTGGCTTACACTCATCCAAATGAGCTCAAATTGTTTATCTGGCCTATTATTATTGTAACCATGAAGATCAATGGATTATATTTTGGAAAAACATGGTCTAGATAGGAAAACACCATTGGGGTGTACAACATTATCTATACACTCGAGTGTATTCTAGCCTGACTCTCTCTCTCTCTCTATATATATATATCTATATACATATATATATATATATATATATATATATATATATATATATATATATATATAGAGAGAGAGAGAGAGAGAGAGAGAGAGAGAGAGAGTCAGGCTAGAATACACTCGAGTGTACAGATCGCGCCGTACACCCCAATGGTGTTTGCCTATCTAGACCATTTTTTTCCAAAATATAATCCATTTATCTTCATGGTTACAATAATAATAAGTCACATACAAAATTTGAACTTATTTGGATGAGTGTAAGTCACTCATCCAAGGACAACAAAATCGATGCACAAAACTAATTTGAAATATATGATTTTTGCCTCCTTTAGATGCACGACCTATAAGTGTCCAAACGAGCTAAAATTTATTATAATATGTTCTTATGATAATTAAGAAGATCAATAGTTTAGATTTTTCAAAAATTTATTGCATCTTCAAAAATGACTGAGGTGTACGGTGCCTCCGGTACACTCGAGTGTACACTAGCCTCACTCTCTACTCTCTCTCTCTCTCTCTCTCTATATATATATATATATATATATATATATATATATATATATATATATATATATATATATATATATATATAGGGATAAAACCAAACAACCATGCATGCATATTCACATGGGTTTCATCCATAAACACACATTCATCCACCATCAAAACACTATTAGGTCGATGTGTATAGATTGCATACATATCATATTATATATATACATATATTGGGATCATATGTGGTATTTAAATAGATATGAACATTAATCATTTTTAATATTCACATTATATGCAATAACATAAATTTGATCACATGAATTTAGATCCATGATACATCGTCAGTAGACATGGATCTGATACCACTATTGGGGAATAGGGACGATAGAGAAGGCAGTAGAAACAAAAACGTTTTCCCATAATACTTTCCAGAGAGATCACATCAACAATGATGTATTAGGGAAGGAGGTAGCAAGATATATAACTAGTCCTGGAGCAAGTCCAATGACCACTCTTGCTTGGTGATGTGCACTCTTCGTAGGACAGACACAAATAACTGGTGACAACCTCTTTGTGCATCACCACAAATGTAACATCCCTGACTTGAATTATGGTATAACCCTAGAAGTTTTACTTAAGAAAGTCATTTACAAACTTGTTTTAATCTGTTGAACAATAATTAAAATTCTTTGTGAAGTTTATTTTCAAGTTTTAGCTTATTTGTAAACTATTTGTGCATTATATGATAGTTTGAGTGTAAAGCGCAATTTACCCAAGATGAGGAGTTATATTGAAAAATGTCACATGTTGAATGTACCTTAAATGTTTTAACATTAAGAGAGAGAATGATGTTAAGTGGTGGCTTGTGGAAAGCCTAAATTCTAAAGATAGAACTTGCTTGAATAATGCTAGTGCTTTGTGCATCAATTTTGGTACAAATTGTAATTTATCCAAAATATAGGGTTGATGTGCAGATTACCTCTTCTAGAGTGTCCCTACTCCTTCCTAGTATCATCTAGAGGAGAGAGAAAGAAGAGACACCATATTGGAATCATCCTTGAAGGATGATATTCTTGGTGATGAAAAGACCAAGGAAGAAGTATAGTTGAAATCCTTGCATGAGTTATATTGAGTTGTAGAATTAATATAGGAGTGCCTATCAGCCAATGAGTGATAGAGGGAGTATCCTATAGGTTTTTTATTCTTGGAAAAGGCCATGATGGGAAAAAACACCTCAAGGAAGTTATATGTATCGATTTGCAACTTTCCTTTGGAAAGGTTGTATTGAATTAAGAATATAATAATAATGTGAGTGGAAGTAGCTTGCACTAGAAGATAACAAAAGGGGCCGAATCTTATCCCTGGCATTATCCACAAGTATTTATTTTGCATGGAAAGATAAATATGGAATGCATTCAAGTACATGTGTCAATCCATGCATGGCCATGTGGCACTTAGTAGCTTAGAGAAGATGACACCTCTTACACTCTTTTTCATAAGCCACAACTATAAATACCATCCCTTCACCTATTAGTAAAATTTTCAGATCTTACTACCATATTTCCCTTAGATAGCATGCAAAACATCCTAGTATCATGCATAAGTGAAGGAGTGTTGATCCTAGAACCTTAGTATAGGCCATAGAGAAGGGTTATCGACCTACCAAGGTGATATCAGCGTAGCAAGGTGATATCGGCCACCAGTGGTGAAGATATCATGCACAGTTCTGAGGAGATCAACCCTTGGACCTTTAATAAGCTCATCTTCAACCTTGGTAATGTGAAGACTTGGAGCTTGGAGCTTGGAAGTTGTTCTAGAGGTGGGTTATATAACTTGAACCCAACTATGTTATTGTTCACCTTCAATATTGTTGAACTTGTTGATATACTCTCAATTTCGAGTTCTTTTGATTAATTGACGTTCCTTTGATTTCCAAACATATGTTAGGACTTTTGTCCATGATTTAGGATAGTAGGAATAATAGTCTAGAGGTTGATTATGGTGACATCATCATGGTACAACCCGGTATAGGGTTGAAGTACCTTAAACCCGATATGGAACCCAAGATGATGGGTAACTCGATATAGGGATGAGTGATACCACATGAACGATATGGGAGATATCTCATGAACGATATGGAAGGTACCTAATTACACCTTATACATGATATAAGGTTAAGATCATACCTCATGCACGATATAGTGTTAATTGAACACTCTAACCGATATAGAGTTGAAACCCTAGATGATAGAATGAAATCTGACACACCCCTATCGTTTTGTCTAAAGGGTTGTTTGTGAAAGAGATCAACCTGATATCAAGCTTTTCATTCAAATATATGATATGACTGATTCCTTGAAGATATAAAAGGATATAAGCATAATGGACTACCCAATATGCTAACCCGATATGTCAACCAACATGGTAACCCGATATGATAATACAACATAGAATCCCGATATAGTATTGTGTATATACTACTAAAATGATACCGTGATGAAGCATATATCCTATGCCTGACATGGTGCACACCTTGTGCATGACATGGTATCAAGTATACCATTATACCCGATATGAGGTCAAGCTTTCAGCTCATACACGATATGAGGTTAAGTATCTCTAACTTGAGATGATAAAATCTAAATAATAGCCAACTTGATATGGATACACGTAATGGAATTAGGGGATGCACCCTAAACACGATATGGTGATGTGGTTATACCACATGCGTGATATAGATGCACAATGTGATTATAAGGCTGCATCTTAAGCATGATATGGTAGCATATATAGACCTTGATACCTGATATGATGGGAATACCTCCAACTAAGGTACTAGATTGAGAGATACAAGTATTGTGTTGTGTTAAATGCAACATTAAGATGTAATGAGTCTAATGCAATTTGATAATTGTGAGCTAATGTACTTTAAGAGGAGAATTGAGCCAACTGAATGAAAGAAAGATGCAATCAACATCCTAGTGAGGATGAGAGAGAAATTAATACTTGAATGTTAACCATGTAATGATCATATGTTGATACTCCTTGTATGAATTGAGTATGAATTAGGGCTTGATATTTTATGATGTGATCTTGAAACCCTAATTGGTTAAAAGAGGTAAATCTTAACCCTAATAATGGGTAATGAGATGATTTGAAACCCTAATCGATTGATAAAAGGGAAACCCTAACCTTAAATAATAGGGAGGATGTATCTCCTTTGCATTGCATGGTTATGACATGTATTTGATATTGTTTTTAGCATGATATAACTAACCATGCAGGTAGCATGAGGTGATGAGCATAGCTAAGTAAGAGCTATGATGTTTATATAATACAAATTTAATGGGATTTATGAACTATGTGAATTATTTGTGCAACAAGTATAATGAATACATTGGTCTGATGACCTAGAGGTAATGGTTACCGGATAAGTGGTGACAATGCTCAATGATAAACTAAGGGTTGAATACCCAAGCATGACGATGACAAGAGATTAAGTTCCTAAGTGATATATGTGTTCCAAAGATCATGAAAGTACTTGATAAACATGTTATACCTTTCTTTGTAGCATCTGATATAATTCTTGTTTGTAACTTGATTGATGCTAAAAGATACTATAATACACTTAATTAATCAACAAAAATGTTATCATGTAGTTTCCTAGACCATAGATCCATTCAGTGTCAGGATTTGCTAAATGGTGAAACAAGTTTAACTCGACATACATATTATTGAATATGTAATTTTAATATACCGGGGTTGCTCATTGGACTTCCCAACTAAACTGAGGTTGCTCAGTGGACTCCCCAACTAAACCAGGATCTCTTAGTGGTCTTCTTGATGAACAATAATCCGAGAAAGATCAGTGTTCTTCTCTCGAAGAGAGTACATGCTGTGGTTGTAACTGTATAACGAAGATACCAGTATACCTTGGTAAGCTAATTGCAGTAGACACAAGATGTCCTGCTAGTTATCTCGTACTGACTGAGATAGGTAAGGTCTTAACATCTGTCTCTGCCACTGACCTTGTATGGTATCGATTTTGACTTAGTAGTGGTCGGTTGGAGCATGTACGGTATACCTCATCTCCTCTGGGCATAAGTGTGAATGTGAATATGTAATCAGTCGTGTAGTGTTTTTGCTTAAGGAATCAAATATAGAAAACATTGGTTGATACTTCATTACTTTTATACATCTTCATTGATAGATGTTATACATGTTCTTCATATTTCTTATAAAGCAAACATATGATTTATAATTCTGCTATAAATGTTATTGCATTACATTGCAAATAAACCTACTTACTTGCATAAAGTATCCTCTGCTCAGTTTTATACTATTTCCTGTGATGATAATATTGTTGGTAGAGTGTTATATCTCTCGCTGGGACAATAGTCTTACCCTGTGGGATCCAAAATTTTTAGGTGGAAGTGGATGAGGAACTAGAAACCGGACAGTAGAGGAAGGACCATATCAGTAGGGACAACTGTAATAACTCAGGTTGAGTGTGCTATCTGTAGTGTCTTGTAGATAGAAGTCCCATGTGTCATCTATGTACTCTCAGGTCCTTGGGAGATAGTACTTGGTGGTTTTTATGAACGACTTAAGATTTTGGCTTGAATGCCTCAACGTTTTATGTTGTTGATGTATATATTTGAGTAAAGCAACTGGTATTTGTTATCCTCAAGATGAGATGGTACAATGTATGTACAATATGAACCATGATATACAAAAAGTTTTGGTTCTTTCTTTAAGAATATCCTGGAAGAGGATCTCTTTGCAAAATGGTTTAATTTATAGTGATTTTGTTTATTCTGCTATTTATGGTTATTCAACGATTATTAGTGGTGATGGCTTGATTTGTTATTGGGTCTTCACCAAGTTTTGGTATCAGAGGCTAAGGTTCACTGAGTCTATAGAGACATAGGATTAAGTTTGTTGAGTCTATTCTCGTGTCCTCCAATTTATCTTATAGTGACTTCTCCTCATATAGGAGAAGAAGTAAAATTGAAAGATGGGTGGAACACACAAAGAACATACTGCTAAGAGCATTTTTTTCTATACCAGGAGGTGGTGTAAGGGATCCAGCTAGAGAGGAACCAGTGCCTAAGAATCCCCAGCTTGACCAAGCTATTATAGAAAACCCAACCTTTCATGCTCTTTTTGGGCAAATTATGATCATGATGACGCATATGGCTGACCGGATACCAGCACTAGCACCTAGGATACTAGTTCCCAATGAGGGGCATGGATTTGGTTAGACCTTTGAGCGGTTATGCTGGGTAGGAGCCACTAAATATGCTAGTACAACTAACCCAACATATGCAGATTCATGGCTTATTGAGATAGAGAAAGCATTTAGGATCCTTGACATTCTAGAGGCTGATAAGGTTAAGCATGCTGTGTACCTATTAAAAGGAAGAGCTGGCCATTGGTGGACCATTGAAGAAGAGAAAATACCTAGTGGTGAGGTCAGATGGTAGGAATTCTGACGAGAGTTTGTCAGTAGATATTTTCCCAAGACTTATCTAGATGAGAAGATCTTGCAGTTTCAGGGGATTAGACAAGGACCAATGAAGATTAGTAAGTATGAAGCTAAGTTTATGGAACTTCTATAGTTTTATCCCCATATGGCTACTACAAATAAGTAAAGAATTCGACATTTTGAGAAAGGTATGAACACTACATTAACCACACCTGTATCTGCTCTAGATAATCGAGAGAGGTTTTCCACCTTTTTGGAATTAGTTAGGCAGATAGAGAGGTCCGTGACTGAGAAATGTGAAACAAACAGTAGGAAAGTACTTGCATAGTTCTAGGGACAAAGGTCTGGATGTTTTAAGAAACCAAGGTTTACTACACTGTGGAACCACAGAGGTTCAGTGCTCAGACACAATGGACGTCCAACAAAGGTAGAGGTCATAGTTTTCCACCAAGTGGAGCCCATAGCTCAGCATCAATGTCAGTAATAGGACCATCTAGGTCGCAATGGGAGGACAGAGTCTGCTACAGGTTTTAGAAGACAAGACATATGATAAAGGATTGTCCAGTTAGAGACATGGAAGTAACACAACCACTGAGGCAGAGTCAATAAGGCTCTCAGACACAATAGTTTAGTAGTGGCAATTGAGGATGTGAACAATCATCCCAAGCATGATCATCCACACCAACCAATAGAGCACGAGGTCAACAACAGGCAAAATCGATATTCTATGCTATGAATCAGCCGGAGATAGTGGTCAATCCACGAGTTGTGACAAGTCAGATGGAATTGTTTCATTCTAATATGTCTTCATCTTGTTTCATATCTATTTTGATTGATCCGGGTGCTACACATTCCTTTATCACTCAAGAAGTGATTTATGACTGTAATATGACTGTCAATCATAGAGTGGATAATCTATTACTAGAAACTTTGTTAGTCATATCTACAATGTTGCGAGAGGTATTCTCTTATTGTTTTCTTTCTTTCTCAGAACACAACATTCAGGTGGATCTTATACCACTTGAAATCCACAGGTTTGATGTAATTCTCGGGATGGATACCCTAGAAAAGTATAAGGTTGTCTTGGATTGTGGTTTCAAGCTAGCTATGTTCATAAAAGGTGATAAGACATGGGTCTTTCAGGGGTATAGAAAGATTCTTCCAATATGTCTAGTGTCAACAATGGTAGTAGAGAGGTTGATGCAACAAGGGTGCTTCACATTCTTGGCACATGTGATAAACACCAAAGCAGAGAGTCATAGCCTTTTTGAAGTTCCTGTTGTCAAGAAATTTGAGGATGTATTTCCTGAAGAATTTTTAAATATTCCTCCACCCCAAGAGATTGATTTTGAGATTAATCTAATTTTGGGTACGCAACCCATATCCCAAACCCCTTATAGGATGGCGCCAGCTGATATGGTAGAACTCAAGAATTAGTTACAAGAGTTGCTTGAGAAAGGTTTCATTCGAACGAGTACTTTACCATGGGGTGCTCCGGTTCTTTTTGTTAAAAAGAAAGATGGGTCTATGAGACTATGCATAGAATACACACAACTTAACAAAGTGACTGTAAAGAGCAAATATCCTCTGCCAAGGATAGATGATCTATTTGATCAGTTGCGTGGTGCAACAATGTTATATAAAATAGATCTAAGGCCATGATATCATCAGTTACGTATCAAGGAGAGTGATGTAATGACCCCGCCTCCCAGTAACCCCCAATTAAGGGAGACCGGAAGGTCAGATCTGTTAGCCCAATAAACCAGATCAAAGGTTCGACAAATAATCAATTAATAATTATCAAATTCTACTAAACTAAACTGAAAGGTTGTAATAAAATAAAACTTTGCATACCTTTTCAAAACTGGGATATCTACATCTATCCTCATTAGGAGTCTACTCTAACTAATCCTCCTTTATACTTTAACTCTTAATTAATTTCACATATGCCACTTTACTATTTGCCCTTTTCAAGCTTGTACCTAAAACGCCGACAAACAAAACGTCGGTCAACATATTGGAATATGCCGGTATGTGGGGACAACCAAAAGTTTGCACATATGGATAACAATCTAATTATCACAATCAAGTTAATTAACAAGCCAATTTACACTTTTCAGTATGACATTCTCCACCGCTTTTGCCCTAACCCTGGCATACCCACCTTAGGATTTCTTTTGCCAATGACTTAAGGCCACCTTCTCAATCCCGAGCTTGGTGCCTGGGGTCTCCACTCATGGTGCTCGTTAGTCATTCAATATCATAGGCCACCTTCTCATTCCCGAGCTTGGTGCCTGGGGTCACCACTCATGGTGCCCATTGGTTTACCCATTTGGGTCTGACCTTTGGCGTCATCCATTAGGGTGGCATGTAGGTGCGATAATACATACTTCTATTATTAATGTGATAATCATAGTGACTTTAAGATTTGCAAGTATGAACATCCAAATTGATAATTTGCATTCAATGCGATTAACCATTCTGAAAATCCTCGGGAAACTAAGGCGGTTATTCATAATTAACCACATACATGTCAAGATGTTCAGAGATAGAAATAGTCCAATCAATCAATAGGCAAGCAAGCATTCAATAAGATCCTGAAACAATTATACAATTTCCTTTTATTACTCATGTCATTAAGATCTATTAAATCTAGCTCGCTTCCTAGGGTTTCTAGTCCACTTTTAGGGTTTACTTTGCAATTAGGGTTTTACTTCCCTTTACTCTTTTTAAACCCTAATTTTCTCATTTATCCTTCACGAAAGTTATTAAGGTTACCTTTTATGAACACATAACCATAATTCTAGATTAATGCACAAATGACCATCTATTAAGTGCATTAAGCTTCTTTTACATTAAAGCTACCATTTTTATCCTTTTTCATCTATGACAAAGTCATTATGCTCGTTTATCATCAATTCTAAATTCATTATGCTCTAATACTCATATGAATGTTATTTATCATTAATTCTACCTTTTATCCACTAGGAAACCCTAATTTCTATATTAAGGTTATTTATCCACAAATTAGGAACTTTAATGCTCGAAATAGCTTATAACCATGAAAACTCAGTTCTATGCATGAAATCAAATAATTAAAGCCATTAGTAGCCCTAATTACCAACATTAGGGTTTCAAGGCCCATTAAAGCCTATTTATGCACATAAACTCTAAATTAAACAAATTACGTGCAAAGTTCATCTTTTTCAATCTTAATGTAACTCTTCACGATTAACAGGTTAATATAAACTCTAATCATCAATTAAACCCTACTAATCACATTAATCATATCAAAATAGGGTTTCTTAATCACTATTACACTAAAGTTAACAACTTCCATTACTTTTCGAATTGCAAGTAGAATTAGGCTCTAATTATATTTTTTATGGAATTCTCCTCATTTTTCTGAGAAAAATTCATGTATAATGCGCATCCATCCGAGCTATGGTTAAAAAGATATGATTTTGTAATAAAACCTTACTTTGGTCCAATCCAGGAGCGCCACGTGGCTGTTTCCATGCAACATAGTTTGGCGCTTTGGAGAACATTTCGAATAGTCCAATCTACCCTTACGTAAGTTGCTGGTTCAGCCAAAGCCCATAGGGGTATTTCTGTCATCCGTCACCTTTGGTCGTCTCCCACCTTGCGTGACCTAGCTGCCGCTGCAACAAGATCACGATGCGGCTGTGCCGCCCTCCTTCCAACCTTCGACGGCCACCCAAGAGCCTCCCTCGCCTCCGTCGTGCCCCGCGCAGGAAAAGGTGCCCTATTATACGGCTAGGACGACCGGAACTAGACCCCGCTAGTCTGCAGCTAACGGCCGAGACCCAGTCATGCTGCAGGTATGCCGAAAGTGCTGCGTGAGGGAATGATCCGATCATTCATAGGTCATCGGGGAAACATTAGGCCTTCCTCAAGATGGTTCCACACCTCCCCGTTGCTCCAAAGAAAACACCACTCAATGTTAGGGTTTTGAACACAAGAACAATGAAGAAGGAGAGATATAGTTGTGTGGAATCCCTCTGGACTCGACCCCATGTCTTCCCTTTATATAGGGGACGGTTTTCGTACCCCAAGACGTGCATCCACAAAGAGGAAAGGTCTTTTCCTAATAGGAATCAAAATCCTTCATTAGGAAGTAAGATTTCTCTCTCCTCACTATCCCTTTGATATTCCTTATTTCTTGGATAGTTAGGAATTCAAAATTCTTCTCATTTACTCTCTTTATTCTTGCTTTTTAAACCATTGGCACGAAAGTTATAGTTTGCTTTTAGTAGAAAATATCACTTCTTTAACAAAGCCACAAAAACCATTAATAATGTATTATATTATTATCTTATTTTTCTTTATAGGTATTTTCTCTTTCCTCTTTCTTCATTGGGACTCCTTGGATCCCAAGAAACTCTATTATTTCGAAATCCTTTTTATTGAATACTCATTATCCTTCTAGATGCATCTAAATGCATTATTCTTCATTATCTTGTTTATTCTTATTAAAATATCTCTTTTTGAGGATTTCTCTTTATTTCTCTTTTATTTTCCTCTTCAGTATTCCTTTTATCATTAGGAATCCTTGGGATATGAAATTACACCAAGGCTAACTCAAATATACCTCTTTCCACTTGTTTTCCACATTTCATCATCGTTTTCAATTTCTTTCTTAATAAAGAAATACTTAATGAATCTTTTCTTTTCTTATTGCTTTTTCTTTGCAACTTTGGACTCCTTGGAACCCAAGGAACCCATGTGGCACGAAATCCAACTTTGGATTATATTCTTTTGCCTTATGGAGGTTTCCACACCTTTCTTTTCTCAAAAACTTAATTATTCATTTACTAATTGAATTTCCTTATTATTGGGCCCAATAGCCAATAATTCCCACAAAGCAATCATCAAGGCTATTGTAACGAAATTCATGTAGTCAATCTTTATTTGTTCATTTATCTTTAATATGAGAAATTACATTTCTCAGCAAATGAACCCAAAATTTGGGGTTGTAACAAGTGACATACCTAAGTCAGCCTTTAGGATAAGGTATGATCATTATGAGTTTGTAGTTATGTCGTTTGGACTAACTAATGCACCAACTGCATTCATGGAGCTGATGAATAGAATCTTCCGACCATTCCTTGATCAGTTCATAGTGGTCTTCATAGACTATATCCTAATATACAGTAGAAATGGTCAACAACATGAACAACACCTTCGTCAAGTCCTTCCTTTGTTGAGATAACACAAGTTATATGCTAAATTTAGCAAGTGCGAATTCTGGTTGTCAGAAGTGTCTTTTCTTGGACATGTTATATCTACTTCAGGAATACGTGTTGATCTTAGGAAAGTGGAGTCTATTATAGAGTGGGAACAACCCAAGACACCAACTAAGATTTTTAGTTTCCTAGGTTTGGTAGGTTACTACAGATGGTTTATTAAAGACTTCATTTTTGTAGCATTACCCCTCGCCAGGTTGACCAGGAAAGAGATTCCTTCTGTTTGGAATGACAAGTGTTAGCATTCTTTCTAGTTGTTGAAAGAAAGGTTGACTAGTGCACCTGTGTTGGTTTTACCTGAGCAGGGAAAGGGATACGTTGTTTTCTACGACGCTTCTAAAAATGGTCTAGGATGTGTGCTGATGCAGAGTGATCATGTAGTTTCTTTTTCTTCACGATAGCTCAAGCAATACAAGGAGAATTATCTGACACATGATCTAGAGTTAGCAGCAGTGGTTCACGTGTTGAAAATCTGGAGGCATTATCTCTATGGAGAAACATGTCATATTTTCACATATCATAAGAACTTAAAATACATTTTCTCACAACATGAGTTGAACATGAGACAACGTCGCTGGATGGAATTAATCAAGGAATATGATTGTACAATTGATTATCATCTAGGGAAAGCTAATGTAGTGCCAGATGCACTCAATAGAAAATCCTCGTCTCCACCTATAGATAAAGCACAATTGAACTCTTTAGTGTGCTTTAAGCGGGATATGTTTATCTCATTGAGACAAATGAATGTACAATGTGAAGTATCCTTGTTATCTGAGTTGTTAGTAGAGATGCATGTGGAACCTACTCTGAAAGAACAGATCAAACAAGCACAACAGGATGATACTGTGATTTAGCATATCAGGTCAGAGTATGGTAATGAGAAACGGGTCAGTTTCCATGAGTTAGAGGATGGGATAGTCTATTACCATAGTAGGATAGTAGCACCTGATGTCAATAACTTAAGAAAGTTAGTTGTGGAGGAAGCTCGCTCATCCATGTATGCAATGCATCCAGGGAGTACCAAAATGTATCATAACTTAAAAGATATATATTGGTGGCCTGGTTTGAAGAAAGATGTAGATAAATTTGTTATGCAGTGTCCAATGTGTCAGCAAGTTAAATAAGAACCCCAGAAGCCTACATGAACATTGCAACCCCTACCTATACCGCAGTGGAAATGGGATCACGTGACATTGGACTTTGTGGTTGGTCTACCCAGAACAACCAAAAGTCATGATTCCATTTGGGTGATAGTTGATAGGTTGACTAAGACATCACATTTTCTTCCTGTTAAAACAACCTAAGTTGAGAAACTTGCACATATCTATATAGATGAGATAGTACGGTTACATGGAGTTCCATCTACGATTGTGTCTGATAGAGGTCCTCAGTTTACGAGTTGTTTTTGGGAATGACTACATAAAGCCTTGGGTACACAATTGAAGTTTAGTACAACCTTTCACCCTGAGACAGATGGACAATCTGAAAGGACTATACAGACTTTGGAGGACTTGCTTAGAGCATGCGTTCTTCAGTTTGTAGGAAGTTGGGACTTACATTTGAGCTTAATAGAGTTTGCCTACAATAATAGTTATCAAGCTAGTAATAATATGGCACCATATGAAGCATTATATGGTAGACATTGTAGATCTCCGTTATGCTGGTTTGAGATAGGAGAATACTAACTTCTGGGTCCTGAGTTAGTGCAACAGACAACTGAAAAGACTAAAGTAATACAACAACAGTTGAAGGCTGCACAAGAGATAGACATAAGTCTTATGCCAATAAATGCAGTAGACCTTTAGAATTCCAAGTTGGAGATAGAGTATATCTCAAGGTCTCTCCTTGGAAAGGTGTTCTCAGATTTGGGAAGAGAGGTAAGTTAGCTCCTATATTTATGGGACCTTACCCAGTGACAACACAAATTGGAAAGGTAGCTTATAGGTTGGAATTGCCACCTGAGCTACATAGACTACATATAGTATTTCATATATCAATGTTGAGAAAGTGTCATCCTGATACAGAGTTTGTGTTGCAACTTGTAGAGGTAAAATTAAATGAAGGTATATCCTATGTGGAAGGTCCTATAATGATTCTTCACAGAAAAATCAAGAAGTTGAAAAAGAAAGGCATAGTTCATGTGAAAGTTCTCTGGAATCATTGTGGCATTGAAGAAGCCACATGGGATCTAGAAGAAGAGATGAGGAGGAAGTATCATTCTCTTTTCTCTTGAGATTTTGGGGACAAAATCCTTTTTAGGGGTTGATAATTGTAACATCCCTGACCTGGGTTATGGCCTAACCCTAGAATTTTTACTTAAGTAAGTCATTTACAAACTTGTTTTAATCTGTTGAAAAGTAATTAAAATTCTCTGTGAATTTTATTTTCAAGTCTGAGCTTATTTGTAAACTATTTGTGCATTATATGATAGTCTGAGTGTAAAGTGCAATTTACCCAATATGAGGGGTTATATTGCAAAATGTCACATGTTGAATGTACCTTAAATGTTTTAACATAAAGAGAGAGAATGATGCTAAGTGGTGGCTTGTGGAAATCCTAAATTCTAAAGATAGAACTTGCTTGAATAATGATAGTTCTTTGTGCATCAATTTTGGTACAAATTGTAATTTATCCAAACTATAGGGTTGATGTGCATATTACCTCTTCTAGAGTGTCCCTACTCCTTCCTAGTATTATCTAGAGGAGAGAGAAAGAAGGACACACCATATTGGAATCATCCTTGAAGGATGATATTCTTGGTGACGAAAAGACCAAGGAAGAAGTATAGTTGAAATCCTTACATGAGTTATATTGAGTTGTAGAATTAATATAGGAGTGCCTATCGGCCAAGGAGCCATAGTGGCAGTCTCCTATTAGTTTGTTGATTCTTGCAAAAGACCATGACGGGCTAAAACACCTCAAGAAAGTTATATGTATCGGTTTGCAACTTTCCTTTAGAAAGGTTGTATTGAATTGAGAATATAATAATAATGTGAGTGGAAGTAGGTTGCCCTATAAGATAACAAAAGGGGCCGACCCTTATCCCTTGCATTATCCACAAGTATTTACTTTGCATGGAAAAATAAAGATGGAATGCATGCAAGTACAAGTGTCAATTAATGCATGGCCATGTGGCACTTAGTAGCTTAGAGAAGATGACACCTCTTACACTATTTTTCATAAGCCACAACCATAAATACCATTCCTTTCACCTATTAGTAAAAATTTCAGATCTTACTACCATCTTTCCCTTAGATATCGTGCACAACATCCTAGTATCATGCATACATGAAGGAGTGTTGAGCCTAAAACCTTAGTATTGGCCATAGAGAAGGGTTATCGACCTATCAAGGTGATCTCAGCCTAGCAAGGTGATATCGACCACAAGTGGTGAAGATATCGTGCACAGTGCTGATGAGCTCAAGACTTGGACCTTTTATAAGCTCATCTTCAATCTTAGGAACGTGAAGACTTGGATCTTGGAGCTTGTAAGTTGTTCTAGAGGCGAGTTATATAACTTGAACCCAACTATGTTATTGTTCACCTTCAATATTGTTGAACTTGTTGATCTACTTTCAATTTTGAGTTCTTATGATTAATTGATGTTCCTATGATTTCCAAACGTATGTTAGGACTATTATCCATGATTTAGGATAGTAGGAATAATAGTCTAGAGGTTGATTATGGTGACATCATCGTGGTACAACCCGATATAGGGTTGAAGTAACTTAAACCCGATACGGAACCCAAGATGATGGGTAACTCTATATAGTGATGAGTGATACCACATGAATGATATGGGAGATATCTCATGAATGATATGGGAGGTACCAACTTACACCTTATACATGATATAAGGTTAATATTATACCTCATGCATGATATAGTGTTAATTGAACACTCTAACCGATATAGAGTTGAAACCCTAGATGATAGAATGAAATTCGACACACCTCTATCATTTTGTATAAAGGATTTTTTGTGAAAGAGCTCAACTTGATATCTATCTTGTCGTTCAAACATAAAAGGATATAAGCATAATGGACTACCCAATATGCTAACCTGATATGTCAACCAACATGGTAACTCGATATGATAATCGAACATAGAAACCCAATATATTATTGTGTATATACTACTTAAATGATACCATGATGAAGCACATATCCTATGCCCGACATGGTGCACACCTTTTGCATGATATGGTATCAAGTATACCCTTATACCCAATATGATGTCAAGCTTTCAGCTCATACACGATATGAGGTTAAGTATCTCTAACTTGAGATGATAAAATCTAAATAATAGTCAACTCGATATGGGTACACATTATGGAATTAAAAGATACACCCTAAACACGATATGGTGATGTGGTTATACCACATGCCCGATATAGATGCATGATATGATTATAAGGTTGCATCTTAAGCATGATATGGTAGCATATATACACCTTGATACCCGATATGATGGGAATACCTCCAACCAAGGTACTGGATTGAGTAATACATGTGGTGTGGTATGTTAAATGCAACATTAAGATGTAATGAGTCTAATGAAATTTGATAATTGTGAGCTAATGTACCTTAAGAGGATAATTGATCCAACTTAATGAAAGAAAGATGCAATCAACATCCTAGTGAGGATGAGAGAGAAATTAATACTTGAATGTTTTTTTTAGTCGGCTAAAAATCCTGTTGCTATATTCCCAAAAAACTTTAGGTACAGTAAGCACCCCATTACAAGAAACCAAAATCTTGATACTCACAAATGAGTGATCAAGATACAAAAGAAACACAAACTCTGACCTATGTAGAATACGACTAGAGCCACATCAAACAAACAAAATGGAGGGCTTGAAGCCTATACAACACCCTGTGTTCAGCCTGAAGATCACCCACAAATAAAGAAAACAGAGCAATACATTCATATCAAACCCATCCGGATGAGGTTAGATAGAGATCAGATCCTATTGCACATGATCAGAGAACTTCGAGTGTCCAGGACTTAAGGGATGATAACCCCAAGTCGACTGTAATTGTTAGAATCCGATATGCATACCAGACTGGTAACCAGGCTGAAGGAGTCGAAGAATCTAGAATTTGACATTAGATGTGCTCTGAAGCCTTTCTCCACTTGCTATATGCTCACCTAGAATGTATGAAGAAGAGGAGACAGATACCAGTCAACATCTCCTTCAAAATCCACAGACTGGCTTCAGAACAGCGACCAGGTGATGTATATTGGACCATATAGGATCCATGGAGGATTAAACAATCTTCCAGCGGACCTGCAACTAATTGCTGAGCACTAACGTGCTTCATCCAGAACTTGGGATGGACCCAAATCGGCAAGAAACAGAGATGTATGAGAGTGAGTCAACAGAACACTTCATCGAGCACCTCGAGTGTGTTCAGTCCTCAGCTGCAGAAAAACACACGCAAAGGGGGAAAGAGAACTCAGCCCCCAACCACCATGGAGCCATTGATGAGGACCCCGTGAGAGGAGCTGGCGTCGCTGGCTGTCGGTGCAAAGGCCAAGCTGAACCGCCCAATCCGAAGAAGGGCCTAGCATCGGTTGAGGAGGGAGGTGTCCTCTTCAGGAGCCACTGAAGCTAGCCCGATGGAAAGCCGCCCACCTCGCCATCGTTGGTAGAAAGGGCACACTGCCAGGCTGATTAAGTCGGCAGTCGGCCCAGCGTCAGTCCACCGCCACTGAAACGGGACCTCCCAGATCTGGAGGCATCGCCCTGAGGGACGAGCCGCCAGCTGGAGAGGGCGAAGCGCCTGGAAGTCACCCAATCGTCAGACACCAAAGAGGCCATTGAGCGCCCCACAACAGCAGACTGGGAATTCCCTCCACTAAACAACGGAAGGGGTCCCGCTGGCAGGCATGGCAAAGCAGAATCAAAAAATGCATCGCCTCCGTTGCAGTGGGCGAGGCCATCACTCAACTCGGGGAGATGGAAATAGGATGGAGGAGGAGATCGGGGGATACCCTTGCCTCGCCTGCATCGATGAAACGGTCGAGCCAGATCCAGAAAGCGGCTCCCTCCGTCCATCCCTATAAACGGACCGGAGTCGACTAGGTCGAATCTACCACGAGCAATTTGGATCCAAGCAACGAGCTGCTCATCACGACCTTCCCACCGCCAGCCGTGATCAACCTCGGACGAGCAACTAGCAAATCTCCCTTTCTCTACAAACTGCAGATGCCTACATACGAGAGTCCTCGCCGAAGACGATGAGCACCAGGGGGAGGAAAGCGCTGAAGCAATGCTCCCTCCCCCCAGCGGTAGCCACCGGCGGAATCTAGAGAGAGGGCAGAGCGGAAGCCCTAGAGAGAGAACTGATTCCTGGTTGACCATGTAATGATCATATATTGATACTCCTTGTATGAATGGAGTATGAATTAGGGCTTGATCTTTTATGATGTGATCTTGAAACCCTAATTGGTTAAAAGAGGTAAATCTTAACCCTAATAATAGGTAATGATATGATTTGAGACCCTAATCGGTTGATAAAAGGGAAATCCTAACTTTAAATAATAGGGATGATGTATCTCCTTTGCATTGCATGGTTATGACATGTATTTGATATTGTTGTTAGCATGATATAACTAAACATGCATGTACCATGAGGTGATGAGCATAGCTAAGTAAGAGCTATGATGTTTATATAATACAGATTTAATGGGCTTTATGAACTATGTGAATTATTTGCGCAACAAGTATGATGAATACCTTGGTCTGATGACCTAGAGGTAATGGTTACCTGATAAGTGGTAACAGTGCTCAGTGATGAACTAAGGGTTGAATACCCAAGCATGATGATGACAAGAGATTGATATCCTAAGTGATATATGTGTTCCAAAGACATTGAAAGTACTTGGTAAATATGTTATACGTTTCTTTGTAGCATCTGATATAATTCTTATTTGTAACTTGATTGATGCTAAAAGATACTATAATAAACTTAACTAATAAAGAAAAATTTTATTATGTAGTTGCCCAGACCATAGATCCATTCAGTGTTAGGATTTGCTGAATGGTGAAATGAGTTTAACTCGGTATACATATTATTGAATATGGAATTTTAATATACCGGGGTTGCTCAGTGGACTCCCCAACTAAACCGGGGTTTCTCAATGGACTCCCCAACTCAACAAGGATTTCTTAGTGGTCTTCCTAATGAAAAATAAGCTGGGAAAGCTCAGTGGTCTTCTCCCGAAGAGAGTACATGTTGCGACTGTAACTCTATAGTGAAGATACCAGTATACCCTGGTAAGCTAATTGCAGTAGACATAAGATGTCCTACTAGTTATCTCATACTGACCGAGACAAGTGAGGTCTTGACATCTGGATCTTCCACTGACCTTGTATGGTACCAATTTCGACTTAGTAGTGGTTGATTGGAGCATGAGCGGTATACCTCATCTCGTCTGGGCAAAAGTGTGAATGTGAACATGTAATCATCCGTGTCATGTATTTGCTTAAGGAATTGAATACGGAAAACATTGATTGATACTTCATTACTGTTATACATCTTAGTTGATAGATGTTATACATGTTCTTCATATTCCTTATAAAGAAAATAGATGATTTATAATTTTTCAATAAATGTTATTGCTTTACATTTCAAATAAACCTACTTACTTGCATAAAGTATCATCTACTCAGTTTTATACTATTTCCTATGATAATAATATTGTTTGTAGAGAGTTATATCTCTCGTTGGGACAATAGTCTCACCCCGTTGGATCCACAATTTTTAGGTGGATGCAGATGAGGAACTAGAAACTGGACAATAGAGGAAGAACCATATCAGTAGGGACAACAATAATAGCCTAGGTTGAGTGTACTGTCTGTAGTGTCTTGTAGATAGAAGTCATATGTGTCGTCTCTACACTCTCAGGTCCTTGGGAGATAGTACTTAGTGGTTTTTATGAATGACTTGAGATTTTTTCTTGAATGCCTCGAGGTCTTATGTTTCTTATGTATATTTTTGAGTAAAGCAACTGGTATTTGTTATCCTCAAGATGAGATGGTACAATTTATGTACAATATGAACCATGATATATATAAAGTTTTGGTTCTTTCTTTAAGAATTTCCCAAAAGAGTACCTCTTTGCAAAATGGTTTTAATTTATAGTGATTTTGTTAATTCCGTTGTTTATGGTTATTCCATGATTAATACTGGTGATGGCTTAATTTGTTATTGGGTCATCACAACAAATGGTAGTGGTTGTTTTCCTCCTAGCATGGCTGCAATAGCCTCCACACCTCTATGTAGTCCATGTGGACCATTAAGAACTCTACATTGTGCTACCAAATCTAATGGGAAGAAGTTGTCCCTTGATGGGGTATTTCCCATCCTTGTGGTTCCAACTCGGAGGCCCTCAGAGGCGTCGAGAAGATCCCAGGCACTCGGAGGCCCTTGGCGGCGCCGCCGCCATCTGACCCCGGCCAGGCATCCCGCCTACCGGGGGCCATCCTTTGATCGTCTCTTAGCCCTGGAGGAAGGAAGATGTTGTCTTCGCCGCTGCTGCGTAGGGTGACCAGGCAAAGCTTGAGGGGAGCGCACGCGCAACACGCTGTTACGGAAAGGAGGCACAACATGTTGGCGTCTGCCGTCCCGACGGAGGAAATCCTACCAGACGTTAGGGTTGTGATGGGTAACAACGACGAGGAGGAGCAAACCAACTTGACGCCGCCTAGGGCTTTGACGGACGGAGGGCAGAATGAAGGAGGACCGGACGTGCATGATCCAGCAAGGGCGGAAGACCAGGCGCAGGGTAGGGAAATTGAGAACCATGTGAGCAATCCGATACCTTATCTGGATCAGCAGGCGAGACCAAGGCCATCACCGGTGGATGGAGATAATACATCGCAGACGGCGGTGGAAAAGCCTACTGAAGTGGCGGAAAATCTGAACCATACCCCTAGGTCGGGACCGGAGATTTCACCAAGGAAGATTCCGCTGTATAATATCCCACACGACACATGTTTCCGCTGTATGGAACGGGGGCATTGGCAATCACAGTGTAGAAGGAGCAAAGTATGTTATAAGTGTAGAAGACCTGGTCACCTTGCTGCGAGGTGCATTCAACCATCCATGCAAACCAGGCCGCCTGATGTCCATTCTAGGACTATCTTCCCACCGTTGCCCACGGGGATTCCGGCGAGGGGTGCCCCTCAACATATTCCGAAAAGGATCTCGGTCGATGTTGGACCGGATGATGAGATGAGGAAGAGCAAGATATCTGCCCTAGAGAGAGCAGTAGAGATTTCTTGGCAGCATGGACTAGCCTAGAAGGAGATCGGTCCTTTCCTGCATCACAGCTGGCCCAGTGCAGCGGATATATACAGGTTCGAAGAGAGAAAGGCCATAGCATTCTTCTCGTGCGAGCGGGAGGCAAAGGAGATGGTGATGAAAGGTCTTCAAAATTTCGGTGGTCGACAAATGAAGCTGAGGCATATGATTGAAGGTGAAAGTCATCAAAGCAAGGAGGCGTTTTGGTTCTGGATTGCTGACCTACCGCTTACTTGTAGGGATAATGATACACTGAAAAAGATAGTATCGAAGTTTGGAGATCTTGTACATATTTCTGATTGGCAGAAGGAGAAAGATGACCTGTCTGGGCTCCTTATCTTGGTGGAGGCTTTTAGTGAAGACATCCCTCAGTTCGTATCGCTCACGTATGGGCAAAGGAGAACATCTGTTCATTTCCGAATGCTGGCTAGGGGGCCGGTGAGTGCAGGTTCTACACAACTTACTGAAGTCGGCATTGATTCTGGGATTCCTTTGGAGGCTCTTAGATTACCGGAGTCACGACCAGATACATCAGCTATGGTGCTTGCAAACCCGGGGCCATCTGCATCTACTGTGAGACCGCAACAAAGCTGCACTTGTGAGAAAGATGTCAATCCACAGAGAACTAACACCTGAGGACAAAGAAGGATGGTGATAGACAGAGAAGGAAGTAGAAGATACCTATCCAATAGGCACCTTGAAGATTTCATTTTCATGGAGGACGAGAGATACAATGCATATAGAAGAAGAGAATGCAGAAGCCAGTATAGAGTGGGGAGACGTACAGGTGAACCTTGGCTTCATAGAAGGAATTACTCAAGAGGAAGGCAATCTGATTGGGACAGGGATACGTTTGATATGTGCTGGTCAGAGCAAGAGGGAGGATACAGTCACTGATTTGGCTGGTTAGAGAGGGACTGGCGTGCAAAATTTTTCTATGGACTGTAAGTCACTATTCTGGAATATTAGAGGGGCATCCAATAATCCTACAAGGAGGGTTCTGAGCAGACTATGTAGCCGGTACAAACCTGGTGTGGTATGTTTATTTGAGCCATTTCTCCATGCTGAACAAGCAGTGGAGTTGTTAGACATTGTAAAACTTGATTGGGCTGCTGATAATCAAGAAGAAGATGGGAAGATATGGTTCTACGCTGATAAAGCTTTGAATCCTAGCATTTTTAGAAGTCATAAACAACACTTGGCGGTTAGTATGGATACCAATGAAGGTTCGAAGCTATTTGTAACGGCAATCTATGCTAGTTGTGATAGCACAGAAAGAAGAACATTATGGAATGAGCTTTTGATGATGGCTGAAATTATAGGGGATGAAGGATGGTCTATCACAGGGGATTTCAATGTGGTGCGGCATTCTAGGGAAAGAAGGGGTGGAAACCAACCTGGGTTTCAAGACATGATGGATTTTAATTCTTTGATATCAGATGCAGCTCTGGAAGAAATATATTTTGAAGGCAGTCAATATACATGGGTGAACAAATAGATTCTTACACCTACAATGTGGTAGAGAATTGATAGAGTTCTTGTCAATGGAGCATGGATGATGAAGAGGCCTGCGACTAGATCGATTCATCTAACTAGAGCGAGGGTTTCAGACCACTGCCCAATTCTGATGATTCCCGGTTCGTGGACAACGGATAAAAAGAAGACACACTTTTCTTTTATGAAGACTTGGCTCGAGCATGAGGATTGCATGAATATTATCGAACAAGCTTGGAATGATCCAATATGCGGTCATCCTTCTATGGTTTTCTGCCTTAATCTTAAAAAGGTTCATGAGGCTCTTCGTAGGTGGAGCAAGGACACCTTTGGTACTAACAGACAACGCATTCTTGATTTTTTAGGACGTGGTATTCACAACACAAATGGCTTATGATGAAAATCCGATTGCTGTCAATGAGCTCAACTTGAGGGAGGCGGAAAGTGAGCTCTAATATCTTCTGGACCAGGAGGAGAAGACATGGAAGGAAAAAGCTCGAATAGACTGGCTTCAAGATGGGGAGAGAAACATCAAGTTTTATCATGCAACTGTTAAGTCGAGAAGGAAAAGAAGAAGGATTAATCGGGTGTTATTACAAGATGGCACTCAGGTTACAGATCCTAAGCAAATGGCGGAGATGGCAGCTGATCATTATAGGCAATTTTACAATGAGATAACAGATACGGATGTTGATGAGATGGAGGGTTTCATAGATTCAATTCCGGAGATGGTCTCACTTGATGAAAACTTTAGTAGCGACACCGCAGGAAGAGGAGATCGAAGAGGTGATATTAAAGATGGACGCAACAGCAGCCCCAGGACCGGATGGGTTCACCCTCCCTTTCTTTACAGCGGCATGGTCTATCATAAGAAAGGATTTCATGGACTTGACGAAAAGCTTCTTCAGCGGACAGGATTGCTTCAGGGGTCTCTTTTGTTGCAAAATTCTACTTATTCTAAAGAATGATGATTCTAGAAGAATACCGGAGGATTTCAGACCTATATCCATTGAGAATGTCGCTCTTCGCATCCTTGCAAGAATACTCAGTGAGAGATTTGCTTCAATTATGCCACGCCTGATTTCCAAGAACCAAGGAGCTTTTGTGAAAGGTACGGATATATCTCATCACATCCGGTTAGCTAAGGAACTCATGCATGATATCAATAGAGGCAGAGACGCTCCTAATGTGATTTTAAAGTATGATATGTCGAGGGCATACAATAGAGTCACTTGGTCTACGCTGGGGAAAGTCCCGGAGAAGTTCAACTTTACAAAGGAGGTGATCAAGCTATGCCTGCGTTTATTTGCAAATACGTGGGCAACGGTGACTATAGGCGAGGAAATGGTTGGATTCTTTCAGATGAGTAGAGGTTTGAAACAAGGAAGTGTGATTTCTCCATTTCTTTTTATACTGTTTGAGGAGATGCTATGTAGAAGATTCCTGAGGTTATATGAAGAAGGGGCCATATCAAGATTCCAGGTGCGTGGGGAGGCGATGCCTCCGGTCATTCTTCTCTATGCAGATGATATTGTGGTCTTTTTCACAGCTGACCAAAGATCTTTGGATGTGGTTAGTAACACCTTTGATGCAAACGAAAGAGAAACTGGTCAGAGGATAAACAAATCTAAATCTACATGCGTGGTAGGAAGCAAAGACCAGACGCGAGCTCATGGTGTAGCCGTGTCCTTGGGAGTGAGCTCTGCTACGGAATCTTTGAAATATCTGGGCATACCGATCAAGAAAGGGTCGATGAGACTATCCGACTTTGAGTTCCTAATGAGCAAGATAAATGTAAAGATAGCTACGTGGAAGTCTAGACTGTTATCCTTTGCGGGGAGGAGGATGCTGATTGCACATGTTCTAGAGTCCATACCAGTGTACACGGCGGCGGCGGTGGGCATTCCTGCTGGGATTGTAGAGCGGATTGAAAATAAACTATCCAGATTCCTGTGGTGTGACAGGGAGGATCATCATAGGAAGGTGTGGATCGGATGGCACAGGGTGGCTAGACCTTTTTCTTTGGGCGGGTTAGGGATTCCCTCGCTACAGTCGATCAATGAGGCCTTTGTTACAAAAGCATACTGGGAGGTTTTAACAAAGGATTCTATTTGAGCATCATTCTGCAGAAGCAAATACACAAACGTGGTAGGAGGACGAGACAATCTACATCCTGGTACATTGAGAAGAGGTTTACTACCTTCACCTTTCTGGAAGAGGTTGTGGGACACGTTTCCTCACATGTTTCCTTTGTGTAGATGGGTGGTTGGTAATGGAGAGTTGTCCTTATGGGATTCATGGTGGTGTGAGAAACGCCTTGCTGAACATGCGATAATACCCAGTGACAGAAGACACCCGTTCTTGGTGAAAGACTTCTGGATAGAGGGATATGGATGGGATTGGGATTCGATTAGAATGATCGTGGATGAAGAAGGAGTACAAATGATATGAGATGCAGAGATATGGATATCCAATGAAGAAAACAAGCTAGTGTGGGGTCCTGAGAAGAGTGGCAGATTCTCTATGAGTTCAGCCAAGCGGATGTTAATGCATAATGAAAAGGAAGGTCCAGACGGCCTTGGGAGGGTATGGAAAGCTGGGTATCCAAAAGAAGCTGCGTTCATATGGAAATCGGCTAGGGGAGCCATTCCCACAGACGATAACATAAGGTTCACATGTGGTATCCCTCTTGCATCTAGATGTTATTGTTGTTTTGAACCCCAGGAGGAAGATTTGGGTCATCTGTTACTCCAGGGGCAGACCGCCAAATTCTTTTGGGAGAAATTCGACGAGCTGACTGATATGGAGGTGCCTTTTGATATGAGGTCTCTTCTTGACAGGTGTGCGATGGCAAAAAAGAAAAACATAATTGAATGGTTGGTAGGTAATCTAGAAATCTTAATCCCACATAGCATATGGTGCATTAGATGTGGAGCTAAATATGATGGTAAGATGAAATCTTTCAGCCATGAATGGGAATATATCTTGAGAATCCTAAACCACCACATGATGAGGTATGCGTTTCCTATTGCTATGGATAATGGAATATATGATAGAATGAAATTAATGGGCGTGAAGGAACCAAAGACAGCTATGAAGGAAATTGTATTGCTGCGATGGGAGAAGCCAGACCTACATAATCTTAAAATGAACATCACGATTGGGAGAGACAAAGATGCCAATGGTACATATAGAAGATGGGCAGCTGGTGTCATCCGTAACCACAATGCAGATATCTGCCTTGCGTTCCGAGCTTGGATCAAGAGCTATGATTACTTCCTTGCGTTTATGCAAGCATGCGCCATTGGTCTGAAACTAGTAGGTGACCACGCCTTGAGCATCTCGAGCATTGAGGTTGACGACGCCTATACATATGAGGTACTTTGGCATGGAGGTAGAGAGCCGTGGCGGACAACATCTTTTGTTAGAGAGCTGAGAGAAGAGATGGCATCTTCCATGATTTCTGGTTCACTAGTTCATAAGGTTATCAACTCGATACCTCGTGAATTAGGAAGGTGGGGGAACATAACGCAGGAGATATTCGTCTCTTCGGATATATCTAATATGCCGCAGAGAATTAGGGGCATGGCACTGATGGAAAAAAGAAGTACTCCCTACGTGGTCCTAAAGAAAACAGATGTTGGAGGTGAGGATGAGAGAGTTTAGAGTGAGTTCGTCATTTTTTTGTTATATTTTGAGGGTGAATTTGTTTTGGGATGATGGGAAATTACCCGAGTTATAAGTGCGGGAGATGTAATTTTTGCTGTGATTTAGCCCACAAGAGGGGTGTGGGATGAATAAAAGCGACCCCTGGCTTAATTAAAAAAAAGTTGTCCCTTGATGTCAACATGCTAGCATTGAATACTTCTCCTTTATTATCTTTTCTTTGTTGTCTCTCCCTTTTATGGGTAAGACTTGCTAGTGATCTCTAGTTACAAAAAAAATAAGAGGAAAATGTCTGGGTTAGTTGTGTCTTCTGAAAATCTTGTATACCCCTCTATTTATAGGAGGGATAGGGTCAAGATTTCCATATCAACTGGGAGTCAAACAGACAAATTTTCATGAATTTCTGGATGTTGCAAACCATGAGATGGTCAAGTGACCTATGAGTCATCGATTCAACACTTGAATTGTTTGGTTCACTGTATATGATATTTTCATACTGATGTGCACAATTCATCATATGTTCATGCTATTTTAGTTGCACATTTCACTCAATCTAACCACATTTCCACTTTGAGGCATGCTAAGATGTGTGTTTCTTGTTGATCTTACTCATGTCATGGTTGGAATTGTAGGTACACTACATTCCACTCATAATGAAAAAAATAATCTCAAAATCCAACCTTTTGACATTTCTAAAGTTTCCCCAAGTCTTGGAGTTCAAAACTCACTAGAAAACCATTGACACGGCATGTGGACCACTCCACACAACATGCGACTCTCAGTCAGCTGACTCTTGAACCATTAGTAAACACAATGTGTGACTCAACCACACGACATGACCTGGGGAAGCCCATAATTCGATAGAGAATCATCCTTATGTCATGTGGTAAACTCATACAACATGTTACTTGCGAATGTGGCCAGACTCATTTAGAAAATTGGATCTGACATGGCATGTGACCTATAAACACAACGAGTCATGCTTATTTTCTGCATTTTTCGAAAAGAACAATTTCTCATTTTCATTAGATATAACGAGACACTTCCCTTGAGAAGTGTACCACGTACCATTTGGAGAAGTTAGAGGCTAGAGACGAATCTAGAGCTTTGAAGGGGGTGATTTTAGAGAGAAATCTAGGGTTTCTCAGGAGAGAACCCATTCTTGGTTCAATTTCTCCTCTTTCCCTTTGCAAAATAGAGAAGAGGTTTATGATGCAAGGAGTGATTTTAGAGATGGATCTCTACCTCTTAGATGAAGATTTTCATTTGTTCTTCTCCCACTGATTTTTTGTTATTCCACTCTCTATACTCATGGTTCTTTCAATGACATGTCATTTATGCCTATATTTTCTCAGCATGAGTGAGTAAAGTCCTTTTCATGGGCATGGGAGAGTAGCTCCATGTCATAACTCATGTGACCCAAATTTTATGTTTAAATATTGGTTGATCTTCTATTTCAAAATGAGTTATGGTGTTTGTCTTCTTGTATGCATGGATGGCCACTATATTTACATGTTTTATGCTTCTTATTATTTCTGGGAAGATATTGTAAGAGGTATGGAATAACCATTTTGACAATATGGTCTGGATCATGGGAATGACTATGATTATGTTGATGGTTCTAGGTTGTAGTTTGATATTGCGTAATTGCATGGGAATTCTTTATGAGATTAGTATTATCTTTTATCATTGGGAAATGTATTAGATGATATCAACCTAACGTATGAAGATTGACTATTGTAAGTGAGATTTGTGGTTCTTTATTGAGTTATAGTTGTAGGGAAATATTGCTACAAAATAGGCAGTGGAAACAAAATTTTTATCTACCCTATTCCCTATAAACCAACAAATTGTATCAATAACTATAAGATGAGAAGGATGGTTTTGAGGATATACCTGGTCTTACAGAAAGTCCAGCTGAATCTCCTCATCATTGTAGATGTGAAACCTTCTTATATTTGCATTGGGACTCATCTAACTATTGTGCCTTCTGGTATGGACCACAGACTGTATCCTCAAATGTCGTCGTTTGCAGCAGTTCCTCTCACAACAGACTGATGGTTGATGTTGTTCTCCTCACTGCATACAACAACCTCCCACCTCTCGAGAAGTCCACATGGACCATCTAGAACTCTTGTCATCCTACTAGAATGGTTAGGAATAAGTTTGTAACATCCCTGACCTGGGTTATGTCTTAACCCTAGATGTTTTGTTTAAGAAAGATAATTATATGCTTGTTCTTATATTTGAAAAAGTAATTAAGGTTCAATAGGATCTTATGTTTTAATTTTAGTCCTTTTTTAATAATGTTGAAAACAATGTTTTTCCTATTTTGGACTAAAGTGCAAATTACCCAAGTTGAGGGGTTAACTTGCAAATATTACATGATAAAATGTTCCTCAAGTGTTGGAGCATCATAAGAATGAGAATGATGTAGAGGTATGTCTTGTGGTAGCCTGGGCACCAAGAAAGAGCTTATTAAGCAATGTTTGTGCATTAAAACCTAGTTTTGGTGTAATGTGCAATTTACCCAAAACCTAGGGTTCAATATGCAAAATACCACTTCGTGAGAGTCCCTAATGTTTCTTGGTATCAATTAGAGCCAAGAAAATAAGAGGGGCATCTCATTTGAATCTCTTTGGAGGAGAGAGAATCTTGATATTAAAATAATCAAGATTTAAGCATAATTGAAACCCTAATTCAATTTAATGCAAAAATAAATATATTAATGGAAGTGCCCTTCAACTAAAAATGTTATGGTTGAATTTATATAAGTATTGACGTCATTGTGCCTTGCAATGGTACTGAAATATCTAAAGTGAGTGGAGAGCCCAGTCACATTAGTTAAAGAAAAAGTATTATCCACTAGTTTTTGGATATTATTATTATATTGATTAAGGTGCTTAATTTGTTTTCTTTTAATTCATGGATAAAGAATAGGATTTAGAAGGGGAGGATGATGGCTTCGTATGCAAGGAAGTGAGGGGGATAAGTGGCACCAGTTTAAGGAATTGAAGGATTTTTATAACACTTTCTCTCTCTTGAATTTCCCTTATATACACTTCATTCTTTCACCCACATGAAAGACTTTTTCGACTCTTCTTTGTTTCCTTGCTTTATCCGAGAACAAGGGAGCTTAGGAGCATTAGGAGGACATACCCCGACCTGTAGGTGAGATCCTTAATCATCTTCAACCTTGATTTCATGGTGGAAATCGAAATTCAATGCTTATTTTCTTCTTTTCTCCATTCAATCTTCAACTATAACCATTCTTTTCACTCAAAGACTTGAGGACGGACCTTGGGAAGTTGAGAAAGATTCATTCACCATTAAAGACGTGAATCTTGAAGCTTGGATTCAACTTTGAAGGTAGGTTATATAACTTGAACCCTTAAATGTTATTATTGTTTTTCCTTCTTTATCAGATGTTGATTCTTTCTTCTTTCCCAAAATTCCATTTGATTAGTTGATGAAATCACCATAAGAATCACATGAAATGTTAAGGGTTTGAAGCTTGAAGATGTTGATGTCATCTTAGCACACACCTAAATAAAGATCATGTGCAAACGGTTTCAACTTGATGACCAAACGGTCTCAAGACCGTTTGAGATCAAACGGTGTCAAAACCGTTTGGGGGCAAACGGTCTCAAGACCGTTTGGGATCAAACGGTATCAAGACCATTTGGGGTAAGTTACTGATATGGATGAATGAAGATCGAATGGTTCAAATTGATCTAATTATAATGGATTCAAGAATGGGTGATCCATTGATTACAAACCCTAATCGGATTGATTGGTTGAAACCCTAAATTGATTGAGTCGATTTCTATATTGAATGGCCCAAACGGTCTCAAGACCATTTGGGGGAAAATGGTCTCAAGACCGTTTGAAGCCAAGAGGAGTCATGGATGGATGGAGATCTAAGGGTTATAAGATGATCTACTTTCAACGGTCTTAATGTTGGATGGTTCAATGAGTGGAAACCCTAAATCGATTGATTAAGAAACCCTAATTGATCCTTTCAGTTTCAAGGTGGTTTGGACCAAACGGTCTTGAGACCGTTTTAGTCCAAATGGTCTTGAGACCATTTAGGATC
This sequence comes from Alisma plantago-aquatica, assembly GCA_963693085.1. Lineage (NCBI taxonomy): Eukaryota > Viridiplantae > Streptophyta > Magnoliopsida > Alismatales > Alismataceae > Alisma > Alisma plantago-aquatica. The sequence goes on along the minus strand of OY856411.1, from coordinate 780,228,844 downwards.
AAATGGTCTTCAAACCATTTGAGATCAAATGGTCTCAAATCGTTTGGAGGTCCAATCGGTTTCAAGGCTGGTTTATCCAATCAGTCTCAAATATTGATGGGTTCAATTAGTTTCAATGTACATATGATCAAACAATTTCAAGAGTTGAGTGCCCAAACGGTTTCAAAACCGTTAGAAGGGCAAACGGTCTCAACCCTAGATACCCAAACGGTTTCAAAACCGTTTGGAGGGCAAACAGTCTCAAAACCATTTGGAGGTTGAGGGGTCAAAACTATTTGGAGGTTCAATGCAACCAAAACTACTTGAAGACCAAATGTGATGAAAGATAAATTAACCCCATGATTTCTAATGATGCATATCAAAGATAATTACAATGGTTGTAACTTTAAGGTACTAGGGTGATTAGTACCCTTAGATGCGTTAACCTTTGATGATTATGGAAGCAATATCTCAATACACTATGCTAACCCTAAATGTATGTAGTTGAATGAAGGGTTGACCTAATCTAATCAAGCTTGATGTATTCAACATCCTAGAGAGGATGAGAGAGAGAGGAATTCATACATGTATAATAATCATGTAGTGGTTGAGCATAAACACTCCCAACATGAATATAATATGTAATTAGGGTATGATCCTTGATAAAGAGATCATGAAACCCTAACCGAGAAGGTTGATGAGCCCTAACGCTAATTTAGGGCAATGCTAGGTGTAACCCTAATCTAGGGTAATGGTGTAACCCTAATCTAGGGTGATGATATGTGTAACATCCCAGACCTGGGTTATGCTCTAACCCTTGATGTTTTGTATAAGAAAGATAATTATGTGCTTGATCTTATCCTTTGAAAAGTAATTAAGGCTCAAGAGGAACTTATGTTTTAGTTTTAGTCCTTTTTGAATAATGTTGAAAACAATGTTTTGCCTGTTTTGGACTAAAGTGCAAATTACCCAAGTTGAGGGGTTAACTTGCAAATGTTACATGATAAATATTCCTCAAGTGTTGAAGCATCATAAGAATGAAAATGATGCAGAGGTATGGCTTGTGATAGCCTGAGCACCAAGGAAGAGCTTATTAAGCAATGTTTGTGCATTAAAACCTAGTTTTGGTGTAATGTGCAATTTAACAAAAACCTAGGGTTCAATATGCAAAATACCACTTCTTGAGAGTCCATAATGTTTCTTGGTATTAATTAGAGACAATAAAATAATAGGGGCGTCTCATTTGAATCTCTTTGGAGGAGAGATAATCTTGATATTAAAATAATCAAGATTTAAGCATAATTGAAACCCAAATTCAATTTAATGCAAAAATAAATATATTAATGAAAGTGACCTTCAACCAAAAATGTGATGGTTGAATTTATATAAGTGTGGACGTCCTTGTTCCTTGCAAAGGCAACGAAATATCTAAAGTGAGGGTAGAGCCCACTGACATTGGTTAAAGAAAAAGTAATATCCACTCATTTTTGGATATTATTATTATATTGATTAAGGTGTTTAATTTGTTTTCTTTAATTCATGGATAAAGAAGAGGATTTTGAAGAATATTATGATGGCTTCGTATGTAAGGAAGTGAGGGGTATAAGTGGAACCAATTTTGGGAATTTAAAGGATTTTTATAACACTTTCTCTCTCTTGAATTTCCCTTATATACACTCCATTTTCCACCCACATGAAAGACTCTTTTCGACCCTTCTTTCTTTCCTTGCTTTGGCCATGCACAAGGGATCTTAGGAGAAATAGTAGGATGTGACCCAACCTGTAGGTAAGATCCATAGTCATATTCAACCTTGAATTCATGGTGGAAATCGAAATTCAATGCTTATTTTCTTCTTCTCTCCATTCAATCTTCAACTTTAGCCAATCCTTTCACTCAAAGACTTGAGAACGGACCTTGGACAGTAGAGAGAGCTTCATTCACCATTGAAGACGTGAAGCTTGGATTCAACTTTGAAGGTGGATAACATAACTTGAACCCTTAAATATCATTATTGATTTCATTTCTTCATTGTATATTGATTCCTTTTTCATTGTCGAACTTTCCTTTGATTAATTAATGAAATCACCACAAAGATCACAGAAAATTTCGAAGGTTTGTAGCTTGAAGATGATGATGTCATCTTATAACACACCTCAAAACATATCAGGTCCTAACGGTTTCAACTTGAGACCTATCGGTCTCAAGACCGATTGAAACCAAACAGTTTCAAGACCGTTTGGGAGTAAACTATTTGAAGACTGATTGGGATCAAACGATCTCAAAACCATTTAGGGATACTTGCTAGTGTAGTTAGATATTGATCCAATGGTTCTAATTAAATTAAATCATAATAGGTTCAGTGATGGATAATCCACTAATTACAAACACTAATCGAATTGATTGGTTGAAACCCTAAATTGATTGAATCAATTTCATGTTGATTGGCCCAATCGGTCTCAAGACCGTTTGAGGGAAAATGGTCTCAAGACCATTTGAGACCAAACAGTGTCAAAACCATTTGGAGGTCAAGGGTTGTGACGGATGGTTGAATATCCAACGGTTGTAATTTGATGTACTTTCAATGGTCTCAATGTTGGATGGTTCAATGAGTGCAAACCCTAAAATCGATTGATTGATTGGAGGAAACCCTAATTGGTCCATTCGGTTTCAAGGTGGTTTGTACCAAATGGTCTTGAGACCGTTTGAGTCCAAATGGTCTTGAGACCGTTTGGAGGGCAAACGGTCTCAAAACTGTTTGATGTTCAATCAATTTCAATGATGAGTTTCTCATGCAGTTTCAAACTGTTTGGAGTTAATACTATTTAATTCAAATGGTCTCAAACTGTTTAAGGATTTTGAGATCAAGATCGTTTGATGGTCTAACGGTCTTATGACCGATTGAAGGTTTTGGGACCAAGACCGTTTAAGGTCTAAACGATCTTCAGACCGTTTGGAAGTGCAATTGAATCAAGACTGTTTGAAGGTCAAAGTACATCAAGACCGTTTGAAAGTCAAAGTACATCAAGACCGAATGAAGGTCAAAGTACTTCAAGACCGTTTGAAGGTCTAATACCTCAAGACCGTTTGAGGGTCTAATACCTCAAGACCGTTTGAAGGTCTAATTGATTCAAACCATGTAAGTACAATTAACCCCATGATTGTTGATGATGTTTATCAAAGATAATTACAATGGTTGTACCTTTAAGGTACTTAAGTGATTAGTACCTTTTGATGGGTTAACGTTTGATGCTTATGGAAGCAATATGACAACACACTATGCTAACCCTAAATGTGTGTACTTAAATGAGGGGTTGACCTAATCTAATCAAGTTTGAAGTAAATCAACATCCTAGAGAGGATGAGAGTGAGAGAGTGGAATTCATACATGTATAATAATCATGTAAGTGGTTAAGCCTCGACACTTTCAACATGAATAAAATATGTAATTAGGGTATGATCCTTGATAAAGAGATCATGAAACCCTAATTGAGAAGGTTGATGAGCCCTAAACCTAATTTAGGGCAATTCTAGGTGAAACCCTAATCCATGGTAATGATGTAACCCTAATCTAGGGTGATGATATGAGAAATCCCAATTCATGGTAATATAATGAAAAACCCTAATGCAATAATGCCATGTGAAACCCTAATCAAGGGTGATGTCATATGAAACCCTAATTCAATAATGCCATGTGAAACCCTAATCAAGGGTGATGTTATGTGAAATCCTAATCAAGGGTGATGCCATGTGAAACCCTAATCAAGGGTGATGTCATATGAAACCCTAATGCAATAAATCCATGTGAAACCTTAATCAAGGGTGATGTTATGTGAAATCCTAATCAAGGGTGATGTCATGTGAAACCCTAATGTAGTGATGTTATGTGAAACCCTAATCAAGGGTGATGTCATATGAAACACTAATGCAATGGTGTAATGTGAAACCCTAATCTAGGGTGATGTGATATGAAATCCTAATGTAGTGAAGTGATGTGAAACCCTAATGCAATGATATGATGTGCAACTCTAATCTAGGGTGATGTTATATAATGCTATATGAAATCCTACCCTAATATAGGGTGAAGGTATGTGAAACCCTAAGTTTGGGTTATAGTGCATGAAACCCTAATCTTGGGCAATATGATGATAAACCATAACCCTAATTGACATGAATTTGGAAAACCCTAACCCTAATGAGTGAATAGTGATGCTACCATTACATTGCATAGTGTTGATATGTAATTGATATAACTGTTATCATCTATACTAATCCTGCAGGTATCATGAGATGTTGGACATAACCATGTATGAGCTATTGTGTTTTATTATTGAAATTATTGTATGGGCCTTCTGAGCCATAATATGCTGTGTTGCCTAGTGAGAGGTAATAAGAGATTAATGGGCTTTAAGATCCATGTGAGATGCATGTATTGCAAGTATCATGTTTACCTTGGTCATATGACCTGAATGTATTAGTTACCTGATAAGTGGTAACAAGTGTTCTCTAATGAACTGAGGGTTTGAATACCCATATTCCATAGTCATGATGATGAGATGATAAGGGATGAGGATGCCCTAATGTGACAAGGGATTGAGATCCTAATGATTTATAAAGCTTTGAAAAGTACTTGATAGAAGTATACACATTCTTTGTAGCATTTGTTATAATGATTTATGTTTGAAAACCTGACTAATGCTAAAAGAATATGGTAATGTACTTCTAATCAAGTGAAATCTTATCATGTAGAGCCCTAGCCATTGATCCATCATCGTCGGTAGTTGGTGATGGTGAAATAGGTTTTCCAATGGGAACTCCTGGAGGGCATACTATTGAGTATGTGGGGGTTATGGGCACGAATATCCTTACGCCCTAATGGAGGAATTGATGTGAGATAAACATTAAATCTATCAATCCTTCATTATATATGCCAGGATGGATGTATCACTAATCTCCTGATGCCGGGATGGATGTATCATGAATCTACCGATAATGTTAATGTCAGATCGATGTGAGATAAACATTAAATCTCTCGATGCCAAAGGAATACAGTTGACACTGTAACTCTATAGCGAAGTTGCTGGTATACCCTGGAAAGCTATTTAGCAGAGACACAAATGTCCTACATTTTGTCCTCACACTGATTGAGGAGGATGAGGTCATGGGAATCTGGCTCTTCCTTGACCTATGTATGGTACCGATTATGATTTCGCAATGGTTAGTTGGAGTATGAGCGGTATACCTCATCTCCTCAAGTCTTAAGTATAATTGTAAAATGTAATCATCCATGTAGCGTATTTGATTAAGAATAAAATATGAGAATTATTGGTTGATGTTACATTTCTTAGCATATCCTAGATGGATAAATGTTGTACATACTTTTCAATTCCTTATTGGATAAGTGACATGCTGCTTTATCAAGATATAATTGAAATGCTTTGAATAAAGAATAATGCTCTAATCTGTTTAGACATTGATTTATTTGCTGTTGAATATATATGATTCTTCTACTCAGTTTTATTCTATTAAACTGCAATAATAATATTTCTGGCAGAGAGTTATATCTCTCTCTAGGACAATTTCAATTGTCTCACCCCCGTGGGATCCAAATTTTTAGATAGATGCAGAAGAAGAGGCAGAAACCCTACAGTAGGGGAGGAACAACAGTAGCAGCGACAACAACAGGGACAACAGTGAGATTCCAGGTGGAGGCACTGGCTGTCATGTTTTGTATAGAGAGTCATATGTGTCGTCTCTATACTCTCAGGTCCTCAGAGCTAGTAGTTAGTACTTTTAATGAATCGATCTGAGATTTTGGCTTGATGCCTCGAAGTTCTTATGATGTCTATGTATAGTTTTAACAAGGCAGATGATACTTGTAATCCTCGAGAAGAGATGGTACATGATATGTACTTATGAACCAAGATGTAAATAAAATACTTTGGTTCTTGACAAAAAAGTTTTCCTGTATTTGAATGTCTTTGCAAATGGTTTTAATTTTTAGAGATTTTCAGTAATCCGTTGTTAATGATCGCTTCCGCAATTAATTACACTGTGACAGTCTGATTTGGTGTCGGGTCGTCTCAGTTTAGTTAGTATCAGAGCTCTAGGTTCGCTGAGTCTACAGAGACATAGAATTAAGGTTGTTGAGTCTGTTCTAGTGTCTTCCAGTTATCTAATAGTGTTTTCTGCTCATATAGGAGGAGAAGAAGAACTTAAAGATGTCTGGATCACACGAAGAACATGTTGTTGAGAGAAGCATTGCTGCACCAGGAAGAGGTGCAAGTGATCAAGATAGGGAGGAACCAGAACATGAACATCCCCAGCTTAACCAGGCTGCATTAGAAAACCCAGCCTTCCATGATCTGTTTGGGAAATTTATGGCAACCATGATGCATATGGCGGATAGGATGCCACCACCTGCACCTAGGGCACCAGCTCACCGTGAAGGCCAGGGAGCCGGCAAGACTTTTGAATGGCTTTGCTGGGTTGGAGCCACATATTATGTTGGTACAACTGACCCAGCAGATGTTGACATGTGGTTGAATGAGTTGGAGAAGGCCTTTAGAATCCTCAACACCCCTGAAGTAAAGAAGGTGAGGCACACAATGTACCTTATAAAAGGGAGTGCTGGTCACTGGTGGACAATAGAAGAGGGCAAGAGGCCAGGTGTTGAGATCAAATGGGAAGTATTCTGACAAGAATTCGTAAGTCGATACTTCCCTAAGACATTTCTAGATGAGAAGATCTCTCAGTTTGAGAGGTTAAGGTAAGGACCAATGAACATTAGCGAATATGAAGCTAAGTTCATGGAGCTTTTGCAGTTATGTCTGCATATGGCAGCTACTGATGAAGAAAGAATTCGACATTTTGAGAAGGGGCTGAACGCTGAATAGACCACTCCTATGTCTACCTTAGAGAACAGGGAGAGGTTCGCCACCTTTGTATAGTTCGTGAGATGGATAGAAAGGTCGGTGATTGAGAAGTGTCAGACTAAGAGCAAGAAGGTGTATACTCAGTTTCAAGGATAGAGGTCTGAAGGTTTCAAGAAGCCGAGATTTTCTACACCAATAGCATCACCAATATTCAATACCCAGATGCAATGGGCATCGAATAGGTGTAGAGGTCGTAGTTTACCACCAGAGGGACACCATAGCTCAACATCAGTGTCAGTAACAAGACCACCCAGACCACAGAGGGAGACTACAAGTTGTTTTATATGTGGAAAGATGGGGCATTTGATGAAAGATTATCGAGCTAGGGATGCAAGTGTGACTCAATCTCAGAGGCAGAGTCAACAAGGCTCTCAAAGACAAAAGTTTTTGAGTGGTGCCAGAGGACGTGGACAAGCATCCCAAGATGGTTCGTCGACACCCAACAACTGAGCACAGGGTCAACAACAAGCAACGATGAGATTCTATGCGATGAATCAACCCGAAGCAGTAGTCAACCCTCGAGTTGTGATAGGTGAGATGGAACTATATTATTCTGATATGTCTTCATCCTGCTTCATATCTACTTTGATTGATCTGGGTGCTACACATTCCTTTATCACTCAAAGAGTGATTCATGACTGCAACATGACTGTCAGACATAGAGCAGATTGTCTGTTATTAGAAACCCCTTTGTTGGGATCTGCAGTGCTGCGGGAGGTGTGTTCTCCATGCATTCTTTCCTTCTCTGAACATCACATTCAGGTGGATCTTATACCACTTAGATGCACGGGTTTAATATAATCCTTGGGATGGACACCCTAGAAAGGTATAAGGTTGTCTTGGATTGTGATTCCAAGCAAACTGTGTTTGCAGATGACGGTGACACATGGATCTTTTAGGGAGATAGAAAGATTCTTCCAACCTGTCTAGTGTCAGCTATGGTAGCTGAGAAGCTGATGAGACAAGGATGCTTTGCATTCTTGGCACATGTGGTAGACACCACAATGGAGAGTTCTAATCTTTCTAAAGTACTGATAGTTAGGGAGTTTGAAGATGTGTTCCCTGAGGAACTTCCAGGTGTACCTCCGCCCTGAGAGATTGATTTTGAGATTAATCTAATCCCTGGCACGCAACCAATAGCACAAAAACCATATAGAATGACACCTGCTGAGATGGCAGAGCTCAAGAAGCAGATGCAGGAGTTGCTTGAGAAAGGTTTTATCCAACCAAGTACTTCACCATGGGGTGTTTCAGTTCTCTTTGTTAAGAAGAAGGAAGAATCTATGTGGTTATGCAATGATTACAAACAGCTGAATAAAGTAACCATAAAGAACAAGTATCCTTTGCCAATGATTGATGACTTGTTTGATCAGTTGCATGGTGCAACTATCTTCTCTAAGATATATCTGAGGTCGGGATATCATCAGTTGCGTATTAAGTAGAGTGACATACCTAAGTCTGCCATTAGGACAAGGTATGGTCACTATGAGTTCATAGTTATGTCATTTGGACTAACTAATGCACCAACTTCATTCATGGAACTCATGAATAGAATCTTTCGACCTTTTCTTAATCAATTCATCATAGTCTTCATAGATGACATCTAGGTATACAATAGAGATGTTCAACAACATGAGCAACACCTTCGTCATGCTTTAACTTTGCTAAGAGAGCATAATCTGTATGCTAAGTTTAGCAAATGTGAGTTCTAGTTACCAGAAGTTTCTTTTATAGGACACGTAATATCTGCCTCAGGTATCCATGTTGATCCTAAGAAGGTAGAATCTGTCATGTAATGGGAACAACAAAAGACACCAACAGAGATATGCAGTTTCCTAAGACTAGCAGGATATTATAGGAGGTTCATTAAGAACTTCAGTTCTATAGCTTTACCCCTAACCAAGTTGACTAGGAAGGAGGTTCCTTTTGTTTGGAATGACAAGTGTCAACATTCTTTCCAGCTGTTGAAAGAAAGGTTAACAAGTGCACCTGTGTTGATGTTACCTGAGCAAGGGAAGGGGTACATAGTTTTTTGTGATGCATCTAAGAATGGCCTAGAATGTGTGTTGATGCAGGATAATCAATTGATTTCTTTTGCCTCTCGACAACTTAAGAAACACGAGGAGAATTATCTGACACATGATCTCAAGCTAGCTACTGTGGTCCTTGCTTTGAAGATCTAGAGACATTATATCTATGGAGAAACATTCCAGATTTTCACAGACCATAAGAATCTAAAATATATCTTCTCACAACATGAGTTGAACATGATACAATGCCGCTGGATGGAGGTAATCAAGGACTACGATTGTATAATTAATTATCATCCAGGGAAGGCCAATGTAGTGGCTGATGCACTAAGTAGGAAATCATCATCACCAGCCATACATAAGGCACAGTTGAACTCCTTAGTGTGCTTTAAAAGAGATATGCTTATCTCCTTGAGGAAAAACAATATACAGCTTAAGGTATCATTGTTATCCGGGCTGTTAGCTGAGATGCAAGTGAAACCTACTATGAGACAGCATATTAAAGAAGCACAACAAGCTGATGTTGTGGTTCATCAAATCAGGTCTGAGTATGGTAGTGAGAAACGGGATGACTTTCATGAGTTAGAGGATCAGGTAGTTTGTTACCATGGTAGGAGGGTGGTACCTGATGCCAATGACTTAAGGAAGTTAGTCTTGGAGGAAGCTCATTCTTCGATGTATGTAATGCATCCAGGGAGCACCAAAATGTATCGTAACTTGAAGGATATGTATTAGTGGCCATGATTGAAGAAAGATGTTGCTGAGTTTGTTATGCGGTGTCCGGTGTGTCAGCAGGTTAAAGCTGAACATCAAAAGCCCGCAGTAACAATGCCACCTTTGCCTATACCACAGTGGAAATGGGATCATGTGACCATGGACTTTGTGGTTGGTTTTCCTAAAACAACCAAAGGTCATAATTCCATATGGGTGCTAGTTGATAGGTTGACTAAGATAGCACATTTCCTTCCTATCAAAACAACCTACACTACTGAGAAGCTTGCACATATATATATAGATGAGATAGTGTGGTTGCACGGGGTTCTTGCTACTATCATTTCTGATAGAGGTCCCCAGTTCACGAGTCATTTTTGGGAATGAATACATAAAGCTTTGGGTACGCAGTTAAGGTTTAGTACTACTTTTCACCTACAGACATATGGACAATCTGAGAGGACCATACAAACCTTGGAGGATTTGCTTAGAGCATGTGTCCTTCAGTTTGTAGGAAGTTGGTATCTACACCTGAGCTTGATAGAAGTTGCTTACAATAATAGCTATCAGTACAATATTGATATGGCACCATATGAAGCATTATATGGTAGACGTTGTAGATCTGCTTTATGTTGGTATGAAACAGGAGAATATCAACTTTTGGGTCCTGAGCTTGTGCAACAGACAACTAAGAAGATTAAAGTAATACAACAACAATTAAATACTGCACATGATAGACAAAAGTCGTATGCTGAAAAATGGTGAAGACCCTTAGAATTCCAAGTTGGAGACATAGTATATCTCAAGGTCTCACCTTGGAAAGGTGTTCTTAGATTTGGAAAGAAGGGAAAGTTAGCTCCTAGATTTATGGGGCCTTATCCAATCATTGAACGGATTGGAAAGGTAGCCTATAAGCTGGAGTTGCCACCTGAGCTGCATAAGTTGCATCTAGTGTTCCATATCTCCATGCTGAGAAAGTGTCATCCTGACACAAAGTTAGTTTTGCAACCTGTGGAGGTAGAATTAAATGATGATATATCATATTTCGAAGGACCTGTGATGATCCTTGATAAAAGAATTAAAAAGCTAAAAAAGAAAGACATATGTCTTGTGAAAGTTCTCTGGCATCATCATGGCATTGAAGAAGCTACGTGGGAGATAGATGAAGAGATGAGGAGGAAGTACCCTTCTCTTTTCTCTTGATGATTTTGGGGATGAAATCCCTATTAGGGGTGGATAATTTGTAACATCCCTGAACTGGGTTATGCTCTAACCCTAGATGTTTTGTATAAGAAAGATAATTATATGCTTGCTCGTATCCTTTGAAAATTAATTAAGGCTCAAGAGGAACTTATGTTTTAGTTTTAGTCCATTTTGAATAATGTTGAAAACATTGTTTTGCCTATTTTGGACTAAAGTGCAAATTACCCAAGTTGAGGGGTTAACTTGCAAATGTTACATGATAAATGTTCCTCAAGTGTTGAAGCATCAAAAGAATGAAAATGATACAGAGGTATCTCTTGTGACAGCCTAAGCACCAAGGAAGAGCTTATTAAGCAATGTTTGTGCATTAAAACCTAGTTTTGGTTTAATGTGCAATTTACCCAAAACCTAGGGTTCAATATGCAAAATACCACTTCTTGAGAGTCACTAATGTTTATTTATATTAATTAGAGACAAGAAAATCATAGGGGTGTCTCATTTGAATCTCTTTGGAGGAGAGAGAATCTTGATATTAAAATAATCAATATTTAAGCATAATTGAAACCCTAATTCAATTTAATGCAAAAATAAATATATTAATGAAAGTGCCCTTCAACCAAAAATGTAATGGTTGAATTTATATAAGTATGTATGTCCTTGTTCCTTGCAAAGGAAATGAAATATCTAAAGTGAGTGGAGAGCCCACTCACATTTTTTTTAGAGGAAGCCAGGAGGCTATTTTATTCATCTTGCCCTCCTCTTGCAAGCCAATATGGAAACAAAGTACAAGATTCTAGGTTATTTAGAGAATTAAATTTGGAGGTACTACCTCCATTATAGGTCTTAATACTAACCATACCTCTAATGCATTCGAGAGGTCTAGGTAGGTCAAAGCATCCCACCGGTTGTTTTTGAAAGGCCTTCGCCACCTTGTCTGCCACCTGGTTGCAGTTCCTCGAGACAAACTGTATGCTCCATTCTTGATTCTCCCTGAGGGCCTACCTGATCTAAATGAGAACTCTCTCATATCTTGGGTACTCCCCTTGGTTGGAATGAATCATATTGATTAACACCTTGCAATTTGTTTCTAGAATGAGAGCCGTGATAATGTTTCTTCTAGCTAGAGCTAGGGCAATATCCACCCCCATAATTTCTACATGTGTGGCAGAACTCGCTGTTATACCTCTGACATGGCCATCTATCCATCTCCCATTTCCATCTCTTGCTATAATAGCTACAGTTGCTTTTTCTGGTTTCCATGCCGCATCTGTGTTCATCTTAACATATCCTTGCGGAGGACAGTTCCAGTGATCTTTTTCCTTGCTCGTCTGAAGTACATATTCCGTGCTCCAAGCTTTCTCTATTAGTAGCATCTCGTTGGCTATCATCTGCACTTGCCTATCCACCAGAATGATTAGGTTCTCAAAAATTTGTAGATTGCGCCCCTTCCAAATGAACCAACAGATTACCAGGAACTATTTCCTCTCATTAGGTTGTTTTTTCATTTGCTTGTTGACCTACATGTTACCATCTAGCTGAAGGAATTTGTCTATCTCAGCTTTGTTCAGAATCCTCACCCATATTGATCTTTCTTGGACGCAATCTCTAAGAGCATGGCTGATGGTTTCATCATGTGCATGGTATCTATCACATGTCGCGGTAGTTCCTATGTTTCTTCTAACCCTTCTACTATTGGTTAAGATTGCATCATGCATAATAAGCCAACCGAAAGTTCTAATTTTTGTAGGCAGCCTCGTCTTCCACAGAGTATCCCACTCTCCCTCCACTTGGAGCTCTTTGTCCCTTCTCAGTAGATTGTAAGTGGAATTTGTTGAAAATTTACCATGAGGAGTTCCAGTCTAGATACGCACATCTGGTCTCATGGTGCCTGTAGGAGGTTCTACTTGTAATATTTTCTTGACAACTTGATATGGTAGCCACTCCTCAAGAAACTCTCTATTCCAACTTCCACTATCAAGAACAACACTCCCAACGACCATGTCCTTGATGGAATCAGACACTTCTCATTTAGCAAAATCAATCAGTTTCAGCCTAGGCTCAACCCACTCCTCCTCCCAGAAGAGGGTGCTACACCCATTCATAGGCATCACAAAAGAATTTTTGGTGATCATAGCTTTACATTTGAATGTGGCAGAAGCTAATCTGGATAAATAAGTTGTTTTCCCTCCATTATATCTTTTGTACTTATCTCTCATATAATTGGACCAGATGGATTTTCTATTAGACGCAAGGTCCCAAGCATGCTTGGCAATCAGGGCGTTATTCCATTCTCTCATTAACTTGAGTCCAAGACCTCCATTTCCTTTCTTGAAAGTTACTTTGTTTCACGCAACAAGAGAGGTGGAGTGAGTTTTGTGGCCTCCCTCCACAAAAATCTTTGAATACATCCATCAATACAATCACACAAACCCAGTGGCAACACCATTGTCTGCATGGTATAAGTAGGGATGGTCTCAAGTATAGATCTGGCTAGACAGTTTCTTCCATCTAGGGATAGACATTTCACTTCCCACCCATTCACTCTATTATCAATCCTCTTTAGGATGTCAGAGTAGGTTTCCTTCGTTATCTTCTTATGGATGATCGGTACTCCTAGGTACCTTCCTAGGTCCTCAGTTTCTTTAAAATTTCCTATGCGGTTGATGATCCTCCTGGTTCTCCGAGGGACACTAGCTGCAAAGAACACCTGAGTTTCATTGACAAAAATCGTTTGGCCTAAAGCTCTTTCAAACATATTGAAACAGTGTTTGATGTTTCTCATCTAGTTGCTTGCCACTTTGCCAAACAAGATGAGGTCATCAGTAAAGAAAAGGTGGGAAATGCCTCCTCGATTCCTTCCTAACTTGACAGGCTTCCACTTACCCTCTTGCACAAACTTTTGGATCAGTTGGCTTAGGCGTTCGATGCACATGACGAAGAGATATGGCGATAGGGGATCGCCTTGCCTAAGGCCTCATCTTAGTTTGAAAGACTCTGTTGTTCTCCCATTCCACAAAATCGAGCACTCTCCTATATTTATAGAGTTCATGACATAAGCAATAATGTTAGGGGGGAGCTCAACCTTTTTAAGCATATCAACAATAAAGTCCCAGAAAAGTCTGTCGTATGCCTTGACAAGATATACTTTAACTACCAACATTCTATCAGTTGTCTTCTTCCTCATCGTGAAGATAACTTCCTGAGCCACTGCTATGTTGTCTGTTATGTGGTGGCCTGGGACAAATGCACTTAGTGAATCCGAAATCCAATCAGGAAGGTGTGATTTCAGCCTTTCGACCACCACTTTGGAAATCATCTTTAGGAAAAAATTATTCAAAGATATCGGCCTTAGATGGTCACATCTCATAGGGTTCTGTACCTTAGGGATAAGGACGATGGTAGAATTACACATATCTTTGCTCAGTGATCCTCCTGAAAGGGCTCTTTTAGCTGTGGTAACAACAAAATTCTTTATTGTGTCCCATTGGTTCAGTACAAACATACCATTGATACCATCAGGACCATTAGCTTTATATGGATTCATCGCTTTCACTATCTTGTGACATTCCTCTTCAGTAGGTTCACGTGAAATGTGTCCTTCTTGTGATTGAGTGAGTTTCTTAAACTCAGCAGGTATGCGCCTCATAGCCTCTTCCTTAGACCTTCCTATTCTGGTCAGCAGTGTTTTGATGTGATTTCTCACCATGTCAGCTAGTTCTGAATCGTCATGAACCCAAGTTCCTTCATTGTTCTTGAGCATAGTAATGGTATTGACTCTACATCTTTGTTTTACATAAGCACGGTAAAACATTGTATTGCTGTCTCCATTACGCAGCCTGTCAATGTGACTCTTCAATCTCCATTCTTCCTCCTCCTCCTTTAAAATACTATCTAAGGCCGCTTTCATATCAATACGTATCCCATCCGTGATCGGGTTATAGTTCTCAGCGAGCTCCTTCTCAAGCTTGCTAATATTTCTCAGAGTTCTGGCCTTGTTCTTCCTCTATTTATTAGCATGGTTCCTTTCCCAATTAGTTATCTCCTTCCTGGAATTCTCCAAAGCTTCATAGAAATCCGACCTTGCGTTCCACTTCTCAGCGAGCATCCATTTGAAACCCTCATCTCTGGCCCAACTTGATTTCACAACGAACCTCCTAGGAGCAGGTGATGACCGTTTGCTTCTCACCAAAAGGGTGTTGTGATCAGATTGTAGTCTAGGGAGGTTTTCCACATAGAAATTCTGGTATTTCTGGATGAAATCGTTATTGCCCACAACCCTGTTGAGCCTTTGTTGAAGTGTCCCCCTCTTAAACATGAATTTAGGTCATGAGAATCTAAGATCACTAAGGCCCACAAAAATTAATGTTACTTGGAATATTCGGGGAGTAGGAAAGAAAGAAACTCAACTCAATCTCAAAGAGTTAATGTCTTTTTACAAACTGAAGATAGTCGCAATAGTAGAGCCATGGTTAAGTGGGTCCAAAGCTACCAACACCATCAAGAAGCTGGGGTTCAATCGCTCCTTCAGAGTGGAAACTCGAGGTTTTGCAGGAGGGATTTGGGTCTGCTGGAGGGAACAAGATTATCATGTTCAAATCATCAATTACCATAGAAAATGTGTCACCTGCTATGTCAACCAATCCACTCTTATAACGTTCATTTATGCCAATCTGCATATTGCAGTCAGGAGGCTCTTGTGGAAGCATATTATCAATATGGGAGATTCGTTTCATAAACCATGGTTAGGGGGCTTCAATGCAACCTGCTATCCGTCTGAGAAATCACGAAGCATACACTTCAACTATGCAGAGAGCCCACTCACATTAGTTACCGAAAAAGTAATATCCACTCATTTTTGGATATTATTATTATATTGATTAAGGTGCTTAATTTGTTTTCTTTAATTCATGGATAAAGAAGAGGATTTTGAAGAAGAGGATGATGGCTTCGTATGCAAGGAAGTGAGGGGGATAAGTGGCACCAATTTTTGGAATTTAAAGGATTTTTATAACACTATCTCTCTCTTGAATTTCCCTTATATACACTCCATTTTCCACACACATGAAAGACTCTTTTCGACCCTTATTTCTTTCCTTGCTTTGGCCGTGCACAAGGGAGCTTAGGAGCAACAGGAGGACATGCCCCAACCTATAGGTAAGCTCCATAGTCATCTTCAACCTTGAATTCATGGTGGAAATCGAAATTCAATGCTTATTTTCTTCTTCTCTCCATTCAATCTTCAACTTTAGCCAATCCTTTCACTCAAAGACTTGAGAACAGACCTTGGACAGTTGAGAGAGCTTCATTCACCATTGAAGACGTGAAGCTTGAAGCTTGGATTCAACTTTTAAGGTGGGTTATATAACTTGAACCCTTAAATATCATTATTGATTTCATTTCTTCATTGTATATTGATTCCTTTTTCATTCTCGAACTTTCCTTTGATTAATTGATGAAATTACCACAAAGATCACATAAAGTTTCGAAGGTTTGTATCTTTAAGATGATGATGTCATCTTAGCACACACCTCAAAACATATCAGTTCCTAACGGTTTCAACTTGAGACCAATCAGTCTCAATACCGATTGAAACTAAACGGTCTCAAGACTGTTTGGGAGCAAACTGTCTCAAGACCGTTTGGGATCAAACGATCTCAAAACCAACTAGGGATACTTTCTGATGTAGTTAGACATTGATACAATGGTTCTAATTGAATTAAATCATAACAGGTTTAGTGATGGATAATCCACTAATTACAAACCCTAATCGGATTGATTGGTTGAAACCCTAAATTGATTGAATCAATTTCATGTTGATTGGCCCAATCGGTCTCAAGACTGTTTGAGGGCAAACAGTCTCAAGACCATTTGAGACCAAATGGTCTCAAAACCATTTGGAGGTCAAGGTCTGTGATGGGTAGGTGGAGATCCAAGGGTTGTAATTTAATTTACTTTCAATGGTCTCAATGTTGGATGGTTCAATGAGTGCAAACCCTAAAATTGATTGATTGAATGGAGGAAACCCTAATTGGTCCATTTAGTTTCAAGGTGGTTTGGACCAAACGGTCTTGAGACCGTTTGAGTCCAAATGGTCTTGAGATCGTTTGGGATCAAATGGTCTTCAGACCGTTTGGAGGGAAAACGGTCTCAAAACCGTTTGATGTTCAATCAATTTCAATGATGAGTTGCTCATGCGGTTTCAAACCATTTGGAGTTAATAATAATTAATTCAAACGGTCTCAAACCATTTAAGGATTTTTAGATCAAGACCGTTTGATGGTCTAACGGTCTTAAGACTGATTGAAGGTTTTGGGACCAAGACCGTTTAAGGTTTAAACGGTCTATAGATCGTTTGGAAGTGCAATTTAATCAAGACCGTTTGAAGGTCAAAGTACATCAAGACCGTTTGAAGGTCAAAGTACTTCAAGACCATTTGAGGGTCTAATACCTCAAGACCATTTTAAGGTCTAATTGATTTAAACCATGTAAGTATAAATAACCCCATGATTGTTGATGATGTTTATCAAAGATAATTACAATGGTTGTACCTTTAAGGTACTTAAGTGATTAGTACCTTTTGAGGGGTTAACTTTTGATGCTTATGGAAGCAATATCTCAACACACTATGCTAACCCTAAATGTGTGTACTTAAATGAGGGGTTGACCTAATCTAATCAAATTTGAAGTAAATCATCATCCTAGAGAGGATGAGAGAGAGAGAGAGAGGAATTCATATATGTATAATAATCATGTAAGTGGTTAAGCGTCAACACTTTCAACATGAATAAAATATGTAATTAGGGTATGATCCTTGATAAAGAGATCATGAAACCCTAATTGAGAAGGTTGATGAGCCCTAACCCTAATTTAGGGCAATGCTAGGTGATACCCTAATCCAGGGTAATGATGTAACCCTAATCTAGGGTGATGATATGAGAAATCCCAATTCAGGGTAATATAATGAAAAACCATAATGCAATAATGCCATGTGAAACCCTAATCAAAGGTGATTTCATATGAAACCCTAATGCAATAATGCCATGTGAAACCCTAATCAAGGGTGATGTTATGTGAAATCCTAATCAAGGGTGATGCCATGTGAAACCCTAATCAAGGGTGATGTCATATGAAACCCTAATCCAGTAATGCCATGTGAAACCCTAATCAAGGGTGATGTTATGTGAAATCCTAATCAAGGGTGATGTCATGTGAAACCCTAATGTAGTGATGTTATGTGAAACCCTAATAAAGGGTGTTGTCATATGAAACCCTAATGCAATGATCTAATGTGAAACCCTAATCTAGGGTGATGTGATATGAAATCCTAATGTAGTGAAGTGATGTGAAACCCTAATGCAATGATGTGATGTGAAAATCTAATCTAGGGTGATGTTATGTAATGCTATATGAAATTCAACCCTAATATAGGGTGAAGGTATGTGAAACCCTAATTTTGGGTTATAGTGCATGAAAGCCTAATCTTGGGCAATATGATGATAAACCATAACCCTAATTTTGGGTAATGGGATAGGTATCCCTAATTGACATGAATTTGGAAAACCCTAACCCTAATGAGTGAATAGTGATGCTACCATTACATTGCATAGTGCTGATATGTAATTGATATAATTGTTATCATCTGTACTAATCCTACAAGTATCATGAGATGTTGGACATACCCAGGTATGAGCTATGATGTTTTATTATTGAAATTATTTTATGGGCCTTGTGAGCCATAATATGATGTGTTGCCTAGTGAGAGGTAACAAGAGATTAATGGGCTTTAAGAGCCATGTGATATGCATGTATTGCAAGTATCATGTTTACCTTGTTCAGATGACCTGAAGGTATTAGTTACCTGATAAGTGGTAACAAGTGTTCTCTAATGAACTGAGGGTTTGAATACCCATATTCCATAGTCATGATGATGAGATCATAAGGGATGAGGATGCCATGATGTGACAAGGGATTGAGATCCCAATGTTCTATAAAGCTTTGAAAAGTACTTGATAGAAGTATTACTCATTCTTTGTAGCATTTGTTATAATGATTTATGTTTGAAAACTTGACTGATGCTAAAAGAATATGGTAATGTACTTAATTAATCAAGTGAAATCTTATCATGTAGAGCCCTAGCCATAGATCCATCATCATCGATAGTTGGTGATGGTGAAATAGGCTTTCCTACGAGAACTGCTGGAGGGAATACTATTGAGTATGTGGGGGTTATGGGCACGAATATCCTTACCCTTAGAAGGGTTAACCTTTGATGCTTATGGAAGCAATATCTCAATACACTATGCTAACCCTAAATGTATGTACTTGAATGAAGGGTTGACCTAATCTAATCAAGCTTGAAGTATTCAACATCCTAGAGAGGATTAGAGAGAGGAATTCATACATGTATAATAATCATGTAGTGGTTAAGCCTCAATACTCCCAACATGAATATAATACGTAATTAGGGTATGATCCTTGATAAAGAGATCATGAAACCCTAATCGAGAAGGTTGATGAGCCCTAACCCTAATTTAGGGAAATGCTAGGTGTAACCCTAATCTAGGGTAATGGTGTAACCCTAATCTAGGGTGATGATATGAGAAATCCCAATTCAGGGTAGTATAATGAAAAAGCCTAATTTAAGAGGATGCTTCATGAAACCCTAATTTTGGGTAAAGCTACATGAAAGCCTAATTTGGGGAAAAGTTATAAGGAATCTTAATTCAAGATAATGATGTGTGAAACCCTAATCTACGGTGATGCCATGTGAAACCCTAATGTAGTGATGTGATGTGAAACCCTAATCTAGGGTGATGCTGTGTAATGCTATATGAAACCCTAACCCTAATATAGGGTGAAGGTATGTGAAACCCTAATTTTGGGCTATAGTGCATGAAGCCCTAATCTTGGGCAATATGATGATAAGACATAACCCTAATTATGGGTAATGGGATGAGTATCCCTAATTGATATGAAATTTGGAAATCCTAACCCTAATAAGGGAATAGTGATGCTACTCTTACATTGCATAGTGCTGATATGTAATTTATATAACTGTTATCATGTGTACTAACCATGCAGATAGCATGAGATGATTAGCATATCTAGGTATGAGCTATGATGTGTTATTTATTTAAAATGTTTTATGGGCCTTGTGAGCCATTTTATGCTTTGTTGCCTAGTAAGAGGTAACAAGAGATTAAATGGGCTTTAAGAGCCATGTGAGATGCTTGTGTAGCAAGTATCATGTTTACCTTGGTCAGATGACCTGAAGGTATTAGTTACCTAATAAATGGTAACAAGTGTTCTTTGATGAATTGAGGGTTTGAATACCCATATTTCATAATCATGATGATGAGATGTTAAGTGATGAGAATGCCCATGATGAGACAAGGGATTAAGATCCCAATGTTTTATAAAGTTTTGCAAAGTACATGATAGAAGTATTACACATTCTTTGTATCTTTTATCATAATAATTGATGTTTGGAAACCTATCTGGTGCTAAAAGAATATGTAATACATTTAATTAATCAAGTGAAATCTTATCATGTAGAGCCCCGACCATAGATCCATCATCGTCAGTAGTTGGTGATGGAGAAACATGTTTTCCTATGGGAATTCCTGGAATGCATATTTTTGAATATGTGGGGGTAAAGGGCGAATATATCCTTACACCTCACAGGAATGACTGCAGGCCATATACAATGCACAAGAATAATTATGGAACATATCCCAATTAGAGTATGGCTATGGGCTATAACTCCACAATACCAGGCATTGGCTAAGGGCCATATCCTGAAGAGAGTATATGCTACGTGCTATAACTCTATAGCAAAGTTACCAGTATACCCGGGAAAGCTATTTTAGCAGAAAAACAAGATGTCCTGCATGTGGTCTCGCACTGACCGAGACAGATGAGGTGATGGAGTCCGACTCTTCCATTAACCTATGTATGGTACCAATTTCACTTCGCAATGGTCGATGGGAGTATGAGCGGTATACCTCATCTCCTCAGGGCTTAAGCATGATTGTAAAATGTAATCAGTCATGTAGCGTATTTTCTTAAGGTTGAATTATGAGAATCATTGGTTGATGTCACCTTGCTTATCATATCCTAGATGGATAAATTGTATACATGTTCTTCATTTCCTTAATGGATAAGTGATATGCTGCTTTATCAAGTTATAGCTGAAATGCTTTGAATAAGAATATTGTTCTAATCTGTTAGACATTGACTTATGTGTTATTAAATATATATGATTCCTCTGCTCAGTTTTAATCTATTAAACTACAGTAATAATGTTTCTGGCAGAGAGTTATATCTCTCGTTGGGACAATTTCAATTGTCTCACCCCCGTG
This sequence comes from Alisma plantago-aquatica, assembly GCA_963693085.1. Lineage (NCBI taxonomy): Eukaryota > Viridiplantae > Streptophyta > Magnoliopsida > Alismatales > Alismataceae > Alisma > Alisma plantago-aquatica. The sequence continues at coordinate 780,207,627 of OY856411.1, read as the reverse complement.
GGATCTAACCTTTTTAGGTAAAAGCGGAAGAAGAGGTAGAAACCCTATAGCAGGGGAAGAGCAATAGTAGCAGCAACAGGGACAATAGTGATATTCCAGGTGGAAGCACTGGCTGTCATATTTTGTATAGAGAGTCCTATGTGTCATCTGTGTACTCCCAGGTCCTTGGAGTTAGTAGTTAGTACTTTTAATGAATCGATGTAAGATTTTGGCTTGATGCATCGAGGTTCTTATGATGCTTGTGTATAGTTTTAATAGAGTAGTTGATGTTTGTAATCCTCGAGAAGGGATGGTACATGATATGTAATTATGAACCAGGATGTAAATAAAATACATTAGTTCTTGATAAAAGAGTTTTCCTATGTTTGGATCTCTTTGTAAATGGTTTTAAAATTTAGTGATTTTTAGTAATCCGTTGTTAATGATCGCTTCCGCATAGTCAATGACATAACATTCATTATTATCTGATGTTTGGTGTCCATCATCTCAAATTAGTGGTATCATAGATGTAGGTTCGCTGAGTCTATAGAGACATAGGATTAAGGAGGTTGAGTCTGTTCTAGTGTCTTCCAGTTATTTGATAATGTCTTCCACTCATATAGGAGGAGAAGAAGAACTTAAAGATGTATGGATCACACGAAGAACATGTTGTTGAGAGCAGCATTGCTGAAGCAGAAAGAGGTGCATGGGATCAGGATAGGGAGGAACCAGTACCTGAACATCCCCAACTTAACCAAGTTGTACTAGAAAACCTAGCTTTCCATGATCTGTTTGGGTAGTTCATGGAAACCATGACGCATATGGAGAATAGGATGCCACCACCTACATCGAGGGAACCAACCCATAATGAAGGACAGGGAGCCGACAAGACTTTCGAATGACTTCGCCAGGTTCAATCCACAGATTATGCTAGTACAGCTGACCCAACCGATGCTAACTTTTGGTTGACTGAGTTGGAGAAGGCCTTTAGAATCCTCAATATCCCTGAAGCAGAGAAGGTGAGGCATGCAGTGTACCTTCTAAAAGGGAGTGTTGGACACTAGTCGATAATAGAAGAGGGCAAGAGGCCAGGTGTTGAAATCGGATGGGGAGATTTCTGACGAGAATTCGTCAGTAGATACTTCCCCAAGACATTTCTAGACGAGAAGATCTCTCAGCTTTATAGGTGAAGGCAAGGACCAATGAACATTAGCGAGTATGAAGCTAAGTTCATGGAGCTTTTGCAGTTCTGTCTGCATATGGCAACTACTGATGAAGAGAGAATTCAGCGATTTGAGAAGGGGTTGAACGCTGAATTGACCACTCCTGTGTCTGCCTTAGAGAATAGGGAGAGGTTCGCCACCTTCGTGGAGTCCATGAGATGGATAGAAAGGTTGGTGATTGAGAAGCATCAGACTAAGAGTAAGAAGGTGTATACTCAGTTCCAAGGACAGAGGTCTGAGAGTTTTAAGAAACCAAGGTTTTCTGCACCAGCAGCACCACCGAAGTTCAATACCCAAATGCAACGGACGTCAAGTAGGGGTAGGGGCTATAGTTTTCCTCCAAATAGAGCCCCCAGTATAGCATCAACATCAAGAACTAGACCTTTTATACCATATCAAGAGATTAGAACCTATAACCAGTGCAGACAGGTAGGACACCTAGCAAGGGATTGTCCAGTTGGAAACACAATGGTAACTCAACCACTGAGGCAGAGTCAACAAGGTCATCAAAGGAAACATATTTTGCGTGGCTCTAGAGGACGTGGACAAGCATCCCAAGCTGGTTTGTCAGCACTCAACAACCGAGCACAGGGTCAACAACATGTAACAGTGAGATTCTACACGATGAATCAACCCGAAGCAGTAGTCAACCCTCGAGTTGTGACAGGTCAGATGGAACTATTTCATTTTGATATGTCTTCATCCTGCTTCGTATATGTTTTTATTGATCCGGGTGCTACACATTCCTTTATCACTCTAGGAGTGATCCTTGACTGCAATATGATTGTTAGTCATAGAGCAAATAGTCTGTTGTTAGAAACCCCTTTGTTGGGATTTGCCATGTTGTAGGAGGTGTGTTCTCCCTACATTATTTCCTTTTCTGAACATCGTATTCAGGTGGATCTTATACCACTTGAGATGCACGGGTTCGATATAATCCTTGGGATGGACACCCTATAAAAGTATAAGGTTGTCTTGGATTGTGATTCCAAGCAAGATGTGTTCATAGATGATGGTGACACATGGATCTTTTAAGGAGATATAAAGATTCTTCCAAACTATCTAGTATCGGCCATGGTAGCTGAGAAGCTGATGAGACAAGGATGCTTTGCTTTCTTGGCACATGTGGTAGATACCACAATAGAGAGTTCTAATCTATCTGAAGTTCTGATAGTTAGGGAATTTTAAGATGTGTTCCCTGAGGAATTTCTAGGTGTTCCATCGCCCCGAGAGATTGATTTTGATATTAATCTAATCCCGATCACACAACCAATAGCACAAACACCGTATAGAATGGCACCTACTGAGATGGCAGAGCTCAAGAAACAGTTGCAGGAGTTGCTTGGGAAAGGTTTTATCCGACCGAGTACTTCACTATGGGGTGCTTCGGTTCTCTTTGTTAAGAAGAAGGATGGATCTATGCAGTTATGCATTGATTACAAACAGTTGAATAAAGTAACCATAAAGAACAAGTATCCTCTACCAAGGATCGATGACCTGTTTGATCAGGTGTGTGGTGCAACTATCTTCTCTAAGATAGATCTGAGGTCAGGATATCATCAATTGTGTATCAAGGAGAGTGACATACCTAAGTCTGCCTTTAGGACAAGGTATGGTCACTATGAGTTCATAGTTATGTCGGTTGGACTAACTAATGCACCGGCTCCATTCATGGAACTCATGAATAGAATCTTTCAGCCTATTCTTGATCAGTTCATAGTAGTCTTCATAGATGACATCTTGATATACAGTAGAGATGCTCAACAGCATGAGCAGCACCTCCGTTAGGCTTTAACATTGCTAAGAGAGCATAAGCAATATGATAAGTTTAGAAAATGTGAGTTATGGTTACCAGAAGTTTCTTTTCTAGGACACTTAGTATCTGCCTCAAGTATCCATGTTGATCCTAAGAAGGTAGAATCTATCCTACAATGGGAACAACTAAAGACACCAACGAAGATACACAGTGTCCTAGGACTGACAGGCTATTACATGAGGTTCATTAAGAATTTTAGTTCTATAGCTTTACCCCTAACCAAGTTGACCAGGAAGGAGGTTCATTTTGTATGGAATGACAAGTGTCAACATTCTTTCCAGGTGTTGAAAGAAAGGTTAACAAGTGCACCTGTGTTGGTGTTACCTGAGTAAGGGAAGACATACATAGTTTTCTGTGATGCATCTAAGAATGGTCTAGGATGTGTGTTTATGCAGGATAATCAAGTGATTTCTTTTGCCTCTCGACAACTTAAGAAACACAAGGAGAATTATCCGACACATGATCTAGAGCTAGCTACTGTGGTCCATGCTTTGAAGATTCGAAGACATTATGTCTATGGAGAAGCATTCCAAATTTTCATAGACCATAGGAATCTAAAATATATCTTCTCACAACATGAGTTGAACACGAGACAACGCCGCTGGATGGAGTCAATCAAGGACTATGATTGTACAATTGATTATCATCCAGGGAAGGCTAATGTAGTGGCTGATGCACTAAGTAGGAAATCATCATCACCAACCTTAGATTGCACATGACAGACAAAAGTCATACGTCGACAAACGGAGAAGACCTTTAGAATTCCAAGTTGGAGATAGAGTATATCTCAAGGTCTCACCTTAGAAAGGTGTCCTCAGATTTGGAAAGAAGGAAAAGTTAGCTCCTAGATTAATGGGGCCTTATCCAATGATTGAACGGATTGGAAAGGTAGCCTATAAGCTGGAATTGCCACCTGAGCTGCATAAGTTGCATCCAGTGTTCAATATCTCCATGCTGAGAAAGTGTCGTCCTGACACAGAGTTAGTTTTATAACCTGTGGAGGTAGAATTAAATGATGATATATCATATGTTGAAGAACATGTGATGATCCTTGATCAAAGAATTAAAAAGTTGAAATAGAAAGACATATGTCTTGTGAAAGTTCTTTGGCATCACTGTGGCATTGAAGAAGCTACATGGGAGCTAGAGGAAGAGATGAGGAGGAAGTACCCTTCTCTTTTCTCTTGATTATTTCGGGGACAAAATCCTCGTTAGGGGTGGATAATTTGTAAAATACCTGACCTGGGTTATGTCATAACCCTAGATGTTTTGTTTAAGAAAGATAATTATATGCTTGTTCTTATCTTTTAAAAAGTAATTAAGGCTCAAGAGGATCTTATGTTTCAATTTTAGTCCTTTTTGAATAATGTTGAAAACAATGTTTTGCCCGTTTTGGACTAAAGTGCAAATTACCCAAGTTGAGGGGTTAACTTGCAAATATTACATGATAAAATGTTCCTCAAGTGTTGGAGCATCATAAGAATGAGAATTATGCAGACGTATGGCTTGTGGTAGCCTGGGCACCAAGGAAGAGCTTATTAAGCAATGTTTGTGCATTAAAACCTAGTTTTGGTGTAATGCACAATTTACCCAAAACCTAGGGTTCAATATGCAAAATACCACTTCTTGAGAGTCACTAATGTTTGTTGGTATCAATTAAATACAATAAAATCATAGGGGAATCTCATTTGAATCTCTTTGGAGGAGAGAGAATCTTGATATTAAATTAATCAAGATTTAAGCATAATTGAAACCTTAATTCAATTTAATGCAAAAATAAATATATTAATGGAAGTGCCCTTCAACAAAAAATGTGATGGTTGAATTTATATAAGTATGGTCGTCTTTTTTCCTTGCAATGGAACCAAAATATCTAAAGTGAGTGGTGAGCCCACTCACATTAGTTAAAGAAAAAGTAATATCCACTAATTTTTGGATATTATTATTATATTGATTAAGGTGCTTAATTTGTTTTCTTTTAATTCATGGATAAAGAAGAGGATTTCGAAGGAGAGGATGATGGATTCGTATGCAAGGAAGTTAGGGGAATAAGTGGCTCCAATTTAAGGAATTGAAGGATTTTTATAACACTTTTTCTCTCTTGAATTTCCCTTATATACACTTCATTCTTTCACCCACATGAAAGACTTTTTTGACTCTTCTTTCTTTCCTTGCTTTGTCCGAGCACAAGGGAGATTAGAAGTAACTGGAGTACGTACCCAAACATGTAGGTGAGCTCCTTAATCATCTTCAACCTTGATTCCATGGTGGAAATCGAAATTCAATGCTTATTTTCTTCTTTTCTCCATTCAATCTTCAACTTTAGCCATTCTTTTCACTCAAAGACTTGAGGACGGACCTTAGGAAGTTGAGAAAGCTTCATTCACCATTAAAGATGTGAAGCTTGAATCTTGGATTCAACTTTGAAGGTGGGTCATATGACTTGAACCCTTAAATGTTATTATTGATTTTCCTTCTTTATCAGATATTGATTCTTTCTTCTTTCCCAAAATTCCATTTGATTAGTTGATGAAATCACCATAAGAATCACATGAAATTTTGAGGGTTTGAAGCTTGAAGATGATGATGTCATCTTAGCATACACCTCAATAAATATCATGTGCAAACGGTTTCAACTTGACGACCAAACGGTCTCAAGACCGTTTGAGATCAAACGGTCTCAAGACCATTAGGGGGCAAACGGTCTCAAGACCATTTGGGATCAAACGGTCTCAAGACCGTTTGGGGTCAATTACTGATGTGGATGAATAAAGATCCAAAGGTTCAAATTGATCTAATTATAATGGATTCAAGAATGGGTGATTTATTGATTATAAACCCTAATCGGGTTGATTGGTTGAAATCCTAAATTGATTGAGTCGATTTCAATGTTGAATGGCCCAAACGGTCTCAAGACCGTTTGGGGGAAAATTGTATCAAGATTGTTTGGGATCAAACGGTCTCAAGACCTTTTGAAGTCAAGATGAGTCATGGATGGATGGAGATCCAAGGGTTATAAGTTGATCTACTTTCAACGATCTTAATGTTGGATGGTTCAATGAGTGGAAACCCTAAATCGATTGATTAAGAAACCCTAATTGATCCTTTCAGTTTCAAGGTGGTTTGGACCAAACGGTCTTGAGACCATTTAGGATCAAACGGTATTCAAACCGTTTGAGATCAAACAGTCTCAAACTGTTTGGAGGTCCAATCGATTTCAAGGTTGATTTATCCAATCAGTCTCAAATATTGATGGGTCCAATCGGTTTCAATGTACATATGATCAAACAGTTTCAAGAGTTGAGTGCCCAAACGGTTTGAAAACTGTTAGAAGGGCAAACAGTCTCAACCCTAGATGCCCAAATGGTTTCAAAACCGTTTGGAGGGAAAACGGTCTCAAAACCGTTTGGAGGTTGAGGGGTCAAAACCGTTTGGAGGTTCAATGCAACCAAAACCGCTTGAAGACCTAATGTGATGAAAGATCAATTAACCCCATGATTGCTAATGATGACTATCAAAGATGATTACTATGGTTGTACCTTTAAGGTACTAGGGTGATTAGTACCTTTTGAAGGGTTAACCTTTGATGCTTATGGAAGAAATATCTCAATACACTATGCTAACCCTAAATGTATGTACTTGAATGAAGGGTTGACCTAATCTAATCAAGCTTGAAGTATTCAACATGCTAGAGAGGATGAGAGAGAGAGAGGAATTCATACATGTATAATAATCATGTAGTGGTTAAGCCTAAACACTCCCAACATGAATATAATACATAATTAGGGTATGATCCATGATAAAGAGATCATGAAACCCTAATCGAGAAGGTTGATGAGCCCTAACCCTAATTTAGAGCAATTCTAGGTGTAACCTTAATATAGGGTAATGGTGTAACCCTAATCTAGGGTGATGATATGAGAAATCCCAATTCAGGGTAGTTTAATGAAAAACCCTAATTTAAGAGGATGCGTCATGAAACCCTAGTTTCGGGTAAAGTTACATGAAACCCTAATTTGGGGAAAAGTTATACGGAATCTTAATTCAAGATAATGATGTGTGAAACCTAATCTAGGGTGATGCCATGTGAAACCCTAATGTAGTGAAGTGATTTGAAACCCTAATCCAGGGTGATGCTATGTAATGCTATATGAAACCCTAACCCTAATATAGGGTGAAGGTATGTGAAACCCTAATTTTGGGCTATAGTGCATGAAGCCCTAATCTTGGGCAATACGATGATAAGCCATAACCCTAATTTTGGGTAATGGGATGAGTATCCCTAATTGATATGAAATTTGGAAATCCTAACCCTAATAAGGGAATAGTGATGCTACTCTTACATTGCATAGTGCTGATATGTAATTGATATAAATGTTATCATGTGTACTAACCATGCAGATATCATGAGATGACGAGCATAGCCAGGTATGAGCTATGATGTGTTATTTATTTAAAATGTTTTATGGGCCTTGTGAGACATTTTATGCTTTGTTGCCTAGTAAGAGGTAACAATAGATTAAATGGGCTTTATGAGCCACGTGAGATGCTTGTGTAGCAAGTATCATGTTTACCTTGGTCAGATGACCTGAAGGTATTAGTTACCTGATAAGTGGTAAAAAGTGTTCTTTGATGAATTGAGAGTTTGAATACCCATATTTCATAATCATGATGATGAGATGTTAAATGATGAGAATGCCCATGATGAGACAAGGGATTAAGATACCAATGTTTTATAAAGTTTTAAAAGTACATGATAGAAGTATTACACATTCTTTGTAGTTTTTGTCATAATAATTGATCTTTGGAAACTTGTTTGATGCTAAAAGAATATGTAATACATTTAATTAATCAAGTGAAATCTTATCATGTAGATCCCTTACCATAGATCCATCATCGTCAGTAGTTGGTGAGGGAGAAACATGTTTTCCTATGGGAATTCCTGGAATGCATATTTTTGAATATGTGGGGGTAATGGGTGAATATATCCTTACACCTCACAGGAATTACTGCGGGCCATATCCTATGCACATGAATGGTTATGGACCATATCCCAATAAGAGTATGGCTATGGGCTATAACTCCACAATACCAGGCATTGGTTAAGGGCCATATCCTGAAGAGAGTATATGTTACGGGCTATAACTCTATAGCGAAGTTACCAGTATACCCTGGAAAGCTATTTTAGCAGAGACACAAGATGTCCTACATGTGGTCTCGCACTGACCGAGATAGATGAGGTGATGGAGTTCGGCTCTTCCACTGACCTATGTATGGTACCGATTTCACTTTGCAATGGTCGGTTGGAGTATGAGCGGTATACCTCATCTCCTCAGGGCTTAAGTATGATTGTAAAATGTAATCGGCCATGTAGCGTATTTGCTTAAGGTTGAATTACGAGAATCATTGGTTGATGTCACCTTGCTTAGAATATCCTAGATGGATAAATGTTATACATGTTCTTCATTTCCTTAATGGATAAGTGACATGCTACTTTTTGAAGTTATAGCTGAAATGCTTTGAATAAGAATATTGTTCTAATCTGTTAAACATTGACTTATCTGTTGTTGAATATATATGATTCCTCTACTCAGTTTTAATCTATTAAACTGCAATAATAATGTTTCTGGTGGAGAGTTATATCTCTCACTGGGACAATTTCAATTGTCTCACCCCCGTGGGATCTAACCTTTTTAGGTAAATGCGGAAGAAGAGGTAGAAACCCTATAGTAGGGGAAGAGCAGCAGCAACAACAATAGGGATAGCAGTGATATTATAGGTGGAGGCACTAGCTGTCATATTTTGTATAGAGAGTCCTATGTGTCGTCTCTGTACTCTCAGGTCCTCAGAGTTAGTAGTTAGTACTTTTAATGAATCGATCTGAGATTTTGGCTTGATGCCTCGAGGTTCTTATGTTGCTTGTGTATAGTTTTAATAGAGCAGTTGATGTTTGTAATCCTCGAGAAGGGATGGTACAAGATATGTACTTATGAACCAAGATGTAAATAAAATACATTGGTTCTTGATAAAAGAGTTTTCCTGTGTTTGGATCTCTTTGTAAATGGTTTTAAAATTTAGTGATTTTTAGTAATCCACTATTAATGATCGCTTCCTCTTAGTCAATGACGTTGCATTCATTATTATCTGATGTTTGGCATCAGTCGTCTCAAATTAGTGGTATCCGATCTCTAGGTTCGCTGAGTCTACAGAGACATAGAATTAAGGATGTTGAGTCTGTTCTAGTGTCTTCCAGTTATCTGATAGTGTCTTATGCTCATATAGGAGGAGAAGAAGAACTTAAAGATGTCTGGATCACATGATGAACATGTTGCTGAGAGCATCATTGTTGCACCAGGAAGAGGTGTAAGGGATCAGGATAGGGAGGAACCAGTACCTGAACATCCCCAACTTAACCAAGCTGCACTAGAAAACCCATCTTTCCATGATCTGTTTGGGAAGTTCATGGAAACCATGACACACATAGCGGATAGAATGCCACCACCTACACCGAGGGCACCAGCCCATAATGAAGGACATGGATCCAGTAAGACTTTTGAATGACTTTGCTGGGTTGGAGCCACAGATTATGCTGGTACAGCTGACCCAACAGATGCTGACTTGTGGTTGACTGAGTTGGAGAAGGCCTTTAGAATCCTCAACATCCCTAAAGAAGAGAAGGTGAGGCATGTAGTATACCTTCTAAAAGGGAGTGCTGGCCACTGGTGTATAACAGAAGAGGGCAAGAGGCCAGGTGTTGAAATCAGATGGGGAGATTTCTAACGAGAACTCGTCAGTAGATACTTCCCCAAGATGTTTCTAGACAAGAAGATCTCTCAGTTTGAGAGGTTAAGGCAAGGACCAATGAACATTAGAGAGTATGAAGCTAAGTTCATGGAGCTTTTGTGGTTCTGTCTGCATATGGAAGCTACTGATGAAGAGAGAATTCGATGATTTGGGAAGGGCTTGAACGTTGAATTGACCACTCCTGTGTCTTCCTTAGAGAACAAGGGGAGGTTCGCCACCTTCGTGGAGTCTGTGAGACGGATATAAAGGTCGGTGATTGAGAAGTGTCAGACTAAGAGTAAGAAGGTGTATACTCAGTTCCAAGGACAGAGGTCCGAGAGTTTTAAGAAACCAAGGTTTTCTGCACCAGCAACACCATCGAGGTTCAATACCCATACGCAATGGACGTCAAGTAGGGGTAGGGGCCGTAGTTTTCCTCCAAATAGAGCCCCCAGTACAACATCAACGTCAGCCACTGGACCTTTTAGACCATATCAAGAGATTAGAACATGTCACCAGTGCAGATAGGTAGGACACCTAGCAAGGGATTGTCCAGTTGGAAACACAATGGTAACTCAACCGCCGAGGCAGAGTCAACAAGGTCATCAAAGGAAACAGATTTTGAGTGGCGCTAGAGGACGTGGACAAGCATCCCAAGCTGGTTCGTCGGCACCCAACAACTGAGCACAGGGTCAACAACAAGCAACGATGAGATTCTACGCGATGAATCAACCCGAAGCAGTAGTCAACCCTCGAGTTGTGACAGGTCAGATGGAACTATTTCATGCATTTCTCAGTCTTGCTAATCAAGAGGCCTAGGATATCATACCCCGGTAGGAGGGACAAATCCCATCTTTATCACTCACATTCAGTCCCCATGTGTCACAATCACCCAATCATCACCAATATAACAATATATCCATTTTTTAAGACTATAACATACTCAAATTTGGACATTAAAATTAGCATGTCCCATTCTTTGGATTAATTTAACTATATTAATATTAAATAATATTCCCTTGAAATGGATTAAAATATATTAAATAAAGTCAAGAAATGTAATATTTTAACAAAAATCCTTAGGCATGTGGCTTTAAAATTAATTAAATAATTATATAAATACCTTAATTAATTCATCTTGATCCTAATTTGTCAATATAGAATCATCCCAATCTAACCGATGAAATATAAATCTTAAATATGAAATAATGTACTAAATCGACTAATAAAGACATCATATGTATTAACTATGTACCTAACTTGCAAGTAAGAAATAAAATACTAAATATTATCAAAAGGCAAAATTAACTTTAAATCTTGATTCCTCGTGTCATATATGGCCAAAATGACATATTTTAGGTCAATTGGAATTCAATTGACTAAAAATTTAATTAGTAGGAAACCTCACTCTAATATACATTAATATTATCAACAACTGCATTGATTTCCATAAGCCATTATTCAATTTCTCCTTGTAATGCACACGCCTCCACGTTGAACTCACATTTTTCATATTCATCCCATCTTTATCTTCCCCTCTGTTACTCTCCCTACTAGCTACAAACAAGCACTCAATATTAGGTAATGGAGGCCCCTTTCCCCTTCTCTCCCTCTTCCTCTTCTCCACAACCCATAAATCACCAAGCTTGCTTCTCTCTCCCCCTCACTTACCATAGCCACACCAGGGCATCACCACCATTGAAAGCACCAGATCATAAGTGGCCTCAAGATTCTCCCACCTGGATACCGACCATTGCTACACGCCACTGCCATGGCCACCGCCACCGTGAAGGTACCATAAAGAGAGATAGAGTGCTGCTCCTTTTATGAACCCAGTCAAGCACAAATGCCTTTCATCTGCAAGCATCCTTGTTTCTTCACGCTCGTCGCGGAACTCACGACCTCACCAACTTATATCACGGATCTACAGACCACTGACCTGCAGGTGACTGTCTAGCCTCATCAGTCCTCCATCATCACATATCCAACCCTAAGACCCTAAACCTACATGACTTGCTAGCGCCTTCTTCACTTTGGTAAGGATGAAACAACAACGATCCGACAACTCTTCAACCGCCATCCCTCCTCCTTACCCCTCATCAAGATAGGCCTTTCGTACCCCACTCCTTCCTCCCTTGCATCAGATGTCATTGTTGCAAGGAGGCTCGTTTTGTATTACAGATGTTGGAGGAAACTCGGTGGGAAGCAACCACCGCCTATTTTAGATTACCACTACGAATCCCAACTCCATCACCATAGAGTTCTATCAAGTCAAACTAGGAGCTTAAAGATTCAGTGACACCTCCCTACCATCAACCCATTTCACAACCCTAATGGCTTTCACTCCAACGCCTTCTTAGATTTTCCTCAACTACTGAAGATGGTCAGGTGGTCTGATTGCAGGAGGAACACCTTCTCATCACATGTGACCAACAAGATCTTACCTGTCCTCCTCAACCATGTGAGCATGTGGGCATGTGGATGTTTAGGTATGGATACTTGTTTCTTGTTGATTCTGTTTTGTTCAACTCGATCAAAGAGTCTAACTAGATACTAATTCATATAACAAGTTTAGCAAGCATGGTAGTTTAAGTAATCATTTGGGGTTACGAAATTGAATATTTGGTCATAATAGTCCATTTATTTATACATATATGTATCATGGTGTGAACCCCTATACTAATATCTCTGAATAAGTATGACATTGATATTAAATTCCCTCTATACTGTAACTACTAAACCTAGTAAATTGTATGTATCCATCCCTTGGCTATTAGGTCAGATTATTATCGAGATGCCTAAAGCTTAGTCATATGACATTGGTTAATCATTCACAACAACTTACCTCACATTGGTATCTATACATTTGCTAAAAATAACAGAATCTACAAATTCTAAATTTAGAAAACCTAATAGATAGGATATATTTAATATTATACAAGAGAATCATATCATAAAACATATTCATAAGTTAGGTTATATGGTACATGAACCTATTTATATCATAAAAATGTATGCTACATGGGTTGATATGGTTAAATAAGTGATAATTCTTATCAGGATACATACATACAATGTTTCACTTCTTTTGAGAATTAGAAGCCTAGTATACATGTAATAAAATTTGTCTACAAACAATACAGATTAGGGAATACATGTATCTAGATTGATACAATTGGGACGGGATGTTGTATGATTGGTTCTAATACCAAAATGTTTCATGATGAAGTATACATATGAATTTCCCCATAGTAAGAGGTATTTATGTATTTTTATATAAGTATACTTGACCCTAGTTGAATAAACTTGAGCCTTACTATAAATATAGAGAATGATTTAAACCGACCTATATCAAGGAATGGATGTAATTACCAAGGCATATATGCAATCTACAAATACAACAACCATATGTGAATAAAGATGCATGTTATAAATAAACTAGATACCCAATGGATCATATATTCACTTCATAAGATCAATACCCTAATATGTCATTAGTTGATGAAGACTAGAATGAGAACAATATGAAATCTATGGTATGACTGTACACATGTTTGGTGTTGGTTTCACTAACATACATAATGTGTTCCTAGGATGAATACTCGATTGGGGACCAAGTACATCAACCAAGTTAACCTATAAGTGTGAGGATCAGGTATCTACTCCACTCTATTTTTAGTTCAACATTCATATGACTGAATTTTCCCATAATGAGGCAATTCGTGAAATACTTACTCATTTGTTCTACTTGTTGACATATCCTATTCTTTTGAGATTATTATTAACAGGTTGAATTGGGTCAATGACCCCACATGCTATTGTGCTTGTATTATGACACATATGTCTGATGAATAATGCATCTTGCCACACTATATTATGCATGGTAGATAATTTGAGTAGCTAACTATCGTAGACGCTTATGCATAACTATTAGGGTGTGCTACTTCTACCTAGGGTGTGCTACTTCTACCCTAATATATATAGAGGCATGCTAATTCTACCTATGGGTGTGCTACGTCTACCCAAAATTTATATATAGGCCAATGACTCAGTGATGTCTTGGCCCTACTATAGTTAATTTAGTCCAATATATCTACATGCAAATGAATGTTGTATCATGATGATTGACGGTGGCAAGGTTTGTTGTTTATTAGATTATTTTTACTGCCTCATTCTTTTGGAAATCCATTCTCTTGCTAATTCTCATTGAAACTTACCTAGCTTCAATGGACCCCTTTTTGATGGGAACATCTTACTTTACTTTTTAATGCCCTAGCTAATCCTCCAATGTACATACTCAGATTTTGCTCATACATATCTTGTTTTCTTATTCTTCTGGGTGTTTCCGCTACCCAGGTGTAAGTGCTTGATAGGACAGAGACTCAGGATGATCGTGAGCTAATTAGTGGATAAAAGGACAACTTGAGATAGCCTTGTTACCCTCTGCATATGGGCATATGTGTGAGTAGATGTAGTATTTTCATTTTATGTACCACCCTTAGGGTGAGAAAGTTATGTACATGAGAACATTTTGTAACTTTGTAAAAAGTTATGTTTCCCACTGCTTATTTATTTCATGTCTCATGTTTGTACCATTGAGTGGCCCATTATTGGGTCCCACTCTTTACAAAGACTATGTTTGATGATGTGAAAGCATATCAAATGACATGTGATGAGTGTAGTGATTTTAGGTCTAAGAACCACAAACATCACCATCACTATGAGAGTTGACTATGACTACCATGGTAATGGTGTCCATATGCCAGTCTCATGGTGGGTCTGACACTCTTCTCTAACATGTATTTGTTTGATTGGTTTGATATTTCCATATCATGACTAATGAAATTTAGTCATCAACCAACTCACACTCTGATCTTATGTGTTATTGTTGTCTCTCAACCTTCCACAATAACAACCTATCAGGGATATAATGAGAATGTATATATATACTCTTAAAACCCATATGATCTCACTCTTCCAAGTCATGTACTTCACGACATAAGTCATTGAGTAAAATTATTCTCTAGACATTTATTGTAATACTTCATTATCTCATAACTGAATGAAATACAATAAATTGGAATCTTGCCTTTTCATTAATAAACAAATCATTGACAAGTCATGCCATTACAATCATCATATGATTGTCTCTATGGGCATATGAACCAATAGACTCCCACTTGTACTTAGAGACAATCACCCACAAATCTCATTCTGAGTGATCTAACATGACCATCATGCTTCTGCTATGAAAGTGCCTTTGTCAAGGGGTCGGCAACATTGTTCTCAGTTGGTACTTTGCAAATATTTGCATCTCCTCACTGTACTATCTCTCATATGAGATGATACCGCTATTGTATATGCTTTGAGAAATAACGTAATATGGTTCCTTAGCTTGTGTAATAGCTCCATTGTTGTCACAATATATCTCAATTGAATTGCTAATGCTTGGAACTACCTCAAGTTCAGAGATGACCTTCTTGATCCATACAACCTCCTTTTCTACATTCTATGCAACAATATACTCGACTTGTATTGTAGAATCAACAACTGTCTCTTTCTTGAAACTCTTTAAACTTATAGCTCTATTGTTTAGGGAAAATATAAATCTTGATTGCAATTTGTAATCATCTTGATCATTTTAAAATCTTGATGTAACCCTTTACCACCAACTCTTCCTCTCCGCCATAGACTAAGAACTAATTCTTAGTCCTTCTCAAGTACTTGAGGATGTTCTTCATGGCTATCTAGTGATCATCACCTAGATTCGACTGATATATGCTCATCATGCTCAAGGCGTACGAGACATATGGACAAGTGCTCAACATTGGATACATGATTGATCCAATTGCTGAGGCATGTAATCAAACTCATGGTTTCCCTTTCTTTACAAGAACTAGGACATTGAGCTCTAGAGATGGGGTCACCATGACACATAGGAAAGTTTCCTCTCTTTGAGTTCTCCATGCTGAACCACTTCAACACTTTGTCAATATATGTGCTTTGACATAGTCCAAGAAGCCTTTTGGATCTATCTCTATTGATCATTATCCCCAAGATGTAGGATGCTTCTCCCAAGTCTTTCATAGAGAACATATTTGCAAGCCATGTCTTTACCTTTTGTAAAGTAGGGATATCATTCCCCATTAATATTAAGTCATATTCATACAATATGAGGAATGTCACCATACTCCCACTAACCTTCCTATACACATAAGGTTTTTCTTCATTTAGTATAAAGCCAAACTCTTTGACACTCTCATCAAAATGAAGATTCTAGCTCTGAGATGCTTGCTTCAATCCATAGATTGACCTTTGTAGATTACAAACTTTATTTGCAAACTTTGGATTTATAAAACCCTTAGGTTGTGTCATATATACATCTTCAAGAAGATTCCCATTAAGAAATGTGATTTTAACATCCAACTACCGAATCTCATAGTCATGATAAGTTGCAACAAGAAGTATGATCTTGATGGAGTTAACCATGGTCACTGGAGAAAAGGTTTTGTCATAGTCAACACCTTGAACTTGTCTGAAACCCTTTGCAACCAATCTTTCCTTATAGGTTTCAACTTTTCCATTCATGTCGGTCTTCTTCTTGAGGACCCACTAGCACCCTATGGGTTTTACCCCTTTAGGTGGATCCACCAAAGTCCATACTTGGTTGGTATACATGGATTCCATCTCAGATATCATGACCTCAAGCCATTTCTCAGACTCTAGTCCCTCTATAGCATCTGAATAGGTTATTAGCTCATCATCTATGACCAATTCACTAACTTCCTCAGTTACAAGATATCCAAATATTTTAGGATCTAGGTGTGTCTTATTAGCTCTACGAGGTTCATGTGCTACTTGAGGAGTTTGAGATTTCACAAATCTTCATGATTTTCTTTGTTCCTCTTATACATCTATTGGCTCAATGTTTTCTTATTGGTCTTAAACATCTTTGAGTTTGACTTTTCTCCCACTGATTCCTTTTCTAGGAATACAACATCACTGGTAACAAACACTTTTCTTTTAGATATGGAATAAAAATAACATCCTTTAGTCTCCTTAGGATATCCAACAAAATAACATTTATAAGATTTAGGACCAAGTTTTTCAGAATGCATTTTACTAACATAAGCTTCACATCCTGAAGTCCTCATAAAAGACATATTGGGATGCTTCCCAAGCAATATCTCATATGGTACTCGGTTTAGTGTAAACATTGAAGTTTCTTGAGCATACCCCCAGAAGGTAGACAAAAGCTTATCCAAACTCATTATTAGACACATCATATCTAACAATGTGCGATTCATTCTTTTTGACACACCGTTATGCTAGGTGTTCCAGGTATAGTGTCATTGAGATACAATCCCATGGGCTTTAAGAAGGTTCTCAAACAATTGGTTTAAGTATTCTCGACCTCGATCAAAACAAAGTGCCTTAATAGTTTTACCAAGTTGGTTCTATACTTCATTCATAAACTCCATGAACTTTTCAAGAGTTTCTGACTTATGTTTCATTAAATAAACATAGTCATACCTATTGAAGTCATCAGCAAAGGTAATGAAGTACATATACCCACCTTTAGTAGTTGTTCTAAAATGTCCATACACATCAGTATGTATGAGTCCTAATAGATCACTAGCTCTCTCATTGTTACCAGTGAAAGGGGTCTTAGTCATCTTGCCCAACAAGCAAGATTCACATGTCTCTATTGATTCAAAATCAAAAGATTCTAGATAAACATCTTTATGGAGTCTAGATATACGATTCTCATTTATGTGCCCTAGAAGACAATGAAAAAGGTATATGTTTTTTGAGATGTTGGGTTTTAGTCTTTTGGTATTTACATTATAAAGATCAGTCTTTAGATCTAACAAGTAAAGACCATAAGACATTGGTTCATGCCATAAAAGATCCCATCTTTTGAAATAGCACATTGACTATTTTTGATATGGAATTCAAAAGCATACTTATCCATACAAAATACAAAAATTATGTTTATATTTATAGTAGGTACATAGTAGAAGTTCTTTAACTCTATTACAAGACATGTGGGTAGAGATAAACTATAGGTTCCAACCACATTGGTTGCAACTCCTGCACCATTTGCAACTCATAGTTCCACCTCACCTTTTCCCAGAGGCCTTCATATGTTAGATACACATACGGTATCTAGTACCCATGATGATGAAGTAGTTAGGTTTCTCTCAATAACATATATAGATGAAGTAGAGATCACCATCCTCATTTTCTTCTTCGTGAATGCCTTCAAGTACAAAGGATGAATTCCTCTTGTACTTTTATTCCTCCTTATCTTGAGTGTTGAATATTTTTATTTAGGCTTGACCTCAGAACTCTTCTTGGTCTTGCTTTTATCCTTGGGATCAACTCCTTTGATCGCTATCATGGTCTTGTCCTTCTTCAATTTTGCTTCAGCATGAATCAACATGGCAAGTAAGTCTGACATCTATGTAGCCATATTATTCACATGATCACATGCAATAAAGAGGCTATATGATTATGGTTTTGTCTTTAGAATCATATCAGTGACCAACTCTTAGCTCATGGTGAATACCAATTATTCGAGATGATACACATGTACAATTATATTGAGCACATGGTCTTTTACTGAGGTTCCCTCTATCAGCTTAGACTCAAGAAACACCTTTATGATATTGTGACTTTCTTTCTTTATAAGGCCAAGTGTACTCTCTTAAGATGTGTTGCCATCTCAAGAATATCATATCCTCATGCTTCTCATGCTATTCATAGTTCATGCAGATAAGAATAAGGTACTTTATCTATAAGGGATCATTAGCATGATTCCAGTAAGCATCCACTCGTTCCCTAGGTGCATTAGGATCATGTATTTTTGGCACTGGTTTATCAAGGACGTAGAGCTTGTAATCTTCATTGAAAACCCTTCTCAAAGTCCAAAACCATTCGTGGAAACTTTTCACGTCAAGTTTGTCCTTCTTAACGATCGATCACAATACATAATTGTTAATTTTTTTCATTTGATTGAAAAAATTGACGATATTGATTAGGTGTTTAATTATTATTGATCCCACTATTTTACTCAAATTGATAGCCCTGACATATTGTTACAACCCCAATTTTCAGGTTCTTTAGGTTGGAAATGCAATTTCCCCAATAAATGTGTGATTTTGTAATTTGTATGATTTAAGTAAATTGAGTGGTTTCCTTTGATAAATAGCCTTGTTTGATTTTGTGGGACTTATTGGTTATTGGGCCCAATAACAAGGAAAAAGGAAAAGAAAACAATTAATAAATAAATAAATGAGATAATAAGAAAAGAAAGATGTAGAAGCATCTAGAAGGCAAGGAATTATCCTTCAAAGATGGATTTTGTATCTTTGGGATTTCTTGGGTTCCAAGGAGTCCGAGTTGCAAAGATAATAGGAGAAGAAAGTGATAAAATCAAATAAAGCACTATTAAGAAGGAAAGATGAGATAATGATGAAAATATAAGAAATATGTGGAAATATAGATAATGGAATCATTATGAATGAGATTTCGACTCCACGTGCTTTTTAATGGTAAAAGAAATCAAAATAAAGAAAATAAAAGATTAAGTGAGAGAAAATATACATAAAATATGCCTTAATAAGTGATAACATGTGCATGAAGAAACCTCTCTTATAATCTCAAATTTGAGTCCCAAACTTGGCACACAAGTAGTTTAAATCATTATGAACTTTCCTTTGAAATTTGGGGACGATTGGATAAAAGAGGAGAGAGTTATGCATTTGTTAAATTTACATAAAGTTGAGGGTTAACTAATATATTAATGCATTTTGTCACATTCCAATTTGAATCTGAAACCTTGGGCCCGGCCCAGGAGAATGTCACACGCTCAACAGAAGCCATTGGATGGTGATCCGATGATCCAGAGATCGTATTCTACCTCGAATTGGAAAAGAAAAATGCGGATTAGTAGTTGATAACCTTCCCAAGTGGAAATCTTGTGATCCAAGGCATGGCTATTTTTGGAAACATGTCCAACAACATCAGGAGATCGGTACCAGTTGGTCTACCCCAAGATTCACGAGATTCCATAACCTATAGGTGTTTTGCCCAAACTAGGAACCTATGGCTTCTCGGAAGCCAAAATAGGACCTATAAATGTAGGGTCTTGGACCCCCTCTAAGGTCATTGTTTGTGCTAGTGGCTTCGGCCAAGTGCCCCGGGTCAACCTGTGCTAGGAATTTTGCTAGCTACCCCGTCCCTTCATCCCTATTGACGAGGAAGCCACAGTAGATAGAGCTTCTCCGCCCAGACAACACCGACCCCCTCTCAACCAATTGAGAGTATAATTTTATTCGGTGGGGGAGGCCGAAGGCAAGTGGTCTTCTGCGGATGGGAGAGGAGGCCTGTAGGTGAAAGTCAACTACCGAGGTTGACCTGCCATGGTGTTGTGTCGAGGAGGGGGAAGGATCGGGGGTTGAAGATGAGTGTGTGCCAAAAAGAGGTGTTTGTAGATCGAGATCAACAAAGAAGGGCAAAGATGTCCTTTCAATAATAATCCCAGTCGGCCGCCTAGTTGAATAAAATTGGGTAAGTTGCTAACGTGTCACCTTGCGATTCGTCGACATATAATTATCTTGCAAAAATCTTAACTCAATATTGGTAACTCGGATGGCAACATATTATACATGAATTTTGATCATAAGAACTCAAGGAATCCATTAAAAATAAAATTGAAGCTTAATTTTGCTTGTAATTTGAAAAGTACATAAAGTTTCTACTTTTAAAGTAGTTATGAATAGGAAACCCTAATTTTGATGATGATGAGTTTTTAATGATATTCTTTGGATAATTTAAGCCAAACCTAACATGTTGTTAATAAAAGAAAGATATATATCTAAAAAGATGATCCTTGTGCATAATTTAGGGTTTTGAACATAGAAATGTTGTTCAAGGTTTTGTGGGCTTAAAAGAGGAAAAGTTGAGAAATAGATCTAAAGAACCCTAAGGAAACCCTAATTCAGAATTAGCAACCTTAGAAAGGTGTCCCAAGTCAATAAGGAGTTTTTTTGGGATGTGACGATAACAATTAGGTGTTACACATATTTTCAGGATCAAGATTACTTGACTGGTTCCTTATCTTGCTTGATTGGACATATTGATTAAATGGGATCATGCTTATTTCTTGTAAGATCTCCAAATCAGGTATGTGGTTACTTTATGAATAATCGCTTTTAGTTTCACGGTGTTTCTTGAATGTTTCTCGATTGATTGCAACCTAAACTGTTGAATTTTCAATTCTGCAATCCTATAAAGTCCTATGTGTATCTCAATTAATGTGTACATGCCACCCTGATGTATGTTGCAAGACCAAGCCCTGGAGGGAAGGTCTGATTTGGTCAAGCACTGGAGGGAAGACCATTGGGCACCTCGAGACGTGACCCTAGGCACCAAACTCAGGATGGAGAAGGTGGCCTTATGTTCCTTGCAAGGACAAAACCCTAAGAAAGGGTAATCCACGGTTTAGGGAAAAGCGGTTGAGAAGTCACATTGAAAGTGTAATTTGGATTACTAATAAATTATTTGTGATAATTAGGTGGTTAGAACTTACTTGAAAGTGTAATTTGGTATCAGAGACGTGGTTTCTCATTTAATCCTTAGTAACTATTAAATTTTACAAAATCTGTAGAACCAAGGGAGTTATTAGAGGATTTTCCAAAGAAGGAGGTGTCTAGAAAAGGATCACGGTCTAGGGGCTGGCAATATTTTCCTCCGCCCCACTAGTCGGTCATGAGGACTCCTGGATGCGGTGTGACTGCCTGGCCAAAGTTTGAGGTCTTGCCTTGAAATAAGATACCTTTAGGACTCTCACATCTATTTTGTCCCTTGTCAACCCTAATTCCATTAAGGTTCTAAGGTTTAGGGTTTTTCTCTCTCTCCTCCACACCCTCTTGAGGTCAGGGTAAGTATGATAAGGATTAAGGAATCCTCCACCAAATCAATGAAAAGCATGTAAATAAGATGTCATGGACATAAGTTTAATAGTTTAAGCATAAACTAAGGATTAGTTACATTCTTAAGGTTGCATGGCGTGTGTTGTCATGCCCTCAAGAGAGATCTGAGGATTGACCTTCTTATTAGGAGGTTGAGGAAAGAGTCATCTTTGGAGGCAGAGGCCTCTAGGAAGAGGTAGAGACATGACACATCCTTTGAGGATGATGCTAACCCTAACCCTAAGTGGTTGTTGGAAAGAGGGATGACAAGATGAGTTGGATATCGTAGTCGACCATGTACGTGGGTTGACATGCATATTGGTTTTGAGTACCCGTGAGAGGCATGAGTTATGGGAGATTGGTTGAAATAGTGCCTTTTGGCGACCCAACTATGGAAGGGTTGTGTCTGTTAGGGTGAAGGATAGCTCCTTCATTGAAGAGGATAATGGTGACCATATAGAAACCCTTATAGGCATATATGAGCATAGAAGAGAATGCATGAAATGTGTTTTATGTGTGTCTGAATGCAAGTGTACGCGTCGCGTAATACAAGCCTTGTGAGGCCCGAGTCGAACATAGGGAGACGTAGTCTCAGTGACTATTGCTAACTATTGTACGATCAACTAATCCGATAGAAAGTTTGAGAGAATCGATTTCTAAAGAAAAACAAGAGAAAATTAAAATGAAAAATGGTTTTTTAAGTCAAGAGAGGTGGAATTCCTCAGGAATGCCAGTTTCACCATGGATCCCCACTATATCTTCTTTTACTAACTTTTATATAATTTAACCTCTTCCTAGATAGAAAGCCCGCAGTGAGAATTGCTTAATTCCACGGTACAATTCACTACCCAAATCTAAGCCAACTCCATGTCTGTAGTAGTTTATATCTTAGATCAGGTGCTTTACATTCAATCTCTAGGTATTTTACCACTACCCGAACATTACCTTTACAAAAGAATGTGTAAGATAGTGTTTATGCGTGGGTTTCAGGCATTTAATTCTCCTTCCACATTAATTATTCACCTATGATTTCCAATGAAGGTGATCAATCAAGAAAAGAACATTCATTCACACGCATAAATATCCATGAATTATAAGGAAAATTGCATCAAATCATGTAAAAGTTGATACAGTGGTTCCCCGGGCTACTCTCGGGTCCTAAGGAATAAAGGGGTTTAGCCACGCATGGTTTTCAACAATGCAAACATAGAGGAAAAGTAGAAAAATGGGGGAAACACGAAGAAACTCGAGTAACCCCTTGCTAGGATGTACAAACGGATGATCCTTCTCTTTGGTTGTGCGAATCTCAGCCTTCCAGCAGCAAATTCGCACATCTAAAGTGCATGAATCACCCGAATGCAGTCCTTTGGCTCCATTCTTTTAGCCTCCTCTCTCTCTTCACTTTGGTGTGTGCAATGATGCTCTCCTTTAGGTCTGGCCGGCCTCCTTTAGATCATAAACCCATTTACAGTACCACAAAATGTGGACCTTTAGATTGGAGTACTAGTTTAGATTTCTGGAATCTGACAGAGTCCGTGGCACCGACTTGATCGAGCTATAGTCGATCTCTTCTGGTTGACGCTGACTCAGTGGCACCAACCAGGGGTCGGTGCTATCGACTCTTCTGGGTGATCATTTTCGTCACTAGAGTTCCCTCTCGGTGGCATCGACTTTGTGGTCGGTGCCATCGACTTCTTTGGTCAATTTCTGCCTGGTCACTGATGCCACGTCGGTGGCACCGACTCTGCACTATACATAATATACCTGAAAAATGCAAAAAATCAAATATAAGTCCATGGAATGTATAAAATCATATAAATATAATGAAACAAACATGATTTGATGCAAATAGAGTGTACATGCCAACAATAGTGATTTATGGAAATATAAACAAAGAAATGACAAATAAGTGTACAAAACACATATAACATTGGCCTGTAAAAGCGACTCAAAACCCGTGCATCAAACTCCCCTAAGTTGAATCTTGCTCGTCCTCGAGCAACAATACCTTTGGATCTGATTGAGATAAGTTAGCAAAAGGACACCATGCATAAGGTACATTTAAAAATCTCCACCTTTCGGTCCTCATTCCGGCTTTCACTAACCACTGAACACTAACTACCCTATAGGCGACCAAAAATCTCTGTCTAAGATGTCTGTCCCCCAATCAATGAAACACTATCAATTAAAGCAGTTAATATGATAAACTCGTTCAGTTCATACTTGGTGCATCATGTGATCTCCTATCTCGGTTGCCCTTTTTCTCTACCTACCATCTAGATGGAAGCAGTTCTTCTGATAGATAATGAATGAGGAGAAAATCAATTGAGTAGCCTACTAATAAGAGTAACGGATAATTGTAATGGGTGGTTGTGGAAGAATCATGTCATTCATGCAATCACAATTATGATAAGCCTATGATGATGCAATTTTTAGAATGCTCCTAATGCCTAATCATTGTGGTGAAATGATGCATGCAACTGTTATTTCATCTCAAATTAAGACAACATATCTTCAAAACTAAATCATGTACTAATTCTTCCTTATGATATAGGTAGGACTATGCCCTTTCTCCCTCAATTTTTGAAACTCTACTCAATCATTTTTTTTTCATTTTTTTCAAGCCCCCTTTCAACATGCTATTACGAGCTTCTACTTACACTACATTTTTTTAAAATCATGACACTATTTTTCTTCTTTATTTCAAGGGTATGGGCAAAGTCACTACCTTCTTGTGTTTTAGAAGAATGTATAGCACATGATTATACTATATGCTTTATGTAATGCAGTTATAACAATATGAACAAAGATGTTATACAACTAAATGACATGCACCAAATTTTTTTGTTGTGCATGTATATTTTTCTATATATATATTTTTTACTAATGCAAGCAAAAATAAACAACTATAATGCAAGATCTATTATGCAATGTAAATGCAATAAAAAAGAAAGAATGATAATATGTACTCAATCCTCTTATGGTGGGGTGTAAAGCAGATGTATGGAGTGGATGGGATTACATGACTAAGAGATATAACCTTCAGTGAAAATCATGTGTCTCTCTCTAATGACCTGTGTACAGGGTAATCATGGGATTTCTTTCTTGAATTTGAATTTAAGGTCACATTAGTGTTTGATCAGTTTAGGCTCAACAATCCTTGTCAATCACTTTCTTTGACAAATTAGATGGTCATTTATGCTTTAATGTCCTAAAGCTAACTTACTCAAGCACTTCCTCAGTTATTTAACTCTCATACTCACAAGATCAACTCACAAATTTTAATTTTACTTCACAAAATTGCACCCAACCCAGAGTTTGATATCTTCACAAAAACCATGTATTTACTTCTCCACAGATTATACTAGATAGAATGTGGATCCTACATAATAGAAAAACTAACAAAATAACTTTTTTTCTCTCAAAATGAAGCAAAATAACTAAAAAAACTAAATAATAGAAAATAAAAGCTAAGATAGAAGTTGTTCCAACACCCCCCTAAGCTTGAAGATGACTATGACCTCATGGTCAATATCCTAACTCAAGAGGTGGAATAGTGATACCTGACTCAGAATGGTGGTGGCGGTGGCTGTATGGGATCCTGGGGAGGAAACATCCCCTGGAAAGTCGGATCAGATGGTGGCATGTCCAATGGCATCGGGTAACTTCCAAAATGCCCATGGCTCTAGTAGTTATCAAAGAAAGGCTGCTGATAAGCTTCCATACACTGTAGACGCTGATGTATATTCTCTTGGTTGGCCAAGAGAAGGCGTTCATTTTCATAGATCGCCTCCTGGTTTGTATACAACCTCCCTTGAATGTCCTGAATGCCAACCAGGGATTGGGTTTGTTGTTGTTGCTGTGTCTGGATGTCCTGCAACATGCTATACATACCCGCCATAGAATAGGCATCCTCTCCTTCTTGAGAGGGTGGCAGTGCAGAAGATGATGAGGTAGCATAATGGTGAGGATGCTTCCTCGGAGCCACTCCATGTCGTACATGAATGGTGGCCTACACTTCCTCCACATCATCGCTACCCACGTCTTCCTCCTCAGCCGGAGCTTGTTGTTGTCTAACATTGTCATCATTGCCCAGATCCGGCCATCTATAGTGTCCAACACCCATGATGTTGAATACAAGATCAGGGAGTCAACGCTGGTAGAAAGTACCATCGACCGAGCATGCGGCGTAGATGACACTGACTTCCACAGTGATGAGGCCAGCTTGCCTGAAGTGGAGGTGGTCGATGTGCAGCCTGGAATTCAGTAGCTCCAGAGTAAATAAGTAAAGGCCCAAATGAATGGAAATGGGGGTGATAAGTCCCCCAGACAGAATAGGCATAGCCCACCTAACATTGCACTGCACTTGCATGACGTGCTGGAGAAAGAACGCTCCCTAGTTGACCAAATTTCCCTCCATGAGTTGATATAAGTAGTACAAGTCTAATACTTGTACCTTTGCTTGTTCCTAGGTTGACTTGGAAAATACCGTGTTGGTCAGCATACGATGGACCACCTGAACAAAGAGATGCTCAAAATCCGCCAACGACCTGTGGTGAAAGTTAAGCCTTTTTCCCTCAGACACTATCACAAATTCCTTCCAGATGGCATCGAGATCAACATTATCTGGCTGACGGCATGGCTCGTGTGGCCACCTATAAATGCCATTGTAGGCTTGGAGAGTAAGGGAATAGTTGGTGTTGTAGAGGTGAAAATCTACCCTCCCCTCTCTCCACTCACCGCTTGATGGGCGTGCTTGATCAGGGGTGACCACCATCTCCAGAGATGCCATGACCTTGATGACGATTTCTTTGTACGCCGGCCACCCACCAAAGATTGGGTTGATAGATCCTCTATCCTATTCTTGTTTCTCAAGGATGTACGTCATATTGTTGGCAAAGCCCATGTCCTCTAGCAGTTGATGGTCACCATATCGTGTGGGTGCAAACGACCACTTTGCAAGTTCTTCATAGACCTTCTGCACCTCCTTCGTGGGGTGGTTGATGCGTGGTCATGGGATCAGAGTGTCAGGGGGTCCTCTTTGTCTAGACATGGTAACTGAGCAAGTTGGGAAGAAGATTGCGAAAGAAAGAACTCGATGCAGCCACTGGATGCTCGGGGTAGCCACTCGTGCTCGGGGTAGTCGTGGTTCGTCAAGTTATGAAGAATAATCAACCCTCCCTTCTTATAGGGCCAGAACTGATTACAGTGGCAAAGTCGGTGGCACCAACATGGAGTCGGTAGCACCGACTTTTGGGACCAAATCCATGTACTCGATGCATCGACGACTGTTGGTGCACGATCTTCATTTTTCTGGATTGCTGACGAGTCAGTGGCACCGAATTTTGGGCGGGATAACAACTTTAGATAATCCTTTTGGATGCATTTGGGCCATAGATCAAGGTTGCCCACGGATCCGTGTGCTAGCCGTCGGTGGCACTGACACCGGGGTTGGTGGTATCGGCATGATGATCGATGTTTTTTTATAGGAGGATCCTGAGTCTGTGCCACCGACTTGTATGTCGATGGTACCGACTCATTTTATTAGTTAAACACATCTGAGTTCTGCACTTTCTTCAGAGATGTTGGTAGCACCGACTTTGATGTCGGTGGCACTGACTCATATCAGCCGATATTCCTATCTCACTGACCGTGACATGGTGGCACCAACTTCAAAGTCAGTGGCACCGACTCAGCCACAGCCGGCACACTGAATAAATGAGTCAGGGTTATCATTTTTACAAAAACTAAGTACTATGGAACAACTTAAAGAAAAATGCACGAAACAAACATCCTAATGGTTGGGTTGCATCCCAACAAGCACCCTCGTTTAACGTCCTAGGCTAGACATATCTAAAGCTCAAGATCAAATGGGAGCGATGAGTTTCACCTCATCCACTTTTCTTGTGAAATATTCCCCAAAGTAGTGTTTCAATCTCTGTCCATTCACTAAGAAGGTTCTCTCCCCCTCTTTGATTCTCACAGCCCCATGTGGGAACACTTCCTCTATGATAAAGGGTCCACTCCATCTAGACCTGAGTTTCCCAAGGTGCAATTTCAGCCTAGAATTGAAAAGTAAGCCACTCTCTCCCGGATAGAACACTCTCCTCTCTATATGCCTTTTATGAATTTTCTTTGTCCTTTCTTTGTACAATCTAGCATTTTCATAGGCATTCCATCTTAGTTCATCAAGTTCATTTGATTCCAACCTTCTCATCTTCCCGACTTCATCAAGATCAAAATTTATCCTTCTCAACGCCCAATGAGCCTTATGTTCTAATGCCACAGGAAGATGACACACCCGACAATAAACTAACCTAAAGGGTGTGGTTCCTATGGGTGTCTTGTAGGCTGTCCTATAGGCCCAAAGTGCATCAACCAATAAATCACTCCAATTTTTCCTACTTGACAACACCGTATTCTCAAGGATCTTCTTAATCTCTCTATTTGATATCTCCACTTGTCCTTAAGTTTGCGGGTGATAAGGTGTACCCACCCGATGCGTCACCCCATACTTGCTCAAAAGTGCACCAAACTTGTGATTAGTGAAATGAGTTCCCCCATCACTAATGATCATCCTAGGCACTCCAAACCTGCAGAAAATGTGTTCTTTAACAAATTTGCATACAACTGTGGCATCATTGGTGCAGGTTGGAATTGCTTCCACGCACTTCGACACATAGTCAATGACCAACAATATATAAAGATAGGAATTAGAGGACACAAAGGGTACCATAAAATCTATTCCCCACAAATCAAAAGCCTCTACCTCTTGGAACACATTCAGGGGCATCTCTTACTGCTTGGATATATTACCGGACCGTTGGCACGCGTCGCACCTCCGCACAAAATCGTATGCGTCTTTGAACAACATTGACCAATACAAACCACTTTCTAGAACTTTTGCAGCTGTCCTAGAACTAGTGTGGTGCCCTCCTATAGGTAGTGTGTGACAGTGTTTCAACACACTCTCATACTCTCTCTCTGGAACACATCTTATCAAAATACCATCCCTTTATTGTCTCAACAAGATAGGATCATCCCAAAAATAATAATGCAGCGAATGGAAAAATGTCTTCTTTTCCTGATACCCCCAATCATTAGGCAACTCTTTGCAAATAAGATAATTCACAATATGCACAAACCAAGGGTCTTTATGATTAAGAGCAAATAATTGTTCATCAGGAAAGGTCTCTAGGATGGGTATGTCAAGGTCTTTCTCATCTACCCTCTCTAACCTAGATAGGTAGGCAGCCACCACATTCTCAATCCCTGCCTTATCTTTCACCTCAATATCAAACTCCTGCAATAAAAGGATCTAACTGATAAGTCTAGGCTTGGCGCCCTTTTTCTACAACAAGTACTTAATGGTTGCATGATCCGTCCACACTACCACTTTACCTCCTACAAGGTATTGCCTAACTTTTCAAAAGCAAAAACAACAGCCAAGAGTTCCTTTTCTATGGTGGTGTAGTTTAATTGTGCGTTGTTAAGAGTTTTAGATGCATAATAAATGGCCGTAGGAACCTTTTTGAGACGTTGCCCTAACACAGCCCCTACTGCATAATCTGATGCATCACACATCAACTCAAATGGTTGGCTCCAATCCGGAGCCTGCACAACCGGTGCAGATATGAGTTTCTCTTTCAAATTCTCAAAAGCTTTTAAACACCTCTCATCAAAATTGAACTCACCATCCTTTTCCAAAAGCTTAGACAAAGGCTTAGCGATTTTTAAAAATCTTTAATAAATCAGCGATAAAACCCGACGTGGCCTAGAAAGCTCCTAACTGCCTTCACTGATGACGGTAGAGGGAGTTTTGAGATCACCTCTATTTTAACCAGATCTACCTCCAACCCTTTGCTAGACACTTTATGGCCTAAAACAATGCTCTCACTAACCATCATGTGACATTTCTCCCAATTAAGCACTAAATGGGTGTCTTCACATCTCTGCAACACTTTGTCCAAATTTTGCAAGCAATCTTCAAACGATATCCCATAAACCAAAAAATCATCCATGAAAACTTTGAGAGATCACTCTACCATATCTGAGAAAATCACCAACATACACCTTTGAAAAGTCACAGGTGCGTTGCACAATCCGAAAGGCATGCGGCGATAGACGAAAGTGCCATAAGGACAAGTGAAGGTAGAACTTCTCCTGATCCTTAGGCTCAATTGAAATCTGATTGTAACCCAAATATCCATCAAGAAAACAAAAGTGGGAGCGACCGGCAAGTCGCTCCAAAATCTGATCTATGAACGGTAACGGGAAATGGTCTTTAAGGGTCACAGCATTCAGCCGGAGATAATCGATGCAAACACGCCATCCTGTCACTAATGTAGCAGTGATTTGCTCATTAGATGCATTGGTAGTGACAGTGATTCCCCCCTTCATAGGTACTACATGTGTTGAAATTACCCACATAGATTCAGAAATAGCACAAATAATACCTGCTGACAATAGCTTCATTACCTCCTTCTTTACCACCTCCGTCAAAATTGGATTTTGGTGACGTTGAGGTTGAATGACCGACTTCGGTCCCTCTTCTATGTGAATCTTGTGTTGTCATAAGGTGGGAGAAATCCCTTTGATATCAGCCACAGACCACCCAAAAGCACCTCAGTGGTTCTTTAACACCGTGATCAATTGTTCTTCTTCTGAAATACTCAATGATGCCAAGATGATGACTGGTAGCTTCTCCTCTACTGCTAGAAAAATATACTTCAGATGAGGCAGCAACGACTTGAGTTCTAACTCGGGCAGGTTTAGAAGTGACAACACCAAAGGTGGTGGTAGTGTCCCTAACTCCTCAAAATGCTTCATGTAATGGCATGGAAGCACCTTAAAAGGCCACACACACTCCTCCCTTGACTGGTCCAGAATGAAATCATCACTTATGCTCATGAGACAAGCCTCTAGAGGAAGCTGTAGGTGGACCATTAATATGGTTTCCTCTGCATCTTCATCCATGGTAGACAACCTCATTTCCTCTTTTCTATCATCCGGGTATCCTACCGCTTTGGCATGTGAGAGCACCTTGGTGTTCTCCATAATGTCCATAGCAAGTGTACCCTTGCCCACTTTTGTCATAACATGTGCCATGTCCACAAATGGTTTTCCCAAGAACAAGAATATTATTTTTCATGTGTCGTACCATATTGCATTGCTCCTGAGAATCAGATGATTTGGAATTACCTGACATGGTTATCTCAAACCTGTCGTCTCTAATCCCCATAGTCAAGCGGCCTCTTCCCATCTCTAAAATCATGTCAGATGTATCTTGGAAGGGCCGTCCTAGCAGAAGCTCGTTGCCATGTTCATCTTACATCTCCATCACTACAAAATATGTAGGAAAAACAAACCGGTCCACCTTGACAAGCACATCCTCACAAATGCCATACGGTGTAACTACTGAGTTTTCTGCCAACTGTATCATCATGCTTCTTTTCCTTGACGTTTGGAGACCAAGCTTTTTTAAAGTAGATAGGGGCATCAAGTTAATGCTTGCCCCTGAATCACAAAGTGCCTCACCAAACCTTGTCTTCCCGATATAGCATGTAATGTTGAAACTGCCGGGATCTTGCCTCTTTGGTGGAAGCATACCTAAGATGAAGGCACTAACTTGCTCTCTTAAAACAATTACATTAGACTCTAGAATCTTTCTCTTCATGTAATGATATCCTTCAGAAACTTTCCATATGAAGGTATTTGTTTAATTACCTCAATCAATGGTATATTCACAGAAAGCTTCCTAAAGCTATCCAGAAACTTCTTGAATTGTTGGTCCTACTTTGTCGCCTTCAAGCTATTGGGATATGGAGCTGGTACCGTCTGCATTCTCTGATGTAGTGGTACATATGACGTCTGCTTTTCAGGCTCAATATCTTTCCATTGCTCCTCCCCTGTGTTCCCTATCTCAGGTTCTACTTGTGCTTGCTCTGGCACATAATCATTACCGTCAACAGGCTTGATCGCCTCATTCTCCTCATACTGTGGGGTCAATGTCTTCCTCCCACTTCTCAATAGTATGGCTTTGACTAGCTGATTCCCCGTTGGAGTGTTAGTATTTCCCGAGAACCCCTGCTAAGAAGGCTTCTTTAATGCGGCCACGTCCACTGCAAGCTGAGATAATGACGTCTCAAAAGTTCTCATCTATTCACTATGGTTCTGGTGGTCCCACTGAACATTATTGAGTAACATGTCATTCTACTTCACAATCTTTTTCAAGATGTCATTAGTGCTCTCTTCGGCCACTGGACGCTGCTGCTGCACTGGCCTTTGTTGATTCTATTGATCCGGATCCTGCAAGAAGTTGTTTGGATCCTTGCATGAGAACTTGGGGTCCTTCCTCCATATGTAGTCATTATTGCGGTATCCCTACTAAAACATGTATTTCAACTACTCTTCCTCTTCAGAAACACGATCGTCCTTCTGAAGCAGCTTCTTTGCAATAAGGTCCAACTTTTCATTCAAGGAAGAAATAGCCTTGGACTCCCATATGCTTTTGATATGCTCTGGATTGTCTCTCTCATTTCCCCAAGCCTGATTCCTCACCATGTTCTTCAAAATCTCCTGACATGTTGATGGTGGGTTATTGAGGAAGAATCCCGAGCCTGCACTGTCTAGAGTAGTCCTTTCTCTTTTTCGCAGCCCAAAATAGAACATCTTTACTTGATTTTCCAAATCTATCCCATGATGTGGAACCTTCCTGAGCATTATCTGGAAACACTCTCATGCCTTGGAATATGATTCAGATGCATGTTGTTTGAAGTTATGGATATTCTTGATCAACTCATTTGTCTTCTCTGGAGGAAAATCTCTTTCAAAGAATGCCTCCGCCATGTCGTCCCATGTCTCTATCGACTCTTTAGGTAGGTTGTGCAACCATTCCTTTGCTTTGTCAGCCAGTGACGACAGAAACAACTTTAGATAGATGGTGGTTTGAAGGAACCTATCGACTTTGACCATATCACTGATTTCTACAAAATTACTAATATGTGCCACAGGGTCTTCATGAGTGTTCCCATAGAATGCTTGTAACTTGACGAGTGCAATGAAACCTGGATCATTCTTGTACTGAGCCACATTCACATTATTCTTTTTAATTGGCCCTGTCTGTTCCACTGAGGAAGATGCTTTTATCCTTTCCCAGATGGTATTCTCTGCTCTAGGGTTACCGTCCCCCATTTCTTGTTGCCTAGGTAACAATGGTATACCTTCTAATGAATTTATTTGAATTGAGGCTTCACCATCCCCTGGAAACGCAGGTGTAGATTCTCCGTAGTTTGTGGTCCTCGTTGCCACCATACACTAGTACTTGAAAGATTGAAAATAGTTAGTTAAGGTACCTTAAGAGACAATGTGATAAATGAATATGAAATGAATATATACTTTTTTATTAAATTGCACAAAAAATAAAAAGCTGCCTAGAGTGGCTGACTGCAGCACTCGTAGTGCTGAGATGTTGCCGTCTCCCTGACAACAGTGCCAAAAACTTGACACGTGTTTTACGTGCATATGAATGCAAGTGTATGCGTCGCGTAATACATGCCTTGTGAGGCCCGGGTCGAACTGAGGGAGACGTAGTCTCAATGACTACTACTAACTATAGTAAGATCAGCTAAGCCAGTAGAAAGTTTGAGAGAATCTATTTCTAAAGTAAAACAGGATAAAATTAAAATGAAAAATGGTTTTTTTAAGTCAAGAGAGGTGGAATTCCTCAGGAACGCCAATTTCACCATGGATCCCCACTGTATATTCTTTTAATGAATTTTATATAATTTTACCTCTTCCTGGATAGAAAGCCCGTAGCGAGAATTGCCTGATTCTACGGTACAATTCACTACCCAAATCTAAGCCAACTCCACATCTGTAGTAGTTTATATCATAGATCAGGTGCTTTACGTTCAATCTCTAGGTATTTTCCCACTACTCGTACATTACGTTTACCAAAGAATGTGTAAGATAGTGTTTATGCGTGGGTTTCAGGCATTTAATTCTCCTTCCAGATTAATTATTTGCCTATGATTTCCAATGAAGGTGATCAATCAACAAAAGAACTTTCATTCACACACATAAATATCCACAAATTATGAGGAAAATTGCAACAAATCATGTAAAAGTCGATACAGTGGTTCCCCGGGCTACTCCCTGGACCTAAGGAATTAAGGGGTTTATCCCGGCATGGTTTTCAACAATGAAAACATAGAGGAAAAGTAGAAAAATGGGGGGAACATGAAGAAACTCGAGTAACCCCTTGATAGGAAGTACAAATGGATGATCCTCCTCTTCGCTTGTGCAAATCTTAGCCTTCCAGTAACAAATTCACCTATGTGAAGTGCTTGAATCACCCAGATGCAGTCCTTCGGATCCGTTCTTTTCTCCTCCTCTCTCTCTTTGCTTTGGTGCGTGCAATGATGCTCTCCTTTAGGTCTGGCCGCCTCCTTTAGGTCATAGACCCACTTACGGTACCACAAAACGTGGACTGTTAGATTCGGGTGCCATTTTAGATTACTGGAATCCGATAGAGTCGGTGGCACCAACTTGATCGGGCTATAGTCGATCTCTTCTGGCTGAGGCTGACTCGGTGGCACCGACCAGGGGTCGGCGCTATCGACTCTTCTGGGCGATCACTTTCATTGCTAGAGTTCCCTCTCAGTGGCATCGACTTTGTGGTTGGTGCCATCGACTTCTTTGGTCGATTTATGCCTAGTCACTGATGCCACGTCGGTGACACCGACTTCAAGGGTCAGTGGCACCAACTCTGCACTATACATAATATACTTGAAAAATGTAGAAAATCAATTATAAGTCCATGGAAAGTATAAAATCATATAAATATGATGAAACAAATATCATTTGATGCAAATAGAGTGTACAGGACAACAATAGTGATTTATGCAAATATAAACAAATAAATGACAAATAAGTGTACAAAATACATATAAAATCGGCATGTAAAAGTGACTCAAAACATGTGCATCAATGCACCTATGTAGGAGAGAATGTCAGCAGTGCTAGCAGTAGTTTGAGACTTAGGTCAGAAGGGTTATGCCTGACCGGTTAGAAGATGAACATGCAGAGCTTTGGATAATCTTGATTGAACATAGGTTTTGATCATACATTTCACCCATGTAGGTGTATGCATGTATCCTTAAGATCTTGGTCCACCTTATAGAGAGAACCTCCAGGGGTAAGGTTGGTTGTAGGGTTAGCTCTAGAGAGAGAGCAAGACCCAATCAAGAAGGTTGGAAGCTTAGACTCCGAGACATGAGGGACCATGAGAAGTTGGGTATGTTATGACCTAGAATGGATGACCTAAGTGGATGGTTGTGGTTGCCTCATGCATTATTCTTGGGGACTTGTGGTATATTAGTTGCCTTTAGAGGTACCAAATCCTAGAAGGGAAGAAGCTTCTTGAGTTGATGTACACGAGTTGTGGATGCCTACCTTACCTTATAGGTGTAGAAAGGAGAGTTCCTTAGACCCTAAAGAAGTATAGTAATAGGTTATGGGGTCTCACACTGAGTTGGTTGCCCTTGTGTAGGACTCTAAGGTGTGGTTCATGTGGAAGAATAGTAGGAAGTGCATGCTATACCTTGTGCATGTTTGGTTCGTGGTTGGACAGTTGATGCATAAAAAGTGAACCTAGGGTTCCTAGACCTAAGAGGGGAAGTAGTAGTATTTGGTGCACTTGATGCTCATGAAGATGATTGAGTTCCTACGAATAGGAGCATGGCACCCCTCAGGTTTAGAGGAAAAGGAAACCCTTTGACTAGGGTATATGTTTGATGAACCCCTCACACGTAAGTTGGTGTCTTAAGCATGTAAGATTTTGGTCCTATGTGGAGGGATAAGGAACAAGTATGACATACCAAGGAACCCAGAGTGGCTTAGTGGGTTGTCTTCTGGCTAGCTACATGCCTGAGTAGCATGATAGGGCTAAGCATGCACATGTTGGTGTAAACCCTGGACATAGGGATGACTGTGACCTTTGTTGCAGACCCTTCTATAGGGTGAGTATCAACTTTTGTGTAGGTTCGAGGTAACCGAAAGAGGTATCTCATAGGAGCTTGAGGAGCTAAGTGGAGAGAACATGGTATGAGCACGAATCTGTAGACCCTTGTGTGATCATCTCTAAGGGGCATGAAGGTATGTTTCCATGGAGGTAATCTTATGGGGCTTGACCAAGTTAGGTAGGTTGCCATGATCCCTATGAAAGGATGTAAGTTTGACCATGAGTGCCCAGAGAGATGATGGAGTTTTGGGTAAATATTCAAAAATGAGATGTGCTATGATGGAATCCTAAGTCAATACTAAGGTCATGAAGGGATAAGACCGGTGGAAGTAGGAGTTTTTTGTTCCCTAGATGCACGAGACCATAGGGTCGGGAGGTAACAAATACCTTTGCCCAAGGACCATGGGTTAGGAGGTTGGCCACCTTCATGAGTTCATGGGGCCTAAGGGGTAAAAGTGAGAGGCACTCCTTAGATTCATAAGGGTTGGTTCACCCTAAAAGTGTCGGCATCCTAGAGACCTTGAGGTAACAATTAGGGATTATACATAAAGGAGAAATGTTAAGATCCAAAAGGTGATGGAAAAGTATTCCCATGAGTGTAGACTTATAATCGAGTTGTTTATGATGTGGAGACATGTGATGCATGTTTCAAATTAGATTGGAAAGTGTACTGGCAAGGTGGGATGCACCATCTTTACTCTTGGAATGGGATGAACTTTGTATTTGGACTACAACCAAATGCTTATTTCCTCTCATTATGGTGGTGAGAGATAGGGAAATACACATGCCTTACACTAAGTATAAAGATGATGGGAGTTGAAACATTGCTATGATGTTTGTGGATAGAGAAAGTATCATACCTTTTGAAGAGTATGTTTAATGGATGGTTTACAACATGAGGAGAACTAAGGTAGTCATCATATGAGGATGTTCTTATCAAGAGAAGTATGGAAATTATGAGTTATATAAGTTTGATAACCAAGATGATGAGCCTGAAGTTTTCTTGTCTCAGATAGACCTAAATCTGAGATGAGGATGATGAGTGGAGTATATGAATGTTTATGTCTTCACCATTACCTAGTTGGGACACAACTATCTGTTTAGCCAATAGAGGCACTAGAAGAGGTTGTTAGGTGAACCCTATGTTCGTGAGACATATAGATCTAACCCTCTGATACAACCAAACCCGTTGGTCGAGTAGTGGTTGCTTGGTTAGCCACCCTAGAGCTTGACGGGATAGAAGGATGGCTGTAAGAACCTCAGATACACCTCTCCGGAAAGGAAGGTGATGGAACCCACGACTAGAACATTTTAGGCTTTCTGAGGAGTCGACTTTGAGGAATCATGATGTGCAAGAGGCTCATGATTTTACGTACACCAGACACCATGGTACTACTAAGATAGTAAAAGTGTGCAGTAGCACTTTGTATACTTGAGATGAAGAAGTAAATAGGGTTGCTTGAGGTTGGTCGCCATGCATGCCAGTAGGTGAAGGCCGAACACCAGTAACCCAGTAAGTTGCTACGGTTAATGAAGCGTCCCCGAGAGGGTACATGAGTAGTGCACCATAGATGTTGTGGTGAGTCTCCCCTGTACTAAGAGAGGTCACGATGCAATATGGGTTATGATAGATCGCCTTACCAAGTTGACCTAATCCCTTGCCTAAGAGAGAGAGCATTGTCAGTGTGACAGATTCTGGTTGAACTAGATATGAGAGAGATAGTTCATCTACACTGTGATTTGAGTTTGATATCATGAGTATGATCTCAAGTTCACTTCCATGGTGTGGAAGTAGGTACAAGAAGAACTTGATGCTAGATTGAAGTTGAGTACAACATATCACCCCTGACAGATAGATAGGCAAGTATGATCCAACGCATGTGTGCTCGTTCAGAGTGATACATGGGAGCAATCTCTGCCCTAAGAGAGTTTACTTGTGATGATAGCCACCATAGCCAGTATCAAGATGTAAGAAGTTCTGTAAGGGAGGCCGTGTCAGTCATCACTTCATTGGGATGATGTCTCTGAGAGGGCCTTGGGAAGGTCAGAGAGACCACAGTGTATGCCGATGAAGTCGCTTTGATCATGTAATGGTTGAGAGAGACTAGGGGCGACGTTAGTCGTGAGCTGATG
The DNA here is from genome assembly GCA_963693085.1 of Alisma plantago-aquatica. NCBI lineage: Eukaryota > Viridiplantae > Streptophyta > Magnoliopsida > Alismatales > Alismataceae > Alisma > Alisma plantago-aquatica. The sequence goes on along the minus strand of OY856411.1, from coordinate 780,169,692 downwards.
CAAAGCATACTGACATGCAGTTCATTGTGGGTGAACATGTGAAAATCAGACCCCTCTGAGCTATAGCTGAGAAAGATGAGTCCCCAATACATGGGTCCATTTGAGATGGATTGGTGGAGTTGCTTATGTTTAGCCTTACCCTCATGATAATATGATGTATGATGTGTTCCATGTGTCTGATCTAGAGAACTATGTGATGTACCTGAGCCATGTGTTGAGCATTGAATCTATTGAGCTTTATAGGAGGCTGACATATCCTGAGTCACCTATGAGGGTACGAGATACCAAGGTGAGAGATAACTTAGATGTAAGAATATATGGTGATCAAGGTTCTTTGGAAGCACCATGGAAAGGACGAATCCACATGGGAGCCAATGATGGACATGGAAAAGTCTTATCCTGAATTATTTGTATGTTTGGTGGAATTTTGAGGGCAAAATTCCTATAAGAGGGAAATGGTGTTACAACCCCAATTTTTGGGTTCTTTTAGTTGGAAATGAAATTTCCCAAATAAATGTGTGATTTTGTAATTTGTATGATTTAAGTAAATTGAGTGGTTTCCTTTGATAAATAGCCTTGTTTGATTTCATGGGCCTTATTGGCTGTTGGGCCCAATTACAAGGAAAAAGGAAATAAAAAGGAAAAGAAATCAATTAATAAAGAAATAACTGAGATAATAAGAAAAGAAAGATGCAGAAGCATCTAGAAGGCTGGGAATTATCCTTCAAAGATGGATTTCGTATATTTGGGATTTCTTGGGTTCCAAGGAGTCCAAGTTGTAAAGATAATCATATAAGAAAGACATAAAATCAAATAAAACATTATTAAGAAGGAAAGATGAGATAATGATGAAAATATAAGAAATACGTGGAAATATAGATAATGGAATCATTATGAATGAGATTTCAACTCCACATGGTTTCTAATGGTAAAAGGAATCAAAATAAAGTGAATAAAAGGTTAAGAGAGAGAGAATATGCATAAAATATACCTTAATAAGTGATAACATGTGTATAAAGAAAACTCTCTTATAATCTCGAATTTGAGTCTCAAACTTGACACACAAGTAGTTTAAATCATTATGAACTTTCCTTTAAAATTTGGGGACAATTGGATAAAAGAGGAGAGAGTTATGCATTTGATAAGTTTCCATAAAGTGGAGGGTTAACTAATATATTAATGCAATTTGTCACATTCCAATTTGAATCTGAAACCTTGGGCCTGGCCCAGGAGAATGTCATGCTCAACAGAAGGCATTGGATGGTGATCCGATGATCCAGAGATCGTCTTATACCTCAAATTGGAAAAGGAAAATGCAGATGAGTAGTTGATAACCTTCCCAAGTGGAAATCTTATGATCCAAGGCATGACTATTTTTGGAAACATGTTCAATAGCATCAGGAGACCGGTACGAGTTGGTATATCCCAAAATTTGCAAGATTCCGTAGCCTATATGTGTTTTTCCCAAACCAGGAACCTATGGCTTCTCGGTAGCCAAAAGGGGACCTATAAATATAGGGTCTTGGACCCCCTCCAAGGTCGTTGTTTGTGCTGGTTGCTTCGGCCAAGTGCCTCGGGTCAACCTGTGCTAGGAATTTTGCTAGCTACCCTATCCCTTCATCCCTGTCAACGAGGAAGCCATAGCGAACAATGCTTCTCCGCCCAGCCAACACCGACCCCCTCTCAACCAATTGAGAGTATAGTTCGATTCAGTGGGGGAGGCTGAAGGCAAGTGGCCTTGTGTAGATGGGAGAGGATGCCTATAGGTGAAAGTCAACTGTCGAAGTTGACCTGCCATGGCACTGTGTCGAGGAGGGGGAAGGATCGGGGGTTGAAGATGAGCGTGTGCCAAAAAGACGAACCTACCCTTAGGTGCCTATAGATCGAGATCAATGAAGAAGGGCAAAGATGTCCTTTCAGCAATAATCCCAGCCGGCCGCCTACCTGAATAAAATCGGGTAAGTTGCTCACATGTCACCTAGCAATTGGTCGACATATAATTATCTTGCACAAATCTTAACTCAATATTGGTAACTCAGATGGCAACAAATTATGTATGAATTTTGATCAAAAGAACTCAAGGAATCCATTAAAAATACAATTGAAGCTTAATTTTTCTTACAATTTGAAAAGTACATAAATTTGCTAGTTTTAAAGTAGTTATGAATAGGAAACACTAATTTTGATGATGATCAGTTTTTAATGATATTATTTGGATAATTTAAGCCAACCCTAACCTATTGTTAACAAAAGAAATATCTAGATCTAAAAAGAGGATCCTTGTGCATAATTTAATGTTTTAAACATAGAAATGTTGTTCTAGGGTTTTGTGGGCTTAAAAGAGGCAAAGTTGAGAAATAGATCTAAAGAACCCTAAGGAAAAAATAATTCAGAATTAGAAACCTTAGAAAGGTGTCCCAAGTCAATAAGGAGTTTTTTTGGGATGTTATGATAACAATTAGGTGTTACACATATTTTCATGATCAAGATTGCTTGACTGGTTGCTTATCTTGCTTGATTGGACATTTTTTTTTAGTCTTAGGGAGCCCAGCTCCCCCTCCTCAAATAGGTGCTAGAGCCCAGATGACACAAGGAGTTGGTAATTATAGTGCGCTCAGGGGGATTCAAACTCGGGTCCCCCAGGGAGGACAAGTCGGACCGAACCACCTCCGCCACACTGGTCGGGTCTTGATTGGACATATTGATTAAATTGGATCATGCTTATTTCCTATAAGATCTCCAAATCAGGTATGTGGTTACTTTATGAATAATCACTTTTAGTTTCATGGCGTTTCTCGAATGTTTCTCGATTGATTGAAACCTAAATCGTTGGATGTTCAATTATGCAATCCTATAAAGTCCTATGTGTATCACAATTAATATGCATGTGCTTCTCGAACCTACATGCCACCCTGATGTATGTTGCAAGACCAAGCCCCAGAGGGAAGGTCCGATTTGGTCAAGCCCTGGAGGGAAGACCATTGGGCACCTCGAGAGGTGACCCCATGCACCAAACTCAAGATGGAGAAGGTGGCCTTATGTCCCTTGCAAGGACAAAACCCTAGGAGAGGGTAATCCAGGGTTTAGGGCAAAAGCGGTTGAGAAGTCACATTGAAAGTGTAATTTGGATTTTTAATCAATTATTTTACTTAATTAGGTTCTAAGAAACTACTTGCAAAATTGTGATTGTTCCCCACATACCAGTATATCAATATACTGACTGACATTTTGTTTGTCGGTGTTTTTGGTACAATTCTGAAAATGGATAAACAGTAAATTGGAATTTGTGAAGATACAATTAAACTATTCAAGGAGGATTAGTTAGATAGACTTTTTTTGAGGATAGAAGTCTAGAATTAGAATTTTATAAGGTATGGAAAAAGTTTTATTTTATTCCAGCTTTTCAGTTTTGTATTAGTAGAATTTGATAATTATTTTTGGTTAAATGCCCAACCATGGATCCTGAAATATTGAGATAGTGTCTCTGACCTCTTGGTCTCCCTTAATTGGGAGTTACCGGGAGGTAGGGTCATTACACATATGAATTCCAAATATTGCAGCGTATAATATTCTAGTGAGCCAAGATCCATATTTTATCAAATCATGAGTCAACTTTTGCTGATTGCCCACAACTTGACTATTTAGGTAGACAACTTTTGTCAATTGCATCCATATGCAACTCTTGAATAGATGATATATGAAACTCCTTGTCATAATCATCTGCATGCCTCTGGGCCTAGATTCTCTAAGAATCACCAATTAAGCCTGACCTATAAGATGACACGATAATAATGCACCCCGCTTTGGCGGCACCTACATTATTACCATCACACTTTCACAAGATAGATCACACACCATGCTTTGGTGTAACCTATGCTTGGTCGATCAAGCTTTTCATTTGTGATTCTTTTGGAAAGCATCTAAGTCTTACTATTTTAATTGAGGGAGTTTGTATTTATAAATACATAAACTTTATCCAATATCCACATATATGATATGTATCATATACATGCTATATCCCACAAAGAAAATCTGGAAGAATAAAAGACGGTTGCTGCTTGTAATATTAATAAGAACAAATCCTACTACTATATATATAGGAAACCATGAAAGCGTACAGACTCAAACTAAACCCTAATGGGACAAGACATACTTGGGCCCATTTTACAAAACACTTAATAACATAAATAAATAGATTTTCTAATACCCCCCCTCAAGCTGAAGTTGGTAGAATCCCAAATTAGCTTGGAAATATACAAACATACTAAACAAATGGATAAGCCAAGCCCATACAAAATTTCTCCCCATTAGTAATACAATTAAGAACTCAAACAGTTAGACACTCCACCTCACATAGATACTCCATAGCAAGCAAGCAAGTCACAAAATTTTCTCATCATCTGGAGCAGCAATTTCTCGATCATCTGGAGCAGAAGTAAGCAACAACAAAACATCATGGTCTTTATTCCAGTCACTAATGTCGCAACCCAGAGTGTGTTGGGTTACAAAAATAGTAGTAGTCAACGTGCGAAATAGAGCACAAACGAGCCAGAGTATGTTGGCTCACAGAAGTAGAAAGTCAATGTGCAAACAAGGAACAAACAAGTAAAAGGTCAACATGCGTAAAGCATGGACAAACCCGAGAGTGTTGGTTCACAATAGAAAACTCCAAAGAGTATTGGTTCACATTAGAAGTAGGTCAACATGCAAAGAAAGAATAGAAAAAAATAGACAATATATTAGACATAGCCGGATAGAAGATCATCATCTTGAAAAAAAAGCAATATACATGAATCTCCAGATAATAAGCTGTCTAAGAAGGACAAAATAATACATATCAATAGCAGAAGTCCACAGGTACTTCAAGAAGTACATCAAGATCCACAAAAATATAAAGAAGTAGAATATAATCTTCCTCTTGTCTTCTCCATCTCGTCTCACATCTATTTCTCCCCCTCACACCAAATACGGAAGAACTAGGAGTGGTTGGGGTGGACAATGATAAAGAAACTCCCCTGAAGAAAATATACGTCATAGAACTCCCCCAAACTAAGAGGTCCCACTGATTTTTCAAAGGAAAATTGAGCAAAATTTTTCATAAGGACCATTGAATAGAGAACAAAGAAAAGAAGATCTTCATTGTTGTTTCAAGAAATGCATCAATCAATGTTTGTAGTAGAAGTACACAACTTTTCAAGCTAATATCCAAAGATGCCTTCATATGATCACGTGTTGCGGAAGCGGTAGTTTTTTTTACCTTTAGAACAACAACAGTAACCTGATGTGCTTGGCACCTGTGGAAGCATAACTCTACGACATGAATATTGTGAAGGACAAGCATCATCAACAACCTTAGTGGACAACAAAATCAACCTCCTTTTAATAAATGTCCCCATATCATATCACCTAAAATAGCATGTGGGTTGGATAAGACCGGATATTTTAGTAGAGCTGCCCGATTAAACAGATAAGATGGTTAGTAGATGACGAGCATTGGGATCCGTAGGTACGTGAGGTGTGATATGTGAGGTACCTGCCCAGAGGGATGCTAGGATGCTGGGAACGGCTGCGGCATATAATAACCTCTGTTGGTTGGGAGGACCGAGCATAGCTTGGTTCTCATGCCAGGCTGTTTTTACCTGAAACTGGAGCTCTTGTTAAGGTGGATTAATGATGTTCTCAGTGGAGCTAGAAGGGAACTCATGGTTTCAGCAACTGTCCTTGTGGAATTAGGAAGGGGGCATGATTACGAGATTGTTGGTACACTGACGACGAGTCCGTTAACGGTGCCGATGCTTGCGGTGTACGATTGAGCGATGATGATGACAACAGTTGTTGTCCTTTCTCTTTCATCGCCGTGCTGCAGTGGGTCTATGGTCGACATACACAGACGAAGGTAGCCGATCTAGTAGCTCGGCCTCTTTTGCTCGCTGCAGGGCCGTCGTGGTAGCATGGATAAGGGCATCATGTAGCGGCGGCGGCCGTTGGCAGGAAAACACAGATAGGAGTAGGTGACGGATTGGATGTTCACATAGCGGGCACCTAGAAGGATTGACTTGAGGGTTAGCAGGGATCTAGTGCGCGGCTAATAGTAGGACGGGGTAGATGCGTGAGGCAAAAGACTGGAGAAAGATGATGGCTTAATGGCAGCCGGGCTGGATAAATGCCTAGGACGGCCAAGCTAAGGACGGATGCCGCCCGCTGGCGGAAGAAAAACTTTTTGTCTCCTTCTACGGTTAAGGTTGGATCACGACACCATTTGGAAGAATAAAAGACAGAATCTTGTTATATTGATAAGAGACAACCCTGCTGATATATATATAGCAAAGCAAGGAAGCGTACAGACTCAAACCAGACCCTAATGGGCCAAGACATACTTGAGACCATATTAAAACACACTTAATAACATAAATACACATACTCTCTAAAAGAAATCTTGCAATAAACCAAAGTGATGGTTATGGCCATCCTAATGTAGTTCCTTGGAGCCACAAGGAATTACTAAAACCTAGATCTAAATCATATGTAGGAACTTGTTGTTGATGAATATATGTGCTTACCAATTCGGTTTAACTGGTTCAACCCTTGAATAAATTAACTCGCCTCTTGTCTGGTCAGTTCATTGACTCCAACTAGTCCTCTGGATCCTCCAGACGACCAGTTGGTCGTTCTGTAGCTGATCGTTTGACTCCTCCAAAAGGTCGGTTCGTCTGGTCCTTTGGACTCCTCATTGGCTAGCCAGTCGATCGGCTCAGACCCTCCATCTGGATGGCTTGACTCCTCTAGGCGTTCAGTTGGGGTCATCAGAACATCCTCCTTCTTTGTCATAATAGGAAAGTAAACTATCTTACTTTTACATGATTACAGAGAAACCTCGATTTACATTCGAGGGGAGCAAAGGTAGGAGATAATTCACTTTACATTTGAAAGATAAGATAGAGGCTTGATGCGTAGTTCGAGATAAATAGGTTTAACCAATCATACAACCATGCACATATAATATGTTATTGGCCATAACCATGCTACACATCCACCAAGAAAATCACTTTTAGGGAAACACATTTAAATTGCACGCACACACACACACACACACACACACACACACACACACACACACACACATATATATATATATATATATATATATATATATATAGAGAGAGAGAGAGAGAGAGAGAGAGAGAGAGAGAGAGTTAGGCTAGAATACACTCGAGTGTACAGATCGCATGAATACACTCAAGTGTGTTTGCATATCAAGACTATTTTTTGCAAAATGTAAAGCATTGATCTTTACTGTCATACTATAACTAGGCTACATATAAATTATGAGCCCATTTGGATGAGTGTAAGTCACTCATCCAAGAACAACAAAATCAACGCACAAAACTAAATTGAAATGCATTAATTTTACGGTCTTTATAACATGGCCTATAAATGTCCAAATGTGCTCAAATTTTGCGTATGAGCTATTCAAAAGATGTTTAAGAAGATCAACAAATTATATTTTTGAAAAAAATATTGCATCATGAAGAACTTCTTGAGTGTATTCTAGCCTGACTATATATATATATATATATATATATATATATATATATAGAGAGAGAGAGAGAGAGAGAGAGAGAGAGAGAGAGAAGAATGATCTAGTGAGAGCCCTAAGATGGTGAAAGAATGAGAGCCCTTTGAATAACTCCCAAAGATGATTCATTTTTATAGATCTAACCATATGGATTAAAAATATATCCTTGTATTTACCTACCCAAAAAATTTCATATACATCAGACTTACGAATTGTCCGTGGTAACAGAAAAGTTTTTTAACGCTTCATATTGAATTCTGGACTGACCGTTAGATGCAATATATGTAAATTGTACATATGGCTGAGAAAACAATGTTTGAGCATGATAATTTCGTGTGTGAAGCTAATGTCAATGTTGCTTTTCACATCCATATGGTTGGATTTGCAAAAAAACCTTCAAAATTTGTAATAATTGAAAAGGCTGTCATGCTCTCACGGTAGGAGGGCTCACACATACATACATACATACACACACACACACACAGATATATATATATATTGTGGTATTTGATTGGGGTTATTGTGGTATTTGATTGGGGTTATTGTGGTATTTGATTGGGTAGCAATTATTCGCATCACATGCAATAATAGAACGATAAAACCAAAATACAATAATATCGATTATCCCATAATACAGTAAATTGACATTGGTATTGATACCGCTGTAGGGAAATATGGCTACAGGATAGATAGTGAAAATAAAAATTTTATCTACCATATTACCCATAAACCAGTTGATCGCGCTAATAACTATAACGTGAGAAGGATAGTTTTTAAGGATATATCTGGTCCTGGAGCAAGTCAAGTGACATCTTCTCATCGTTGTAGGTGCACAACCTTCTTCTACTTACACTAAGCCTCGTCTGATTGATGCACCTTCTGGTTTCCACCACGGACTACAACCTTGAATGTCATCATCTGCAGTAGCTCCTCTCATAACAGATTGCTGGTTGACGTTGGTCTCCTAGAGGATGATAACAGCCTTCCGCCTCTAGAGAAGTCCACACGAACCACCTAGAACTCCTATTGTCCTTCTAGAATGGATAGGAAGGAGTTGTCCCTTCCGTTGGCGTACTAGTCACCAACTTGCTCTCCCACAACAATGATCCTCAGTTATTCTCTCTTGTAGTTGTAACACCCTTTGTCACACAAACACATGCCCGAGATTAAAACAAAACACCATAGAGGATTACCGAAAAATACTAAAAATTAAAGCCAATTACAACAAGAACCAACATTAAGAAATATATTACAATAGGGTCTAAAACAAATTTTCCATCTGAATTATATATCAAAAAGCATTGTTATTTACAACATAGTCCATAAAGGACTACCTGTCACATGTGATATATGTTCATTTACATAAATATGTACTAATACAACAAGGTGCATAAACCAAAAACTGATATTGATAACACCATCGAGAAACATACATAATTCCCCCAAGACTTGAGTGTACAGGGAAGGCTCTAGGACTCTAACAACAAAAGACCACAAACAACATTCCCAACCTTAGCTATTACTGTCGTTTTTGCTATTGCTCAGCCTCCACTGCACAATCTCTACCTCCTCATTTACGTCCACCTAAAAGATGTGAAAAACCCACAGGATGAGATTCAAAATCTCAGTGGGAGATATAAATCTCCATCGACACTACCATTAACACTAGTTACAATAAGTAGATTATCATTCCTAATCAGCATAGACAATGACAATCAAATTTTGGAACAGCTTATCATCATAAAAGGAATATGAAGAACATGTATATTCACTACCAACTATATTATACAAAACCAAGTGAGGCCTCATCCAATGTTTTTGTATTTGATCCTAAATAAGTACACTACAAGGATGATTACATATTTTGTTATGCCCCGTGGATTTGAGTCGTACCACTCAAATCCAGCCAATCACTGCTAAGTCAAAATCGGTGCCATACAAGGTCTATGGAAATCCATGACCTCACCAAACCTCATGGTCAGTACATGAGAACACAATAGAGACATACCTGTCAACTGTAACTTGTGACATATAGTCAAGTAGTAAAAATCCTAGCCCACCTTGGTACAGGTCACGACGCTAGTGAAATTGAGCTATAGTCCACAGTCATACTCCAGCCATGGTATGGCCCAAAACCAATCCTGTGAAACCATATGAGAAACATATCACTAAGCTACGACCCACCGCCGCACTCCTACCCGGGTATGGCCCACATACAATCATGTGAATGCATATACTCAACAATATATGACTCCAGATTTCCTATAAGGGAAAGCCCCTTTCACCATCCAACAAGTGCTGACACTGAGATGGATCTATGGCACATGGTAGAACTACATGATTAGGTTCCACTTGATTAGTTAAGTCCATTCAAATGTATTTTGACTTAAATAACGTTACAACATATAAAATCATAACAAACCTATAAAGATAATGGCATGATACACTTCCATAAGATATAAACATATAGGGTGTGAGCTTGTCACACTATCATCTCATGATACTCGTATTAATGTCATTCGCAAAATCATCAACAAGGCCACATACTGGGGACACTAATCCCTCAACTCATCATTGGGGAAATCCATCTCATTTTATGCAACAAGTCACTGCCAGGTCATAGGACCCATTCACATTATTCCTATATCACAAGTGCCTCAACATGCCTCACAAGGGCATATTCAAACTGTTCAATATCATAATCACCATAGCCTGTACTAGGTATGCTTACCAAGCTCATACCACCTGCATGGTCTGAAGTTGACAAACAAGAGAGAGATAACCACATAACATGATAATCCTTTCATGATAGACAAACAAGCAAGATCATTGTTCATTATTAGGGTTAGGGTTTCCTATTAGCCGATTCGAGTTTACATGACTAGGTTCAACCATCAACCCTAGAACCATCACCCTCCATTATATTGGGGTGTGTGAGCATTTGGAAACGTCATTAGAGATAATTAGATAACACTCTAAATAGTATTATATTTATGTCTTATGTATCATTTATATGTGAATATCATTAAGTGTTCACATGTGCTTCTTATCCACCAATCATCACCCTATGTTGATTACATAACCACATAGGTTGTGACCACACAAAATGGTTCATGTCACGACTACAACACTCATGTGCCTTGCCCATCCACCTATATGTCTCGACCTCCACCCTCTAGGTCATGTCGCGCCTGCGACACCTAGGGTTAGGATTCCACAAGGCACCTCGACCAAAGGTGTCTTGACCAAACTTGTCTTGATCTCAAGGGTGTCTCAACCTCCATCCATGTTGTGACCCAAGACCATCATGGTCAGGACCCTACACTCTAGCGTGAGTCTCAAGCCAAACAAGGAAGGAACAAGACACCAACACTAGGGGTAACACGGCCACTTAGCACCAAAAGACTTGACCTAACATCACTAAGTCAAACACAACCTGAAAGGAGCATCTCAACCAAAAGCTATCAAGGTCGTGACCACCATGAGGGAAGTGTTGTGACCACACCTAGATGCACCTATATAGGCCTCAAAATAGAACTAAAACCAAGGAAAACACCAAGGTCACCGTGACGTAAAACTCAAGACACTGATCACGTAACCCTGAAGCATAGGTCAAGAAACTACCAAGGAAGATCCTCTTCCAATTTCTAGGTCTATAAAAACCATGCACGGGAGAAAGATCAAGGGCAAATCTTAGAGAAGAACCTCCAAAACTCATGATCTACAAAATCGGGTGCACATAGATTAGGGTTTTAGATTTCTTTCAAACCAAGCAATGTCTCTCCATCAAACAACTTCTAGAGGTTACCACTAAGAACAAGCATGATGGGGAAGCATTTGAGAGAAAGAAGAAAATAATAAAATGCATAAAGAAGTGTGATAATAGAGTAGGTTTAGTGTTATATAACCCGCCTTAAGATGATCACCACCAAGAGCTCCAAACTCTGAGATCAAGAGCTCCAAGCACACATTCCAAGGGTTGAAGAAGATTCACCAAAAGCTCCACTCTCGGCCACAGGAGAACCTCAAAAATAAGAAGACAGCAAGGTCAAAGCTAGCCCAAGGAAAGAAGAAACAAAGCTCTTGGCTGAACTAAATAAGAAAAGGAGAAAGAGAGGAGAAATTCTCTTCAGACTTGGGTCTACCTTGTCGAAACATAGTATATGACCCTTATGATGAGGAGTTTCTCTCCTAAAATGACCATTATGGAAGAACCATGGTGTAGATCTAAGAAAAGAGAGGAAGATGAAGGTAGGAGATCAAACAAAAAATGACAAACACTTAACAAGGATGGAAGGTGAGTTTGTATAACCACCACCACCACCACATGTAAAAGGAGATAGATACCCTAAGCTCCAAGGACGAACCTCCTTTCTCTGCCATGCTCTAAGAACAAGCAAAGAAGGAGGAAGAAGATAGATGGATGAAGGGGTTGCAAGAAAGAAGAGATAAGGGGTTATATAGATGGAAGATAAGAGAGAGAGAGAGAGAAAGGGATGAGTTGTCGACATACTAAGGGACCCAAGGAATACTTGTTCTCACAATAGGCCAACATTCACCCACATCCAACCACTTAAACATGACATGCAAGATATGGTGATACACTCTAGGTAGTGTCTCGAACACCATAGACTCCCACATGGTTGCGATCATGACCCTCTTAGGTTGCACCATCCATGGTCACAACACCACCTATCACCATCTCCTCTTGATTGTGACAAAGCACCTCTACAAACCCTAGGTTGAGACAAACCAAGATCGGTCAACCACCTTGAACGAAGACCATCCTAGACTCCCTAGGTTGTGATCCAAACACCTGGAGGAGGTGTCTAGACTATGAAACTATCCAAAACCTACCTTGGTCACGACCCAAGGTCAAGACAACACAACCAACACACATGTTGAAGGCACTCAACCCTCACATCAACCCTAATCACCACCTAGAGTGGTACTCCTCAACCAAGGTCCAAACTAGGAGCCCTCCTCTTTCTATTTCCTCTAGATGATTTCAATAAAGAGAGGGAACACTCTAGAGGTGGCAAATTGCACATCAATCCCCTACATTGGTCAAATTGCAATTTGCACCAGAACTAGTACAAGAAAGCACAAACTTCATCTAAATAATCTCAAACATGAAACTTAAGCTCTATACAAGCCCTAGTTACATCTGAAAACATTAAAGCAAGGTTATATGAACATGATCAAGACATAGAAAATAGGGTTACCCTAAAAACTCATGTTAGGGTCCTTACAAGCCATAAACCCCTAACAAGGATTTCACCCCCAAAATCCTAAGAGAAACGTTAGTGGTTCTTCCTCTTCATCACTTCCTCGAGCTCCCACATGGATTCCTAAACACCATGATGATGCCACAGAACCTTCACAAGCACCATGTATTTGTTCTTCAACTTCTTCACTCTTCTGTCAAGGATCAACACCGGGCCTTCAACACAAGACATGTCCTCATCAAGCTCCACCTCTACTGGTTGCAACACTAATTATGTATCAGGATGTCACTTCCTTAACATACTCACATGAAACACTAGATGCAACTAGTGTAACTCAGGTGGCAACTCCAACCTATTGGCCACCTTCCCAACACGTGCCATCATAGGGTAAGGTCCCATAAATTTGGAAGCCAACTTACCCTTCTTCACAAACCTCATGACACCTTTCCAAGGAGATAGCTTGAGGTAGACTCTGTCTCCCACTTGGAACTCCAAAGGTCTACGACGGTTACCTACATGCAACTTCTTCCTGTCCTGTGCTACCTTCAACTGTTGTTGAATCACTTTGATCTTTTCTTTTGTGTACTGCACAAGCTCATCACCAAGAAGTTGATACTCTCCTATCTCATACCAACACAACAGAGACCTGGAATGCCTCCCATATAACGCTTCATATGGTGCCCTGTCAATTCTACTTTGGTAACTATTGTTTAGGTAAACTCTATTAGGCTGAGGTGCACATCCCAACTACTCGAAAACTAGAGAACAAAATCTCACAACATATCCTCTAAGGGCTGAATGGTCCTTTCAGATTGATCATATGTCTGTGGGTGGAATACAGTGCTAAATCTCAACTATGTACCCAAAGTTGTATGTAGTCTCTCCCAAAAGTGACTCGTGAACTAGGGACCTCAGTCAGACATGATGGTAGCTAGGATACCATGCAATTGCACTATCTCATTAACATAGATCTGGGCAAGCTTCTCAGCTGCATACATCATCTTTGTAGGAAGGAAATATGATGACTTGGTCAACCTATAAATGATCAACCAAATGGAATCATGACCCTTGGTTGTCCTAGGTAGACCAACTAAAAAATCCATAGTCACATGCTCCCATTTCCATCGTGGTATAGGAAATAGTTGCAGTGTGCCTATAGGCTTTTGATGTTCGGCTTTCACCTACTGACATACAACACATCTCGCAACAAACTCAACTAAATCCAGCTTCAAGCCAAGCCACCAATACATATCCTTCAAGTTATGATACATCTTGGTGCTACCTGGCTGCATCACATACATAGATGAGTGAGCCTCTTCCAGAACCATCCTCCTTAGATCATCAACATTAGCAACCACCATTCTACCATGGTAACTAACTGTCCCATCATATAACTCATGAAAGCCATCACACTTCTCACTGCCAAACTCTGATCTAATCTGCTATATCACAGTATCAACCAAATGTGCCTCTCTGATCTACTATCTCAGCATGGGCTTCACCTAAAACTATGCTAACAAACATTCTAGCAAGGAAATTTCCAGCTTAACATTCATCTATTACAAGGATACCAACATGTCTCGCTTGTGGTACACCAAAGGACTCAACTGGGATCTATCCATAGGCAAAGATGAAGACTTCCTACTCAATGCATCTGCTACAACATTAGCCTTCCCTATATGATAGTCAATCATGTAGTCATAGTCCTTGATTAACTCCATCTAGTGCCACTATCTCATGTTCAACTCATGTTGTGAGAATATGTACTTCAGTTCTTGTGATCTATGAAGATCTGACACTTCTCTCCATAAAGGTAGTGCTTCCAGATCTTCAAAGAATGAACTACAACACCTAAATCTAGGTCTTGGGTCAGGTAATTTTCCTCATGTTTCTTAAGTTGTCGGGATGTGAAAGAAACCACTTGTTTGTCTTGCATCAGCATAAAACCCAAGTCATTTCTGGACGCATCACAAAAGACTATATATCCTTTCCCCTGCTTAGGAAAGACCAAAACCGGTGCACTTTTCAACTTCCCCTTCAACGTCTAAAAAGCACGCTGGAATCTGTCATCCCAGATGAATGAAACGTCCTTCCTTATCAACTTTGTTAGGGGCAAAGAGATAGCAATGTAGTTGTTGATGAATCTCCAATAATATCCTACCAAATCTAGAAAATTGTGCACATCTATTGGCATCCTTAGTTGCTCCCACTCTATCATAAATTCAACCTTCTTGGGATGTACGGAAACTCCCTTAATAGATATGACATGCCTCACAAAAGCTACCTCCTTCAACCAAAACTCACACTTGCTAAACTTGTCGTATAAGTGATGTTGCCTCAACAGAGTCAATGACTGACAAAGATGTTGCACATGCTACTGACTGTCACAAATGTATATCATGATGCCATCTATGAAGACTGCCACAAACTAATCAAGAAATGGTGTCAGTGCATTGGTCAGTCCACTAACTCATAGTGACCATACCTCATTCTAAAAGGTGACTTAGGTGTGTCATCCTCCTTGATCCTTATCAAGTGATATCCTGACCTTAGTTCTATCTTCGTGAACAATGTCTTGCCACACAACTGATCAAACATGTTGCCTACCCTTTACAAGAGATACTTGTTCTTTATCATCACCTTGTTCAACTTCCAGTAGTCTATACACAACCTCATAGACCCGTATTTCTTCAAAACAACACTGGAGCACCCCATGACGATGTACTTAGCCTGATGAAACCTTTATCAACCAACTCTTGCAATTGTCTCTACAACTCTAACATCTCTATTGGAGCCATCTGCTATGGTGTCTGAGTTATCAGTTGCATGTTTGGGACTACATTGATCTCAAAGTCAATATCTCAGGGGGGGGGGATACTAGAGAACTCCTTAGGAAAAACATCTTCAAACTCCCTAACAACCAACACCTCCTAAATACTAGGACCCCTTGCATGAGTATCCAGGTCATGTGTCAAGAATGACTCATAGCCCTATCTCAACAACTTCCCTTCTACCATCACAGATACCAGACACATTAGAAGAATCTTCCTATCCCCTTAGATGATCCATGTCTCATCACCATCTAAAATGTCATCTACTTGGAAAAACTATACAATACCACTCTATACTTCTCCAAGGCGTCCATTCCAAGATTACATCGAATCCATGCATATCAAGTGGTATGAGATCCACTTGTATGTTGTTCCCTAAGAAAGAAAGGACACAAGAAGGACACACCTCCTGCAACACTGTGGAACTGAGCGACAAAAGAATGTGTTGCACCCAGGTCAACCAAAATAGATACAAAGCAAGAAGAAGACAAATTAGAATGAATTAACTCCATCTGACCTATTACTACTCGTGGGTTCACCACCACCTTTGGCTAACTCATGGCATAGAATCTATACGTTGCCTATTATCGCCCATTCTCTGCTTCCTTGAGCTGATGATCTAGCCTATGATGCTTGCATGCATCCTCGTCCTCCTGTACCACTGAACTATTGGCTCTATGAGCCCTACTGGCTCTGCATTAGCTACTGGGTCACCTCGTCATCTCTTGCTGGGCACTCCCACCTTAGGTGTCCTACCTGCCAACACTTGTTGCAAACTTTGGTCTCAAACTATGTCCTAAATGGCCCTGTAACTGACAATGATGTTGTGATGTGGGCTCCAGTAGGTGGAAAACCACACCCTCTACATTTACTCAGTGACCATTGTGTCTAAGAACTGAACCTTTGACATGTTGGCGGTGTAGAAAATCTCGACTTCTTAAAGCCTCCTGACGATTGCCCCTAGAACTATGCAGAACTCTTCATGGCACTCATCTCCCGCTTCTTTATCATAGACCTCTCAATCGTCCGAATAGACTCCATAAATGTGGAAAACCTTTCCCAATTCTCCAAAGCAACTAGTGATGTAGACAACTCAGTGTTATACCCTTTCTCAAAAAGTCATATCCTTTCATCATAAGTGGCAACCAAGTGCAAACAGATTAGAAGAAGTTCCATAAACTTGGCCTCGTACTCGTTGATTGATATGGGTCCCTACTAGATTTGTTCAAACTGGCTGATCTTATAATCTAGATAGGTCTGAGGAAAGTACCAACTGATAAACTCATGTCATAACTTCTCCCATACAACAACCACTCTAGGCCTCTTCTCCTCTTCTATGGCACACCAATGGCCAACACTCCCCTTCAGAAGATATATCACATGCTTCACCTTATCCATCTCTGGGATACTAAGGATCTTGAAGGTTTTCTCGAGCATAGTAAGCCACTGAACAACATCTTCTGAATCATCCGTCCCAACATACTCCACTATCTCAACATGACGAAGTCGTTCAAAAGTCTTCCCAGTACCTAAAGATTCTACATTGGGAACTGGTGCCCTAGGTTGTGGTGTGGGCAACTTGTCCGCCATATGCATCATAGTATCCATGAACTTCCCAAAAGAGACTCAAAGTCAGGGTTTTCAAGCATGGCTGGGTCAAACTAGGGACCCTCAGGCACTCGATCTTCTTGCACCTAGTTCCTTGCACCACCTCCTGACACAACAACACTGCTATCACTTGCATGTTCTTCATGTTCTCTAGACATCTTCAAGCTTTTCTTCTTCTTCTTCTTCTTCTTCTTCTTCTTCTGCATAAGTAGAAGTCATAACAAGATAGACTGGAGAACACAAGAATAGACACAAACCCTAGTCCTAGGTCCCTATAGACTCAATGAACCTAAAGCTCTGATACCAACAAAATTTGACACCCTTTGTCACACAAACAAATGCGACGAGGTTAAAACAAAACATTTTAGCAGATTATAAAAAAACATTGAAAATTAAAGCCAATTACATCAAGAACCAACATTAAGGAATATGTTACAACAGGGTCTAAAAAACTTGCCATATGAATTATATATCATAAAGCATCATTATTTACAAGATGTTCATAAAGGACTACCTATCACATGTGATATCTGTTCATTTACATAAACATGTACATAAGCCAACTATATGCAACAAGGGCGCATAAACTAAAAAATCATATCGATAACACCATAGAGGAACATACATAACTCCCCCATGACCTGAGTGTACAATGACGACTCTAGGACTCTAACCACAAAATACCACAAGCAACATTCCCAACCTTAGTTGCTATTGTCTGTGTTGCTGCTCCTCTACCTACATTGCACGATCTCTCCCTCCTCATGCACGCCCACCTAAAACATGTGAGAAGCCCACGGGGTGAGATTCTATATCTAAAGCAGGATAAATAACTCTCCACCAACACTATTCTTAACACAGGTAAGATAAATAAAGAACAGAAGTAAAGCTACAATTACAATAAGCAGATAATCATTTCTAATTAGCATAGGAAATTGCAATCAGATTGTGGAACATCTTATCATCATAAAAGGAATATGAAGAATATGTATATTGACTACATACTATTTTGCACAAAAGAAAGTGAGGCCTCATCTAATGTTTTTGTATTTTATCCTAAGCAAGTACACTACATGGTTGATTTTTTTTGTTATGCCCCGAGGATTTGAGTTTTACCACCCAAATCCAGCCGACCACTGCTAAGTCAAAATCAGTTCCATACAAGGTGTATCGAAGAGTTGGAAATCACAACCTCACCAAACCTCGTGTTCAGTAAATGAGTACACAACAGAGACACAATACTTAAATGCAACCTATGCCATATAGTCAAATAGTAAAAATCCTAGCCCACCTTGGTACAAGTCACGACGCTAGTGAAAGTGAGCTACAAATCGCAGCCGCACTCCTACCAGGGTATGACCCATAAACAATCCTTTGAAACCATATGAGCAACATATCATTGAGCTACGACCCATAGTTGCACTCCTACCAGGGTATCTCTCACAATCAATCCTATGAATTCATATACTCAACAGTATACGACTCCAAACTTCCTCTAAGGGAAAGCTCGTTTCACCATCCAATAAGTGTTGACACTTAGATGGATCCATGGCACAATGCAGAACTACATGATTAGGTTCCACTTGATTATTTAAGTCCATTTAAATGTCTTTTAACATCAATCAAGTTACAACGTATAAAATCATAACAAAACCTACAAAGATAAGGGCATGATACACACTTGTGTAAGATATAAGCATATAGGGTGTGAGCTTGTCACACTATCATCACGTGATACCCATATAAATGTCATTCACCACATCATCAATAGGTCCACATAAAGGGGAATACCAGTACCTCAACTCATCATTGGGAAAAGCCATCTAAGTTTATACAACAAGTCGCTGTCGAGTCATAGGACCCATTCACATTATTCTCGTATCACAAGTGCCTCAACATGCCTCACAAGGGCATATTCAAATTGTGTCATATCATAATCACGATAGTTGTACTAGCTATGATTACCAAGCCCATAACACCTACATGGTCAGAAGTTTACAAGCAGGATAGAGATAACCACATAACATCATAATGCTTTCATGATAGATAAACAAGAAAGATCATTGTTCATTATTAGGGTTAGGGTTTCGTCTTAGATGATTAGAGTTCACAAGACAAGGTTCAACCATCAACCCTAGAACCATCACCCTCCATCATCTTGGGGTGTATGATCATCAGGAAATGTCATTAGAGTTGATTAGATAACATTCTAAATAGTATTATATTTATGACTTATGCATCATTCATATGTGAATATCATTAAGTGTTCACATGTGCTTCTCATCCACCTATCATCACCCTATGTTGACTACATAACCACATAGTTTGCAATCACTCAACATAGTCCATGTCACAGCCACAACAATTATGTGTCTCACCCATCCACCTACATGTCTCGACCTCCACCCTCTAGATCATGTTGCTTCCACGACACCTAGGGTTAGGGTTCCACGACATCTCGACCAAAGGTGTCTAGACTAAACTTGTCTTGATCTCAAGGGTAACTCAACCTCCACCAATGTTGTGACTCAAAACCATCATGGTCGTGACCCTACACTCTAGTGTGTGTCTCAACCCAAACAAGGTAGGAACAAGACACCAACACTAGGGATAACAAGTCCACTTAGCACCAAAAGACTGGACCTAACATCACTAGGTCAAACATCACCTCAAAGGAGCATCTCGACCAAAAGCTATCAAGGTCACAACCACCATGAGGGAAGTGTTGTGACCACACCAAGATGCACCATCTAGGCCTCAAAATAGAATAGAAACCAAGGAAAGCACCAAGGTCACCATGAAGGAAAAGTCAAGTAACCGATCTCCAAACCCTAAAGCATAGGTCATGAAACCACCAAGGAAGATCATCTTCCAAGGAAGGGACTAGCATGCTCAAGGTAACCAAGACCGAACATAGCATCTATCTAACTTCTAGGTATATGAACACCATGCATGGGAGCAAGATCAAGGGCAAAACTTAGAGAAGAACCTCTACAACTCATCATCTACTAAATCGGGTGCACATAGATTAGGGTTTTTAGATTTCTTCCAAACCAAGCAAGGTATCTCCACCAAACAAGTTCTAGAGGTTACCCTTATGGACAAGCATGATGGGGAAGCAATTTAGAGAAAGAAGAGAGTAATAAAACACATAAATAATTGCATTAATAGAGTAGGTTTAGTGTTATATAACCTTCTTAAGATGATCACCACCAAGAGCTCCAAACTCTAAGATCAAGAGCTCCAAGCACATGATCTAAGGGTTGAAGAAGATTCACCAAAAGCTTCACACTCAGCCACACGAGCACCTCAAGAAGAAGAAGACACCAAGTTCAAAGCTAGCCCAAGGAAAGAAGCAAAGAAGATCTTGTCCAAACCAAATGAGAAAGGGAGAAAGAGTGGAGAAATCCTCTTCACACTTGGGTCTACCTTGTCAAAACATGGTCTATGACCCTTGTGATGAGGATTTCCTCTCCCCAAACGACCACCATGGAAGAACTGGTCCAGGGCCGAGAAAAGAGAGGAAGATGAAGATAGGAAATCAAAAGAAATACCAACTTAGAAGACAAACACTTACCAAGGATGGAAATTGAGTTTGGATCACCACTACCACCACATGCAAGAGGAGATAGATCCCCCAAGATCCAAGGACAAACCTCCTTTCTCCACCAAGCTACAAGAACAAGTAAATAAGGAGGAAAAAGATAGATGGCCGAAAGGGTTGTAAGCAAGAAGAGTTAAGGGGTTATATGGATGGAAGATAAGAGAGAGAAAGAGAGCAAGGAGTGAGGTGTCAACATACTAAGGGACCCAAGGAACACTTGTCCTCACAAAAGGCCAACATGCACCCACATGCAACCACTTAAATATGATATGCAATACATGGTGATACACTCTAGGTAGTATCTCAACCACTATGGACTCCCAAATGGTCACAGTCACAACCCTCCTAGGTTGCACCATGCATGGTTGTCACACCACCTATCAATATCTCCTCTTGGATGAGACAAAGAACCTCTACAAACCCTAGGTTAAGAAAACCCAAGCTAGGTCAACCACCTCGACCCAAGACTACCCTGGACTACCTAGGTTGTGACCCAAACACCTAGAGGCAGTGTCTCGACTGTGACACCCTCCAAAACCTACCCCTCCCTAGTCGGGTAGGACTTGCTTGAGCTCTCCTAGTTTCCACAACCATATAGGACAACAACTGTCAGAGCAACTGATTGTCAACTGTCCATGTTCTATTCTAGAAAGCCCCCAATACCCCTCTATTTATAGGAGGGGTTTGGGCTAGGGTTCCGAGTCCATGCGGTAGTGGAAGGGACCGAAAATCTTGAATTTTTGCAACCTACGAACACTGAAACGGTCATCTGGTGACCCGGAAAAACATCTGGCATGCAAGATGGTCATCTCACATTGGGAGACAGTCATTTCACATATTTCTCAATCACATATAAAATTGGCAATTCAAATCCAATTAATGTGTGACATGACGTCAGCACTAATTCCTAGATGCAATTGAATTTCCCACAAAGTGAGCAATCTTGCTCACGTGAGACAACCATCTTGCTCACCCAGATGGTCGTCTAGTGAGCCAAGACAAGCCAATCAGTTCAACAAATTGAACTGGTCAGTACACACCTCAGTTTGAGTAAAACTTAGACAATTAAGTTCCAATCAGCCTGATACTATAAATGACCATTTCAACTCTTGAGATGACCGCTTGGCACTCCAAATGGCCGTCTCACTTGAGTGGGATGATTGTGTGGTAGTGTAACCATTTGATTTGTCGTGTGAATTGAGTACCAAAACATTTTAGTAATAAATTTAGTCATCATTCATGATAAACTCCTCTTCTAGGTCAAGACCTTTGTGTGTGACCCTATAGGTCCCATATCACATTGACAGTGAATGTCCACAACAACTTATGACATCACAAGCAAAGAGTGGTACCTAGTTGAACATCAGTTCTATCCAAGTGAATGGAAAGTTGGAGAACAACTTAAATCTATGATATGTGTATGGTGTTGCAGTGTTTGTATGGTTACTTTGTCTCTGATATCTAGATTGAACTCGATGGATTGAGTAGTCACCCTCTTCAACATTCAATCATGTTTCTTGAAACTGAGCAGACTATCTAAGATATATGTAAGCTCAATATCACATATTGACTCACATGTTCATGGTCATGCATTTCTCTATCTTGCTAATCTAGAGGCCTAGGATATCATACTCATGTAGGAGGGACAAATCCCATTTCTATCACTTATAGCCAGTCCCCATGTGTCACAGTCACCCAATCATCACCATTATATCAATCCATGTTTTAGGACTGCATTTGATGATGTCAAAGCATACTGAACACATGTGATGAATGTAGTGATTTCACATCTAAGAGCCACAAACACCACCATCACTATGAGATTTGACTATGACTACCTTGGTAATGGTTTCCATGTGTCAGTCTCATGGTGGGTCTGTCTGATACACTGTTCTCTAACAGGTATCTATGTGATTGGTTTGATATTTCCGTATCATGACTAATGAGATTTAGTCATCAACCTACTCACACTCTAATCTTATGTGTTATTGATATCTATCAACCTTCTATAATAACAAACAATTAGGGACATAATGAGAATGTATATACTCTTAACATCTATATGATTTCATTCTTCCAAGTCACGTACTTGAAGACATACATCATTGAGTATTATCATTCTCTAGACATTTATAGTGTTACTTCATTATCTGATAACTGAATGAAACAAAATAAATTGGATGCTTTCCTTTTTATTAATAATAAAATCATTTACAAGTTATATCATTACAATCATCATATGATTGGCTCTTTGGGCATACATACCAACAATAACATGAAATTGAAATCCCATATCCAAGATTCTCGTGATCTAATCTTTAATCATTCTCCAAATGGTTACTGTTCTTAGTTTTGTTGTTTAATATTTGAATTAACTTAATACAAACCAAGTTTTAAAAGCAACCAACTTAGGTTGTTAAAAAAAAACTTAGGTTGTTGAAAACTAATAGTTGTGTGCCTTGCTGGACTAGGTCCTTGTGGTGCGACCTCAACTATAATTGATCCTGTATACTTGCAGGAAATTGATGAGTTGAGCCATTTAATTATTTAAGACTCGCTTGCGTTTGGCAATCAACACATACATATTGGCTTTTTATGTGAGATTAATGCACAACATGATCTCTGCATCAATCTTTGACTCAATCTTATTGATCATTGAACCAAGCAAACCAGATGGTGAACTGGTAATTTCCGACTTTGAAATGTTCATTTCCCATCTTGAACTGTTCGATCCATTTTCCAATTCAGCTAATGTACAACCACTGCTGTTCAAATTGACCTGATACTTGAGTTAGTCGACTCAACCCTTGAGTCTATCGACTTACACTCATGTCAACCAATTTTCATACATTATTGTTTAAACTAAATACCTAAACACTTTCATAAAAAAGATAAAACAATTTATGAGTAAAGTCCTATTCTAGGTGCATCCTATGTGTGTGACCATATAGTTCCCGTTTACATTAATAGTGAATGTCTATAACCAATTTATGACATCACATGCAATGAGAAGTATCTAGCAAAACATCATTACTACCCAAGTTATTAGAAAGTTGAACAACTTCAACCTACAATCTATTATCAGTGTTACAAAGACTGTATAGTTCTTTTCTCTCTGATATTGGGATGGAACTCGAGGCCAGGAATTGTCATCCTCTTCAACGTTCAATCCATGTTTCTTGAACAAGAATGGAATGTATGAGATGCATGTGGGTACACATATCTTATATTAAGTTATATGTGTATGGCCATACATTTCTCAGTCTTGCTTATCAAATTTCTAAGATATCAATCTTCTATAGGAGGGACAATTCCATCTACACCACTCAAACTCAATCCCCATGTCTCAAAATGTACATGGGCATCACCTTTATGGAAACCCTTATTTGTGGTCGCGTTGGATGGTGTCAAAATACATTGAATGACATGTGATGAGTGTAGTGACTTTATGTCTAAGAACCAAAATCACCACTGTCATTAAGAGTTGATTCTGACTACCATTCCATGGTCTCCATGTATCACTCTCAAGGTGGGTCTATCTGATACACTATTCTCTAACATGTACCTATGTGTTTGGTTTGATATCACATATCATTACTGATGAGATTCTATCATCAACTAACACACACCCTAGTGTTATGTATTATTGTTGTCTATTTTGCTTCCACTATAATATCCAACAAGGGACATAACAAAGTTATATGTACTCTTATCATACATATGATCTCATTG
This sequence comes from Alisma plantago-aquatica, assembly GCA_963693085.1. NCBI lineage: Eukaryota > Viridiplantae > Streptophyta > Magnoliopsida > Alismatales > Alismataceae > Alisma > Alisma plantago-aquatica. The sequence goes on along the minus strand of OY856411.1, from coordinate 780,145,113 downwards.
TTAAGGTCCTTGACCTAAAGACATATTTCATTGAGTAACATAATTCTTTAGAAATCTACTATGTTTGTGTCATCATCTCATGATTGTGACAAAAATAATAAACATGATTACCTTTTTTATTATCAAATCAAGTATCTAGTGCCTCGTTACAATCATCGCATGATTGGCTCTCTGGGCATACATACCAACATCAATTCTGATCATCTGACTAGTGAGATAGGTTGGTTGATCAAGCTCCTCTAGAGGGCCCCAACTATAGGTGGATTCACTAGTACATAAATGATGAATAAAGTCACATATTCTGGCATCGGTTAAAACTTAAACACTGACGCTAATATAATACCATGTCGATTTAAAATGATAACTGACACCTATATGTGAAGGTCGGCCGCATTACAAAAGACATGGGTATCACTTTTTCTTTAATTTGACTGGTCGAAACAAGAACTGACGTTCAAAATCACCCGTGAAATACAATTTTCTAGGGAAAACAATTGCCACCAAAATTTTCAATTCGACGTCGGTTGGAGAAACACTGACGAATCAAGTTCTGAGCCAAGCCTCGTGACAGTTTTATCCCCCCATATGTCGTCGGTGGTTTAAAAAATAACTTAAATATCCTTTGTGAGGAAAAATCCATTCCTTATTTGGCGTCGGTTTTTGCATAAGAACCCACAAGGATGTGAGTTCGCACGATGTCCCTGTGAAAACATTCCCCCCCAATTTTCCTAATTGGTGTCAGTGTTAGGGAAGAAACTGACAACTATGATTGTAACTCAAGAACAATTTTTTTTGTTGGCATATGTGGATAGATGTCAGTTTTATACATTGAAACCTACGACAAGCACCCCGTCCCGGTGAAAATTGTTTTGTTTGAAGTTGTAGATAGGTGTCAATTATGAGTTTATACCAACATAAATTGTTTTTAAGCGTCAGATTTACATAATAACTGACACCGATAGTTAACTTAATAGAACCTGCACGTGCGAGCCAAACTTTTCCCTTTTCTGTTTCATTCCAGATTCTTAGTTTCCACTCAAGCTAGCTAGGTCTCGTGATTCTGTGGCCGCTCGCTGCTGCCACTACTGCTACTGTGGATAGGAGCTCACTACCGTCTCTATGGAGAGGAACCACCGCTGAGGAGCTCACCGCCTCCGCTCCTATTCAGTCACTGACGAGCTCGCCACTGCAGCTCCAGTCGCCTGCCACTACTGTTACAACCCCAAATTTTGGGTTCATTTGGTGAGAAATGTAATTTTTCATAATAAAGATATTGGAGCAAATAATGATATAATTTGTTTTGAATAAATTTATTTCGTTTACAATAGCCTTGATGATTGTTTTATGGGATTTATTGGCTATTGGGCCCAATAACAAGGAAAATACAAAATAAATTCCATTATTAATAAGAAATGGAGAGAAGAAAGACGTAGAAACCTCTAGAAGGCAAAAGAATATAATCCAAAGATGGATTTCGTGCCTCTTGGGTTCCTTGGGTCCCAGGGAGTACAAAGTTGCAAAGATAATGCAAAAAGAAAAGAAAAGATCAATTAAGTATTTCTTTATTAAGAAAGAGATTGAAAACAATGATAAAATGGGGGAAATAAGTGAAAAGAGGTATAATAGAAATATCCTTGATGGATTTTTGTATCCAAAGGATTCCTAATGTTAAATGGAATGTCAATGAGGAAAATAAAAAGAAAGATAAAGAGAAATCCTCAAAAAGTGATATTTTAATAAGAAATAAACAAGATAATGTGAAATAATGAATATAGATGCATCTAGAAGGATAATAAGTATCCTTAAAAAGGAATTTCGAAATCTAGAGTTTCTTGGGGTCCAAGGATCCCCAATGGAAAAGAAAGAAAGAAAGAGAAAATACCAATAATGCAAAATAAGAGGATAATGTGATACATTATTAAGGAATTTTGTGGTTTTGTTAAAGAGGTAGTATTTTCTACTAAAGGAAAACCTAATTTTGTGTCAATGGATTAAAGGGAAAGTACATAGAAAATAGAAGAGGTGATTTTCGAAATTCTAATATCTAAGGAGTAAAGAATATCAAAGAGTTTCTTTTTAGAGAGAGAAGATTTCTTCTTTATGAAGGAATAGGGGTCCAAGTTGGAAAAGGACTTGGTTGCTTCGTGGGCAAGCAGTCTGGGGTGTGGATACCCTCCCCTATATACAAGGGGTAGAGCCTCTGGATCGAGTTCCAGAGAAATCTCATGAAACTCTCTCTTCCTTCTTCATCTTCTTCTTCTTCCTTACGTAAAAACCCTAGCAAAAAGGGTGGTTTGAATCCTAGAGCAAGGCGGGGCCGTGGAGGAGTTATGGTTGAAGCATGCTACTCTCACGGCGCTAATGGGAAGCTCGAGGGATATTCCTCCACCCTAGCCTGAATGCAGTAGCAGCAACACGACTACTTTTGGTGGCCACACACTATAGGCCTGCCCAGCCTGAACCAACTGTCGTGGCCGCGACTTGAGGATTCCCAGAGGAGTGCGGAGGTTTGACGAAGGTAAGGGAAGGAGCAGATGTGGCTTTGGCTCCAGAACCTGGAGAAGGATCCGTGCCAAGTGCGGCTAGGGCAACGACAGAGGGGTTGCGTGAGGTTGAAGATGAGCAGAGGTGTCATTGGACGAGTTTTACCCTCCACGGGCTAAAGGACCAATTACTTAACCAAGGGTAGATATGTCTTTTCAAAATGTTTCCAAATCTAGCAATGTTGCATGGGATAAGCGACGTGGCACCCTGTAATTGGCTATGGTGAGTTAATTTTACAAAAATCGTATCTCCATTTTGGTAACTCCGATAGTAGCAAATAATATATGCTTTTTGCTTAGAAAAATGAGAGGAATTCATTTTAAATGGTTTTAGAGGCTAATTCCTCTTACTATTAGAATAGTAGTGTAAGTTATCAACTTTAATGAATTAAAGATTAAGAAACCCTATTTTGAGATGATTAATGTGTTTAGTAGGGTTTAATGGATGATAAAAGTTGATATTAACCTATTAATTGTAAAAAGGTACATTAAGATAAAAAAAGGATGAACTTTGCACATAATTAGTTAATTTAGAGTTTCATGTGCATAAAAAGGCTTTAATGGGCCTTAAAACCCTAATATTAGTAAAAGTGACTCATAATGGTTTTAATTATTCAAAATTGAGAATAAAGTTGAGATATGATAATTCTAATCTATTTTGAGTATAAAAGTTCCTAATTGTGGATAAATACTCTTAATATAGTAATTAGGGTTTTGTAATAGATAAAGGTGGAATTAATGAGTTCGTATGTGAATTAGATTATAATGAACTAGGAGTTGTTAATCCAGAAGGAACCAAAGATGATAAATGAGAATAATGATCTTGTCATGGATTAAAAGGATAAAAATGGTAGTTTTAATGTAAAAGAGGCTTAATGGACTTAATTGATGGATAATGATGCCTTTAATCCAAAGATAAGGTTATATGTTGTTAAAAAGATAACCTTAATATCATTTGTGATGAATAGATGAGATAATTAGGGTTTGTGAGTAATTATATAAAATTAGGGTTTAAAATTGTAAAAGATAAAGTAAAACCCTAATTGCAATAGAGACCCTAAAAGTGGACTAGAAACCCTAGGAAGCGATCTAGATTTAATAGATCTTGATGGCATGATTAATAATTGGAAATTGTATGCATATTTTAGGATCTCATAATGTGCTTGCTTGCCTATTTGGATTTCTTGATTGGATTATTCTGTCTTAAAATCAACCTGACAGGTATGTGGTTAAGCTTATGGATAATCACTTTAGTTTCATGGCGATTCCCAGATGTTTTTATTGGTTGCTTGAAAATAACTGCTTGGATGACTTTTATTTCATGCAATTATAAAGTGACTATGATTATCACTATAAATATATATATAACTGGCTTAGATTCGGATCCTCCTCTATGGCTTTGCAAATGCTAAAAAGGGTAACCTAGAGTAAGGTCTAGGCTATCATGAGTTGGAAATTGGGCTACCCACGTGTAGTGCCATGAGACTCTATAACACACCATGAGTTAAGGATTGGGCTACCTACGGGTAGTGCCATGTGACTCAACCCTAGAAACTGATTCACCGATTAAGTAGGATCATGAGGGTTTTAATGGGGATCTACCATAACGAAGGTAGCATCCAGGTCCACTGTAGGGACAACGCAAAGGATAGGATATGTGTGGATTGTGCAGTTATATTTAAAATGTAAAGTTGTTTGTTAAATCATAGTTAACTGCAATATGTCATTATAGTTAATTGCATGATTATTGTTTCCCCCGCATACCAACTTTATGCTGACTGACATTTTGTTTTTCGGCATTTTAGGTACAAGTGAAAAGAACAAACAGTAAAGTGGCATATGTGGAATTCAATATGAATTAAAGTACAAAGGAGGATTAGTTAGAATAGACTCCAGATGTGGATAGAAGTAGATATCCAAGTTTTTGAAAAAGGTATGCATAGTTAAATTTTATTACAACCTTTCAGTTTAGTTAGTAGAATTTGATAATTGTTCCTTTGATCCAAAAAATTGGGATAATGGATCTGACCTCTTGGTCTTCCTTAAATGGGGGTTACTGGGAGGCGGGGTCTTTACATTTGGTATCAGAGCGTATGTTCCTCATTTAGTCTTTAATAATTATTAAAATTTTACAAACTCCGTAGGACCCAAGGGAGTTATTAGAGAAATTTTTGAAAGATAGAGGTGTCTAGAAAAGGATCACGCCCGGGGATTGGCAAGATTTTCCTCCACACCGCTAGTTAGAATATGAGGACTCCTAGATCCATGTGACTGCCTGGACAATGTCTCAGGATTGGACTCGAAATAAGATACCTTTAGGACCCTCTCATCTTGTTCATCCCTTCTCAACTCAAATACTATTAAGTATTATAAGGATTAGAGTTTTCTCTCTTTTCCTCACCATCTTGAGGTATGGGTAAGGTTGATAAGGTTTAAGAAATCCTCCACCAAATTAATAAAAAGCATGTAAATAAGATGTCATGGACATAAGCTTAATAGATTAAGTGTTAAAGAATAGATACATGCTTAGGTCATATGAAATAAGTTGTCATGCCATCAGGAGAGACCTAAGGCTAGACCTTCTTGTCAGGAGGATAAGTAAATAGAGTTAGTCTTGGAGGTAGAGACCTCCATTAAAAGTAGAGACCTGACACATCCTCTGAGGACGATGCTAACCCTAACTCTAAGTGGTGAGATGACATGATGAGTTAGATGTCTTGGTAGACTGGGTGTTTGGTTGGACATGTCTTTGGGATGCCATATGAGCCATGAGAGGTGGGATGACCTAGTACCTTTGGCGAACCAACCCTGGGAAGGGTCGTGCATGTTAAAGTGAAGGATAACTCCTTCATTGATGAGGTTAGAGAAGAACCTATGGAAACCCCATGAGCTTATATGAGCATGGCATAGTAGGCACCCATAGTACGTCAGTCTTACTAAAACCCTGGCCAAGGGTGTATGTTGGAAAGATGATGAGATAAGCATAAAGGGCTAGGGATAACCTTGAGCAAACATAAGTTGGAACATACGCTTCACCATGTAAGGGTATTCTTGTAAGTTTGATCCATCTTCATGGAGAGAGGACCTTTAGTATAAGGCTGGTTGTGGAGTTAGCTCTAGAGAGAGAGAGAGAGAGAGAGAGAGAGAAGGACCCAAGCAAGAAGGTTGGAAGCCTAGGCTCTGAGATATGAGGAAAAGTGGGGAGTTGAGGATGATGCGACCTAAGTGGTTGTTTGTGGTTGCCTCATGTGTGATCCCTGGAGGCTGATGATGTCTTGGTTGCCATGAGAGGAATCAAACCCTAGAGAAAGGATGAGGCTGTTGGTACCTCTGTACCTATGGTATAGATGAGAAGAAGAGTTCCTTAAACCCTGAGGAGACTTAGTAATAGGTTGTGAGGCCTTATACCTCATTGGTTGTCCTTGAGGAGGACTCCACTCTGAAGTGTGAATCAAGAAGAAGCATCATGGCACTAGTAAAAATTGGGCCATTATTTATGAGTGAGTCTTGTCACAATCCCCTCTCTACAGGCCCTCACAAATAGGGACGGTTGTGAGTATGGCCCTCACAAATGGTCCGTGAAGAGAACTCACGTGACAAATACCAGTGGCCCTCACGAATAGAATTGTCACAGACCAACTGACCCTCAAGAATGTTATATTGAGGGCCTATTTAACCTTCATAAATACATTTTTGAGGGACTATCTAGCCTTCATAATTACATTTTTGGGGGCATGTTTAGTTCTCATAAATACAATTTTGAGGGACTTGATGGTCCTGGAGAATATATTTTTGAAGGGCTAATGCCTTCATTAATATTATTTTTGAGGGGCTATGTGGTCGTCATCAATGCAATTGTGATGGCCAATCTGGATATCATTTTTGAGGGACTAAAGACCTTCATTGATATATTTTTGAGGGATTACTATAAATGATTTGGTTATTGATTTATTGAATGATTTGTTGAATGTTAATTAATTTTAAAATAAAACTTTGTATATATAACCTCAAACAATATTTTTATAAGAGTCACATGACATCATAAGAAGTTTCAACACCAAAATGACACATAAAAATGTTAAATCACTTCAAACCAATTTCTGTTAATGAAGAAAAATATTATCCATACATTGCGTGCTCAACGTTGATATAAATAACAAATGCATATGGTTCTAAAATTTGAGATTGATGACAATCAACATGTCATGCTAGAAACTCTTAAGATCTATAATGTCTCCATATTCCTTCAAATGGTGTGGTGCTCTTCATCAATGCCATGCCTCTTACGGTTGGGTACTTGAGTATTCTTCTCTTGTCATGTGAATGAGCTTGTTTTCCGTCAATGCCAGGCCTCTTACGGTTGGGTACTTGAGTATTCTTCTCTTGTCACGTGAATGAGCTAGTTTTCCGTCAATGCCAGGCCTCATACGGTTGGGTTCTTGAGTATTCTTCATCAATGCCAGGCCTCCAAATATTAGTTTCTATGTAACCAGCTGATCTCTCTTATCACGTGAATGAGCTAGTTTTCCATCCACAATACTCAGTGCATAGTCCAATCCAACTTCAAAGAGATACGCCTCACATATATTTTTGTATTAATTTGTTACAAATGGAAAATGGATTGTCAAAGAAACAATTTTACATAAATGATTTATACGACCCCATATCCACTAAAATAATTGAGGAAAATTAATGACAGAAATACGAAAGCAATAGAATGAAGTGTGAGTAAGAAACCACATATCAGTAAACCCAGTACAAACCAATAAAGTACCTTATAGAAATTAGTGATTAGAGCCACTCCATTCACTTCACAAACGGATTGGGACATGCACATGAATGGACTCTTAGCTTCCAAGGAAACCCTTATATTCCTAATAATTATCGAGACAACATAATTTTTTTATCAATCTCTAAATGTTCTCAATGAAATATTTCCCAGACACATTAATTGTTATTCAACTTGCAACTTTCGGATTGGAGAAATAGTGAAGTATTTTATAGGTTGACTTAATAATAATTATAATATGAATCGATTTCACTAGTTCATAATCACAGCAATAGTAGTTCATCTACTGATAACATCAATCTTACGAATCAGCTATTGCTAAAACTATATTACGACTGAAACAATAACCTAAAAAGAAATTGATTTAGAATGTTATATTCATGAATTAGGTTCCATTCATGATTGCACACAAGGTAGGCAAAGTAGGGATGAATAGTAACATCTTCAACACCATTGTGTCATTAATTTCAAATGACAAAGTTTACACCTCAATGCCTCGACTATTGAAGCAGAGGAAAACGGTAACATTTAATGGATGTTTTTCTAAACAAATCACATGGTGTTCCATTAAACTAAATGCTCACATTGTAGTTTCTCATTTATTTATGAAAGTGCATCACTGACATGATATGAACTTTTTATTGGTACATTTATTCATATATAATTGACATATATACAAATAGAGAAAACATTATGGAAATATTCAAAGACTATACAACTAGAAATTAGCCTAAAGACCAAACCTTCGTAGCTATACTATACTAGATGACCATAAATATATGTTTACAAAACACTATTTTTGCTTGTGTACCTCCAATGCTGTTACAGTTAGCATTGTGCAGGAGCTTGATGCTTGACCCCAACATGATGTCCCTCCTCTACAAAGATTGTAATGGATGTTGGCTACTTGCCAAAGGTGGAAGTAAAGTAGTTTTAACAAACACCATTGGTGTCAACTGAGATAACCATAACTGTATCTAGAACAACCACATATATAGTCAAAGTGGTCAGAACACATAAAATCAAGGCATAGATAACATGGTTGTTTTCCATCCCCCACCCAAAAAGCTTGTAGAGATGGACCAAGTGCAGATTCCCAGCTACCTATTTTCAGATAAGAAAAGTGGGATAAGATTCACAAAGAAAACTAAATTTACATGTGTAAGGACGCTGCATGTTGCATCAATTTTTTGAGATGTTGTTTTAGAGATAACCCTTTCTCAACTCATAGGTACAACCAATCCTTTAAACTAATAAAGGGTTGTAAGATGGGACGTTCTATCATCACCAGGACACACTGAAATTCCAAAACAATGGTTCTAGATTGACGTGTCACACCAAATGATGTCGATCTGTTGGTCTTGAATTACACTAACCTATGTTCTGGTTTGATGTATTTCAACAACACACTATTTTGAAAGGATTGTAGGATGAGATTTTCTATGTTCACCAGGCCAACATTCTGAAAATCCAAAACAACAGTTCTAGATTGATGTATTTCACCAAATGACATTAGTTTGTTGGTCTTGAGATGTGCCAACCAACGATATGGTTTTTGAAGAAGAAAATAATAACAATAAAGATCAAAGTGTACCTGGGTAGAGGGTCATCTTGTCAGTGCCAAGTGTGAATAGATAATTAATGACCTAAATAAGCTTTCTCATTAAATTCCAATATACATCTCATATGCATACAATAATATGCTATTTACCCACATAGGACAAGTGTATAGTGTGTTGACCAAATTTGCTAAGCTATCATATTTTTTTACTACTTCCAAAATAGTAATGATAATATTTTGCTCCAAAATTATTTTTTTAAGTATGGAGTAAATAGTAGACAAATATTATAGTTGTAATGCCATACAATGTTGTCAAGCAAAGATAACATAATCAACAAGAGTTAATAATTATCTCCAAGTATGGGAAGTATGTAGCATGATAACATGTTTTTGGCGGGGCTCAAAGGATGGAGAGTGCAAGATATGAGGTTATGTCTAATGAAGATGAAGAAGACAATAGCAAAATGAGGAAGAACAATGGTTAGGTGAGATCCTTATTGTAGATGACAAGCTAAGGAAGGCCTAGAAGAAGAAAAAAGGTAAACCATGATAGGAATAGTGCAAATGAAGTTTTGGAGGACATCAAGAATCATACTAATGAGGATGAAAGACAAAGAGGATTGAGATAGAAGAGTTAAAGCAAGTGATACCAATCATGCACATAATATGGGGACACCATAAAGAAATCAGGTTGTAATGGGGTGTATAGAAAAACAGTCGATAGAAGAAACCAAAATGGAAGTTGAGGTTTAGGCTGAACCACAACTTGTAACTAAAATACAAACTACTGGAAGAAAGGAGAAGCCAAGACATGCTATAAAATATCCACACATTCACAAATATTGTTAAATGAAAAAAAAGGACAAGACAATTGAAGGTGAGTCTACTATGAATATGGAGTGGGATAGCAATCCCAAGGTATAACCTTGCCATTCACATTTCAATCTTTATTTTTATGGATTTATTATGTTAAAATGCAAGTGACACTGCCATGATGTGATTATTGAAGCTTAAAAGGAAATGTGTATACATTAGAAACCTAGAGTGGTTTCTACTCTAGAACTAAGGATCAGTGGAAAGCAATCTAACTGCACAGTCAAGAGATTGGGTTTCAACAATTTCCATCTAATTAATGTAGAAGGGTTCATTGGTGGCATTTGGATCGCATGGAACCAAGACCAAAATGATGTTAACACCATCTACAACCACATACAGTTCATCCATGTTGTAACTCCCGAGCCCACTTCCCAAGGCTATTTGGATCGCATGGAACCAAGACCAAAATGATGTTAACACCATCTACAACCACATACAGTTCATCCATGTTGTAACTCCCGAGCCCACTTCCCAAGGCTCTAGTAGAGTTTCAGGAATGACGACTGGCCCCACAAACCACCACTAGCCTTAACTACGCACTTTGTCCACACTGACGCGCAAGCCAGGATCAACTTCCCGACTGGTCACCCATCCTAGTAGTACTCCAAGCTGAGCACACTTAACTATGAAGTTCTTTAGTGATGAGCTCCCGGAAAAGGAGGTGCACCTTGGTGATATGGGTAGTCCAATCATTCCTTTTAAGATCATGTTATCTGAGGCCTCAAATCCTGGGAAGTTACACATGTGGTATTGAGAAGTGCCTTTTCACCTTTTGTATGCTCACCTGAGTAGTCTAAGTATTAAGACATTGTTTCTATGTAATGTGAATATATACAAGGGACTACTCAGCAGTTTAAGAATTATCTGTGTTAAGGATAATTATCATAAGTTAAAGGATATCATGTGAAAGCTACTGGAAAGGAAACTGGCTTAAACTATTATCCTAGAATTGTCATTATACAAGTCTATTATGATAAAACCAACATGTCATATAGTAATGTATACACCTTATATAGGTCAAACAACAATGTGTAGCATATTAAACGAGGGGACAAGATACATTAATGTGGAAAGTCTAGCATATTATATTCTAGGAATGAAACCTAGAATGTATATAGGTCCAGTAATGTGGGTGTTTCATGTGAAACACATTCTAGGTCATTTCTATATAGGTCCAGCAGTTTAAGAATTATCTGTGTTAAGGATAATTTATTATATAAGCTAATATGACCTATAATAACACATTGTATATACAGTTTATACCCAGTAGGATCCATGCTTTACTCCTGCTGAAAGCTATTGAACACATTGTATAAACACATTGTTGTTTGATCCACATTGTATAAACACATTGTTGTTTGATCCACATTGTATAACACTGGTGGTTTCTGAAAGCTATAGAACACATTGTATAACACTGTGTTTATATTAAACTGTTTATAAAAGTCTCAATATGACCTATATGAACACCTCTAAACCTAAGGTATATACTCTCACAGAAATGTGTTTACACCTGCTAAACTTATGGACTTAATATAAGATACATAATTTATTTGTGTCACAGTTTCATTCTAGAAATGTGTTTCACATGAAACACCCACATTACTGGACCTATATACATTCTAGGTTTCATTCCTAGAATTTCAGAGCCCTGTTAGAAACCTATAAAGGTTTCTTAAACTGTGAGATTATATATAATTAACCAGTAGGGAAGAGTAATGTGGGCATACTACACATACAATTGGTTAATCTCAATAAGCTCCTTAACCTAAGGCACAGATCAATTCTCACACCAATGTGTGATATTATATATAATTAACCATTTGGTTTATAAAAGTCCATAGTTTAAAGAATTCTCACAGTTTATACCTAGTAGGATCCATGCTTTACTCCTGATGAAAGCTATTGAACCCATTGTACAAACACATTGCTGTTATGAAAATGCATTAATAAGGAAGCCTATCCTAGAATAACAAATGGGAAACGAGGTTTCTCAATTTTGGTTTTTATGTGTAGGCAGAACATTACCCACCTTATGTTTAAGATTTGAAATCAATTGGACCAACAAAGAAGAGCAAACCAAGTGAACTCTAGAAGTGTGGTCATTATAGTTTAGAACCCTACAACCAAATCAAGTTCATCCTCAACAAAAATGAGTAGCCATATCTAAACTAGATCAGAAAGAAATGACTTAGAGTTTGTTGTTCTCCCAGTTCCTAAGAACAGGACAAAGAACATGGTTATAACAAAAAAATGTAGTAGTGGCAGTAGGTGATGATGGATCGTGGATTGAGATAATGGCCTTTCTTAGGAAGAGATGATGCAGTAGTTTTTGCAAGTTGAATGCTATCACTGTTGGTGTGGATAATGAAGAAAGGTAATAATGAAAATGTAACTTTCTTAATAATATACTTGGACAAGTCACCTAACTATATGCAGTTTGGATAAAAATGATACACAAATAATTAAGGTGCATATGATAATTCCATTATATAACAATTACTTATAATAGTGACTATAGGATCACATACATATAATGCCAATACGAATTTGTATCAAGAAATTAGATGGATGTGTACCCTGCTAGACCTATCATCGTTATATTTTTCATAATTGAATCCTCTAATGCAAATGTATGCCATCTTAGTCAAGCATACATGTATTAACAAATACCCATAGTTTGAGGTCAGTAGGAGAGCATCTTCCCAGTGTACTATAATACATGTTATGGTATAATAATGTAATCATTACTGTATACAAATTAGAAACCAAATCCTATGAAATATACATATTGACCTATTGCATTTGTACTTTTAAAGATGCAAAAAAAGTTCAAGAAAAAATATAATGTTGGGCATGAGTAAGATTATAAAAAATACATAGAAATTAAGAATCCACTTTTTAAAAAGTACTCACTGAAGCACCCAGTTGGTGCTTAAATAACTACAAGTTCATGTCCGCCAGACATTGAGCCTACCAGATGGTTCTGTGTGAGGAGTTTGTGGTTAAACTGGTTTGACGAGTTTGTTGTCTGGATTGCCCCGCCGTCATTCTCAATTTAGTTCTGAAATCCATGACTTAGACCCATGAGCTTATTAAGGTCAACTCTGAGTCAGGTCTAAAACCTTGGATTGAATCCTAGATTCATGTGTTTAGAAATTTATACAAAATGAAAATGATATTAGTTCTCTATGAAGTGATTGGTTCAAGTATGATCCCATATAGACACTGGTGCTGATTGGGCGAAGTCAATAGGCCATGCAAATAAAGAGAAACTCGAGATGGCACACTTTGTTAACACTGTGAATTACAGAATTAGTATGTGGTCTAAAGGTAAAGAAATGCTCATGTGATTATACATTGCCAAAACAGTCAGGTTGGGCTCGGCACACATTGAGCAGTTACATAGTTTGATGGGAGACACATACGTACTTCATCGCATCAGAATGGGAAAAATGGCTACAGCGCTACAAAGAGACTTAGGATACCAATACTGCCTCCTATGGGGTATGGGCAAGCTCCATTGAGCCTTCCTCTAGCAAAGTCACATAATAACCTATGAAGATTGCCTCCTGGATCATAAGAGAGTTGGGTTTCATGTATTGACTGCCAGAGTGGTGGTCACTTAGTATTTAAAAAAGAGACTTTCTAACAAAAACAAATCAACTCTCCTTGAAGCACTTTCTAAACAAAAAGTAGGAATTGCCTCAAAGCAAAGAACAATTATTAACTTGCTTGTAGTAAACAGTTCTGAATAAGATGCCATACAACAGATTAGCAAACGTTGTCTTACAGGTCTATGCCCAAACCAAGAGTACACATTTACATGTATGCAAGTATATGCTAATAAGTCAATCAATAATGTAGTATTTAATCACAGACTTGCAGAGGTCATAAATAGCTAGAAGATAACTTACTTCACAGCACCATAACCAACTGCCTCAGCAGTTTTTGTAATTTCTTCCTCCGTCCATTCAGGAAGTTTACCTGACGTTCAAATGAAAAAGGTGTAGGATTAATGGGAGTGTAAATATGTGATCATATATAATACTGAGTCAACACCTACCATTACTCTCAAGTCTTTTTTGGAGTTCCTTTCTACAGCGTGTAACAACTTCATCAAGTAAATCAACCAATCTAACCACTTCAGAAGATCTTGTCCGAAAGCGCTTCCCATATGAACTAAGAATAAGACCAAATGCAACATGGTTTACTTTAGGATATGAAGCTTCATTAGGATCAAGAAGCCAACCAGCCATTTTTGCAGCCTGTATTTGAGTTAAGAAAAATGAAATGAAGATATCAATTGGCGTATAATTGATACAACCTGTCAAGGATCCAGTTTTAAGATACTTACACTGAATACCATATCAAAGTGTTGTGATTGGCCACCATCACTAACATATATTATCCACTCTTCCTTCTCTACATTTATCCTATACCTGATCAAGAACAAGGCATTCTTTGAGAAGTAAGTAGGCATTAGGAAATAAAAACATCAACAATTTATGTGGCGAATTTTTCATAGCAATACAAATGCTATTTAGTAACCAATAATTTAACTTCAAAACAATAGCAAGTAGAATATATCAGACATAGAGTCATAGATTACGTGACAATAAGTAACTTTTTTTGGATAAAGATTATCAAGACAATTGGCAGGTCATGGTCATGTGTGACTCAAAGTCTACATCACAATAAAACTAACATGTTGTTTAATGTTCCATGGTCCATGCTATTGGGATACTCGAAAGCAAGGAAGTAGGAGGCCTAGGCATAGTATTCTGAAGATTGATGTTTCACTCTTTCATTGCATAAAACATAACTAAGGACTCTTCAGCAAATTACCAGATAACTACCAGTACCATGCAGTGTTAACAAAGTATCAGAAACATACAAACTATTTGTCAACATAGATATCACATAATACATTTGTCTCAAAAACAACCAAGTCATTTCGAATAAACAACAGACACGAAATTGTCCACACGTCCACATAATAATTTGATTAGTTGGCCAGATTTTGTTCTCGTTCCGGGATGATGCAAACCCCACGCTGGCAGTCGTATACAAGTCAGGAAACTCATCGTACAATACAAGTAACGTCGATGAGTCTAGCTACCGTCACCGTACTCCCCTCCCTATACCGCTGCTTGGTTACTGCAGCCTGTAGTGCAGGGCTTCATTAAGACATCCAGGATAGAAGACATATTACTCCATGTCTGCTATGTATGCTCTAAAACCCAGTACCGACATGCAAATCATTGTGTGCTCCGAAACCCAGTACCAACAGATCCCTTTCCATCTTGCCCCCTTTCACTCCCCGCCCCAATCCATGAAGAAACTCGACGTTGTAGCCAAGGTCGTCCAGTATTTCACGGGTTTTGTCGTGCTCAAAAACTCAATAGCGGTGCCCAAGACGGAACCCACAACAAAGAAATGGGTTGACGAGGAGTTTCATGGCTCCCGTTGGCAGACGCGACGCAGGTATTTCATCGAACAACTTCGGTGCAAGTTTCGATTGTGGGATGAAGACGAAGAAGAAATTGCAGGCAGAAGGGAAGGAAGGAGGAGGAATGTTGAAAAAGGACAAACACGATCGAGTTAGTAAATAGCGGAAGGTAGAGGCCGGGACGAAGCCCATATGGTGGTAAAGGTACCTTCTCCGTGGAGATGTGTCGCCATCATCCTCCGCCAGAGATCAACTCCTTGAATCACGAGCATCGTAGGAGCCTCGAACCACCAACTCGTACCATGCCTTTGACCGCAAGTGCTAGCACAAGAAATAAGAAAACAGGAGCGCCGTCGAGGGAGGAGGAGGACGATGGGGAAAGAGACGATGGAAGGAGGTGCAGTGATGGTCGGGGGAGGAGATGGCTCTGAAGGGGGAGCGGAAGAAGGTGCGATGGATAGGGGAGGAGATGACCCAGAAGGGGATGCGGAAGGAGGAGCGATGGTCGGGGCGTCGGGGGAGTCAGGAGGAGTCGGGGGCGATCGGAGCAAAACCCTCGCTATGGTGATTGCAAATCTCACCAAAAGTGGCATATTTTGGGAAGTCCGCGGAATACGAATGGTAGAGAATGCAGCGGTTCAACCGCTGATTTCATCAAATGGAGGGAAACATTTGACACGACATTTTCATGGTGTGATTAGTGAGTAATGTATTTTTGACGGATCAGTGTTCACATAAAAGGTCTAAGGATGTTAAAAACACGGTTGAGAGATTTGGTCCCATATTTGAAGGATGAGCCCTCACAAATAAACATCATTATTCATGATTTTTGGTTCCTCACAAATGTTCTTCAACAAAGGCCAAATTTTTTGTAGTGTGGGAAGGTCATTACATACCTTGGACAGGCTTAGTTTGTGGTTAAAAAGTTTAGCAGACAGTTGTACATATGAAAAAGTGAACCTAGGGTTCCTAGGCCTAAGAGGGGAAGTGGTGTACCTGATGCTCATGATGAGATTTGAGTTTCTATAGATTCGAGTATGGTACTCCTCATGGTTAGAGGAAAGGGAAACCCCTTAAGTCTTAGGTATGTTTGATGAACCCCTCATAGCTAAGTTGATGACATGGGAAGGTATGATCTTGAATCAACATTGAGGAAAGAGAACAAGTATGACCTAGCATGGTTTAGTAGGTGGTCTGCTTGTGCCTTAGTAGCTGCTGGGTTAAGCATGCACATGTGTATATAAACCCTAAGAATGTTTGTGACCTTGTTGTTAAGAGTTGTAGTTTCCTCCCATCCTGGGAGAGGGACCCTTTTGTAAGGTGTACACCAGTTTCTGTTGGTTTTGAAGTAACCTAAGGAGGTCTCATAGGATCTTGAGAAGCTAAGTGAAAAGTACATGATATGAGAATAAACCTGTAGACCCATAGATAACCATCTCTAAGTGCATGTGGATGTGTTACCATGAAGGTAACCAGTATGGGGATTGACCAAGGTAGGCAGGTTGACATGGCCCCTATGAAAGGATGGAAGTCAGCCCATGAATGCAGAGAGAGAGAGATGATGAAGGCTTGGGTAAGGTTCTAAGTTGGACATGTACTATAATAGAATCCTAAGTCTATCCTAGGGTCTGGTAGGGATAAGACCGATGGGATTAGGAGTTGCCTAATTCCCTAGTTGTACATGACCATAGGGTCAGGAGGTAACAACTATCATTGTCTGAGGGCCATGGGTTAGGAGATTGATCACCTACATTAACTCATGGGACCCAAAGGGTAGATGAGTAGGGCACTCTCTAGATGCATAAGGGAAGAGGGATGACCCCAAAAGTGCCGAAACCCTATAGACCTAGAGGAGATGACCTAGGATTGTGTGTGGACCCAAGTAAGTTCGAGACCAGTTTTCCATGGAAGTAACTTTGATATCAAGATGTTTGTGATGTGGCACATTTCAACTTATATGTAAAGGTGTACTGGCAAGGTGGGATGTACCATCTCTACTCTTGGAATAGGAAGAACTATGTATTTGGACTGTAGCCAAATTCTTATTTCCTCTTGTTATGGGAGTGAGAGATAGGACAATACGCATGCCATACACCAAGGATAAAAGGTGATGTGAGTTGGAACGTTGCCATGAGGTATGAGGACAGAGATGATAACATACATTGGTGGAGCGCATGATACATGGATGGTTTACAAACATTAAGAGAAACAAGGAAGTCATCTTATGAGGATGTTTTTTTAGCTATGAGTTATACAAGTTTGAGTTCAAAAAACCAAGAGAATATGCTCAGAGTTTTCTTGATGAAGTTAGACTTAGAGCTGAGATGAGGTAATGAGTGGAATACGTGGAGGTATATGTCTCCAACATTACCTAACACCTAACGATGTGAAGTGGTAATGGATGCTCTAGATGAGATGCAACTGCCTAGTTTGGCTAGAGGCTAGAAGAGGTAAGTTTGGCTAACACTCAGTTGTAATAAGATCTGTTGAACGAGTTAGTGGTTGTTTAGTTATCCATTCTAGTCCTTGATGTAATGAAAGGATGGTGGTAGAACCTCAAATGCACTTCTTTGGAAAAGAAGGTGATGAAATTCGATTAAAGTGGTTTAGTATTTATGAAGAATCGATCTTGAGGAATCATGACATACATGAGATCATGATTTTAAGATCACCATGCACCAATGTACTACAAAGATATTAAGTGACAGTAGTACCTTGGATACTTAAGATGACATTGCATGTGGTATGTTGCCATGCAAGCCAGGAGGTGAAGGACGAACACCAGTAACCAAATGTATTGACATAGAGGATAAAGAGTCCCTAAGAGGGAATGGGAGTTCATCACTATGGATGTTGTAGTAAGTCTCCCCTAGACCAAGGAAGTTCAAGATGCAATATGGGTTATGGTAGATCACCTTACCTATATGACATGAGAAAGAAAGAGTAATGTCAAGGGAAAGATCTGGTTGAACTACATATGAGAGAGATTGTTTAAATACACCATGATGCGAGTTCAAAAGTTCTTCTCAGACGAGCTAAGACGCGAGTAGAGGCTGTCAATGCTATTTCCTACTAGACAATATACCAAAAAGTTCTTTTGATTTCTATACTCTTTTTTTATTCTGCTAATTGAATACAATTAAGTCTAATCGAAAAAAAGAGGATGCACAAAAAACTTATTAGATACCGGAATCGACGGTATCTAATAAGTTATACCTACTATTGGATTTGAACCAATGACTCCCGCCGTATGAAAGCAATACTCTAACCACTGAGTTAAGTAGGTCATTTATCACTACAAATAAAAAAAGAGACCCATCGCTTCGTGAATGAGTGTAACCTAAAGATTCACTTCCATAAGGTGGAAGTAGATGCATGAAGAACTTGATGCTAGTACAGTTTATAACCTTAACTAATGGTTAGTATGATCTAGATTAGAGGGTCTGAAGAGAGCATGTGTGCTCGTTCAGGGTGATACATGGAGACAGTTCTTATCTTCTATAAGATGTGATGACAACCACCATAGCCAGTGTCGAGATGTAAAGAAGCTCTGTAAAGGAGGTTGTGTCGGTCACCACTTCATTAAGATGATGTTGGTGAATGGACCTCACGGAGGTCAAGAAAGGACCATAGTGTGTGCAGATGAAGTCGCTTTGATCATGCAATGGCTGAAAGGAGCCCAAGGACTACATGACTTGTAATTTGATGCAAAGTAGACTGACATGCAGTTCACTGTGGGGGAATATGTGGCATGAAAATCCAACACCTCTAAGTTATAGCTAAGAGAGACGAGTCCCCGATGCATGAGTTCGTTTGACATGGTTTAGTGGAGAAGGTTGAGTTTTCCCTTACCCCTCAGGATAATGTGATGGGTGATGAGTTCCATGTGTCCAATTTAGAGCACTATTTGAGGTACCCGGACCATGTGCAGACCAATGAACCTAGTCAGCCCCAAGGGAGGCTGAAATGACCTGAGTCACCTATGAGGTTTATAGATGCCAAGGTGAAAGAA
Source organism: Alisma plantago-aquatica (assembly GCA_963693085.1). Lineage (NCBI taxonomy): Eukaryota > Viridiplantae > Streptophyta > Magnoliopsida > Alismatales > Alismataceae > Alisma > Alisma plantago-aquatica. The sequence continues at coordinate 780,125,880 of OY856411.1, read as the reverse complement.
CTCAGAGAAAGGAATATTTTATGATAAAGGTTCTTGGAAGAACCATGGATAAGGTAACGCCACATAGGGACCAATTATGGACATGGAAAAGTCTTATCCTGAATTGTTTGTTTGCTTGATGGAATTTTGAGGACAAAATTCCTATAAGAGGGGAAGGATGTTACAACCCCAACTTTTGGGTTCATTTGGTGAGAAATGTAATTTCTCATATTAAAGATTTTGGTACAAATAATGATATAATTTGTTTTGACTAGCTGGATTTCGTTTAAAATAGCCTTGATGATTTTTTTATGGACTTTATTGGCTATTGGGCCCAATAACAAGGAAAATACAAAAGAAATTTGATTATTAATAAGAAATGGAGAAAAGAAAGATGTAGAAACCTCTAGAAGGCAAAAGAATATAATCCAAATTGTATTTTGTTCCTCTTGGGTTCCTTGGGTCCCAAGGAGTCCAAAGTTGCAAAGATAATGCAACAAGAAAAGAAAAGATCAATTAAGTATTTCTTTATTAAGAAAGAAATTGAAAATAATGATAAAATGGGGGAAATAAGTGAAAAGAGGTATAATTGAAATATCCTTGATGGATTTTCGTATCCAAAGGATTCTTAATGTTAAATGGAATTCCAATTAGGAAAGTAAAAAAGAAAGATAAAGAGAAATCCTCAAAAAGAGATATTTTAATAAGAAATAAACAAGATAATGTGAAATAATGAATATAGATGCATCTAGAAGGATAATAAGTATCCTTAAAAAGGAATTTCGAAATCTTAGAGTTTCTTGGGGTCCAAGGAGCCTCAATAGAAAATAAAGAAAGAGAGAATACCAATAATGCAAAATAAGAGGATAATGTGATACACTATTAAGGAATTTTGTGGTTTTGTTAAAGAGGTAGTATTTTCTACTAAAGGAAAACCTAATTTTGTGTCAATGGATTAAAGGGCAAGTACTAAGAAAATAGAAGAGGTGATTTTCGAAATTCTAATATCTAAGGAGTAAAGAATATCAAAGAGTTTCTTTGTAGAGAGAGAAGATTTCTTCTTTATGAAGGAATAAGGGTCCAAGTTGGAAAAGGACTTGGTTGCTTCGTGGGCAAGCAGTCTGGGGCATGGATACCCTCCCCTATATAAGGGATAGAGCCTCTGGATCGAGTTCCAGAGAAATCTCATGAAACTCTCTCTTCCTTCTTCATATTCTTCTTATTCCTTACGTACAAACTCTATCAAAAAGGGTGGTTCGAATCCTAGATCAAGGCGAGGCCGTGGAGGAGTTACGGTGGAAGCATGCTACCCTGACGATGCTAACGGGAAGATCGAGGGATATTCCTCCACCCTAGCTTGAACGTAGTAGCAAAAACACGACTGCTTTTGGTGGCCGCACACTGCAGGCCTGCCCAGACTGAACCAGACATCGTGGTCACAACTTGAGGATGCCCAGACGAGTGCGGAGGTCCGATGAAGGTAAGGGAAGGAGCAGACGTGGCTTCAGGTCTAGAATTTGGAGAAGGATCTGCGCCAAGCACGGCTAGGGCAATGACAGAGGGGTTGCGTGAGGTTGAAAATGAGCGGAGACATCGTTGGATGAGTTTGCCCCTCCGCGGGCTGAAGGACCAGTTACTTAACCAAGGGAAGATATGTTTTTTCAAAATGTTTCCAAATCTAGCAACATTGCATGGGATAAGCGACGTGGCGCCCTCTGATTGGCTCTGGTGAGTTAATTTTACAAAAATCGTATCTCCATTTTGGTAACTCTGATAGTAGCAAATAATATATGCTTTTTGCTCAGAAAAATGAGAAGAATTCATTAAAAATGGTTATAGAGGCTAATTCCTATTGTTATTAAAAAAGTAATGTCAGTTTTCAACTTTAATGAATTAAAGATTAAGAAACCCTATTTTGAGATGATTAATGTGTTTAGTAGGGTTTAATGGATGATAAAAGTCGATATTAACCTGTTAATTGTAAAAAGGTACATTAAGATAAAAAAATGATGATCTTTGCACATAATTAGCTAATTTAGAGTTTCCTGTGCATAAAAATGTTTTAATGGGCCTTGAAACCCTAATATTAGTAAAAGTGACTTATAATGGTTTTAATTATTCAAAATCATGAATAAAGTTGAGATATGATAATTCTAAGCTATTTTGAGTATAAAAGTTCCTAATTGTGGATAAATACTCTTAATATAGTAATTAAGGTTTTCTAATAGATAAAGGTGGAATTAATGAGTTCATATGTGAATTAGATTATAATGAACTAGGAGTTGTTAATCCGGAAGGAACCAAAGATGATAAATGAGCATAATGAACTTGTCATGGATTAAAAGGATAAAAATGGTAGTTTTAATGTAAAAGAGGCTTAATGGACTGAATTGATGGATAATGATGCCTTTAATCCAAAGATAAGGTTATATGTTGTTAAAAGGATAACCTTAATGTCTTTTGTGATGAATAGATGAGATAACTAGGGTTTGTGAGTAATTGTATAAAATTAGGGTTTAAATAGTAAAAGATAAAGTGAAACCCTAATTGCAATAGAGACCCTAAAAGTGGACTAGAAACCCTAGGAAACGAGCTAGATTTAATAGATCTTGATGGCATGATCAATAATAGGAAATTGTATGCATATTTCAGGATCTCATAATGTGCTTGCTTGCTTATTTGGATTTCTTGATTGAATTATTCTATCTCAAAATCAGCCTGATAGGTATGTGGTTACGCTTATGGATAATCGCTTTAGTTTCATGGTGATTCCCAAACATTTTTATCGGTTTCTTGAAAATAACTGCTTGGATGACTTTTATTTCATGCAACTTTAAAGTGACTATGATTATCACTATAAATATATAAATAATTGGTTTAGATCTAGATCCTCCTCTATGGCTTTGCAAATGCTAAAAAGGGTAACCTAGAGTAAGGTCTAGGCTATCATGAGTTAGAAATTGGGCTACCCACGTGTAGTGCCATGAGACTCTATAGCACGCCATGAGTTAAGGAGTGGGCTACCTACGGGTAGTGCCATGTGACTCAACCCTAGAAACTGATTCATTGGTTAGGTAGGATCATGAGGGGTTTAATGGGGATCTATCGTAAGGAAGGTAGCATCCAGGTCCACTACGGGGACAACGTAAAGCATAGGATATGTGTGGATTGTGCAGTTATATTTAAAATGTAAAGTTGTTTGTTAAGTCATAGTTGACTGCAATATGTCGTTAAAATTAATTACACGATAATTGTTTCCCTCGCATACCAGCTTTATGTTGACCGATGTTTTGTTTGTCGGCATTTTAGGTACAAGTGAAAATAATAAACAGTAAAGTGACATATGTGGAATTAAATATGAATTAAAGTACAAAGGAGGATTAGTTAGAATAAACTCTAGAGATGGATAGAAGTAGATATTCAAGTTTTTGAAAAAGGTATGAAAAGTTAAATTTTATTACAACCTTTCAGTTTAGTTAATAGAATTTGATAATTGTTATGGATTATGTGTCGAAACTTTGATTAGGAAAATTGGGATAACGGCTCTGACCACTTGGTCTTCCTTAAATGGGGGTTACTTTGAGGTGGGGTAGGTACAACTGCTCTAGTTTAGTGGCCATCACCACCGCTCTCTTGCTTTGTCATCTCCGCCAATGACCACAGCCCGCCATCCTACCACCGTTCACCACCTGCTTCACTGTAGCTTTAGTCATCTTTGTCGCTGCCGCTTGCCATGTGATGCACCTCTAGTTGTGACCACCTCCACCTCTAGCCACCGCTACCATAGCCTGCTCCACCAGTGCGGTGAGTTTTCGGTAAGATTATTATTGATTAATTAGGGTTGATTAATATTGATACGGGTTAAACGAGGAATGAATGAACTTAGTTCAATATATAATTGTTCTCAAAAATTGTGTAGTTGATTCATAATGATTAACTAGGATTAATGATGAATGAATGAATTTAATTAATTGATATTGCTTTCTTTCTCTCTTATTAGTGATTGATTTAACTTATTTCAATATACAATTGTTCTTGAAAATTGTGTAGTTGATTATTAATGATTAATTTGGGTTAATGATGAATGAATGAACTTACCCAAATGGAAGAATGAATTGAATTAAATGATGTTACACAAAACCTAGGATATGAATGATGATACTATGCTTGTATATAGGTATATGAATGACAACATATATACATGTATTTTGTTGGCCTAGAAACCCGTCCGAGATTTACTCATTAGGAGTAAATCTTGGATAGTCCCCGGTGTTGGACTATTCTTGAACACTTAATCTCACTTAGGATGTAAGTGTATAATGTGTATTCAGTTTTCATGATGTTTCTTCAGCACGTTGTTTGTTCTCTAAGTACATATGTCGGTGGGCATTTGCCCATGTACATCGATGTACTTGGAGAACTGCAGGGAAATGTTGTCGAAATTTCTTAAAAACTGAATACACATTATACACTTACTAGTGAGATTAGGTGATCAAGAATGGGATAGGAGGTACACATTTATTATATATAAGACCCTAAACTCTAAACTTTTAACCATAAACCCTAATCTTTTAACCCTAAACCCTAATATATACTCATTTTTCTCTTTGATTATAGAATGGATAGATCATGGATGTTCATTCCAAATCACTGCACCGCAAAGTTTATTTTTAGACTTGATCAGTTTATTAGATTTGCCGAGGAACATAGGAAACAACCTAGAGGTAGGTTCTACTATCCATGTAGGCATTGCTGTAACAATTTGAAAGTCAGCACTGGTGACAAAATCAAAGTCATATCATGTGCAATGGGATTGTACAAGGCTAATACAGAATGGCACTGGTATGGAGATATTTCAAACCTAAAACCAGTGGATGTCGATATCAGTGCTTGTGTGGAAGAAGAAATTGCCTCTGATGACATAGACGTGAACGAATCAGTTCCAGTAGACATCGTTGATGCGATGCTGGATAGTTTTGGGGTAGAGCACACTGATCCACCTCCCATGTTTAGAAACATTGTGCATGATGCTGAGAGACCATTATACACAGGTTGTACTAAGTTTACGAAGCTTAGCACTATGTTGATATTGTATAAGATGAAAGCTAACAATAGATGGAGCGACAAAAGCTTCACGTCATTGTTGTCTTTGTTGAAAGAAATTCTTCCTGAAGGAAACGAGTTGCCAATCTCAACATACCTGTTACAGAAATTGTTGTGCCCAATGGGAATGGATGATAAGAAGATACGTGCATGCTCAAATGATTGTGTATTATTTCAAAAGGACTATGTGGATTTGAAATATTGTCTAAAATGTGGTGCGTCAAGGTATAAAATGACAACTTTGGAGGAATCCAAAACTGGTTCTCTTGCCAAGGTGATGTGGTATCTACCTATAATATCATGATTTCAACACTTGTTTGGCAATCTGATAGATGCAAAGAATTTTAGGTGGCATGCAGATGTTAAGAAAAATATTGATGGGATCCTACGACATGCGTCTGATTACCCACAGTGGAAGAAGATTGATTTATTATACCCTAAATTTGGTGAAGAAGTCAAGAATCTATGACTTGGGCTTTGTACAGATGGGATGAATTTGTACGGAACATTGAGCAACCAACATAGCACTTGGTCTGTTATGCTTGTTATATACAATCTACCTCCCTGGTTGTGTATGAAAAATAAGTACGTTATGCTTGCTGTTGATATCGGGCCCTAAACAACCTGGAAATGATATTGACATTTATCTTGAATCTTTGATTGATGACTTAAAGAAACTTTGGGGTGAAGGTGTGATGACCTATGATGCTTCACGAAGAGAGACATTTTGTTTGCACGCTATGTTGTTTTGCATTGTTAATGACTTTCCAACATATGTGAATTTGTCTGGATATAGTGTCAAAGGATCTAAAGTGTGTCCTATATGTGAAGAGAACACTGATTCAATAAGACTAAAACATGGTGGCAAGACTATATATCTTGGTCATTAGAGGTTTCTTCTAAAATTCCATCCATACCATAGGTTGTGCAAAGCGTTCAATGGACAGAATGAGGAACAGAGTGCACCTAAACCTATAACTGGGGAGGTTGTTTATGAAAGTGTAAAAGACTTTCTCAATGAATTTGGAAAGAGTTCACGAAGTGAAAAATATTTATTCAAGAAGAAGTCAATATTTTGGGATCTTCCTTATTGGAGTTCTTTGGCAGTCAAGCATTGTATCGATGTCATGCACGTTGAGAAAAATGTATGTGATAGCGTTATTGGTACTCTATTGAATATACTAGGTAAGACTAAATATGGGATAAAATCTAGAATGGACCTACGTGAAAAGGGAATGAGGACAAAAAAAACAGAAGTAGTTAGTAGCGATTGGAGAACATACTTACCTCCTACTTGTTACACGTTGTCTAGAAAGAAGAAGAAAGCTTTTTGCGATTGCTTGGGAAATGTTAAGGTTCCACAGGGTTACTCATCCAATATATGTAGATTGGTATCAATGAAAGATCTAAAGTTGTTAGGTCTTAAATATCATGATAGTCACACTCTAATGCAATAAATGTTTCCCATGGAAATTTGATCTATACTACCGAAGCATGTAAGGTTTGCAATCACCAGACTTTGTTTCTTTTTCAACAGTCAGTGTAGTAAAGTTATTGATCCTGAGACTCTCGATAAGTTGCAAAGAGAAGTGGTTGTTACCCTATGTCAACTTGAGATGTATTTTCCTCCTTTGTTCTTTGATATCATGGTACGTCTTGTTGTCGACTTGACTAGGGAATTAAAAATGTTGGGACCAATTTTCTTGCATTGGATGTATCCTTTTAAATGATACATGAGCATTTATAAAGGTGATGTTTGAAACCGTTATCGGCCTGAAGGGTGTATTATTGAGGGTTATGTGGTGAGAGAGGTTATGGATTTTTGCAATGACTTTCTGAGTGGTATTCACGCTCCTATTAATGACAAGAGTATTGAGGAGTATTCTGGCAAAAATATTTTGGGATCACAGATGAAAGTAATCAACTATGAGCTGTTGGAACAAGCTCACTTGTATATTTTACACAACATCGACAAAGTGAGTGTTTATATTGAGAAACATACCAATTTCATCAAGAAATAATATCCTCGAGCGAATTCAATGTGGCTTGCTAGAGAGCATAACAAGACATTTATTAAGTGGTTTGAATATAAAGTCTTACATCAACTATCTCAAACACCAAATAATCTTGCTAAAAATATCAAATGCCTCACCTTTAAAATAAAATTGAATGTTATGTCTTATGAAGGGTTTGACATAAATGGGTTCTCATATTACTCAAAGTGTCAAGATGATAAGAGCGTCATCCAAAACAGTGGGGTCACCCTTCAAGCATCTTCATTGTTTTTTGCAAGTGCAAAGGATAAGAGTCCATGAGAAGCTAAAATGTCATATTACAATGTCATTGAAGACAATGTGAGTTTGACTACATAGACTTCATAATTCCACTCTTTAAATGTAATTGGGTTGATAACACTAAAGGAGTTATAGTGGATGAATTGGGTTTCACATTAGTGAACTTTGAAAAGATTGGCGAGGAGAATGAACCATTCATATTGGCATCACAAGTGAAACAAGTATTTTATATCGATTATCCTACAGATGATAAATGGTCAGTTGTTCTTCATGGTAAAAGACAGTTCATTGAAGATCCTATAGATGAAGAAGAGTATTATGATAAGCATGATGACTCGAGTCCATTCTCAGTTGGATTGCCAACACCACCAAATATTGAAGCTAACGATGACTTGTATGTAAACAGAGATCACACCGAAGGAATGTTAATTGATAAAAGATTGTAGTATTAGAGGCATGTTTTTTTATATGTTTTATTTTTCTAAATGTGAACTTTACAATGTTTTATTATCTTCTAGTTATGTATAAATGTTAAATGTGTGATATTTTAATGACACTTTCATATGGCTGAGCATGAGTATGATGACTGTGATGATTACCGTGAGGGTGAGGATATCAATTTGGTGCCTCACAATGTAAGTTTTAAAATATATCCTATATTTCTATCTATATGTCCATTTATAAGTTATATCTTGTAAGTGTGTTTTTTGTCAAATTTTAGGTTGATGATGTACCCCCTGAAGAACTTGGAGCACTTGATGAGCAACATAAAAAATTGAAAAAGTGAGGGGCATCACAATGATGAACAAGTTACTACAACAAAGGGGCAATGGACCCAAACTGGTTGTGGATTTTGATCATGTAGGAAATCCAGTTGGAGTGTACCGCAACTCGTTTATTTCATATCTTGGGGTTCTTAATTGTGGCCATTGTAGTCCTAATGTAGAATCTTGGCATAAAGTTACTAAGGGGAAGAAAGACTTAGTATGGAAGAAACTATGCGTGAGCTATTATTATTTGCAATTCTATTTTGCATATTACTAATTTTTAGGATATTAGTTAATATATGAAATTTTGCAGAGTATATTTGAACTGGATGAAAGTTTGCATTGTAAATGTGTGATGCAGTGCTGTGGGAGGGTCCTAAGGAACTATAGGAAAAATATCACCCGAGATTACATACGAGATGCTGAGAAGAGGAAGAATTCAACCAATGAGCAATGGAACTACTTGGACCCCAATGACTGGGAGGAGTTTGTTGCCAAAAGAAAAACTGATGAATTCAAGGTATTAAGTGCCACTCCCAATTTAATTAATATCCATTCTTATGTATTCACTTATTCAAGGTTGACCTTTAGTGTTACTAACCAAATCAATTCTCTTACTAATAAGGCTATCATCGATGCTCAAAGAGCAAGGCGTGCACTAAATGTGCTTGGCCACACAATGGGTCCAAAAGGCTATGCAAGCATTCACCAAAGACTATAGGCTGCTACTGTTGCTGAGTCTGATGCTACTCAGGAGACTGGGGAGTCCTCTACTATTACTCCCGCACCTCTGCCTCACCATGTTGTGTGGATAGATGGGAGGAAAAACAAGATAGGAGATATAACCAAACCCACAACTATTGAGGCGGCTACAAAAATGGTAAAATTCAACTCTCAGAGCAATTGATATTGATTATTGTTATATTTACTTACCAATTTCTATTGATGGTGATTAGCAGGAGCTGCACGAGCAAAGGAAGCAAGGCAAGTTCATCCCTGAGGGAACAAGGGATGAATTGACAGTTGCTCTTGGTAACCCAAAGCACCCTGGACGTGTTAGGGGTGTAGGCATTGGTGTGGGAATAAAAGCGTTCTTTGGGCCGTCACAGTGCAAACATATCCCAAAAGTGGGATTTTCAAAAGATGAGGTAACCTATTCTTTTTTTAGATTGTTAGTTCAAAAGGGAATTCAATAATCAAAAGCTAGTGTTTCTTTTGTCCATGTATAGGTAGATGAGTTAATTGATAGGAGAGTTGAGGAAACACTTGATAAGAGACTCCATGAAGCAATGAGCAAGTGGCAGGTGTCTCAGACTGCCACTCAGACAGTACCTATGGCGTGCCGCTCTTCTCGTACTGTAGAGGTGGTTGGGAGTAACCATGTAGACCGACCACCTTGTACGTCCACTATAAGTATTTTTACGACATAGTAGCTAGTCTCTTCAAGATGATATATTTATGTATATAACATACTTTAGGTAAATTTGTAGGGGTTGAAGTCATGCCGTCTAAAAAGTAAAGAATTTATTGCTGCAGAGGTCGAGGCTTACTGTGGCGACCGCCTTGCGAAAACATCATTAACTAAGGCGGAAGTGAATTATTTGCAGCGGATTACTGAAAACCACGGAAAATTTAAAACTTTTTCAAGAGATCCATTCACAGGAAAACTCTTTAACCAAGAACCAAAGTATTTCAAATTCATCTTGGTTCACAAGTATACAACATGTACCATTCCTTCTCAAAGATTACAACATCAACTATCTTCTAAACATTATATACAGACAATATACGAATCTCAAGGCATCAAGCCAAAACCTCATATTGATTCATAAGACACTGACTAAAAATTCCGAGGACCTAAGAGTACAGAGATGACACATAGGACTACTATCTGTATGACTAGACAGGCAATATCTCCACCTAAGATCTTATTGTTTTCACTGTTGTTGTTGTTGCTATTGCTCTTTCCTTGTTCTAGGATTTCTACTTTGCCTCCCATGCATACCTAAAAATGTTTCCCACGGGGGTGAGACAATTGAAAATTGCCCCAGCGAGAGATATAACTCTCCGCCAAAAACATTGTTATTGCAGTTTATTAAATTAAAACTGAGCAGGGGTTATTTTTACATTATCAGGTAGAGTTATTCATCATAGAACAGAATAAGATAATCTCCATTCTCAAGGAGTTCATTGCATCTACCCATGGTAGATAAGTAATTCATCTGTCTACCTTGCAGAGAATATAAAGAAACATAATTAACATTTAACTACTAAGTAATGCACAAAGAAATGCAACATCAGCCAATGAATCTTCGTATTCAATCCTTAAGCAAATATGCCATACAACCGATTACATTTTGCAATCACACTTATGCTCTGAGGTGATGAGATATACCGCTCATACTCCAACCGACCATTACAAAATCGCCTCGGTACCATACATAGGTCATCAAAAGAGCCGAATTCTTATGACCTCATCTGTCTCGGTCAGTACGAGACCACATGCAGGACATCTCATGTCTCTGCTAACTAGCTAGCTAGGGTATTCTGGCACCTTCTCTATAGAGTTACAGCGTCAACTGCACTCTCATCGCCAATCGAGAGATTTCTTGTTTATCTCCTCGATCCGACATTAAGTATCATTGGGAGATTCGTGATACATCCATCCCGACATATTCATGAAGGATTGAGAGGTTTCTTGTTTACCTTCCAACAATCTCTTCAAGAGGACGTAAGGATATTTTCGCCCATTTACCCCCACATATTCAAAATATGTGCTCTAGGTTTTGCCGCGAGCACCCATTTCACCATCACCTATTCCTGACGATGATGGATCTATGGTTAGAGCACTACATGAATAGATTTCACTTGATTTATTAAGTACATTCTCATATTCTTTTAGCATCAGCCAAGTTCTCAAACATAACTTATTACTACAATGCTATAATGAGACATGTACTACTTTTATCAGATATTTATCAGTCTTTCCAATACCCTGGGAACTCAGTCCCTCATTTCAATACTGGGAATTCTCATCCCTTCACATTCTCATCACCATAATCATATGGTTATGGGTATTCAAACCCTTAACTCATCATTGAGCATTATTATACCTTTTTCAGGTAACTATCACCTTCAGGTCATCTGACCAAGGCATTCATGATACTTGTTACACAAGCATCACACCTGGCTCACAAGGCCATGAAATATCTTGTCACCTCTCACTAGGTAACAACTTACTCATGTGACTCATAAAAGTCCATGCATATTGCTTCTTTTACTTAGCAACCACAACATTAAGGCACATAATGCGAATCAACATTTATTATATAAATGTCACAGCTCAAACTAGCTATATACATCACCTCATAATATCTGTATGGTTATTAGGCATGATAACAGCCATACAAGATATTCATCACATCATGTGATGCAATAGTAACACCATTATTCCTCTACCAGGAATTAGCGTTTACTATCAAATAGGGCTTTTCATTCCCTTTACCCAAAGTAGGTTTAGGGTTCCCCATTTCTCATTAATAAAGATTTCATGATCTCATTATCTATCCAACCCTTAATACATTATTCCATACCTCTGGGGCATTCAAGGATATCATATTTGATTATTCTTAGAACATTACTTTCATCATATAGCATTAATGATCATCAATTCAAGGTATGAGTTCATTTCTCATCCTCATCATGGTACGATTATATCATAAACATCATTTGGGCTTAACCCCATTCTCAAGGTACATTAATTAACACTCAACAAGGTGCAACAACTCATTACATTTCATTGTAATAGTTACATAACACACTTCATATGTTTCTGAAATGAGGGACTGAGTCCCCGGATTTTGGCTTCTCCAAACCCTATTGGAAATGAGAGGTCAGAGTCCGAGAATATCATCCAATCATATCAGAAAGCGATGCGGAAGCATAATACGCATACATGAACATACAACCATAACATTCTCAACATTCAACATGTAAATTTATACAAATGAATTATTACAACATGATTTGCAGTTACATATTGAATGAAAATTCTACAAGTCTAAACATGTATGCTAACAGGATCTTAGACAATAGGTACAACCTATACAACTTGCTCACATCTTATTCTTTATATCCCATTCTAGCTCTGGACCTAGAATATACGAGAAACAAAAACATCAACAAAAGTTGGTATGTGGAATTAAAAAGCTATACTATGCTGGCATATAAAATACTCGAAATTGAAGAAAGAGAAAGAAAACATTATTTAAAGGCATAAAAATCAGGTAATCCCAAGTTATTAATCATATTTCAATGGACATGTATTACTATGGTGGACTTAGCACAAACATAAATATTGGGCCCTATCCCTGCGTACCTTGTACCATTAGGGATCTCCCCGCGTACCTTGTACCATTAGGGAGGTGCTAGTCAACATTAATACTTTCCCTCTCAAATAGGGAGATTAATGAACCATCAGTAACTACATTCCATTTTATTTCTTTAGTGTTCTTATTGTTCAAGGCGGAAATGACAATACATATAGATCTACATCCAACAATGTATTTCAAGTACAAACAAACAAGTACATATATTTATCATCCAACAAATCTAGTCATATAATTATATCCACGTACCTGAGTTCAGAGATTCATACTTATATTTTGGATCATCTACATCTCTGGTCATCACCTGATCAAAACAAGACTGTATACTATCATCAAGTTCTTATCATCTTACATCTCATCTTAACCCTAATCGTATCCATTTTAGGGTTTTCTTAACTCATTAGCATATTCTCATCATTACTTGCATTATTGTCTTATATTTATCTTACTGACGTCATTTTCCAGATTATGATCCATTATCTGAATATTAGGTTCCATATTCTATTTTTTTGTGCACATATTAACCCTAGGTTACATCATTAACCTAAATTAGGGTTTTAAACCATGTATTAATATTCATCTTCATATAACATGGATTTTGTTCATCTTTATGATCTCATAATTAAAACTGAGGTTCAATATACTGATATAAGCTTACTCTGTGAATTTCATCATTTATTGACCATGTATGCATTTATTGCATTTTATTTAGCCTTATTAGCCCTAATTAGACATATAGAGAAAATTACACAATTTCGTGCATCAACATGATCATTACTGACATCAGGTGAACTATAAACATGATTATAGACTTACATACATTTTTCTATAATTTTATGTCATTATTTGATATTTATTACTCATGAACTAAACATTTTACAACTAATAATATATCACTGATATTAGTGCATCAAAATCCTGATATTATGATTTTATATTATTCTACACATTTTTCTGAGAATTTCAGTATATTATATGAAATTTTTGGATAAACGAGCTAATTTCTACGATTTATGCAAGATCTGATATTAATTGGATTTCCTACCTTTTTGGGTCAATCAGATGGAGCCACGTGGCTCTGAGAGGGCGCCTCCTTTGCTTTCTTCTACTGGCTGGTTCACCCGATCTAGATCCAGGGTAGGATCCACGGACCCGACGGTCCATGTACCCGAGCGGTCCGCCCCCTTTCGTTCTCGCTCACGGGTCTCCCCTGTTTCCTCTGTGAAACAGAGCCCCGCCCAAACGGCTGCGATCTGCCGTGTCCCAGTTCGTGCGAGACCCCAGCAGATCTCGGTCCACTCTCCCTCTCTCGCACGAGCCCACGATCTCCTCACGATGGTTCTGCTCGAAGCAGGATGCGTGCATCGTGCTCTGCCGGATCGGCGCCGCCGTGGGGTTCTACCCCAGCTTCGATGTAGCCGCGAGCCCCATCTGTGTCATGCCGCCGCCGCCGAGGGGAAGATCTCCTTCGTCTAGACTGTGATGTGCAATTCCTTGAACATGCTGCTCTTCCTCCTTTCTGCTTCAGCGTGTTTTCACCATGTATGGGCTGATGACGCTGTTCTCTGCTTGAACAGGCTCCGCCGGTACTCCTCGTCCACTGACGATGGATCCCCCACCTGCAACTCCTTGTTGGTTTGGCAGGACCTCAACGTGGCTTGCTCCTGACTAAGTCTCTCTTGTCGCTGATCAGGGGTTCCATCACCACCGAGGTGATGAAGGGATGTCAGAATCCATATCAGGGTCGGCTACTGTTCTCATTGATGAGGAAAGGAGGAGGACGTCATGCTAGAAGACAAAGGTCTAGGTGTTCAAGTACAGAATCCCCCTGGCAGCCTCACCAAACCTATCCCTACTGTGATGCACCCTACTGATCCGTCAAGAGGCCAGGAATTCATGGGGTATCAGGCTGAGTGCTATAACTGGGATAAAGCTGGTTCTATTTTCCTACTCCCTACGCTGGAGGATATTTCTCCATGGAGGTTTCTTAGATCCAAAAAAGTCGACAATCACAACTAATCTAGCCAAGCCTCTACTGACCAAGTACCACGAGAGCCACCTCACCATGGATTACACCGTAACTCTAGCTATCCTTCTAATTAATGAGTATATAACTTGTAAAATACCAATATAAAGGAAACATAGATCGAGGATGGTTCTCCTATGAACTGAGCTAGTAATCAACTACCAAATCTAGTGATCAAAATAGCGTACTCAAATAAATACTCCCAAGTATGCTTAGTTCCCAATGTATAACACTATCAACAAAGTACTTGACTTTCATTAAGATTTGGGAATCCATATTTTCATATTGACATTTACCCTAATAAAATACATCTAAATGCCAAATATATATATATAACCTCATATAATTTCATTTGTTTGCATGAATACTCAAACTGATGAATACCAACACACACCATGATTGAATTCAATCAGTAGTCATCATCATCAACTATATCTTTAATCATGTTTTTCGGGTGAAAAAAATATTACTATTAGAATAACAAGATCCTCAAATTGAGTTCAACCATATACAAGCATCCTTGGTTGCAAAGGATATCAAAATCCTAAAATCAAGGTCATCACATTCACCCCACCTTATTTGGAATTTCGTCCTCGAAATTCAACTAATCTCATCCTTAAGAGGCTATTTTGGGGTTGAACCTCATATACATCATTATTTCTTAGGTTCTAAGACCACCATAGTTGCATACCCTCTAATTTCTCAGCTTAGGCTCTAGAGGTTCTTGGGTGTGTCCACCCCACCTTATATATGTGGAAGCATCACTTACTTTCTTAGCCATAACGTGACATGATGATATCTTAGGATTACATCACCCCTAAGGGTACATGTTTTGTTCATACTTTTATTGTTCAGGAGGAATTCGTTTATATGCCATGATGTTCATATCATTCAAATCTAACATCATTAATATATTTTATGATCAACATGTTACAATGAATTCAACATTAGAGGAGATTTATCTTCGTCCTTGATATTAGGATTTTTCTACATAAAAAGGGCTTACGTAACATGCTTGACCATTAGGGTTTCACCCTATGGTGTGATATTCATACTCAACTTAGAAGCATACATTGAGAAGAATCAAAGTTATGAACTATATTTCTGATCATATATCCTATGATCCAAAAATATCTTTATATCAAGTTCATGAGTTCAAACTTTTATGTCTTGCATGTATTATGTGAAGGGAAAAAAAAAGAATATACTAAGTTTATCCCATGATCTCAGCATCATATATTTCATGTTTCACATGAAGGGGAAGAGAATATTTTAAAGTCAAACTTATCATGATTTCAATCTTGGGTACTACATGTATGATATAGGGGGAAAATATAGAATAGGTCAAGCTTATACGAGTGACTCCTCATATATAAATCATATATATAGCTCAAGTGAGGTTTCTATCATCATATATTAAGAAAGAGAAGAAGAAGAGAGAACATGTATTTTGAGTATCTTTTGCACAAAGCATCATACTCTCATAACTAAAGTTCATATATTACCTCACTTGCAACTAATGATGAGATTCACAAAATATGTCACTCTAGCTAGGACCTAACTCAACCAAAGGATTGGCTTTATCGTATGGGTCATCTACCCATCCTTTTCTTTTACCCAATTCTCATATATAGATTTGAATCATGCATAAGGACACAACTCATCTACTCAGGAGTAACCCAGCTTAAGACACATTATATCCCATATATCTCATATTTTCATATATTGTAGGGTAGGTCCTATGACCCTCTCCTTGTGGGTCTCACTCTCTCTGGAGTTCACCATGTATCTTGTCCTAACACTGGAGGTCCTCCTTTGTAAAAGAGCTTGAGGCACATGCATATTCAACTGTATCTTAACTTAGCTCATCTTAAGTAAGAAAAAGGAATGTACTTTCGTCATCAAGATTTTGCATAAATTCTACAAAATTGGATTCAACAAGTATGCAACTTAAACCTTATAAGGAAACTTATACCATCATAGATCAAACTTAGATAAGATTTCACATGCTTATTTCAACTATCATTCTATCATCTACTCTATGTATCACATATCTTGATAAGGCTCTAGACATCTAATCTAGACTACTCTCTCTCTTCTAGACTGATGTCACTCCCTTTCACTTAGGTTGCATGAACACTAACTACTCTCCAGTGTGAGGGACACATTTTTATATTTACATATATATAATAAAATATTATATAGTTTTTCTCCGAGAAAGAAGACGTCAGAGAAAACTGTCGAGGCTCGATCCGATTGGAAAACAAAACCAAATCAGCAAAACCGAGTGTCCCACACACAGTAGATAGTCTAGTGTCATGTAACCTAGTGAAATGGTAAGAATGAGATGTAGACTAGTGTAGCTAACCAATACATATGAGCTCTATATGGAAAGGGTTTCTCACACTTGTCTAAACCTAGTTCTCGAACATCTAGGTTCTAACTTAGAGGCTAAGTCAAACCTTATTCCTATATAACAACTTACTAAGTTTCTAAGGTTTAATGTGAAAGGTGAGATTTAGGTTTAATGTTTCATGGTGAGCTATTGTTAGGTGTAGCTATTGTTCATGCTCTAATACCAATTGTGACGTCCCCGAATTTTGGCTTCTCCAAACCCTATTGGGAATGAGAGGTCAGAGTCTGAGAATATCATCCAATCATATCAGAAAGCGATGCGGAAGCATAATACACATACATGAACATACAACCATAACATTCTCAACATTCAACATGTAAATTTATACAAATGAATTATTACAACATGATTTGCAGTTACATATTGAATGAAAATTCTACAAGTCTAAACATGTATGCTAACAGGATCTTAGATAATAGGTACAACCTGTACAACTTGCTCACATCTTATTCTTTATATCCCATTCTAGCTCTGGACCTAGAAAATACGAGAAACAAAAACATCAACAAAAGTTGGTACGTGGAATTAAAGAGCTATACTATGTTGGCATATAAAATACTCAAAATTGAAGAAAGAGAAAGAAAACATTATTTAAAGGCAGAAAAATCAGGTAATCCCAAGTTATTAATCATATTTCAATGGACATGTATTACTATGGTGGACTTAGCACAAACATAAATATTGGGCCCTATCCCTGCGTACCTTGTACCATTAGGGATCTCCCCGCGTACCTTGTACCATTATGGAGGTGCTAGTCAACATTAATACTTTCCCTCTCAAATAGGGAGATTAATGAACCATCAGTAACTACATTCCATTTTATTTCTTTAGTGTTCTTATTGTTCAAGGCGGAAATGACAATACATATAGATCTATATCCAACAATGTATTTCAAGTACAAACAAACAAGTACATATATTTAACATCCAGCAAATCTAGTCATATAATTATATCCACGTACCTGAGTTCAGAGATTCATACTTATATTCTGGATCATCTACATCTCTGGTCATCACCTGATCAAAACAAGACCATATACTATCATCAGGTTCTTATCATCTTACATCTCATCTTAACCCTAATCGTATCCATTTTAGGGTTTTCTTAACTCATTAGGATATTCTCACCATTACTTGCATTATTGTCTTATATTTATCTTACTGACGTCATTTTCCAGATTATGATCCATTATTTGAATATTAGGTTCCATATTCTATTTTTTTGTGCACATATTAACCCTAGGTTACATCATTAACCTAAATTAGGGTTTTAAACCATGTATTAATATTCATCTTCATATAACATGGATTTTGTTCATCTTTATGATCTCATAATTAAAACTGAGGTTCAATATACTGATATAAGATTACTCTGTGAATTTCATCATTTATTGACCATGTATGCATTTATTGCATTTTATTTAGCCTTATTAGCCCTAATTAGACATATAGAGAAAATTACACAATTTCGTGCATCAACATGATCATTACTGACATCAGGTGAACTATAAACATGATTATAGACTTACATACATTTTTCTATAATTTTATGTCATTATTTGATATTTATTACTCATGAACTAAGCATTTACAACTAATAAGATATCACTGATATTAGTGCATCAAAAGCCTGATATTATGATTTTATATTGTTCTACACATTTTTCTGAGAATTTCAGTATATTATATGAAATTTTTGGATAAACGAGCTAATTTCTACGATTTATGCAAGATCTGATATTAATTGGATTTCCTACCTTTTTGGGTCAATCAGATGGAGCCACGTGGCTCTGAGAGGGCGCCTCCTTTGCTTTCTTCTGCTGGCTGGTTCACCCGATCTAGATCCAGGGTAGGATACACGGACCCGACGGTCCATGTACCCGAGCGGTTCGCCCCCTTTCGTTCTCGCTCACGGGTCTCCCCTGTTTCCTCTGTGAAATAGAGCCCCGCCCAAACGGCTGCGATCTGCCGTGTCCCAGTCCGTGCGAGACCCCAGCAGATCTCGGTCCACTCTCCCTCTCTCGCATGAGCCCACGATCTCCTCGCGATGGTTCTGCTCGAAGCTGGATGCGTGCATCGTGCTCTGCTGGATCGGCGCCGTCGTGGGGTTCTACCCCAACTTCGATGTAGCCGCGAGCCCCATCTGTGTCATGCCGCCACCGCCGAGGGGAAGATCTCCTTCGTCTAGACTGTGATGTGCAATTCCTTGAACATGCTGCTCTTCCTCCTTTCTGCTTCAGCGTGTTTTCACCATGTATGGACTGATGACGCTGTTCTCTGCTTGAACAGGCTCCGCCGGTACTCCTCATCCACTGACGATGGATCCCCCACCTGCAACTCCTTGTTGGTTTGGCAGGACCTCAGCGTGGCTTGCTCCTGACTAAGACTCTCTTGTCGCCGATCAGGGGTTCCATCACCACCAAGGTGATGAAGGGATGTCAGAATCCATATCAGGGTCAGCTACTGTTCTCATTGATGAGGAAAGGAGGAGGACGTCAAGCTAGAAGACAAAGGTCTAGGTGTTCAAGTACAGAATCCCCCTGGCAGCCTCACCAAACCTCTCCCTACTGTGATGCACCCTACTGATCCGTCAAGAGGCCAGGAATTCATGGGGTATCAGGCTGAGTGCTATAAATGGGATAAAGCTGGTTCTATTTTCCTACTCCCTACGCTGGAGGATATTTCTCCATGGAGGTTTCTTAGATCCGAAAAAGTCGACAATCACAACTAATCTAGCCAAGCCTCTACTGACCAAGTACCACGAGAGCCACCTCACCATGGATTACACCGTAACTCTAGCTATCCTTCTAATTAATGAGTATATAACTTGTAAAATACAAATATAAAGGAAACATAGATCGAGGATGGTTCTCCTATGAACTGAGCTAGTAATCAACTACCAAATCTAGTGATCAAAATAACGTACTCAAATAAATACTCCCAAGTATGCTTAGTTCCCAATGTATAACACTATCAACAAAGTACTTGAATTTCATTAAGATTTGGGAATCCATATTTTCACATTGACATTTACCCTAATAAAATACATCTAAATGCCAAATATATATATATAACCTCATATAATTTCATTTGTTTGCATGAATACTCAAACTGATGAATACCAACACACACCATGATTGAATTCAATCAGTAGTCATCATCATCAACTATATCTTTAATCATGTTTTTCGGGTGAAAAAAAAATTACTATTAGAATAACAAGATCCTCAAATTGAGTTCAACCATATACAAGCATCCTTGGTCGCAAAGGATATCAAAATCCTAAAATCAAGGTCATCACAGGATTAAATCTTGATTATTTTAATATCAAGATTCTCTCTCCTCCATCTTAATTCAAATGAGAAGTCCCTCTCATTTTATTTGCTCTACATGATGCCAAGAAACATTAGGGACTTTATTGAAGTGGTAAATTGCATATTGAACCCTTGGTTTTGGGTAACTTGCACATTACTCCAAAACTAGGTTTTTATGCACAAACATTGCTGTATCAGCTCTTTCTTAGTGTTCAGGCTTCCATAAGCCATACCTCAACATCATTTTCACTCTCATGATGCTTCAACAAATGAGGAACATATTATCATGCACAATTGCACTAAAACCCCTCAACTTGGGTAATTTGCACTTTAGTCCAATACAAACAAAACATTGATTTCAACAATGTTCAAAAAGGACTAGAATTGCAACATAAGTTCCTCTTGAGGCATAATTACTTTTCATAAGATGAGATTAAGCATTTAATCACATTTCTTAATCAAAACACCTAGGGTTAAAGTATAACCCAGGTCAGGGTTGTTACATTTACCCACCCCTTTTAGAGGACATGTTTCATGGCACTCCAGTACCAGATGGTACAGTTTGTGTGAACCCGATACTTGTACTCCACCATTGGGGGCATCATCCATTGCCATATGCCCACCTAGATTTTGAAACGCTTGGTGAAGCATAAGGCAGAGTGATATTTTGGCCCAAAACGGATGTCATCTATAGTGATATTGTATGGTAAATTTACATTACGTTAATTCGTTAGAGTGCATATATGAGCTAGTCAATTGATCTGAAATTAGGTCAAAAGGAAGAAACCCGCTACAACTCGACCTCAACCTCCACCTCCTCCTGAAGTACCTAGTTGGCTTCCAAGGGACCTATATGACTCGTTAGGTCCTAATTTTAAGGGTATGGCAGTATGGATAGGCGAACATAACCCAAATTTTCCTATAAATGGTACTATTCCGGTGGATGTTGTAGGCGAATCATACGATAACAATCCATTTATACAAGATATTTTGGAGTTGTTTCATTATGATTGGATGAATACATCTATGATAGAGCTATGGATATGGTGAGATCTTATTTATATATCTATATACCTTGTTTTATATACGGTGATCTGATTTCTTATATATCAATGCATACGTAATACATGTTTTGCAGCCACTTACACGATCTATAAAGATTTTTCATTTCCCCATGTGGGATTTCAAATTCCATCTTTGATCAATCGTGTATATAAAGAGCCTTCATTAGTTACCTCATATTGCTCTGCTACTTTTAAATATTTTGGTAAAAAAAAGAAGACGGGGATAATATCTCCATTCAATGTTAAGTTTACTTTGCTTATAATTTGGACTTAAGAAAATTACATTTTATTGTGGATTTTGAGTTATTAATTTTTAACTTTCTTACCTCTAGTGCTAAGCATTGGGAGTTACTGGTTATTGTCCCTAAGACGTGGACTGTTTATTATCTAGATCGTTCGGGGAAGGAATTAGACCCATTATATGGACACCAAATTAAAAGGTCATTATTCACGTGAGAAATCCTTCATATTTTATATCCGTTAACATCTATTATTATATTATTATTTAATAATACAATTTAATGTGTTACATTAACATGTAGGGCTTTAAGAGCGTTCAAAAAGCTGGGGGAAACATGTCCAAGACAAAGAAACCGTTACTTTGGGAGAATGTGAAAGTAACTTCCTGACTCCAATGTATATATTATTTATGTGAACTATGCTTGTTTGTATTTGTTAACATTTTGTATGTATCAGTTTATAATGTGCTACACAAGACAATAGATGGGCATGTACATACTACGTGATGCGATATATGGACCTAATTATCAAACAAACTGCAATTGAAATTGATAGCATACAACATGTATTATATATAGTCTCATTAGATAATATAAAATATATCAATCTTATTATATATTATAAATTTTATATATATGCCATTCTCTTTGTCGGTGTTTAAAACCAGTAACTTCACTATAGGTGAAAAGTTATTAAATGTACATACTCCCTATATAATGGAAGAATTAGATGATGTAAGAGAACAATGGGAAAAAGCCTTACAAGTAGTGGGAATTTTTTATTATAATTGGAATATTGATGGCGATGATGAAAATGATAATGATAAAGAATGATATTTCTAAACGTTGTTGTCATAATTATTTTTGTATTTGTTGACATGTTAAACTTTGAAAGACACGCTTACATATGCATGTCTGAATGAATTTTTTTGAATTGCCTTATCTATACATATGTGTGAATGTGAAGATGAATACATGAATGTTTCTACATGTGTCTAAATGTGAAAAGAGATGAAATGAATGGAACTGAAGATTGCTACATGTGTGTGAATATGAAATAAAAACTATAGGTGTCTACATGTGTGTAATGAATCATATATATGAATTAAATGTGCTTATACATGTGTGTGAATCACATGATATAATTGTTGTCCATCCTTGTTAATTTTGTAGGTTTGTGGTATGATGTTGGATGAAATCAATGGATGATGTAAACCTATAGTTCAGAACTAAACTACAGGTTCTACATCCTGTTGATCAGCTGGACAGCAGGCCTGCAAGCTGATAAGAAGAAAAAAAATCAAACATAGTCATCGGTTAACAAAAGAAACCGACAACAAAAACTTAACTCATCGGTTATTAATTGATAAGTGACGCCTTTATAGCTATGGTGTTGGTTACTATTTGGTTAACTTAAAAACGATCAATAATTTTGGTCAACGGAGTCGGTTTCTTGTTACTAACCGACACCTATGGTCTAACCTGGGGCCAATTTTTTTTTCTTTCTAGGATGGGATGTGGCATCGGTTATGACTTGATAACCCACACCTATGGTTCCCCTATTGGTACGTTTTTTGTGTTTGCAATCGGGGGACTGCTTTGTGTCGTCGGTTATGAAACTGACGCTAAACACGACTACATTTAGTGTCACCCACGTGGTTGTCGCTTGGAAACTGACTTCTAAAGTCATATTTAATTGACACTAAAGGTGATATATGTACTAGTGATCAGTCGATCAAGATGATTGGTCAGCTGACCAACTGGCCTCTAAAAGTTGTGTTGCTACTGAATTTAGGGAGGCATTTGGAAGTTGTTTTGGTTAGATGGTCAGTGTGACCAATAAAGCTACTGATCTTGAGAATAAATTCCTAATCAATTGAACAATGGAGTAGATTGGCCACTCCGAATCTTGCTTGTGAGGTATCTTGGACTGGTTAGGTTGATCAACTAACCGATGAACCCAGTTGCCCAATTAGTTTAACTATTTTTTGCTAAATAGCTATGTGTTTCCTTCTAAACTTTATAACTTGAATTATAGGATTGGGGAAGTATGATGACATGCTCTCAAGCTGATCTGTTCTTTTTATCTATATGAGAGTGAGAAATCTTAACAAAATCCTAATTGTTTAACAACAATAGCTAAACAACAAACTAACCAAGAAAACTAATAGAATTAAGAAAACTATGCTAGAAAGCATAATCAAGTGTGTTGAATATGCATTCACCTAAATACCATGAACTTGAACATTTTTCATCCTTGAGCAACACCGATTTAAAACAACATGCCCAATATAACCTACTTGTCATCCTCTCTATAGAACACCATTGGATTCCTTATGACGATATATAGCTAAGAAAACATGATTCCTATAATCACAAAATATATCTTCAAATTCCTTATTTTAACTTCACATTCACAAACATGTTTCCATGTCAAAACCTACACAACATAGTCATAACATCATTAATGTGTGAAAGAGTACCACATTTTCTTATGAGCTTTGCAGAAGAACATTTTTCAACTATAAATGGAATGTCTTTTGGTTGATTGATGCCCCTAGGAATAAAGTGTAGTGAATTGGGGTATGGAAGGAAGAATTTTGAAATCTCTCCTCTAGTTGACTCGAGATTGATTTTTTTTAACTATATTGATTTAATTTTGTTCTTTTAGTTGTTCACATTGACATATTTTTATTTTATGTGATGCCCATCTTATATAGGAGGAATATGGAAGAAGTAGAGGGGTGAGAGAGGGGGTGCCACCCCAAACTTGGAGTTTGGATTATTCTTTTTGAATTTTTTTATTACAAATAATGGGGTGAGAATATGGTGGAAAAAGTGTAGGAAAGGTTGAACTTGTACATCTCATTCTTTTGAATTTAGAGCACATGAATAATATATAACAAAACATTCAATTAATCATGTAATTTACAATTTAATGTCATTTCCACACGAATTATGCCAATTCGTAAGAGATACTCTACATTTTATTTCACTCATACCGATATAACTTGCCATCTTTTTTAGGGATCATTGGTGACATGATAGGTTCTAGCATTGACACTTCATGATTCATCATTGAAAAAAGATGCATATTCAAGAGGGTACATTTATGATTGATCCATAAACAAAAGAAAGATGCAAGAATTGAATCTAGACTGACTAGATAACAAACAACTACATACAAGATAATAATTGAAAATTTTATAAAAAATTATAGGGAAATAAAATGCAACACAAGGCTAATACTAGAATGCAACAACGAAGGGAAAAGATAGAGTGGGTGGAGTGGAGACAACCACCCACCCTCGAAACTAAACTTAGAAATTAATTGATCCTTAAGAAAATTGTGGGTCCAAAATGTACCTAATGTCATGTTGGACCAGGGTGGTCGCTACGGCGAGGCGGAGGGGTGGGTTGGTTAGATAAGGCTGAAAATATTTACAAGAATGTCAGTTAGACCTATCCTGATGTCAAACTCTTCTCAAGTGACTGAGGCTCTATGTAGTGGATTCACCAATATCGGGAGGTAGGGGAAGGGTAAGTCTATCATGAATCATAGTCCATGCAATAGGTGTGTGCCAATTTTTTGTCACCTTTGCCAATGTGCCACTGCTTGTTAACCTCTTGCAGCGGGTATATGTGGTAGAGTTGACTATTGTTGCTAGTCTTGTGCAATGTAGGTCTAGAACCCGACAATGTTGTCCATATTTTTTTAGAGCTGGTGAATCCATATGGACCAAATGACCCTACTATGTATGGCATACATCGCCTTGTGCAACGTCTCAAAGATGGTGGAGAAGGTCCACAATCCTCGATGTTCACCTCCATGGAGGGACTATATCTTCTAGAGTCTGGCCTAGGAACTTCACCATCAATAGGGGTATGCTCCCTCATGTAATGTTAGATGTTCATGCTAAAGTCATCATGGTCATAGGCAAGGCTCATTTCAACAAAGTAAGCATTAGTGGGTAGAGAAAGTATGGTGGGGCTGTCTCAAAACATCTAGTAGTAGATGACATCCTCTTTGTCTATCTTGATGAAGGTATAAGACATCAAATACTTGATGTCTACCAAATAACATGGCTTTGTCATCATCATTGGTGTGAATGGGTGATGCATTGATTTTAGTTGCTTTTCACAAGCTATTTTTCCATGCATTGAATGCATATTTATTCATTTTGAGATATGTTACACATTGTTTCTCATTGCTAACCCGTAAATCAACATTGCATAAAATATTGAGTATTTCTAACAAATCATGCTTAATTATCACTTTCAAAATTTGATTTATGTTGTTTTCTTCCTTGTTACAAGTAAATCTAGCATTTATATTATTGTTCGATGCAACCTACACCTATGTCGATGGTATTGGTAGGAGACAAAAGTTTAGTAGGGAATTCCAAAAATATCGGTGCTACGAAGACTTCTCTCAATGCTACCAAGAAAGGAGTTGATGCTACTGAAGCCAGGAGTTAGTGTTACTGACTCACTATACAAAGAGAATCAAAAATCGAGTTTAATTCCCTCGGTGCCACCAACAAGCCAATCAGTGGTACCGACTTCAACACACAAATTACATCAAAACTCATAGAATTCAACTTGGTGCTATTAATATATCTATCGGTAGTAAAAACCTAGTTTCAGGGTTTTGAGTGAGCTAGAATCTCAGTGTCATCGACATCTTGTGGATGCTACCTACTTTATGCGATCAGTGTAGATAGAAAATCACATTCAATCCAACAGATGTGACTTAATGACGCCAAAGCCCCACTTATAACCTAATGGGAGATTAGATAAAGGAGAGTATCACACTTCTATCACGTTAAAATAGATCACAAATCCGGGAAAGGAGGAGACAAAGGAGATATCCATGAATTTGGCACTTCAATCACATCTGGAGGACATATTTGCAGCTAGAATGCTACAAATCAAGGTGTCAACTAGTGGGGATCACCAAGATGACTTCTCTAGGAGTTTTTACATTGGTTTGATGATGTTTATCATAGTTTATTCCTTTTACACTCTTTTTATGATGATATAAATCATGAGGGGCTAAATCCCATCTTCCTTAGGACCCAAGAGTAACTCATTATTGCTTTGTTTTAAATTTTATCTCTATTTTGTTCATTCTAGGTTTCATCACCATAATGAATATAATAGATTGCTAATTACTTCGAGAGAGAGAACGATTAGGGGTTGGAGAAATCATCATTCCACACAACCTATATCAGGCTCTAGGAGAGGGATTACGAATGTGAAAGAATAACCTAGAGATATCATTAATGCACTTTGATAATTCCTAAATCGCTAAACAATTGGGGTTTGTTTAAGTTTAGGTCATGTATTTTGTCGTGGGAGTGGGTAAAACTTTCTATATGTCTTTGATTTAAGGTTAGGGTGAATAACTATGAATGAAATGTAGTTTTAATGAAATGCATACCATACTAAAACCACAACCTGAGGTATCCATTCATTCATGATCACAATCATTAAATTTAGATTTATTTCTTGCTCCTAGTTATAAAACAACAAATCAATCATATTTTCTAGGCCTAGCATATTAGGTTATAGTTAGTAGTAGTCTCTAGAATACATTTCTTTGAGTTTGATACTCATACCTCATAGGCAAGTATTACACAACATGTAAACTGCATTTTACACTCATAGTTTTGGCGTCTCAAGTTTTTGGGGCCATTTCTAGGGAAACAATAACACCAACACTACAACTATTGTTAGTCCGTTTCTTTTTTCTTCTATTTATTTTTAATATTTTCATTAAAAAGAGCATAATTAGAAGAAAAAAAATGCATTAGTTCTCAGTATCTCACATTTCCATGCCATATTTTTAGGTACTAGTGCATGGTTTACAATTGAACCATATATTACGGTGAATATACTCCACTATGTACAAGTCAAGAGGAGATTTTTTGTAAGGCGTGAGAGTTTGGGGCTTTAGATGAGAATCTCATCCAAACTCCACCACCACTGTAAGAGCAAGCACAAGCAATAGTAATGGAACTATACAAAGGAGATCAAGTTGAGGAAGGGCTTGAGGAAGAGATGGTATGGGAGAAGATAAATGTATCTTCACCCACATTTGAATTAGGGCCAATCAAATTTCAAGAAGTGAATGTAGACATCTACAAGATAGATCATGGATTGGTAGAATTAATCAAATCACAATCATTCGATGGGAATAACATGGAGGACCCGATTGCACACATAAATATCATTGTGGAAAGCTGTGACATGCTAAAGCTGGATATGGTTCTAGCCAAAGTTATTTATCTAAAAATTTTCTCGCACTTGTTGTCAGATACAGCCAAGATGTGGTTCCTCAATCTACTTCCAAAGTCCATAGAAACCTAGGATGAGATGATAGATGTGTTCTTCAAGTGATATTATCTGGCACAGAAGACGAATGAACTAGTGGGGGAAAATCCATAACTTTGAGCAACTTGTAGAGGAGTCATATTCAGAAGCATGGAATAGATTTCAGAATATGCTCAGGAAGGTTCCTCATCATGGGATTGATCTGTATGGGTAGGAAAAGACACTCTATTATGGCCAACATAAAGGGGAGAGGGCTAGTCTTGATAGTGTTGGAGCATGTTTATTCCTAAACAACAAGGCTACAAGATGTTATTAGATCTTAAAGAACATGGCCAAGAACTGGTCCTGTAGAGAGGAAAGGAAAGAAACAACAAAAATCAAGAGTGGTATGGAATCCAGAGAGATCACTAACACAAGTCTCAAATGGAAAGGATCGAAAGGAATCTTGAGCTTGAATTTGGCACCTTGTCTAGATGTGAAGAGGAGGATTGCATGTTCATAATGCAGCAAAACAACTGGGGCAACAAAAAATACTCATGGAGAAGTGATCCCAATATCTCGTGGAAGGATCCAAATATTTTTTAGCAATACTCTTCACAGGCTCAACAACCCAAAAAGCTGCAAAGAAACATTTAACAACAATATCACTAGGATAGGGGTCCTAGTAAGATAGACATGATTGAAATTATGCTAGGTATACTTGTGAGTCTAACAAGGCCTTACTAACCAAACTAAATGGATGTAACAAATCAAGGAACTCAGATCCACAATATTGAAAATCATATCTCTCATATGGAAACGGAGTTGGCATCCATAAAGAAACCCATTCAACAAGGATTTCTCAGGAACATAGATACATATCAACAATATCATCAAGTAAATTTCATCTCTATTTTCATGGAGACAGAGAAAGTTACTGACAAGTCACCAGATTGACACATTCTAGAGACAAATTGGGAGTATGTGCCAAAAGTTCTTCTTCCCTTCATCTTGTATGCAAGATCATGGGGATGTAGAATGCTAGTGGATTATGCTCAAACATGCATCTTAATCAATTCAATTTCTATATAAAGCAACAAAGACACCCCATCTACACTACTTTTGTAATACAAGGAACATCAAGTTTCTCACACTACTATGTCCATGCCACAAGTTCTAGAAAAGGTGCCAATTCAGAAAGAACAAGTGAAATTTCTACTTTGTAGTGGAGTAGTCATAGTTAACAAGGAAGCAACCACAATTGAGAAGGAGCAGCCACATGTCACTCCATTCCCATAAGACGTGCCATATTCTATCCTAGGAGGTGGCATTGAAGAAAGGTTAGGTGAGGAGATCCCTAAAATTCCATACATTCCACCACACAAATGTGTAAATAAGCCACATGTGCCATTCCCATATAGTATGAAGCCGAAAAAGAAGGAAGAGAATTCAAGAAATCCTACACATTTCTTGAAATCTCCACATCAAGATCCCACTTGTGGAGGTTATAGAACAAATTGCTGCATATGGACGATTCTTGAAGGGTATCATCAACATGAAAAGATAGATAAAATAGGTACATGTCTTGCGTGTTGATGAAGTGGTGAGTTCTCTGATCCATGGAAGGCTTCCAATAATGAGAAAGGACCCAGTGTGCTTCCACATCCCTTGTTCTATTGGAAGAAAACATTCCAACAAGCACAATATGTTATGGGATGAGTATAAATCTCATGCCTCTCTTCATTAAACAAGATATCTTATGGGAGGTAACCCATTTTTTACATTTATTTTATTAATCTTATATTTTGGAGTTTTCATTAATTAAATTTCCTATTTATCTTGTAAGGTACTTAATAAGTATAGAAAAGGTGACTTGATGTTTTTGTGTGGTGTGCAAGCAGAGTATATGTAATTACCACTGATACCATCATCAGTGTCATCAATTGACTAAAAATTTTCAATAGGGATTTTGAAAAATTTTGGTATCACTGATAGGGGGTTCACTGCGACTGAACTCTTAATAGGTCAAAGTCTGTAGAAAGTCGGCACCACTGCCAAAGGAGTTAGTAGCACCAACACATTTTGAGCAAAGATAGAAGTTCTTGAAAAATTATCATTGATACACCTGATAGGATACTGGGTGGTATCAACTCACTCAGCTGCACAATATCAAGGATCGAAGTAGCTTGTTAATAACAAGATGAAAAGTCAGTAGACCAGCTCATCCGGAATTTCATCTGGAACGGGAATTCCAGTAAACGCCTCAATCTCGTGGCATGGTAGCGTGTAACCAAATCAAAAGCATGGGGTGGTCTAGCCATCAAACGTACCAAGGACGTTAATACTTCACATTTACTGAAGATGGCCTGGGCCTTCCTTCAATGAAACCACATCCCCTGGGTTGATCTCATGGTCAGGAAATATCTGAGTAGGGGACAACCCATCCCCAACGGATCCCACCTTTGGTGCAACATCAGGAACTTAACACCTTTCTTGCTTGACAACTCTAGACGCATTGCCCTCTCTGGACTCGACACTTCTGTCTGGTCAGATGAATGGTTGGGAAATGGCTTTAAGCCTACGATCAAACCTGAATTAGCTATTCCAGAGGACCTGCTTGACCTCAAGGTCTCCTTCCTGGTTAGAGAGGATGGCTGTTGGGATGCTGATTTTATCAACTACTGGTTTGACACTGACAGTACCCAATTCATTCTGAATATGCCTACTCCCAAATGTTTACTCGGCACGGATAAACACATATGGAAGCTCACTCCGCATGGCACCTTCTCGTCGAGCTCCGCCTACACAGCTATCACCAAGACAGATGACACAGACATCCCGCTGTTCAAAACCATCTGGGCCATGAAATTACCTCATCGGATCAAGCTCCATCTTTGTCTCCTTCTACATAACCGGCTTCTTACCAATTCCATGAGGACCCAGAAGCATCTTACCGACAACCCCAACTGCTCTAGCTGCACCAATGAAGAAGAGGATTGCCTGCACGCCATAAGGGACTGTAATGACGGGAAGCACACCTGGACCTTGCTCTTGCCACCGGCGGCACAAAATTTCTTCCAATACCAGGATGTTCACGAGTGGTTCTCCTACAATCTCAAAGATATTCGTGAGCATGAGCATTGGGACATCCAATTTGCAGTCACATGTCGGAAGATATGGAAGAACCAGAACCAATACATCTTCGAGAATAAGAAGACACCATCCCGTATTCTGGCCCTTCAATGTTCACCTGACACTTCTTCTATCCTTCAGGCCTTTTCTTCCTCCCCAACGCCTGCTTTTGATAGCTCTGATGACGGCATGCATGATCCTGTTTGCTCTGCAAAAGGAATTCCCCCTCAACCAATGGTGCTAGGCCCATCAGCTACCATCATACATGTGGATGCAGCACTTTCGAGTACCACGAAGACTATTAGCTCATGTGCCATTGCCAGGAGTTGTCAAGGTAACTGGTTAACAGGGTGCGCCAATCTAACCCCTGGTACAGATGCTATGGAAGGGGAACTGAAGTCCATCCTCTTAGGTGTCAAGTTGGTTGCTCTCAATAGTTTCTCAGAAGGTTTGATCATTTCAGACTTGTGGAATGTTGTGCAATGGGAAACTAAATCCAAGAAGCATCCGGACAAGTACCTCCTGATCACAAGCAAGATCATTTATGCTCTACGGAACTTTGCTACCCTGAAGATCTTTTATCAGCAAAGGAGCCAAAACAAATTGACTGATGCTTTAGCTAAGTTTTGTCTGAGGCAACCATCATCACCATTGATGTGGAATGAGTGTCCATCCAATGCTAATCACATCTACCTAGTGGACCTTAAGTCCATCTCATCTCTCTATCAATAAGCTCACTGGTGTAACTAGTTGAACTAGTTCCAAAAAAAAAGATGAAAAGTCAGTAGCCCATTCATTTTTAGAATGCGGCCCTTGAAGATACAACACATTCGCCATCAGTACCACCAAGATCAAATTTGGTGGAACTGAATCAGGCATTAGAGGTGCCTAATAACAACTTGGTACCACTAACATTCTGTTAGTAGAATCAACATAAGAAACCAAAAATCATTGGCACTGACAATAACATCAAGATCTTCATCATCCAATGGTCAATGGCACTAACCTAGGTGCATTTATTATTGAGTAAGCACCAGTGACATCATTTGGAACCACCAACATAGAGGGATCTTAGGGTTGATACATCAAAGTGCCAATATCATCAATAATAATAGATGACAGCAACACACATACATAGAGATAGAATTTAGTACCACCAATGCAAATAGTCGGTGGCACCGACACTGCGTGACTAGGCAAGATTTCATCTATATAAGGGGAGGCTATCTGCGATCTCAAAGAACACCTTGAGAATTCCATCTCATTCCAAAAGAACCTAGAAACCACTAGTGAGTTCACAAGAATTGTGGCATTGCCAAGTCTACACAGAGCTCCTTTTCTTAATCTCTTTTCCATTCTCTACAAGAATGACATCCATGAGACTAGATTCATCCACAAGCACGTCTGATCAAATGGAGTCAAATCCATCTTGGATGGCCTTCCTAGATGTATACCTAAAGAAGAAATATGCCACCATGATGAAGTGGGATATTATACCAACATAGTATGTTGATTATGTGTTCCTCATTGATACTGGCTTCGCCAACAATCTTTTCCATATCTAAATTTGGTAAGGTGTGGTGGGTGATCACCCTTTCTTTGGTCATTGGCCCACCTACCAAGAGATATTCTGTGAGATCCTCAAAACTATGGAGGTTTGATGCATCCGAAAAATGGGTAAGGGTAAGAGGATGGTTGTGTCAATTTCTGACTTTACAATGTTGATTACCTCACCTTGGAAGAGTCTGCCTCTATATATGGCTGGACAATTGGTGGGTCACTCTTCATGTGGGGATATTTCGACCATAGAATGGTATGACTATAAATGACAACCCTTCCTTAAGGATTCATCATCAAGTGGAACCAGTCCTCTATCATGCATATTGAGCACCCTTTATCCTAAAATCTATGTCTATTCCTGACAAACACCATCTTGCCAGGTCCACGCAGGGGTAAGGGAAGGTTCGAAAGGAGGACCTATTCATTTTGTGGTCATTTATGACCTTTTGGATGGAAACCATCAATCTCAGGTTATTCTTCCTTCAACACATGATGGTGATGAAGAGGAAAGGTTAGAGGAAACCCTTAGTTCATTTTGGGGGACTACTTACACCACACACCTTCACCTCAAACTCTCCAAGATCAACACATTGAAGACATCTTCGATGTTTGATTTCAAGCACTTCAAGTGGGCACACCTTGTCACTGAGTATGAGGGAAAGGTGTACACATGATGCACTATAGATGGGAAAAGGAAGGAAAGGGCACCTCTTGACCTCATCTTTCACCTACTAGGAGTGTGGTACCTTTGATGGTCTACAGACGACGCATAAGCCATACCAGAGTGGGAGGATGCCAAGTCTAAGAGGAAGAAGAATCATCAGAGGAATAAGAAGAAGAGGAGGATACTATGCCTTGTACACCGAGATGGCATTTTCACCATATTCTACGCTGCTATGCAACATCTAACTCCACAACTCAACCAGGTCCACTACCATGACATTCTTTTTCCATGGTGGGAATGTATGGAATGATGCAATCCATTTAGCAGGGTCAAAAAGAGAAGTCAGCCACATTGACCAATATTTAAGGTGTTTACAAGAAACTTCTTCAACAACAATAGGTGAACTACAACAATGAGCACCTTTTATTGGTCAACAAGGAGAACATACACACATGCCTGCGACACATCAAGTATCATCAACAACCACTCTACGACCACTATTGAAGTCAAAGACAGTTTTCTAGATACCCTCAGCCACCAGATATAACAGTGAATCCACTAACATTCACTGACACTTTCTACCCTCCAGATCCATAGATGTTGTCATGAATATTTCAGCCACCATCACCACCATATTTAGCACCTGGTACCCCTGTCATACCTATTATTTTGAGTTTTAACTATGAGAACATAGTCAAGTTCAAGCTTTGGGGTGATGGAATGACTTTATCTTGCTTTTTTTCTATCTTGTTTTAGTTTTTATTA
Organism: Alisma plantago-aquatica; assembly: GCA_963693085.1. Lineage (NCBI taxonomy): Eukaryota > Viridiplantae > Streptophyta > Magnoliopsida > Alismatales > Alismataceae > Alisma > Alisma plantago-aquatica. The sequence goes on along the minus strand of OY856411.1, from coordinate 780,091,855 downwards.
TTTCCAAGTAAGAAGATCCACAATCTAGTGTAATCATGGAGCTTGGCTATCATGGTTGCATTTATCATTAATAAAAATTTGTTTTGTGGTCTTACATTGAACTAAAAAGGATTTTCTCTTTTAAGATGATTTGCAAAGTCTAAGACAACACCAACTGGTGGAAGTGTTTGGGTTAGTCAGCTCGAGGACACTTGATATGAATTAAAATCTTAAGTTACCCAACACTTGTGTATGATGAGAAGGTTTGAGCCCAAACCAACCAAACAAATAATGCAATCTTCAATGGGATTTTTAGAAAGAAATTCTAAGGTCACCATGTGCACAGGATGATGGGAGAGAAATATATAATAGTTGAGAAAGGAATTATCTCTTAATCATGTGATTCCACCCACCTTTCTTGATATTTCATTTACCACCACAAGATAATCAAGTAATCGAAATTGTTTTTATTGAATTCATTGCATAGAATAATAAGTAGCATGACAACTAATTTCTTTACAGTGCATTACAAAAAGGAAAAAATACAGAGATGTGCATATCATTATATCAAGTACAAAAATTGTAGTAGCATAACACATTTTATGTAGATTGCAATTTTCTTTTCCATAAATTTTGCATTTTGTGTGTATTATGTATCATTTTAACTTTATCCACAAATAAAGAGTGGAAGAATCTACATCTATATCCCTCAAATGAAAAACAAATCAATGGAAATAAATGATGAAGAGAACTCAGACATTAATCATAAATCATGCTAAGTAGAAAAAAAGAGAAACCAAATAGAAAGGGAGAAAAGGATTCTGTGAACTAATTTTGGATTTACTTCATCGAAAAGGTGAGAACATTTTATATGTTTGCATCTTTTCACCCACACTCTTCACTAGGATGAGGTGTTCAATGCATTCATCATCCCCCCATAGCAGTAGGCATTAGGTGTCATGCATGTTTCATTCCCTTCATTCTGTAGGTTAGTCATATTTAACTTATATATGCATAAATAATTTGAATGTTACTCGTGATTGTTGTTCATTGCAGCCTGTTTCAAATCCACCCAATTATTTGTATTGTAAGCCATATATATTATTTACCCCCTTATTCATTTTTATACGGGGAACCGCTTCCAACATAGTTGTGTGGGTAGATCAGAGCAATGTAGATAGGGAATACATTGTGAATCATGTGTATGCCCTATTGACTATGATATTAACTTATCTTTATTAAAAGTGTCTCATTGATCTAAGGGTGGAAATTTTAAATGAATTTTTTTAGTCACCTTAGAATAGTTATTTGTTCAACGGTTGGTATGGGCCAATTTGGGACTACTAGGTGGGCGTATTTGGGAAATTTAGTTCATAGGATTTGCCCTCTTGCTAACTATTCCAAACAAATGCAAAGGTAGTGTTTCTCAAGCGAAAGAAAAATTCAACCTTAGGTGATTTTGAGGCATTGACTTTTAATCACTTTTCACATGCTATTTCTCCATGTATGTAATGCATGTTTGTTCATCTTGAGATATGTTATGTATTATTTCTCATTGTTAGCCTGTGAATCTAAATTGAATCATATATTGAGTATTTATAATGATTCATGCTAAATAATCCCTTCTAATTTTTCCTTTGTTTAAGGTAATCGAGCATTTAGATGAAAACAAAGTGCTACCTACACCTATATTGATGATATCGACATTATATGAAAGTTCAATAGGAAATTCTAGAAATTTTAGTGCTACTTAGACCACTCTTAGTGCTATCGAGAAAGGAGTTGATACTACTAAAACCTACAAGTCAGTGCTACCGACTCACCATCTAGAGAGCATCATTCATTGAGTTTAATTGTCTTAGTTCCACCAACAAGGCAGTCAATGGTACTTACTTCTGCACCCAAAATTTACTTCAAAACTTGCAGAATATAACTCGATTCTATCGACACATCTCTTAGTAGTACCAACATAGCTTGAGGATTTTGAGTCAGCTGGAAACTCAATACCACCTCACATCCTATCGGTGGTACCGAATGTACATTATCAATGCATATGGAAAATCATGTCATATCCAAAGGTTGTGACTTAATGACGGCCAATGCCCCACTTATGACCTAATGGAAGTTAAGTCAAAAAAGAGTATCAAGTTCGATCATGTTGAAACATAGCACAAAGCCAGGGGAGGAGGAGTTGTAGGAGATAGCCATAGACCGGACACTCTGGGCACTTATGGAGGGTAGATTTGTGACTAGAATACAATAGATCATGATGTCTACTAGAGGGTATTTCCAAGACAATTTTTGTAGGGGTTTTTACATTGGTTTTTAATGCTTATCCTACTTTCTCCCACTTCCACTCTTTGTATGATGATAGAAATCATGTGGGTCAAATCCCATGTTCCATAGGATCTGGGAGTAGACCTATATTTCTCTATATTCAAATTTTATGAATTAATAATCTATTTCCTTCATTATAGGTGTAATCTATGATCTCCCATTAAATTGTTTAAGCTTGACACCATAATCGAAACAATAGACCGATAATTGCTTTGGTAGAGGGATTAGGGGTTGGAAAAATCAATGGTCCACATTGCCTCTATTTCACATGGAGAGTGGGATTACGACTATGAAAAAATTGTTGGCTACATTGGACATTAGCACATATTACCTTTTGATGATGACAACCATTTCTTATTTGTGGATTTAACATGTTATCTAGGTGTTTTAGGGACCAAACCATCTTAAGAAAGAATGATCAATGTTGTAATATCAATGCTTGAATTATTGTGTATATGTGCTTATTAGTAGTGCAAAATGTAAAAATATTTAGAACTCATGCAAAATCAAGTTATCGACGAACACCACCTATCCCAAACATTTTCATATGTCAAAAATAAGTGTCAAGGATAGGTAGGTCACATTAGAAAAATCATTAGATATGTTTTTAAAGAAATTTCAAACCAATTTCCTGAGATTTTCAACTGAGTAACTTGTCAACTGAGACTCTCTCAGTTGAAGAAATTCTTGATCGAGATACCCCCTGGTCGAGGACTCAGAGCATCAAATGTACTTTTATAAACTGTTAGTTCTGAGTTATACTCATTTGAAAATATTGTCGACCAAAATACACCCGGTCAAAAAATTTGTGGAGCAAGGAAAGATTGTTAAACAAGTTGACCAAGTAGTTACAATGACACTTATCCATTAGAACCAAATTTTGACTCTTATACCAAATTGGTAGAAGAAAATCTTGATCGAGTTAGCTCTGATAAAAAATATTGTCGACCAAGATGGGTTTTGGAATGTTAATCTATTAACAACCAAATTAGCCATTGAACCTATATTGACTAAACTATAACGAGTATTTAACATTCTACAACACTCTAGATACTACCCTAAGTTGACCTAGTCACTTATGATCCATTCCTATAAATAGTAGTGGTCATAGAACACCCAAAACATAACTTGTATACTTGAAATATAATAGTTGAGCAATAGTTGAGCAATAGTTAAGCGATCTTGAGTTAAAAAATTCTACTTGTGATATTCTACAAGTATCATATTCATGTCCTACTAATATCTTCCCAACACCACCATCTTTAATTGTCTACTCATTACTGGTATTCGTCTGTAAGCTTGATCTAGGACATTGTTGAGTTATTCTCCAATCTCCATTCTATTTGTAAATTGCGGTGGGACCAATCCAACAAGAAGAGTCTATCCGAGATCTCACAGGTGAAGAAGGAGTATTCACATAGGTGCTCTTCTGAGGTCGTCAAAGAAGAGGAGGTTTTGTGGCACTATTCTATCGTCTGTCAAAGATGAGGAGATCAGTGATCTTCTGTCTTTTATTAAAGAAGAGGTTTGCGTGGTGCTCTTCCATGCCTGGTAAATAAGAGGGTTTAGTTGCAACAAGTACTTTTTTAATTTATCCTAACAGATAAGTTAATAAAATTATTTGTTGCAAAATCCTAGTTGGAAACAACTAGGTAGTTGACTGATGTCTTAGACAGGACCACTCTAAATCTTGTCTCTATTTGGTTTCTTTTTTTTTCATTCTATTTTCATTTAATTTTTATTAGGATCTATTCAGCCCCTATAGATTTTTTCATTTGGTATTAGAGCAGGTATTCAAGGATCCCTAACATATCTTGAAGCATTGGGGAGAACATATTTAGCCACCTCAACTTGCAAGGATTGCACGTGAGCAAGCCTTTGATGTTCAATGAGTCTAACTACACCTACTATAAGAGGAAGATGCAGTTCTAATTCCAAGGAATCATATTTGATTTGTGGAAGATGATAGCTCGTCCATATGTACTTCCAACCATAGAGTTAGAAACGTGGAATGCTGATACGGTAAAACATGCCACACTTAATGCAAAGACAGAAGATTTCTTTATTGTTCTTTATGTATTACTAAATTCAATCACTTATCCTCATGTGAAACAACCCATGAAATATGGCACAAATTAGTTGTAACACGTGAAGGAACTACTCGAGTTAAAAATACTAAAATTTGTATGTTAAAATATAAATTTGAATTATTTCATATGCAATGTGACGAAGGCATCACATAAATGTATTGTAGATTTTCTAACATCATGAACAGTCTAAGTGCGCTGGGGAAGAACATTAGTGAGGAAGATCAAGTATCCAAGATACTTAGATCATTGCCTCTCAGTGTAAGACCCTTGACCTGTGTTTTAGGCAAACCATATTTGTTTTGCTTGATTCAGTGCTTATAACCTTTCTTTAATCCTTTGAGATGACTTTAGAGCTTCAGGAAAGATTAAGTTTCTAGTTTAATCCTGTGTGGATGATGTTTGTGCTTTTCATGCTTGTTTTGGGTCAAATTTCAATTTACCCAAATGTGAGTGTTATCTTGTGGTGTGGTATTCCACACATGTGTGATCTTTTGAATTTATATATTCCGCAAATAATGTTCACCCACAACACTAAAATATGCTCCCGCAAGTGCACAAAGTCATTATATAATATAGGTGAGAGGCAAGTAATGGGTGTCGATCCACAGGGATAGAGGAGGCACTGTAGCTAGGTTTGTGTTGGCTATGTCCCTAAAGTAGGGAGTAGGGTTGAAGGGTTTAAAAGTGGGTTAGGTTTGATTATGGTAAGCAAGTAGGCAAACAAGGGAAATATGAAAGTCAGATTACCAAAAACTAGATTATCCTAGGCAAGTTAGGTCTAGGAGACTAAATTAAACAATCAACTAAACAAGAGTGAGATGATCTACACTAAACTAGCGAGGCAATTAGCAACTAAGAACTAAGCTAAAAAGTAGAGCAAGCAAGAATCTAGGTCAACCCTAATTAACAAGACTAAGAAATTAGCTAGAGTGAACAAAGGCAATTAAACTAAACTAGCCTTAACAAGCTAAGATGACAAGTTAGGTTTTAAGCAATGGATTGGATAGGTGGGTAGTTTGGGATTATGATTTGATATTTTCTTGGGGGAAGGTCAACATAGCTTGCAAATCTCACATTTCAATCTAGATTACCAAACCAAACAACAAGGCAAGTGCGACTAGAATATACCCTATACTACTAGTTAGAGAACTAGGGTTAGGTGTAATTCTAGTCGGACTTGGAAAGTCTAGCTTTCTAAGATAAGTGGTATTAGGGAAATTGAGAGCCAAGGGTAGGAATGGGAGTAGAGATGAGGGTATTTCACCTCATGTTACTTTCCATCTAGACGAAAGCTCTAGGAAATTGCACTAATCACACTTACACTAGCTACTTAGATCTAACACTCACTTGTAGAAGAAGGAAAATATATGTAGGAACAAAGGAGGCTAGCTAGGGATCCACTGATTGGACCTAGGAGACATTCCTAAGATTGCCACATACATTCCAATTTCCCTTAGAAGCTAAGTGTCATTAAGCATCACAAAGCAAGCAATCTATGTTAATAGCACAAACCACATGCAAAATAATGGGAAATGTGATAGAAACAAAGGAAATCATCATAGAATGAAATTATTCTTATTACAAATTATTTTCCCCCAACATGGTATCAAAGTCACATTTTAACCCCAAATAGCCCACCACTAGGGGCTTAGCTAGACATGCTCAAAGAAAAGATAAAAGAAATGAGAAGAAGGGGATAAGACTCCATGGAGCTCGAAGTAGATCCTTCTCCTTAACCTCCTAGCTAATGTAGGCCGACCTCCTTCCTCTGAGATGGATGATGGGCATGGAAATGAAGGGGATTATGGTAGAAAACCTAGAAAATTAGGTTTCTATGGTGGAATTAGGTGGAAATGGTGGATGGAGAGAATAAATGAAAGGGGAGTGCAATGAATGCTCAAGAGTGAGTGGAGAGGAGTAGTGGTAGCTAACCTAGTGTTGTGGCTGCCACCCCTATATATATAGATGTTGGTGGAAGCAATGGGGTAAGTAGGGGCATTGTTTGAAAAACAATGCAAAAAATGCTACAGTTTAGGTGGTAGCACGGTCGTGGTCGGTAAGGGTAGGAACAATTGTGGTGGTGTGGAAAGGTCATTCTAAAAAAGTGTAAACATCATAGGTTGAAGGGGTGAAATGGATGCTGGTAGTATGGTCGGGATGGGCAGCACGATTGTGGTGGAGGCTAGGTAGAATAGCCATGTTGGGTAGCACGACCGTGGTGGTTGAGTTGGAGGTGAGGTCATTCCCTTCAGCATGCCCGTTTGACTTCATCTAGCACGACAGTGCTAGGAAGCATGGAAATTTTGGGGACTTCATGGCACGACCGTGCTGGGGAGCACAGTCATGGTGGCGATGTTGTTGTAGCCTGCAAATTTAGGATTTACTATGTGACTTTTACATTGGCCAACACGGCCATTCCTTGGCACCACAGTCGTGTTGGCATCTTTAGCGGTAAAATCATCCTAAATCTTCATGGTCAATGGACTTCTTTGCTTGATGTCGACCCTTTGCCATTAGGGGCAGGTTGAGGGACCTTTATGGTCTTCTTTGGACCCCTCCATGAGTGGAGGAACCCTAGAACTCCTTCCTTCTCTCTCATCCATCCAAAGTATGGTCTAAGTACTTGAAAAGTATGCAAAGAACATCCATAAGTGCATTTGACAATAATATGCATATTCGGGAATTTAACTTGCATTCTACTATGTTTAGATGTGATTGAGATAAAAAAAGACACAAGATGAAGCCCTAAAATAGGGTTGCATCACCACCCAAACTTAAAACATACTTGTCCTCAAGTATGCTCCAACTGAATCTCTCTATGTATTCTTTCAATAAACAAGAATGATAAATGCACTGCAAAAGATGATTATAGAGTGAATAGTCTTAAAAGTGACTAAGTGCATGTGTTCCACCTCTCTCCTATCCACTTTCACAAACCAATCATGAATTGAGCATAGAGAATACAACTTCAAATATAGAGCATAGAATACACAAGTTTTCCATATTTCCTTCATGTAATTCTAGGTAAACCGTTTCATGTTGGCATTAATCAATGATGACTATGAAAGTTGTTTCACTTTCATTAATTCAATCTTATGCTTCAGACCACACTAAATGACCCACATTATGACGTCCCCGGATTTTCTAAAACTTAATCTGATGTGTGACGTCAAAATTAAAACCCTCACCTCAGCGAGAATCCCAATTTAAACATCCCACACAAGTCTAAGAAGAAGAAAATCAGAGGAAGTCAAAAGGAAACAATCAGTAGGACATGCACATGAACAATAATAAAACCATACAACACATGTTCACCATTCAACATATAATTACAACATGAATTGTTACATCATTTGATATTACATATTGAACAACAAACTTATACATATACATGTACTACCACTAAACTACAGGATCTTAATACAATAGGTCCACCTGTACATCAGCTCACTACACAAGTCTCAACTATCTTGGATCTTCAAGAGCATAACCACAACCTAAACAAAAGATTACATGTGGTACACGTCAACACAATATTCAAGAATATTATACTGAGTACGCCTACATGTCTTTTATATACCTCTCATCATATCTTGGCAATAAGATAAAACTAATACTTGGAAATAATAGAAGAAATATAAGAAAATCATATACTTGGACAAAGAATTTCATTAACAAAAGAGAACACATATTTTAAGCACATTTCCATTATATCATCCATGCATTGACCACTGAAGGTTGAATGCATTAAGGCCATATGATCGACTACCAAAGAGTTGGATCATTTCATAATGTGATCAGACTACCAAAGAGTTGGATCACTTTCAAGTACTTGACTACCAAAGAGTTGAAGCACTTTATTATATAAAGTTTTGATACATGTTTCACGAGCCACTTGTATACTTTTGCTAGCACAACCATGATATAATTGATGTAAGGATGTGAACTAATCTCGAGACATGATATATAGACATGATATGATGAAAACCTAGAGATGGTTTAATTTATATCAATGCATAAATGGTTAACCATATACATGAATAAAGATGATAATGTAATATTCTTGGTTAATCTTGTGATGAAATCACTAGTAAATGTTGCAAATTATTATGAGCAATTAAATAAGATCATATGCATGAAACATGTTACATGAGGTGTTAATCTTAATTCTTAATAAAGATGGAAGATATAGGTTGACAATTAGCACAACACAACGATTATGACACCATTATATGATCTATATGGATAAAGTGGGTTAACTTTAGTTAACTTCCTCCTAAAAGGCATATGTTAATGTTGAACGTGTTCTAACAAATTAGCTCAATAAAATGTGGATGACACCTTGATAATGGGTTAACTTGGGTTAACTCCTTTGGAACATGATAATATGATGTGGAAATCCTATGCATGGGTAAAGGTAAGGATGCAACCCTAGCATATGAGATATGTAATGACATAACCTATATTTCTAAACCCTGAGTTTAACCTTGAATGAAGTGTTTGTGAACCAAGATAGTTTTAAAACCCCCCTAATAGTGCCTTGTATACATGGTTATAGGCAACCTTTACGGATATGATACACATATAATAGTGCCTACATGTGGATGAAGACATGGTAGTTTTCCTTGGAGTACGAGTATGGTTGACTTTCGAGGACGAAAGTTCTTTTAAGACATATATGATGTGACAAAGTGGTTTTCTGGCTTAATTCCGAGGATGGAATTTCTTTTAAGGTGTGTAGGATGTGATGGAGCGGACTTTTGGAGTCTTAATCATCCAATGACATAAATGAAATCATAAGGTTGAATAATATTGAGAGTTCCAAGGTTTTGACAAAGTAGGTGTGTTGATCTGATGTTGATATCATGGTTAACATCTCTCTTTTTATGCCTTTTTTAGGAATTTAATTGGATGATCTAACAATTTAGTTTTGGCACCAAATTTTAGTATAAGGTATCTTTAGTGGTAGGGAATCTATGGTTAAAATTTGGTGTCAATTGGATATTCCTAGAGGAAGTTATGGAGGTTTGATTTTGGTGAAATAACATGCATATTGATGTGTTTTGGACCTAAGTCGGTGATCTTTAATCTATACCATGCCCCTTTTGTTTTTGGCCGGTCTGCATGGCCTGTTGTGCGCCCTAGATTTGTGATCTAGTGGACATGCCTAACCGCCTTAAGAGAAGCCACGGATTGGGCTGTAGCTAGTTTCAATATGGACAATAGATCGTGGATCTGATGGTTGTGAGTTTGTCCTAAACCTCCGGCATTGGGACTCAGACGTGGGCTGTCCGTGACCCACCAGGGATACCACGACTACCTAGGATGTGCATCAAGGGGGCATTCAGAGTGAGCGGTTGGCCTCACCTTCCCGAATACAATCACCCCGACCCTGTCTTCTTTGCTTTATGTGGAGTAGAGAGAGAGAACGAGCCCCACTCATCTGTTGGTTATCCATTGTGGCGTATAGGTGGTAGCAAAAGGTGTAGCTCGGAGATAGAGATGGGATCAGAGGAAGATGAGTAGGTAAGGAGGATGGGCAAGATGAGCCGAGTCACGTGAGAATGTTTTTGACCCATGTTGTAGCAGCGTCGAAGGCTGATGAAGCTCATCTTTCCGGGGAAGAAGACTGAAGGTGGCGGTGGTGTGTAGTTGTTCTCTTTTCAAACCAAGGCTATCATTTATTTCATGAGAGATTTGTAGTGTTGTACGATGCTTCGTCTTGGTGATTGGGAGACCGGGGGCATTTCGACTCTTCTACGTATCTGCAACAGCTGCAAGCTTTAACGATCTCACGCGGATGGAGGATCAGAGGCGCCAGGGCAAACTTGAGCAGCCATTGAGGTTGGAAAGATGACACAGAAGCTAATGGAGGGTCAAGCCATCTGTGTGGAGTGCTGGAGGATGATCGATCGCTCGCTAGAGTTGCCCCCGCGGCGGCGACTCTGAGTCACGCGATCAGGGGAAACGGTCGTCGTCTTGCGCCCCTATTACGCAAGAACCAGAGAGGGGGACCCGACCAGGCAAACACATATGAGGATCCGTGGATCCAGTCCCAAGATCCGGACTGGGTCCCAGCAGAAGAGAGGAGAAGCACCCTCAATTGCTAATGCAAGGAGCCATGTGGCGACACGCCATAGGCCCAAAAGGTAAAAATCTCATCAAATGTCTAGTTCTTAGATAATTCACAGTAAATAGATCATTTATCCAAAAAATACAAACAATATACCAAAATTCTCAGAAAAATGTGTAGAATAATATGAAACCATCATATCAATCTTTTTCTGCTTAAATCATAGTGACATAATGCAAGATATGTAATGCTTGTTGAATAGATAATAAATATCAAACGATGGCATAAAATAATGGGAAAATTTCAATAAGTCCATAATCATGTTTAGAATGCATATGATGTCAGTTATGGTCATGTTGATGTACGAAATAATGTAATTTTGATTAATATGTCTAATTAGGGATAATAACACTAAAGATAATGCATTTAATGCATACATTCTCAATAAATGATGCAATTTACAGAATAAGTTCATATCAATAACTGGAAGATAATATATAAATCTGAGATCAGTTATATACACGAAATTCATGTTATATGAAGAGCACCCTTAATACATAAGATATAACCCTAATATGGTTAATGAAAGTGACATAATGTTAAATATGTCCACGTAATAATGTGACACATGAGTATATCCAGTTTATGAACTATAATCTAGAATATGACATCAGTAAGATAAATCTAAGGAAAGAATACAAGTAATCATGAGGATATCATAATGAGATAGGCAAACCCAAAAATGGATATAAATAGGGTTAATGATGATGAGAACGTGATGATTGTATATGATCTTGTCTTGATCAGGTTTAACAAAGATTTAGATGACATCAAGAATATGTGATGATTAGGTTTCTCTTGATCAAGGTACGCCATTACCTCTTAATTGGCTTTTTAAACATTATGCTTGTGTTATATGGTAGTAAAAACTTGGCATATGGTATTGATTGAAATGATTGTCTTGTATGGTATGTTGCTTGAATTTCCATATGTATTGCTATGAAAACATCAAACATAATATATTTGTTCCATTATATGAAAGCACCAACTCTATGGCAGTGTTCTTGGAAGTGACCGAACTCTTTGGTAGTGGTCACGTTGCACATATGGAAGCACCAACTCTTTGGTAGTGTGCTTGGACCCAACTCTTTGGTAGTGGTCACTTTGTACATATGATCCAACTCTTTGGTAGTGATCATAAAGTCATTAATGCATTCAACTCTCCGGTAGTAAATGCATGGATGATATAATGGAAATTTTACTTAAAATATGTGTTCTCTTTTGTTAATGAACATCTTTGTGCAAGTATACGCTTTTCTTATATTCTTCTATTACTGCCAAGTATTAGTTTTATCTTATTGCCAAGATATGATGATAGGTATATAAAAGACACGTAGGCGTACTCAGTACAATATTCTTGAATATTGTGCTGACGTGTACCGCATGTAATCTTTTGTTTAGGTCGTGGTTATGCTCTTGGAGATCCAAGATAGTTGTGAGTTGTATGGCGAGCTGATGTACAGGTGGACCTATTGTCTTAAGATCCTATAGTTTAGTGGTAGTACATGTATATGTATAAGTTTTCTGTTCAATATGTAATATCAAATGTGTAACAATTCATGTTGTAATTATATGTTGAATGGTGAACATGTGTGTATGGTTTTAATATTGTTCATGTACATGTGCTACTGATGGTTTTCCTTCTGACTCCCTTGATTTTCTTCTTCTTGGCCTTGTGTGGGATGTTTAAATTGGGATTCTCGCTAAGGTGAGGGTTTCAATTTGGACGTCACACATTAGATTAAGTTTTGGAAAATCCTGGGACGTCACACACATGGCTGTAGAAAGGGTAAAGTGCGATAGATTTGGTGTTTTCTAGTTCAATGGGTATTAAAATGGAAGAAAGGATTGCGGTAAGATTTTGGAGTGCTTTTACAAACTCACCTTTTCTTTATTTAGATACTCTTAAATAGGAGCATCTTTTATTTTCCTTTTTCTATTTCTTTTCTTTTCTTTTGCCCTTGGTGTAGATAGGGCACATGGTGGATAGAATGAAGCGGGGAGATGTAAATATGGCCACCCCAAACTTTTGGAGGTTGCCAAGGCTAGATATGTACACGAAGGAATCCTTTCATGAGGTGGAGATGTATGAAGATGGTGAAAGAAGAGTTAGGTCAAAGATGGATCATTGGTGTAGTCCTCAACATAAGATATGTTGTTTGGAAACTAATCCAACACTTCATCAAATGATATCACACCACATGATTGAACAACATGAGATTAACATTTATATCAAGTGATTTTGTAGGCTCTAAGTGTTCATAGCTTGCTCAATTCATAATTCAACCAAAACATTCACAAACTTGAGCAAAGTGATGCACATGTAAAAAGTCAACAATCATGGCCATATAGTAATAAACTCTAAGAAAATGGCATGCATTTGTCAAAGAGAAAAAATTTCATTTCAAATAGTGGAGATAAAGTTAAAACATGTTTTTAGGCAATAACATTCAAATTTGGGCAAAATAGGCCAAAATGGTGCCAATGTGCATCCAATCACAACTAAACCTACATTAGGGAAATTAAAACATAAAGTAGTAAATCCTACAAGAAAACACACGAAAATTAATAGAATCTACATGAGAATGCAATGCATGACATGGATGTGCAAAAAGAGCAAAAATATTGAAAAATTACACAAATATAAATGAAATTAAACTACATGTATGAATGGATGCAAGCCAAATAAAATCTATACTAAAAGATAAATCAACAACTAAATAGAGATCATGTGAGATAGTCATCAACAAAATTAGCTAAGAAAGAGGGCATACCTCCCTACCACCCCAAACTATTGAATTATGATGTCCTCGGCATGAAACTAAAGCTTAGGAATGATAGGGTAGACCTCACTATTCTGGCGGTGTGGGATCCTATGGTGGGCCTGAATGTGGAGGTAGATGCTGGTAATAGTGGCCCTAGTAGTCCACCTATGGAGGTGGGTATGTCTCTTGGTATCCTGTTAGTCCTCCCGAATAATCCTCCCCCCATTGGGTGTTCCTCTGTATGTACGCATGCTGATACTGATACATGTGGTTGATCTCCAATGCCTTCATGGTAGCCATACATGCATATCTAATAGGCGTCACCCTCCTTGTTGAGCACTCGGGGTGGAGCGGTCTTGTGAACACTTTCCTAGTTGTGCCTCTTCCATAAGTACTTTCCTTAGGCTGCTTCCCAACCCACTTCATCCTGTCCTCCTCCAGCTTGGACAAGAATTCCACTGGCTCATCTTCCATCTCCTCACTCTCAGTGTCATCTACCTCCTCCTCCTCGTATGATTGTGACCCAAAACTTGTGTCCAAGTTCAAGGACACCATCTGGACCGGTGCATCTTCAGCTTCTTCCTCAATCACCAACTGGAACCTAATGGGTTGTTGAGTGATGAATGGTTGCGCTGATGACATGGAGCGTCTCGCTGAAGTCAAGCATGGAAGTCATGAAGATGACGCATCAGTAGCCTTCTTGGCCCTCCTCTCTTAGGCCGGTGTGATGTCCACTGAATCAATGATATTCTCCATCTCTTCTTCTTCCTCCTCCTCTTCTTCGGGGTTGTTATAGCTAGGATCTGATGTGTGGCTGCTGGAGGAGGATCGGTGTTAGGATGCACTCATCGATGTTGACCATCAGAGTGATTGTGAAATTGAATTATACGATGATGACGCACTGTGAGACTGTTGTGACACATTGGAGGCCCGCTTGGTGCATCTTTTACCTCCGGCGAGGATATCCATTGTCTTCTCTACCCCCTACCTGATTTCTTTGCCCATGTTCTTCATCTTTGTAAGGATCTTTGGTGAAAAATGAGCAAGAACAACACTGAGCGTGCTTCCAGACTATAGAGGCCGAATTTCCTTGGAGATGAAAAAATATATGGTAATGGAGGGCGAAAAATGGAGCTTGAGGTTAGGGAAGGTGATTGGGGATCAAGGGGAACTCAAATCCAGAGTTTGGGAGCAACAAGAGGTGATTTGGGGGTGAAAGGAGCTCGCCTTAATTGCCACTCCAAATGGAACGATCGTTCTGGGTCACAAGAATGAGAGTTGGGTTATGTTAGGTTGAGAAAAATTGAGCAACTTAAGTACTGGGATCGGGCCAACATGATTGTTCTAGCTAGTACGACTATTCTAGCGAGGTACCAACACAGCCGTGGTGGCCAGCAAAGTCATGCTGCCTATGCCCAAAACTCAAAATTTCCCTATTGAAATATGATATGCTAGCACGGCCGTATTGGGTCCTCCAAGTTCCAAAATCTTCCAAATTCATGAAATCAGTCTATCATTCATTCTCCAATCATTTAATCGACCCACTTGATGTTGTATCAATCATTTTGGACTAAAATATGTTTCATTTCTCAACTTTCACCTATCTCACCTGTCAAATCATCAAAAATAAAACAAAAGTATCAAGCAGAAGCATGCATGTGTGTTCCTGGAATTGTGTAGAAACAAAGAAAAAGTATCAAAATTTGAAGGTTGGGTAAAAAAGTTCCCAAACCTAGGTGGTTGCCTCCCACTAGCGCTAAATTTTATGCCTTCATCTGAGCTTATTGATTCTTGAAGTTGATTACTCTCACGGTATTTTCAAAGCATATTTGAAGTAAACATCTCTCTGATGTGCATTCAAGCACATCTCCTTATCAAGATGATGTTCCTCAACTAACATCACTACATCAAAACTTTGATTTTCTCTATCATGCCCAACTTCCATGACTTCTTTTAGCCTTTGTCCATTCACAATTAAATCTCTTGCTCCTTCTTTCTCGCAAATCAACACTGCCCCAGATGGATATACCTTTTTGATTAGATAAGGTTCTTCCCATCTAGACCAGAGTTTTTTGGGAAAGAACTTCATCCTTGAGTTATATAGCCATACCCATTTTCTGGGCTCAAAGCTCTTCTTCTTGATCAACTTATCATGAAGGAAATTTGTCCTTTCCTTGTAGCTCTTTGACAACTCGCAGGCCCCATGTCTCATTTCTTAAAGTTCATGCAGTTGTAGCTTTCTCTTCAAATCGGTGGTGTCTCAATCCATATCCATGGCTTTCAAAGCCCACAATGCCTTATGTTGCATTTCAACTGGTAGATGGAAGCTTTTTCCATAAACAAGATTGAATGGTGTGGTGCCAATTGGGGCTTTGTATGCAGTCCTATAGGCCCATAAAGCCTCATTGAGACGTAATGACCAATCCTCACAGTCTGGTCTCACCATAATATCTAGAATGAGCTTTATCTCTCGATTGGCTAACTTAACTTGACCACTTGTTTGGGGGTGGTAAGGAGTAGCCATACAATGATTCACTTTGTGTCTCTTAAGCAAGTCTTTAAAAGTGTGATGGATGAAGTGACTTCCCCCACCACTAATCATGGCTCTTGGAACACCAAATCAGCTAAAGATATTTGATTACACAAAATCACATACTACTTTGTGATCATTGGTTCCAGTTGCAACAACCTCAATCCACTTTGACATGTAATCCACAATAACCAAAATGTAGACATATTCGAAGGAGGGAGGAAATGAATCCATAAAATCAAATCCCCAAATATGAAATACCTACACCACAAGAATAGGTGATAGAGGCATCATGTCCCTCTTAGATATAGAGACTACCTTTTAGCACTTCAAACAACACTTGCAAAATTCCTGGGAATCATTCTTCAAGGAGGGCCAATAAAATCCACTTTGGAGAACCTTGGCAGTCATACGTTTTCCACAAAAATGACCTCCACATACTCCAGAATGGTGCATAGATAGAATTTCTTATTGTTCCATCTCTGGGACACATCTCCTAATGAGTCATCAGGGAAATATTTGAAAAGATGAGGATCATCCCACACATAATTTTTTACCATAGAAAATAGCCTTTTGCTTTCCTCCCTTGTCCATGTGCTTGGTATCCTTCCACTATCTAGGAAATTAGCTATATGTTTATACCGTGTCCTTTGAGTTGATGAGAGTAGGAAGAGTTGTTCATGTGACATTGTTTCTTTGATTCTACTTGTATCATCAAAGGTTGCTTCAATTTGGGAGAGATGGTCGGCGACAGAATTTTCCACTCCCTTCCTATCTACAATCTGAATATCAAATTCTTGAAGTAATAAAATCCACCAGATCAACCTTGTCTTTGAGTTTTTCTTTGCCATGAGATACATCAATACATCATGGTCTGTGTATATTACTACCTTGTTTTGCAAAAGATATGATCAAAACTTGTCAAGAGCAAAGATAACCACAAGAAACTCTTTTTCTGGAGTCGTGTAATTCCTTTGTGATTCATTTAGAGTCTAGCTACCATAATAGATGGCATACATATTATGACCAACTCTTTGGCCCAACACATCCCCCACTACCATCCTTGAAGCATCAGTCATGATCTCAAATGGTAAAGAGAAGTCCGGGGTATGCATTATAGGAGAAGAAATGAGCTTTTGCTTCATGTGGTTGAAGGCTTCAACACACTTGTCGTCAAAGTGGAATTCAACATCTTTCTCCAACAAATGACAGAGAGGTCTTGAAATTTTACTAAAATCCTTGATAAAGTGACGATAGAAACCTTCATGTCCCGAGAAATATTAGACATGTCTTATGGTAGAAGGAATGGTAAGAGTACAAATCAGGCCCACCTTGGCCCTATAAACTTCAATACTATCTTTTGAAACCCAGTGACCCAGAACTATGCCTTTAGGCACCATGAAGTGGCTCTTTTCCCAAGATAACATGAGGCAAACCTTGCTTATCTCTCAAGAATGATGGCCAAGTGAAGTAAACACCCATCAAAGGTTTTACTAAGAACTGAGAAATCATCCATGAACACTTCAAGTGACAAATTAAGCATGTCAGTGAAGATGGAGGTCACGCATCTCTAAAAAGTGGAAGGGGCATTACACTACCCAAATGACATTCTCTAGTAAGAATAAGTACCACTAGGGAAAGTGAATGTCATCATTTCTTGGTCTGTAGGGTGAACAACAATTAGAAAGTACCCAGAGTATCCATCAAGAAAACAATAGAAACCTTGCCCTGCCAACCTCTCTAGAATTTGATCAAGGAATGGAAGAGGATAGAGGTCCTTCTTAGTCTTCTCATTGATATTTCTATAGTCTACACACATTCTCTATTTGGACTATTCGCTAATAGGCATAATCTCACCATCAACATTCTCAGCCACCGTGATCCCACCCTTCTTTGGTACAACTTGGATGAGACTCACCCATGTGTATCAGAAATCAGATAAATAATTCCAACATCTAACAAATTCACAAACTCTTGGGTCACAACTTCCTTCAATTTTGGGTTCAACCACATTTGCAATTAATGGGTTAGCCAAGAATCATCCTCCAATTAAATCCTATGAACTCAAATGGAGAGGTCAATACCCTCAAATCAGAAATGGACCATCCAATGGCCCGAATGTTCTTCTTTAGGACTTTCATTAATGCATCGTTTTGCTCCAGAGAGAAAATAGAAGAAATGATCACCGGGAGGGTGTCATTGGAGCCTAGAAATGAATACTTCAACCCTTCAGGGAGAGATTTGACTTCAAGACTTGGAGGCTCTTCAAGAGAGTTCTTCAATGGATCAGAAATGGATGGGAGGTCCTTGCTTTCAGCCACTAGGGATAGCTCATTCACTTCATCCTCTTCATCGTTATCATTGGGAAATTCAAGAGTGGGATCTAAACCTCTACTTTGAATGGCAGTTTGAATCCACGTAGGTATGCACTCTTCTACAATCTCTTTAAGGCATTTAACAACATAACAATCCTCTTATGTGGCGCCTATCACCTCGGGTGTAGCTGAATATTTGAAGATGTTCAACCAGATCTTCATGTACATGAAGGTCACATACATGGTGTCCATTCTCACATGGATCATTGTGTCAAATATGTCCAAGAAGGGCCTCCCCAAGATAATAGGTACTCTTCTTGCATCTTTTTCCATATCTAGCACAATGAAGTTAGTGGGGAAGAATGCATAAGTCTCATCATCAAGGATTACTAGCACATCATCAACTCGCCCTCTAGGCATTTTTATAAATCTATCGGCTAACTGTAAGGTACAATGAGATGAACCTATTTGTCCCATTTAAAGCTCGGCAAACAATCATATAGCATCAAGTTCAAGCTAGAACCCAAACCTAGAAGGTCTTGGTCTATGCAGTGTGATCCAATGTAAAATGAAATGATGGGAGCACCGAGGTCTTTCCTCTTTGTAGGCATGGTGTGTTGTAGAATTGAGCTCACTTTCTCAGTGATCTTGAATTTCTTTGGCATTCTCCCCATTGTTTTCCTCTTAAACATGCACAGATCTTTTAGAAACTTGGCATAGGAAGGGATTTGCTTGACCGCATATAGTAATGGAATGTTTATCTTCACTTGTTTGAAGGTTTCCATGATATCCTCAATATGCTTCTTCTTTCTTCTTTCAACAGAGGGTTCCTCAAGAGCATCAGGAAATGGGGAAAGTTGGGCTCCCAATTAGCTCAGGTCAATGGAATCATCATCTGGAATCACGGGAATCATGGTATGACTCCTCAATATCACAGTGTCAAACCGAGTTCATGTTACATTATCATCAACTTGGATCTCAGTATCAACATGTCTGGTCTGAATATCACCTCTATCCTTACTAGATGCACTATCAACAACAATATCACGAGGCTGCTCCAAGGTCCTCCCACTCTACAAAACTTTCATTTCCTTCCCATGCTCATGGGTGGAGGAGGAAGAATCTTTTGGATTTGGTTGTGTCTGTTGAGGTGGTGGTGGCCTTGGGTTTGGGTTTTGGAGGATAAACTGTGGGTAGGGTTGTGGTTTTTGTGGTGGTTTTTCTGGTATATGTGGGTGATATTGTGGAGAGGGTTGTTGGTATGGGTGAGGTGGAGGATATTGGTACTTATAGGGAGGTTGGTGAGATGGTGGAGCATATGGATGTGGTAGTCCTTGGTATTGGTAAAGTGGGGTACTTGGCCTTATTTTGGGATATAAGCACCTTGAGTAGTGCTCACAAGACTACCATCATTGTTGGGATTGGCCATGGGTTGAGATGGGAGCCTTCCCTCTTCACGGTAAGCAAGCAAAAGGGAGATTTGATCAAGTCTTTTCTCAAGGCAGCTAATATTTTGTCATTGAGAGGACACCTCCTTTTTCACTTCATTGAGGTTCCTTAGCATTCCTAGGACTTCCTCCTCAAACTCAAAGCTATACTTGGGTCCTTGATGTTGCCTTGGCTACCCATGCCCCTCCACATTTTTTTATTTCCATGAGAAGTTTGGATGATTCCTCCACTTGAGAGTATAGGAATTGGACATCGGGCCTTGGTTGTTTTAGTTGTTGAAAGTATGCAAGGCATGAACTTCTTCTTCCTCAGCTTCAACTGCCATAGTGGATTGACTTGAGGAACCACCAGCTTGGTTCTTCATCAGATTCATCATATCTGCCATCATTTTCATCACGTCAGGGTTGGCTACAGTCTGAGCTAGAACTATAGGAGGAGATGGAGGGATATAGTCCCGGTCACAATGTTCCCTTTTTGTAGATGCCCAGTGGTGAGATTTATCAACAATGTGCTAAAAAAAGGGCCATGACTCTTCAGGTGTCTTTTCCATGAAGGTGCCTCCACATGATGAGTCAACACTATTCTAGCTCAATTCCACTAGCCCGGTGTAGAAAGCTTGGACCGGCTGCCACAAGGGCACCTCGTGATGAGGGCAATCACACAAGATATTTTGGAACCTTTCCCACACCTTGTCGAAAGGTTCATTTTCTTTGTGGGAGAGGGTGGTGATACATCTTCGCATTTGGGTCAGCTTGTCAATGGGGGAAGAACTTCTTGAGAAACTAATTCTTGATCGTATTCAATGTTACCAACTCTATCTTTGAGATGTACCATTCCTTGGCCTTTTCTTTTAGGGAGAATGGGAAGAGAGTCCTCTAGATGGAGTCATCGGTGGCAGCGGGGGTGTAGAAGGTGGAACAAGTTTCAAGGAAGGCGTCGATATGATGGTATGGGTTTTCATTCTCCATCTCATAGTAGGTAGAGAGGAGTCCAAGAAGTGTGGGTCGAATGGAGAATTGTTGACATGGCATTTGGTCAACAAGGGCGGTAATGGGGGAATTGTAGTTCCCCAGGGTGAAGTATTCATGGAGTGGGTGGTTGTGTTGTGGTTGAGAATCCCCATGAGGCTTGTTTTCTACCATGCCAGCTTCTTGGTGTTGTTTGCAGTGACGTTGGCATCTCCTCCTACCTATCTCGGGGTCTTATAACACCAAGTTGGTACAATTCGAATGTGTCTGACAGATGCACATTTGTCACCTGCACAATACAAAAGCAAGCAAAAAAACCCAAGTTAGAATGAAAATATGCAAAAGTGAACAAAGATTAAAGAATAGCAATGATGAGGGTTGTAGGAAAGGCAAGGCTACACTAACTAGCTAGGCTGAGCGCCTCTATCCCCACTAATGGGGTCAAAAATCTTGGTGTGATATTATACGCATGTGTGATCTTTTGAAATTATAAGTTCCCCAAATAGTGTTCACTCATAACACTAAGACATGCTCCGACAAGCGCACGAGGTCATCTTGTAGTATAGGTGAGAGGCTAGTAATGGGGGTTGATCCAGAGGGATAGGGGGGACACTAGAGCTATGTTTGTGTTGGCTATGTTCCTAAAGAAGAGATTAGGGTTTAAGGTTTTGAAAGTGGATTTGGTTTGATATACAAAGCAAGAAGGAAAGCAATGGCAATATGAAAGCTAGTTTACCAAAAACTAGATTATCCTAGGCAAGTTACAGCTAAGAGACTAGATTAAACAATCAACTAAACAAGATCAAGATGATCTACTCTACACTAGCAAGGCAATTAGCAACTAAGAACTAAGTTAAACACTAGAGAAAGCAAGAATCTAGGTCAACCCTAATTAACAAGACTAAGCAATTAGCTAGAGTGAACAAAGGTAATTAAGCTAAACTAACCTTAACAAGGTAAGATGACAAGTTCGGTTTTAAGAAATGGATTGGTTACGTGGTCCATTTGGGAATCTAATTTGATATTTAGTTAGCGGAAGGTCAACATAGCATGCAAATCTCACATTTCAATATACATTACCAAACCAAACAACAAGGCAAGTGCTACTAGAATATACCCTATACTACTAGATAGAAATCTAGGGTTAGGTGTAATTCTAGTGGGATTTGGCAAGTCTAGGTTTCTAGGGTAAGTGGTATTAGGGAAATTGAGAGCCAAGGGTAGGAATGGGAGTAGAGATGAGGTTATTTCACCTCATGTTGCTTGCCATCTAGCCTTTAGAAAGCTCTGGGCAATTGCACTAATCACACTTACACTAGCTACTTAGATCTAACACTCACTTGTAGAAGAAGGGAGATGTATGTAGGAACAAAGGGGGTTAGATAGGGATCCACTAATTTGAATTAGGAGACATTCCTAAGATTGCCACATACATTCCAATTTCCCCTAGAAGCTAAGTGTCATCAAACATCACAAAGCAGACAATATATGTTAAAAGCACAAACCACATGCAAAATGATGGGAAATGAGATAAAAGCAAAGGCAATAATCATGGAATGAAATTATTCATTACAAATTATTTCCCCCCAGCATGGTATCAAAGTCACATTTTAACCTCAAACAGCCCACTACTAGGGGCTTAGCTAGACATGCTCAAAGAAAAGATAAAAGAAATGAGAAGAAGGGGATAGGAATCCATGGAGCTCGAAGTAGATCCTTGTCCTTCACCTCCTAGCTATTGTAGGGTGACCTCTCTCCTCTAATATGGATGATAGGCATGGAAATGAAGGGGATTATGGTAGAAAACCTAGAAAACTAGGTTTCTATGGTGGAAATGAGGTGGTAATGATGGATGGAGAGCATAAATGCAAGGGGAGTGCAATGAATGCTCAAGAGTAGGTGGAGAGGAGTAATGACAACTAACCTACTGTTGTGGCTACCATCCATGTATATATAGGTGGTGGTGGAAGCACCAGGGTAAGTAGGGGGATTGTTGAAAAAATAGTGTAGAAAATGCTAAGGTTTAGGTGGTAGCATGGTCGTGTTGGGCAGCACGGTCGTGGTGGGTAGGGGTAGGAATGATCATAGTTATGACGTCCCAAGATTTTCTAAAACTTAATTTAATGTGTACGTTTAAATTAAAACCTCACTTCAATGAGAATCCCAATTTAAACACCCCACACTAGGCTAAGAAGAAGAAAATCAGAGGACGTCACAGTGGTGGTGTGGAACGGTCATTTTAAGAAAGTGCAAAAATCACAGGTTGAAGTGGCAAAATGGAGGTTGTAGCATGGCCATGCTGGGGAACACGGCCATGGTGGAGGATAGGTAGAATGGCCATGTTGGGTAGCACGACCATGGTGGTTGAGTTGGAGGTGAGGTCGTTCCCTTTAACACACCCATTTTGACTTAAGCTAGCACGGTCGTGATGGGTAGTATGACCATTTTGGAGGGTTCATGGCACGACTGTGCTGGGTAGCACGATCGTGTTGGTGATGTTGTTGTATCTTCCAAATTTGGGATTTTCTCTATAACTTTATCATTGGCCGTCACGGCCACTCCTTAGCACTACTATCATGTTGGGGTCTTCAATGGCAGAATCATCTAGAATCTTCACTGTCAATGGAATCCTATGCTTGATGTCAACCCTTGGCCATTAGGGGTAGGTTGAGGGAGCTTTGCAGTCTTCTTTGGACCCCTCCATGAGTGGAGGAACCATATAACTCCTTCCTTATCTCTCATCCATCGAAAGCATGGTCCAAGTACCTAAAAAGTATGCAAAGAACGTCCATTAGTGTCTTTGACAATAATATGCATATTGGGAAATTTAACATGCATTCTACTATGTTTAGATGTGATTAAGATACAGAAAGATACAAGAGGAGGCCCTAAAATTGGGCTGCATCATCTTACAATTTTCTACACCTAGTGTGTTCCTTCCCTTCCTTATCTTCATGAGAGTGATGTGATGCTTTGGGCACCTTGGTTGGGCCTTGGATGGGTGGTGACATCTCTAGAGCTGATAAGGGTTTATAGGATTTGGTTTGGTGTCGACCATGTTGACCAAGGTTTAGTGTCATGACCTTTGTCTTGACCTTGATGCGTGTCGTGTGAGTGTCTCGACTGAAAAACCCTCTCTATATGTTTTTGTTTCAACCATGATGGTCTTGGAGTGGTTTGGTCAGGATGGGTTGTCCTTTTGTGATGTTTCTTGATCTTGTATGTTTGATGATCTTTTGTTTTGACCTAGACATGTTCTTTTCTATTGTTTCAACCCTCTTGATGTGTTCTGACTGAAACCAATGTGTTGGTGACCTTAATAGGTCAATACCCAACATTGGTTGTATCACCATCTTGTACATGCATGCATATAGTGGTTGCATGTCTATTTTCTTGGTGGATAACTATCCCTTTGGTGACCAGAGGTGTTGACACCTCATCTCTATCTTACTTCCCTCCTCCTTCATGTATGTAATCTCTTTCCTCTTCAAGCATGCATTCTTTTCGGCCCTCTTTTTTTCCTCCTCTCTTGTTGTGACCTTGAATCTTTGTAAAGCTAAGGAGTGTTGATCTAGTTGCTTTAGTGGCCGATCAACCTTCCTTGTGGGGCCTTAGATCTTGATCACCTTCCTTATGGTGATTTTGGGCCATCTTCTTCCTTGGTAAGTGGATGCCTTTCCATGATCTCATTTTTTCTTGGTCTTGTACCTTCCTCCTTCCCCTTTCTTAGACTTAGACCATGGATCATCCATGATGGTCATTTTGGAGAGAAATTCCTCATCATAAGGGTCATAGACCATGTTTTGACAAGGTGATACCCAAGTGGGAGGAAGTTTTCTTCTCTTTCTCCCTTCTTATTTTGGTTCAACCTAGGGTTTCATATCCTCTTTTCTTGATATATCTTTTACCTTGGTGTCTTCTTCTTAGGTGTTCTTGTCGCTGAAAGTGGAGCTTTTGGTGGAGCTTCATCATCATCCTTGGTGATCGTGTGCTTGGAGCATGTACCTATTCTTAAGGCAGGTAATATAACACTCTACCTTCTCTATTATTGCACTTTTCTTTACATGCGTGTCGATGTTTCTCTCTCTAAATCATTTCCCGAACATGCTAGTGGATGATATCATGGTCTAGAGCTTGAATGATGGTGGTTCTCATGCTTGGTTTGTTTAGAATCTAAAACCATAATTTATGGTACCCGATTTTGAGATGGTGATGAGATCGATAGTTTTCTCTTATCTTTTGATCACATGCATACATTTTTTGTACCTTAGTGTAACATGGAGTTCAAGTTATATTCTGGATGTCTTGAAAGTGAGTTTATCTCTCCTACATAACTTTTTTTCATTGTGAATCTCATAGTGCATGTTTTAGGGTTTTTGTGATCATATTTATAAGAAGTTTTCCTCCTTGATGATGGTGGTTTTCTTTGATATTAATCTTCTATTTGGTAGTGATTATCTTCTATTTGATCAAAGTTTATCTCTATTTTGTTGATGGTTAAGTGTTTCTAAGGTGGCTTGACCTTGGTGGTCATAATACCATGCTTAGTTTTGGTCGTTACACTTAGTTTTTGCTTGGGTTGAGACACATGGTCTTGTTTCAGTTGAAACCATAATTCCTTGGGCTATCAAGGTCGTGAGGTCTATTTTAGATATGTGGTTGCTACCTTGATGGTTATTTTTTTGGTCGACACAATGTCATGTGGTGGTTGAGACACCGTATTTTCTAGTAGTTGATGGATGCATATTCATCCAAGTTTTAGTTACATTATAAGTCTAATTTAGCATTCATATAGTTTAGTTTTAATCAAGAATAGCTTTATTTTATTCTACGTAGGTTTTTATATTAATTTGTAGGAATTTGATTTTTCTCTTGACTCCCTTTGTAGGTTTTGAATTTTATCACTCGACATACCAATCGACCTTCTATTTTTTAAAACTATCAAGCATCGACTCTACTTATCGACCTCCTTGGTCGATAGCCATGATCTTGACATACAATCCATGAATAAGATTCATTCATGTTCCAATTATTGTATGAACTCATTTAATTCATAGCTAATCATTAACTACATGTCTTGTGGATTGATCACCTGCTTTACATGATTTATTACAATATTTTACCGTGAGAACTTCATCGTTTAAGATTTAAATACCGATTAAATTTAGTTGACACCCTGATGAGAACTTCTGACCAAAAGTCTCCGGAGTAGCGGATAGAGGATCCGTAAGTAATGAGACATCAAGCTTACATGTATATCTACTAACTCAAGTTTCTGACATTAGAAGGGGAAACTTACATAACTCCAATTATATCTTCATACGTGTTTGGATTTGAATGTAAGTGCATATTTGAGTAGTGGCGGTGAAACCCAATTCCACCCTAATGTTTACATCCATTGATAACTAGAACCTTAATCTAGCTCTTTTTATTCTTACAATGTTAGATTCATCAAGCCAATCTCAACTTTTGTGATAAATACTAATTCTTGCCTAGTTACTTCGATTAGATAATTCTTAAAAATGTTGTCCCCTGGGATTTGATCCTCAACTATACTGTGATAAGATACGTCCACTTACAGGTGGTATTATTGCACTTTGGTTTTGGTAAACTCTAGGAATTCCCTTCCTAGTGAATTTTTAGTGTGATAATATTCCATGTCAGTAGTATAGACACTTGGTTTTCTTCAGTCATGACACCTACTTTGAAGGTTGTTTGGTTTGAGACATATGCCTTTGGTGATGTATTCCACTCGTGACCATGTAGATGTGTCTCAATCATGAAAAACCTTGATGGGTGGTCAAGACCCATGTATTATGAGAGGTCAAACACATGTATGATGGTTTGGGTCTATAAACTCACATCTGCATATGGTCAACACATTTGCATGAGGAAGAAAGTGATGATTCATTTATAGTGTTGTTTTGATGGTTGTTTAATTAACTCTAATCATGGTTCATAACCCTAATGTGCTCCAAGAGAGTGGAACAATGTGGTATGTGAAAGCAGCAAGAGACAATGCCTGTGTTATCTCGGCAGCCAGCAGTCTCCCCGCTCAACAGCAAGCAGAAGATGCCTGTTGTGGAAGCCTCTCTCCTGCAAAGAGTGACCGGCGAACTTCACTTTGTGGTTGTAGCTATCCACCTTGTTCATCGTACTAGAAAGGTCTAGTGATGTATCTAGGGTTTGAAGATTATATAGAACCATAAAACCCTAATTGACAAATCATGAAACCCTAACTCTAGTTTTAGGTCATGTGATGTAATGCCTATCATATTTGGAGTGAATATCATTTTATGATGTTTCCTCTCTCCTATTTATGAATCCCTAACCTTGCAGGTGTTATGAATATTATATCTATGTGAATTCTATGGTGAATTCTATATTATACAGGATGGTGAATATGCACATTGAGGCATAATGTGATTTTGTACATGTAGGGATTATGTGATTGGGTCCAACGACCTGGAAGAGGCTATATGCCTAGTTTGAGGTGCCATCCTCCAATGATGAGATAAGTGATTGATATCCCATGACTGGGTGATTATGTTGATAGCCTTGAATTGTTAATTATGACTAGTGATTGTATGACAAGCGTGCAACTTATATGCTTTATACCTTCTGAAGTTGTATTATGTCCTTATCCTTATAGGATTTATTTATGGTTTGTACGTTGTAACTTAATTGATGCTAAAATACACTAAATTGGCATAACTAATCCATTGGAACCATAATCATGTAGTTTGCGTTGTGCCATAGATCCATCTTCATCATCAATACTTGTTGGATGGTGAAATGGGTTTTCCCTTAGTGGAAACTCGGAATCGTATACTTTGAGCATATGCATTTCACAACATTGGATGTGGTCATACCCTAAAAAAAGAACAGTTGAGACCATATCTCAATGATGTGATGCAATGGATATATATGCACATGCTATTTTGAAGATGACTACGGTCATACCTTGGCAGGAGTGTGGCTGCGGTCGTAAATTAGTTTCACTAGTGTTGTCCCTATATACCAAGGCAGGCTAGGCTATTTTGCAATTGGACACTATATGTCACTGCGGCGGACTTGGACTGACCGATGTGTGTGAAGAGATCATTGGATTTTTTCTCTTCTAACGATCTTGTATGTCATTGATTTCGAATTAGCAGTGGCCTATTGGAGTATGAGTGGTATACCTCATCTCCTCAAGGTATAATAAAAAAAGTAATACAGCCATGTAGCATATTATGCTTAGTGTCAAATACGAATGACATTGGTTGAACCCTTTGCCTCATCCTTGTACTAATTTCTTGAATTATAACATGGTAAGAGAAATCAACTATTATACATATTCTTCATATTCCTTCTTATGGACATAATTGGTCTACTACTCAGTGGTAACTACCTAGTTCATTGAATCTGCTTAACTAAGTAAGTATTTTGTCTACATGCCTAGTTATATGTGCTTTTAATAGACGTTAGTTTAGAGAGTTATATCTCTAATTGGGACATTTGGTCTCACCCATGGGTTTCGACATCTTTTAGGTGGACATGAATGAAGAGGTAGAGATCGTGTAGTTGAGGAAGAGAAGCAATAAGAGCATTAGCTGATAAGGTTGGATGTAGTGCTGGTATCTTGGTGATAGAGTCCTATATGTCGTCCTTGTACACTTAGGTCTTTGGGGTTGTTCTTGATGTATTTTTTGGATATGTTACCGATACGAGGTTTTTGCCTTGTGAGCCATGTATGTAAGATATGGCATGTGTATATGTATATAAGTGGAACGTGTACCTCATGTAACAGATGGACTACAGGAATGATAATGTACAATTATGTAATCACCTTGTGACATGATATGTAATGCATGGGATAGACTTGTGGACTTATATGTGACAAGTTTCTTCTTATGGTGTTTTTGCAAAATCAGTTTTAATTTCCTATGTTTCTTTATAATCGGCATGCTTAATTATAATTCCGCACTTTGGTTTTGAGTAATCTCATTTGTGGCACGTTGGGGCATCACAGTTTAGTTGGTGTGAGAGATTTGGGTTCACTGAGTCTACAGGGACCTAGGACTAGGGTTTGTGTCTATTCTAGTATCCTCCAGTATGTCTTATGGTGACTTCTGCTTATGCAGAAGAAGAAGAGTAGAAAATATGTCTGGAGAACATGAAGAACATGTTGTAGAGAGTAGTGTTGCAGCACCTAGAGGTGGTGAAAGGGATCAAGCGAGAGAATATTGGGCTAGTTTGACCTAGATATGGTGGAAAACCTAGCCTTCAGTCTTTGTTTAGAAAGTTCATGGGGAAAGATGACACACATGGTAGACAGAATGCTAGTACCACAACTAAGGGTAGATGTTCCCAATACTGAATCTCCAGGCTCCGGGAAAACCTTTGATAGGTTGAGACATGTTGGGGCTATGGAGTACGCTGGTATGGTCGATCTGGCTAAAGTAGATCTCTGGTTGACGGAGTTGAAGAAGGCCTTCAAGATCCTCAACATCCCTGAGGCAGACAAGGTGAAGCATACAATATATCTTTTGAAGAGGAATTTTGGCCATTGGTGGGCCATTGAAGAGGAGAAGAGGCCTAGTGCTACTATCAGTTGGGAGGACTTCTGATGTGAGTTTGTCAATTTGTACTTTCCTCAGACCTAACTGGATGGGAAGATATCCCAGTTTGAGAGGATCTGTAGGGATCCATGTTGATCAATGATTATGAAGCAAAGTTTATGGAGTTGATGAGGTTCTGTCTTCACATGTCTATTAAAGATCAAGAGAGGATCACACACTTTGATAGGGGTTGAGTTCAAAGTTGTCTACCCCAGTGGTTGCTTTGGAGAATCATGAGAAGTTTGCCATGTTTGTGGAGTCAGTCAAAGGATAGAGAGATCAATGGTTGAGAAGTGTGAGAAGAGTGCCAAGAAGAGACTGGCATAGTATCAGGGACAATCATATGGATCCTTCAATAAGCCTAGGCTCTCAACATTTTCAGCACCACAAAGGTCAAGTGCACACACACAGTGGTCACCAAGTTGAAGCATAGGTTGTAGCTTTCCACCTACTAGAGCTCACAATACAATGCCAGTATCAGTGACATGGTCATCTATGCCACAATTTGAGAACATGACTTTCCATAAGTGTTGATAGGTTGGACATCTAAGGTGGGTGTTTCTAGTAAAATATTATGAGGTGACCCAACAATCGAGGCAGAGTCAACATGGCTCACAGCGGTAGCAGTTTAACAGTGGTGGAGGTCGAGGACGTGGACATGCATCTCAAGTTGGTTCTTCAGGACAAGCATATAGAGGAAGCGGGTGACAATAGGTAATAGTGTGATTCTATGCCATGATTCATATGGAAGGAGGGTCAACTTGCAAGCAGTGACATGTCAGATGGAGTTGTTTCATTCGAATTTTTCTTCTTCTTGCTTAATATCTATTTTGGTTGACTTGGGTGAAACACACTCTTTTGTCACTTAATAAGTGATTGATA
The DNA here is from genome assembly GCA_963693085.1 of Alisma plantago-aquatica. Taxonomy (NCBI): domain Eukaryota; kingdom Viridiplantae; phylum Streptophyta; class Magnoliopsida; order Alismatales; family Alismataceae; genus Alisma; species Alisma plantago-aquatica. The sequence continues at coordinate 780,061,804 of OY856411.1, read as the reverse complement.
GTTATTCTTTTCCTAGTAGTCGTAGATGTGACACTCTTCATTTAGAAACCCAATTAGTTGGTTATGTTGAGTTGCATAAGGTGTGTCCTTCCTATGTCCTTTTTCTTCAGGGCACAACATTCAAGTGGATCTCATACCACTTGGTATGCATGGATTCAATGTGATCCTTGGAATGGATAGATTGGAGAAGTATCAGGTGGTCTTGGACTGTAGTTCCATGGTGGAGACATCTGTAGATGGTGATGTGATGTGGATCTTCATAGAATACATGAAGATTATCCTGACATGTCTGGTGTCAGCGATGGTGGATGAGAAGTTGATGAGACAAGGTTTGTGAGGCATTTTTGGCACATGTGGTGGATACTAAGGCATGAAGTCCTAGTATCCAGGAAGTGCCCGTTGTTCGTGAGTTCGAGGATGTTTTTCCAAATGAGTTCCCCAGTGTTCCCCCACCCTGTGAGATTGACTTTGAGATCAATGTATTCTCAGGTATGCAATCGATATCTCAGACACCGTACATGATGGCTCCAGTTGAGATGGCAAAGTTGAAGAAATAATTGCAAGAGCTTATTGAGAAAGGTATCATCAGACTGAGCACATCTACATGGGGTGTGCTTGTGTTGTTTGCAAAGAAGAAAGATGGATCCATGATCCTGTGTATAGGTTACACACAATTGAACAAGGTGATGATAAAGAACATGTTTCCCTTGCCACTGACCGATGATTTGTTTGACCAGTTACAAGGTTTTACAATATTTTCCAAGATAAACCTGAGATCAGGTTATCACCATTTGCATATCAAGGTGGATGACATACCTAAGTTAGATTTTAGGAATCGGTATGGTCATTATGAGTTTGTGGTTATGCCATTTGGGATAACCAATGCACCGAAAACATTCATGGACTTGATGAATCGGGTGTTTCAGTTGTTTCTTGATTAGTTCATGGCGGTGTTCATAGATGATATCCTAATGTACTCTAGAGATAGTCAACATCATGAACACTAACTTCATTAGGCATTAACCGTGTTAAGACAACATCAGTTGTACGCCAAGTTCAGTATGTGTGAGTTCTGGCTGAAGGAGGTGTCTTTCCTAGGACATGTGATATCTACTGAGGGTGTTTGTGTGGACCCCAACAAGGTTGAATCTATTCTAGAGTGAGAAAAAACAAAGACATTGATCGAAGAGCACATTTTTTGGGTTTCGTAGGATATTACTAGAGTTTCATCAATAACTTCAGTGCCATACTATTATCGCTAATGAGGCTGACGAGCAAGGATGTGTCTTTTGTCTAAAATGACAAGTCTCAATATGCCTTTCAGACGTTGAAGGAGAAGTTGACAAGTTCACATGTGCTAGTTTTTCTTGAGCAAGGGAAAGAATATGTAGTCTTCTGTGATGCGTCAAGGAATAGATTGGGTTGTGTACTGATGTAGGATAAGAATGTGCTCTTTTGCTTCGCGACAGCTTAAGAAACATGAGGAAAACTACCCAACCCACGATCTGGAGTTAGCATCTATGGTTCATGCTTTGAAGATCTAGAGGAACTACCTATATGGTGAGAAGTGTCAGGTCTTCATAGATCACAAGAACTTGAAGCACACATTTTCACAACAAGAGTTGTACACGAGGCAAAGGCGCTAGATGGAGTTAATCAAAGATTATGATTGCACGGTTGATTACCATCTAGGAAAGGCAAATGTTATGTCAGATGTGTTGAGTAGGAAGTCCTCTTCGTCATTATTTGTAGAGAAAGAAAAATTGTGTTCCTTGGTGTGCCATAGGTAAGACATATTGGTATCCTTACGTCAGATGAATGTACCTCTAGAGGTTTCTTTGTTAGTTGGGTTGTTGGCACAATTGTAGGTGAAGCCTACATTAAGGTAGCAAATCATAGAGGCACAACATGTTGATATTATGGTACCAAAAATATGAGAAAAGTTTGGTAGTGAGAAGTGTGATGTCTTCCACAAGTCAGATGATGGAGTAGTGTGTTACCACAACAGAGTTATGGTTCATGATGTTGATAATATGAGGAAGATGGTTTTGGAAGAGGCTCACTCTTCGATGTATGCCATGCCCCCAAGTAGCACCAATATATACCATAACCTTAATGATCAGTATCGGTTCACTGGATTGAAGCATGATGAAGCTGAGTTCATGGCCAAGTACACAGTTTGTTAGCAAGTTAAAGTAGAGCATCACAAGCTTGTAGGGGCATTCCAATTGTTGCCTATACCTCAATGGAAATGGGATCATGTTATGATGGACTTTGTAGTTGGTCTCCCTAGGACAACCAAAGGTCATGATTCCATTTGGGTGATTGTTGACAGGTTGACCACATTAGTGCATTTCTTTCCAATGAATACAACATATACAACAGAGAAGCTCACTCAAATACATTTTGATGAGATAGTGTGTTTACATGGTGTTATAGATACTATCATGTCAAATAGAGGTCCTCAAATACATGTTGATGGGAGTGCTTTCACACAACTACGGGTACGCAATTGAGGTCTAGAGCTATGTACCACCACAAATAGATGACCAGTCTAAGAGGAAATTACATACATTGGAAGATCTATTGAGAGCTTTTGTCTTGCAGTTTTTGGGCAGTTGGGACCCAGTTTGATAGAGTTTTCTTATAATAAAAGTTATCAGAGGAGAATCAACATGGAACATTATGACGCATTATACATGAGGCATTGTAGATCTCTGTCATATTGGTATGAGACATGTGAATACCAACTTTTAAGTCATGAGCTTGTATAGCATATGACAAAGAAGATTAAAGTGATTCAACAACAGTTGAAAGTAGCCCAGGACAGACGAAGTCATATGCTAATAATCGTTGCAGACCCTTGGAGTTCCAAGTGGGAGACATGCTTTATCTTAAGGTCTTTCCTTGGAAGGGTGTTTTGAGGTTTGGGAAGAAGGGTATGTTGGCTCCCAGGTTTATGGGACCTTACCCTATGGTGGAATGTGTTGGGAAGGTGGCCTACATGTTGAAGTTTTCACCTAAGTTTCACAAGTTGTATCCACTGTTCCATTTGTCTATGTTGAGGAAGTGCCACCCTGATACTGAGTTGGTTTTGCAGCCAGTGGAGGTTGATCTTGATGACGACATATCCTATGTGAAAGGCCTTGTGTTGATACTGGATAGGGGGATCAAGAAGTTTAAGAAGAAGGGCACAGTGTTGGTGAAGGTTCTGTGGAATCATCACGGCATTGAGGAAGACACTTGGGATCTTGAGGAAGAGGTGTGTAGGAAGTACACATCTCTTTTCTCTTAGGATTTTGGGAGTGAAATCCTTGTTAGGGGTTTATGGCTTGTAAAACTCCTGACCTGTTTTTTGGGGCAACCCTATTTGGTTTGCTTTATTAAGTACTTAGAACCTTACTCTAATCATTTAAAATTATTTTAGAGCTTGAGGAAATATTAAGTTTCCAGTTTGATCCTATTTGGATGAAGTTTGTGCTTTTTGAACTTGTTTTGGGTCAAATTGCAATTTACTCAAATGTGAGGGTTATCATGCAATTTGCCACACCTAGTGTGTCCTTCCCTTCCATGGCTTCACGAGAGAGATGTGATTCTTTAGGAATCCTTGGTTGGGCCTTGGATGAGTGGTGCCATCTCTAGAGGTGATTAGGGTTTCTAGGGTTTGGTTTGGTGTCGACCACGTTGACCAAGGTGGAGTTTCATGACCTTTGTCGTGAACTTGATGGGTCCATTACAAGTTTCTCGATAGAAACACCCTCTCTAGATGGTTTTATTCCAACCATGATGGCCTTGGAGTGGTTTGGTTGAGATGGGTTGTCTTTTTGTGTTGTGTCTGGACCTTGTGTGTTTGGTGATCTTTTGTTTTGACCGAGACATGTGCTTTGATGTTGTTTCGACCCCCTTGATGTGTTGCGACAAAACCAATGTGTTGGTGACCTTAAGAGGGCGATGCCCAACATTATTTGTATCACCATCTCGTACATGCATGCATATAGTGGTTGCATGGTTGTTTTCTTGGTGGACAAGTGTCCCTTTGGCACCCTTAGGAGTTAACACCTCATCTCCATCTTACTTCCCTCCTCCTTCATATATATAACCCTCTCATATTCAAACATGCATTCTTTTGGTCCCTCTTTCTTACCTCCTCTCTTATGGAGACCTTGAGGATTTGTGGAGCTATGGAGTGCTGATCTAGTTGTTTTGGTTGCCACTCAACCTTCCTTGTGGTGCATTGGAGCTTGATCACCTTCCTTGTGGTGATTTTAGGTCATCTTCTGTCTTGGTAAGTGGATGCCTTTCCTTGATCTCATTTTCTCTTATTATTCTATCTCCCTCCTTTCCCTTTCTTAGACTTGGACCATGTATCATCTATGGTGGCCCATTTTGGAGAGAAACTCTTCACCATAAGGGTCATAGACCATGTTTTGACAAGGTGATACCCAAGTGAGAGGAAGTTTTCTTCACTTTCTCCCTTCTTCTTTTGGTTTGGCCTAGGGTTTCTTGTCCTCTTTTCTTGAGCTATCTTTGACCTTGGTGTCTTCTTCTTCTTGAGGTGTTCTTGTGGTTAAAAGTGGATCTTTTTGTGGATCTTCGTCATCATGATGAATGCATATTCATCATAATATTCAATCGCCATCTTGGACTCAATTCGACTCAATACATCTGATTTCATCTCCTAAATATCACAATATGCAAAATTGCTTAATATTGTTCAATCATCAAGATTTGTAACTGAGTTTATGTTGATTTTATGCAAGTCATAATGAGGTTCAACCATCAGCTGGCACTCACATCCTTTTAACCCTAATCCACCTTCAACATAATCACCACCACCGCTTGCTTCATACCACCTCTATCATCATAAACCATCATCTGAATCAAACCATAATAAGTGGGCCCCACCTTTCTCAACCCTAGATCTACCTTCACCCATGATCCTCTCACCCTGGGTCTTGACCATACGGTCTTGACCAAATGGTCTTGACCAATCGATCATGATCCATTCGATTTCACCCACTATTGGTTAGGTTCCATTCGGTCTCCACCCTCATTTTGTTCTCAAGACTGCAAGTCTTCTACACCTTCAGATCGTAGATCAACACCCCTCATTCACCTCCCCACTCAAGCCCCCTCCTATCGTTCTGCCCTTACTATTTTCCCCTTTCATATGGTCTCAAGACCGTATGGGCAGCCACCTACACAAGATCGCATGGAGGACCTGACTTCTTGCCTCCCTTCTTCCTCTTCCTTCCCTTATCATCTGCAACCCCAACTCCACCATCACCATCCCATCCACTCTCTTCTGACGACGACACCATCAGGAACCATGTGCCTGCACCGCTCCAACATCTGCATCCATGCCTCCGTTGACAATAGCGTTGCCTCTGCCTAGACCTTCATCCCTAGATCTTGGCGCTGCCTGTTGCAAGCCACACCCTCATCGCCTACTTCTTCACCACCGTGGGGGCAAGAACATTTCTGCAACCCTAAAAACCATCGCGCTTCCTGCTTTTCTAGGACCTGCAACATAGGTGGCGCACAGTCTCAAGACAGATAGTACAACAGGCTACAAGACCATTTGGGCACGAAACCAATCAGAGGGAAGATCATTAGGGCACAAAGACTGAGAAGTATAGACTGCTTGGCGACGACACTCACACCTCCAAGACCATTAGCACTGAAGACTATTTGATCGCTGAGGTAGCAAGACCGTGTGGATCGCTAAAGTGCCTAAATCGATAGGCGTAGACCATTAGGTCCTAAAACTCGATCAGGGCATCAGGATCGTTAGAGCAGAGAAGCCAGGACTATTTGGAGAAAAACTAATACAAGACCGTTTGGCCATTAAATGGTCTCAAAGACCATTTGGACAAAAGTCCTAGATCGTTAAGAAGACTAAACGATCCCCAAAACTGTTAAAGCAAATTGTGAAGATCCCAACCTGTGCCTACAAATAGTGTTGGGTTTTGTGGAGAAAACATGCACGGAGGAAGCAATAAAATCCATGCAACTCGAAACAGGATCTCGTCGACAACAACATATTTGGAAGGATTATTTACGGGATATACCTTATCGCGGAGCAAGTCTGGCGATGTCCCACTGCACGACAGTGCAACACTGCTGACCTACACAGACGGAACTTCTCTCCCATTCGCTGTCACAGGAAGATCCGGCGGTGCTCCTGTGTGATGATGTGCGCCACTCGTAACGCGCACGAATGGTCGTCGTGTCCACCGAACGCAGTCGTCTCAGTGTTTGCATCTCTATTCGTCCACGCGGATGGAATGGAACTCCACATCACGCTTCCTAAGCTGGCGGGAAGGAGTCGTGTCTGTGCAGCGGCATGCTAGCGGTGTGTTGCTCTCCTTCCTCTCCTAAGGATGGTGACAGCTAGGGTTTACGTGCGTGAGTGTAAACTAAAAGCGTCTCTCGATATCTTATATAGATATTGGACGTCAATCGTCCTTTAAATAGGATACAAAGTGAAGTAGGGTTTCCTAAAACCATCGATAAATAGAAATGTTCTGTTAATTAAAACACTCATGGATTAATTAGAATATTCTAGAATTCATTAATTAACCAAATAATCACATTAATTGATTAATTAATATCTGACTCCATGCAATCGCTTGGGATGGATCTATGGGCATACATATACCAACAGACTCCCACTTGCACTTAGAGCTAGTCACTCCAATATTATTCTAATCCATTACATAAACATTTTAGTAATCAATGTGATTCAGATAAATTCCAATCAAATCCATAATTATACTCCTATTCCAACACATCCTATGTGTGTGACCCGGTAGGCTCCAAATTACATTGGCAGTGATATCCATAATCATATTATGATTTCACAAGCAATGATTGGTATCTAGCAAGACTTCATTGCCACCCAAGTAATTGGAGAAGTTGGAGAACAACTTGACATGTCATTCATGACTGGTGTTACAGTGATTGTATAGTTCTTTTGTCGCTGATATCTGGATTGAACTCGAGTCATGGAATTGTTATCCTTTTCAACGTTCAATCCATGTTCCTTGAACTAGAGCATACTATATGAGATATATGTAAGCTCAATATCACATATTGACTCGCATCAGCATGGCCATGCATTTCTCAGTCTCGCTTATCAAGTGGCTGGAATATCAAACTCCCGTAGGAAGGACAAATTCCATCTACATCGCTCACAGTCATCCCCATGTGTCACAGTGCACCTAAGCACCATCTTTATGGCAATCTTTATTCAGGAGAATGGTGGATGATGTCCAAGTACACCGAATGACATGTGATAAGTGTAGTGACTTCAGGTCTAAGAACCACAATCACCACCATCATTATGAGATGTGACTCTAACTACCAATCATGGTATCCATGTATCACTCTCAAGGTGGGTCTATCTGATACACTGTTCTCTAACAAGTATCTATGTATTTGGTTTGATATCTCCATATCATGGATACTGAGATTCTTCCATCAACCAATACATTCTAATCTTATGTGTTATTTATGTCTATGGATATTTCCACAATAACAACCGATTAGGGACAAAACAAGAATACATACTCTTAGCATACATATGATCTCATTGTTCAGGTCATCAACCCGAAGATATATGTCATTGAGTATATTATTCTATAGACATCTATAAGTTTTATAGTCATCTCACAATATAAAACACAAACATATAGATTGGAAACTTGCCTTTATTGATATGATCAATGTAGTATTACAAATCATTTACATAGTATCCCATTACAATCATCGAATGATAGTCTCTATGGGCATACATACCAACAGATTCCCACTTCCACTTATACCCAATCACTCATGAATATCAATCCAAGTGATCGAACGTGTTCGTCATGTTTCTTTTGAGAAAGTGCTTTTGTGAGCGAGTCAGCCACATTGCTTTCTATAGGTATTCTGCAAATCTTCATATCTCCTCATTGTACAATCTCTCGTATGAGATGGAACCGCCATAGAATATGTTTGGAATGTTGGTGCCATCTTGGTTCTTTATCCTGTGTAATTGCTCTGTTGTTGTCGCAAAACAACTCAATTGCATCACCAGAACTTGGAACCACTCCAAGTTCAGAAATGAACTTCTTGATCCACATAGCTTCCTTTGCAGCATTAGATGCGGAAATATATTCGACCTCTGTTGTAGAATCCGCAATCGTCTCTTGCTTGGAACTCTTCCAGCTCACAGCTCCATTGTTCAGGAAAAACACAAATCTAGATTGCGATATGTAGTCATATTTGTCAGTTTGGAAGCTAGCATCAGTGTAACCCTTTACCACGAGCTCTTCCTCACCACCGTATACCAAGAATTGATCCTTAGTCCTTCTCAAGTACTTTAGGATGTTCTTTACGGCTGTCCAGTGACATTCACTTGAATCTGACTGACACCATCTTGTCATGCTCAAAGCATACGACACATCAGGACGAGTACATAACATTCCGTACATGATAGATCCAATTGCTGATGCATATGGAATCTTACTCATGCGTGCCCGTTCATCACATGAACTAGGACACTGGGCTTTAGAGATTGCAACCCCATGAGACATGGGCAAGTTACCTCTCTTAGAACCCTCCATGCTAAACCTCTTTAGCACCTTGTCAATGTATGTGCTTTGGCTTAGGCCTAGAAGCCTTCTAGGTCTATCTCTATAGATCTTGATCCCTAGTATATAGGATGCTTCGCCTAAATCCTTCATAGGTAAGGTCTTCCCTAGTCAACCTTTTACTGTCTGAAGAGTAGCGATGTCATTTCCCATCAATAGTATGTCATCCACATACAATATGAGAAATACAAATGTGCTCCCACTAACCCTTTTGTAAACACAAGGTTCATCTTCATTTTGACTAAAGCCAAACTTTTTGACATAGATTCCAGCTCCGAGATGCTTGCTTCAATCCATAGATTGACCTTTGTAGCTTACTTACTTTATTGACTTCCTTTGGATCGATAAAACCATCAAGTTGTGTCATGTACACATCCTCGAGTAAATTCCCATTAAGAAATGTTGTTTTAACATCCATCTGCCAAATCTCATAGTCATGATAAGCTGCAATGGCAAGCATGATCCTGATGGATTTAACCATGGAAACTGGTGAGAAGGTCTCGTCATAATCAACACCTTGAATTTGATGGAATCCTTTCACAACCAATCTACCTATATAGGTTTGAACATTTCCATCCATGTCAGTCTTCTTCTTGAAGACCCACTTGCACCCTATGGGTTTTACCCCTTCGGGTGGATCCACCAAGGTCCATACCTTGTTGGTGTACATGGATTCCATCTCAGATATCATGGCTTCGAGCCATTTCTCAGAGTCTAGTCCCTTAGTAGCTTCTAGATAGAACGTTGGCTCATCTGTTGTGCCCAATTCGTCACTGTCTTGAGTCACAAGAAATCCAAATCTCTCAGGCTCCAGTCGTGTCCTACTAGTCCTACGAGGTTCCTGTGTTACATTTGGAACTTGAAATTCCACAACAACTTGTGACTCTTCATGTTCCTTGTGTACCTCCTTAGGTTCTCTGCTTTCTTGTTAGACTCGAACTTCTTTGAGCTCTACATTCCTCCCACTAATTCCTTTGGAAATAAATTCCTTTTCAAGAAATACAGCAGTCCTAGAAACAAACACTTTGTTGTCAATTGGTGTGTAGAAGTAGTATCCCCGAGTTTCCTTGGGGTATCCAACAAAATAGAATCTTTCTGATTTGGATCCAAGCTTTTTAGGAAATTGTTTCCTAACATAAGCTTCACATCCCCAAATCTTTAACATAGACAAATTGGGACGATTCCCATTCCATATCTCATATGGTGTCTTTTGAACCGATTTGGAAGGTACACGGTTAAGTGTAAACACTGCAGTTTCAAGAGCATATCCCCATAATGATATTGGAAGTTCGGCTGAACTCATCATTGATCGTACCATGTCTAATAATGTACGATTCCTTCTTTCTGACACACCATTATGTTGTGGTGTACCAGTTGGATTCCATTGTGATACAATACCACAGTCTCTCAGAAGGTCCTCAAACTCTTGGCTTAAGTATTCACCACCTTGATCTGAATGGAGTGCTTTAATACTCTTACCAAGTTGCTTCTCTACTTCATTCATGAAAGTCTTGAACATTTCAAGAGTTTCTGACTTGTGTTTCATAAGATATACATAGCCATACCTACTGAGTTCATCAATGAAGGTAATGAAGTATTGATAGCCTCCTCTAGCATTTGATCTAAAAGGTCCACATACATCAATATGTATGAGCTCTAGAAGATCACTGGCTCTCTCACTATGTCTAGTGAAAGGATTCTTGGTCATCTTCCCTAATAAACATGCCTCACATGTCTCTAATGATTCAAAATCAAAAGAGTCTAGATAACCATCCTTATGGAGTCTAGATATGCGCTTCTCGTTTATGTGCCCAAGACGACAATGACATAAGAATGTTTTGTTTGAGTTGTCAAGTTTTAGCCTTTTAGTATTTACGTTGTATACGCTAGTCTCAAGTTCTAACAAGTAGATACCATAAGACATAGGGGCATTGCCATAAAAGATCTCATCTTTAGATATAGAAATAATTCCATTCTTAATGTGAAATTCAAATCCACTCTTGTCCATACAAGATACAGAAATAATATTTCTATTAATGGTAGGTACATAATAGCAATTCTCTAATTCTATTACAAGGCCCGTAGGCAAAGATAAACTAATAACTCCAACTGCGGTGGTAGCAACTCTTGCTCCATTAGCAACCCGCAGCTCGACTTGGCCCTTTCGTAAAGGTTTACTTCTTATCAGATCCTGCATATTAGAACATATGTGAGATCCACATCTGATATCCAATACCTATGATGAAGAAGTATTTAAGTTTATCTCAATAATGTATATACCTGAAGTGGAGATCTATATCCCCTACTTCTTCTTCCTCAGTTCCTCCAGGTAGAGAGGGCAGTTTCTTTTCCAATGTCCAAGCTAGTGACAATGGTGACAACTGCCTTCTTTGGAGATCCCACCTTTAGCTTTGAGCGTGGATAACTTTGGCATCTTCCCAACTTTAGAACCTTTCTTAGCGTTGCCTTTGACTTTTAACTTTCCCTTTGTCTTGCTGATCATCATCACAGACTTCGGCTTGTCTTTCTTCATCTGTGCTTCAGCTGTCCTCAACATGCCCAACAATTCTGACAACGGCTTGTCCAAATTGTTCATGTTGTAGTTCATGACAAAATGACTATATGATTCAGGCAACGATTGTAGAATCACATCAGTGGTCAACTCTTGACCTAGGGGAAATCCCAGCTTGGATAGGCTTTCCACGTACCCAATCAAGGTGAGTATATGGGTGCCAACTGAGTCTCCCTCTTTCATCTTGCTTTTGAACAAAGCCTTTGAGACATCATATCTCTCCTGTCTTGCTTGATGTTGATACATGTTCTTGAGATGTGTTACCATCTCCATGACATTCATGTTCTCATGCTGCTCTTGCAACTCATAGTTCATTGAGCACAACATCAGGCACTTGACATCCACGACATCATCAAGATGCTTCTTGTAAGCATCCTTTTCAGCCTTGGGTGCATTTACGGTGGATTCCGCTGGCTTTGGTGTTTCAAGGACATACAGCTTACGCTCATGTGTGAGAACAATTCCCAGCGTCCTAAACCAGTTTTGAAAGTTGGTTCCGGTGAATTTGTCCTTCTCAAGGACCGATCGCAATGAGAAAGTGTGAGTGTTGTTTTCCATTTGATTGCTACAAAAGAAAAAATTTGCATTTAGTGCAAAACATTTTGACTTGTAAAGATTTGATAAACAAGATTAATTAGGCCTTTAATTAATTATGCTCCCACTATTTTATTCAAATTGATAGCCCTCACTATCAACTCGGAAGATTGCAATGCACAACCTTCTAGTGATCCAAGATCCAAAATAATTGGATCAATGCCCAGCCAATGCCGGAGTCAAAGATCAAATACTAAGGTAGGCAACTTTTGCCAATTGCATCATATGCAACTCTTGGATAGATGATTATGCACAACTCCTTGCCATGATGCATATGTGTGCCTCTAGGTAATTGATCCTATCAAGGTTCCCTAGTTAAGTCCAACCCATAAGCCAACACGATGAGTGTGCACCCTGCGGAGGCAGACCCACACACCCACCATCACACTTCCACGAGATAGACAATGTACCACGCGGAGGCGTGCCCACACATAGTCGATCAAGCTTTTCATGTGTGTTGCTTTATGGAAGGAAACTAAAACTTAATTTTATTAACTGAGGGGTTTTATTAATACATATACATATCCAAACACCACATACTTATAGTACGTATCATATACAACTATATCCACAACCACAAACGATAGACATGCAATCATAAACACAAAAACATCAGTTATGGCCATACTATTGTAATCCTTTGGAGAAACAAAGGATTACAGTCCACCTATGGTCTTATGCATCTCATGCAACACCTGTGAATCAACCTTTAAGCATGTAATGATCAACATTACAATGAACAACTTCATGGATGCTTCGTGAGGTTGGAACTGCAAGTTGCTTCTTGGAATTGGATCTTCTTGTTGCTTCTCCATGGATGCTCCTTGGAGTTGGATCTTCAAGTTGCTTCTTGGAATTAGATCTTCATGGTGCTTCTCCATGGACACTCCTTGGAGTTGGATCTTCAAGTGGCCTCCTTACATCAAGTTTACAAAAACTAAAACTAATCATATCTCTATTACATCATATGAGTACAAATATAAAAGGAAAGAATTAATTACACTTTGAAATAAGAGATGAGGCTCGGCATGCAAGCTGAATACTTTATACAAAGGATCCATATGTAACCATTATACATCCATAGAATTCTCAAACAAACATATCCACAAGATCGACATCCAAATTCATTCACAACATTCACAAAAGGGGATACTAGGCCATAACCGTGTATGCATTCACCACATAAAACATATTTATAAGGCGACGTGTATGCTATCATAGGTATATCTACATATACGTATATACATATTAAAATTGTAGTACTTTTAATGCGGGACATTCCCCATTAAATAATTTTTTGACTCCCATGCAGACTATGCAGGGTACACAGGGGAAGCGCCCCTGTGCGGGGATCGAGGGGAGGCCACCCCTCGCGGGGTCTCAGGGGCAGAGCCGCTGAAAGGTCTACGGAATTTTACTTCTGTGCACTTAGGAAAATCAATATTTTCCATAGTCGACCCCGTCCAAAACGTAAAAAATAGAAGTCTACGGCATATCTAGAATTAGGTTTAGATTTGCACATTATCTGGTTTAATTCGCATCATATGCAACATAAAAAATAGTATACAGCGATTCGATCATATCGAAACGAATCCAAATACACCGTAGATTGACGCTGCTCGGATACCACTGTTGGGTTTTGTGGAGATAACATGCGCGGCGGAAGCAATAAAATCCACATGACCCAAAATAGGATCTCGTCGGCAACAACGTATTTGGAAGGATTGTTTACGGGATATACCTTATCGCGGAGCAAGTCCGGTGATGTCCCGCTGCGCGACAGTGCAACGCTGCTGACCTACACGGACAGAACTTCTCTCCCGTTCGCTGTCGTAGGAAGATCCGGCGGTGCTCCTGTGTGATGATGTGTGCCGCTCGTAACGCGCACGGATGGTCATCGTGTCCACTGAACGCATTCGTCTCAGCGTCTGTGTCTCTATTCGTCCACGTGGATGGACTGGAACTCCACGTCGTGCTTCCTAAGCCGGCGGGAAGGAGTCATGTCTGTGTGGCGGTGTGCTAGAAGTGTGTTTCTCTCCTTCCTCTCCTAAGGACGGTGACAGCTAGGGTTTACATGTGTGAGCATCAACTAAAAGCATATCTCGATATCTTATATAGATATCGGTTGTCAATCCTCCTTTAAATAGGATACGAAGGGAAGTAGGGTTTCCTAAACCCATCGGTAAATAGAAATGTTGTGTTAATTAAAACACTCCTGGATTAATTAGAATATTGTGGAATTCATTAATTAACCAAATAATTGCATTAATTGATTAATTAATATCCGACTCCATGAAATCGCTTGGGATGGCTCTATGGGCATATATATACCAACAAATAGGACCAACAGGATCCACATTTGGGGCATCGGATCTGAGACACCGCCAGGCTTCCCGAACGCAAGATTCGATCCAAATCCATCATCACGCCACCGTCACTTCACCTGCTCCTCCTGTTGTGAGCAACGAGATTGAGAAGAGAAGGAAGGAGGAGAGAGAAAGACTGCCCGGTCTATCTTGGCATCCCTCGTTCCTCGTTCAGATCTGCTCCAACATGATGTAGAAGACTGCATCATCTCCACCGAGCTGCGACCACCTTCTTCATCATGCTCATGGCGGAATCTTCCCTCTCTCTTATTTTTCTTGTTTCTCGCATCATGGGAGAGTAGTTCCTTTTTGCTGGGGTGCGGGGACCAGCCCCGCTTCCTATGCTTTCATGCATTTTCATTTTAACATTCCAAGGCAATGTATGTAACTTTTCATTTCGTTGTTAATCGTCGATATTTTGTTGTAGATTGATAACCTTCTTGCTTTTATCTTATTCTTTCCTATGTTGCGAGAACTTCAATATGTAGGATAGAATGTCGATTAACGTGGTTGACTCCCAAACTACAAATAGAATGGGATTCCTTCAGGTCGTAAGAGTATGATCTGTGAGGGGATGAGACATCTAGCCCACAATGATGCTTCTGTGTGCCTAAACATCCCTCAAGGAGGGCCACAACCTTGGATTTTTGTATCTTCAGAACTGTAAGTGCATGATCTGGATGGTGATGAGACATCTAATGCCTAAGGTGATGCTTATGTGAACCTAAACATCCCTTAGGGAGGGTTCGTAGCAGATCTATTTGGATAGTTAGATCTTGCCTGGATGTTTTGTGTTTGGATGTGTTTGCAAGTGCTGTGGTGGTGAAACCCGAGACCATCCCAGTGATTCCATATCATTAATCTAGATCAACTTTAATTCTACTATGTACTTTCTTTCACTTAGTTTAATTAACTTCAAAATCAATCAATCGTTCTAAATATTAGTCTTGCTTGAGCTAGATTTGACTAACAACGATTCTTAAAAAAACATTGCCTCTTGGGATTCGATCCTCAACTATACTGCGCTAAGACCCGTCCGCTTGTCGGTGGTATTATTGCACAAGGTTTTGATAAAATCTCAGAGATTTCAACCCTGAGTGAATTTGTTAGTGTGATAATAGACCACGTCACATCATCCTCGGTGATGGTGCTCTTGTAACTTGTACCTTCTCTTAAGCCAGGTTATATAACACTCCACCATCTCTATTATTGCACTTTTCTTTACATGCATGTTGTTGTTTCTCTCTCAAAAATCATTTCCCTCACATGCTAGTGAATGATATCATGATCTAGACCTTGAATGATAGTGGTTCTCATGCTTGGTTTGTTTAGAATCTGAAACCCTAATTTATGGTACCCGATTTTGAGATGTTGATGAGATAGATGATTTTCTATTATCTTTTGATCACATGCATAAGGTTCGTGTACTTAGTGTAACATGGAGTTTAGGTTCTGTTCTGGATGTCTTGAACGTGAGTTTATCTCTCCTTCATAAGGTTTTTCATGGTGAATCTCATAGTGCATGTTTTTGGGTTTTTTGTGACCATATTTATGAGAAGGTTTCCTCCTTATGACGGTGGTTTTCTTTGATGTTAATCTTTTTTTTGGGCAGTCATTATCTTCTATTTGGTCAAAGTTTATCTCTGATTTTTTTATGGTTAAGTTTTCTAAGGTGGCTTGACCTTGGTGATTGTAACACCTTGTTTAGTTTTGGTTGCTACATTTAGTTTTGTGCTTGGGTCGAGACACATGGTTTTCTTTCAGTCGAAACCCTAGTTCCTCGTCTATGTTGGTCATGAGGCCTATTTTGGATGTGTGGTTGCTTCCTTGGTGGCTTTTTTTTGTCGGAACCATGTCATATTGCGGTTGAGACCCCATGTTTATTGGTGGTTGAGATAGTTGGTTTTGTTTTGATCATGAAACATTCTTTGAAGGTGGTCGAGACATGCTTTTCTTTGGGTTGAGATATATGCCTTTGGCAATATGTTTCATTCATGACCATACAGATGTATCTCACTCATGACAAACCCTGATGGGTGGTCGAGACACATGTCTTATAAGAGGTCGAACTCATGTATGATGGTGTGGGTCTATACACCTAGATGTGCATGAGGAAGCAAGTGATGATTCATGTATAGTGTTGTTTGAATGATTTTTTAATTAACTCTAATCATGGTTCATAACCCTATTGTGCTCCAAGAGAGTGGGAGATTTTGTATCTAGGGTTTAGAGATTAAATAGAACTATAAAACCCTAATTGACTATACATAAAACCCTAATTCTAGTTTTGGGTCATGTGATGTGTTACCTATCATACTTGGAGTGATGATCATATTATGATGTTTTCTCTATCCTATTTATAAATCCCTAATAGATATGTGAATGCTATGATGAATTCTATATTATACAAGATGGTGATTATGCACATTGTTGTGGCATATTGTGATGTTGTACTTGAAGGGATGTTGTGATTGGTTCCTATGACCTAGTAGAGGCTATATGCCTAGTGTGAGGTATGTGCTATCCTCAATTTATGAGATAAGGGATTGATATCCCATGATAGTGTGATTACATTGATAACCTTGAATTGTCAATCATGACAAGTGATAGTATGAAAAGTGAGAATCCTATATGATTTATATGCATCTTATAAGCTTTATATCCTTTAATTGGCATAATAAAACATGTAATATAGCTGTGTAGAATATTATGCTTAGGGTCAAATAAGAATAACATTGGTTGAACCCTTTTCCTTATCCTTGTATTGATTTCTTGAAATATAATGAGGTAATAGAAACCAACAATTATACATGTTCTTCATATTTCTTCTTATGGATTTAATTATTCTACTACTCACTGGTAACTTCCTAGTTTATTGAATTTTCTTAACATGTAAAGTATATTATCTACTTGTTTAGTTATCTATGCTTTTAATAGACGTTGGTGGAGAGTTATGTCTCTCGCTGTGATGCTTGGTCTCATCCCATGGGTTTGTACATATTTTAGGTGGTCGTTCACAAAGTGGTAGAGATTTTGCAGTTGAGGAAGAGAAACAACAACATCAGTAGCTAATAAGGTTGGATGTGCTTCTAGTCTTTTGGCGATAGAGTCCTACATGTTGCCCATGTACACTCAGGTCTTTGGCGTTGTTCTTGATGTGTTTTATGGATATGATATAGTTACGAGGTTTTTGGCTTGTGAGACATGTATGTAAGATATGTCATGTATATATGTATATATGTGGAACATATACCTCATGTAACAGATGGACCATAGGAATGATAGTGTACAATGATGTAAGAACCTTGTGACATGATATGTAATGCATGTGATAGACTTGTGGACTTATATGTGACAAGTTTCTGCTTATCGTGTTTTTGCAAAATTGATTTTAATTTCCTATGGTTTCTGGTAATCCACATGCTCAGATATAATTTTGTGCTTTTGTAACGACCCCGCCTCCCAGTAACCCCCCAATTAAGGGAGACCAAGAGGTTAGAGTCATTATCCCAATTTCCAGATCAAAGGTTCGACAAATAATCAATAATAAATATCAAATTCTACCATACTATACTGAAAAGGTGTTATAAAATAAACTTTCTTGCATACCTTTTTAAAAACTTGGAGTTCTAAACTTCTATCCACATACGGAAACTATTTTAACTAATCCTCCTTGCACTTTAATTCATGTATACACAATATGCCAATTTACTGTTTGTCCTTTTCAATGTTGTACCTAAAACGCCGACAAACAAAATGTCAGTCAGCATAAATGAATATTCTGGTATGTGGGGGAAAGAATAATCGTGCAATTAACTATAACAACATATTGCAGTCAATTATGATTTAACAAATAACTTTACGTTTTCAGCATAACTTCTCAATCCATACATACCCTAGAAATTGATTCACTTGTTAGGTAGGATCATGAGGGGTTTAATGGGGATCTACCATATGAAAGGTAGCATCCAGGTCCACTATAGGGACAGCACAGAGGCTAGCGTATGTATGGATTGAGCAATTATGCTAAAACGCAAAGTTGTTTGTTAAATCATAATTGACTGCAATATGTTGTTACAGTTAATTTCATGATTATTCTTTCCCCCACATACCGGCATATTCATTTATGTTGAGCGATGTTTTGTTTGTCAGCATTTTAGGTACAACATTGAAAAGGACAAATAGTAAATTGGCATATTGTGAATACATGAATTAAAGTGCAAGGAGGATTAGTTACAATAGTTTTCGTATGTGGATAGAAGTTTAGAACTCCAAGTTTTTAAAAAGAAATGCAAACAAGTTTATTTTATTACAGCTTTTCAGTATAGAATGGTAGAATTTGATAGTTATTATAGATTATTTGTCGAACCTTTGATCCGGAAATTGGGATAACGACTCTGACCTCTTGGTCTCCCTTAATTGGGGGTTACTGGGAGGCGGGGTCATTACATTTGGTATCAGAGCATAGGTTCCTTATTTAATCTTTAATAATTATTAAATTTTACAAACTCTATAGAACCCAAGGGAGTTATTAGAGGATTTTTCAAAAGATAGAGGTGTCTAGAAAAGGATCACGTCTGGGGGCTGGAAAGATTTTCCTCCGCACCGCTAGTCGGAATATGAGGACTCCCAGACTAGTGTGATTGCCTGGACAAGGTCTCATGATTTGACTCAAAATAAGATACCTTTTGGACTCTCTCATCTTGTCCATCCCTTCTCAACTCAAATGTTGTTAAGAACCTTAAGGATTAGGATTTTCTATCTTTTCCTCACTCTCTTGAGGTATGGGTAAGGTTGATAAGGTTTAATGAATACTCCACCAAATTAATAAAAAGCATGTAAATAAAATGTCATGGACATAAGCTTAATAGTTTAAGCGTAAACTAAAGAATAGATACATGCTTAGGTCATATGAAATATGTTGTCATGCCCTCAGGAGATACCTGAGGCTAGACCTTCTTGGAGGCAGAGATCTCCATTATAAGTAGAGACCTAACACATCCTTTGAGGATGATGCTAACCCTAACCCTAAGTGGTGGTTAGAGAAAGAGATGACACAATGAGTTAGATGTCATAATAGATCGGGTGTGTGGGTGGACATGATTTTGGATGCCCATGACGATATGAGCCATGTAAGGTTGGATGACCTAGTACCTTTGGCGACCCAACCTTGGGAAGGGTCATGCATGTTAGAGTGAAGGATAGCTCCTTCATTGATGAGGTTAGTGAAGAACCTATAGAAACCCGATGGGCTTATATGAGCATGGCATAATATGCACCCAGAGTATGTCAGTAGTGTTGATAGTAGGCTAAAACCCTAGCCAGGAGAGTATGATGGATAGCTTATGAGATAAGCATAAAGGGCTATGGATAATCTTGAGCAAACATAAGTTTGAACATAGGTTTAACCCATGTAGGGGTATGCTTGTGATCTTGATCCACCTTCATGGAGAGAGGACCTCTGGTAGTAAGGCTGGTTATATGTTAGCTCTAGAGAGAGAGAGAGAGTAGGACCCAAGCAAGATGGTTGGAAGCTTAGACTCTGAGATATGAGGAACAATGGGGAGTTGAGGATGATGCGACCTAAGTGGATGGTAGCGGTTGCCTCATGCTTGATCCCTAGAGGTTGATGATATCTTGGTTTCCTTTAGAGGAACCAAACCCTAGAGAGAGGATGAGGCTTCTGGTACCTATGTGCCTATGGTATAGGTGTTTACCTTCTGAGATAGGAAAAAGAGTTCCTTAGACCCTGAAGAGGTTTAGTAACATGTTGTGAGGCCTTGTACCTTGTTGGTTGTCCTTGTGGAGGACTCCACTCTGAAGTTTTGTTCAAGTAGAAGGATCATGGGAAGTGCATGTCATACCCTGTACATGCTTGGCTCGTGGTTAAAAATTTGAACAGACAGTTGGTCATCACAAAAGTGAACCTAGGGTTTTTAGGCCTAATGGGGGAAGTGGTGTACCTGATGCTCATGATGAGATTTGAGTTTCTATAGATTCGTGCATGGTACTCCTCATGTTCATAGGAAAGGGGAAACCCCTTAAGTTTTAGGTATGTTTGGTGAATCCCTCACAGTTAAGTTGATGACATCGGAAGGTATGATCTTGATCCAATGTTGAGGATGAGAACAAGTGTGACCTAGCATGGTTTAGTAGGTGGTCTTCTTGTTCCTTAGTAGCTTACTAGGGTTAAGCATGCTCATGTGGATATAAACCCTAGACATAAGGACGTTTGTGACCTTTGATATCAAGATGATCATGATGTAGAGACATATGTTGCATGTTTCAACTTAGATTTGAAGGTGTACTGGCAATGTGGGATGTACCATCTCTACTCTTAGAATAGGAAGAACTTTGTATTTGGACTGTAGCCAAATGCTTATTTCCTTTTGTTATGGGAGTGAGAGATAGGACAGTATGCATGACATACACCAAGGATAAAGATGATGTGAGTTGGAACGTTGTTATAAGGTATGAGGACAGAGATATAGAGTGAACGATATTTGGATGGTTTACAAACACTAAAAGTATTAGGTAGTCATCTTTTGAGGATGTTTTATCACGAGCTATGTGGAATTTGCAAGTTATATAAGGTTGAGTTTGATAACCAAGAGCATGAGCTCAGATGAAGATAGACTTAGAGTCTGAGATGAGATGATAAGTGAAATATATGGAGGTGTATGTGTTCAACATTACCTTACACATAAGGATGTAAAGTGGTTGAGATGCAGCTGCCTATTTTAGTTAGAGGCTAGAAGAGGTTGTTGGGTTAGCCCTAAGTTGAAAAAGAAGATATGTTTGGCTAACAATCAGATGTAACGATATATGTTGAACAAGGTAGTAGTTGCTTGGTTAGATAGCCTAGGCCTTGATGCAATAAAAGGATGGTTGTAGAACCTCAGATGCACTTCTTTAGAAAATAAGGTGATGAAACCCCGACTAGAGTGGTTTAGGGTTTTCGAGGTATAAATCTTGAGGAATCATGACAATACAGGAGATCATGATTTTTTTGTTCATCATACACCGTGGTACTACAAAGATAGTAAGTGACAGTAGTACTTTGGATGCCTAAGATGAAGTTGCATGTGGTATGTTGTCATGCATGACAGGAGGTGAAGGACGAACACTAGTAACCCAGTGTAGTGATATAGAGGATAAAGAGTCCCCGAGAGGGAATGGGAGTTTATCACTATGGATGTTGTAAGTCTCCCTAGACCAAAGAAGGTCAATATGCAATATGGGTTATGGTGGATCACCTTACCTAGATAACAAGAGAAAGAAAGAATATTATCAAGGTACATATCCGATTGAACTACTTGTAAGAGAGAGAGATGGTTCAACTACGCCATAATGCGAGTTCAAAAGTTCTTAAGTATGACCTAAAGATTCACTTCATTAAGGTGGAAGTAGATATATGAAGAACTTGAGGTTAGTACAGTTTATCACCCCAAACTAATGGTTAGTATAATCCAGACTAGAGGGTCTGATGAGAGCATGTGTGATCATTTAGGGTAATACATGGAGACAATTCTTGTCCTATGTAAGATGTGATGAGGACCACCATAGAAAGTATTGGGATGTAAAGAAGCTCTGTAAGAGAGGTTGTGTCGGTCACCACTTCATTAAGATGATGTTGGTGAATGGACCTCGTGAAGGTTAGAAAAGGATCACAGTGTGTGCATATGAAGTCGCTTTGATCATGTAATGGCTGAAAGAGAGTCAGAGGCGACATGGGTCGTGAGCTGATGCAAAGCAGACTGACATGCAGTTCACTGTGGGAGAACATGTGATGTGAAAATCTGACCCCTCTAAGTTATAGCTAAGAGAGATGAGTCCCTGATACATGGGTTCTTTTGAGATGGATTGGTGGAGAAGGTTAAGTTTGACCTTACCCCTCAGGATAAAGTAATGTCAGATGAGTTCCATGTGTCTAATTTAGAGCACTATGTGAGGTATTCGGGCCATGTGCTGAGCAATGAACCTAGTGAGCCCCAAGGGAGGTTGAAATGACCTGAGTCACCTATGAGGTTTATAGAGGCCAAGGTGAAAGAACTTAGAGAAATGAATATGTGATGATAAAGGTTCTTTGGAAGCACCATGGATAGGGTAAAGCCACATAAGGGTCAATGATGGAAATGGAAAAGTCTTATCCTGAATTGTTTGTTTCCTTGATGGAATTTTGAGGACAAAATTCCTATAAGATGGGAAGGATGTTATAACCCCAATTTTTGGGTTCTTTTGGTGAGAAAGGTAATTTCTCCTATTAAAGATATTTGAACAAATAATGATATAATTTGTTTTGAACAAATGGATTTCGTTTACAATATCCTTGTTGGTTGTTTTGTGGGCTTTATTGGCTATTGGGCCCACTAACAAGGAAAAGACATAAGAAACTCCATTATTAATAAGAAATGGAGAAAAGAAAGATGTAGAAATCTCTAGAAGGAAAAGGAATGTTATACAAAGATGGATTTCGTGCCTCTTGGGTTCCAAGGAGTCCAAAGTTGCAAAATAATGCAACAAGAAAAGAAAATATCCATTAAATATTTCTTTATTAAGAAAGAAATTGAAAACAATGATAAAATATGGGAAATAAGTGGAAAGAGATATGATTGAGTTATCTTTGGTGGATTTTCGTATCCATAAGGTTTCAAATGTTAAAAGGAATTGTAATAAGGAAAATAAAAAGAGAGAGATAAAGAGAAATCCTTGAAAAGAGATATTCCAATAAAGAAATAAGTAAGATAATGAGAAATAATGGATATAGATGCATCTAGAAGGATAATAAGTAAAAAATGATTTCTAAATATTAGAGTTTCTTGGGGTCCAAGGAGCCCCAATGGAGAAAAAGAAAGAGAAAATACCAATAAATGCAAAATAAGAGGATAATGTGATACATAATTAATAGATTTTGTGGCATTGTTAAAAAGGAGGTATTTTCTACTAAAAGGAAACATAAATTCCTGCCAATGGATTAAAAGTCAAGCATAAAGAGAATAAGAGAGAGGATTTTCAAATTCCTAAATATCTAATGAACATGGTTTATTAAAAAGATATTTAGGAGAGAGAAGATTGCTTCTCAATGAAGGAATATGGTTTCCTTTTGGGAAAGGGTCTTGGATCTCGTGTATGGGCATCCTAGGGCTTTGTTACACTCCTGTATATAAGGCATAGAACCCTTGGCCGAGTCCAGGAGGATCCCATGCATCCCTCTTCCTTCTTCTTCTTTGTTTTCATCTATAAAACCTAGACAATAGAGTAGATCGATCACGAGGGCCCCGAGGAGCTGCGATGGGTCTCGATGGAGGCATGAAGCTCGCACGACATCAACGGGATGCTCGATGGCAATCCCTTTGCCCTAACCTACGCGTAGCTGCATCCGCATGGCAGTAACAAAGGCCACACATTGCAAGTCGTGTGCTCTTGAACTAGCCACCTAGGCCACAAGCTGGGCGGTGCCCCAAGTGCGGTGAGATGTGGCGGAGCTAGAGGAGCGATCGGCGGCGATCGTCGGGCCCTGTGGAAGGAGTGGGCAGCCCCGCAAAGGGCTGTCGTCAGCGGCCGTTGCGGCTGATCCAAGCTTGAAGACGACCCATGACCATTGGACGATTATGCCCCTCCATGGGCTGAATCGCCGACCAATTTAAATGAGGGGAGAACAGTCATTTCGTTATGTTCCCAAAACAAGCGATGTTGCATGGAAGGGTGACGTGGCACTCGTTGATTGGTCAAGTAAGTGAAATAATTCAAAAATCATATCTTTTTATTCGTAGCTCGGATGAATGCCTATAAAATATGAAAGTTGCTCATAAAAACGAGAGGAATCCACTAAAAATAGTTTAAGAAGCTAATTCCTATTGAAATTCGAAAAGTAGTGGTAGTTCTCAACTTTAATGTATTAATGATTAAGAAACCCTATTTTGAGATGATTAATGTATTTAGAAGGGTTTTATGGATGATTATAGTTGATATTCACCTGTTAATTATAAAAAGGTACATTAAGAACAAAAAGGATGAACTTTGCACATAATTAGTTTAATTTAGAGTTTCATGTACATAAATAAGCTTTAATGGGTGTTGAAACCCTAAAGTTAGTAATTGTGACTCTTAATGGCTTTAATTATTCTAATTCATAAATAAAGCTGAGATATGAAGGTTCTAAGCTATTTTGAATATAAAGGTTCCTAATTGTGGATAAATACCCTTAATATGGTAATTAGGGTTTTCTAATGGATAAAGGTGGAATTAGTGATAAATAGAGTTCATGAAAGATAAGTTGTTAATTTGACAGGAACCAAAGATGATAATTGGGCCTAATGATCTTGTCATGAATTTAAAGGATAAAATTGGTAGTTTTAATGAAAAGAGGCATACTGGACTTATTTGATGTTTAATTGTTCCTTTAATCTAAAATTAGGGTTATATGTTGTTAAAAGGTAACCTTAATATCTTTCGTGCAGAATAGATGAGATAATTAGGGTTTGTGAGTAATTGTATAAAATTAGGGTTTAAAATAGTAAAATTTAAGTGAAACCCTAATTGCAATGGAAACCCTAAAAGTGGACTAGAAACCCTAGGAAGCGAGCTAGGTTTAATAGATCTTGATGGCATGGTCAATGATAGGAAATTATATGAATGTTTTAGGATCTCTTTGTGTACTTGCTTGCCTATTGAATTTCTTGCATTGATTGGATTGATTCTGTCTCAAATCAACCTGACAGGTATGTGGTTACACTTATGGTTAATCACTTTAGTTTCACGGCGATACCCGGATGTTTTATTCATTACCTAAAAATAACTAGTTGGATGACTTTTATTTCATGCAACTATAAAGTGACTATGATTATCACCAGGAATATATATACATGATTGGTTCAGACCCTGGTCCTCCTCTGTGGCTTTTCTAATGATGAAAAGGGTATCCTGGTACAAGGCCTACTTGTGAAGTAGGACATTAGGTTATCATGAGTTAGAAATTGGGCTACCCACGTGTAGTGCCATGAGACTCTTTAGCACACCATGAGTTAAGGAGTGGGCTACCTATGGGTAGTACCATGTGACTCAACCCTAGAAATTGATTCACCTATTAGGTAGGATCATGAGGGGTTTAATGGGGATCTACCATAATGAAGGTAGCATTCAGGTCCACTGCAGGGACAATGTAGAGGCTAGGGTATGTATGGATTGAGCAGTTATGCTGAAAATGTAAAGTTGTTTATTAAATCATAATTGATTGCAATATGTTGTTACAGTTAATTGCATGATTATTATTTCCCCCACATACCGACATATTCATTTATGCTGAGCGACATTTTGTTTGTTGGAGTTTTAGGTACAACATTGAAAAGGACAAACAATAAATTGGCATATTGTGAATACATGAATTAAAGTGCAAGGAGGATTAGTTAAAATAGTTTCTGTATGTGGATAGAAGTTTAGAACTCCATGTTTTTAAAAAGGTATGCAAATTTTTTTATTTTATTACAACTTTTCAGTATAGTATGGTAGAATTTGATAATTATTATTGATTATTTGTCGAACCTTTGATCCGGAAATTGGGATAATAGCTCTGACCTCTTGGTCTCCCTTAATTGGGGGTTACTGGGAGGCAGGGTCGTTACAACTTTGGTTTTGAGTAATCTCATTTTTGGTGCGTCTGGGTGCCACACCCAGATACAAATCAAAGGTGACTGCTATTGAGGAACTAAATGATCTCACAACACTAAAGATGGAGCAGATTATCAGGAACTCAAAGTCACATGAAGTCACTCTAGAAGAAGAAGAAAGGATCGAGGTTGATCAATTAAGGGGAAGAAAGAAGGAACTTGCACTTAATCATCAAGAAATGCCAATTAAGAAAACAAGGACACAAGTAGCGACGAAGAAGAAAATTCTCTAATTGTAAATGGTAAGAAATATAAACATTTTCCTTCTTCCATGTGTTTTAAATGTAGAAAGAAGGGTCACTTGAAGAATGGGTGCCCAAATCACAAGAAGAAGAACTCCACATTCAAGAAGAAATACAAGGGAGAAAAATCCTACAAAGCCACTTGGGATTAATCAAGTGATGAAAGTGGCAACAACAAAGAAGAGGAGATAGAATGTCTCATGGCAAGAGAAGATGAAGAAACTGATGAGGTAGATATTTTTTAATTATCTAAAGAATAATTATTTACTAGCCTTGAAGAAATTCATGCAAAATACATTGACTGCAAGAAACAAAATAAGAAACCTACTAAAGTTATTTATGAACTTCACATTAATCTAGATAACCTTAGTTCTGAAATATTCAACTAATGCATTAAAATAATCTATTGAAAACTACAAGGCACACTTACTTATTCTTGAAAATTACAATAATCTTCTTTCTTAAGAAAAGATTGATATGCTTGGAAAATTAAAAGATTATCAAACTCAACCTATTTTATGCACACATTCATATTTTGATGTTTTGTTAAAGGAAAGAGATACTTTACTTTCAAATCTTGCACAAGTAAATTTGGATAAAAATAAAAGGATGGCTGAAAATGTTGAATTACAAAAATAAGTTTCTAGATTAATGCAAGGTAACAAAAATTTTGACAACATCCTAGATAATTCTCCTAACTAATAAGGAATAACAGGTCTAGGATGTGTACCTAAAATCCAAACTAGAAAGGCATATGTTCCAAAGACTAGAACTATATATGTACCTAAAACTAAAGTTGTAAATTCTCAAAATGTTCAAAAGAGAAATGAAATATCTTTTATTTAATGTCATTACTATCAACGTTTAGGTCATTATTCTTTCTCATGTGAATATAGAAATAAAGGAGCAATTGACATGGTTTGTGGTTCCCAAACCTCCAACCTAAAATAAAAAGGAGAACTTGTTGAGATTTGACTTATGCTTATCTTAATAAACACATTTATGTCCTATCTTAACCCAATTTGATATTCATTTGCATATATTTTATCTAGACAAAGATTTAGTTGTATATCTTTCATTAAAACAAATATTAATTTGTATATCATTTCTTAAAATAAAAGTTTGGAATTTTTTTTGGGCCGACAAAATTTTTGTCTCAGAATCTTGTCAGCTGAAAAATAGTTTGACCGAACATCTATAAGAAATTTAAAATTTGAAAATTTCAAATGATATATATAGAAATATTTCTGTCTTGATACATATATACTTTAAAATACATTAACCATCATGTACTCTACTTGGGTACCAAAAACCTTCAAATTGTAGGATTGGATGGTTCATAGTGGATCCTCCAAAACATATGACTGGAGATAAGAAGGGTTTTTATTCAGTCGAAAAGAAAAAGGGAGGTTCAATCACATTTGGATACAATGGTAAAGGCATCATCATGGGAATAGATAACACCAGAACTAATCTCACAATTAAGAATGTGCTATTAATAGATGGTTTGCACCACAATTTGCTAAGTGTTAGTCAACTATGTTATAGTGGTTATGATGTACATTCAACAAAGCATGCTGCAAGTTACTTGAAGAAGACACCAATAATTTTTTATATGAAGGAAAAAGAGTAGGAAATCTTTATGTTCCTAGGCCTAACTCTATGAAATTAATTGTTGGTAAATGCCTTATTGCAAATGATAATATTCAAAATCAATGGCATAGAATATTAGGTCACGCAAGTACTCATGTTATCAAAAAGTTAATTAAACATGATCTGGTTTGTGGTTTGTTTAAAAGTTCTTGTGATAATTTTGAAAATTGTTAACCTCGTACATTAGGAAAAAAGCTAAAATTTCTTTCAAAGCAAAGAAAATCCTTATTACATCTAGACCTCTTGAACTCATACATATGGATTTATTGGACCTATGAGAAAACAATCTATAGGTGGAAAGAGATATTGTTTTGTAATTGTTGATGACTATAGTAGATATATTTGGGTACATTTTCTTTCTGGAAAAGATGATACTATTGGAATATTTATTCAGTTTTGCTCAAAGATTGAAAATCTACTTCAAAATAAAATTTGCACTACTAGGAGTGATCATGGAGGAGAATTTTAAAACCACACTTTTAAAGAATTTTGCTCATCTAAATGGTACACTCCCAATTTTATACTCCATAATAGAACAATTTAGTTGAAAGGAAAAATCACACTTTGCAAGAAATGGCTAGAACCATGCTATTAGAACATGAGACACCTAAAAATTTTTGGGTTGAGGCTATTAATACCGCATGCTATGTTCAAAATAGAATCTTAATTCATCTACAACTTAAAAAGGCTTCTTATGAAATACTCTTTTATAAGAACCAAGAGTGGATTACTTTCAGACCTTTAGAACTCCATGCTATATTTTAAATATGATGAATGTATATTCATCTCTCTTTTTACATATCTTTCATAGTATTTTTTATTAGAACATATATCTTTTTTTTAACTTTATAGGACAAATTGCAATTTGCTCAATTGTTTGATTAAATGTGTAAATGCTTATCTTTTTCCTTCACTTTTGTAGGTTTTACCTTCAATGCACAATCTTGACCACCTGAGCACATGAACAGATAGGTTCGCTTTACCAAATTGCCAAATTGTCTTCATTCGAATCCAAACGACCATTTTCTCCCTCGGTTCAACCCTGACACTTTAGTACTTAAACATACATTTCACTCACCCAGACAGTCATTTTAGATGCATCAAACGATCAGCTTGTTTGTTCCAGACAACCATCTCAATTTGTTCCAAGGAAGAACCATGATGAATAGAAGTGCAGCCAATGAACCTTAGGGTTTCTGTGTTGATCAGCACAATGGTGCCAATCGAGTGTCTGACTCCCAGATAGCCGGTCTGAAGTTTACTTCAATACCATGTTGCGATTCAAAGGGGCACTGCCTACCCTTAGATTAGGTTTCCACTCATTACTAAAACAGCTATGCCACATCACCCTCCAACTAACCGATTCAGGTTGTGAACCGGCCAGTTTGTGACGCACAGACAGTAAAATCAGTAGCCACCTCTCCCTCTTTTCTTCTCCCCCCTTTTAGTTTTTCACCCCTCCTTCCCTATAAAAGATTAGGGGACTCCACGAAGAAGGGGATCCACTCTTTTGTATTTGCAACTTTACTTTTAGCATAGTTGTTTTAATTTCTGCATTGTAATCTTCATTTCTATAATAAAGTAGCAATCGTTTTGAAGACTTTGTCCTTGTTATTTTATACTTTTTGTTCTTCTTGGGAAGCAAGGAACTAAGAGTGAAGGTCATTTAATTGTCACTAGTTTAAGATCATTTCAATCTTTCATACTCTAGTCTATGGACTTCTCGCTTCCTTCCAGTGTTTCTCTTTCCCTTGTTACGGCTAGTGAGTAGCCTTCTTATCGGGGAGAGGGGATTATCCCCTTAGCCATGTGTAACTTAGATCAAAGTTTTATATGATTACATTATATAGATGGTTTTTTGTTTGAAAAATTGTCAATTTTAAGGAAGTGATCTCTCATTTTACTGTATATAAGTCTTGGTAGATGCGATTGTGGAACCCAATATTTATAACAACTAAACCAATCTCATGAGGATTTGGATGACAGCTCAAAATAATCCCTATTAGAATGACTGAACTAGGATCCATGATGCCAGGACCAATGAGTTTACAAGGAGTTCATATTTTGTGATTCATTTATGAATTTGCATGCCTTCTTCTATCTTGCTTATTGTATGATTCCTTTGATCTTGTTTTCACATTGGCTATGGTAGTGAAACCCATAAGACAAGATATCGTTTACCTCTGATTCAATCCCATGTTGGATTAAATGGGCACTGCCAACCCTTGGATTAGGTTCAACTCATTTTTGAAACAGCTACACCACATCACCCTCCAACGGACCGATTCAGATTGTAAACGGGTCGGTCGCGTCTAACAGACAGTAAAATTAGCAGCCACCTCTCCCTCTTTTCTTCTCTCCCCTTTTAGGTTTTCAATGTTCCTTCCCCTATAAAAGGTCGGGGGACTCCACTAAGAAGGGGATCCATTCTTTTGTATTTGCAGCTTTACTTTTAGCATAGTTGTTTTAATTTCTGCATTGTAATCTTCATTTCTTTAATAAAGTAGCAATCGTTCTGGAGACTTTGTCCTTGTTGTTTTATACTTACTGTTCTTCTTGGGAAGCAAGGAACTAAGAGTGAAGTTCGTTTAATTGTCACTAGTTGAAGACCATTCAAATCTTTCATACTCTAGTTTATGGACTTCTCGCTTCCTTCCATTGCTTCTCTTTTCCTTGTTATTGCTAGTAAGTAGTCTTCTTATCGGGGAGAGGGGAGTATCCCCTTAACCATGTGTAACTTAGATCAATGTTTTATATGATTATCTTAGATAGATGATTTTTGTTTGAAAATTCATCAATTTTAATGAAGTGATCTCTCATTTTATTGTATATAAATCTTGGCAGGTGTGACCGTGGAACCCAATATTTATAACAACTAAACCAATCCCATGAGGATTTGGCTGAGACCTTGGAATAATCCCTATTCGGATGATTGAACTTGGATCCATGATGCCAGTACCAATAAGTTCACAAGGAGTTCATCTTTTGTGATTCATTTATGAATTTGCATGCCTTCTTCTATCTTGCTTATTGTATGATTCCTTCAATCTTATTTTCACATTGTCTATGGTGGTGAAACCCATAAGACAAGATATCCTTTTCCTTTAATTCAATTTATTTCTTTAATATCTTTCTTTCAATCGCCTCCTTTCTTTACTAGCAATTTATTTCATGATCTTAAACAATCCTTCTCATTTGTTCTAAGCATGGTTATTTTTTTCTCTTGTCCTTAGTGTAACTTTCTTTAATTGTTCCTAGCATAACTTTTATTTCTTTGCAATTTTAAATTATTCCTCTAGTGTAATCAACAAACCATCAAACAATGGAATTTACTTTTTACATCTTTTTGTTGAAAAGTGTCTGGGTAGAAATTCAAATCTTAAAAATGTTGTATGTGGATCGACCCTTTCTATACTAATAAATCACCTTAACTTGTTTTTTTGAGGTTTAAAAGGATAAACTCTTGGATTAACCGCCTAGTTTTTTTTTACAAATGGCACATCAAAATGGCATCGTTGCTGAGGACAACCGATTGTTTTTTGAACCCCAAATTTTTTTGAACAAAAACATTTTTTTTGCCTTTCGAGTACCATTCGGGAAGTGTTTTTCCTCTTTCTGTTGAGTTTACATTCTTGCAATATGTTTCTTTTGCAACCCGTTATATCTATCATTATACTTGTGCATTTGGCGCACGATGAATGTTTGAAAAAAAACAATATCTGGATTGCGTGTGGGATATAATGCCTCAGGCGGCTAACGAATCATCCTATGCTCCAGAGGATAGATTCTGCAATGCAATTTCTTACCCTGAGATATAACAAACTTTTCACCATTGAAATTGACAAACCGTGTTAGGATGGATCAGGAAGAAGTAGATCACCTAGTTGCGCAAGACCTTGTTGGACAACGAGAGGCCTTCATGGTCAAATGAGCAGCCCAGTGAGAGGCTTTTAGGGTTGAACAAGCAACCCTACGAGAGGCCTTATTGGCCGAGAAAGTGCCCAGAGATGCTGCCCAATGTGAGGAAGAGAGGAAAAAACAACTAACGGACTTCTCAATCCCAAAAACTACCTATACTCATCATCTTGTTATTCTTCATGATATTAATACCATATAGTTTGAGACCCGTACTCAATGGGTCACTATGTTGTAACCAATTCTTCCTCTGGAAACAAGGGTGAAAGTTACAAAGATCACCTACAAATGTTCTTTGATATGTGTTCTTTAATTAAGGTCCATGACATTTCTGAGGATGCCATCCATCTTTGACTCTTCAAGTATTCCCTTTCTGGTCAAGCTAGCATTTGGTACAATGCTTCAAAAGGAAACAAATGCATCACCCCTTGGGATGCGCTTCAAACCAAATTTTTGGAAAATATTTATCCCCCTACCTTCACCTATGAAATTCAGGGCCAAATCACTTTTTTTCTATGGTCCCAGGTGAAACCCTAGGGAACACTTGGGAAAGATTTAAAGAGCTCCTATATAGATGCACACACCATGAAATCTCCCAATCCCAGCAACCAAAGTGTTGGCAATGACACTAAAAAGTTTCTTGATTTCTTATATGGAGAAAATTTCATGTTTCAACACCTAGAAAGTGCATAGGAAGTTGTTAAGTTTGCTTCCAAAACCCAAGCCTGAAAAGGAACAAGTGGGGTGCTCAAGGTGGCTAAGGATGAGGAGAACCATGACATTAAAACATTGTTGAAAGCCTAAATCTATTGCTTTGAAGCAAGATCGCTTAGAATCCTCTTTCAGTGCCTGTGAGAGGAACCAAAAACCTCATCATGTTAAGATTGTTGATTCCATATACATGATTTAACAAGGGTATGATCATTCTATCCTACACTGTCGATATTTCAATAATGCCCACATACATCCAAAGGTTGGTCAGCAAATGGAGGACTTCAACTCCATTCATAGCATCCAGGTCAAGCATACTATAATCCTAATCAAACCCAAAACCACCCTAGATTCCAGTATGGGAATCCCTCGAGTGTAAAAAATGCTTCATAACTTCCTCCTAAAAAAAGACCCCCTCATCCCCAAAAAAATAACTGTCCACCACCAGGATTCCAATCCAACAACAATTAGAAAAACTTCAGGAATCCAGGGAACTACCAGGGTAACTATAAAAATTGTTGGCCATACCAAGGGAAAAAATATCAAAACATGAACCTACCACCACCAAAATTGCAACAAAATGCCCCACTCTTCCCTCATAAAGTGAGAGGATAGACACCCTAAAGTAATTTGCCCTCGCCCAATAGGCCCACCAAAGAGAAATTGATGTTCAGTTAGCCCAACTCATTGCCCAATAGAAACCCCATGTCGGCGCCTTGGCCGGTCAACTAGAAAATAACACAAGACATCCTGGACAACTTAAGGTTGTCTCCACCCACTAGTACAGAAATTACATATAACATCACATTTGATGTTGTTGGTTGGAAAGAAAAAACTTACACCAATAAGCTACGACATCGGCTTAAAAAAAAACTGACACTTATATGTGAAGGCCAGCCGATTCATAAAAGACACGGGTATCACTTTTTCTTTAACGTCAGTTTTTTGACATAAAAACTGACGTCCAAAATCACCCGTGAAATACAATTTTTCAGGGGAAAATTTTGCTTCCAAAATTTTCAATTCGGCATCGATTTTAAAAACACCAACAACAAATGTTCCATACTAAGACCCGTGAAATTTTTTATCCACTAATTGGTCGTCGGTTTTTTCTCAAAGAACTGATGACTAAATATCCTTTGTGAGGCAAAATTCATTCCCTTATTTTTCGTTGGTTTTCACAGAAGAACCAATGAGGTTGCGTGTTTGCGTGTTGTCCCTGTGAAAAAATCCCCCCATTTGCCTAATCGGCATTGGTGTTAGGTTGGAAATTGACAACTATGATTGTA
This sequence comes from Alisma plantago-aquatica, assembly GCA_963693085.1. Lineage (NCBI taxonomy): Eukaryota > Viridiplantae > Streptophyta > Magnoliopsida > Alismatales > Alismataceae > Alisma > Alisma plantago-aquatica. The sequence goes on along the minus strand of OY856411.1, from coordinate 780,028,160 downwards.
ATTCAAGAACAATTTTTTTGTCAGCATATGTGGATATATGTCGGTTATTATATGTTGAAACTGACGATGAACACCCCGACCCGGTGCAAACATTTTTGTATAAAGTTACAAATAGGTCTCGGTTTAGGTTTATAATCGACATCTATTATTGTTAGGCGTCAGATTATTTTGTTAACTGACACTGATAGTTAACTTAATAGCACCTATGCGAGCCAGATCAACTCTTCCCCTAGCCTTCTCTGTTTAATTCTTGATTCTCTGAGTAGACTGAACTAGGTCTGGCGATTTTCTCCACCACCTCCATGTCGCCTCCCCTTCTCTAGTCATCAGTTTCCTGCCACAGTGATGAGCTTGAAGCTACTCACTATTGGAGCTGCTAGTGCTATTTAGTCGCCTCCACTCATTAGCCGCCACCACCTACTCCCGTCACCGCCACCACCTGCTCCAGGCTAAGCGAGGAGCCTTCCTCTAACCACCTTTAGCTTCTCTAGTCACCACCATTGGCCACCACTTGCACCTCCTCTGCTTCACCTCCAGTTTCGGCCAACTTCACCTCGAGCCCGGCCACATCCACCTCCAGCCGCTACCACCACATCCTATTCGATCCACCTGTGCGGTGAGTGGTTAATCAATACTATATTTGAACTTAGGGTTAATGATGCCACCATATAGTTGATTAATATTGATTAATTAGGGTTAATGATGCATTAATGAACTTAATTAATTAGATTTGCACTTAATTTCTCTAAGATTGTGTAGTTGATTAATATTGATTAATCAGGGTTAATGATGCATAAATGAATTTAATTAATTGATATTGCTTTCTTTCTCTCTTGTTAGTGATTGATTTAACTTACTTCAATAATTTTTCTTCAAGCTTGTGTAGTTGATTAATAATAATTAATTAGTGTTAACGATGAATGAATGAACACAAAATGGAAGAATGAATTGAATTAATTGATGTTACACAAAACCTAGGATATGAATGATGAAATGATGATGATCATGATGGAAAAGAAAGATCTATGTTGGTTGGCCCCTAATTATAGGTTTAAAGTTTCATCTTCTAATTAGAGGTAAGTTTCATAACTTGCTCCACGTTTATTGCTTACCATAAGCTTTCTAGATCATGTTCTTGCTTGAAAATGATGATCCATGCACTAAAAAGCTGTGCTTGACTTGGATTTCCATTTTTGTAATATTCCTTGTTCTGATTTTAGTTCTAGATGAACCTATGGTGCTAAGAACCTATTCCTAAGGTATAATATGACTTGGATCAGGGGTGTTTGACAACCTATGGTGCTAAGCACCTATCAACCAATGGTCAATTTTGGGGTTTTAAGCTGATTTCTTTTATAAACCCATGACCCGATGATGGTTCCATTGCAACAACCCTATGGTATTGTCTTCATGACAACAAATGGTCAGGATTAAAGGTGTCAGATGATGGTGACAACCTATGGTCACACCCTTAGGTCAGGTTTTGGAACAATCAAAAGTTTAATGATCAGCCATTAAGTACCCTAATAATGTTATCAATCAATGATAACATTAACTTAATATTTGATGATGATTAATGAATATAGTGTTGATCTAAAAACCTATGGTGACTTAATGGTCACTAATGATGGTGGATAAGATATCCAAAACCTATGGTGAGTTAACCATATAGTTGTAGCATCAATTAAGACTTAGACCAATGGTTTCTTGAGTCACTTGATTGAATGGTCAGACATATACTGTAATTGATGGTTTTAACATATGAACTTGACCCAATGGTCAAGATCTAATGTTTATTCCTCCAGTAAATTGGAATTATGGCTAATGTAATATGTTGGCCCTAATAATGTGATTTAGATGGTTTCCTTTATATGATCTACTTGAGGAGATTACTTGTTGACAATGGATGGCTTGTTTTGAATGAACAGTTGATTGTGGGTTTTACCCTACTCTTAATGCAACTTTTTGTGTTGTTAATCAATGGATGTCTAGGGTTAGATGGTGACTCTTTCTAGAGCAAAAATCAAGGATTTAATAGGTGGTTTATCCAAGGTGTTTACTTATGTAAACAACCAATGGTCTTACCTTTTTAGCATCTAATGGTTCTGGGTGACATTGTGGTATGGTGATATTGGTTGAATGATGATGGAACAAATGGAGGGTTACCCTTAATAAGTTAGTCTTACCTATTCACTAATATGAATAGAAGGGATGATAACCATATTGTGTTGATATGTAAACCTAATGAGGTATAACCTGTTATACCTAGCTTTAATATAACTAAATGATGGTAATTGGGTATGAATAGTCCTTGACTGACTAATACAATCATAGAGTACTCTTTTACTATTGTTGAAACCCTAGTATGCTATAACCCCATGGTTATACCTTGATTTATGTGTGGGTTCATACTTGAGAATGTTATGGAATGTGATGGTGATGCTTCATCTTACGCATCCATGATCCAATGGGGATGACGTGAGTTAGGGTTTGGGTATAATTGATGATTAGTAACATTGATATAAGTTATCATGTTGAACCTAACTCTAATGCAAATAGATAAAGATGAGTATTCATGTTTAACATTCTTATATGATGAAATGATGGTGGAATAACCTCCCTAATATGATCATAACCTTAATATGTTAATTGGTGGTTATCATAGCTGAATGGTTGATACTTTCTTATGCTAAACATGTGCATTATGAATATGATGAGGGTTAATCATATCTAGATTCCTTAAATGTTGATATGATAAAGGAATGTTCTTAATGTTAATATAATCCTGCTATGATTGTTTATGAATATCTCCCAGCTTATTAATGCAATATTGTTCTAATACGGAGTATTATATGTAAGTGATGTTGTTGAGCCTAGTTATAAGTCATGCAAAGATAATGATGATCTTGTAGGGAATAGTATGATGGTCTTAATGACCTTTGGACATGGTTGGGCCCCGAATGAGGTGTAATCCTCTTGTGTTGATAAGGGTTGTTACCCTATGATATTGTGAAAAGGATTTATATCCTATGATAGTATGATGGTCCTAATGACCTTTGGGCATGGTTGAGCCCTGAATGACATCTCTTGTGTTGATTGAGAATGGTTGCATTCGTGTCTCAGTGATTATAACATGATGTGATTAGAGGACAACTATGGTTGTACATCAGTGATTGGGTTTGGATACCCTAGATGCTAGCGTTGTGACCTGTACCAAGGTGGGCTAGTTACATGACTATATGTCACTGTGGTGGTAGCTTTGACTAATATGTCGCTGCCGTTTTACTCGTACTGACCGAGGGGAAGAGATCTTAGGATATCTGCACTCCTAGATCTTGTACTTAACTAAATAGCCCTTCGTAGGGGTTGGTTGGACTTTGGATGGTATGATTCAAATTCCCCAGGGCATAATAAAAGAGGTAAGACAGCCATGTAGCATATCTGTTTAGGTTTATACACAATGTTTCATATTGGATGATAACCCTTGTTTGCTTTTTTTTTAATGAGATCGTTTATAGTACAATAAGAGATAATAGATATACTTATGGTGTATTTATGCTCATGTTCTAAACATGCTTATGTTTTCAAATATACTGACATTGATGGTTAGCATGTTGCTGCTAGCTATGTTTAATATTGCTAGCCATGCCTCTGTAATTAGAAATGCTTAAACTGCTAATCATGACTATGTAGTTCATTGTGTTATGATGTTAGTTCTACTTATGATATAGATCTGTTCCCTTTATTTGAGATGCCAATATTGATAGCCATGTTATGTTACTAGACATATCCATGATGCTATGGATGCTTATGCTACTAGATTGCTTGTGATGTTAACAAGGAATATGATGATAGTCATATTAATGATAACGATTTTTATTAGATGAAATTTGATGATATTTGAGTAGATATCTATAAAAAAATGGATTTATTTGTTATCTATATATGCATTGATGATCACACTTGTTGCTAAGCTTAATTTCTTAATCTATTTAGCATACTTGAATAGTTCAATATATTCAATTGATTATTAAATACTCCAACTGCTTAGTTATCTACTATTTAAAATGTTGTGATCAATAAGTGTTTTTGGAGTTTATATCTCTTGTTGGGACTGGGTCTCACCCTTGTGGTTTTCCACATCTTTTTAAGTAATTAGAAGTGACAAAAAAAACTTGTTGCAGCAAAGAAGAGCTATAGTAATGAATCTATGAGAAAGTTGATTAGATGTCTAGTGTGTCCTAGAGTCATTCCTGTACTCTCAAGTCTGGGTAGGAAAAGTTTGTATATGGTGTTTCAAACGAATCAGAATTTTGTTAGCATGTTAATGTTTGTTGTGTGGCATATACAAATATTGTTCTCTTGTGTATATATGTTGTGGCCAAGGTGATAGAACAGTTTGTATCAAATTCTTCACATAGTATGGATATAAGAAAGATGTTGGGCTCTTATGCAAATGTTTCTGAGCAAGTTCTGACATTGAAATCAGTTTTAATTTACCCATTTTTTGGTTATGTGATTAATTAGTGATCGATTGTGTTTTATATTTTGAGTAATCTCATTTAGTGTAACAAGTTCTCACAATGATGATGATGATGATGATGATACTTAGTAAAAATGTAATGTATAATTGGTTTTTCAGTTTATTTCACCATGGTCTGGGCCTCTACCCCCATGTTTATTTCACATGTTTATTTCACTACATATTGCCGACTACACATTTTTTTTCATTTTAACAGATACAAATGAATAACTTAGTGCAATGGATGTCAATTTGTAATTGATTGACTATGTTTGCTTCATTTGCAGTTAACTACGTAGAAAATATATTATGTATTTGTATGAAACAATTATTTGTCCGTCATGAATATCAAATAACCCATGTTGTTGTCTGTTGTTAGTACTTACATTTATATTACTTTTTCTCAACATTATTTTACATTGTTGTAGGCATAACATCTAGATCTTCAATAGTTAACATGGCCTGGGCCTCTACCCCAATGTTACTATTCCCTAATGAAGAATAGTTGGACATCATCCTAGACGATTGTTCCTTAACACAACTCACTACACCTAAACATTGGCATTATCTAAATGGAAGATGCTACAAGGCTGGTGAAGTGTACCTAAATTTTGGAAATTCAACATCTATTATTGAGGTTAAGTATGATGTTGTCGGAAATCTTGTATCCACATCCATTTGGTACGAGTGGGTTAGTAAGATGCTATTGGGCCGTAGTGACAGGCTTTTTCTTTATCTGTTTGACCATAATACCATCAAGGTTTGGATAACCAACATCAACAACAAGACACCTGATCATCTCAAATGATTTGAGTACTCGACAGAGGATATCGATGATGATTATGATGATGATGAGAACACACCCGATTTCCCTTTTATTCCTTTTGGCACCATTAATTTCCCTATCACCATCAATTTAGATTTGTCTAAAGACAATGACGAGCTATGCACCACCTCAACATCAACAGAAAAACTAAGGTAGGTCCAAGAAACAAATTTACTTTCCTATCTTATTTTTTGTTTCCACTCTTTGTCTTAAAGTAATCAAACTTCATAGCTTTTTATGTTGTTAAAACTTCAGGGGAAGACCACCACAATGAAAAGGCCCTCATAATTGCTGATTCCAAACCATGTTGTTGTTGTTTAAGTTGTGTATCTAGCATAGTTATGTCTCTCTCTTCCCAGTTATTTTACTTATGCACATTTTTAGTGGTACAACAACCCCCTTGTTTAGTTACTATTTTGGACAACAACACCGCTGCATGTTCATAACTATGTCATTTTCATTCATCCCTTGTAGTATTCATAGATTGATTACAATATTTTGCGTTTGTATTATGAAAACAAACTAACAAAGACTTAAGTAAGCCTAAATTTTATAATATCGAAGTTAATTTCTATTGTGTAACCAAACATATTTGAATTGAAATCAGATTGCAAAAAATAGGTATGTTGCACTGGAAATCGATACCATACAACATATATTATATAGGCTCATATGATGATGATGATGATGATGATGGAACTATAGGTTTCTACATGTGTGAGATGAATCATATGAAATTAAATGTTCTTATACATGTGTCTGAATCACATGATCCATATATAATATTGTCCATCTTGTTAATATTGCAGGTTTGTGGCTTGTTGTAGGCTGAAATCAAAGGATGTTGTAAACCTACAGTTCAGAACTAAAACTAAAAGTTCTTCATCTTGCTAACCAGTCAGACAGTAGGCCTAAAGCTGATAAGAAAAAAAAAACCAAAACACAGTTGTCGGTTAAATATAAAACACCGACAACAATTTGAGATCAATGAAGTCGATTATTTTTAGAAAACCGACACCTATGGTCTAATGTGGGGCCAATTGTTTTGTTCAAGATGGGAAGTGGCATCAGTTTTGGAATGAATAACCGACGCCTATGGTCCCATTGTTGGTGCTTTTTTTTGGGTTGCAATCGGGGAAGGCTTTGTGTCGTCGGTTATGTAACTGACGCTGAAGGCGTCTACTTTTAGTGTCACCCACTTGGGTGTTGCTTCAAAACTAATGTCAAAAGGCTTATTTAACTGACGCTAAAGGTGTTATCTATACTAGTAACCCATTCAGGAAAGGCTCATGCCCCTCCACCTTCTATAGAGAAAACCCCAACTGTACCTTTGGACTTTGAGGATGAATACTTTGTGTTAATTGACACTCCACCTTTGTCAAAATCCACCATTCTCGCTCCTATTGTTCCACCAGTGGAGGTTGACGAGCTACAAATCCCTATTTATAAACCTCATCCACCATACCAAGCCTACCTAAAGAAAACTAGGTTTGATACTTGTTTCATGAAATTTAGGGAATCCATGAAAACGTTGTGTGTGGATATCCCTTTTTAGATGCCCTAGCTAACATTTTTTCCTAGTCCAAGTACATAAAAACTCTATTGACTAGGAAATATGCCACTGAAGAGCATGATACAATAATTCTTTCTACAATGACCTAAGATATCATTCAAACCAAAATGCCTAAGAAAAACAAAGATCATGGTTCCTTTGGGATTGGGCATCACCTAGGTGATAATGGACGCAGGAAAGGCCTTGTACATTTGGATGTTAGTATATCTATAATGCTCTATACTCTTTGCACGAGTTTAGGATTTGTTGACATGCTTCCCACTTCCATGACCATTCAGTGGGTAGATTCATCCATGATGAAGCCTATGGGTATTATTGAAGATATACTTGTAGGGGTTGGGAAAGATGCTTATATTCCTTGTGAATTTGTAATCATGGACATAAAGGAAGATTATGCTACACTGTCATCTTTGGTCATCCCTACTTGGCCACTTCCCAAGATTTGATTGATGTCAAGTCTGAAACCATCCTCTTATCCCTTGGCTGACAAACCCTAGAGTTTAGGGTGTTTCAAAGAATGAGAGGTCTTAGTCTTGAAGAAGAGGTTTACCTTCTCAATTGTGTTGATAAGATTTCCAAGTTAAGATAAGAATGGGAGTTATTTGAGGATCCCCTTCACACTTCCTTCATGTCCCCATTTGAATGTGTCTATGAAGATGAGCAGCTTGATCAATGTAGGGACCATTTAGATAACATTGAAGAAGTTTTTGTTGAGTAATTTGATGACCTTAAGATGGTCTCTCTTGTAGAAGAGATGCTCGAACCCCCTAAGGTCCCAGAAATGAAACATCTCCCTGAAGGTCTTAGATATATGTTTGTTAATGAGCAACAAACTGTTCATGTTATCATTGAGTCCATTCTTCCCATGAACAAGAATCCAATATCATTACTAAGGTTAGGAAGAGGAGAGTTGTCATAGGATATAAATGGCTGATTTAATAGGGATCAATCAAGCCATTTGCATGCATAAAATTCCTATGGTAGAAGAATATAAGCCCTCTTGTGACCCTAAAAGGAAATTGAATCCAAAACTGAAAGATGATGTGTGCCTAGAGATTATCAATTTGTTGACCACAAGAATCGTCTACCATATCTCTGATTCACCCTGGTTTAGCCCTATCCAAGTTGTCCCCAAGAAAGGGAAAGAGGGAACCAATGTTGTGAAAAATGATAATGATGAGCTCATCTCACCTGTACTATTACAAGATGGAGGATGTGTATTAATTATAGAAAACTAAATAAAGCCCCTAGGAAAGATCACTTCCCTCTACCCTTTTTAGATCAAGTACTTGAGTGTCTTTCCCATCAATAATATTTCTACTATCTTGATAGTTATTTAGGTTTTTATCATATCCCCATCCATCCTAATGACCAGGAGAAGATAACCTTCATCTTCTTGTTTGGCACTTACACATTCAAGAGAATGCCTTTTGGGTTGTGCAATGCCCCAACCAATTTTTAGTGATGCATGTTCACAATCTTTGTTGGGTTGACTGAGACCGTGATGGAGGTTTTCATGGATGATTTCTCTGATATGGTGAATTCTTTGATTATTTCTTGTTTATCTCTTGTTTTGGAAAAGTGTGAGGAAGCACACTTGGTTTTAAATTGGAAAAAATGTCATTGTATGGTGACAAAAGGGATTGTCTTAGGACATAGGCTCAGCAATCATGGCATAGAGGTTGATAGAGCCAAGATTGAGGTCATCTCCAAACTCCCACCCCTATCTTCTGTCAAGGAAATTCATTCCTTCCTTGGGCATGTGGGATTTTATCGGTGATTCATTCCTGATTTCTCAAAAATCAACAAACCCCTAACCAACCTCCTACAAAAAGAAACCCCTTTTATCTTTAACAAATCTTTCATAGCTAGTTTTTTGTGTTTGAAAGAAGCCCTCACTTCCACCCCTATCATTAAGGCTCCTGATTGTTCCTTGCCTTTCAAATTGATGTGTGATGCTAGTGATTATGTTGTTAGTGCTATTCTTGGATAGTGTATTGACAAAAAGCACCATGTGATTCACTATGCATCCAAGACTCTAGATGATGCTCAACCGAATTACACAACCACAGAGAAGTAAATGTTAGCCATAGTCTATGCCTTCAACAAGTTCTTCTCTTACTGGTTAGGTTTCAAGATGATGGTTTACACGGACCATGCATCCATTAGATATTTGATTACCAAAAAGGATGCAAAACCTCATCTTCTTTGTTGGATCCTTTTACTTTAGAAGTTTGATTTAGAAATTTTTGACAAGAAAGGTTGCTAGAATGTAGTTGTTGACCATCTCAGCCACCTTGACTTCTTTGATAATGATGGTATTCCCATAACTGATTTCCTTCCTGATGATAAATTGCTCAAAACGGAATCCCAATACCCTTGGTTTGCATATTATGTCAATTATCTTGTTGTAGGCATCCTACATCCTCAATACAAAGGACAAACTAAAGAAATTTTTGTGCATGATGTCAAGTAGTATTATTGGGATGATCCTTATCTCTTTAGATTTTGTTTGGATGGTCTTTACTATAGGTGTGTTACTGAGGAAGAGGCTCATGACATATTGGAGCAATGTCACTCTTCCACCACTGGGGGGTACATGAGTTCTCAAAAAACCACTAGAAAAGTTCTTCAATCTGGTTTTTTGTGGCCCACCATATTCAAAGATGGTTATGAATTTGTCTTAACTTGTGATCAATGCCAAAGGTATGGGAACATTTCTAAGAGAGACTAGATTCACATGACCTCTTGGGAAGAGATAGAGATTTTTGACGTTTGGGGAGTGGATTATATGGGACCCTATCCTTCCTCTTGTGGGTAAAAATATATCCTTATGACTATAAACTACGTATCCAAATGGTTCAAAGACATCCCCACTAAAACTTGTGACTCCAAACCAGTATAGAATCTTTTCAAAGATATCCATTTCCCTATATTCAGGGTACCTCAAATCATAGTTTCTGATGGGGGCTCCCATTTATTAGAGAAAAGTTTTGAATCTTTGTTAAAATTATATGGAGTCCATCACAATGTTACCTCTCCTTACTACTCTCAGACTAGTGGTCAAGTTGAGGTTTCAAATAGGCAAATCAAGTCCATCCTAGAGAAAATGGTCAATCACACCAAGACAAATTGGGCTTTGAAAATTAATGATGCCTTGTGGGCATACAGAACCACCTACACAACACCTATAGGAACCACTCCTTTTAGCTTGATTAATGGGAAATCATATCATCTACCCATAGAGTTGGAACACAAGGCTAGGAGGGCCATCAACTTCAAATTTTTACTTAACTACAGTAGGAAAAAACCATTTTTTTTCAAATGTAGAAATTGGAGGAGCTCAACATGACCGCTTATGAGAATGCCATGATATATAAATATGGAACCAAATTATGGTATGATAGCCATATTAGGTAGAAAGATATTCAGGAACGAGATCAAGTCCTTATCTATAACTCTAGGTTAAGGATGTTTCTAAGAAAAATCAAATCTAGATGGTATGGACCATATCTTGTTAAGCATTCTTATTCTCATAGAACTCTTCTTATTTGGGACAAGGTGCTAGATGAGTTCAACAATGGGCATAGGCTGAATCAGTACATTATCGTATAGGATTATGTGGCATATGAGGCTCATCAGTTCTCATTACTTGAAGATATCGACCTAAAAGATCCCCCACCCTTCCCAACCCTAAGCCTAAATCAGCTCCATGACATCCTCATGTCGGCCCTTCGACAAAATTAGGCAGTTGTTGGGAGCAACCCAACTTTTAGTTAGTTTTCACTTCTTTTTAAATTGTTTTAACTAACTTTTGTTGTTTCTAATTTTTTATTAGTTCTTAAAAAAACACAATCAAATATCCAACCTAATGACTCATTTTAATGAAAGCAAGGCATCCCACCCAGTGAACCGATTGGTTGGGGAAAACAAAAGGGTCATTTCACCCTTTAAGGAGATCATTCCATTTTTGGCGGGTGTTTGAATTTAGAAATTTGAAACTCTACCCAAGCCACACCAATTGATTGGTTGGGGGATGTGAAAAGGTCATCTCACCTAAGCAAGTTGTTTTATATAATAAATGAAATCAGGAAAGGCAGAATCACAACTTCACCAAGCATTTTTCTCCTTGAGCCCTAGTGTCCACCTTGTTCCCCCCTAGCGGTGATTCTACCTCCAGCCACATGTACATTGCTCCCAACCAACCTCCTACTGGACCAGACGAATGCCTCACTAGTGTAGACAGTCATTCTATCTCCAAAACACCCACCGACAATTATCTCTCACCTTCACCTTTTTCCAACAACAAGTCGTGAAGGATGTTGTGATGGTTACCTCACCACTGAGATGACCATTTAAGGCTGACAACCTTCGTTAACTTCCCCCCTTCAGCGATAATGAGATTGCATCCACTCTAAACCAAATGTCTATCCCACCTCCATCTTTCCGCTATCCATCCTTCCCTTCTACCTTCTTCACTGAGTACTAGTGTTCTTTCACACCCAGTCAAAATGACAGGTCGAAGATGCCAACCAAGCATTTCAATAACCTCACTCAGTAAAAGTTTGTCTCTTTAGAAGCGTGTTTGGTACTATCAAATGGTTCTTTCTCTTCCTAAAATGATCATCTTGCACAAACTAGATGACCATTTCTCTTTTCCTACAATCCATCACCATGTTTGATGGAAGGTCATATCGTGGCCTCTTGTACCACTTCCATAAGGGGAAGACCCCTGCGAAGAAGACTATCTCTTGTAAGCCACCTCGTCGCTCCACCTTAGTCTAGGGCAATCAAATACAGGATCCTATTAGAGAGTCTTCACCTAAAATGCCTAAGGATATTATCAATGACATAGACGAGGTCGAACATTTCATCTGTGAGACTGAAGGAGGTCAGTCATCCTGACATGAGCCTAACTACATCACCCCTTGCCTGTATCACATAGCTCGATCTCCAAGCAGCTATGCTCAATTTGTCAACGCCAATTATTACAAGACATTTGACTCCAAGGGTGCACTTGGCATCGAACTTCCCTGATGGGCAAGTAGAAACACACTCAATGACCTCAAAATCAGGGACACAATCAACAACATTCTTTGGTGGAATCACATTCTTTTGTTCCCCAACCACATTGTCTCAGTGTACAGTGATCTCACTATTGAGTTCATGACCACCTATCACTAGTTTCACTCTTCTTGGGTGAATTCCAGTTGCAAAATTCATATTTTTGGGGAGGAATTTGAGATCTCTGATGGGCAACTCACATCCATTCTCCTGGATGCACGAGATGACTATTGGTTGTCACAATGTCTGTAACACCACCGCGACATCTACTTCAACAACATCAACATGGAGAAATGTTCGGCTAGTATTACCGAGCTTCCATATAAGCTTCCCAGTGGTCCCAAGGCATCCAACATCTACAATCCAGTCATGTGCTACCTTTGCCACATCCTGACCTGCACCTTCTTTGACATGGAAGGTACATCGGGTGTTGTTACTCATTCAAGCTTTACACCTTGTGGTGCATCCTAAACAGTGAGCCCTTCCACTGGGGAAGTTCTATGGTTGATCATCTAAACTATTAGAACAACCACACTAAATTCTTCTTCCTACTGCATTGGCCACAAAGTGACTTCGATAGCTCTCTTCTTGAGCTACACTCACACTCCCTTACTACCCTTTATCTAGTGGGTAATGCTTTTACTTTTTTAGTTTGCAAAAATGCCCTTTATCTAGTCGACCATGATGAATATATATTGTAATCTTTGTACCCCTCTGAATTCAAAAAATGTTTTTTGCAAAAAAATTACAAATTCCCATGATTGAAACCACCATGTCACCTAGGACCCCAAACTAGCATCACTCAATGGAAAAGTTGGCAATTTGTATGGAATCAATCAGAACCAAACATAAATTTTCTCTATGTTTAATTGTGAATTAACTTGTCATAAATCTTATATAATGTGATTGATAGGAAAACTCTATATAATGCATTGACACACTCTCAAAAAATGTGAACTTTATAAGTACAGGAACAATCCTCCCTCCTTCTATCCCAAACAAAGAAAAGAATCACCTTTGGACAAAATCAAGTCAGGGTTGACATGCTTCCGAAATCAAATTATTTATACCCCTAAAAAGGGGCATATCATCAAAAGATGTCAAAGAGAACATCAAAAAAATTTGAGTAGTGTAACCACAATTCCATCAATAAATATATCCCGAGTCGAATAGAGGAGGGATCATCTTCTTCCGCACCCTTTTCTCATGTTCCCATATAACAAATCACAAAAAGACAAAAATGAGAGTGTCAAAGTAGAAGTAAGATGAAGGCTATTTTTCTAAAAAATCTTGGTTTAGAAATGAGATATGAAATATGTTTTATAGAGAATATATAATTTTGTGTTATGTATTTTTAGGATATTGGGTTGCTTGGCCAAATTTGGAGGTAAGGAATAAAGCAATGCTATGAGGGAGAGGACAGACATGTTGCTAATGTAAATTAGAATTATTTGTGATTTTATTTTCTTTAGGACAAGAAAAGATTCAAGTATGGGGTATTTTGATGAGTGTATATTCATCTCTCTTTTGACATATTTTTATAGTCTTTTTTATTAGAACTTATCTCTTTTGTCTAACATTTTAGGACAAATTGCAATTTACCCAGTTGTTCAATTAAACATGCAAATGCTTATCTTTTTCCTTCACTTTTGAAGGTTTTACCTTCAATGCAAAATCCTAACCACTTGAGCACACAAACCGATTAGTTTGCTTTACCAAATAGTGAGTTTGTCTTCATTCAGGCTAGGTGGTCATTTTCTCCCTCGGTTCAACCCCGACATTTTAGTACTCAAACATGCATTTCACTCACCCAGACGGTCCTTTCAGAAGTGTCAAATAATCAGATCATTTGTCCCAAACGACCATCAAAATATGTTCCATGATAGAGCCATGATCAATAGAAGAGCCATCAATGAACCTTTGGGATTTGTGTTGATCAGCATGCACAACGGTTCCAAATGAGCATCATACTCCCATATGGCAGGTGTAGAATCCCAAATTCTCCAGACTAATTTTAGCCATAGAATGTGGTTTTACCTAAATAAATGTAGTTGAGGGCCTTAATGCAAAATATCATGAAATAAAAATTCATGTAGGATAATATGGTGAGACTAATGAAGTGTGACTCAAAATACATTTTTCTGCTTTCATATGTGCACTATGAATTTCAATTTATTCAAAGATGATATACCATTAGTTTCCTTTTTCTATTTTCTCTCTCTCCTATCATTCATGATACTTAAAGGACATAGAAGATAAACATAAGAGATTTGAAGGTAAAAATGGTATAACTAGTGAGAAATAATTTACTACCTCATTTTTTACTCAAGGAAAAGAAATTAAGGGGAAAATGTACGAAATTACACATTTTAAAGCATTACAACCAAGTAAACTGATATTTATATAAATTATATATGAAATATGTGAAATATAGAAATCTGAGGAATAGAAAGAATCTAGACTCCTTAATGGACATGTGGTCCAAATTTGGTCAAGGTTTGACCACATTTGATCCTCCAAATTGATTAAGTTACCATATAGTTTTCACTTAGATTTAAATGCAAATTCATTTAACCAAGTGAAGTAATCCAAAGCCCATATTTATTTTTGTCATGCGTTACTTGGTTAATTTTCTTCCTTTCTCAAATGTCGATCTGACGGTTCATGACCCTCACTTCATTTCCTTTCCTGATCTAACGATTATGACATCATCTCCCTCCTACGGTTATTTTGCAACCCAGGATCCCATTTCACAGGCTCCCGTTCCTTGACCATGTTCCATCATCTCGACACCTCTTATCAATATTTCTTCACCTTCGGTTTTACCTCATCATCCCAATTAAAATGATCCTTTACTCACCTCCCCTGGTGTGGTGTGCATGAAACGCCCATTTAGGGTTCCTCTCTACCACGAGAGGATGACCACCCTCTTAGCTTTCCCCTTCCTTTATATCTATGCCAAAAGTGTCACCATACCTCACAAAATCCTCCTCCTCCACCATTTTTTCCCATGCCCCAACAGCCTCGATCTACCCGATTTTCATCTCTGGCAACGCCGACCTTGCTTTGACCATATGTGCACCCTCCTACGCAATTTAAGCATCGATGAGCTTCCCTGACCCCCAATGGTCATTTCTCAATCATTGCTTTTCTTTGAATTTTCCCCATATGTTGTATCATGTGGCTATTGTCATTGTCCTAGCCAACATTTCAGCATTCACCAGTTTCATTCTTCTCTGTCCACAGAAAGGTGTATGTTGGCTTTGCCTTGCCTCAAGGGACGTTTTCTGTATCTCCATGCATGAGTTTTCCCCTGCACATGTTGGTTTCTATCCTGGGATTTGTCTCCCCTATTTTATGCCACTAGCATTGGCCACTTCCAGGTTGGTATGATGCCTCTTTGCTTTGAAGGGCCTACTTGATAGCTTGATGGATTTGAATGGGAGTAAGGAAGCTAATGGAGGCTCTAGTTTCCCTCAAAAGACCACCCTTTTTTAGTGCCATTTGGAGGTAGTTCCTCCAGTTTCCTTGCTTCACACCATAGTGATGGGGGAGATCAGTAAGGGTAAGAGTACCTAGATGTCAAAACAATTTTAGTAAACTAATCAATATCACAAGGGTATTTTAGACTTTATAGATTTAGTTTTTTTCCTGAATGTGTGACTTTGGTTTTGGGGTAAAAGACACTTTGATTTAAATGTCACGTGTGCCTAAGTATTCTCGTCTTTTCACACCTCATTTACATCAAGTTTATATTTTATTTAAATTGATGTCACACATAAGTTATTCCAAAATTTTTATTGGTCCACAATGCAAAATTCATAACTTTTTCTTATGACCTCAAAAAAAATGTAAACATGTTTTGAAAAGATCTTTTGATTCTCTATCGACTTGATCAATTTTCAAATGTTGTTTTCCACATTCAAGTCGTTCAATAATTCAATTAACCAAGTTAGTGTTTTGGGACTATGAATTCATATACACTCTATGATCTTAATCAAATTATAGGTGATTAGAGACTCAAATCAAGTGAAGGGACTTGACCTTAAGGTGACCTATTCTAGGTAAGTGGGCCATGCATGCTTGGCACAAGTAATTTTGGTTTAATGCATGTTATTTATTATTATGCACTATAGTATATTCCATGAATTATGAAATGCTTTTTCATAGAAGACATCATGTAACTTATCATTATTTGATTGGTTGAATACTTATAGTCTATCATAAAACCCTGACTATGATTATTGATTATGAATTAAGGTTAATGGAACATGATCAAGAAGGGGAAACCCTATTATGGTTTATGAGGGATAAATCCCATTATGATTCAAGGGGAGAAATATCATAATGTTAAATTTCAAGGATCATGTTAATGTTAATGTTAATGTTAATGTTAATGTTAATGTTAATGTTAATGTTAATGTTAATGTTAATGTTAATGTTAATGTTAATGTTAATGTTAATGTTAATGTTAATGTTAATGTTAATGTTAAAGTTTATATAAATGGAATTGAATTACTTTGTATATGCTCTTGAACCATGGACCTCAAGGGGTCAACAAGGCCTTTCCTTTCATCAAGGGATTTTCTAGAAATCATGTGCTCTTAAGTGGGAATCATAGAGGGAGGCATATACATATTGTCCAAATCTTCATTTCATTAAAGAATCATGAATGATTAAGAAAATCCAAGTTCAAGTTTGTATCAAGTTATTTCATATCAATTTTATCATGTCAAGCTATATTTATTTTTATTTCATATAAAGTGCCAAATATTGCTTACAGATGTGATGCTTGTTTTGCATGGTTGGGGACGATATATTTGCGGGACTTGGAGGAAGTGAAGTACAAAAAGGGAAATCAAGACAAGGAGATCTTCAAGCTTTGCCTGGTGATGTGCCATTTACCTAGATGATCTAGAGATTTAGACAACATTTACCTTATTCTTTGTCATGTTATCAATTAGATGGATACCATGGATGATTATGATATTGCGTTTTATGGCCTCAGAGTAGGTAGCAGAAATAAAAATTTTACTGACCATTAACCCATAACAGGAGATTGAATCAACGACTATGTAATGAGAGGGATGGTTTTAATGAGATATACCAGGTCCTGGGGCTTGCCCAGTGACAATTACCTCGAAGCCATGTGCGGTCTTCAATGTCACATCTTAGACGGTGTCTTTGCAACTCCTAGTCTTTGCCATGGACTCTGGCCTCCACCACAAACTATTGCTGACATGTCCTCCTGAGCAGAAGACAACTCCGGCCTCTGCAGATAGTCCACACTGACTACCTGGAACTCCTGCCATTCTAGAAGAATTGGTAGGAAGGTGACAACCCTCCTATTGTGTACTAGCACCAACATACTCTCCCGAACTCATACAACTTTTTTGTAGTTGTCTTTCTCTCACTGTGCCTTTCTCGTCGGGTAGCACTTGCTCAAGCTCTCTCGATTACCAAAACCAGAGAGGACAACAATTTTTCAAAGAAAATGATGTTCTGAGTTGTGTGTTCTAATAAGCCCCTAGTACCCCTCTATTTATAGTAAAGGACAGGGTGAGGGTTCCCAGTCTATTCAGGAGTAGAAGGATCTAAAGATTCCATGAATAGTATGTACTATGGTAGGAGAACTGATCATTTCATAATGGACACAGTCATTTGGCAAGGTGAGACGATCGATTCACTAGTGAACTGGGCAGTTGGGAGTGTGACCCTATCGGTTCACCCAATGAACTGGTCATTTCACTTCCCACACTTGCCTATAATTGACTTTCCTCAATCATTTCCAATTAATGCAAAGATTAATCCTTATTCCAATTGAATTGAACAAGTGAAATGTGAAAGTTTTTCTTTATTTGGGAAAATTCTTATTTCCTCAGTTGGCAGGACTATGAGCCACCTGGTTCACCAAGTGAACCAGTCATTTGGCTCACACCATTTGATTGGCTCACAAGGGTGAACCAGTCGGTTGTTAATCCTGACATTGCCAATGCAATCTCTAATTGACCTGACACTCTAACCAGCTAGTTCAATACTTGAACTTGATAGTTCTCAATCCAGTCAGTCAATTGTATGTTTAATTGAGTACCTAAACACCTTTAGTCTCGATCTAAACATCATTCATGGATAATCTCCTCCTCCAGGGGTATCCTATGTGTTTGATCCTGCAGGTTCCAATTTGCATTGGCAGTGAATGTTCATATCAACTTATGACATCACAAGCAATGAGTGGAATCTTATAACTCATCATTGCTACCCAAGTAACTCAGAAAGTTGGAGAACAACTTCAACCTACAATCTGTGATTAGTGTTACAATGATCGTATAGTTCCAGTGACAAACAACTTCAACCTACAATTTGTGATTAGTGTTACAATGATCATATAGTTCCTTTGTCACTGACATCCGGATTGAACTCGAGGCATGGAACGTCATCCTCTTCAACATTCAATCCATGTTCCTTGACCTAGAGTAGACTGTATGAAATGCATGTGAATTCACATATCATATATTGAATCACATGAGTATGGACATACAATTCTTTGTCTCGTTTATCAAGGGGGCCTGGATATCATACTCCTTGTAGGAGGGACAAATCCCATATCTATCACTCACAGTCAAGTCCCCATGTGTCAAAGTCACCCAATCATCACCGTTATAACAAGCCATGTTTCATGACTGCATTTCATGATGTCAAAGTGTACCCAATCACATGTGATGAATGCAATGATTTTAGGTCTAAGAACCACAATCACCACCATCACTATGAGAGACGGTTGTGACAACCATTCCATGGTATCCATGTATCACTCTCACAGTGGGTCTGTCTGATATACTGTTCTCTAACATATATCTATGTGCTTGACTTGATATCATATATCATGACTAATGAGACTCTGTCATCAGTCAACATACACTCTAGTCTTATGTATTACTGTTGTCTATTTTGCTTCCACAGTAATATCCGACTAGGGACATAACAAGAATATATGTACTCTTAGCATACAAATGGTCTCATTGTTCAGGTCCTTAACCTGAAGACATATGTCATCGAATCATAACATCCTTTTCAACATCTATCATGTATGTGTCATCATATCATGACTGAAACAAACATAATAGATGGAATTACCTTTATCATTATCAAATCAAGTATCATATGCCTCATTGCAATCATCTTATGATTGGCTCTTTGGGCATACTATACCAACATATTCCAAATGATCTTAACATTTCCATCATGTTTGTGCTACACAAGTGCTTTTATAGCGGGTAAGCAACATTTGCTTCAAGTCGGTATATTGCATGTTTCTCATCCCCTCGTTGTACGATAGCTCGTATGAGATGGAAGTGCCATAGTATGCTATCTAAAATTCCTTTGCCTAACCAGTAGCTCCATTGTTATCACAATATTACTACTGAGTCACCAATGGTCAGAACCTCCCATAAGTTCATCCATATGAACTTTTAGATGCATACAATATCCTGTATAGTGTTCGTAACACCAAATTACTCTACTTCTTATTGTAGATTTAATCAATTGTTTTATGTGGGAACATTTCCAACTAACAATTCTTATTCCAAGGTTAAACACAATTTTATCATTTCGAAAGCTTGCATCGGTGTAACTATTTACACCCAACTCTTCCTTATTACCATAACCAAAGAACTAATCCTTTTAGTACTTCACAAGTACACAAAGATGTCCTACATGGTGTTCCAATAACTCTTCCTGGAGTTTGAAAAATATCCATTCATCATGTTCAATACATACGAGATAACTGGATATTTATATCTTGTCATACAAGATGATGATTTCATATCTTCTTGTCATGTCCAATACATATAAGATGATGAGTTTGTATATTCTTGTCATGTCTAATACATACAAGATAATTAGTTCATATTTTCTTCTCACATCCAATACATACAAGATAACGAGATAAATTCATACATGATAGATCCAATTGGGAATACATATGGCATCTATCCATGTGTTCCTTATTCTTCATCAGAATTGGGACACTTGTCTCTTGAGAGAATAACTGCATGGAACATAGACAAGTTTTCTCTCACCATGATGAACTCATTTAGCATCTAGCCAAAGTATAATCTCTTTCCTAGGACAAGAATCCCTCTTGATCTATTTCTATAGATCTTGATTCCTATCACATAGGATGCTTCTCTAAAAACCTTTTAGAATGCACTTCGTTGCCAGATTTTGCAGTATAAGGATGATACTCCCCATCAATATGTGGAATATATGCTCCCAATAAATTCCTATAATCATACATTACATCTTCATTTTGACTCAAGTCAAACTCTTTACTATCTTGTCAAGTTGAAGATCCAGTTCTGAGGTACTTGCTTCAATCCAAAGATTGATCTATGTAGCTTTATAGACTTTATTTGCATTATTGGATTTATAACACCTTTAGGTTGTGTTAGATACAAATCTTGTAAAATATTCCATTTAAGGAATGCAATTTTAACATCAATATGCCAAATCCCATAGTCATATTAAGCTACAATGGAAAGCACTATCCAGATGGATATATCCATGGTAACTGCTGAAAACATTTCACCATGTTCAACACCTTGAACTTGTTAGAAACTCTTTTCAACCAACTTACCCTCCATGTTAGTCTTCTTATGGAAGACCCAAAAGTACCCTATGGATTTTACCCCTTCATGTGGATCAACCAAGGTCATATTTTGTTGATGTACATAGATTCCATCTTGGATTTCATGGCTTCAAGCCATATCTTAGTTTCTAGCTCTCATTAGCTTCTAGATAGACTGTTGACTCATCATATGATCATATCACCACCTTCTTGTCCATAAGATATCATATATCATTCAAGCTCTAGGTGTGTTCTACCAGAACCATGAGTTTTGTGTGTTACTTAAGGAACTTTGAGATTCCACAACATTTTGTGATTCTCTTTATTCCCAGTGTAAAGCATGTGCCCAAAAGGAAATTTGAAGTTTTAGCTAGTAATCACACTCTAACTTATCAATATGTGATTCCTTCTTTCTGATACACTTCTCATGATACACTATCATTTTGTTTTAGGTGGAGTCCATCATGATACATTATCATGATCTTCCAGAAGGTTCTCAAACTCTCAGCTCATAGTATTTCCATATCGATCATATCAAAATTTAGTACTTATACCAAGTTTGTTATGTACTTCATGTTGATCTTCTTGAACACTTCAAGAGATTCATGTTTGTATTTCACTAAATACAAGCTATCATATCTACTGATGTCATCAGTAAATACATTGAAGTACTAGTGATTACCTTTAGCATTTATTCTGAAAGGTCTATATACATCAATATGTATAATCCTTAATAGAATAATCATTCTCTTACTACATCTAGTGAAGAACCTTTGTCAGTTTGCACAATGAAATGAGATCAGTATGTCCCTATTGGTTCAATAACCAAAATGAGTCTAGATAACCATCATATGGATTTCTAGAAATGCAATTCTCATTTATGCACTACAAATGACTATGTTTCAGGCATTCAAGTTTGAGTTATCATGTCATTCATTACATGTGTCACACATATTTGTCTCTTTAACTATCAAGTATAGTTAGTGAGACATGGGCATTGCCATAAAAGATGATATCTTTAAAATGAAACATCAGTCCATAACACTCTTGCCCATACAAGATGTATGATGTTTTCATTGATGGCAGGTATATAAAAGCAATTCACTAATTCTATTATATGCCCATGAATGTCATAATGTAATTGTAATGGTAGCAACTCTTACTCCACTCAGTTTCTAGCTTACTTCCTCTCAGGTCCTTAAGTAGAGATATCTATATCTTTCTTCTGCCTAAGATCCTCTATAAAGAGGTCAGTTCCCTTTCTAATGTCAAACATGTGGCAATGGTGGCACTTTCTTTCCTTATCTTTATAAGTGAAAAAGGACATATTCCATTTATACACTTACCCCTTCCCCATATCTTGAGTGATGAATATTTGGACCTTAGTTTGGCTTCAAAACACTTTTTGACCTTGCTTTAGTCAATGGACTTACTCTACTGATCATTATCATAGATTTGTCCTTTCTTCATTCATTCTTTGGCATCAACATGCCCAACACTTCACACAGTAGTTTGGCCAAGTTTCTCAACATTTGATACACTGGATGTATGATTTATACAACGATTTACAGTATCATATGTTTGGTCAACTCTTGACCTATAAGAAATCACAGTTAATTTATATGCACAATCATATTGAGCATATGAGATTATACTTGATCTCCATCTATCTGATTATACTCAAACATTGCTTTGAAGACATTATAACTTTCATGCTTTACATGATTCTTAATATGTATGACCATCTCAAGAATACCCATGCTTCAAGCTATTTATGCAACTCATAGTTCATATAGCTCAGTATAAGATTTTTGATGTCTTAGGCATCACTGACATACTTCAAGTAAGCATCCAATTTTAGCCTTAGGGGCCTTTGGAGTAGTTCAACTGGCTCTGGTCTTTCAAGGACTTTAGAGTTTACACTTACCATTGAGAACACTTCTCAAATGTCCCAAACCAGATTTGAAGCTTATCCCATTTATGAACTGATCGTAACGATAATGTATTTGTGTTCGTCATTTGGATTCTACAAAAGAATTTTGCAACTTTTCAAAACAATTTTTGATTTGTTTGATTTGATAAATTTGACGATATTAATTAGGCCTTTAATTAATTATCACTCCCAAGTTATGGACCAATGAGGTCTGTTACCCATAATTATATTCTTTCAGGTAGGCAACTTTTGCCAATTGCATCATATGCAACTCTTGATAGATGTTATGCACAACTCTTTGTTATGAACATCTGCATGCCTCAAGGTACTTAATCCTAATAACATCACCTTGTTAAGTCTGTTCCCAGAAGCCAACATAATGAGTATGCACCTTGCGAAGGAAAATCCACATACCCACTATCACACTTCCACGAGATAGACAATGCACCACGCGAAGGCGTGCCCACAATTAGTCGATCAAGCTTTTCATGTGTGTTGCTTTTGGAAGGCATCCTAAACTTAATATTTATATTTGAGGGGTTTGATGTTTATATACATATGCATATCCAATCACCACATTATTATAGTACATATCATATACATGCTATAACCACAATGAGAAACATGCAATATCGATGAAAGCGATGATTATGGCCATCCTATTGTAATTTCTTAGAGCCACAAGGAATTACAGTCATCTAAGGTCTACATCATATGCAACCTACTGTTGATGACGATCTTTGCTTGGTCTGTTTTGGGTTCATCAGCTCATCCTATGACTAATCGGCTTGCCTCCTGGATGGTCGGTTGGTTGTTGCCAACTGATCGTCTGGAACCTCCAGATGGTTAGTTTGTCGGGTCGTTATGCTCCTCATCAGGCCACCGGCCACTCATCTCGCACCATCAACCGGTCATCTGAGTCCTCCAATCACTCGTCTGGGTGCCTATCGTTCTTCGACATAATAGGAAATAAACTATCCTCTTTTACATATCTCTTTGGGAAACCCCAAGTTACATTTGGGGGGGAGCAAAGGTAGAAGAGAAGTCTCAAGTTATCTCGAGTTACATATGGAGTAGAATAAAGGACTTGGTACACAGACTGAGATGCAAATAACCAAAACCAACCAAGCACACACATAGGGGTTTATATGCCA
This sequence comes from Alisma plantago-aquatica, assembly GCA_963693085.1. Classification (NCBI taxonomy): domain Eukaryota; kingdom Viridiplantae; phylum Streptophyta; class Magnoliopsida; order Alismatales; family Alismataceae; genus Alisma; species Alisma plantago-aquatica. The sequence goes on along the minus strand of OY856411.1, from coordinate 780,004,462 downwards.
TAACCATGCTACACATCCACCATCAAAAATGTTTTAGGGTGACACGTATCAATTGCATATACATACCATATCATATATGTATATTAGTTTGTGGTTGGGTGTGGTATTTAGTCAGATATGAACATTAGTCATTTTAAATATTCTCATCATATGTAATTAATAAATGATGATAAAACCAAAATCTGATCATATCGATTTATCCCAAAACACGGTACGTTGATGTGGCTCTGATACCACTGTTGGGTTTTATGGCCTTAGAGTAGGCAGCGCAAACACAAATTTTACTAACCATTAACCCATAATAGGAGATAGCATCAATGACTATGTAATGAGAAGGATGGTTTTAGCAAGATATACCTAGACCTGGGGCTTGCCTAGCAAAAATACCTCACAACCATTTGCGGTATTCAATGCCATGTCTTGGACAGTGTTTGTGCAGCTCCTGGTCTTCGCCATGGACTCTGGCCTCCACCACGAACTGCGGCTTACGTGTCCTCCTGAGCGGCAGACATCTCTCGCCTCTGCAGATTGACCACACAAACTACCTAGAACACTTATCTTTCTTGAAGAATTGGCAGGAAGGAGATGGCCCTCATGTTGGTGTACTAGCACCAACCTGCTCTCCCAAACTCAGACTTCTTTTTTGTAGTTGTCTTTCCCTCTTTGTGACTCCCTAGTCAGGTAGCACTTTCTCAGGCTCTCTCGGTTACCAAAACCAGAGAGGACAACAACTTTGCAAAGCAATTGATGTTCTTATTTGTGTGTTTTGAGAAGCCCCCAGTACCCCTCTATTTATAGTAGAGGGCATGGTCAGGGTTCCCAATCTATTCAGGAGTAGAAGGATCTAAAAATTATATGAGTAGTTTGTACTACGGTAGGCGAACCGATCATTTCATAACTGAAATGGTCATTTGGAAAGGTGAGCCAATCGGTACACTAGTGAGTCGATCGGTTCACTAGTGAACCGGTCAGTTGGGAGTTTGATCTGATCAGTTCACCCAGTGAACCGGTCATTTCACTTCCCAGATTTTCCTAATATTGACTTTCCTCAATTGTTTTCAATTAATTGAAAGATTAATCCTTATTCAAATCAAATTCAACAAGTGAAACGTGAAAGTTTTCCTCCAACTGGGAAAATCTGTATTTCCTCAGTGGGTAGGACTGTGAGCCGCCCAGTTCTCCAAGTGAACCGGTCAGTTGGCTCACACCAACCAAACGACTCACAAGGGAGAACTGTTCGGTTGGTAGTCTTGACATTGCCAATGCAGTCTCCAATCGACCTAACACTCTAACCAGCTAGTTCAACACTTGAACTTGATAGTTCTAAGTCCAGTCAATCAATTATATGTTTAATTGAGTACCTAAACACCTTTAATCTCAATATAAACATCATTCATGGACAATCTCCTCTTCTAGGGGTATCATATGTGTGTGATCCTACAGGTTCCAATTTACGTTGGCAGTGAATGTTCATAACAATTTATGACATCACAAGAAACAAGTGGAATCTAGTAACTCATCATTTCTACCCAAGTAACTCAAAAATTTGGAGAACAACTTCAACCTACAATCTGTGATTAGTGTTACAGTGATAGTATAGTTCCTTTGTCACTGACATCCAAATTGAACTCGAGGCATGGAACATCATCCTCTTCAACATTCAATCCATGTTCCTTGACCTAGAGCAAACTGTCTGAAATGCATGTGAATTCACATATCATATATTGAATCACATGAGTATGGCCATACAATTCTCAGTCTCTCTTATCAAGGGGCCCTAGATATCATACTCCTTGTAGGAGGGCAAATTCCATATCTATCACTCACAATCAAGTCCCCATGTGTCAAAGTCACCCAATCATCACTATTATAACAACCCATGTTTCAAGACTACGTTTGATGATGTCGAAGTGTAACCAATAACATGTGATGAGTGTAGTGATTTCAGGTCTAAGAACCACAATCACCACCATCACTATGAGAGACGATTTTCACTACCATTCCGTGATATCCATGTATCACTCTCATGGTGGGTCTGTCTAATATATTGTTCTCTAACATATATCTATGTGCTTGACTTGATGTCATATATCTTGACTAATGAGACTCTATCATTAGTCAACACACACTCTAGTCTTATGTATTATTGTTGTCTATTTTGCTTCCACTATAATATCTGACTAGGGACATAACAAGAATGTATGTACTCTTAACATACACATGGTCTCATTGTTTAGGTCCTTAACCTGAAGACATATGTCATACAGTCATATCATCCTTTAGACATCTATCATGTATGTGTCACTATCTCATGTCTGAGACAAACATAATAGACATAACTACCTTTATCATTATCAAATCAAGTATTATATGCCTCATTACAATCATCTTATGAGTGGCTCTCTGGGCTTACTATACCAACATATGATGTAGTTTTCTTTTACTAAGAACTATGTATGAATTAGTTTTAGATCAATGCAAAGTGTTTCATTCACTTTAAGTTGCATCATTAGCATATTGTGACACCCATTTTAAAATGCTTTCTCTAATGTGATATGAAAAATCAGGGTGTTACAGCCTGTCTGAAGTTTACTTCAATCAAATGTTACAATTCAAAGGGGCATTGCGACACCCTGGATTAGGGTTCGAATGAGAATCCCTCAGTATCCCTTTATTTACAAGAGGGGTTAGGGTCAGGGTTCCTGATCTATGAGGGAGTGGAAGGGACCAGAAGATCTTGAATTTTCACAACTTGCAACTCCCGAGACAGTCGGTTGGCAACCAAACTGATCGGTCCAAATGCCAAATGGTCAATTTGTGGTGTGAACTGGTCATTTCTCCTATTTCCTAATCGCACATGAATTTGGAAAAATTATTTCCAAATTCCTCGTTCCAATAAAATTGAATAAGTAAAACGAGCAATCTTTCTCACAAATTTGGGAAAGCTACTAGAAGCTTCGTTCAGCCCAACCGAACTAATGGATTCACCAGGCGAACCCGTCATCTCACTCATCCTGAGCCGATCGGTTAAAGCAGTGAGCTGGTCGGTTGGTACCTTATTCGTGTAGAACTCCAACCAATTCAATTCCAGTCAGCCTGACACTCCAAGCGATCGTCTCATTCGGTGAGCCGATCGGTTGGCAGTCTAGTTAGCTAATTCATTGCTTGAATCGAATACCTGCACACCTTTAGTAATCACTTCAATCATCATTCAAGATGAATCTCCTATTATAGATGAGTTCCTTTGTGTATGACCCTATATGTCCCATATCTGTTAGCAATGAATGTACATAACTATCTTATGACATCACAAGCAAAGAGAGGTGCCTAGTCACACATCAGTGCTACCTAAGTGAATGGAAATTTAGAGACCAACTTCAACCTACAATTTGTGTAAGGTGTTGCAGCGATTGTAATATTCCTTTGTTTCTAATATCCAAAATGAACTCAAGGCATGGAATCATCATCCTCTCAACATTCAATCCATGTTCCTTGAACTAAGGCAGACTGTCTGAGATATTGTGACCTCAATATCATATATTGATTCATATGTGCATTTGCATGTGTTTCTCGGTCTCGCTTATCATGTGGCCAGGATATCAAACCTCAATAGGATGGGCAAATACCATCTACATCACTCATAGTCGGTTCCCATGTGTCAAAGCAACCCAATAATCACCTTTATAGCAACTCGTATTTCAGGATTACATTTGATGATGTCAAAGTATACCCAAATACATGTGACGAGTGTAGTGATTTCAGGTCTAAGAATCACAGTCACCACCTTCACTATGAGAGATAACTATGACCGCCAAATGGTGGCTTCCATGTGTCACTCTCAAGGTGGGTCTGTCTGATACACTATTCCATAACATGTATTTGTGTGCTTGGTTTGATATGCCATATCATGATTAATGAGATTATGTCATCAATCAACTCACACTCCAATCTTCTGTATTACTGGTGTCTATCTTCCTTCCATAGTAATAACCAACTAGGGACATAATAAGAATGTACATACACTTAGAATTCATGTGATCTCATTGTTCAAGTTTTGTACTTGAAGACATATGTCATTGAGTATTGTCATTCTTCAGACATTCATAATATTTCCTCATTATCTCATAACTGAGTGAAACATAGAATTGGAAACTTGCCTTTATGATTATTAACAAAATCTTTTATGGAATGTGCCATGTCAATCATCACATGATTGGCCATCTGGACATACCTTACCAACACTCCGTACCATTTATCCTCATCACAAAAATCATGGTTTCCATGTTGGTCACATAAAAGATGTGAAAAACATGAGGCAAGACCCATTTATCAATTATATGATATAACATCTTGCAACTTTTATTTGTTACAAGAAGAAGCAGATAATATTTAGCTTCACTGAGAAGGAAGTTCATCAAGCTTAGAAAAATATCTGATCATATACAAATACAGATTGGATTAAGAATCACATACTATACTTACAAAAATTAAAAGCATAACAAAAACACATTCATTCAATATGTTAATTTAGCCTAACAAAATATAGCATGTGTATAGTCACATGTTTTATTATTCCTTGGATAGAATGAGGTGTATTTTATAATACCTAAATTTGAGTACTAAATCTATATTAAGCTATAACTCATAGTTCTTCCCTAGATTGAGTTTATTTCAAATTGGTCCTTTCTTCCAAGTCCATTCTTGATCAAGTACCATATTCGTGATACTAATTAGTATTAGATTATTATCTCTAAATGAATTTTTCCTCTTCATTTGATCAAATATTTGTAAACCAATCCTTATTTGCATGAGTCACTTTGACTTCATATAGTACAATTGAAATCATGTTGATCGAATACATTGGTTTGAACTCGTATTCCAGTAATACATACACTTTTTAGAGTTAATGGCTTTGGAATCACATCAAAAATATTTTAGGTCTTTTAAGAAACTCATGCATGGATTAATGATAAGAATAAATTACATAGTCATATTAGACTCATAAACAAGGTGAGTTATTCAGAATTGGAGTGATGGCTGTTAAAAATATGCTTAAAGTCCTATGGAATATACATGTATATATCCCAATATAGGATTTTTGAAATTAGGTGGCTTATGACAAAATGTAAATAAAGGACCAGCTTTTCTTTTTTTTATCCAATCAAATGGTCCTTGGCCGTCTCCCTCAATACCCATGTGCACGTGTGCCTTCTTCTTCACGCGGTTGTGACCCAGGCGTTAACCCGCGTGAGTAACTTCCAACCTCCTCCTTTGTTTCTTTCCATGCATTCAACTTTGTGACTATTGTTATTGAAGAACAGAAATGTAAGCCACTACCAAAGCCGCATGCCATCATAGACATTCAAACCCTAGACGGCTACCACCATGGCCGCACTACTACAACTGATGAAAATGACAGTCGTTGAAGTCTTCTCAAACACCATCCAAATGCCTAGCCACAACAAGCACTTCTCACTTCAGCCCTATCCCTCTACCCTATGAACGAATCAATTGTCAATGCAGTAGAACCACTACTACTTGTTGGATCTGTCCTGACACCCTCTCCCTACACTTCTCTTCCCTGATCTGTTGTGCTATCGTTGGCATGCTTTGGGCCTCGCCAGCGACCACAACACCATTGTCGACACAAAGAGCAGCATTAATCAGCCTTCCCACCCCCACCACATATTTCCACCACTTCAACCTTTTGGCTCCTTGATATTTAACCTCACCAATATACACAACCACCATTGACCTAGAAGCAGTAGAGAACCTAAAAATATCACCATTGTTGCCCTTCTTTTCTGCCCTCCACAACCATTGCAGATCTGCAACTTTCTAGACCTTGAAACATCTGACTGATAGTGGTAGAAGACTGTGGCTTCTTCATCATTATTGCCACAACCACCACCTTCATCCTTCAAAATCCAATCACCTCACCAACCATCATGCTGCTAATTTCAATTGTCACGCTTCCATGGCCTACACCAATGAAGTCAGATCAGCACCTGTTCCTCTATAGCCAGACCGTTGAGGAGATTCAAGGAGTAGATGATCTCCTTCCCATATCTTAGTCTGTGAGTTCCAAAGAGAGTCAACACTCCAGTGAACATACAACTCTATGAGTCGTGTTTGAATCAAGTCATCACCTCATGATCAACAACTAGTGGGTTGGATTGACCTTGATCCTAGAAAGAATCAGATCAAGGTGAAGCCAAGTTGGATGTAGAAATCAAACTATAAAATGATATTCAATGATCAATGGTGATCCTCTACCATCTATAGGTCAGTGCAATGTATTGCATTTCAGTTATCAGAAAAAGATTGATGATGATAATTACAATCAACTAACATATTAGGTAATACCAAAAAATTTGTAGGGTCTTGTCACAATGTGTTGTTTACAACCATAATTATGAGAATAATATATATAAATGCATAGTTTTTAATGTAATAGTACTATTCATACTGAGTAGTATATTCAAAAAAGGGTCATCAACCTTCTTTACAAAGTTAGTAATAAACAATAAGGATAATTAATATACTTATTATAAGATATTCATATATGTTGGTACAAGATAAGGAATTATACACTGTATATGGATATTTTCCTTATCTTGAAAGTATAAATAAACTATTATATCTAATTATGATTTTATCTATCTAAAGGATCAATGATATTAATATCATATAGTTCTAGGACCTTATATTACCTTACTTTGTGATATTACTTCCCTTTACTACACCTAATTAAGCTTTAATCACATTCTTGAACTTACATATATTTGGGACCTAATTACTAGTGTATGACTAATTAGTAATGTATATATGGAAGTATGTGGGATCAAAAATCCTATACTAATGATAAACTCATATGTTGGTAACATATTTCATAAAATGATACTATGATTAATAGCATGACTATATGATATAGTGAAATTGACATGGTACAAAAACTTAATCTCATCTAACTTAATTAAAACCCTAGAAGAGCATTACATGAGAAAATTATATTTTAAGGACTACACGTGTGTGACTCGGACACACATTAATTAATATAAATGTCTGTTAAAGAGAGAAAGATATAAAGAACATTAATATAAAATTGTTAGAATGGATTTATTATTAGTAACACAAGGTACTATTTGAATAGTTCATAATGTCAATATTACTTTATGATAAGGTGATGATAGGTTTATATGGGCTCATATGAGACATTGATCATATACACCAACTAAAAACCATAAAAAAATACAACGAGAAGACATGGAACATTAAGCCTAGATTTAAAATAAAACCCAAGATAACTCAAAATGAGCAATGTTGATTCCAATTTAGTAACACTATGATGACATAGACTCCCTTTTCTTACTAGATCTCAAACTTTTGATCTCATTGAACATTGAGTGTGGAACATCTTGGGATCTAGCTTTGAGAAAAACTACTAAATTGACAATTTATTATTGAATTGTTTATCTCTCTCTTGCATTTTATTTGTATAATTCTACAAAAGTGGTGAATCAAATTGTTATAAGCCTTTCTCTCTTGTTGAAGGTCACCACGACTAGATTAAATGTTGAACATTGTTGAATAATTGAAATATTGGTTGTTTAATATTGGAACAAAAATTTGAAATATTGGCTAAGAGCTTTGGCTTGCTAGATTCGATGGGTCATATCCCCCAATCGTGAGCAATGGCTAATGGACAATTAGAGATCCTGAGTATTAGTTACCCCAAAGGAGAAAGTGTTGTTCTCTCATAGAGAAGAGAACTCTAGGCACCTAGCCAGTGGCGAAGACAAAATATTAGATTGATTCTGCCAATGGATAAATCTTTGCATTTTGAATGATTTGATATCTTGATATTATCTTTGGGAACAATCTTGAAATATTGATATTGGTTTTGAGAATAATCATTTTATCTTGAAATCTTGATACTTTCAGAATCTCTTTATTGTTTTCTAGTTAGCACTTTGAATTACTAAACCTTTTTAAACTATCATGGTAACTAGATTATATTTTGTTGTTCTCATGGTCCAAGCAATCTTACCTAGATTTGATCTCATAATTATTTATTTTAAATAGCTCAATAATTAAATTTAGTACTAGCCTTGCTGACCTATATTTTCCCTTCATGGGGTCCATGTATAGTTTTGTTCCTTCAGGAACTCCTGGACAGGTGATACAAAGATGGAATATAAGAGACATGTAGGACTTGTCCCATGTTGAAGATTAGAATAGGAACCAGTTTGTATTATTAAACTTTGTAATCATATTTGTAAAGCTTCTGTGACTATGATGAAAGTATTTTTGTAATACATATTTATTTGTACTTATGATAAATTTTGTAAATATTTTATTGTAAAGATCAGGTCTTTACATGTACCACTCAAACTACTAGCTTGTTCTTGTGATGCCCAGAATAGCCATGCATTATATGTAAGGTTTAGCTTATTCCATTGGATCTCTCCACACCTCATATTCTAAGAGAGGTTAATAAAAGGTAGTGTGCACAATGGTCAAATCTACAATAGACTTTCATGGGTACATAGGTCACAACACTACAAAATACAAGGTGTGGAAACCAAAATACCAAGATACAACCACATCACTATCTATCAGATACCACCAAGCAGCAGTCGCAACCGAGTTCAAAATATTATTTATATATGTTACGGTATACCATTCCCAAGCATATTCACATATAATGTAATACATGGCTGTGGGAATCTTCTCACAAATCTCAAACTACTACATAATTGGCTTGTTTTACTATTTCCCTACTAAATTAGGTAAACAAATCTACAGACTCAAGTCACTGCATATTAGGTTTACAATTGACTAATTACATCAATTACTCATTTTCTGGATGCATCAATCAAGTTACACAAAATCAACTTAAAAGTTATTGAAACATCAACCAAGGCATCACAGCTACATAAGATATCAAAAGGTATTATCATACAATTTCCAACCACCCAAAATTGGGTGTATCTAACACCTCTAACAATACTAAGGTTAAAGAAGTTTAGGGCAACACAAGGCCAAATTTTCCACAAAAGGATAAACCATGGTCAACTCCTCAGAGAAACATTGTAATTACCTAAAATTTTGGATACCATTTCCCATCATGGTAACATTTAAATATGAAAAAGTATTACTTTAGATTAAAAAGTACAAGGAAATTTCAGGAAGTACAAGACTTTGCACTAAAAGATTAAATTTATGCACAATTGAGCATCTTGGATACATGATGTATATTTTAGATGATATTCTAGCAAAATAATGACTAACAATAAGACGTAATATCATCAACATGATACAACACTTAGCTCAATTTATGTTCATTTAGTGCAAGAACATTGTAAAGGAACCATTTTTATACACATTTTGGCATAAAGCTCATAACTAAGCTCATATATGCTTCAATTTACATAGGATCAGAATTAATGAACACTTTTAAGATAATAAGATGAACAAGCAAATTAGGATTCATATTACTTAGCCAGACCAATACACATGATATCATATTTTTAGCAATGTTATGGTTTTATGACAAGTATTGGATTCACATGTTCAACGTAGGAAACACATTGTAACAAGTGTTATATCACTTGACTTAAAATAATGGAAAAAAAATCACTCTGAAGCACCATGATCAAGTAGCTAAAGCTCCAAGTTTTACTCCCAAAAGCATCAAACAAGCTTCAAATATCAAGCCACGAGAAGAGGTCAAAACCTGAGATTTTCTTCTCTAAAGTTCCAAACGACACCTCTTCCTTGGATATAGAGAAACCAGTGCAAAAAAGGGAAGAATAATAGACATGTTACATCCCTTTGTCAAGTTTATGTCAAGAGAAGCCATGGTGATGGTTCAAGGAAGTGGAATAAGGAAGAATAATAAGGACAAATGAGTTGGACAAAGAAAGAACTTTGCATGGTTAGGGTTTACAAGGATCAGATAGAAAGCTTATCTTATGATCTAAAAGGAAGAAGAAAGAGAAAGATGCAAAAGCATGTAGGGTTCAAGGAAAAGTCCAGCCATGTCCTTTGATCTACATACCACAACAAACAATAGGAAGGTCGTCAATTAGCAACAACTACTGAAAACCATGCAGTTTATCATATCTTTTTTTTTTGTGATTGATGACTCAATCAGGAAGCAAGGTGAATGAGAGAATGGTACATATGTATGGAGGGGAAAGGGATAGAAGAGATTAAGGATATAAAGGAGAGATCAGCATTATGACCCTATCTATTACTGTTGTCGCATCTTTGTCAGCCAAGCGTCCATCGGTTGGCACCAAAAATAACTACTTTCCAATTGATACACTTTAATTTTATGTCTGGTTCAAGCGCATGAAGCCTCATTGGTCCTTGGAAATAAATTTCCATCTCATAAGATGCCATTGAGAAAACTAGTTCAGGTGTCATTAGTCTACAATCGTCAACTCGTGAGGGTCGGAGGATGTTGTGTTATTAGTTGTACACATGAAGCAAAGATCCCTTATGTAGTCACCCAAGGTTCTATTCTTTCTGATCATGAGGAATACACCTCCATCGATCAATGTGATGTTATGAACCTTATTCAATTTAAGAGAATGAAGATGTTTGTTGGTTCATGTCTGATTGTCACAGGATGCATGTGTGAACTTCATCATATTTCAAGCGATCAACGGTTTTCATCATGTGTGCGTACACGCTCAGTTAAAGCATGTGATAGATGGTTTCTTAACACTATCCAACTGACATTGGTTCTTGCCTTACAATTGTCATGAGACTAAAAATATCTACTCCCATCATGAACCCAAGTCAATGTTGGCCAAACTAACAAGGCCACACACACACAAAAGCACACACCAGACTAGGTAGAAATTAAAATAAGAGAAAGGGTTAAAAACTTTAGCTAACTAAGCTCAATGCATGTAACAAAACATAAATCAAGCATGTAAGTAAGGATAAAAAAAGCCAATCTATGATGTGTACACATTACAATTAAAACCTCAGATTGCATGTAAGTCCACAACAATATGAAAAGGAGGAGTAGAAGGCATGTGCATATTTGGATGTATCTAAACCTTATGATTTTTTCAAGTGGAAAAATCATTGGTCTATAATTAAGATAAGGGGTTTTAATAATTCCTTGATCAACATGACACAATAATGTAGTACAACTACTAGATTCTCTATTCTAGTGAATGGAATATCAGATGGGATGTGTTAATGAATAAAGACTAAGGTTGTTTTATCTGCCATCACCTCTTTCATTAATTTTAGTCATGGAGTATTTCACATATGATGAAGATGTCACAGAGAACAAGTTGATTATTGTATGCAAAGCAAATACATTAAAGGTATTTCATCATTTTATTCTTATATAATATGTTGTTACCTCTTTTAGGCTAAAACAAATATGTTGGAAGAATTAAAAAAACATTCTTTTATATTATAGTGAACAAATTGGACTTCTTATAAATTAGAGAAAGAGTCGGTTACTTATTTTTCAAAATATGTAAGTCATATGGAGGAAGCATAGTTCCATGCTACTAAGGTGAGGGTGTGTATATTTCCTATCAAATACTTGAGATTTACTTTAGCCGGAGGAAACTTAAAAGCAATTGATTTTTCTTATTGCATTGAAAAATTGAATAAAATGATAGAAATATGACCAAGAAATAAAACTCATGTGACATGTAGAATTACCCTTTCTATCATCTATTTAAGGCTTGTTGATATATTGGGCTCAACAAGGGGATATACCTAATTTTGTTTTTGAAAGAATGGAGATGAATAATTCAAATATTCTTTGGAATATCAGATATCATCCTATGATGGGAGAATTGTTGTTTCAAAGAAGGAAATTGAACTCAATTTCAAGCCTCCAAGTGAAATTGCTTGATGGGGTACTTTGAGAAGGAATCATCTAATATCATGCAAATGAATTGATGCAGGCAAGGTAGATGAATAAGAGGTATCCTAAGGGGATGAATTATGTACCCAAAGCGTTAGATAGATACTCAATAAGCATTAACAAGTTCACTTCCTTATGGAAAGAAGTGAAAAATCATTCCTACATAATAGGCAGAATCATTGATAGCTTATTGACCCTCAATTAATATTCATGGGAGCTTATAAGAAACAAAGATATGGTTAATGATAATGTGAGTCAGGTTTGGTTCAAGGGGTTTTCCCTAAAAGGACGTTTGCTTGTATAAAATCTATTATGAAGTGGTTGCAAAAAATGATATGGTGCATGGACAAAATATTAGTGTGGATACCAAATGCCTTCTATGCTTAGACAGTGCGGAAGACTACAACAATCTATTCACTAAGTGTCTTTGTGTGAATAAAGTATGGGAACAAGTTTGTAATGAACTGAATATGTATTTCATGGCTAATGTTGAATTTCAAGAAATTTTGAAATACCTTGGAGCTACTAACGAAGATGATGACAAGAAAAATAGCTTAGCCTATTCTAGCATATGCCTTCATGCATGGAATGAAAGAAATGAATGTAAGCATGTGAATAACGAGTGCAGTGGAGATAGTTTATGTATAAATATTTGTAAAAGAGTCCTCCATAGACTCAAATGAAAGTGTTGGCTTGATGTTTTCACCTCTATTATTGATGGAAGGAATCTAAGTATTTGTTCTATATATACATCAGGGGATTAAGAGAGAAAGATTCTCTTCCCCTCTATCACATCCCCTAGTTGAGGTTAGATACCTGGGAGAGTCATAAGTTGGGAAATATTGTCCTTCAAATGCAACTCCTTTTATTGGGGAACATTAGAATGCACCAACCACCATATCCTTCACTAGAATGTATGTGTAAAAATATATCTCTCTCTCTGTATTCATATATATTATATAAATAAAATAAAATGCTTTCATAAATGAACCAAGTGTTATTACGTAAGGTCTGGAAGGAAACAAGATAAAAGAGAGACATTGTTTCTTGATATAAAGAAAGACAACATCTAGATATGAAAATAAATTACATCAAAAATTAATGTAATAGCTTATGGGGAGTTATATTGTGGCCTTTCATTGTTGATTAGTTCAAAAACATGCATCATTTCTTGTACACATTATCTAAATTATAAAAAGAATACAATTACAGTGCAATTGCATAGGTACAATGTTTTCATTAGATAAATCAAAGTGATATACAATATATATACTTAGAAGAAAACAATATAATGTATATGTTGAAAGTCATTCTTTTAAATAAGTTCAATTACTCAAAGATAAGAAAGCATTTTATTCCAATTCACATTATACCATCAATTTAGTATTACCTATAAGGGTTAACAAACTTCCATTCATGGATTACCACATGACGAGGGAGGTTCAAAACATAATTCGCACAACATAATATGTAGGTTGGGTAAATAAACTATGAGTTAAGGTCCACCATTTATGTTAATTATGATAACATACTCACTGAGTAGGTTTACATCCAAATAGTATACTTGGTACCAAAAATTTATGTTCATGTATGCAAGAAAGATGATACACCATCCAAAACACAGTGGTTCAGAACTATATCTCAAAAGTACATTATGGAAAGTAGCGCACCTGTATAAGATACATGTATTTTGATATCATAATTATGTCAATATGAGATAATAAGTACCTTCTTAACGTAAAGAGTAAAATACTTGAGATATGTGTCTACATTGATATGTAAGATCAAAACCATAGAACTTAGATTGATATATAAGAACAAAATCCTAAAATATCCAACCATGTCTTGTGAAGACAGGTCTGAATCCATGACTTAAAGTTTACTATGTGACTCTCATTATAATCCAATTAATATCATACACCATACTTCTTAATGAATGTTTAGAGTAAGATAACCATGATCGTATCTAAAATTGACTTTGTTTGTGAAAGTATAGTAATGACGGGTCTGTGATGACCATTTAGGATAAATCAATCTTATCTTACATGATCGTTGCCCTAAACATGGCTTTATATAATTTTCTTGCTTTGTCCTAACAAGGGATTTACTTCTTCTTAATTTTTTGTAAACATTTTTCTAAACATTGCATTACAAACTTATTGCTGCATAAAAATGCCATGAGTTCCTTCCTTACATGCTCTTCATTTCACTTTCCTATTTCTCATAGAACAACCCTTTATTATCTTATATGTAAAGATGTATAAACAATACCATTATGCATGGATATGTTTATACTTATAAATTGATGAAAACTTCTTACATATAGTATGATACAACATAATACTTCCATTTCAATTTGTATCAAGGTGACACTATAAGTTTACATGAGGCATTTGTACCCTACTTGTCTTTTCCTATTGTATCATCAAGAAACTACATATAACATTTTATGGGTGCATGGAATATGAAAAAGTGGATAATTGAACATTTCTTACATCTAATATGACACAACATACCATTTCAATTTGTATCAAGGCGACGCTATGAGTTTACATGAGGCATTGTGCCCTAATTGTATTTTCCTATTATACCATGAAGAAACTACATATTAGATGTTATGGGTGCATATGATATGTGAAAGATCTAGAGGGAGGTGAATAGAGCTTTTTAGAACTTTTTAAATTGACTAAACATTCAAACCAAAGAAGGAGGAGGAAACAAGGAGGACACAAGGATGTAGAGTGGTTCCTACCTTTGAAATTAAAGGTAGTCATTCCACTACCCAATTGTTTCCAATCGGGATTTTGAAAGTGATTTATTTTATTACCTCTCAATGATGTTACACAAAATAGAATCACCTTCCACACCCTTGAAGTAGCCTTCACCTAAAGTAGCCTCAACCTCCTTGAAGAAGCCTTCTTGAAGTAACTCCAAGTCGAGCAACCTTCACCTTCTTGAAGTATCTTCAACCTCCCTTAAAGCAAACTTCCTTGAAGTAGTCTCAAGCACCTCTTGAAGAAGCTTTCTCCACCATGAATTAGCTCCAAAAAACCTCCTTTCAACAACCACCAAACCTAGGAGTAGTTAAGGAGAACAATATACAATATAAAAGAAAGAGATTGGAAGAAAGGAAATACTCCACCAATTTAGTACAGTGCCTTGATCCTATATCAAGTGTTAGACCTCTCAAACCACTAAATATGGACGTTTCTATAAGGTGTCTAATGGGCTATAAAATTTGAGCTTAAAGAAATAAGATGGCAAGAGTAGCTTTGCTTTGTTTCTCACTACAATGTATTCTCAAGTTTGGTTGTGTGATTAGGTATCCTAAGGCCTATCCTATTTATAGGAATGGTTTGCAAGTACTTAGAGACGTTCTAGAGGGTTTCTAGAGTGTTCTTAGTGCTTAACGAGTCATTAGGTATCAATTAATAAACTTGCAATGGTTAATTGTTTTGGGCTGAAAAGAACAAACCAAAAACTATCTCGGTCGAGAAATTTGTCAACTGAGATGGTGTCTCGATCGAGCTTTTCTTAGACCAAGGAGGGGTTTGGAGAAAAAATGTTACAACATCTATTTCCACCCCCCAACTACCAACCACTTAGTCTAAAGGTCAAGGAACTTGCTCGAAGTCATGCTCAATCGAGAATATCGTCAACTGATATCCATTTTAGGGCATAAATGTGTAGGTTATTGATCTATGCTTGTGACTTTGACCAAAATGGTTCTCAGTCAAGAAAATTATCGATCGAGTGTGTCTCGGTCGAGAAGTTTTCCGACTAAGGTTGTCCCTATTTTTATTGAATCACCTTCTAAGTGTGTGTATCATAGGTGATGGTGATAATAACTTTGGGGGATAACCGATCTAAGGGTTGTGAGTGGATGAGGAAGATCTAACGCTTGATTTACATGATATCTAGGTACTTGTACATTATATACTTGTACAAGTCTTTACATTGAATATAACCATGAAAATATTAAACATCTAAACACATTGATCTTCCATTTGTGTTGATCTTCACTTATCTAATTCCTTATTTCCTTGAACCCAGAAATACTAAAGTAGCACGTTAGATGCACAAGAATGAAAAGCTTGTCATCATCAAAACAAAGGGTTTATTAATGCCCAATTCAGCCAACAATCTCCCCCTTTTTGAAGATGACAAACATTTCTAAAATATAAATAAAAGAAATTAATATAATATGAGTTTCATACCTAAGATTTACCTTAGATAAAGATATTCTCTTGTTTTTCATGAAGTGTGTGCTAATTATCCCTAAAGAGGTATGGAACATAGTATCCATCTCTTAAGGAATATAGCATCAATTTATGTTAAGCCAAGAGAATATGAAACTCATTTAATTTGATTTATATTATTTCTCCCCCTTTGTCATTTCAAAAAGATAACCATATAATTATTTATGATTACTCCCCCTCAATATGATACTCAAACTGTAAAAAACAAAGTGATGGGAAAATGTCCAATGAAAGGCACAATATAAAAAATTTATTATCATGACCAAGAGAACAAACTCAATTACATTATTAACAATATAAACTTCACTAGTGATAGAAGTGATTGCAACAAATTGTCCTACTCACTACATAGTTCCACATCACTTGAAAGAACTCAAAATTACATCAAACTCAGGATCTTTC
This sequence comes from Alisma plantago-aquatica, assembly GCA_963693085.1. Taxonomy (NCBI): domain Eukaryota; kingdom Viridiplantae; phylum Streptophyta; class Magnoliopsida; order Alismatales; family Alismataceae; genus Alisma; species Alisma plantago-aquatica. The sequence goes on along the minus strand of OY856411.1, from coordinate 779,987,890 downwards.
CCAAGAAATGGAGTACCACCATAGTATTTGACAAGTGTCTGCCAATCAAGTGCATCTCCCTTTATAAGAGCATATGCCTCCAGAAATGTGGGTGCCTGATCAAATTAGAAATGGGTGGCTATGTCCTGGAGTTGCATGGATGAGTATTGGATATGGGAAAGATCATGTGAGGGTGGTGGTGGAACTTGGGTGTAATTGATTGAAGGATTATACAAATACAGATTCCATGGGTAGAGTGAATAAGGGTAAGTATCTAGAACATTTTAAGACAGAGATAGCATTCATTGATTAAGATAAGTCATGGCATGGTGATTGTAGTCCAATTGTCTCCCAAGGTGATAGGTGGCCCCTGTGAGATAGCAAACATTATTGGCTAGATTTTCTAATGATTAGCTAGGAGGAGTAGGAGATGGAGGACTTTCTTGGTTGGATGTTTCCCCTTCGGCCCTAGTCCTATTATGTCCAAAATCAATGCCCATTTTATCCACAGTGTTTCTAGTAAGGTTTTTAGGTTTCCTGTCACACTTATACCCTAGATCCTCTAGGTTTTTGTTTAGACAATATTGGGTAATTTGACATACAAAATTAGCATAGGGAGGATGTCCAGTAAATTCAACCATATTTCTTAGGATGATGCGAATGAAATTGATAGGAATGCTTTCTAGTATGGCATAAATTAGGCACATCCTAAATTGTGGGACTTCATATTTTTTTGCTCTAGGGTAGAGTTTATTTGAAATAATTAAGTTTACTACCCTAGCATTAGGGGTTAAGTTTATTGCATAGTAGGTTCCCCTATCTTCATTTGAGGAGGTGTTAGAGAGAAAGATAGCCCTCTTGATATCTCCTAAGCTAATGATGTTATTATTAGTGGATAATTTAGACATGGGATTTCCAATGGTTAGGTCTACAAATTCTCTATACTCATCTACATTTATCCCTAGCAGTTTAAGAATGTCATCTTCAGAAAAATGAAATGCTAGCCCATCAACAATGGAGGAGAAGTAGAATGGGTGGTCGGAATCCCTGGCGAGGTTGGCATAGAATTCATTGACGGCTTGGGTAGATTAGATAAGGAAGGATGGAGTAAGGAATTATGTTAGTTTTTGCACCTGGAAAAGCTTAGCAAGATCAATGAGTATGACGAAGTCATTGGTGTCCATCGGGCATTGAGGAAGAGGGGTCTTTGAAGTGAGATGTAGGTAGTGATCTATAGCAGCAACGTCATTAAAGGTGATGTCATTGATGATGCTTAGAGCTGGAGTGACCGTTCTTCCCTTCCTCATCACGACTTCCTTCTTCCGTCCATGAGCAAAAGATGAGGCCAACCTGAAAATCTAGAGGTGGAAGAAGAACTAGGGATGATAGTAGAAGTATGTTGCTCAATAATAGCTCTAAAGAACACTAGAGAGGGGCTTGAGAAGAGAACAATTGATTTGTGAGAAGAATGGCTAATTTTTCTTCTATTTATAGCCAAGTCATGCACTTTCTCGATCAACAAATTCGTCTACCGTGGGCCCAACGACTCTCTGCTGACACTCCTTAAGAAATGGCTAGTTTGTTCGGTCGAGATTTTAAAAAATAGCCGTTGTGACAAGGGCTCGGTCGAGAAAATTTTCCACTAAGAGGTTTTTTGTGCAAAAAAATTTCGGTCGAGATTTTTGAAAATATGATCGTTGTGACAAGGATTCGGTCAAGAAAAACTTCAAATGAGGAGCTTTTAAGTGAAATTTTTCATTCGAAAAATGCTTCTAGAAGAACCAAGGGAGGGGTTCCCACTAAGTGGTTCTCGGTCCAAATATTTGTCGACCAAGGCCAATTTTGGCCAGAATTTTGCATGAAATACTAAGTTACTCGATCGAATAGAAGTCCCTCCAAGTGGATTTTGATCAAAAAAAATTTTGACTGAGACCATTCTTGGTCCAAAATTTTGTCGACCAACTGGACTGTTGTGAGTAGTTTTGTGAAGATACTTTGATCTTGTTTAAGTATTTATCATGATAGTATATTATTGTGACTAAGTAAATTATGGTTCTAATATTATATACACTAAAGATCACAAGAATTTAAAAATTATCAAGAGTTTTGAGCATATATATTAAAGAAGACATCTCTGGGATAGTCATTAGCAACTTCTTTCTAATATATTGAAATTGATCAAGTGGAAGCGATTTTGTAAAGATATCAGCTAATTGTTCTTCAGTATCAACATGATGAAGAGATATATTATTTTTAGAGATATGATCCCTTAAGAAATGATGTTGATTTTCAATATGCTTGGCATGACTATGTAGAATAGGATTGTGGGTCAAGTTTATAGCACTAGTATTATCACAAAAAAAATGGTGTATAATAGAATGTAAAACCATAATCATTCAAAATGTGTTGCATATAAAGTAGTTGAGTACAACAAGAACCAGTTACCACATATTCGGCTTCAGTGGTAGAGAGGGAAACTATATTTTGTTTCTTACTAAACCAAGATACTAAGGCTCTTCTTAATATGAAACAACCACCACTTGTGTTGTTACGATCAAGTCGACAACCATCATAATCGGCATCGGTGTAAGCTTTTAAATCCAGCGATTGTCCTTTAACATTCTTTTAACAACTTGAAAATGAGTGCGTGTTGGTTTGGATTGAAATCTAGTGCAAAGACCAGGAGAAACATAATGTCCGGTCAAGAAGCAGTCAGATACAGTAAACTACCAATTATGGTCCTATATAAGGTATCATCAATGGGTTCTCCATCTTCATCCTTGTCAATTTTGACAGAATTGGCCATTTGCGTGGTAGCATGTTTACAATTTTCCATACCAAAGTATTTGAAGAGTTCATTAGTGTATTTCTCTTGGCTTAAAAAAATTCCAGTGGGCGTTTGTTTTATTTGAAAACCAAGGAAAAATGTTAATTCGCCCATAAGACCCGTTTCAAATTCTTTTTGCATTATGTCACAAAATTGATTGCATAAGGAATCATTTGAAGCACCAACAATGATATCATGAACATATATTTGAACAAGAAGAAAATTCGATTCATATGTTTTGAAAAACAATGTAGAATTTTATTTTCCAATCAAAAACTATTATCAAATAGATAGTTTTTAAGTCATTCATACCAGTTTCATGGTGCTTGTTTAAGACCATAAAGTGCTTTCTTAAGTTTGTATACATGATCAATTTTGTCAAGAATCTCAAAGCCAGGTGGTTGGGTGACATATGCTTCTTCTTCTATGATTCCATCTATAAAGGAACTTTTTACATCCATTTGGAATAGTTTGATGTCTTTGTGGGAAGCTATAGCTAATAGCATTCTCATAACTTCAAGTCTAGCCACAGGTGCATAAGTTTCATCAAAATCTATTCCTTCTTGTTGGTTACACCCTTGGGCAACCAATCTAGCTTTGTTTCTAACACCTCCCCGGTCTCATTAAGTTTGTTTTGAAAAAGCCACTTAGTTCCAATGATTGTTTTGTCTTGTGGTTTAGGAACTAAGTCCCATATGTTGTTTTTGGTGAACGGATTTAGTTCTTCTTGCATAGCCATTATCCAATATTCATCTTTTAGAGCTTCATTTACCTTCTTACCTTTTTAGGTTCAATGATTGATACAAATGTCATATTTGCAACATCTCTAAATGATGATTGAGTTTTTACTTTATCAAAAGGATTTCCAATGATTAAGTCTTGAGAATGATCCTTGATTAATCTAGGAATAGGTTGTTGTGTCTCATTTTGTTGTTCAATTTCAGAACTTTGATCATCTTTTTCACTTGTTTCATCACTTTCTTGAGTGATGACCTTTGATTAGACCTCTGTTGTAGCTTTTAGAGCCATGTCCTTCCTTCTTTTTTGAAGCTCAAGCTCCAATCTTTCTTCTTCCTCTAGGGTGACCTCATGAGTCTCTAGGTTGCCAATGTGCTTCTTCATCCTCATTTTGGTGAGATCATTGGCTTCTTCAATGGTCGTCACCTTTGGCTTGTACTTTGGAGGCAAAGACCTAAGAAATTTGTAGACTTGATCTTCTTCACTGATAAATTTTCCTAATGCACTTAAACCGCTAATAATAGAAGAAAATTTTGCATACATATCACTAATAGATTCATTTTGTCACATACGAAATTGCTCAAACTTTTGTTTAAGCATATTAATTTTAGTATTTTTAACTTGAGTGGTTCCTTCATGTGTAATGGAGAGTTTATTCTATATATCATAAGAAGTATCACATGAAGATATTCTATTCAATTCACTTACATAAATAGAACAATATAGTATGCTTACCGCCTTAGCATTTAGTTGAACTTGTTTTACTATGTTTGGATCCCATGTTGCACATTCGATTTGGGGAAGCTCATAGGGTGTAGACACCATCCTTCATATATCCCAATTGATTCCTTGGAAGTAGAATTGCATCCTTCTTTTCCAGTAGGTATAGTTTCTTCCATCAAAGGATGGAGGTCTGGTCACATGAGTTCCCTCCAAGTTGAGTTTGTTGAGTACGTCGTCCCCCATTCTTCAAGACCTATTAGGGCTCCTTGAAGACCTGATCTGATACCAATTGAAAGATCTAGAAGAGGGTTAATACATATTTTTGGAACTTTTTAAATTTATTAAACAATCACACTAAAGAAGGAGGAGGAAACAAGGAGGACACAAGGATGTAGAGTGGTTCCTACCTTTGAATCAAAGGTAGTCAGTCCACTACCCAATTGTTTTCAATCTGGATTTTGAAAGTGGTTTATTTTATTACCTCTCGAAGATGTTACACAAAATACAATCACCTTCCACACCCTTGAAGTGGCATTCACCTGATGTAGCCTCAACCTCCTTAAAGCAGCCTTCTTGAAGTATCTCCAAGTCGAGTAGCCTTCACCTTCTTGAAGTAGCTTCAGCCTCCCTTGAAGCAGTCTTCCTTGAAGTAGTCTCAAGCACCTCTTGAAGTAGCCTTCTCCACCATAAAGTAGCTCTAACAAACCTCCTTTCAACAACCTCCAAACCTAGGAGTATTCAAGGAGAAAAATATACAATATAAAAGATAGAGATTGGAAGAAAGGAAATACTCCACCAATTTAGTACAATGCCTTGATCCTATATCAAGTGTTAGACCTCTCAAACCACTAAAGATGGACGTTGCTATAATGTGTCTAAGGGGCTATAGCTATAAGACACGAAATTTGAGCTTAAAGAAACAAGATGGCAAGAGTAGCTTTGCTTTGTTGCTCACTAGAATGTATTCTCAAGTGTAGTTGTGTGCTTTACGCATCCTAAGGCCTCTCCTATTTATAAGAATAGTTTGAAAGTGCTTAGGGATGTTCTAGAGGGTTTCTAGAGTGTTCTTAGTGCTTAACTAGTTGTTACGTATATATTAATTAACTTGCAATGGCTAATTATTTCAAGCTGAAAAGAACAAACCAGAAACTTTCTCGGTCGAGAAATTTGTCGATTGAGATGTGTCTTGGTCGAACTTTTCTTCGAATGAGGAGGGGTTTGGAGCAAAAATGTTATAACGTCTATTTTCAACCCCCCAACTACCAACCACTTAGTCTAACGGTCATGGAACTTGCTCGAAGTCATGCTTGGTCGAGAATATCGTCAACTGAAAGCCATTTTAGGGCATAGATGTGTAGGTTATTGATCTGTGTTTGTGACTTCGACCGAAGTGGTTCTCGGTCGAGAAAATTGTCGACCGAGTGTGTCTCAGTTGAGAAGTTTGTTGATCGAGGTTGTCCCTTCTTTTATTGAATCACCTTCTAAGTGTATGATAGGTGATAGTGACTCTAACTTTGGGATATAACCTATCTAAGGGTTGTGAGTGGATGAGGAAGATCTAACGCTTGATTTACATGATATCTAGGTACTTGTACAAGTTTTTACATTGAGTACAATTATGAAAATATTAAACAACTAAACACATTGATCTACCATTTGTATTGATCTTCACTTATCCATTTCCTTATTTCCTTGAACCCTGAAATACTCAAATAGCATGTTAGTTCCAAAAAAAATGAAATGTTTGTCATCGTCAAAACAAAAAGTTTATTAATGTCCAATTTAACCAACAATATGAAGAAATGGATCATTTATGGTTTAGGATGTTCTTTCAAGTTATATATGAGATTCCCACATAACGTTAAGTTCACCACAAAAATCAAGGATGCCGAGTTTGGCCCAATTATTAATTTTATCTGCGCTAGTTACTTGTCAATTATTAGCCATGAAAATACATCTAGTTTCTCGAAAGATGATGACGCCAATATTTATGGGATGCATCCGCGCGATCACTTCACAGCATTTATTGGCTTAAGCTAAAAACAGTTGATATACAAATCCACATGGTGTTTTCCGGTCTGCCTAATCAACATTCAACGCAGACTAATATCCAAATCAATAAGGGCATGTTTGTCTTGTGATCCAAGTTGATGATATTCCTGTTGTTTTGCAAAGACAAGGAAAACCAAGAGAGCTAACCCGTATCTAGAGGTGCCACTACTACGAAGTTTGTAGAATTAACACTTGGAATAACAAAGAGATGATATAAGGGGTACATCCCCCGCTTTCTTTACCACTCCTAATAAGATTGTAAGAAGTAATTACATAAAACAATATCCAAGTCTTGGAACGTATACATCATTTTTGCAATTTAATTTAGATACACAATAATTACTGCGTCGACCTCCGTGCAGGCATGAAAGTAGCTTTGACTTGACTAAGTTCCTTCGTCATTGTCTATATTATACAACATATTTATATCATACAACTCCTCAGCTACGTATACCACTCTTATTCATTCACAGTATATATTCGGATCTACTAGTATATTCTGAGTATGCCGACGTTGTTATCCGGATCAGCTCTCGGGCTACTTGGTTCATTGAGGGTCTGTCATCCCGAGTAAGATGGAGACATCTTTGGATTACATGTACTATCACAGACAATTGGCTTTGGAATATATGCCTTCCGGCGCCGTCAGGGTATACCGGCATCTTCACATTAGCCAACAAGTATTTCTCAATTTTCTCCGCCCGCATTTTCGGACCACCAATCTCGAATGCAGCCTTCTTCCTATTACGGTATACGGTCGAGGCGTTGACTTCGTGGATGGAACCCAGCATCTCGGAGACGCTGTAATGGTCAGGAAACCTCCCGGTGAAGAGCACGGCGAGTAGCATCCCGTAAGCGTAGACGTCGCTCTTGTCCGTGATGTTCCCCGTGAGGCAGTACTCCGGGTCGAGATAGTATACCGTCCCTGCGATACAGTCCAGATGGAGCTGGGTCTCTCCCAGTGGGACGGCGACGCAAAACCCGAAGTCGATCAGCTTTGCGGCGCCGGTCTCGTCCAGCATCACGTTCGATGGCTCCACGTTGCCGTGTATGATGGGCGATGCCCTGTTGCAGTGGAGGTAACAGAGTGCCTCAGCGACCTCCGCCGCAACGCGGATGCGATCCACCCAGGCTAGGCGGCGGTGGGCCATATGGTCAGCGAGGGTGCCGTTGGGTATGAACTCGTAGACGGCCAGCGGCACCTGGGTCTCGAGGCAGCACCCAAGGATCTGCACGATGTGAGGGTGGTGGATGTTGGCCAGCGTCACGATCTCGTTCACGGATGTTTCTGCGCCCTCATCGTCGATTTTCTTCCTCATGCTCACGCAGACGGGGCGCTCGTCGATGGTTCCCCGGAACAAGCTGTTGTAAATTTCGGTGCTCGTAGCCTGAGAATCGAACTTATTCGTGGCGTCTCGGAGCTCGTCGTAGGTGAAGATTCTCAGCGCATTTCTCTGCTTTCCGAAGAGAGTGGTCTGCTTCCGCAACATCATCGCGCCGTTGCGGATGAACCACTGACTTCCTCCTACGGTTGCGGAGTGGTGCTTATCTTTTGAAGGTCCCTTGTTGATTCCGCATAACACCATGCTGCCTGTACCTGTGTGGAATGTCTTAGAGACGATGGTTGCTTACAATAAGCACAAGCAGCGGCTTCTTTGTAAGAGAATGGCGGAGTAAGGGAAAATGAGTCTAACCAAGCTGACTAGCTGACGTTTCTCTCCTTTCTTCCTGTTCTCACCGTGAAGTCCGTTATCATCGCATAAACAACTTGTCTGTGAAGAATATGACTCCTGTGATGGGCACAGTTTTGTAGCGGGAGAATTAGAAAGTCAAAGAGAGAAAAAGCAAGGAACCAATAGCGGACTCCTCGATGGCCCCGAGAATTCTTTTTGAACTTTCCATTAAGGTGGGCATAAAATCAAACTAGATCATAGAAACCAATCAAATGAAATCAAACTAACTAGTTCAATTTGCTTTTAAAAGGGTGAATGCTTAGGTTTGATTCAATTTTTTTAAACCAAAAACAACGGTTTTAGTATGGTTTGAAAGTGCAGTTTAACCAAACGAAATCAAATTGATACATATTTCTACATACAAATAACATATACAATTATATTATGTAAAAAATATTGAACTTCATTATATAATAATAAAGACGTGTATCTTATATGGTAACAATTTGGTTTTCAATAACAATAAATTAAACTAATTAGTATGTTGCATGCAACCGATTTGGGTTAGTTGGACACTCTCAGCACATATTTTATACATAATTTCTTATATTGACCATTGCTAAACAATATTTTATTTGAAATTAAGTTATCAGTTTGCTAAAATGAGGACAAATTGTTGGATCGTCATGAGAAATATAATAAACTTTCAAACCCAAATTAGACCGTATCAAAGTACATACTAACAATTCGATTCATTTTAATTATAACGCTATGGTTCAGCTTAAAAATCTGAGTAGCCAAAATGTACGGTTTAGTTTGCATTTTTAATGGTAAATCAAACTAAACCTAACTACGCCCACCCCTACACTCCATACAATTTGATTTTTGTCATATTAAAAAAGTGTATAGACTTAATTTATGTTCCTTTATCAAGAGTCATACATAAGGATTAGTTGGGTTGGATGTAAAAGCAATTTATATGAGGAATGGCAATAGAATAAATTCTTAAGAAGTGGGTTGAAACCTAGTTGTCTTTGTTTAGTTTTGAGTAGATTTGATGAAACGGTCTACTTTGTGTGTGTTTGGTTGACGACAACTGCAGCTTGTAATCCATATTGATATATAGTAGGCATCATGGCAATTGGAAACTAGTTGTCATAAAGGATACGGATTGTGTGTCGCATAGGTTTCAAGAGAGTTGAAGATGACGATGGGTTTTGTTGGCACATGTTACCACCTCGTCCAACCAAACGCAAGAGTTAGGATTTCTTGTGTACTTTCAACTGCGTGAACTAATTTGCATCAAAACCAAAATCCTATATAGTAACTTTTTTTTCTAGGTAAAAAAAATGGATGATGCAATTATTCAATTCAAAGGAACCAATGATTGGTATCAAAGCTTTCTTTGGGACCAAATGTATTTTGTAAGACATTTTCATTAGAAGAGAAATTGTGTAAATTTATAGTATCAAGTTATTTTAGAGTAAATAATATTTTGCGGGAAACATATATTTGGTAGAAAGTTTTTTATGGGGAACTCAAACTTTTTGGAAAAAATGTTTTATTAAATAAAAACAAGATTTAAAGTTTCATTTTTGGTAGTGGATTTTTAGCTTGGAGGAAATACAATCTTCAATTGATATTTTATTTAGAGGAAAATTATTTATTTGGAGACAAAGTATACCCAAGGTGAGAAATAGATTTCTTGACAAAGTGATTTAGTTGGAGAGAAAAATTCTACTTTATCAGAGATAATACTTTTTACTTGTAATATTTTATCTTTCTAAAGCATGAACTTTTCTACTAGGAGGGTAGGAAAAATGACATTTTAATGGATATTTCATGATCAATGATGTGTTAACTTGCAGAGAAGGGAAATATTTGAAAAATAAATCATAAATGTAAGAAAATTTATTATTGAAGACCAAAATATCTTCAAAAGGCCATTTTTATGTGATTCGTTGTCCATTGAATGGGGACAAAAATAAGCACAATTTTCGATTGATTCTTTATAAAAAAAATATCTTTTCCATTACTTTCTCTAGAAAAATAATTTTAGTTTCCCAATAATATTAGTTTTCCCACCACTTGTTGGATCCTTAATGGGCTCTGGAGGTGGGGTTCAATAGACTAAAACTAAGTAAACAAAATTCATTACACCTTCAAGTTTATTTCCAAGAAAATATTGCAAGTATGAAATTTTGAGTGCACTAAACAAATATAGCAAGAGAGAGAGATTGAATGACCACCAAATAACACAAGTATTTATAGTTGTTCTAACCTCTGAACTAAGAGATATACATCCACTACCAAGAGAGGCCAACTTCTAGGATTTTTAACCTTGTGTCACTCCTTGTATTCTATTATAAGAGTTACAACATAAGACCACCCTTTTCTAGGTCAAGTGATAATTAGCCTTCCCTTTAAGGACAAAGGAGCCAATAACCTTACAGAGGACTTACTTATTCATGGCCAAGAATCTTTTGCCTTACCAAAGACTTACTTATTTATGCAACTAGTCTTCGGCCTTCGCCAATGACTTATGCACTCTTGTAGTGAGTCTTCAAACTTCAAGGACTTACCAACCCTTGACTTGGGTATTCTATCATTGACTTCAACTTCACCAAGGAGAAGCTTTTTACAAAGGGCCTCATCCCCTTCTACTTGTTCACCTCTCTTAGATAAGAGAGAGAATCTTCATCTTTATGGTAGAAAGAGAGATTGTGAGGTAGAAGAATGGTATCCACACATGCTATATATGCAGGACTAGCTGGCTTACAAATCTACTACTCACTGTAATGGATGTAGTGAGTGATTAACCTCATGGGAATTGATGGAGGCTCTTAGAGGAAAATCTCTCTCAAATGTAGTATAAGGACCTTCATAGTGCTTGGATAACCATGGGAAGAAGGCCAAGGGGTCCTTTTATAGTTAAGGATGCCTCCTAGACATCATAATCATTCAGAATGAATTATATCCACTTGGGGAGATTCCAATGGATATTTTTCACTTTGGAACTCTCTCCAATAGATATTTTACACTTTACAGCAACAGTGCCATTGGTCGTGATGCGGGGAGAATATCTCAGTCTACGACACTAAAATACAAGTCTTTTAGTGTCATCAAATGAAATGATTATTAGTTAGTATCTTAGTCGGTGATAATGCATGATCAAGCAAATAGGATCATCAGTCGAGATGTGTGCTAGGCCTTTACTTTGAGGATAGTTGTTTCAATTTTTGTATTATAATCTTCCATTTCTTTAGTAAAGTAGCAATCATTTTGGAGATTATGTTCTTGTTCTTTTCTTCTTTCTGTTCTTCTTGGGAAGAAAGAAACTAAAAGTGAAGATCGTTTAATTGTCACTAATTTAAGATCCTTTAGATCTTTCATCCTCTAGTGTATGTACTTCAGACTTCCTTCCATTGTTTCTCTTTCCCATGTTATGGATAGTGAGTAGTCTTCTTGTTGAGGTGAGGGGAGTAGCCCCTTATCCATGTGTAACTTAGATCGAAGTTTTATATGATTACATTAGATAGATTGTTTTTGGTTTGGAAAATCGTCAATTTTAATGAAGTGATCTTTTTTTATGGTATGTTAATCTTAGATGATGTGATTATGGAACCCCGTGATTTAGAAAAACTAAACCAATCTCATGGGGATTTGAATGAGACCTTAAAAAATCCCTATTAGGATGATTGAACTAGGACCCGTGAATGCCAAGACCAATGGGTTCATGAGGAGTTCATCTTTTGTGATTCAATTAAGAATGATTTGCATGTCTTTTTATATCCTGCTTATCATATGATTCCTTCGATATTCTTTACATAGTGGCTATGGTGGTTAAACCCATAAGTCTTGATATCTTTTTCATCTGATTCCACCTATTTCATTAATCACTTGCTTTCAATCGCCTCCTTTCTATACTAGCAATTTATTTCTTGGTCTTAGATAATCCTCCTCTTTTGTTCTAACGATATCTCTTTTTCTCTTCTCCTTAGTGTAAACTTGCAATTTTAAATTATTTCTCTAGTGTAATCAACAAACCATCAAACTTTGGAATTTACTTTTTGCATTTTTTTGTTCAAAAGTGTTTAGGTAGAAATTCAAATCTTAAAAATGTTGTTTGTGGATCGACCCTTTCTATAATAATAAATCTCCTTAACTAGTTGTTTTGAGGTTATAAATGATAAACTCTAGGATTAACCACCTAGTTTTTGTTGCGAAATGACAGACATCAAAATACTAAAGATGAGAAAGATAAATTTGATCCAAAACCATGAAAAGGGTTCTTCTTAGGTTACCCAACCTCAAGTAAGGCATATAGAATCTTTAATATTGTATCTAAGAAAGTAGAAGCAACAATTCATGTAACATTTCATGAATATAAAAAAAATGAATTAGAAAATGATCTTGCAAAACTAATTGAAGATCTAACCACATCACCTAAAGAAGATAATAATGATGAATTGAACAAAGTCAAAATCAAAATGAAGAATCAAATCAACCCATTCCAAGAATAACATAAGATCACCCACAAGATCTAATAATCGATGATCCTTTTAATAAAGTAAAAACTAAATTTTCTTTTAGAGATGTATCTAACACAACTTTTGTATCCATAATTGAACCTAAATAGGTTGATGAAAATCTTAAAGATGATTATTGGGTCATTTCTATGCAAGAAGACCTAAATAAATTCATCAATAATGATATATGGGATTTGGTTCCTAGACCTAAAGTTAAACCATTATCCAAACTAAATGGGTATTCTATAACAAGTTAAATGAAGTTGGGGAAGTTGTTAGGAACAAAGTTATATTGGTTTCTCAAAGGTATAATCAATAAGAATGAATTGTATTCGATGAAACCTATGCTCCAGTAGATATACTAGAATCAATTTTCATGTTATTAGGTCTAGATGCATATAAAAATGTTAAGCTCTTTCAAATGGATGTTAAATGTGCAATTTTCAATGGAATAATACAAGAGGAAGTTTTTTTTGTTTTGAAGATCCATAACATTCTGATCATGTTTACAAATTAAAGAAGGCACTATATGAATTAAAACAAGCCCCTAGAAATTGGTATGAACATCTCAAAAATTATCTTTTTGAAAATGACTTGTCTATGGGAAAATCATATCCTACAATGTTTATCAAAACAAATGAATTGGATTTTATCATTGTTCAAATATATGTCAATGATATTATTTTGGTGCTTCAAAAAAATCACTTTACACATTAGTGATATTATGTAAAAAGAATTTGAAAAGAGTCTTAAGGGTGAGTTAAAAAAATTGGAGTTTCAAATTAAAGAAACTCCTCGTGATATTTACCTCAACCAAGAAAAACATGCAAAAGAACTATTAAAATGATTTAATATGGAAAATTGTAACAATGCCTCTACTCCAATGGGCATATCTACCAAAATTACAAAGATGAGGTGGGTGAACCCATTGACAACTCCTTATATAGAGGTATGATTGGTAGTTTATTATACTAAATTGCATCTCTACCAGATATTATGTTTGTCGTTGGTTTATGCGCAAGATTTCAGTCAAATCCTATGAATTCTCAATTGGTCATTGTCAAAAGGATCTTACGATATTTAGCTGGTACAGTCGACTATGATATCGGTACTCATGAGGTCAACCATTTGACCTTAAAGCTTACACTGATGTCGACTATGTTGGTTGTCACCTTGATCGTAAAGTACTAGTGGTGGTTGCTTCTTACTTTGAAAATAACCAATATCTTGGTTTAGTAAGAAACAAGATACTATTTCATTATCTACCACTAAAGTAGAACAAATGGCAGCTAGTTCATGTTGCACACAAGTTTTCTGGATGCAACAAGCTCTAAATGATTATGGATTTTCATTATTTTTAACTCCAATTTTCTATGATAACACAAGTGCAATTAATTGGCTCATATTTCTATTTTACATAGTCATACTAAACATATTGAAGTGAGACATCATTTTCTCCAAGACCATATTTCTAAAAGCAATATATGTCTTCATCATGTTGATACTGAAAATCAATTAGTTGACATTTTGACAAAACCCCTTACTTCAGAACAATTTAGAGTGACTAGAGAAAATTTAAGCATTATTCCTCTTGAAGATTTTTATTTTGATTTATTTGCTCAATAATTTTATGCACATTTAGTATCCCCAAGTTCCTTTCTCATAAACAAAATTGATTAAGGTAAGCCCATTCATACTCACTGCACAATATTACTCAAAATGTCACTTTTGGTTGAAAAATTTTGGACCGAGCATTGTCCAGATTGACAAACTTCTGAACGATGATATCTCGGTCGGACCCTTGGCCTGTAAGTCTATGACATAGTCTAGAACCTTATCAGCTGAACAAAATCCCCACTTTAAGGTTCTTGGTTGACAACTCTCTAAAGCAGACATCATGACCACTGGAAATATTTTCAAATGAATGTTGACCAAACTAGTCGTTATTGTTACCATTGGAATAGAGACGTTGGAGGCTCAATCAACAAACAACTATTGTTTTTGTTGGAATAGAAACTTTGGAGGCTAATTGACGATTTTTTCGAACGAGAAGGGGTCTTTTTTGTTATAAATATCCATTAATTCGGCCATTCTCTTCACAACACATTGAGCAAACTTCTCTAGCATCCTTTGAGCATTTCTCAGAGCACTCCTTCAGTTATTTTCCTTCTACTATCTTTACAATATCTTATCCCACCAAGTTCTTGATCAACTACTTCAAGATGGCATCCTCTTCAGCTCATGGTGGCAAGAATCAGGTAGCATCTAAGAAGAGACACTCCATATCGGCGACTCCAACAATGGCGGTCATCAGTGGGATAACCTTCAACGACTCTGTTGCTGAAGAGAAGTATGTGTTGATCACCTCCAAGGTGCCTATTACTCAATTCCCAATGGAAGCAAATGACTTCTCTGAGATCCTCAACATTCCTTGTGTCTTGAAAGTCCAAAAATTACAAGAATTTCTTACCCCTAGATTCTATTTATAGTCTACACAAGTTGTCGACAAGTTACATTCCAACCTCATTAGAGACAATGATGACTAATATTGCTTCACCTCCATGGTTTATTGGTTATCATTTCTCTTTTATGAAACTAAGGTTCTAGAAATGTTAGACTATATGTTGTTGAATATGTGGAATTTGTAGATCTCACCACTAGCAATCATGTCAATGATCTCTCGATACCAATTAGTCTTAGTGACATCAAAAGAGTCATATATATCCCAAATACATCTCCTCAAGAACAAAAGGGTACTTACTATACCACATCTCTAACCCCTGATTCTAGGATAGTGAACCTCATTATTAGTCACAACATCTATCCTAAAGCTAAAAAAATTGAAATTCGTCAATTTAGGATGATTCTCAAATATGCAATATTTGAATACATACTTGTTAATTTTATTCATATTATTCTCTCCAATATGCTTGATTTCTTTGGCAATCTACCACATGCCAATTTTGTTTGTCAAATCATTCAAAACTTAATTGTCAAATACTTAGATGAATTAGGCTATCACCTTGATTGGCATCCCCAAAGAATAATCAAAACATTGTTGACAAAATGGGAATAGACTTTATGCACAAAAGGGCTTAAGTTGAAGAAGGCACATCCCAAGAAGACATTCCTCCACCTTCTTCACCTCTCCCTAGTTACTCCATAGAAAAATTTGCAAATGATGTCTCTTATCTTAAAGGAATATCATATCAAATTGGTAGACATTTTGACTGCAACCACAATGAAATGACCTATCTCAACCAAAAATGCAATCCTTGACTCCAAATACTACGGACTTGTATCCCTATGTATCATACCCTGCTAGTATCTATCCATATAACCCATACATCAACTACACTCAAGTCCCACCTCTACCATCCTCGAGCTACCCATGCTCAATACTCCAGCATGCAACTCCAAGACATAGTTACCCATTTCTTGTTTTATAGAGCACCCTCCTTTCTTGAGGTGTATGCTCTTGCCAAGACTGGTGCATTGGAGTGGGAAAGTCTTGTGAAATTTTGTCGAATTGCACCTTTATATGTGCAATATTTTAAGGTGAATATGATCCTTGATTCATTCAAGTGACATATTTTTGTAATCATTTGGCAATCCTTATGTATCTTTCATGTGAGCAACTATGTAATGAATTGATCTTGCTTGAGTACTTGTTCATGACTATTGTGGCTAAATTTGACATTTTCTCTTAAAACATCATATGAAGGGGAAAATTTGAGCTAAGGGGGAGTATTCTTTTAGTTTTTTAGATGAAAAGGGGGAGGAATAATCTAAAAGAAAAACTTAATTCCTTGAGTTTTTATGTTTTTGATCGAGTTTTTTAGTTGAGAGACACATTGCCATAAATTCATTGTTAAAATTTACTTTGAAAGTTGAATGATATATTCCATAATTGTTAAGTATAAATGTTCACACATTTTTGTGGTACTCAAGGAACAACACACCAAGGTATGAAAAATTCATTTCAACCTTTTTCTTATAGAAATGTTTGGCATCTTCAAAAATGGGGATATTGTTGGCTAAATTAGATATCGGCACATCTTATCTTTTAATGATGACAAGCATGTCTTATTTTTGGATTTAGTGTGTTATCTAAGTGTTCAGGTACCAATCACAACATAAGAAAGAATGATCAATGTTGGAGTATCAATGCTTGAATTATTGTGTATGTGTGCTAATTTGTAGTGCAAATGTACAAATATTTAGAATTCATGTAAAATCAAGCTATGGACCAACCCCACCTATCCCAACATTTTCATATGTCAAAACTAAGTGTCTAGGATAGGTAGGTCACATTATAAAAATCATTAGATAGATTTTATCAAAATTTGCAAACCAATTTCTAGGGATTTTTCGGTCAAGTAACTTGTCAACTGAGACTCTCTCGGTCAAAGAAATTATGGACCGAGATACCCCTCGATTGAGGACTCAAAGCACCAAAAGTACTTTTCTAAATGGTTAGTTCTGAGTTATACTTGTCGAAAATATTGTCGACCAACACACACACTCAAAAAAATTTGTGGACCAAAGAAAGAGCATTAACCAATTTGACAAAGTATTTAGAATGACACTTAGTCATTAGAACCAAATTCAGACTCTTAGACCAAATCGATTAAAGAAATTCTAGACCTACTCAGATCCGGTCGACACTACCCTAATTTGCCATAGCCACTTATAATCCATTCCAATAAATAGTAGTGGTCATAGGACACCTAAAACATAACTGGCACACTTGAGATACAATAGTTAAGCAATAGTTGAGCAATCTTCATGCATTCTACTTGAAATCTTCCAGAACTATCATATTCATTTCCTACTAATAGCTTCCCAACACCACCATCCATAATGGCCTAATATTTAGTGGTATTGGTTCATAATCATGATCTAGAACATTATTGAGCTACATTGTTGTTTTTATCTTCCCCAATCTCCATTCAGTTCGTGAATTGTGGTGGGACTACTCCAACAAGAGGAGGTTTGTGATCTCATAGGTGATGAAGGAGTATTCACACAGGTACTCTTCTATGGCCATCAAAGAAGAGGTGGTGTTTTCGTGATCTTCTGTCATCTATCAAAAAAGAGGATATTGGTGCTCTTTTATCTTCCATTAAAAAAGAGGTTTGTGTGGTTCTCTTCTGTGTTCGGTAAAGAATAGGGTTTAGTTGCAACTCCTCTCCCAAAGTTCCCTTGCCACAACAAGTTTAATTGTTATGGGACTTAGATTTTTGGGAGTTGTATTTCAAGTAAAAAAAACATTGCAAAAGTTCACTAAAGTACTTTTGTAACTTGTCTTAACAGATAAGTTAATAAAATCCTAGTTGGAAACAACTAGGTAGTGGACTATCATCTTATACGGAAACACTCTAGATCCTATCTCTATTTGGCTTCTTGTCTTTTTCATTATATTTTCATTTCATTTTTGTAAGGGTCTATTCACCCCCTCCTTCTAGATCTTTTGAAGAACAACCTAGAGATATCATTAATGCACCTAGATAATTGCTAAACCACTACAGAAGAGGGATTTGTTTTATTGTAAGACATTTATTATCTTGTGGGAGGGGGAAATACTTACTGCATGTCTTTAGTCTAGGGTTAAGGGTGAATAACTATGAATGAAATGAAGTTTTAATTAATGCATACCATGGTGAAACCACACTCCCTAGGAATCTATCCATTCCTGCTCACAATCAATTAACTTAGATTTAATCTTGCTCTTTTTTATAAAGAAACCAAGGAATCATATTTTGTAGGCTTAGTGATTAGGTTATAGTTAGTCATAGTCTCTAGAATGTTTCCCCAAGTTCTACACTCAGACCTCATATGTCTGTATTACATGACACATAAACTTCATAGTTTTGTCTGGTCAATGGGATGTGTGTATAGCCGAGGAAGTTGGAGATGGAGGTAACGACTAGCCCTAATAGAAATCAAAACATGGTGTTCAACTATTGCAAGTTGTGAATATGTTCGATGAGCATGCTCCTTCAATTGAATGGCTCATCATGTAAAATGAACCACAGGAAGTACATATTAATGATGGTGAGGATGCATGGTGTACCAGTTCAGGTGAATACGGTGCAAGAGAGGATGTTGTGAAGATAGAGGATCACTAGGTTGTGTATGAGTGATTCCTTGGTGCCATGTAGAAGGAGTGGAGCTAGCCGGTAATCTCGACTGAAAACATGTCGGTGACTAATTCTTTTTTTTATTGATTTTAATTATCTTCAACACACTTCTCTTACCACTCCTTATCAACATTCAAGATCAGGGAAGTGAGGTCAATTTCATCCAAGAGTAGTACTCCCCGAACATATGTAAGGAGAAGTTGACGCATTGTCAAGGATTTAGTGTCTGGTGAAGGTAGTGCGGAATTCCAAAATGAGTTCCAATTAGAAGAGCCTCATGCGCAAGGAGATATGGAGATGTGCATGTAGTGTAGAAGAGTAGGCATAGGCTTGTACATTCCCAAGGCCTTGAGCATTATTGGGCATGCTCAATAAGGAAGTTTACCCCAATGGCTTCCATGGCCTTGTACTGCTTCTTGTCTCAGGCATGACTAGAACCTTGTATTTTCTTAGGGTAAGGGAAAAATGAGAAGGGAAGGCATGTGGGTAGGACAAATGGATGTCATTTGCATCTAGTGACTGCCTCAGTGGAGGTGGAGAAGTGGCTAAGCCATGAAGGCCCCTTGTTGGGTGTCAATGTCATTGATAAGATGCTCCATTGAACTAGTTTTGTCTACAACAATGACTTACTGTCAACAGGCCTTGTCATCCCCCATGTTGTTATGAGGAGGTAAGTCATCCATAAGGTTTCAATTCTAGAACTGAATGCTACCAGTGCATCAAGTAGAGTGTGAACGACAGAGTAATAGGGCTGCCAAGGTCACCTTTTCGTTGACCTTCTAAGATCCAAAGGGGTTTAGCTTTTGATGGATTATATGATAGAAAATGCTTGAAGGTCTGTATGATGCACTACCTCTGGCATACAACATCATGGGTGTCTAGTGGAGTTATGGATGCTTGACCAAGTATGTGGGTCAACCAATCATCACTAGGGTTGGTGTGGGTCTGATGTGGGTTGTTTGGATGATCAGTAGGGTGGGTCGGATGAGCGGAATTTGAATTACAGACTCTAAAGTTGTTTGGTCATCAAATAATCACTACCGGTCATGCAACTAGATGGGGGAGGGAGAGTTTCTTGAGTTTTTGGAGTGTCATAAGTTGGGTATTTATAATGTACTTGGTCGACTGAGTGGATTCAAACATGGGGCATTTGCACTAAGGTTGGTCATCCAATCTACACTCTAAGAATTAGGAGATTGATAAAGATGAGGGCTTGAAGAAAGGGGCTAAGATGTTTTTCTAGTGGGTTGTAAGGAGTGGGATCCCATAGGGGAACCACTCCCTACTAAACATTTGAAGAATAGAACCTCCAGTCCTAACACACCCAAAAGGTATGCAGAAATAGGTGTAAAATTTTCAAATTTGAAATAATGGTATTCAAAACAACAGAAATATAGCAGCGGAATAAAAGCATTCACTTTATTTAATTTATATATAAGATACATTATCATCTCCCATTTAGGGTTTACATGGATAATACAACAAAAGGATCTAGTAGAAGGAAATCTAGACAATATCAAGTTGTATCCAAGATTTAACTCCTTAAGCTAAGTTCAAGTCTTCATGCCACATCATCCAAGTCATTCACCTAGGGTTGGAAGCATACCGCAACAAGAAGAGAAAAATAGATGACATCAACAAAGGTTGGTATGTGCATACTAAAGTAGAGTTGAGCAATTTATTGAATAAAAGGTAATAAAGTAAAGAATGCTTCCCATAGCAAAGTAAAGGACTACCCAATCGAGCATAAAAGAATATGATCTTAATAAAAGATATACTTGCCACTAAAACAATCAAATTTTTTCATACTAGCACATATAAAGAAAGTAGGGCACACACCGCACAATCATCATCAACCTACATGTATGTGAGATAAGAATAACACTAGAACAATATAAAGACAAAGGCGACTAAGTCTCACAAACTTGAAACCTGATAGAGATTGACACATAATGAGACTCCCCAATATATAAAAATGTGGGCCAAGCCTCATAAACTTGAAATTCGGGTATGGGGAACCACCACCTCCATCCCAATAACAACAGGGGCATACTGCCCAAAAACAATTGTAATTACACTACTCTAGTGCTACTGAATCACATAGCACGTTTAATGTAGAAGCAAGTAGAAAGTATAGTTAGATTATACAGAAGTAGTCACCACAAAAGAGACCAACATAAACATCCACCTCAGAAGTAGGCAAAAGACATCACATGTCATCATATAGAGTTCCATCATGAACAAAGCATAAGAAAAGACCAACAAAATGTCCAAAAATGATCACAAGATCAATACCAAACAAAGTAGTTCACATGAATCATAATTTTCAAAATAAAGAATATTATGTATGTTATTGTCCATAAGACCAAAAGAAAGAAGAAAATAGGTGAATTGTTCAAAAGGAAAATAGGAGTTGCAAACATACCTTACTAAAGAATCTAAATAGTCCAAAGTCAGTCCTAGATCCAAGACAAGATCTCCAAAACACCTATGATGCATATATGTGAAATTAGGGTTAGGTTTACATTAATTTTCATAAACCCTAAAATTTGTCTTTTTTTATTATTGAATTAGGTTATCAAAACCATACCATGTTGTAGGTTATATTTTTCTAAATTCATATCATATTTTATATTATCTTTCAAACTTATATATTATTACTTATGAATTTTAGAAATTCAACAAATTACAAAAATCCATAAAATCACTTATTCATTGAATTCAAATTTGGTGATGAAACTAGTAACACTGGGTAGATTAAAAAAATTTGGTTCCAAAACATATTTTATTTTTTGGAGCTATAAATAATTAGATATGAATTTTTGAATATCAGCCAATCTGGAAAATCGACGTCAATAAAAAGCATCGAGAGAGGAATAGAGAGAGAAAGTGGGCGCCCATAGTGAGTTGGCCCAATCATGGGCGGAAAAATCATCCAAATCCACTGCCAACCTAGCATCTTGCCTCAACACTAAAATTAAAATCAACAACTACAAAAAGATCGAAATACCCCTATAGAAAAAAACAAAGCAAAAGGTCAGAACAAGGGTAGCACTGATAATAGACAGAGGGGATTCAAATCCATTCCCATTCTCATTCATAATTGTGAAGCCTCAATGACAAGAGCTAAAATTGGAAAAAAGATGCCAAGTCACACCAGCGACCATACCAGTGAATTCCCTAGGACAAGACAAACTCAAAGACCCAAATGACACCATAAACTAGTGAAACAAAATAGAGAAGGGTGAGTACCAATTCAAGGCAAGGAGGGGAACCATGAATCAAAAACTCACCAAGTAATAGAGAAAACCAACTCTGAAGATGACTATGTAGGCCTCTCTTGAACTCACCCCAACATTGGTCGCATGAGTAGTCTTCATAGAAAACCCCACTGAGGTGGCACCGGTGATCTACCAACCATGGAGTTGGGTAGAGTAAACTACAGAAACCTGTAGGAAACGAGCATATAAGATGGCTACAGAAACATATTTGGAAGGTATGGTAGGGAGGGATTGAATTCCCTTTCCATATACCAACAATGGTAACTCAAGGTGTCACAAGTAAAAGGTGTTGATCGCGGGAACATTGTGAAGAGCTTCGGTCGGAATTGAGGGTGCCTGATGAGGCCATCACGGTTGTCGAAGCCGTAAAGCAAAATGATTTATATAGGTGTCGCCTCAAGATGTCATTTTATGGATTGAGTAAACCTAGATGGGAGAGCCATTTTGGGGGTTTTCTGATGGAGAAGATTTGGGTTAGGAAGATAGGTATAGATCAATATGGAATCGTATAGGGAAGGCCACAACACACAAATCTTGAAAAGAGATCAAGTACAGATAAAGAAATCTTGGAAACAAAATAACATGCACTGTGCTCAAAAATGGTTGGTCCGATCCAAGGTAGGAGACGAACTCTCCACCCTTGGATCTATATCCGAAGGCCGAGAGGGTATGTCGCATAAAAAGAAATCCGGAAACCAGTAACTTTAGTGTGACATAAATACGAATCTGATTAAAAGTAAAGTGTTATAAAATTAAATTTTCTTTTTCTCTCTCTTTTATAGAGGGTCCAAACATTATCCAAATTAAATGAATCTTTGCACATAATCCAATTAAGGAAGGAAAATTTTGATTATGCAATTATATTTCATATTTAAAAACTTTTGATGCATTGCTTAATCAAATCTTAGTTTCTATTTCCAAATACATTAATGACATTAGAATTAACCAAATTTGGTGAAACATCATCCACAAGTAATCTTTAGTGTGTTGAATATGAATTTTTCTTTCCACCTTTAAAAGTTCTTGATTATATTATTGATCATTTATGACTTCTACACATTTTCTCTCTCCTAAACTTACCGTAATTATTCAAGGTTGTCTAAATTAGATGAAAATTGACATATAGACTGTTTTTGATATGTAGATTACAATTTTGAAGTTTATTTACACTTTTGTAATCATTATGTATTTTATTTCATATTTTGAAGGAAAATCACCTTTTCTTTTCTAAATAAAATAGGTGTGGATTATTATTATCCTAAATTTGTGAAACTTTGCCTCCAAACCAAAACATATCCAAAGAAAACAAATATATTGTTATTTTTAACTAATTTGTCTTCCTTTTATGAGTTTCACATAATCGACATATGTGGTCCATTATTATATTAGTCAATATATTATTTCATTCTTATAATTATTATCATTCTTCGAATTGTGTCCCATATTTTCATATTATCACCAATGGAATTATGTAAGTTTATTTTATACAAATTATTATGAAATTTCCATTTATCTCATTAACATGTTTTATGTGTCCATTAATGACCTAAGACTAATGTGAAACATTCATGCATTAACATGTTAGGATTTCAATTAAGCTACTAATGTGCATATCTTTATTCTTGTTTGGATAAACCTAAAGAACCAAGTTGACCATCATCCAAGACATATCGTCAGGGTCAAAAGGCTATGTTTTGGTTCATTATAGCACTCCAACCTTTAAAAGGACTTTGTCCTTGAAATCTATTTATCCAAACATCACCATCAAACTGATATCCACCCCTCAAAAGATTTTACCTATCAAGTTAAACTAAAAAATAGATTTACCCACATCTCTTTTAGTTGTGAATGTTTTAGATATTTATGTTGTTCATGTATCCAATTAACAAGTCAGAATTATCTAGGGTTGAGTTTTAGGTCCTTGTGTCTCTAACCTAACAACCCTAAATAAGCATCCAAAAAGTCATATGGTACAAAGGGTAGGTCCACTACACCTTTACATTGTCCACATAATCCTATTCACATTCCTCATATAGAAAAGTAGGGTTAGATTCTATTCCAACTATGTTTAGGGTTTCTCTACTAAAACTTTTCCTATCACTTTATTGTGACTTTATTCAAGAAAACATCGAAAAAAATTGGAAACATTTGTACATATAGTAGTATAATTGAAAATATATTTTTCTTTGAAAAATCATGAGATATGAAACAAAGATGAGCTCAAAATCAATGCAGAAACCAACTCACAATTTTCCATAATAAGATCTCCTTATTATATCACTACATCATCCTTATAACCTAATTTCATCCTCAAGTCAAACCTCATAGCATCAAGAGATACAAATCATAATCAATCTATATGATGGGGTAAGATCACCTAAAAACTCATCACATTATTAACATAGATCAATTCTAGGGTGAACTTTCCACTTAGAGGGTAATTATCTAAGGTAAGGGTTATAATTAGGGAGACAAAATTGAAATGTTAAGATTCTAATGACCATGGGCTCTGATACCATATTGTAAGGAGTGGGATCTATAGGGGAACCACTGCCTACTAAAAATTTAAAGAATAGAACCTCCAGTCCAAACACACCCAAAAGGTATGTTGAAACAGGGGTAACATTTTCAAATTTCAAATAGGTGTATTAGAAACAACTATAGTATAGTATAAGAATGAAAGCATTGATTATATTAAATTTATACAAAAGATACATCATCATCTCCCATTTAGGGTTTACATGGATAATACAAAAAATGGATCTAGTAGAGGGGAATCTAGACCATATCAAGTTGTCTCCACGATTTAACTCCTTAAGCTAAGTCCAAGTCTTCATGCCACATCATCCAAGTCCTTCACTAGGGTTGGAAGCATACCCCAGTATGAAGAGAAAAATAGATGACATCAATAAAGGCTAGTATGTGCATACTAAAGTAGAGTTGAGAAATTATGGAATTAAAGGTAATCAAGTAAAGAATTCTTCCCATAGAAAAGTAAAGGACTACCCAATTGGGCATAAAAGAACATGATCTTAACAAAAGACAAACTTGCCATTAAAATAATAAAATTATGTCATTCTAGAACATATAAAGAAAGTAGGGCACACACCCCACAATCATCATCAACCTACATGCATGTGAGATAAGTATAACACTAGAATAACATAAAGACTAAGGATGCCAAGTCTCAAAAATCTGAAACCTGGTAGAGATTGGCACATAAGAAAACTACCCAATATATAAAAATGTGATCCAAGCCTCATAAACTTGAAACCCATGTATAGGTAACAACTACCTCCATCCCAAAAATAACAGGGGCATACTGCCCAAAAACCAATACAATTACACTACTCTAGTGTCATTGAATCACATAGTATGTTTAATGTAGAGGCAACTAGAAAGTATAGTCAAATTATACAAAAGTAGTCACCAAAAAAGTGACCAACATAAACATCCACGTCACAGGTGGGCAGAAGACATCACATGTCATCATATAGAGTTCCATCATGAACAGAGCATAAGAAAAGACAAAGAGAATGTTCAAATATGATCTTAACACCAATGCCAAACAAAGTAGTTCACATGAACCATAATTTTCAAAAGAAAGATTGTTGTGTAGGCTATTTTCCATAGGACCAAGAGAAATAAGAAAATAGGTTAATTGCTCAAAAGGAAAAATAGGAGATGCAAACATTCCTTAATCAACAATCTAAATATTCCAAAGTTAGTCCTAGATCCAAGCCTAGATATCCAAAATACCTACGATGCATATATGTCAAATTAGGGTTAGGTTTACATTAATTTTCATAAACCATAAAAATAGACTTTTATTATTATTGAATTATCTTATCAAAACCATACCATCTCGTACGTTATACTTTTCTAAAGTCATATCATATTTTATATTTTTTTATATTATTAGTTATGAATTTTAGAAATTCATTCGATTATGCAAGTCCATAAAACCACTTATTTATTAAATTCTATTTTGGTAATGAAACCAGTACCATTAGGTAGTTTAAAATTTTTTGGTTCCAAATTATTTTATTTTTTGGAGATATAAATAATTAGATATGAATTTCCAAATATCGGCCAAATAGAAAAATCCGTGTCAGCAAAAATCATTGAGAGAGGAAGAGGGATAGGATGCCCACATTGAGTTGACCCAATCACAAGTGGCCAATTCAACTGGCTCCATTACCAATCTTGCATCTTACCTCATTGCTAAAACAAAAATGAACAATTGTGAAAAAGACTGAAATACCCATGTGGCAAAAAACAAAGAAAAAGGTCGGTACATTTGTAGCACAAACAATAGACAGAGGGGATTCAACCCCATTCCCACTCTCAGCCATGGCTGCAAGAACAACAGCTTCTATGAAGCCTCAATGACAAGAGCTCAAATCGGAAAATAAAGGCCAAATCACACCGGCGACCATACCACAAATTTGCTAGGACAAGATGAACTCAAAGACCCAAACACCACCAAAACCCAGTGAAAATAATAGAGAAGGTCGAGTACCGGTTCAAGGAAAGGAGGGGAACCACTAATCAAAAACTCACCAAGTAATAGAGCAAACCAACTATGAAGATGACTCTGCAAGCCTCTCTCGAACTCGTCCCGATATTGGCCGTGTGAGAAAGCTTCATTGAAAATCCCACTGTGGTTTCTCCAGTGATCTACCGACCACATAGTTGGGTAGAGTACACTATGTCAACTCACAAGAAATGAGCGTATAAGATGGCTTCAAAAACATGCTTGGAAGGTCTGGTAGGGAGTAATTTAGGTCCCTTTCCATATACCAACAATGGTAACTCAGAGAGTCACAAGGAAAAGGTGTTGATCAAAGGAACATTGGGGAGAGCTTTGGGCAGAATTGAGGGAACCTGATGAAGTCATCAGGGTTGTTGAAGCCACAACGCAAGGGAATTTATATAGGTGTCACCTCAAGATGACATTTTAAAAATTGAGTAAACCTAGAACGGAGAGCCATTTTGGGGATTTTTTGATGGAGAAGATTTAGGTTAGAAGTAAGTATAGATCGATGGAAACAAAATCACGGAAGGCCAGGTACACAAATCTAGGAAAGGCCAGGTACAAAAATCTAGGATAGAGATCAAGTACAGAGAAAGAAATCACAGAAACAAAATCGCATGCATTGTGTTCAGAAATAGTTGGTCAGATCCAAGGTAAGAGACAAACTCTCCACCCTTGGATCTAGATCCGATGGCCGAGAGGGTGAGTCGCATAATTAGAAATTTGGAAGTCAGTAACTTTAGCGTGAGATAAATATGAATCCAGTTAAAAGTAAACTGTTATAAATTTAATTTTCTTTTTTCTCTCTCTTTGATAAAGGGTCCAAAAATTATCTAAAATTTTGCATAGAAGACAACAAAGGCATGTAAATTCTGATTATGCAATTAGATTTCATATTTGAAAAAATTTGATGTGTAAATTAATCAAATCATAGTTTCTCTTTCCTCATGCATTAATGACATTAAGATTAATCAAATTTGGTTAAACTTCATCAACAAGTAATCTTTAGTATCTTGAATATGAATTTGCCTTTATTTTCTTCTTTTAAAGTTATTTAGCATATTATTGATCATTTATGAGTTTTACACATTTTCTCTCTCCTAAACTTACCCTAAGTATTCAAGGATGTCCAAACTTGATGAAAATTGAAACATAGACTGATTTTGAAGTTTATCTCCACTTTTTGAATCATTAAGTATTTTATTTCTTATTTTGAAGGAAAATCACCTTTTCTTTCAAAATAAAATAGGTGTGGATTATTATCCTAAATTTGTGAAACTTGGCTCCAAGCCAAAACATATCCAAAAAAAATGAATATGATGTTATTTTTAACCAATTTGTCTTCCTTCTATGAGTTTCACATAAATGACATGTGTGGTCCATTATTATATTAGTCAACATATTATTTCATTATAATTATTACTATTATCATTCTTCCAATTGTGTCCCATATTTTCATATTATCACCAAAGGAATTATGTAAGATTATTTTGTACAAATTATTATGAAATATCCATTTATCTCAAGTAACATATTTTGTTTGTCCATTAATGACCTAAGACTAATGTGAGAAGATTAGGTTACATTAGGGTGTTTTATTCATGCATTAACATGTTAGGATTTCAATTAAGTTACTAATGTGCATATCTTTATCCTTGTTTGGCTAAACCCAAAGAACCAAGTTGACTATCCTCTAAGACATATGATCATGGTCAAAAGGCTAGCTTTTAACTCATTACATAGGTGTTCAGTGAAGGTGCGTCAGGCATTTATGGGAGGTAGAGTGGTCTCAAGATCACTCATCTTCATTTGATCAGGGTGGCCTAGATGTGTTGGATGGGATGGGATAGATGCTACCTCTGGTCAGTCGAAAGGAGTCAAAAAATAGGGTGGATTTGAGCATCAACACGTGAATGTCATTCTCTAGTGGTATCTCAATTAGCTGAATGAAGATGGTTACGAAAAAACTCATGAAAGAGCACACGTCATATAGAGAAGAGAGGGGGCTTCTTTTAAGCAAGCACTTAGCATAGCAAATGTTGAAGATAAGTGTTAACTCTCCTTCCCTATGGTTACTTATATTGAAGAGTGACCATTAGTCAGACGACTGGAAGAATTCGGGTCAGACAAACACAATCCATATGTGGTGGGTGAGGGAAAGAGGTGGTTGGACAAATGGGATGGATCATATTAGCTGATTTGTGATCCTGGAGTGCAAGGAATGTTTACCTTTGATTGATCGATCCACTTGGATCTAGTCGGTCGATTGGGTGCCTTAGTGCATAAGTGAAAAGAAACTACTGGTCAGTTGACCTGAGCATCTTGGGTCAGTCGATCACACATTCCTGACTACATGGAAGGTTGATTAAGGTTCTCCCAACCCATGTGTAGCTAGTCGATGCTCCATCATTCATGGATAATGGCCAGGGTTGATCAGGTGAACCATTTGATAGGTTGAGTTATTTCCAATGCATCACATGAAGTTGGTAACTCCTAGAAGTTAGGGTGACCATTTACATTGACTAATTTGAGTTGTGGGTCAGTGGATTGGTGTTGTAATAGTGATTCCAACGGCTACTGGATCTTGACCACCCCTTCCTATTGATAGATCAAAAAGGTTGATTGGTTGACATTCCTATAGTAAGTCTCATGCAAAAAAGGGCAACCCTCCCAATCTGCCGATTGGGTGATCTGGTCCCCCAATTGGGGGTGGAGGGATTGAAAACAGTAGGCTTCAACCTGCAAGTTTTTTAAAACAAATTCTCTATCAACAAATGCTTGCCTTTAGAATTACACTAAGAGGACAAAATAATAAAATTGGAATGCTATCTAACTAGTCTAGTACAAAATGTTAAATCTAACTAGATAGATATTAAAATCCCTCCTAAAAAGTGCCTTCTTTAATGACATTGGCTTAACGCCTAGGTTTTTATCACCAAGGGTAGGTGTCAACCAAAGTTTGAGCGAGGCTACTATTTTGCCTTAGTTGTGTTCCTTTTAGGAAACCCCTTATTATTTCTTAGATCCTAGATTCATGTATGCTTCCCTAGATAGTGCAATTGATTTTTGAATACTTAGGAAATTTTGATTTACAATAGATTGGATCCTTTTGTGGATGTATGGTTGTACCTAAATGTGGTAATGGTCACTAGTGTCTATGGGGAATGGAATTGAAGGCTTATATTGGAAAATTCATAATTATGTTCCCAAATAATCCCTTTTTATATACACATGGTATTGTCAACACATGAGGCGCGTCATAGTCCTAATAGATTGTCATTTAGTGAGGAGGATTGGGGTGTATGAGTTGTGTATGTTGTATTATTAGGGCTTTCAAGTGCAAAGAGGCTTGTAGAGGATTTTCCTTGAGTGTATTTGGTGTAGGCACAGTAGAAATGGGGACATCATGAAGGACAGGCTCCTCTACTACTTATGATTTGTCTTGGCATGGGCCACACCAATATTTTCTCAATCTTCCCTACATGATGTTCATCCTCTAGGGATACAGCAGGCTCAATCATAGATAAGGATTTCTGGGGAAGAAGTTGTTGTTGCAAATGAGAAAATTCAGTGATGCATTTGAGGAAGTATGCTTCTTCTTATGCAATGTGTTTCATTGAGCCACGTACTGCCTAAAAATCAACATATTGGCTTCCCACTTAAAAGGTTAGAAGCCCTACTTCACCATCAATTAATGCCCTATTAGTGTCCGAGAATGATCTACCGAAAATAAGAAAGTCGATATGATTTCTTTGATGTCCATCACTAAAAAAACCATATATGACATAAAAAAATATCCAACATTTGTAAATACTCTATGATATCAAACATCTTGGTTGTGGAAGAACTGGTGAGCCAAACAATCATTTTGGTAGGTAGTGCATTATTGATGCTTGGTCTCCTACCCAAGCTAAGAGGTATGATAGAAATGCTATATTTGGGATCACCTAGATCTATTAGGAAACTAGAATCACTTATATATCATGAAATTTTGAAGGAACAATGGTCCTTCCCCTTACGAGGAATCTCATTCTGAATGATATTTGACGTCTCGCTTGCCAATTTCACTATTTTTAATTATTCTATTATAAAGTTGTGATTGAGTAAGAGCTTTACAAATTTAGACCAATGAGTCATGTCGAGCATGGAATTGAAAAACAAAATGTTTACATGAAACTTCTTCATGGTTTCTTCAAATTTATAGATTTAGGAATCCTATTGGCTTTGATTCAGCTTGCTTTTATATGGAACACACAATTTGTATATGGGGATGTCTCATTGTGTCAGTGTAGATGTTGAAACCCTTGACTGAGTTGTTCCTATGATGTGGGTGATAAACTCATCATCATCATCATCAATCTTACTTTTTTCATAGTAGGAAGCTTTCCCCTTTTAGGCATGGCAAAGACAAAATGATTCGTCACAGCCTTGAGTAGATCTGTATTCTTTAGGTTAGGACGCTCCATTTCCCTACAAAACTTATTGAAGGAGGGTGGAGAGATGCTGACAACTAAGGCAACTGAGAATCAATGGATTTATGATAGGTATATTGATTAAATAGCATCATATGTTGGTTGGGGATCATGGAATATTGGGATTTGAGAACCTTCTCAATGGTGGAGGACTCATCATCAATCAAGGAGCGTTTGGTTAGTTGTGGAATTTGAGGCACTTGATTTGGATTCTAAAACTGCTGCCCTAAGTTGTACCTATAATTTTTGAAATTACCTCTAAAGTTACCTTGGTTCCTGAAGTTTTTTTGCTTTTTATATTGGAACTCGTGGGGACCACGACCTTATTTTTCACTTGTGTCAACCGATTTTGGGATGTATTTTTCACTCTTGCTAGATTACCATACTAAAAAACTAGGTGGTTTCTAGCTTTTTTGGAATTCTAGTAGCCTCGGCTAGTAATTCTATGGATAGAGTTCAGATCTTCCATCTACCCTTCTTCATATTGTTCTTGGGAATGGTTCACCATTACATTGTAGAGGAGTTGTCAAATTAGGGTGGAGTGGTCATGGCCTTTACATGCTTCATAGAATAGGTCTGGGGACTTGACTTGCTTCTAAGATGTTGTGGTTGTTCTCCTCTCTCATAGGTTTTGAAAGATGATTCAAGAATATTCATACTTCACAGATAGTTTCTTCAAAGATTCTACTATATATTTGAGTTTGGAACTATCCTAAACCTTAGCTACCTTGAGGACAATGCATTTTCTTCTGCTAGAATATCACTTGTGCTTAGAGTCTCTTTTAGCAACTTCTCATGCACTATCAAAGTTCTTGAACATGAGATTTCCTCCAGATGAGGAATCCATGAACTTCTTGGTGTTTTAATCACCATCTCTTTAGAAATTCTCTATTCGTTACACTTATGGGATGCCAGGATGGGGCCATATGTAGAGACGTTTCTTGAATGTTTTCCAATTTTCAACAAGAGACTCACCATTGACCATGGAGAACTTTTCATATAGCCACTCATTTGATAAGTGAGGGACGGAGGATAGTACTTCTCCAAAAAAAATTCCTATAGACTCTCCTAAGTCATGATGTTGTCCCCCTCAATGGTTTTGTACTAACTTTTGCCCATGTATGGAAATGCGTATTTGAACAACTAAAGTTTAAGTTGTCTTTTGGCCCTATTCTTTCCCGCTATAACAACTCTTGTTTCCTACACAAGAGCCCCTCTCTGGGCTTCTAGATCCAGATTCACCCTACAGTTCATCTCTTCCTCATCGATCATGTTCCAATATGTTTGATTCAGTTCAGTGGAAAGTCATGTCAATATGTGGATCAAATTCAAAGGAGGTGAATTTGATGATTTGGGAGAGACGTCTAAGGACCCTGACCCACATTTGGGGATAACCCAATTTTTTTTTCCTAAGTATGTCTCTTAGAAATTTGATCTAATAATATGATATGTAATTAGGGCATGTGGAAATCATAAGTTTCTTATTTGAGCTTGTTTGGATGATGCGTGTATTTTGTGGTGAGGTTTTGGTGCAAATTGCAATTCACCCAAAGTAAGGGTTGATGTGCAATTTTTCCACTCGAGAGTGTTCTTTCTCTCTCTTGGCATCATCTAGAGGATTGAGAGAGATGGGAACCTTGTTCTGGGTCCTAGTTGTGAAGCAACACCCTTGGTGATGTGTAGAGCACATGAGTAAGGTGTGTCTTGCACCTAGATGTGTTATCTCATGTTATAGAGCCCTAGAGAGGTTGTATATCCGTTTGTGAGTCTATAGGGTTATGCCCTATCAGTCTGTGAGTGTGTAGGGCTATGCCCTATCAGTTTTTGAGTATGTATGGTTTTCTCATATCCGGTATGACCTTGGTAGGAGACCAATAGGGTGAGATCTATCCTAGACCATGTCACTGTGTCTTACATGTTGTTATATGTGGATCCTTTTTCATGGACAAGTGTCACCTAAACTCCTAGTGTGATGACACCTCTTCCATGACCTCTCTTTCATCCCCCTAGTATATATTCTTCTTTCTCTCCATGCAAGATGATCCTTTTATCCATCCTTGCTTTCTCTCCTTCTTGGTGGAGGACCTAAAAAGCTTAAGGATCTTGTGAGGTTCTCTTAGAGCTTGGTGGATGAGTTCCAATTTTTGGTGTTCCTTGATCATCATTCATATTCTACCTTGGTAAGCTATGTTTCCTAGCTCTCCTCTTCTTCTCGGCCATGGACCTTGGATATCTCCTTTTCATCTTGAACCATCTTAACCTTGGTCTCGTCTTCTTCCTTGGAGGTGTTTTGGTGATCAAGTTTGGTGTATCATCTTCTACCTTGATCTCGTGAGCTAGAATATTGACCTTGGAGCTTGGATCTTGGTGGGGATCTTTGAGATAGGATATATAACTCTTAACCACCTTTGTTATTTCCACTCTTCATATGCTATGTTGTTCTTCATCTCTAGATCATTTATCTCATATATGTTAGTAGTTAGAATTGGATTTTGAAAATTATTTTGATGAAGGAGTTTCATTTAGTTGCTTCACATACCTTGCACCTTCTTTCCATGATATTACATGGTCTTGTGGTTGATCTTCCTAAGGTTGAAGATGACAATTTGACATACATGCACTATGTTGGGAGTGGTCGTCATGACTTGTGGTGTCCAAACCAACACACCATGCAATAAGTCGTCAGGACTTGGGAATGTCAAACTGATAGAATTGATGAAGCTAACTCGTCATGATCTAGAGGAGCTAACTGATCATGCCCTAGTGGTGCTTAGACCGATATGATGCTAAACCGTTATTCTTTGGGGGTGCTAGCCCATCATGACCAGGAGGGTTTCTTGAGATGAAGTGTCAACCGTGACGCCTTGGTTGAGCAAGAGGCCAACACACTTCCATGTACGGTTGCATGTCACACCTTTAAGTAGAGAAGATCATCACACCTTCAAGTGGGGTTTCCCATCACACTTTCAAGAAGTCTAAAATGATACACACCATGAGTGTTAACTGATTCACCTCTTGTGTGGTTAATTCGAGATCTCAAGTGTATCTAACCCATCACACCTTATGTATAGTTAACCTGACATGCTTTGACAAGATGGTCTAAACCAATACACCGTGATGGTCTAAACCGATACACCAAGATGGTCTAAACCGATACCTTGTGATGGTAATTATGTTACATCATGTTTATGATAGGATTACATGATATGCTATGATACACTATGGGGTGGTTGTATGAACAATAAAGGAGTGTTGTTTCCTATGACCATTAAATTCATAACATACCTTATAGTGATAATAGAAGTGATGATTTGAGGTTTGTTGATGATCCAACCTTGGAAACCCTAATCGGCTTAATAGAACCCTAACCCTAATGATGTAATGTGAATGGCATGAATCTTATGAGATGGTAGTGATGATGAGGTATAATCTTTCTTGCTAAAAGTCTCTAACTATGCAGGTAACACAAGTTGATAAGCATAGCTAAATAAGATATATGGTGTTTATGATACATTTGAATGGGCCATATGAGGCAAATGTGATGTTGGTAACACAGAAAGAGGAGGAAAATGGTCATATGGCCTAATGATGGATTATCGCCTTGTATGAGATGATAATTTCCTTAGTAATGAGATGAGGGGTTGCTACCCCAAGGTATGTTGTCCTTGTGATGAGAAATATGGTGATCGACAAACATCAAGTGATAATATGATGAGATCACACCTTATATGTCCAATTATGCTCTTGTGATATATTATGGCCTTATCTTTGTAGAGCTTGTTTAAAGTTTATACGTTGTAACTTGAATGATGCTAAAAGGCACTTAAAGGACCTAACTAATCAAGTGGAACCTAATCATGTAGTGTGCCCTATTTCATAGATCCATTCAGTGTTAGCATTTTATAGATGGTGAAATGAGTTTAACTCAGAGCACATATTTTTGAATATGCAGGGTGCAAGTCAAGTATTACCTTGCATCCTTAAATACAGGTTGTGGGAGGTGACCATGCGTGAGTTGTTCTCATTGTGATATGGATGGCAATGTGTGATCCACTCCTTCTTGTTAGAATGGCCATGTGTGAGCTTGTACTTCTAGTGTCGTACCTATACCAAGGTGGGCTAGGTGATTATATATGTGGATGGCCAAGCGTGAGCCAATCCCTAAGCTTGACTAAATGTCATTGTCATAGTTGACTGATATGTCTCTATGATGTTTTCTCTTGTGTTGACCAAAAGGTATGGGAAGGTCATGGATTTTGGATCTTCCATTGACTTTGTATGGCACTGATTTAGACTTAGTAGTGGTCGATAGGATTCGAGTGGTACGACTCAAATCCTCGGGGAATAATAAAATATGAAAACAGTCGTGTTGTATACTTATATAGGATCAAATACGGAAACATTGGATGAGGCTTTGTTTGCTTTTGTATATTATTGTTAATAGGGAACATACATGTTCTTCATATTCCTTTTATAATATTAAGATGTTTCACAATCCAATAGTAATTTCTTATTCTATTAATAATGATTACCTACTTGTCATGATTACCTATCTGTGATAATAATAGAGTTGGTGGAGAGTTATATCACCTGTTGAGATTTCAAATCTCACCCTGTGGGTTTCCCACATCCTCTTTAGGTGGACGTGCATGAGGAGATAGAGATCGTGCAACAGATGTTGAGGAGGAGCGGAAAGGCAATAGTTGACAAGGTTGGAAGTGTTGTTGGATGTCTTGTGTTGTTACAGTCCTAGAGTTGTCCCTATACACTTGGGTCTTTGGGGGTGTTTTGTGGATGTGCTTTCGATATGTGGTTGGCTTGTGTGCCCTTTTGTGCCCATCTATGGAAGTTATAAGTATATATAGTTATGGAATAGGGTTTCCTGTAACAGGCTGATGGCACACATGGTAAGTTCTTTGAGGAATTAAAGAACTCGTATGTAAAGGTTTTTACTCTTTGATAGTATTATGAAAATGGTCGTAATTTTTCAATATTTTTCAGTGAAATGTAGGTTTAATCTTTCTTCTATGGTTTTTTTTAGTAATCTCACTTTTGTTGCATGGGGGTTCACATAAAAGGTTGGTATCAAAGCTTTAGGTGCATTGAGTCAACATGGACCTAGGACTAGGGTTTATGTTTGTTCTTGTGTCCTTCAGTCTCTCTTATAGTGACTTCTTCTTATGCAGAAAAAGAAGAAGATAAAGTTTAAAGATGTCTAGAGAACACGAAGAACATGCTACTGAAAGTAGTGCTGCTGCACCTGGAGGGGGTGCAGGGAACCAAGAACGAGAAGATTGGGTCCTTGAAGTCCCTCAATTTGACTGGGTCATGATTGAAAATCCTTCCTTTGAATCTCTTTTTGGGTAGTTTATGGCTACTATGACTCATATGGAAGATAAGATGCCTGCACCTCAGCCTAGGGCACTTATTCCCCATGATGAATCTTTAGGTATTCGGAAGACTTTTGAGTGGATTTACCATGTTGGGGTAGTGGAGCATGCTAGGATGGCTGATCTGGAAGATGTAGATATGTGGCTTACCGAGCATCAAAAACCCTTTATGATCCTTAGTATCCTAGAAGCGGATAAGGTGAAGCATGAAGTGTACCTTCTAAAAGGGAGTGTTGGCCCTTGGTGGTTCATAGAGGAGGAGAAGAGGCCTAGAGAGGCTATAGGTTGGGAGGATTTCCGACATGAGTTCATTAGTCGGTACTTTCCTCATACATTTCTAAATGAGAAGATCAGCCAATTTGAGAGGATCTGACAGGGATCCATGATGATCAATGAGTATGAAGCAAGGTTAATGGATTTTTTGAGGTTCTATCCTCACATGGCTGCCATGGAGGATGAGAAGATTCATTGTTTTAGGAAAGGGTTGAATGTTGAGTTGTCTACCCCCAACAACTACTTTGGAGAACCGAGAAAGGTTTTTTGTGTTTGTGGAGTATGTTTGAAGGATAGAGTAATCTGTGAAGGAGAAGTGGGAGACGAGCACCAGGAAGAGGTTTGCATAGTTCCAGGGGTAGTCGTTAGGAGGCTTTAAGTAGTTGAGGTTTTCTGCATTGCTAACATCGTAGAAGTTCAGTGCTCCAACACAGTGGTAGCATAGCAAGGGTAGAGGTCGTAGTGTTTCACCTACAGGAGCCTAGAGTGCTGCATCAGTGTATGTGATAGGGCCACCTAGGCCTTGGCATGAAAATAGGGAGTGCTATAAGTGTAGATAGGTTGGGCATACTAAACCTTTTGCCCTGTAAAAGATGATGAGGTGACCCAACAACTGAGGCAGAGCCAACAGAGATCTCAGAGACAACAGAATAACGATGCAGGAGGATGAGGATGTGGTCAAGCATCATAGGTTGGATTGTCTGCTCAAGGAAGCAAATGGCGGGGGTGACAATAGGCAATGACTGGATTCTATGCCTTGAGTCATCCAGAGGCAGTGGTCAAACCATGAGTAGTGATATGTCAGATGGAGTTATTTCATTCTGATTTATCTTCTTCTTTCTTTGTATCTATTTTGGTTGACCCAAGTGCATCACACTCTATTGTCACCCATGAAGTGCTTGACAATTGTCTTTTTCCTATTATTCGTAAGAAGAATATCTTGTTGTTAGTAACCCCATTAGTCAGTTATGCAGCGTTGTGGGACGTGTGTCCTTCATGTGTCGTCTTCTTTTTGGGGCAATACATTCAAGTGGATATTCATACCATGTGATATGCATGGATTCGATGTAATCCTTTGAATGGATAGCTTGGGGCAGTATATACTGGTCTTGGATTGTAGTTCCAAGCAGGCAACATTTATAGATGGTGGCGAGATGTGGATCTTCCAAGGAGATAGGAAGATTCTTCTAACATACTTGGTTTTGGCCATGGTGGCAAAGATGCTTTTGAGATAGGGTTATGAGGCATTTCTGGCACATGTGTTGGATACTAAGGTGAGGAGTCCTAGTATTTAGGATGCTTCAGTTGTAAGAAAGTTTGAGGACGTGTTTACTAAGGCGTTTCTAGGTGTTCCCCCACCCCAAGAGATTGATTTTGATATCAATCTGGTTCCCGACATGCAATTGATAGGTTAGACACCATATAGGATGGCTCCAATAGAGATGGAAGATTTGAAGAGACACTTATAAGAACTGCTTGACAAAGGTTTCATTAGGCCGAGTACGAAGCCGTGGCATGCTCCAATGCTATTCATGAAAAAGAAATATGGGTCTATGAGGTTATGCATAGATTACAGACAGTGGAACAAGGTGACGATAAAGAATAAGTATCCCTTACCGAGTATAGATGGCATGTTTGATCAGTTTTGTGGTGCGACAATGTTCTTAAAGATAGATCTAAGGTCAAAATATCACCAGTTGAGGATCAAAGAGGATGACATACCTAAGACGGCTTTTAGGACGAGGTATGGTCACTACAAGCTTGTGGTTATGTCATTCGGGCTGACCAATGCACCAGCAACATTCATGGATTTGATGAACAAAGTTTTCTGGCCGTTTCTTGATCAGTTTGTGGTGGTCTTCATAGATGACATCTTGATATACAGTCATGACAGTCAACAACATGAACAACATCTTTGTCAAGTGTTGACCATGCTGAGATTGCATCAACTTTATGCCAAGTTTAACAAGTGCGAGTTCTGGTTGAAGAAGGTAGCTTTAATGGGTCATGTCATATATGTCAAGGGAGTACGTGTAGATCCTATAAAAGTGGATTCAGTAATAGAGTGGAGCAGCCCAAGACGCCAATAGAAAAGTGTAATTTTCTAGGTTTGGTACGCTATTATAGGAGGTTCATGAAGGACCTCTAACAAAGTTAACAAGGAAGGACATATCATTCGTCTGGGATGACACATGCCAACATGCTTTTTAGACGTTGAAGGAAAAGTTGACAAGTGCACCGATTCTAGTCTTGCCTGAGCAAGGAAAAGGATACATAGTCTTTTGTGATGCATTCAGGAATGTCTTGGGTTGTGTGTTGATGCAAGATAAGCAAGTGGTTTCTTTTGTTTCCTGACAGCTTAAGAAACACGAGGAGAATTACTCGACCCATGATCTGAAGTTAGTTGTTGTAGTGCATTCTTTGAATATTTGGAGGCACACCCTATATGGGGAGAAGTGTCAGATCTTCACAGATCACAAGAACATGAAGTACATCTTTTCACTACAAGAGTTGAATATGAGACAGTGATGTTGGATGGAGTAAATCAAAGACTACTACTACACAATTGATTATCATTCGAGGAAGGCAAATGTTGTGGTAGATGCGTTGAGCAAGAACTCTTTATCTTCACCTATGGATGGAGCCCATTTGAGTTCTTTGATGTTCCACAACAGAAACATGTTTGTCTCCTTGTGTTAGATGAATGTTAAGTTGGAATTTTCTGTGCTGGCAGGTCTGTTGGCACATTTACAGGTGAAGCCTACACCAAGATAGTAGATTAAGGTGGCGCAACAGATTGATATTGTGATACAACAGATTAGATCAGAGTTTGGTAATGAGAAGTGTAATGGTTTCTACAAGTCAGATGATGGGACCATTTTTTATCATGGTAGAATAATGGTTCCTGATGCTAATGACCTAAGGAAGATGGTGCTAGAAGAGGCTCATTTGTCCATGTACGCTATGCACCCATGTAGTGCCAAAATGTATCATAATCTGAATGATATATAGTGGTATCCAGGCTTGAAGAGTGACGTGGGTGAGTTTTATGTGAGATGTGTTGTATATCAATAGGTTAAAGGTGAGCACTAGAAGCTTGCAGGAACATTACAACCATTGCCTATACCACAGTGGAAATGGGATCACATAAATATGGACTTTGCGGTTGGTCTGCCTAGGACATCCAAAGCCCATGATTCCATCTGGGTGATCGTCGACCGATTAACTAAGTCAGCACATTTCCTTCCCATGAAAATAATGTTCACAACAGATTAGATTTCCTAGATCTATGTGGATGAGATAGTGTGTTTGCACAATGTTACTATAATAATCGTGTTTGATAGAGGTCCCCAGTTCATAATTCATTTTTGGGAGCGAATGCACATAGATGTATGCGGTTAAAGTTTAGCATTGTTTTTCACCCATAGATAGATGGTCAATCTAAGAGGAACATTCAGACTTTGGAAGATCAGTTGAGATCTTGTGTTCTTCAGTTTTCAAGAAGTTGGGATATACATCTAAGTTCGATAGAGTTCACCTGCAACAACAGATATCAGAGTAGCATCAACACAACACCTTATGAGGCATTATATGGGAGGCATTACATATCTCTGTTATGTTGGTATGAGATAGGAGAGTTTTAGCATTGTTTTTCACCCATAGATAGATGGTCAATCTAAGAGGAAC
This sequence comes from Alisma plantago-aquatica, assembly GCA_963693085.1. Taxonomy (NCBI): domain Eukaryota; kingdom Viridiplantae; phylum Streptophyta; class Magnoliopsida; order Alismatales; family Alismataceae; genus Alisma; species Alisma plantago-aquatica. The sequence continues at coordinate 779,947,586 of OY856411.1, read as the reverse complement.
ATTCAGACTTTGGAGGATCAGTTGAGATCTTGTGTTCTTCAGTTTTCAAGAAGTTGGGATATACATCTAAGTTCGATAGAGTTCACCTGCAACAACAGATATCAGAGTAGCATCAACACAACACCTTATGAGGCATTATATGGGAGGCATTACATATCTCTGTTATGTTGGTATGATATAGGAGAGTATCAACTTCTTGATCCTGAGCTTGTGCAACATATGACAGAGAAGATCAAGGTAATTAAGCAACAGTTGAAGGCAACATAGGTCAGACAAAATTTGTATGCAGATAACCGTCATAGACTCTTGGAGTTCCATGTGGGAGATAATTTATAATTGAAAGTCTCTCCTTGAAAAGGTGTTCTAAGGTTTGGGAAGAAGGGTAAGTTGGCTCTCAGGTTTATGGGACCTTACCCAGTGGTGGCACATGTTGGGAAGGTGGTCTACTGGTTGGAGTTTCTACCAGAGTTGCACAAGTTGCATCTAGTATTTCATGTGAGTATGTTGAGAAAGTGCCATCTAGATACAGATTTGATGTTGCATCCTGTGGATGTAGAGCTGGATGAGGATATGACCTATGTGGAAGGTCTAGTGTTGTTCCTTGATCGGACAGTGAAGAAGCTAAAGAGGAAGGACCTAGTGCTGGTAAAGGTTCTTTATCATCATCGTGGTGTTGAGAAAGCCATGTGGGAACTCAAAGAAGAGATGAGTCGAAAGTACCCCTCCCTTTTCTCTTAGGAATTTGGGGTCAAAATCCCTATTAGGGGTTTATGGCTTGTAAGGACCCTAACCCACGTTTGGGGATAACCCTATTTATTTTGCCTAAGTATGTTTCTTAGAACCTTACCCTAATCATATGATATGTAATTAGGGAATTTGGAAAGCTTAAGTTTCTTATTTGAGTTTGCTTGGATGATGCTTGTGTTCTGTGGTGAGGTTTTGGTGCAAATTGCAATTCACCCAGAGTAAGGGTTGATGAGAAAGTTAGCCACATCAAGTGTTCTTTCTCTCTCTTGGAATCATCTATAGGAGAGAGAGAGATGGTTCCCATGTTTTTGGTCTTGGTTGTGAGGTAACACCCTTGGTGATGTGTAGAGCACATGAGTAAGGTGTGTCTTGCACCTAGATGTGCTATCTCAGGTTAGAGAGCCCTAGAGAGGTTGTGTATCAGTTTGTGAGTGTGTAGGGTTATGCCTTATTGTTTGTGAGTGTGTTGGGTTATGCCTTATTGGTTTGTGAGTGTGTAGGGTTACGCCCTATTGGTTTTTTATTGTGTCGGGTTATGCCCTATCATTTTGTGGGTGTGTAGGGTTATGCCCTATTAGTTTGTGGGTGTGTAGGTTTATGCCCTGTCAGTTTGTGAGTGTTTAGGGTTTTGTCATGTCAGGCATGACCTTGGTAGGAGATCAAGAGGGTGGGATCTAGCCTAGACCATGTCAAAATGTCTTGCATGTTGTTTCATTTGTCTCCTTTTTCATGGACAAGTGTCACCTAAACTCTTAGTGTGATGACACCTCTTCCATGACCTACCTCTTATCCCCCTAGTATATAATCTTCTTTCACTCCATGAAATATGATCCTTTTATCCATCCTTTCTTTCTCTCCTTCTTGGTGTACAACCTTAAGAAGCTCAAGAAGCTTGGGAGGTTCTCTTGGAGCCTGGTGGATGAGTTCCAAGTTGTGGTGTTCCTTGATCATCTTCCATATTCTACCTTGGTAATCTATGTTTCCTAGCTCTCTTCTTCTTCTTCTTCTTCTTATTCTTCTTCTTCTTCTCTACCATGGACCTTGGATATCTCCTTTTCATCTTGAACCATTTTAATCTTGGTCCTGTCTTCTTCCTTGGAGGTGTTGTGGTGATCAAGTTTGGTGGATCGTCTTCTACATTGAGCTTGTGAGCTTGAAGTTTGATCTTAGAGATTGGATCTTGGTGGTGATCTTTGAGGTGAGTTATATAACTCTTAACCTCCTTTGTTATTTCCACTCTTCATATACTTATGTCGTTGTTCATCTCTAGATCATTTATCTCATATATGTTAGTAGTTAGTAATGGATTTTGAGAACAGATTTAATGAAGGAGTTTCATTTATTTGTTGTTGATACCTTGCACCTTCCTTCCATGATAGTAGATGGTTTTGTGGATGATCTTCCTAAGGTTGAAGATGACAAGTTGACACACACATGCACTATGTTGGGAGTGGTCGTCATGAATTGTAGTGTCCAAACTGACACACCATGCAATAAGTTGTCATGACTTGGGAATGCTAAATCGATAGGCATGATGAAGCTAACTTGTCATGATCTAGAGGAGCTAACTTGTCATGCCCTAGTGGTGCTTAGATCGATATGTTGCTAAAATGTTATGACTTGGGGGTGCTAGCTCATCATGACCAGGAGGGTGTCTAGAGTTGGAGTGTCAACCATGATGCATTGGTTGAGCAAGAGCCCAACACACTTCCATGTAGGGTATCCTGTCACACCTTCAAGTAGAGCATATTGTCACACCTTCAATTGGGGTTTCCTGTCACACTTTTATAAAGTCTAAATTGATACACACCATGAGTGCTAACTGATACACCTTGAGTCGTTAATCTGACACCTCAAGTGTAGCTAACCTGTTGAACCTTATGTGTAGTAATCCCTACATGCTTTGACATGATGGTCTAAACTGATACACCATGATGGTCTAAACGGATACACCAATATGGTCGAAACGGATACATTGTGATGGTAATTATGTTACATTATGTTGATGATAGGGTTACATGATATGTTATGATACCCTATGGGGTGTTTGTTTGAATAATAAAGGAGTGTTGTTTCTATGACCTTTAAATTCATAGCATAACTTATAGTGATAATAGAAGTGAAGATTTGAGGTTGGTTGATGATCCAACCTTGTAAACTGTAATCGGTTTAAGAGTACCCTAACCCTAATGATGTAATGTGAATGGCATGAATCTTATGAAATGGTAGTGATTATGAGGTATTATCTTTCTTGCTACAAGTCTCTTACTATTCAGGTAGCACAAGTTGATATGCATAGCAACATAAGAGCTATGGTGTTTATGATATTTTTGAATGAGCCTTATGAGGCATATGTGATGTTGGTAACATATAAAGAGGAGGAAAATGGTCTTATGACCTAATGATGGATTATTGCATTATATGAGATGATAATTTCCTCAGTAATGAGATGAGGGGTTGCTACCCCCAAGGAATGTGGTCCTTGTGATGAGAAATATGGTGATTGACAAACATCAATGATAATGTGATGAGATCACACCTTATATGTTCAATTATGCTCTTGTGATGTATTATGACCTTATCTTTGTAGAACTTGTTTAAAGTTTATATGTTGTAACTTGATTGATGCTAAAAGGTACTTAAATGACCTAACTAATCAAGTGGAACCTAATTGTGTAGCGTGCTCTGTGTCATAGATCCATTTAGTGTTAGCATTTGTTGGATGGTGAAATGAGTTTAACTCGGAGAACATATTTTTTAATATGCGGGGTGCAAATTGAGTATTCCCTTGCATCCTTAAATACAGGTTGTGGGAGACGAGCATGCATAATTCATTCTTGTTGTGATATGGATGGCCATGTGTGAGCCACTCCTTCTTGTTAGAAGTCGTGCATGAAATCATGCATGAGCCTATTCTTCTAGCATCGTACATGTACCAAGGTGGGCTAGGTGATTATATATGTGGATGTCCATGTGTGAGCCAATCCCTGAGCTTGACTATATGTCATTGTTGTAGTTGATTGATACGTCTCTATTGTGTTTTCTCTTGTGTTGATCAAGAGGTATGGGAAGGTCATTGATTCTGGCTCGTCCATTAACCTTGTATGGAACTAATTTTGACTTAGCAGTGGTCGGTTGGATTAGGGTGGTATGACTCAAATCCTCAGGGCATGATAAAATACATAAATAGTTGTGTAGTATATGTGTATATGATGAAATATAGAAACATTAGATGAGGCCTTGCTTGCTTTTGTATATTATTGTTGGTAGGGAATATACATTTCTTCATATTCCTTTTATAATGTTAAGATGTTTTATAATCCAATAGTAATTGCTAATTCTATTAATAATGGTTACCTTCCTATCATGATTATAATCTTATATCTGATAATAATAGAGTTGGTGGAGAGTTATATCTCCCATTGAGATTTGGAATCTCACCTTGTGGGTTTCCCACATCCTCTTTAGGTGGACATGCATGAGGAGGTAGAGATCATACATCGGAGGTTGAGGAGCAGCAGAAAAGGCAGTAGTTGACAAGGTTGGAAGTTCTACTGGATGTCTTGTGTTGTTAGAGTCCTAGAGTCATCCCTATACACTCGGGTATTTGGGGATGTTTTGTGGATGTGCTCTCGATATGTGGTTGGCTTGTGTGCCCTTTTGTGCCCAGTTATGGAAGTTATATGTATATATATGTTATGGAACATGTTATCTTATAACAACCTGATGGAAGACACGGTAAAAGCTTTGAGGCATGAAAGTACTTGTATGTAACAGTTTTTGTTGATTAACAGTTTTATGAAAATGGTTTTAATTTTCAGTAATTTTCAGTGATTTGTTGGTTTAATCTTTCTTTTGCGGTTTTGTTTTGAGTAATCTTGTTTTTGTGTCGTGGGGTGTCACAACACACGTGCACCATTATTACTTGAAAAGAGAATAGATGAGATCATATTTGGTGAACAAAATTGAAGTATACTTGAATGAAGAAAAAGAAAAATCATAATTGTTTAAAACAATGCAGTTTGTATCTTATTCCTTTGTCAGTGTCAATGGTGCTAAAATTTGATGTGAGCTTTTGTGGATGAGTAAATTTTGTAGGATAGATTATCTTAGATTTCAAAACTTTTTTCAAAATGAAAATCACTCACCCTCAAGAGAACAAAACAATTGCATTATTGTAAAGGGACAACCCAAGAGACAAAATATTTCACAAATCCTCTTTGAACCGATTGCTGACAACATCATTCAAAACCAACAATTGACGGTGATTATAGGCTAATGCTTGAATTGTAGGTTGCAATGTAAGAAAATTATTGAAGACAAATTGATAAAAATATTAAATGGATATTGGGACATTGGGATTTCACCCAATCACATATATACTCATATTAACTACTACAACTTGGTAATCGTGACTAGATTGACTAGGACCAAGTGAATTCTTCCTCTTTCATAACACAAGTTGCACAATATCAAATTCCCCATGTATTTAGGTCTCATTATCCATGGATCCAATCTTCATATAGAATTTTAACTATGGCATCATTCAAAATCATTTGTTTTCATTTGAGAATATAATCCTAAGTGTCAAGGTTTCTATGCTTGGGATTATATCAAGCATGATAATTGAATGATTGGTTCAACAAGTAAGACATACATGAACAAAGATCAGCTAAGAAAAAGTATGGGAGATGGGTCTCGTATCCAAAGAAAAAACACAAATACAAATGAATAGAGAAAAAACTATGTCACTGAAGAAGAAGTGAATAGCTTAAAGTCCGTGACTAAAAATCTTTGCTATAGAAAAAGACAATCTAGAAAATTTCAGCAAAGAGAACCCCATTCCTTATTCCTCCCCTCATTCTTTGCACCAAATGTGGCTAGGAACTAAGTGTGAATGCCCCCCAGTAGTTACATCATGTCTTATCTTTATTCAGGTGCCTTTTCCACTCCAAGTTGGGCCGACAATTGTGTTTTCAACTATCTATGGTGTTGGTCGGGCAACCAAATAGGTGGGTCAGCCAACATGCCTTTTAGTGGCAAATATGATGAGGTATTGGTCAGCTAATCGATGAGGCAGATCGGCCAGGCACCCAAAACTCTACTTGTTACTAACTTGGAGGGCTTAGTTCCAATTGGTTGACCAATGAGATGGATCGGCCAATCAGGCGCCTCTCAATTTCCATGTTCTATAGATTAATCGCCCGATCAACATGTCGGATCAGATGACCAATTGGCCTCTAAAAATCAATGTTGCTACTGACTTGGGGGAGGCATTCTGGAAGTTAATTTTGGTCGGCCAATCAGTGTGACCGATCAACCAATCAAATTGTCACGAACTCTTTTATATTTACTAATATTTGGAATGAATTTCTGACTGGACAACCACTAAAGCGGATCAATTGATCTAGCTCTTGCTTGTGAAGCATCTTGGACTAATCATGCTGATTGGTTGACCACTGAACCAGGTCACCCAATCAACTTGAATGATTTGTGTTGAACAACTCCATTTTGCCTTCCAATTCCTTTAGAATTTGAATTATATGAGTGGAGAAGGACTTCCAACATGTTCTGAATCCAATTTGTGTTTTTAGTTGCATAAGTGTGGGAAATCATATCAAAGTCTAAAGTTTAAGAAAAAAAATCTAAACAATGAAACTAATCAAGACAACATGTAAAATCTTATTGAACTTGATAAAAACTAAGACATAATGTGTAATAAAATTTTGATGAATACGCAGTCATTATCTCTTTATCTCAAACAACTAAAATTCTAGTCCTCGGTATTGACTTTATTATTAGATATGTCTTATGGTAGTTGCTTCTCGTCCATATCTATTTGTTGACTCATACAACCCAAGAATGGGCTTTGAATTGAACCATTATTCTTATGTCTTGATTTATGATTCTTTCTTTCTTTAGTATTATAATGTTGTATGTATTGTCTTTTTGTTGTCTTAAGTGTTGCTACTTTCAACACTAGGGTCTTTCTCTACATTCTAGTTCACATCTTATTGAGCATATCAAAAGGATTTTAATATAGACATCATTAGTCTGAGTTAGGGTTCTTCATTGTATTTGTTATCGAGTAACTCTTGGAGGTATAAGAATCCGTCACCCATGGTTTTATATTTTTCTAGCATTCATTTGTATTTTACTATAGTTTCTTGATCAAACAAAATAACCATAGAAGGAATGTCCTTATAATTTCTAACTAGTGTGGTCTCTTTTCAACAACATTTTACACATTTCAAGGATATTTATAACACTTAGGCTTGAAAACCCAAGATCTATAAGAGTTTGGAGAATAATGGACCATGCCATATCAACACTTTCCTCAGATACACACTTTTTAGCCACTCACATCCAACCTATTTCAACTTCCCGATAAGTCACTCATCCTAGTACTACTTAGAGCCAAGAACACTCAACTCTAGAGTGTCTATTAATGGGATAGATGAAATGAGATGCATCTGCTTTATATTTATATTCCAATCACTTGTTTTTATATCATTTTATATTCCTCAACCATAATACATTCCTTGAGAAATTGATTGAAACAATATATGGTTATATTTTATCAAATTCTGCACGCTATTGTTCTTTGGTATTTCTATGTTTTTCATTAATTTCTCTAGATAGATTTTGAAAAGCTTATAGTAATATGCTCATCATAATATTATTTTGGTAGTTTTGAAATCTTAATATGAACCAACGTGATTAACTATTAGTATGGTATCGTTTTAATTTGAGCACAAAATCGTACAAATATTTTTACCCTAAAAATTAGCGATGGACCTCCTATAAGTGCAATAATACAACTCAATCGATTTGGAATATGGATCACAAAAAAATATATTCTTGATTATGACAGTATTAAACATTCCCAGTGGTTATAAAAGTGTTCTGATATGTTCTCTCAAAATATATTACCCTAACAATTTGTTTAATCAGCTTCAAATCATAAACACCTCCACAACATTCAGAGCATCTCCTTTTCCTTGGTTGATATAGAAAATTTAGGAATCATCCTTATCCACAATCAAGTTCTTAAATTGTGATTTTCAATTTTGTGTAGGATACCTCACTGAACAAATTCCTCATAGAAGGTAGCAACATATCCTAAAAGGATCCTTCCTCTAGTTCTTAGAATGAGGCTGAGTAAGAGTAGATTCCAAGCTCCTCTCTTTGTTTCATAATTAATTCAAGCCCAATTCCATCTACTTAGCCTTATTAACATCCTTTAGTGGCTCAGCTCACATCACTAGTGTTTGTCACTCTCGCAATCTCTAAAATTCCCTATTATAGAAGGTGGGGGCTAAGTTGAACAAGTCATGATGAATTTTGTTCTTAACTGGTAGGTTACTTTTGCTTCATCGAAGTATTATATCGATAAAATAAATATGCCCAAGTTAGTAACTAACAAGGAAGTTTTACTTTATCTTCTTCTAGCACATATTCATACCATACTTTATATCCAAAATAACATTTGGTTTCTATAAAGAAAGTACTTATAATGTATTGTACAAGCTAGACACTACAATTATCAAACCAAACAATTGAAAACTAACATACTAGTAAAAAGAACAAGGTAAATGGATCACACAAAATTTTAAAATTTTCAAATATTGTGAAATAGTTGAGAAATTTTTGTGGTGAAAGGTGACTTTTAAAATGAAATAGCATTTGTGATAAATCTTGGTATTTGTGTCCATTGTCTTAACTCCCTAGAATCCTGCCTCTCTGGTGTTTCTTTGACTCATCTAGTCAAGATGGGCAATGACATTTGTTCACTGTGGGTTCAATTTGGCATGATATTGTCTCCATGGTAGCCACTAAGGGTGTTTTGGCAGATGCATTCTCTTATCTTAAGATCATCAATCAATATTCTTATTTCTGGTGGTTTGAGGCCCTTCAACGTTGTGTCACTCACCTTGTCTATGACCAACAAAATCATACCATTGTCACACTGTCTCTTTTTTACTCTAGGAACGCCTTCAACTTTGTTGGTAGATCTACCATTTTGAGAGGTTCATCTTCACTGTCTTGCTATTACACTTTGAGTTGAATATTGCTACACCTTCCCAGTATAGTGATCAAAATGAACATGTTTTTTCAATTTAGCCATTACACATTGAGTTGAATAGTTCTATACCTCCCCAGTACATACTTAGACCATTTCTTTTTTGTTTGCTCTTCAATCTCTTATTTTGTAGGTTAAGGATGATTGCCAAATTGACTTCCTCTCTTTCTATTTTGATGATGGTACCCTCATTGGGATATTATAGACTTTTCGAAGGCTTTTTCCCTTATGCAATTTTGAGGCCAAATATTTCTTTTCACCTCAATGTCAACAAGATGGAAATCTTTTGTCCTTCTAATGATCCCATAGTATAATCAAATTTAATATTTATTCATACTTAAATTTCTTGTATAGAGTTTTTTTGTGAAGATTCTCAATGGTTTCATTTCCACAAACTCATGTTTTTTCAAGGATCTTGTCAGGAAATGGGTTGCAAAAACTCTTGGCATGATGGATCATATGGCCTTAATTCAGGTCCCTCAATGTGAGATTCTTCTTCATTGTTGTGTGATGGGATACCCAAGATGTTGTTAACTCAAAACACCCTTACTTCAACTACATCCTTGTGGAATTATTTTTATTAAAAACTTCATCATTTTCTGGAGTACATTATGGTCAATGATAGCATGGGATTTAGTGATTTATAGTACAATTATCCACACTTTCTATTGATGGGTACATAGGAATCCTAGACAACTGGTGTGGCTACACTCGTCTTAGGAACACACTTGGGTCTTTCAATATTTATGAAATCTGTTTGGACAAACTTGTATAGAATTCTACAAGCCATGGGATTGGGTGCAGTTAGGAGTAGTGAGTCAAGGTCAAACCCAAGGGAAATATGGGAAACTAGATCTATATCTGCTTATTCTAGGCTGCTAATGTAGAGACTAGGGTTTTTAGGGTTTGATCTTGATATTGAGGTTACATAAAGTGAGTAAGCAAACAATTTAACAATAGCAAGAAACAAACCTATCTTTAATATAGAAAGCTAATGATAATTGACTATGAAAAGGTGGAGAGAAATTGCACTAATTCAAGTAAGGGAAATTCAAACACTAATTACTACGCTAAAAAGTCAATACTAATTAGTAAACTATAGAGAAACTAACTAAGCTAGATAAGACAAACACTAAACTAAAAACTATGCAATAAAGGCAACTAAAAAATTAAACTAGCAGTTAACTACCACAAAGTAACATCAATGACTATAATTAGCACTAACTACCCTACTAAAGTTTAAGTAACATGAACAAGGCAATTAAGTAAGTAAGCTAGTCAAGAATATAACTAAACTAAAACTAGTTAAGAAAAATAAGCTATTAGGGTTTTAGACAAGTAATGTGGAGTGTGGGCCATTTTTGGTCATGTGACAATCAACTAGGTTGAGGGTTCATAGCATGAAAGAATTAATCATTCACTTAGGTTATATAACCAAATAAGATAGATATGTGATAACAATTTCCATAACTACTAGTTGGACATGGATGGAATAGGATGTATGTAGGGGACTAGTCATTATCATCCCGAATCCAACCCTATGAGGTTCATTTGACTAGGTTTAGATGGAATTCAACTATGACCTAACAAGTATAGGTTTCTAGAATGGGATATTTCTAGTGAAATAGGGGGCCAAGGGTAGTAATGGCGGGTGGAGATGATGGTTTTGCACCTCATATCACCTACCATCTAGCCTTTAAGTAGTTACAAGACATTTGCACTAAGTGCTTCCAGACTAGCTACTTATATCTATCACCCTGGTGTAGGAGAATGGTTAGAAATATAACATGTTAGGTAGCTACTAGGGAACCACTAGTTGGACCTAGATGTTTTCAAGAAAAAAATCATAATGTAATCCATGGGAAACAAGATAGAAGTAGAATACAATAATTAGCAAATGAAATGGTAGTGTGTAAAAGTTATTTGCCCCCAAAATGGTATCAAAGTCACATCTTGCACCCCAAATAGCCCACCAAAGTGGCTCAGCTACTCATAGTATAAGAAAAATAGAAAGAAGGAGTAGAAGGGCAAAACACAATGGAGGTTGATGAAGATTCTTCCATGTCACTTTTCCTGATGTTCATTACATGGGAAAAATGACACAATAACCAATCAATGTCGGTTGCCCAGCACAAACATCACCATTTATCAAGTCATCCTGATTAAGAAAAGACTAGAGCACCGCTTTTTCTTTAACCTCAGTTACTTTTTAAAGAAATAGACGTCTACAATAACCCATGAAATACAATTTTGTAGAGAAAAGTATTTGCCTCCAAAAGTTTTAAGATGTGTGTTGCTTTTTAGATAACCGAAGAAAGACACCTTTGAGCTAAACAAATCTTGCCTCCAAAATACTTATGATGTCGATTTTTTCAGCCAAAAATCGACATTGATTATCAACAAAATCCGCAAAAAGTTGCACAATTGGTTTTTCATCAATAAACAGATGTTGTAGGTTTCGCACCACGTCCCTTTGAAAAAAGTTTTTCCCCCATTACATTATAGTGTTGGTTCATCCAATAGAAACTGATGACTAAGGAGCTACCCAGGCCGATTTTTTTTCATTTGGATAATGACCTCTTGCATATGTTTTTCAGTTGCAATAGACGTCTAATTTACTAGGATAGATGTCAGTTTTATGTATTTAACAGACAACTATTGCCATTACTCTAGATTTTTTTTCATTTAGATAATGGCCTCCACATTGGCTTTTTAGCTGCAACCGACATCTATGTCACTAGGTTATGTATCATATCTTTCATAGAAACCAATGTCTCATTGCTTAGTTTTCAATTTTTTTAACAATGGATGACTATGTTCCACTTAATACCACACGTGAAATTTCTTTCTCCCATTATTTATTTCATTGTTCATTGTTGCTCAATTTTTCCCTAGCTCTGTCAATTCTAACCTCCACTCCTCCTACTCTTGCTCTAGGTTCCACCGTTGTTAATGCTACTGACTCCAGTCCTTGCCTCCCTCAATTGTTGCATTGTTGTTGCTTGCTTATTCCTCTATTATTGTTCTTATCCACTAAGTTTGACCCAGGGATCCAAGGTAGAGCCAACTCACCACCGCACAAAGCCACCACCTCCTCTCCTATGCACTGCCAGTGGATGCAAGCAGTGACCAATAGCTGCAAGTCTGCTACACCACCACCACACAGAACCACCTTCACCACTAGTCCAGTTGCTTCGACCAAGTGTATAGGATCCACAACCAACTACCAAAAGGCACCATGCCTTGCCTATTTTGATCACATTTGATAAATCAGAAAATTAAATAAGATTAAGAGATAATCTATGGAGTATACATGTCATTACATATTCCCTAATTGTTGTAACTACTAATAAGGCTCTCCTACCAAGGTGTTGTGGTGTCAACCTATAATACCATAGTTTCAATGCTTGTTTTTCAATCCCATGAATGTGGAGAATTGAAGGTGGCATACAGAGGTAAAGAAAAATAATAATGGGATCTCACGACATGCGTCTGATTACCCACAGTTGAAGAGATTGATTTATTGTACCCTGAATTTGGTGAAGAAGTCAAGAGTCTATGACTTGGGATTTGTGTCGATGGGATGAATCCATACGGCACATTGAGTAGACAACATAGCACTTGTCTTGTTATAATAATTATATGCAATCTTCCTCCCTGGTTATGCATGAAAAATAAGTGTGTCATGTTGTCATTGTTGATAGCAGCCTTAAATAACCTGACAATGATATTGATGTTTATTTTGAACCTCTTATTTATGATTAAAGAAACTCAAGGAAGAAGGTGGGATTACCTATGGTGCTTCACATAGAGAGACATTTTATTTGCATGCTATGTTGTTTTGCACTATTAATGACTTTGCAAAATATGGGAGTTTGTTTGGATACAATGTAAAAGGATCCAAAGCGTGTCGTATATGTTAAGTGAACATTGATCTAATATAACTAAAATATGGTAGCAAGACTATATATCTTGGTCATAAAAGGTTTCTTTCAAAAATTCATCCTTACTGAAGGTTGTGCAAAGTGTTCAATGGATTGAATGAGGAATAGAGTACCCCTAAACCTATATCAGGGGAGGTTGTTTATGAAACAGTTAAAGACTATGTCAATGCATTCGGTAAGAAATCACAATGTACCATTCCTACACAGAGTGAAAAATATTTATATAAGAAGGATCAATATTTTGGGATCTTCTTTATTGGAGTTCTTTGATAGGTAGGCATTATATTGATGTAATGCAAGTTGAGAAAAATATTTGTGATAATGTCATTGGTACTATGTTTAATATACCAGGTAAGACTAAAGATGGTATAAAATCCAAAATGGATCTACATGAAATGGGAATAAGGAAACAATTAACTAAATAAGTTAGTAGTGATCAAAAAACATATTTACCTCTTTCTTGTTACACATTATCTAGATAGGAGAAGAAAAATGTTTGTGAGCATTTGCTTAATGTTAAGGTACCACAGGGATACTCTTCCAATATCTATAAATGGGTATCAATGAAGGATTTGAAGCCGATAGGTCTTAAATATCATGATTTTCACACTCTAATGCAAATAATATTTCCCTTGGCAATTCGATTTGTACTATCGAAGCATGTAAGGTTTGCAATCACCGGGATTTGTTTCTTATTCAACACTCTATTTGACAAAGTTATTGATCCTGAGAATCTCAATAAGTTGCAATGAGAAGTAGTTGTTACCCTTTTCCATATTGAGATGTATTTTCCTCCTTCATTCGATATCATGGTACATCTTGTTGTCCACCTGACTAGGGAAGTGAAAATGTTGGGATCAGTTTCTCGCATTGGATGTATCCTTTTGAATGGTACATGAGTGTTTTTAAAGGTGATGGTCGAAGTTGTTATCTTATTGAATGAAGTATTATTAAGGGCTATGTGTCCTGTGAGGTTAGGGCCTTTTGCAATGACTTTCTGAGTTATAATGAAGCTCATGTAAATGATAAGAATATTGAGGGCTATTCTAATAGAGGGATTTTAGGAGCATGTGTGGAAGTAATTAGTCGTGATCTATGGGACAAGCGCACCTGTATATTTTACACAACATCAACAAAGTGAGTAGTTATATCACTGAACATACTTATTTCATCAAGAAAAAAAATCATCAAGCCAATTCAATGTAGCTTGCTAGACAACATGATAAGACATTTATTAGGTGGTTTGAAGATAAAGTATAATGTCAACTGTCTTAAACACCAAATAATTTTGTTCAAAATATCAAATGCCTCACCTTTAAATTAAAAAATAATGTTATGTCTTACGATGGGTATGACATAGATCGATATCCATATTACACAAAGTGTCAAGATAATAAGAGTGTCGTCTAAAATAGTGGGGTCACCCTTCAAGCGTCTTCACTGTATTTTTCTAGTATGAAGGATAAGAGTCCACATGAACCTAAAATGTCATATGATGGTGTGATTGAAGACATTTGGGAGTTTTACTACATAGATTTTAGAGTTTTGGTCTTTAGGTGTAATTGTGTTGATAACACCAAAGTAGTTGTAGTTGATGAGTTGGGTTTTATACTAGTGGAATTTGAAAAGATTGGCGAGAAGGGTGAACAATTGATATTGACATCACAGACAAAGCAAGTATTTTATATTGATGATCTTGTAAATGAGAAATGGTTGGTTGTTCTACATGGTAAAGAGTAGTTCACTGCAAATACTATAGATGAAGAAGAGTACTACGACAAGTATGGTAACTTCAGTCCAATCTCAGTTGGCTTGCCAACACCAAACATTGAAGATAATGTTGACTTATATATGAATGAAGATCACACCATGAGAAGGTTAATTGATACAAGATCCAAATATTTGAGGCATGCTTTTTTTTAATGTTAGATAAGAATTCTAAATTATTTATCACTTATATTTCATGTTTGACTATTTTTGATATGACATTATTTCATATGGAGTTTGACCATTAGTTTGATGATCGTGATGATGATTACCGTGAGGATGGGCACCCTAAAAATGTGCACCATGAGGATGAGCACCATGACACTATTGTAAGTTGTATTGTTTTATTAGATAGATGTGCATTTTACAATGTCTATCTTGTTGTATTGTTTTATCACATTTATAGGTTATATCTTTTTATGACTTATGTGTGTTTTTGCCAATTTTAGCATGAGGATGTGCTGCCCTAGGGATCTTATTGAGCTTGATCTGCAACATCATAAGCGTGAAACAATATGAGGCATCACAATGATGAACAAGTTACTAGAGAAAAGGGGTAATGGACCTAATCTAGTCATTGAGTTTGATAATCAAGGATATCTATTCGGAAAAACTACAGTTCTTTTGTGTCATGTCTAGGGGTTCTGACTCATAGCAGAATAGATGTAAATGTAGAATCTTGACATAAAGTTGATCTAAGCAAGAAATACTATATATGGAAGGAACTATGTATGAGATATTATCATTTACAATTCTATTGTTATATCTATTTATAATTCTATTTTTAATAACATTCCTTTAATTATGCAGTATCTTTTGTAGAGAATATTTGAACCTGATGAAAAAATACATCGTAAAAAGGTAATGCAACATTATGGCAGGGTACTAAGGAATTATAGGACAAATCTGACAAGAGAATACATATGGAACGCTGAGAAGAAGAATTCAGCCGCTATGCAATGGAACTATCTTGACCCGAAGGTGTGGGGGGTGTTTGTTGCTAAGAGACAAACTGATGAATTCAAGGTATTAAGCCTCACTCCTCATATTGAATTTATTGAATTCCATACTTAACATATGGTTTGGACTAACTAGGATATAAGAAATTCTCAAGGAGAAAGGTGTGCAATGAATGTACACAACCACACGATGGGTTCAGGTAGCTATTCAAATCTCATCCAAAACTACCTGCATGCATCTTTTTGTCAACAGCCTACTAGTAGGACCCTTTAGTCCTATACTACTATTGAAATGCTACTTTGCCATGATCTATGTATAGCTGGGAGGCAAAGCAAATATGGAGATATATCCAACCCCACAACCACTGAGGCAACTGCAAAAATGGTAAAATTCAACCTTAGAGCAATTTGTATTGAAGATTATTATGTTTTACTAACCAATTACTAATGATGATGATTAGAGGGAGCTCCATGAGCAAAGGAAACAAGGCAAGTTCACCCCTGAGTGCATAAGGGATGATTTCACAGTTGCTCTAGTTAACCCAAAGCATTTGTAACATATTGGATCTTAGATCCCACCCTGGAACTTTGACCTTTTGGGTTTTACCAAATAAGGTTGAGTGTAGGACCTAAAAAGATGTTTAGTAATGGGCCAGTAAGCTTATGCATGTAAGCATAATGATCTAATGGGTCTCTAATGGGCCAGATGACAAAAACCATGTAAGAAAGCCTCAAATTAAGAATAGACTTTAAATTTGTAATCTACATATTAAAATAAGCCTACATGTCAATTTTTATCTAATTTGAACAACCTTGTAATAACATGGTATGTAAGGAGAAAGAAAATTGCCTTAAAGGTGTAATTAATAAATAAATGTAATTATTGACATAAAAAGTTGGAAATAAAGGCAAATTTGTATTCAACACAGTTAAGTTGACTCGTGGATGAAGTTTTAATTAATTTGGATAATCCATGTGTCATTAATGCATCAGGAAAGAGAAACAAAGAATATATTAAATAATACATCTACAGTTTCTAAAAGTGAAATCTAATTGGAGATTTGGAATCTACATGTTTAACTTAACTGGTGTGCCAAGTTTAGCTTAATTTGGATAATGTATGAACCCTTAATTGAAGAGAGAGAAAATATGAAATAATGACAATCACACTTTATTCGAATAAGTTTTGGATTTCATTTTACATGTCACGCATCAAAGTTTCTTTATTTCCCATTTTTGTGGTGATTTCTGACCCTTAGAGAGAGACATACGAGTCGTCTCCTACCATGGGTAGGAGATGCGGCCAGGATCCTCAGTTCGCAGCCTAGATCTTCGTGGATATCTCGACCGATCCTTGGTCTTTTCTCACGAAATATGTTGCATTAGTTTCCTGAGAAGTTTCCACATCTAATGATGGCTTGCTTGAGATCTATTTTCCTTGTTTGGTGGTTTCCCCAATTCTTGTGCAACTGGGATCTCGGTCGACTTGTGTTTTGGCCTCGAATTGAACCCCCACCTATATATAGGGGTGCCCGAGCCTTCATGGTTTCCCAAGATTTGATTATCTTTGCTCAATTCTTCCTGACCTGTCGTCTTTGGCTTCCGAAGATCTCGTTTTGGACCGGTGTTTGCGGCGCCTCTAGCGAGGAGGAGGATGCTCCGTTCTTCGATTCATTCTTGAGGTATGATCGTGAGGCCTTGAGCTTCATTTTCGTGTTTGGAGTTTGATGTTTCATCACCATTGTGGGAAATTCTCAAATCTGGGTCTCAAGCTACTACTTAACCCGCATCTATGGTGGGTAGCAGAGAGGGGATGAATCCCCCTCGCATATTTCCACTTTTGCCCTCTGCTTTCCTCTTTCTTGGCTCTTTCTCACAGGGTCACTTTAGTCATTTTGCTTTCTTTTTGGGTGAGTCAATCAGTGGTTGCCTAGCTCACTTGGTAACTTGTCTTTAGACCAAATTGGTTGGGTCAGACCCACTCTCCCTCTCTCTGTTTCTCGCGTGTGCCTTGCTAATGTATTTTTTTCTGAATTCTCATTGGTCAGATTTGCAAAAATGATAACTACTTATTCGTTGATCAGAAAAATGTGTAAAAATAGTCAATAAAATTATAAAAATATGATCTAACTAATGGTATAAGTTTTGATGGCTAGTTTTAATGTTTAGTAATAGGTGTTTTTAATGAATCTAATTGTTGATGAATTAACTTGTAAACATTATAACTAATTATTTATAAGTCAGAAAAATATAATGAAATATGTTTTGGACTCCTAATGACATATACTAAAATATGGCATGGTTTTAATAACCTAATTCACACATTAATAAAAAGGTAGTTTTTAGGGTTTTGAATAATTAATGGAAACCTAACCCTAATCCCACATATATGCTAATAGGTGCTTTGGATGCCTAGGCTTGGACCTAGATGTGACTTTGGATCATTGACTCTGAAGTTGAGGTATGTTTGCATCCCCTATTATTCTTTGTTGATAAATCACCTATATTCTTCTTTCTCTTGGTCCTATGGAGAATAGCCTACACATATGTCTTTTCTTTTAGAAATCTTGGTTTATGTGAACTACCTTATTTGATATTGATCTTGTGATCATGGATATTCTCTTGGAATCTTATCTTGTTTCCTTGGTGCATGTTGGACTTTTGATTTTATATGCCCACTGTGATGTGGAAGTTTCCTTGTTGATATATGCCCATTGTGATGTGGATGTTTTGATATCTTTTTCCCACTTACATGTGGATGTATGTGTTGTCCATTGTGTGATGGAAACTTTGAATAATTCTTACTATACCTTTTACTTGCCTCTACATTAAACATGCTATGTCATTCAGTAGCACTAGAGTATTGTAAATTACATTGGTTTTATTTATAGCATATGTGATATTTCCTGCTCTTTTTGGGATGGCAATGAACCTCGTACCCAGGGCAAGATGTGTGATTTTTGGCCCATGTTTTCATATATATTTGGGAGATTGGCAGTATTCCTTTCTCTATTAGGTTTCAACTTTATGAGGGTTGGCCTCCAATTGTGTTTATATTATTCTAGGGCTATGTTCATCTCACATGAATGCATGATATTGATTGTGGGGTGTGTGCCCTTCTACCTATCTATGTGCTTTTATTGAACAAACTTTATTGTTTTGATTATGGCAAGTATCTTCTATTATCATTTTATGATGATTCTTCTCTTTTATGCCCGTGTGGGTAATCCTTGTCTCTTCTATGGGAAGCCTTTTATTTTGATGTCCCTTATTCTTTACAAATTGCTCAGTTTGCTTTTTAGTGTGCACATACCAACTTTTACAGATGTCTCCTATTGTTTCTCTTTTGTTGGGGTATGCTTCCAACCCTAGTTGGAGGACTTGGATGGCAAGGCTTGTTGACCTGGACTTAGATTGTGAAGTTAAAGCTTGGAGACAATCTTGAGGTGGTTTAGATTTCCTCTACATGGATCCTTGTGATGTAAGTTTGTAACCCTTTGTTTTATAATTGAATATAGTCATGATTTTATTCTGCTGCTACACTTTGGTCTTTTGTTACCATTATATAAAGATTTGAAAATTTTATACCCACTCCATCATACCTTCTGAGTGTGTTTGGATTGGAGTTTCTATTGTTCAAATTTTTAGTAGAGAGGTGGTTTCACTTCTTTACAGCATGGTATCAGAACCCATGGTAATCAGAATCTAACTATTTCAATTTTGTCTCCCTATAGAACCCTTGACTTAGTAGTTACCTCTAAGTGAGATGTTGACCCTAGATTTGATCAATGATGATCTTTTATGCAGCAAGGTTTGGTTTGAGGACGAGAATATGTTAGGATATCTAATTATGGAAATATTGTGACTTGGTTTCTCACTTTCATTTTGGGCCCTAAATTTCAGTTTTTAATCACAAAAGTTTTTCACAACAAATTATTTTCCATATAATACTATATGTACAAAACAAAATGTTTTCCCTGGATTTCATCAAAGTTTTATTGAACTAAGTCACAATGAAAATAACTCTAGTTGACTAGAATCTAACCCTAGTTTGTGACTAGGATTGATATAATGGTATAGTTGACCTACCCTATGACTTTTGGATGTTCATGTAGGGTTGATAGGTTAGAGACACGAGGACCTAAAGCTCAACCCTAGATGGTGACTTTAGTTGGATACATGAGAAATAAAAATCTCTAAAACTTTTACAAACTAAGAGATGTGGGTAGCTCTAAGAAGTTATTTAGTTTGACTTGCTAGGTTGAACCCTTTAAGGGGTGGAGAGTAGTTGGTTGTTGATGTTCAATTGATAGATTTTGAGGACGAAATCTTTGTAAGGGGTGGAGTATTGTAACATACCGGATCTTAGACCCCACCCTGGAAGTTTGACCTTTTGGGTTTGACCAAACAAGGTTGAGTGTTGGACCTAAAAAGATGTTTAATAATGGGCCAGTAAGCTTATGCATGTAATATCATCCCAATAAAACCTAATTTGAAGCATAATGATCTAATGGGCCTCTAATGGGCCTAATGACAAAACCCATGTAAGAAAGCCTCAAAATAAAGAATAGACTTTAAATTCGTAATCTACATATTAAAATAAGCCTACATGTCAATTTTCATCTAATTTGGACCACCCTTGTAATAACATGGTATGTGAGGAGAGAGAAAACTACCTTAAAGGTGTAATTAATAAATAAATGTAATTATTGACACCAAAAGTTGGAAATAAAGGCAAATTCGTATTCAACACAGTTAAGTTGACCTGTGGATGAAGTTTTACCTAATTTGGATAATCCATGTGTCATTAATACATCAGGAAAGAGAAACAAAGAATATATTAAATAATACATCTAAATTTTCTAAAAGTGAAATCCGATTGGAGATTCAGAATCTACATGTTTAACTTAACTTTTGTGCCAAGTTTGTCTTAATTTGGATAATGTATGAACCCTTAATTTAAGAGAGAGAAAATAAGAAATAATGACAATCACACTTTATTCGAATAAGTTTTGGATTTCATTTTACATGTCACGCATCAAAGTTTCTTTATTTCCCATTTATACGGTGATTTCTGACCCTTAGATTTCAATCGGACGACATACAAGTCGTCTCCTACCTTGGGTAGGAGACACGGCCATGATCCTCAATTCGCAGCCTGGATCTTTGTGGAAATCTCGACCGATCTGTGGTCTTTTCTCACGAAATTTGTTGCATCAGTTTCCTGAGAAGTTTTCACATCTAATGATGGCTTTCTTGAGATCTATTTTCCTTGTTTGGCATTTTCCCCAATTCTTGTGCAACTGGGATCTCGATCAGCTTGTGTTTTGGCCTCAAATTGAACCCACACCTATATATAGGGGTACCCGAGCCTTCATGGTTTCCCAAGATGTGATTATCTTCACTCAATTCATCTTGACCTATCGTCTTTGGCTTCTGGCGATCTCGTTTTGGACTGGCATTTGTGGCACCTCTAGCGAGGAGGAGAATGCTCTGTTCTTAGATTCATTCTTGAGGTATGATTGTGAGGCCTCGAGCTTCGTTTTCATGTTTGGAGTTTGTTGTTTCGTCGTCACTGTGGGAAATGCCCAAAGTTGGGTCTTGAGTTGCTGCTCGACCAGCAGCTATGGTGGGTGGTGGAGAGGGGATGAATCTCCCTCGCATATTTCCGCTTTTGCCCTCGTCTTTCCTCTTTCTTAGCTCTTTCTCGTAGGGTCACTTTAGTCATTTTTATTTCTTTTTGGGCGAGTCAATCATTGGTTGATAGTCTGACTTGGCAACTTGTCTTTGGGCCAAATTGGCTGGGTCGGAACCACTATCCCTCTCTCTCTGTTTCTCATGTGTGCCTTTCTGATGTGTTTTTTTTAATTCTCATTGGTCAGATTTGCAAAAATGATAACTAATTATCTATTGATCAGAAAAATGCATAAAAATAGTCAATAAAAAAATAAAAATATGATCTAACTAATGGTATAAGTTTTAATGGTTAGTTCTAATGTTTAATAATAGGTGTTTTCAATGAATCTAATTAATAATGAATTACCCTATAAAAATCATAACTAATTATTTATAAATTAGAAAAATATAATAAAATATGTTTTGGAATCCTAATGACATATACTAAAATATGGCATGATTTTGATACCTAATTCACACGTTAATAAAAATGTAGTTTTTAAGGTTTTGAATAATTAATGGAAACCTAACCCTAATCCCACATATATGCTAATAGGTGCTTTGGATGCCTAGGCTTGGACCTAGATGTAACTTTGGATCATTGACTCTAAAGTTGAGGTATGTTTGCATCCCCTATTATTCTTTGTTGAGCAATCACCTATATTCTTCTTTCTCTTGGTCTTATGGACAATAGCCTACACATATGTCTTTTCTTTTGGAAATCTTGGTTTATGTGAACTACCTTATTTGATATTGATCTTGTGATCATGGATATTCTTTTGGAATCTTATCTTGTTGACTTGGTACAAGTTGGACTTTTGATATTATATGCCCACTGTGATGTGGAAGTTTCCTTGTTGATATATGCCCAGTGTGATGTGGATGTTTTGATATCTTTTTCCCACTTACATGTGGATGTATGTGTTGCCCATTGTGTGATGGCAACATTGAATAATTCTGACTATACCTTTTACTTGCCTCTACATTAAACATGCTATGTGATTCAGTAGCACTAGAGTAGTGTAAATTGCATTGGTTTTATTTATAGCAGATGTGGTATTTCCTTCTCTTTTTGGGATGGCAAGGAACCTCGTACCTAGGACAAGATGTGTGATTCTTGGCCCATGTTTTCATATATAATTGGGAGATTGGAAGTATTCCTTTCTCTATTAGGTTTCAACTTTATGAGGGTTGGCCGCCAATTGTGTTTATATTGTTCTAGGGCTATGTTTATCTCACATGCATGTAGGATATTGATTGTGGGGTGTGTACCCTACTACCTATCTATGTGCTTTTGTTGCACAAACTTTATTATTTTGATTATGGCAAGTATTTTCTGTTATCATGTTATGATGATTCTTATCTTTTATTCCTGTGTGGGTAATCCTTGTCTCTTTTATGGGAAGCCTTTTATTTTTATGTCCCTTATTCTTTATAAATTGCTCAATTTGCTTTTTAGTATGCGCATACTAGCTTTTGTTGATGTCTCCTATTTTTTATCTTTTTTTGGGGTATGCTTCCAACCCTAGAAGGAGGACTTGGATGGCAAGGCTTGTTGACTTGGACTTAGATTGTGAAGTTAAATTTAGGAGACAGTCTTGAGGTGGTTTAGATTTCCTCTACATGGATCCTTGTGATGTAAGTTTGTAACCCTTTGCTTTATAATTGAATATATTCATGATTTTATTCTGCTACTATACTTTGGTGTTTTGTTACCATTATATAAAGATGTGAAAATTTTACACCCACTCCATCATACCTTCTGAGTGTGTTTGGATTGGAGGTTCTATTGTTCAAATTTTTAGTAGAGAGGTGGTTTCACTTCTTTACAGCATCATGGGTGTGTTAGAGATGCTAGCATTGGTATCGGTATAAGAGCCTTCTTAGGGTCATCAGAGCCTTTTTTGGGCCATCAGAGCATAAGCGCAATGGGGAACTCTCAGAAAAGATATAAGAGCTTATTGCAAGGGTATAGAGGAAGCAATGAGAAAGTATTAGTCTTCTCAAACAATACATGTTGCGGCCCACTCTTCAAATGAGGTAGACCCTCCTATGATAGAGGTGGTTTGGAGTATTCCCATTGACCCACCACCTAGCATGCTCGGTATAAGTATTTTTATGATATTATAGTCTTTTGTAATTATCTGGACAAAATGTTTGGGTTTTCATACATATATAATACCCTATCAAAATTTGTAGGGGTTGAGGTCATGCCATCTAAAATTAAAAGAATATGTCATTCACTGGGTGAGACTTACCCACACCTTAAAGGTGACATGATTCATGGTGCATCGTTTCTCACCAACGCGGTTTGTGTGACACTATGGCTTGTCTACAATTCGTGGAAGCAGACTACACTACCATATGACCACCCGGAGCATGAGATGATAGGTGAAACAGAAGGAGGCATGGTCGCATGGCCTAAAGAAAGAGTTGTCTATACTGATGTATGGTAAATTTACATTGTGTTTGCATATTTATATATACAACACCGTTGATATGAGATTATATATATGCAGGACATAGCGCATGAGAAACCCCTTACATCTCGTGCTCCACCTCCACCTCCTCCTCAATTACATGGTTTCCTTACAAAGGACCTATTTGACTCGATAGGTCCTCAGTGCAAGGGTATGGTAGTATGGATAGGTGAACATTAAGAAGGGTCACCTATGATGGAAAATTTAAAGGAGGATGTCATAGGTCAACTTCATTATACTAGTATTTTCTTACAAGATGTTTTGGAGATTTTTACTTATGTTTGGTTGAATACATATGTAATAGAACTTTGGATATGGTGAAATCTTATATATTTAAATACCTCATTTTATATTTTTTGACCAATTTTCTTTATATTAATGCATACATGATATACATTTTTTCAGCCACTTACATAGGGTTTGTACAGAGTTTATATTACCCCATGTCGCATTTCTAGTTCCATCAATGATTAGTTGTCTAGTTAAAGATTATGCATTTGTTACCATATACTTCTCTACTGCATTTGAATATTTTAGTAAAGTCAAAAAGATTGTGATGTTAGCTCCATACAATGTTGTGTAAGTCTACTTTGCTTATAATTTTGACTTAAGAATTACATTTCATTGTGGATTTTGAGTTTTATTTTTCTTGCCTGCTTTTCACTTAGGAGTAAAAATTGGGTGTTATTGGTTATTGTCCCCTCGATGCTAACTATGTATTATCTAGATCCTATCATGACAAAGTAGATAGTAGGAGACATGAATTGAAAAGGGCATTATTCACGTGAGTAAATTTTTACATTTACAGTTAACATATATTATTACATGCTTATTTGCTAAAGCAATTCAATGTGTTACATCAACATATAGGGCTATAAAAGACTTCAAAATGGCTGGAGGAAAGGTGGGAAACAAAAAGAAAGTGATAGTTCAGAAGAATGTTGAGGTAGTTTTCTTACTTTAATGGATATTTATGCCAACTATGATTTTTTTTATTTATTAATGTTTTCTATGTTGAAATTTATAGTGTCTTGTACAAGACAATGGTTGGGCATGCACACATTGTGTGATGCGCTATATGGACATGATTGTCAAATATGAGGCACTAGAATCAACTGCATAGAAAATCTAATCTATATATACAGTCTTGATCATCATAAGTAAATAGTTCCATTAGATATAATGAAAACATCAAACTTTTGAATTATATACGTCATTATCTTTGTAGGTGTTTAAAACGAAAGACTTCTATACGACAAAAAAGTTAGATGACATGCAAAATCCCTATAAGGTAGAACAACTAGATGATATACAAGAACAATGGGCACAAGCCTTAATTAGGGATGTAACTTTCAATTTAATTGGTATTAAACAATGACTTTTATAAACTTTGATGACATTATTTCTATATACATGTGGTTCTTATGACTTCTTGCAACTTGAAATTTGATGCAAGTAAATTATTGGTACATATGTATGAATATATAATGTGTGTGAATGTGAAGATAAATGGATACAATGAGAATTGTGTTTCTTCATGGCATAAGAATGGATTTTTTTCATATGTGAATGAAGTATCATGTGTGTGAATGAATGTTTAAATGAATGAATAGAATTATGTTAGAACATGATATGAGAATGGAATTGGAGAATGGATATTGAGTGTGGATGGATTGTGTTGGTTATTGTAGGTTTTGTAGGTTTTTTGTTGGCCTATTGTTAAGTTGTACACACAGATGTTGTTAACCTACAGTTTAGAACTACAATTTTAAACTTCAGCACTACAGTTCTAAACTATAGGTTGTGCATCCTACTGATCAGTCAAACAGTAGGTCTGTAGACCTGCTATTTTAAAAAAATGTTAGTCGTTGGGTGATCTAAAAAAACCAACATTATAGGTCTTTGACTTTGGTTTTGGTACAAAAAACCAACATTAGAGGACTAATCCAGAACGGCAGTGCCAAACATCATGGTTGTTCTTGGCATCACGGACATTGTCATCGCTTCTATTAACAAACTATTATCAGTTTTAATGGAGTAACTAATGACTATGATACTGAATAGGTGTCGATGACTTTTCAAACTCGATCACATAGAGACCTTTTCCATTTATAAATGTGACTTGGTATGGACAAACGACACCAGTATCTTTTCCTCAACTGACGACTAAGGCACTGACATGTGTAGATTTGTTTTATCATAGCAACTGAGGTTGAATATCTTGGTCCCCAATTTTTGTGTCCCCTTATAAACGATGTCGCAGACCTCTAACTCAAGTATCGCCCATGTAGGTGTCGCTTTTTAACCGATGTTGTAGGTATGTTTTAACTGAAACTAGATGTAGTTTTTGTACTAGTGTGTACAAGCATCTCTCTTCTTGATAGATGAAAAGCATGAGAATGTGGACAGAAATGGTCAAAACCTTAGAAAACTAGAGTTTGAGGTGAGAGAAGGTGGAAGGTATGTGGGAATGAGCAAGTGTATCAATGAATGCTAGAGATTGCACTAGCATTGTGAACCTTAGCCCAAACCTTTTTTACCAGCTGCCAACAATGCTTATATAGCAGTTGAGGAAGCATACGGTTAAACAAGGGCATTTGAGTAAAAAAAACTATAGGGAGTGCTAGGGTTTAGGTGGAAGAATAGTTGTTCTAGGTAGAATGAACGTGGCGAGGGGATGGTAGAATGGTCATGCTAAGGGGAAATGTCCTTGGTGGAAGTGGAACATGTTAGCTTGATGTTGAATTTTAGGGGGGCTTGTAGCACGACCTTCTTGGGCATCATGACCATGGTGACAATGAGGGACAATATCCGTGTTGGGTAGCATGGACGTGGAGGAGGGGTTTAACTTTGGCCATTTTCCTCAGTATAGGCATTTTGGATGCTTGGCAGCAGAACTGTGTTGGCTGGAATGACCATGATGGGGTCACCTTTGCAAGATTGTTCTAGCCAGAATGGTCATGGTACATGATTTGTTTGGATTGGATTCCTTTTTTATTTCTACAATGAATTTGCACTTGGTGGCATAGTGTCACAGAACCCTTCTTACCCGAATCCCAAATCCCACAACTAGGATGGTGGTAAAGGGATTGAAGCACCCATCACTGAGTGTATCAAAGGAAGTAACACATTGTATATACAAAAAGAAATAATAACTCAAAATATAAAAGCTTTTAACATGAAATAACCAACTCGTGTTATGATTTTGTGGATGTTCCTTATCATCAGAGTTTGTTGAGTGCAGAAATGATTTTATTCATCACTTCATAGTTCATCCTATTTTCCTAATCAAGGAAAATGATGACACACGGTCAACGTAAATGCACATGTATGTTGTTGAAAACAAAAGAAATTGCATAATGAACTAAGATCTGGAATTTACAAAATAAATGAAGTAGGAACTTTAATAAAGGAATAACTTTCGAAAAAACATTCCATTATATGGACATTATTATCAAGTGTATAGGTATTAAACCATGTCAACACTCAATGGTGAGGGTCTCTTTACTTCCACATTAAATCCATTTACTACACACATTGGTGTGGATCTATTTGTGTTGTTGTACATTAGGCCAGGTCAACAACTAAAACTTAGGTCTTGTTTGTTCCTCTGCACTAAACCCTGGATGCACCCCAATGGTGATGGTCTTATTTGCATGTCAAGATTCAATTTTAATGTACAATGGATATCTATTTTATAATCAAGGTTTTTGGAATATACTTATAATGGAAAATCAAAACAATTGTACCATAGGAAGTCACTTATTTCAACTAAATACTATTATATGCCCAGAAAAAGGAAATAACTCATATAATACAAGAAATCACTAACATATTGTTGGATAATACGGACACATAGTAAGGCAATAGAAATAAAATTTTATCTATTCATATTCCCCAAAATAGCAAGATCGCGTCAATAACTATTTTTTGGTCGGTAAAAAACTCGTGTTACTAAAATTTGATGCCCAAAACTTTGGGTACAAAGAGATTGTGCCCCAATACAGACCAGGATGAAACATCCAACACTAACCAAAACATTCTCACACTAAGATACTAACTAGTAATCAACTACCTAGATAACAAGAGGAACATTATAGCAGAACAGACTCAAGAGACACCAGAAATACAAAAAACAATGACACTCCTGAACAACTCATGTTGACACAGGCATTAAAACCAAACTTCTGAAAGTATGACAACAAGGGTAGCCAGAAATGTCAGTTTAGGATCAGGAACTCGCATGAGTAGCACCGCAAAAGGCCCACTTCTATCATCTGGGTCATCAGAATTTTGGCAGACAAAGAAAAAACCACAACAACCTACGAACCATTGATCCTTTTGCACAAAATGGATCAGTCAACTGAGCAATCACACAACTGGCATTAACTTCATCTTCCTGAATGTGAGTGGACTACATAGCCAACAGAAAACCAATCTGAAGCCAAAGAAAAAATGTCGAAAGCTCATCCGATCAATTCATCTGTAATGCCAGAAAAACCAGTTGCTACTCCGGTAGATAAGACTCTCATCACGGACATAGAACTAGATTCAAAGTCATAGAGACCCTATTGAACTGAACAATCACACACTAGCAATAAGCTCACCACTGAAGTTGAGAGGACTGGTCAGCTAGACATAGGCCAATATAACCTTGAAAAACCAACACCAAGCCCAATGATCAGTCCCTATACACATCCCGAGACCTGCAGCAAAAAACAAAAGAGGGCCAAAGTAGAAACTCAACCCCCATCTCTTTTCATCTTTGCGGATTTCTTTTTCATGTTGTCCCATGATTCCTCAAACTCCAGAGATTCAACCACCAACCGGTCAGATTCAATACCTGAACAAGAGTCATCCATGGAGCCAACATCTTCCTCGAAGAGTTGTTCTTTTCTAAGTTGGTAGTCGGCAGAGAAGCTGCCACTTTCCCAGATCTTATTGACCTTCCAAGATTTAGAGCAGCTACAAGCAAACTCCAATTCCCATTCAAGATTGAGACTATCGAGATTGCA
The DNA here is from genome assembly GCA_963693085.1 of Alisma plantago-aquatica. Taxonomy (NCBI): domain Eukaryota; kingdom Viridiplantae; phylum Streptophyta; class Magnoliopsida; order Alismatales; family Alismataceae; genus Alisma; species Alisma plantago-aquatica. The sequence goes on along the minus strand of OY856411.1, from coordinate 779,918,915 downwards.
TATCTGGGAAGACCCAAACATGGACGGTTCCATAGTCCCGTCTCTAGCAGCTTTGGGTATATGATCGTAGGTCGATGTACTGTAGGAAATGACAATGTCTTGAACCTGCTGAGCAATGAGCTTCTTCAAGCAATCGTCGCCTTCATCAGTACCACTCTTCAACGATGACGAACCCCCTAGCTCTGTAGCAGCTAAAACTACCTTCTCTGAAGAGGCATTTCAACAAACACCTTTCTTCTTCTCGTACCTAACCTACAGGTCATTGTCCGGAGGAGGTTTCCTGGCCTTAGACAGACAGGAAGAAGCTCTGTGACCGAACAGCTTGTAGTTTGGGCACGAAGCAGGTTTCGAAACTATCTCGATCTTCAACTTCTTGACAATGGAGTCCACTTCAACCATCATCGACTTGGGCAAGGCGGAGTCACTGCACACTTCGACACAGGCTGCTGCAGCACCAAGGCAACCAGTAGTCGTTGAGCAATCATCGAAATCCACTGGCTTCCCTATTGTACTAGCAACCTTTGCAATGTTGTCGTGCATCCAAGGAACACCTGCATTTTTTATTTTAACCCAGATCAAAACCTGAGAGAAAGACAGAGGAGGAAGAGGAGTGCCAGGCCTCCACTGATGGGCAATAAGCAGTGACCTGTCCATAAACCATGGTGCCTCATCCAGCACTCGGTCACTCTCAGATTTGGATGGCAGCTTGATTATGAACCCCTCCCTCTCTTCAGCGAAGATCTCAATAGGCCCGCTGGGATGCCATTGCCTTTGAATCCACCCTGCCAGCTGCTCCCGGTAGGGTTTCTTTCCTACAAACTGAACGGAGACAAATTCGCCCCAATCCGGTACAGGGCACTCCAGACTAGAGATCGAAGCACACTTTTCTTCGTCCCTGAGACTTGGTTCAACGTAGTCGATGGCGGCAACCCCTTCAACCTCCCGATCTTGTCTACTGGAGATCAACCAGTCGGCGATCCGAGGAGCAGTTGTTTCTTTTTCGGGGTGGGGTGGCGGGGAGGAATAGGAAGAAGCTACTGCCGCCTCCTTTCCTTTAGGTTGTGTGGGCGAATCAACTTGACCAGGATCGATCTGCTTGCCTCCATCTCCAGTTTCTGTTGATGAATGATTTGGAGGAGTCGTCATAGACGGATCTGCAGCAACACGGATCTTCTCCCCACGGCCGCTAGGGATTCACCCCCTACCTCTCCCACGCCCTCCGTGACCCCGAGCCATCGCTCCGCGTCAATAACCATGAAATAGAAAAGATAGTTTAATGAGTTTATACCTTTTCTTGGAGCAAGTCTAGTAACTACAACTTGTTGTAGTGAAACTATCTTCTAGTTTCTCTTTGACGGTCTCTATGTAGCTCTTGGTCTTCACCACAGATAGCAGACTAGAACAACGTCTATAGATGCTCCTACAGTCTCTCCATGGAATGTGATTGATGACGTCCTCCTAGAGATGAGCAAAGGCCACTTCTCCTCTATGGAAGTCCACACAAGCCACCCAGAACACATGTCATCCAACTAGAACAAACAAGAAGAAGTTGTCTCTCTCGTTGGTGTACTAGTCACCAACCTGCTCTCGGACAACAATGATTCTTAGTTTTTCTCTCCCTCGCTATCACTCCCTAATCGGGTAGGACTTTCTTGGGCTCTCTTGGTTACCATAATTAGTGATGAAAATATTTTTATCGCAATTGATTCTCAATTGTGTGTGTTGGGAATCCCTCAGTACCCCCCTATTTATCGGAGGGGCTAAGGTTAGGGTTCCCAGTAATTAAATGAGTGGAAGGGACCGGAAGATCATGAATTTTCACAACCTACTAGTGTTGAACAGGTCAGTTAACACGTGACACGGTCAGCTTGCACAGTGAACCGGTTGTTTCACCTATTTCCTAATCACATATGAATTTGTCAAAATCATATTCAATTAATGCACAACATTAATTATTGTGTCAATCGAATTGAACAAGTGAAATGGTCAACTTTTCTCACGAATTTGGGAAAGCTACCAAAATCTTCAGTTGTCACAGCTGAGCCGATCGGTTCACTAGGTGAACCGGTCATCTCACCCAAACTAAGTTGATCGGTTAGTACCTCAATCCATGCAAAAGTTAGCCAATTCAATTTTTTATCATCCTGACACTCTAAAGGGCATCTCAACACTTGATCCAATCAGTTGGTAGTCTAGTCAGCTGATTTGTTGCTCAAAATAACTACATAAACACTTTAGTAATCAATTAAATCATCATTCATGATAAAATCTAATTCCAGGTTAGTTTCTATCTGTGTGACCCTATATGTCCCATATCACGTTGGCGGTGAATGTCCATAACTAGATTATTACATCACAAGCAAAGAATGGTGCCTACTTGCACATCAGTTCTACCCAAGTGAAGGGAAAATTGGAGAACAACTTAAACCTACAATCTATGTAAGGTATTGCAATAATTGTATAATTCCTTTGTCTCTAGTATCCTGAATGAATTTGAGGCATGGAAGCGTCATCTTGTCAATGTTTAATCCATCTTTCTTGAACTAAGAGAAGATTGTATGGGATATATGTGACCTCAATATCATATATTGATTCACATGTGCATGCGCCTGCATTTCTTAGTCTCTCTAATCAAGTGGCCATGGATATCAAACTCTAGTAGGAAGGACAATTCCCATCTACATCACTCACAATCTATCCCCATGTGTCACAGCTACCCAATCATCACCCTTATGGCAATCCATGTTTCAGGGTTACGTTTGATGATGTCAAAGTATACTGAAGGACATGTGATGAGTGTAGTGACTTCAGGCCTAAGAATCACAACCACCACCTTCATTGAGAGAGATGTCTTTGACTTACCAAGTATGGTTTCCATGTGTCACTCCCAAGGTGGGTCTATCTGATACACCGTTCTCTAACATGTATATGTGTGCTTAGTTTGATATTGCCATATAATGACTAATGAGATTATATCATCAACCAACTCACACTCCAGTCTTATGTATTGTTGTTTGTATGCCTTCCACACTAACATCTAACCAGGGACATAGAAAGAATATGTACACTCATAACATTTGTATGATCTCATTCTTCCAAGTCATGTACTTGAAGAAATAGATCATTGAGTAATTATCATTCTTTAGACTTTCATAATGTTTGCTCATTATCTCGTAAATGAGTGATTCAAAATAAATCGAAAGCTTGCCTTTGTCATTATTAATCAAATCCTTTATGTAATATTCCTTTGCATTCATCATATGATTGGCTCTCAGGGCATACTTACCAACACATACATATGTCAATGAGTATAATAAGATTACCTTCACTAGATTTTACTAAAATGATCTTTGCAACTTTAGATTAGGTCAAAGTCAAATGTTGAACAACAATGGGTATACATGCATTAGTATTCTAGTAACAATATGGAGGCTTCCCAAGGACCAATTAGGGTGTCTTATGCCTCATTATTGTTCTTAGGTGTCATACTCCATTAATGACCCATACCAATATATCAAGTTTTCAAGACTAACAGTATGATCTGACATCATCATTATTGAAGTTGATGATTATCCACACCTAATCCATAGTGGGCACTTAATCTCTAATCCATCATCAAAAGTTCTAACTTTTAAATAGTCGGATTCCAAGGGTCAAGGTAATCATGACATGGTTATCAAGTCAAAAGAGGAAAAACAAATGATTTGATACCCTCATGTAGAAATATCACAAATTTATGGTTTTACATCCACTGTTATCCAAATATTATCATAATGGTTTGCAGTCTCAAAATATAGTCATCAGAGTTCAAGACTATGGTTTTTAGAGATAAATCATCATATTTGGGTCATTAGCTAATATTAGATATTCAAAGATTTATTTTTATAGGTATCATAGGAAAAAATCTTGAATCATGGATTGAACTCATTTTAATGAGATTTGATGGATTATTCTGATAAAAATGACTACTTGGTCATATTTTTTTGGAATAAGGATTTTAAAGTTATCATTTTTATAACTTTTATTCATCAATTGGGAATTTTAATTGAGAGAAAGTATTTACCCAAAAGAGAAGGAGACGAGGAAAAATTATAACCATGGGATCAACCTCATCCCCTTAGCCTTTGATGAGGATCAAGGGACAAGGATTTGTCTCCCAACTTAGACAGCCCGTGGGCACGCAAGGGAGGCTCCACAGTGGATGGTCATTGAGGAAAAAGGGAAAATCATGAAAGAGGGGAAGAGAGAGATAGGGTGTCATTTGGATCTTAGTGTGGGGAAGAAGTAGGTAGGGGGTTTTGCATGCTACTATGATTGAATTCTAGGGTTACAAGGTGTAAGAAAAAGGCAAGGTTGTGACTGACTTATCCTGGTTTGGAAGGCTGGGATTCGAGCATTGGAAGAGGGAGAAGATTAAGGAAGTTGATGGGAGAGGACCAGAGTAAAAAAGGGCCTAGGGGGGTTCCAATAGGTCAATCTAGTCTAGCGTTTCTTGGCTTGCAGCTCATACGCTTTATCTACTACCTAAGGTAGAAGATGATTCGGTGTCGGTGGATACTGATCCAGTACTAGATAGGTCACAGAGTTAGGTCAGGTCTAGAAGCCAGTCTAATGTCTCAGTTAGGGCGGTTCATGAGGTTTTTATCCCCGGTGCACTCATCCCACAACTAGGCTAGTCTTGCAACAATTTATTGGTGGGTAGGTTGAGCCTAGTAAGGATTGAACATGGAAAAGAATGTATTTAGGGCTAAAAATGGAGCAAATCTTTGAAAAATACATTTAAAATTATAGGAACGTTTGTTTGATCCCAATTTTAGAGCACCTATGTATTAGAGAGTATAACATGTGTGTAAAAGTTTCCAATGAACATGCACAATGATTATATGGACACTAGTCAAAATATTAGCGAGTATTTCTAAGCTAGGGTTTCTAGCAATTATGTGCATTTAAGCGATTCAAAATGTGTATTTTCACTATAGTTTCCATCATAGAGTCATGAAAAGATAGGGAATCATTAGTATCAAAAAGTATCTTCTCAATTTATGGCAAAAGAGTAATTCTATCATAATGGTGTCAAAATGCAAATTGTCACATCCTTGTCCCCTTTAGAGGAATTATGTCCTCAAAATTCAAAAACATCCTCAAAATATTGAGACTAAATACTCCATATAATATACTGCCATACTCTAAATTATAATATTTATGTAGCCAAAAGTCACACATAAACTTGTACATATCTTAAGAGGTCAAAGGGTCACACTTCATCAGTTCTCTTATATATAGTTGAATTCTAAGTCATATACCAATATCTAGTAAGGATCAAGATTGGGAACAAAAGTTGAAATTAAACATCATGGATAAAAATATTTAATGTTAAGGTAACAACTCCTAAATTTGACATCATCATCAATATTATTCTCATCCAATCAATTAATAATATTAAAATTTTAACATTTCAAGATCAAGTTATAAGGTCAAAGATCAAATTTGGAAGGTGATTTTGTCAGTCAACAAGATATAGAGCTATCTTATTCAAGTGTAGATTCATGATTTTCATAGTTGGTGATGCAGGGTTAGAATTTAGAAATTAATTATTTTCGGTCAAAGAGATGAAATTGACAAAACTTATCACACTCCTAACCAAAAGATGTATTCTTAGAGATAATTCATGATTTCATTCTTTCTCCTCAAAGATGAATAGAGGGTACATGGTGAGTGGATACATCAATTTTTATTTTCAATAGCTTATCCTGAGATATGATATAGATCTAATATCTCTCCAAAACTCTTGGGACCTATCAACTATAACAGATTATGTATTGATTTTTTCACTTGAAGTGTACCATTATACTAAAGATCTTAAGTTCACGTGTAATACAGCAAGATTGTATTATACAAAGAGTACCCTCAATTAGTTTGAGAGAAAGTCATATCACCTTGGTAAACTTTTCAATTTGATTTGCATTCCAGGTATTTCCCATGCTATCCAAAATACCAAGAGTATACATCAATTTGGGATTCCTAGAAAGGAGAGGAGATACGAGGTGTCACCATACTTCAATCTATTGGGTGGTCTCTAGGGAATCCATAGAGAAATGATAAGGTGATTGGAAGACTCTCTAGGATTTTATAGGAGAACTTTTAGGTTTAATTCTGGATTCAATTGAGGCCAAGTAGAGTGGGGAACCTCAGCTACCATTCTAAGGTAGATAGGAGGTGATTACTAGCTAGAACCCCGAGCCTAGATGCATCAGTGTTCACCATTGAGGACTTTAGGATTTCATAGCTTCGGAGACTTTAGAAATTATTTCCTGAACTAATGCATATGAGAGTGTATATGATTTGACAACAATTGTCACCAAAATGTTCTTACCCCAGTCATAAATCACAATGCCTAGATAATGATAAAGGAATTGAAGCGTCTATCTTTAGGTGGTCTTAAGGAATTAACACACTGGCATATACAAAAAGAATAACTCAGGATAAAAAAAAAGACTTAACAAGAACTAACCAATGCATTTTATGATTTTTTGGATTTTTCCTTGTAATTAGAGTTTGTCAAGTGCAAAAGCGTAGTCATCTGTTCATAATTCATACTATTTTCCTAATTTAAGAAAATCATGTCACACGGTCAGTGCAAACACATAAATATGCTATCAGTGAAAATAAAATAAATTGCATAATAAACTAATATTGTGGCATTTACAAAATAAGTGAAGTATGAACTTTAATTGAGGAAAAAGTTACCAGTAAACATTTTATATTTAATAAAAACATTTCCTTTTTACAACTTATATGGCCATTATTATCAAGTATCAAACAAAAAGATGAGGGTATATTTATCGACAAATTAAATCCATTTACTGCATCCCTAAGCATGGATTTGTTTGTGTTTTTGTACATTATGCCCTATCAAAACCCAAAGGTAAAGGCTTTTTTGTACCAATGCTTTAAACCTTGGCTGCACAGTGATGTTGAGGCCTTGTTTGAATGTCAAAGTTCAATTTCAATGTATAATGGATCTCTATTTTATGTTCAATGTTTTTAGAATATACTTAAAATGGAAAATCAAAACATTATACCATAGGAATTAACTTATTTCAACCAATACTATATATTCCAGGAAAAATGAAAAAACTCATATATTAGAACCAAGTAGTAGTATGCATATGTCATGAAGGATAATAAGTGTAGCTTCACCAGCATCTAGTAAAAAGTTTGCAGAGCCAAAAGTAGGTCAAAGTCAAGTTCTGACACAATAATGGGTATCCATGCATTAGTATTCTAGTCAAAAATATGGAGGGGCCACAAGACCCAACTAGGGTTTCTTGAGTCTCATTATTGTTCTTAGGTGTGGTACCCATCATGAAAAATGTTTCCAATATATCATAGTTTCAAGACTAAGATTATTCTCTGTGATCATCATCATTGATGTTGATGGTTATCCACATCCAATCCGTAATGGGCACTTGAAGCCTAGTTCATCATCAAAGGTGATAATTTTTCAACAGTGTGATTCCAAGTGTCAAGGTAGTCATGACATGGTTCTCATGTCAAAAAAGGAAAAACACATGATTTGATACCCTCATGTACAGAATATCACAATTTTAGGGTATTAAGCCCACCATTATATATCAATATAGTTTAGAGTCTCAAAATATATTCATCAGAGCTCAAGACTAGGGTTTTCATAGATAAATCACCATAATTGGGTGACTAGCTACTTGTAGATATTCAAAGCTTGAGTTTTATAGGTATTAGATGAAAAGCATGTTGAATCAGGGGTAGAACCATTTTTAAGGGATATGTCGGATTTTTCTAATAAAAGTTAACTACTTGGTGATATTTTTTGGACAAAGGAATTAAAAATGATCATTTTCATTACTTTTTAATTTAATTGGTAATTTGGATAGAGAGAAAGTATTTACCCCAAAAAAGGAGGGGAGGAAAATTTTTGTCCATGGGATCGGCCTCCGCCACTTGACCTTTGACCAGGATCAAGGGCCACGGAGACATCTCCCAACTTTGACAGCCCCCACATGCATAAGGACCATGTCGTGGGGGACAATCACTGATTAATAAGGGAAAATTAGGATGAGGAGAAGAGATATAGATAGGGTGTCGGTCATGATCTTGGGGTGGAGAAGAAGTAGTATGGGGGGCTAGTTCCTTAAATCTGACCAGAATTTAGAATTCTACCCCATTAAATGATTGGAAAGTTGGTCAGCTAGTTCCTTATTTGACCAAGCAAGGTTAAATATTAGAACAGATTAACATAATGACTTAAGTATGTGACAACATTATAAATAAAATAATGATATATGTTAGACATATTTTCTTTACTAAACATGATGATTGAATAAAATTTATAATTTGCTTTGGAGTAGCAATTGTTAATTTCATATTAATATTGTCATATAATTTAACTAAAGTGGAATTACTAAACTAAAGATTTTATCTGTGTGCAAGGTGAATTTTCGTTCATAATAAATATTTATAACTCATTTTATAACAAGGTGACATCATTAAGACTTAATAATGTTTGGATAAATACAAGGATAATGTGTTAAAATTCTTAATGGTACCATAACTCATAAAAGGAAATCTCAAAAGTATAATGTAATTATAAAAACGTATTTCTTGGGTATCAATTAGTTTGGTTGTCAAGTTTCACATATTTGCATAATAACAACTATCTTAATACTTTTTGGAAAAGAAAATAGGATAAAAGGTAAACGTGTTAACTAAATTACTAAAAGTTTCAGAAAGAGAAAATAAACCTCAAATTCAAATCCACATTCCAAGTTTAGCCTAAGTGTAAATTTTTAATCTAATTTGGATATCTTAAATACTCTAGTGTAATTTAGGAAAGAGAATGTACTTTTAGGCCCAAAATATTAAATAACATGTTAAATAACTCCAATAGGGAAAATTAATTATATAATCATGCTTTGAGATTTTTTTTCTATCCAAATGATCATGAGATTTTCCATGAATCTTATAATCATTTATTAGATATGGTGTTAATATTTCATAAGTTTTGGAGATCATTTGAATAATTATAAAATTCAGAAGTGCCAAAAATAATATTTTTGGAGATATTTTAGTTAGATGGCTAAACAAATTTACTTTTTTTGATGAAAATTAGTGGAAGAGTTGTTATGCTGGTATTTAAGTGTGATATAAAATTTGAAACCAATTAGAGCTTGTTTTACGGTTTCAAAAAATTATACAAGAACTATAGTCTAACTAAATTTAATGGTTCAAATCATTTACATTATTTCATTGAAATGGTAAAATATTCATATCATGGGATTCCTTTGTCCAAATAAGGTAAAATTTTAAATAGAGACTTTTTATTACAATTTAGATTTTTGATAAATGTTTGAGAAAATATGGATTCACGATTTTGGAGATATGGTTTATAAATAGTATTTCAAATCATGATTAATGGATGAGGTGATTTGAAATATGTTTTAAGATGTTCACAATAAAAGAAAGTCTTAGTGAAGCATTGTGTTATTTTATTTAAATATAATTGTTAATTTGGTAGAAAAGAAGTTATTTTGGAAATCAGAATGATATTTTTATGGTTTGGTGAATCTTAATGACAATTATGACTTTTTACATATATTTTGTTGGGAGAATTATGTAAAACTCTAAATATTTCCATTTTTCTCCCTTTATTAAATAGAGAGAGAGACATAGAAGTTTACATAATAAAGAAGATCTGGTTAACATTTCATAACATCGGAATTTATGGGTTTTCAAGTTACAATATTTCAAAAAAGAAAGTATTAAGGTATATAATGTTGTTTTAGAGGCATCAATTTAATTTAGTAGTAGGTTGGTGGTAGACAAAATACACAAAGATGGTATGGAATATTGATATATTAATTACACCAAGAAATTATGTTAGGATATATAAGACTTCAATTGTGTTGGAGAAGTTTTGGTTTAAAAAAAATACATGTTCATGTAAAGAATTAATCACATTGTGGAGCATATGCCTTGACCAAAACGTTGTTTGACTGGTCAAATCAAGTAAATATGAGTTTCTTTTAAGAAAATGTGAAATTAAATTCTAAATGATGTTGGACCACAACTTTTCTCCTTTACTTATATAAACACACCATATTGACTATGTCCATGCACACAATGAACAACTTGGATTGCTTTCTCGACCCCTCTCTTGTGATTTTATCCCAAGATTGTGACAACAAGGCCTTGTTGCAACAAAATGGCCTCTTCCTCTTCCTCTTCCTCTTCATCTACAACTTAACACTCAAGTCAAGGTATGTTTGCATCCCATATTATCCTAGTTGAGAAATAAACTTATTTCCTTTCTTAATGTATGATTGCATCCCACATTATTTCTATGTGGAGCAACTTAAAATTCCTCTCTTTTAATGTATGTTTGCATCACCTATTATTCTTGTTGAGATATTGATAACCTCCCATTTTGTGATGTTATCTTATTAGTTATCTTTAGTTTTCCATACTCTTTCTTAGATAAACTAAATAGAATCATTAAAATTTCTTGCTTTATTTCAGATACATCAATAAACTAACTTTTCTTATCTTTCCATTACAGAAAACACAAAAAAAATTACAAAGACTCTTCACGGTCTCAAGACCGCGAGAAGCCTCATGGTCCCAAGACCGCGAAAAGCCTCACGGTCCCAAGACCGCGAGAAGCCTCACGGTCCCAAGACCGCGAAAAGCCTCACGGTCCCAAGACCGCGAGAAGCCTCACGGTCCCAAGACCGCGAGAAGCCTCACGGTCCCAAGACCGCGAGAAACCTCACGGTCCCAAGACCGCGAGAAGCCTCATGGTCCCAAGACCGCGATAAGCCTCTCGGTCTCAAGACCGTTTGGGCTCAACTTGAGCCTATAAATAGGACCTCAAGGGTCACTTCAAGGGGATCGATTTTGAAGACGCCCAAAGGCTGCCTCTCCAGATCCAGAGCACTCTGGTCTTCCGTCCACTGCCCCAAGGCTGCCAGTTTTGAGATCCGTGCTCATCATCAAGCTACCTTCTCTCTCTTCTTTCTCTCTCTTCAACAAAGAAGGTGGGAAGAGAAAATCCATCATCAAAGCAACCACGAAGTGCGAAGATCGTTGCTCTCTTCACCAAGGGTTCAACCTTCCCTCCTCCGTGGAGATGACGTTCTTTCTCTCTCTTCTCGCCTCCTTCTTTGTCATGAGCGAGTAGTTTCATTCACTAGGGTGCGGGGAGTAGCCCCGCTACCCATGTTTTCATTTCATGCGATGTAATTCAATAACTTGTAATAAAGATACTCTTCTTTTCAGTTTGACTTCAATCGCTTAATGAATACTAGTTGCTTGATCATCAACTTGTGTTACATATTGTCTTTTGGTATGAATTGTCTATGTTTGTACCCTTAGATCTAAATATCGATTGAATGTTGGTTATGGATGTATGTAGTCACCATATGTCTGTTTCGGTGTCTAGAAGTGTTTTCATGAGTGGAGTAAACTCACCCCCATTGTTGCACTTTCATACTATGAAATGGAATCAGTTGACGTATGGAAGTGCAACCTTGGTAAGGTCGAGGAACACATTTCATGAAGGAGTAATGCAAAGCATGTGACCATTCATTATGGAATGGCTGGCATTGCAATACTCCACACTTCTCGTAGCTAGTTATCCGAAAGGAAGCTAGGACTACAAGATACTAACTGATTTGACTCTTTTTGCAGGTTGTTTTATTATGTTGCATGACTTGATCCATGTGTAGTGGTGTGAAACCCGATAACATCCTAGTGGTTTTTATCAATTGTTTACAACCTTAATCTTTACTTTCTTGCTTTACTTTCCTCGCGTTTAGCTTTAAAACCAACATCAAACTTTCGATCTAAATATCAACTGTTAAGTAGTTAAGTAAAACTAAAAATGTTTTCTATCTTGACTTCGTCAAGACCGTTGTCCCGAGGATTCGACCCTTAACTATACTACGATAAGACTTCCGCGTATCTTAGCACACGTGGGTGGAGTTCTTACCATAGTACTAGCAAAGCTAAACCTAAGGATTCATCACCTTAGGATTTTTAGTGGTGTTTCAAAACTCCATCAAAAATTGGCGCCGTTGCCGGGGACAACGGAACTTTTTAGTTTTTACTTTACAACTTCTTGGTTGATTAGGATTTTACACTTTTTCTTGATAACTACTCCAAAACTTCTTGATTTCTTCATTTTCTTCCATTATCCTAACGTGTGATTTTCCTTCTACTCAGGTAGAAAATGTGTATGCAACCCCCGCATAGCATCGGATTCTCCCCTGAACCAGAATACGATTCTGAGGTAGAAAGAAGTTTCCACCGCAGGAATAGACTTAACCGCCAAAGAGCCAGATAGATGGCCGAAGAGCAACGCCTTGTTGTAGAAAGAGTCAACGCCGCCATAGCAGCACAACGAGCACAACTTATTGCCGACACTCGTGCTCAGGTGCAAGCTGAGATCCGAGCTGAGGAACAAGCCCGCATCCAAGCAGAGCATGATGCTGCTCAACTTGCGTTAAGAAACAAGCAACTTCGGGACTACGCAGTCCCGAAGAATTATGAAGACGATCATCCTGTCCGACCACCGATTATTAACATACCACACTTTGAAATTCGGACGCAATGGATCCAGATCATGCAAGGCATCTCTTTCTCTGGAGCACCCGGAGACGATTGCATGGATCACCTTAAGAGATTCAAGTCACTCTGCCGACTTGTACCCCAAGCAGTAATTGCCTTGGAAGCAATCACGTTACACCTTTTCCACTTCACCTTATCTGGAAGAGCACTAAGCTGGTACAACGCTTTGGATAGACACCCCATCATCACTACTTGGACTCCTTTAGAGGAGAAGTTTCTTGAGAAATTCTTCCCACCTTCGCTAACCTATGAGATTAGGGGACAGATTAATCACTTTTCCCAACTACCTGGAGAAACACTTGCTGAAGCTTGGGAAAGATTCAAAGAACTCCTGAGAAAGTGTCCTCACCATGGCATATCTCAAAATCAACTGATAGAAACATTTTACAGAGGAGTAAGTGATGATATCAAGCAATTTCTAGATTCCTCATATGGAGGAAACTTTATGAGAAAGAATTATGAAGATGCCTGGAATATAGTTACGCTAGGGGCCGAGAACCAATCCAATTGGGGAAGGTCATCTAACCAACCCAAAGGCGTTCTCAAGGTTTACAAAGCAGAAGAATTCATGGAACTCAAGGCCATTGCTGAGGCCTTGAAGACTATTGCTAGCAAGCAACAAGCCCTCGAAACTTCTTTCGGGGAATATGATAAGAAGAAAAGCTCTCAGGTTCAACAAGTTAAGGCAGCTACTGGAACTTGTGAAGCCTGTCATGCATCAGATCATCCCACATTATCATGTGGCCTGTTATATAATGTCATGATGGATTTACAACCACCTATGCCGCAATATGAACCCATTATCGAGCATCCCGAGGACCAAATTCCAGAGCAAGTCAACTCCATACATTCAATACCTGGCCAAGTGTATTACAACCCAGATAAACCAAGGAACCATCCTGGTTTTCAATACGGGAATCCTGCAGGGACTGCCAACCCACAGCAGCAGGCACAAGGTGGATCTTTCAATAGACAACCACCAGATTTCAGAATAACTTCAATCAAGGGAATTATAGACAAGGTTTCCAAAGATCTAACTATCCCAGGAATCCTTCTTACCAATATGCCCATTCAGGACTGCACCCTCAGTTGCAACAACCTCAGTTGCAGCAGCCACAGCAACCCCAGTTGCAGCAGCCCCAGCAGCCACAGTTAAATGCACCTCTACAAAAACCAGGACAGCAAGTCACTCAGTATCAACAAAGGGGTGCTCCTCCCCAATCATCTAATGAGATATCCTTGATTAGACAAATGCTTCAATCGCAACAAACCATGCTTGCAAACCAACAAGCTCAACAAAAGGTCGTAGAAGCCCAACTGGCACAGATTGCCGCTCAATTGAAACCTCAAGCTGGCATTTTTGCTGGGCAACCAGAGGCAAACCCGCGTCATAACCCAAACAGACCAGAACAACTTAATGCCGTCACCACGCGGTCTGGTCGTGTCCTGCCTGATGTCACCAGAATCGATCATGATGATGATGACATAGCCATTCTTTCCCCAACGGGGAATTCAAGCAAAGAAACAGAAAATTCTGTAGAGGAAGAAAAGGAAAAAGAACCAATCCCATAAGTCCCACCAAGAATTCCTTACCCAGACAGACTAAAAGGAACCAAAATGGACACTAGGTTCCAAAAATTTAAAGAAGCTATGAAAAAGTTATACATTGATATTCCTTTTCTTGATGCCCTTTCCGAAGTACCCGCTTGGGCAAAATACCTGAAAACCCTCTTGTCAAGAAAGTATATGACAGAAGAGCATGAAACAGTGAAACTTGCTCAGACCACTTCAGATATTCTGCTTAATAAAATGCCAAAGAAAAAGAAGGACCCAGGTTCCTTCGGCATTCAGTGTTCCATTGGAAATGGCTCCAGCAAGAAAGGATTGGCAGACCTAGGAGCAAGCATATCTATTATGCCCTATTCAATGTGTAAAAGATTAGGCTTCACTAATTTGTTACCTAAGACAATGACAATTCAGTTAGCCGACTCTACCATAACTGCCCCTCTTGGAATTATCGAAGACATCCCTGTCAGAATAGGAACAAATTCTTATGTCCCGTGTGATTTTGTTATTATGGACATACAAGAAGACCTGAGATATCCGATAATCTTTGGAAGACCTTTCCTAGCTACCGCCCGAGCTCTCATTGATGTCAAAGCAGGAACTATTATTTTGAGACTTGGGAGGGAGGCTTTCCAGTTCAGAGTTCTAAACAGCATGAAAGGTCCAAGCATTCAAGAGGAAGTCTTTCTCCTGGATGCTATATATCAAATGTCCCAGTTAGAAATGTTTGAACCATCCGATGAATTGGAAAACACTCTTACAAATCCGGAGGTAGAATTCTCGGCCAGTGAACTAGTGCAACAATGCCTGCAATACTTAGAAAAAGCTGAAGAAGCTATGACAGCCACGTTTGAAGAACTTAAGGCCATCACAATTATAGAAGCCACTGAGCCACCTAAGGCTCCAGAAATGAAAGCCTTACCCGAGGGGCTTAAACATGTTTTTCTTGATGATGAGAAGCTATGTCCAGTAATCATCAGCTCCACTCTGGAGGATGATCAAGAAAACAGACTCCTCGATGAACAGAAAAAGCATAAGAAAGCCATTGGCTATAAAATGACTGATCTGACAGGCATAAACCCTGCTTTATGTATGCACAAACTGCCCATGGTTGAAGAGTTTAAACCATCACGAGAACACCAGAGAAAGTTAAACCCCAACCTCAAAGAGGTGGTTCGCCTTGAGGTCCTCAAGCTTCTAAAGGCAGGCATTATCTACCCAATTTCTGATTCTCAGTGGGTAAGCCCAGTGCAGGTGGTCCCTAAAAAGGGGGGAACCACCGTTGTTCTTCATGACAAAAATGAACTGGTGCCCACTAGAACCGTTACAGGGTGGCGTATGTGCATTGATTATAGGAAACTTAATAAATCAACACGAAAAGATCACTACCCCCTGCCCTTCCTAGATGAGGTCCTCGAGCGCCTAGCTCATCAGAAGTTATTTTGTTACCTCGATGGATATTCTGGTTTTTACCAAATCCCGATACACCTGGACGATCAAGAGAAAACTACTTTTACCTGTCCTTTTGGGACGTATGCTTTCAGAAGAATGCCATTCGGGCTCTGTAATGCACCAGCTACTTTCCAAAGATGCATGTCTGCTATCTTTACGGGATTGACAGAATCTATAATGGAGGTATTCATGGATGATTTCTCATTTTATGGAGACTCCTTCGACAACTGTATGCTCAACCTGGTTCAAGTTTTACAAAGATGTGAGGAAACAAACCTCATTTTAAATTGGGAAAAATGCCATTTTATGGTAACAGAGGGTGTTGTTTTGGGACACAGAGTGAGCGACAGAGGGATCGAGGTGGATCAAGCAAAATTTGACGTTATCTCAAAATTGATGCCACCAAAAGACGTAAAAGGAGTACGTGCCTTCTTAGGACATGTTGGGTTTTATAGAATATTTATTAAAGATTTCTCAGTAAAAGGAGTACGTGCCTTCTGAGAATTTATTCCATGAGAAACATTGAACTTAGTTATGATCTTATGATCATTCTACTTTGTTGGACTTTCTTTTGAATCTAACATGTATATTTATTCTTTATGAAACCCTAATTTTTCACTTATATGGTTGATGTTATTTTGCCCATTTTTTAGATGGAAACTTTAGTTGTTCTATAAAAGACTACACTTTATACTTGCCTCAACATTTATTGTATTTTATGTGACTCTCTAGCCCTATAGTAGTGTAATTACATTGGTTTTTGGATTGTGTGCCCTGATTATATTTCTAGGATGGAGGTTGTGTGTCTCATACCCGGGTTTTGTGCCCACTTTTATATATATTGGGGAGATGGTTGTGTTCCATACTCTATTAGGTTTCAAGGTTGTGAGCCTTGGCTTCAATGGTTATTTATATTGTTCAAGTGCTATGTTTATCTCACATGCATGCATGTTACTATTAATGTGATGGGTTTTTTGTTCAAGATTTATATGTGGTTATGTGGCACAATCTTTATGTTTGATTTAATGGCAATAATTTCTCTTATTTAACATATTTTGAAATTCATATTCTTTTATGCCCAATTTGGTAGTTATTTCCTTTTTCAATGGAAACCCTTTCTTATTTTACGTCCTTTATTTCATAACATTACTTAATACTCAATTTACTATGCACATACTTGAGTTTTGTTGAGCTATCTACTTTTCTCCTCTTACTGGAATACGCTTCCAACCCCAGGTGTAGGTCAAGGAGAAGATAACCAAGTTGGACAATGACCACATCATGTTTAGAACAACCTTTTGGGAGACTTTCTTGAGGTGGTTAGATGACCCTCAGTTCATCCTTTAGTTTAATTAGTTTCACATGTATCACCCTAAGTGGTGAAGTTTTGAGACAATATCATGTTATGTAGTAGTTAGATATTTTGTTTCCATTACTATATTTGGTCACTCGAATCATACTTTTGAATGAAATGTATTACCATCCCTTGCAAAAAAAATTACAGTGGTGTTGATATATGTGATGATTCCTTTTTTATTTAATTTAGTAGGGAGTAGATCCCCTCTCGGGACCCACTCCTTACACAAATTTAGAGAGAAAGATAGGGAGTCAGTTGTGATCGTGAGGTGGAGAAGTAGTATGGGTGTTTATAGGCTACTGAGATTGAAAATTCTAGGGTTTTTTGGTGTGGGGAAAAGGCAAGGTGGAAGTTGGCTTATCTTGGGTTGGAAGAATCAGATTCAAGCAATGGAAGATAGGATAAGATTCAGGAAGGTCTGAGGGATTGAACTAGAGGAAAAGAAATAGTCTTAGTAGGATTTTCGATAGTTCAATCTAGGTTAGGATTGGATGGCCCAAGGACCACCTTCCCCATGTCCTATCCAAGGTAGGAGATGATCGGGAATCATTGGATCTTCAACTAGTCATTGTTGGGTCATGGGGTTCAGTCGGGGCTAGCGACTGGTCCAATGCCTCAATTGAGGCGATTAAACAATATTTGATCCCTAGTTCATTCATCCCACAACTGATCCAGACTTGCAGTGCCCAATTGGCTAGTGGGACAAGCCTAGTAACAATTAAAAGGGGAATTTAAAAGTATTTAGGGTTAAAAAATAGAGAAGATCATTGAAAATCCATATAAAATTATAGGAACATCTGTTAATTCCCAGATTTCGATCACAACTACATTTTAGAGATTAGAACACATGTTACAAATCTCAAATGAAAATGAACAACAATTATCTGGATATTAATCGAAATATTAGTAAGTATTTCTAAGCTAGGGTTTCTAGCAATTATGTGCATTTAAGTGATTCAAAATTTGGATTTTCACTACAATGACCATCACAGAGTCATGAAATCATGGAATTCATTATGAGTCAGAAGTCTTTACTTAATTGAGGGAAAGTATTAATTAAATCATAATGGTGCTAGAGTTACATTGTCACACATCGCCATTTTGTGGTACCATGATCACGATAGGGGCTTTTCTTTGCACTTCTATCTTCAATTTAATCATATTTTATCCTCTTTGCTTTAGCTTGATATTTTAACACTTGGGGTAGGTTGGGGAAGTTCTTAGGCTCACCTAGGGATCCTCCAAGGGTGAAGGAATTCTAAGATCCTCTTCCTTCTACCCTCTCCAACCAAATCATGGTCAAAGCACCTAAAAAACATACAAAGAACATCCATAAGTACATTTGACTATAAAACCATAAGACATGCAATGTAACATGTCTATATATGAGTAAAGAGAAAAATAGCACAAGACTAAGCCCTATATTTGCGTTACATCACTACCCAAAACATAAAACATACTTTTCCTCAAGTATTCTCCAATTTACTATGTTTTTAGTTTATTCAAGAATGATATGGAATAATGCAATCATCATGGTGTTCATCGGCTACATTGAGTTCAAATATTGTAGTAGGCATGAAATACACTACTCTATATTCATATTCATTTTTTATGTGATTCAAGAAAATAACATAAGAAATTCAAATATGCGACACCAATCACATATGTAAGTCATGTAACTTTCACACTACTTTGGGTAAACCACATCATGCATGGCATACAAAAGATTCGTTAGAATAGATGTTTCACTTGCTAGCACTCAATCACACACTTTATTCCACATAACATGGTCCACTTGGCTTGTGTAGGGGTATACAGGCTAGGGTTAATTTTCCCTAGCCCTAGTGGACATAAAATGAGAAGAAGCAGTTGTGAAAGGAGAATTAGAGTGTTATTACTTAGGAGTACCCATCTTTTTTTTCTTGAGATTCTATAACATAGAGACTTATCTTATTTCTTTATATTTTCCTTGTTGGCTAAATGGACATCTATAAATCCCTTTGTTTTGATTATGACAAACATTTCATTCTTATTAATCTAACGAGCTACTTGAGTGTGCAGGATGACAAAGCAACAAGGGAAAATCTACAAGCTTACATATTTATAATTTCATGCAATGTAATCACTGTTGTAAAAACTTGTACAAAAACATAATGTACAAGTACTTAGAATTGCATGTAAATCAAGCGTTAGATTCTCCCTAGCTAAACACCACAGTTAGACAAGTCATCCCATTCAAATAGGATTACTTATGCACACTTACACACATAATTAGTGCCTAAATTGAAACCTTGAAATAGGATCAATCTCGGTCGACAAACTCCTCGACCGAGACACTCTCGGTCGACAATATTCTCGACCGAGAAAGATCCAAAGTAGCCGTTAGACACAACAGACAAGTTAGTTGGCAGTTGATGAAAGACGTTGCAAATCACTTGTTCCAGAGATCCTGTCGGTCGACAAAAGTTCGACCGAGTAGGTGTCTCGGTCGACCATTTGTCGACCGAGATGGTCTCTGACAGCAACTGCAGAATTAATTAATTAGCCGTTGTTAAAGCAACAACTTTGTACCTAACGGCTAGTTAAGCACTTAGAAACCCCTAGAAGTTGTCTAGAACGTCCTTAAGCATCCTTAGGCCATTCCTATAAATAGGACAAGCCATAGGACACCTAAATACACTTGTTTACACTTGCTACACTTGAGAAACCTTTGAGTATACTTTGTGCAATCTGTTTGTGAGCAATTTGAGCATTGTGACAATTGGCCATTTCATTCCTTAGCTCATAATTCGTGTCCTATAGGCTAGTATCTCCTACCCACTGCAATCACAAGTTCACATACTTGGTTAGGAGATCTATACGCTTGATCTAGGCAAATCAAGCCTTGGGCTTTAAAGGATAAGTTGTAATTTCTATTTCCTTTCTTGTTCCCTATTATTGTTTGTACTCTCCTTGCTACTCCTAGGTTGGAGGTTGTAGATTGGAGAGGGTGAAGATCTTCTTGGCGAAGAAGGAGACTTTGAGCTACTTCAGAAGGCTGGTGCAACGGGAGGTTACTTCTAGAGAGGAAGGCTACTTCAAGGGGGAGCTTGGAGTTACTTCATAGAAGGCTACCTCAAAGTTGGTGCACCTACTTCAGGGTGAAGGCTGTTCAAAGGGTGTAAAGGAAAGTATTGTATTTTGTATAAATCCTCGAGAGGTAATAAAATAAATACTTTCAAATCCCAGTTGGGTAAGCAATCGGGTAGTGGACTGACAACTATAGTATTTGCTATAGTTGGAACCACTCTAAACACCTGTCTCTTTCTTCTAATTTCAATTGTTGTTGTTTGAATTCAATAAATTGTTAAAATAATTCAAAAACTCTATTCACCCCCCCCCCCTCTAGTAGTTTTTCAATTGGTATCAGAGCAGGCTTCAAGGAACCCTAACAAGGTCTTGAAGAATGGAGGGTAGTGGTGATTACAACCACAACAAAAGGTGCTGCTTGGACAAAGCTACAACATATTGCAATTGGTGCTTAGGTACAAGCCACCCAACAACTGGATGCCCATGGAGATCTAAGAAGGAAGATGAGAACAAAGATTGTCTCATTGCTACAACTAGCGAGGAAGAAGAAGAAGAGGTAAGTCTTTTTGATTTATCTAAAGAAGAACTAGTTGTTAGCCTTGAAGAAACACATATTAAATATGTTGAATGCAAGAAGAAATTAAAGAAGTCAAATAAAGCAAATGATGAATTACATGCTAAACTTCTTGCTATTACATCCGAAAACGAAGATCTTAAAAAGACCATTGAAGATCATGATATTAATATAAAATCTATAGAGGCAAATTGTAATCTACTTTCTTTAGAGAAGAATAATTTGCAAAGACAAGTGAATGATCTTCAAAAACAACCCATTTTGTGCAACCATCTAGATTATGATTCTATTATAAAAGAAAGAAATTTATTGTCATCTAATCTAGATCAAGCAAAACTAGATATTAAGAAGAGAATGGAAGAGATTGCCAAGTTACAACAAAAAGTCAGTAATTTAAATAATAATGGCATTCTTGATCAAATCTTAGATAATTCCTATCATCAAATTGGGAGAAGAGGACTAGGTTATAAGCCTAAAGGGAAGTCCTATCAACCTAGTTGGAAAAGGTCACAAACCCATCAATCTATATATGTACCTAAAGGAACAAATACATTTGTACCAAAGAATAACCTAGAACAAAACCATAGAAAACGACTTGAGGTTGATTCTATATGTTGCCATTATTGCTCACGTCTTGGACATTACTCTTTTTCATGTCCTTATAAGAGAAAAGATG
Organism: Alisma plantago-aquatica; assembly: GCA_963693085.1. Classification (NCBI taxonomy): domain Eukaryota; kingdom Viridiplantae; phylum Streptophyta; class Magnoliopsida; order Alismatales; family Alismataceae; genus Alisma; species Alisma plantago-aquatica. The sequence goes on along the minus strand of OY856411.1, from coordinate 779,897,558 downwards.
TAGAGTTAGTTTGGGTTCCAAAACTTCCAAACTAAATGAACAGAATCTAGTTGAGATATGACCAGAGACATTAGTTGCATACTTCTATGTCTATCTCAACTCAACATAATGAGATTACAAATAAATATCTAAATAGTTAACTCACACAATTATATTTTATTAACAGTTCCAGGAATCTTTTCGGTCGAAAAACTGTCGACCGAAAGACCATCGGTCGAACAATTGTCGACCGAGCACATCACTGTTCTCCAGTCTACTACAAAATTGCTGCATTTATTTTTCTGATGAAATTGATATGTACTTATGATTGATGACTGGATATATTTTGGAAATCATCTCTACAAATGTAAATGAAATTAATATTAGTTTATTCCCTAAAAGATTTAAAGTTTAAACTGAAATCATGCTTAGTCAAATGAAAAGAAAATACCTATTTTCACATGTTTGTTCGTAAAAGTATCTTCTGGTCTATTCAAATACTAATCATGTGATGCTGTTATTATCATGCTTTCATCATTGGGTGCGCATAGATAATGATAATTGTATGCATGGATTCATGAAAATATATAGGCAAGCAAAATGATTTATTGGTTATATGTTATTGCTTGCACAAAAATAAAAATCCATAAATTGGTATCTTTGAAGATTCGAGATAATTAATTGTGCCTTCAATTAAGAATCATATTAAGTATTATGCTTCAGCTTGACATTTAATTCAATTTTATGCAGATATTATACTCGATATATTCAATCTGAAAATCTGCAAAATTTGCCTCTTGGTCAAAAATAAAATTTGACCAAGGGGCGCTATGGTCGTAGTCAAATTCGACCTAAAATAAGTTTGACATAATAACTATTTGGATATCCTTTTATGATTAAAAGAATAATTAATTTATGATCACAACTTGTCCCAATATTGTCAATAATAAATAAAAAAAATGCAACCTTTAAAATTGTGGCAAAATTGACAAGGATCTATGACACAATTATGAAACAAATCCAGACACATTCTCGGTCGAGAAACTGTTCGACCGAGAACACTATCGGTCGAAAGATCGTCGACCGAGCAGGTTTCTGTTGTCAAGTCTGCAATAAAACTGAATATATTTGCAAATCAATCATGTTTCCCTTCATCATGTTAAAGATTGACTAATATTTTTACAAAACCGCTTCTACTAGATCAATTTAACAACATTAGGAAGCAATTGCTTATCACTCCTTTGGAAGATGTTTTCTTTGATATTTGTGCTACTTAAACAAAAACTCTTGTTTACATTTTTGGCTTTTAAATGGACATCTTTTTCATTAGATTTGATGGGATATCTAATTAAGGGGGAGTTTTTATTCTTAACGGTTATCTTTTTGAAATGACAAAGGGGGAGAGATAAAAATAAAACTAAAATTTAGTAATTATGTAAAACTCAATTAATGAGTTTCATAAATAAACTCTTGGCTTTACATTGAAAGTTTCTATATTCCCAAATGATCTGGATTTCATGTTCCATAATTCATGGGGAATAATAAGCACACATTTTATACACAAGAGAAAAAGCTACAAAAGGTAATCTAAAGGTATGAAACTCATATGTTTTATATTTCCTATATTTATATTTTGGAAATGTTTGTCATCTTCAAAAAGGGGGAGATTGTTGGCTAAATGGACATCTATAAATCCCTTTGTTTTGATTATGACAAACATTTCATTCTTATTAATCTAACGAGCTACTTGAGTGTGCAGGATGACAAAGCAACAAGGGAAAATCTACAAGCTTACATATTTATAATTTCATGCAATGTAATCACTGTTGTAAAAACTTGTATAAAAATATAATGTACAAGTACTTAGAATTGCATGTAAATCAAGCGTTAGATTCTCCCTAGCTAAACACCACAGTTAGACAAGTCATCCCATTCAAATAGGATTACTTATGCACACTTACACACATAATTAGTGCCTAAATTGAAACCTTGAAACAGGATCAATCTCGGTCGACAAACTCCTCGACCGAGACACTCTCGGTCGACAATCTTCTCGACCGAGAAAGATCCAAAGTAGCCGTTAGACACAACAGACAAGTTAGTTGGCAGTTGATGAAAGACGTTGCAAATCACTTGTTCCAGAGAGCCTGTCGGTCGACAAAAGTTCGACCGAGTAGGTGTCTCGGTCGACCATTTGTCGACCGAGATGGTCTCTGACAGCAACTGCAGAATTAATTAATTAGCCGTTGTTAAAGCAACAACTTTGTATCTAACGGCTAGTTAAGCACTTAGAAACCCCTAGAAGTTGTCTAGAACGTCCTTAAGCATCCTTAGGCCATTCCTATAAATAGGACAAGCCATAGGACACCTAAATACACTTGTTTACACTTGCTACACTTGAGAAACCTTTGAGTATACTTTGTGCAATCTGTTTGTGAGCAATTTGAGCATTGTGACAATTGGCCATTTCATTCCTTAGCTCATAATTCGTGTCCTATAGGCTAGTATCTCCTACCCACTGCAATCACAAGTTCACATACTTGGTTAGGAGATCTATACGCTTGATCTAGGCAAATCAAGCCTTGGGCTTTAAAGGATAAGTTGTAATTTCTATTTCCTTTCTTGTTCCCTATTATTGTTTGTACTCTCCTTGCTACTCCTAGGTTGGAGGTTGTAGATTGGAGAGGGTGAAGATCTTCTTGGCGAAGAAGGAGACTTTGAGCTACTTCAGAAGGCTGGTGCAACGGGAGGTTACTTCTAGAGAGGAAGGCTACTTCAAGGGGGAGCTTGGAGTTACTTCATAGAAGGCTACCTCAAAGTTGGTGCACCTACTTCAGGGTGAAGGTTGTTCAAAGGGTGTAAAGGAAAGTATTGTATTTTGTATAAATCCTCGAGAGGTAATAAAATAAATACTTTCAAATCCCGGTTGGGTAAGCAACCGGGTAGTGGACTGACAACTATAGTATTTGCTATAGTTGGAACCACTCTAAACACCTGTCTCTTTCTTCTAATTTCAATTGTTGCTATTTGAATTCAATAAATTGTTAAAATAATTCAAAAACTCTATTCACCCCCCCCTCTAGTAGTTTTTCATTCCTCATGTGTAAGGAGGTCATATAATAGTTGGAAGAAGCAAGGGGGTATAAATATGGCCACCACAAACTTTTTGAGGGTGGCCAAGGCTAATATGGGCACTTGGCATCCTTTCATGAGGGAGGTAAGAAACTGCTGGAAGATTTGTCAAGTCAAAAAGGGGTCATAAGTGATGAAAATCCATATATGATTTCATTCAAGCAAGCTAATCTAAGAAAAAGTCACCAAAATAGAAAAATTGTGCATAAAAAAGAAATTATGGTATATCATACTCTTTCAACATGGCTTGAGCTATACCGACCATTTCGGGCTTGCAAGAACCACATTTTAGAATAGTCAATTTCATGCAAGATGGGTGGAGCACATGCAAAATATCAACATAAACTCAATTAGCAAAAAAAATATGATTAATGTGTCGCACTCTCTAAGTTTTATTCAATTACACTCCAACACACACAAATTTAGTTGAAACACGCCATTGAGAAAATAGATTCAAGTTTGAGAGATATTGGTGAAAATGGTGCTACATTGCCCTAAAATTAGACCCAAACCTATGGTAGAAAGCAATAAACATATTGAAAAATAAATATTAACACAAACACATAAGAAATTACAAAAATCTACATGAAATGCAAATGCAATGGATTGTAAGGCAAAAAAGATTTTAAAAAAAGTCAACTGAATGGCATGCATGTATACTAAAAAATGAAATCCTAGTCAAGACAACATGTGTTGTAGAATATTGTCATCATCAAGCATGGTGAAGTAGTAAGAACCAAAAATCAAAATGAGAGAGATAAGATGGATAACCTCCCTACCACACCAAGCTTTTAAATCATGCTTTCTTAGCATGAAACCAAATCTTACAAATAATAGGGTGATGTCACTATGGCGGCGGATCATGTGGTGTCACCCATGTGGTAGAGGATGATGTTAGAATCTACCCCAATAGTCTGTATGTGATGGTGGGTATGTCTTTTGGCATCCAAATAAAACTCCCCAAAAATCCACCCCTAATTTGGGGTTTCTTTGTGTTTGTGCATGCTAGTACTGATACATGTTGGTTTATCAAGTGGTGCTGGATACACCCAAATCTATTGTTGCATTTTATGAATCCCCTATACATGTTCCTGGATAATAGACATGTTGTAGCATTTGTTGGAGGTGGTTGCACATAGTCATTTTCTTTTTCTCTAGTGCGGAGAGGATTCTAGCTTGTTTATCGTTGCTCGGGTGCATTTTTCTCCATTTCTCCCTCAAGTAGGTCCACTGGTGGTGCCCTATAGCCTTCTTGAGGGTGTTCACTCCAAAATGCCAAGTTTCTCCATGAAGTCTTTTAGCGGTCCTATATCAACAGGAAGAACATTGGCATGTTAGGGAATATTTTTTGTGATGCTAGGGTACCCAGACTTCATGTTCTAGATGGTCATTCCATCACTTAGGTAGATCATTTGGGTCTGTACAAAATAGTTCACATGTACATACATTGTCCCTTCTACCTTTGTTAGGCCTTCTAAATTACAGTCTGGGGGAATGCCATGCTAGTAATTATCCCTCCCATAATGAGTGGGTTCTCTCTCTTATAGCAAATCATCTTCAAATGATATGTCATAATTGCTCAAAGATTGACATAGTCACCATTTTCCATTATGTCCATCATAAACAAATCTTCTTAAGAACATCATTTATGATTATCATACCAGACAAAATAGTGTCAGCTAAGAATCTTTGAATATACCATATGAGTGGTGATACAACCCACTTGCCTTAGACTTCTATATTGCAAAGGTTTATTGAGCAGTGAACCTTTTTCTAATTGATGAATAATTCCACCTTCCATTCTTATCAAAATTTTCATCATAAAGTTTTATTACAACTTTAAAAGTTGGACCAAAATTTTTGTTAAGGTGAAAATCCATCAACATATGTGTATAATCCCCAAGTTTGGACCTGATGGCATCCTCACCTTGATATTTCACCTTATCCCAAAAACTAAAGAATTCATAATTGGTCTCAATATAGTTCTCTTGTACTTCAATCATCACTTTATTCGAACCACATGAACTTACAAAAGTCTTAAAGTGATGGTGGATCATTAGGGCTTGCATGGTAGATGTGCATACATAACTTGTGATAGTCATTATCCTTGTAGTTTTATGACAAATCATGGGCTTCATGACTTATTTGTTCAAGTTCATTGATCTAGAGAGGTAGTATTCATGTAGGTGTCCATTTATCTCAATGGCCATAGAGCTTTTTGTTGCATCTCTATAGAAAACAGCAAGTGTTCCCATAAATAAGCTTGAATCAAGTGGTGCCAATCAGTTCTTTAAATGTGGTCCATGATCTCACAAAGCCTCATTGAGATGGAGTGACCAATTGTTGTGGTCCGACCTCATTATTTTTACAAGAATAAGATTTATCTCTCGATTATCATGCTCAACTTATCCACTCATTTTGGGATGATAGGGTGTTGCTAGATTCAACCCATGCCTTTTTAAGAGACTCTCAAATCTCCTATGGATGAAGTAGTTTCCTCCATCACTAATCATGGCCTTTGGAACTATGGAATGGCTAAAATGTTAGAGTTCACAGAATCACGTACCACCTTGTGGTCATTGGTTCTAGTCAAAATGGCATCAACCCATTTAGATACATAGTTAATAGACACCAAGATGTATAGAAACCCCAAAGGAAGACTAAAAGGACCCATGAATTCAATACCTCGTGCATCAAACATTCTACTACTAGAATAGGATATAGAAGCATCATGTCCCTCTGAGATTGTACTAAATTTTTGACATTTCAAGAAATCTTTCAAATAGTCATTTGAATCTTTGAACAAGGTTGGAAAAATGAAATGACAATGTAAAATGTTTACAGCTATACTCTTTCCTACAAAATGTCCTCTACATATGGTGGAGGTGTACATGAACAATATGTCTTTCTACTCATTTTCCAAAATGTGTCTACTAATTAGTTGGTCAGACCAATATATGAAAATATGTGGGCCATCCCACATGTAGCTCTTCACCAGAGCAAACAATCTTGTTGTTTCTTTCTTAGTCTATATGCTTGGTACTCTCCCACTATTCAAGAAATTCTGTATGTGCTTGTACCATGACCTTTAAGTAGAATCAAGAACAAGAAGTTTCTCATGTGGCATTGTCTCCTTAATCTTGTTCAATTCTTCATAGAAGGATTTGATGCAATAGAGATAATATGATGAGAAATTTTTTATCCCTTCTTATCAAAAATCAAAATATCAAACTCTTGAAGAAGAAGGATCATTGGATCAATCTTGTCTCCAATTCTTCATTTGACATCATGCACTTAAGAAAATTATGGTCCACATAGGTGATGACTTTGTTTTATCCATAAAAACCCAACATCAACCTGAAACTTTTCTATTTTCACCATGGCCAATTTCCTCATCACATGCATCTCGGATGCTTGGTAGCATGACCGTGCTAGGTATTCTAGGCACAATTGTTCTAGCCAGAATGGATGTGCTACTTGATTTATTTGATGTGGCATCCTTTCTAATTTCCAATGTGAATTTCCACTTGGTGTCACGGCCATTTTGTGCTACCACGACCCTGTTGGTGGCTTTTCTTTGCATATTGATCTTGAATTTGATTATCTTTAATGTTCTGTTCTTTAGCTTGATCTTTTTACACTTGTGGTAGATCAGGGTCGTTCTTGGTCTCACTTTGATATCCTTTAAGGGTGAAGGAACCCCAAGATCATCCTACTTCCATCTTATGCATGCAAAGCATGGACAAAGCACCCATAAACATGTAAAGAACATTCATAAGTGAATTTGACTTAAAACCATTTTTTGGGTAGAATCATGCATGCTAACATGTCTAGATATGAGTAAGAAGAAAAATATCACAAGATGAAATCCGCAAATAGGGTTGCATCATCTTTGCATCTGATGCAAACATATTTATCGTTGTTTTGCAAGCTATTTTGGGTGACTTTACATGATGGTTTCCTTCTTAGTACAAATGTTGTCACCCACATTGCATCAATCAAGCATGTAATTCTTTTTGCGTTGACATTTTATGTTTCTCACGCACTTTGCATAAATTTATAACATTTTTACCTCAACCTAATAAATTGCTTTTATAATTATAGAAACATTGTCTACCTATAGCTTAAGATGGTGCCATTGAGATCATCTTAGTGCCACCAATTTAAACGCAAAAATTGACATGAAGTTCACATGAGAATGTCGATACTTTCAGCTAATCTTAGTGATACCGACAGCCGCTTTTGATTCCATTGACGGACATCTCCGTGATATTGAACAGACATCCAAACACTCATAGGGAATTCTCTATATTACCAACTCAGTCCAGATCGAGCAAGGAATCAATAGAGTTGGTAGCACGGACTAAATTTAGTGCCACCGATCTCCAAAATTGGCATACTAGATTAAGTTGATTAAGCTAATGGTCCATGCTATTTCTTTAAAAGTTATGATCCTATATGACCTAAATGATTACGACCGTCACAACGATTATGTTTTCAGCATAGAAAATGAGAGGAGGAGAGAAGAACGTAGAGAAGAGAAAAAAGTATGGTTTTTATTTGCTTCGAGGACTGATTTGATAGCCGAAACATTGTCTATTTGTGCTTATCTTCCAAGAGTACCTTTATTTGTCACTTCCTCGAGATTCTATACATCACTACTACAAAAACAAGCAACTACAATAGGACTAACACAGCAGATATACTAATTTTGTTGTAGTTATAAAATGTAATACAACAAGTCTATGTACGCGTTTGTTATAGAATTAATACAACACACACCATATATAATGATACAAACCCATTTTAGTATATAGTGAACAAAAATAAGTTTTAAACCATTGTAATAGGTTATAATGTCACAACATACTATAGTCTGTTGTAATAGACCATAATCATACAATATGATCTCACTCATTCTAATAGTCACATGTGCTATCCTATTGTAATGGGCCACAATCACACAATTAACTCTAACCTATTAAAATAACACAATCACTCAACAGGGTCTATAGCATTGTAACAATCATAGGTGGTACCTTTTGTAATAGAATATGACAACACAAGATGTTCTAAATCATAGTTATATATAATAATCACACAACCAAGCTTAACTCGTTGTAATATTTAGTTGTTTTAGTAGACCATAATAACGCAATAAAGTCTACCCATTGTTGTAGGTCAAAATAATATAACAGCTAGGCTATAACCCATTTATATATATATATATATATATATATATATATATATATATATATTTATATTTATATATATATATATGTATGTATATATATGTATATACTCTATAAGTCACAATTCATGTACTCCTGTAACTTATAATAATGAAGCCTACGTAATTAATTATAACTACTTAAACCCTCAATTTTAAAAAATATTTATAATTAAAACAATATGTATATGTATACATAACTGAAAATTTACAATATTACTTTATTTACAATATTATGGTATAGGTCAATCAAATAGCACTAATTTTTTGAGCTAATAATTATATATATATATATATATATATATATATATATATATATATATATATATATATATATATATTCACATTTTGCATTTTTATTAACACACCCTCACACGCCCATGACATCACCTAATTCCCCACCACATCCATGTTCACAATTTCCCTTTATAAGAGAATTAGTTACTTGTCTATCGTATCCAAACCACCATTATATTCAATTGGTTTTCTTTTTCAACCCCACAACTCATTGGTAGGTTTCATCGTGACACGTCTAATACAATCACCAAATGTAACATGCTCGATGTCATCCCAATGTCGAGAAATTGGGAGTTTTAACTCCTTAAAATAGTCATCTCTTAGTTAACTGACCGATTCTAACCTCACAATATGTGCTAAAAACAATTTCAATTGAAAAAAGTATTTAATTAGTAAATACTTGTTTTATTGAAATTATACATAAAATTTATCAATTTTAGTGTGATATATATATAATTAGAATAATTAGGATATATAAGGAAATGGAACCAAGCAATTTGAAAACATGCTTTTTTTCCTTTTTGCACACTTTCCAGACCTACGTGTACGTCAAGTTTTCATTCCCTCAATTTAATAATCTTATATTAGATTATATTAGTTAGAGTGTTGATGGAATCCTAAAATCGATTATATTAACTACATTATTTTTCCAAATCAGCATCTCCCTTACTGTCATCTCCAACCACCACAACTGCCATCTCTCCAACCGTTGGTCGATTCTCCTGCTTCTCTCCCATTCATCATCTTTCCTTACATTGCCTATACTCACATTGTCTTCAAGTGCAACCATTATCTCTCCAAGCTCCAACGGCAACTGGGTAACCCCTACGGTTTTCTCTTCCACTGCAACTATCGACGACAACTCCATCTCCATCTTTAGCTTTTGTCAAGGAAGTAGTATTAAGACCGTCACTGTCGTATCTAGCACGCTTGAAGCAACAACCATGGTCTCCATAGGCTCATTGTTGCCTTCTCCAACATCCAAAGCTTGACGGTCAAATCTTAAAGCTTGAAGCTCCTTTCAACCCAAATAAGTAAGGTCCAATCATTTTTTTTTATCCTATACACTAGTAGATCATCAAATATTAATGATCTTACTGATGTTTGACTGAACAAGATCTTTACTCATGTGCATAGCTATCCAAAATGGGCTCACTCAAGCTCCATTCTGGCCATGGAAGTTCCTATACTTCTTACACACTCCATCTTTTCATATGGTTGTTCTACCCAATTTTTAGGTTACAATAGTTCTTTGCAATGATATCCTTGATCTATTCAACCATGGATTTTAATCCAAAATCTCATTTATTCATGTTGAAATTAACCTTATTTTAGGCAACAAGGACAATGGACAATCCTTATGGCCAACATCCCATATGAACCGGCAACTTTCTTGTATATATTATTATATAGGCACTTTCTTTGTATATATTATTATATAGGACCCATTGGGAGGATGTTGGCTTGCATAGGATAAGTGTGTATACCATTGATAATAATTTGGCAAGGAAAATCCTTCCTATACTAGAGAGAATTGTAGCAATCTACCAATTTATCAAAGCGATTACTTTATTGAGGATGGAAGTATAGGTGGTCATATTGACCCAGTTGAGGCAGATGGGTATACCATATAGAACCCCACATTAGGAATTCATTTTTTAAGAAAATTATAAATGAAGAAAATATATTTATAATTCTATTTATAACAAAATTTAAATAGATCAAATAAGTTTGTTAAGTTAGGATCATGGGATCTACATGCACTCCAATGAATGCACTCAACTCCAAGAAAATATCAAGGTTTTTTATAGTCACTAAATGGTTGTGTCCAAATTTATATATCATTTGATGATTCTTTAGCAGTATATGTACAATATATACACATTTTACTCCCTTCTTCTCTAGTTACCTAGTTCTTCTAGTTGTCTCCTTTCCTCGCATCACACTCGGGAATCTATTTCATGGTCAATGACAACTAACACACCCTAATGCATGTGAAATATTATTCTTTTGGTTTTGAGTAGAATAGTTTTTGAACTATTATTTTGGAGTTTCGTTGATGCCTTGATCTTCAAGGTTCATCTAAACACGGTCAGTTTTAAGTTGAATTTAATGGTTGTGGTTAAGGGTTAAAATCCATGCATATATGATTTATGTGTTGACTTCTATGATGGACATTTATGAGTATTCTTTTTTTATGATTAATTATATAGACACTTACAACTGAGATAGCTTTTGGAATTCAAATTGGTTTTTCCCTTTTTTAGTGAGGATCTTGATTCTTCTTATAGTCATGATTTTTATCATGTTTTAGATAAATTGTACCAAGTTATATATACCAGTTCTAGTCCATCTATTCAACACAAATTCAACATAGAACTCAACTGAACCTCAATGGTTCTACATATGTACAAAGGACTTTGATAATAATTTTATTTAGTTCTTGACATCAACTATAGTCCCTCTATCTTCCTCAACCTCATGACAAGAAGCAAATAAGTACCATTAATGACAACGTATAAGAATATCTTAGGTTGAATAATAAACTAGTGCATGAGGGAGTCAGTAGTACAAGATGATGTCCAATGGGTTTGCTTACCTATATTACATATCTATTATATCTATTAATTAACCTAGATTTCCTTGATCTTTTGTCTACTCTATGTGATCCCTTCACTTATTGTTAAATATACATAACTATTTGATTGTGATATATATAATTGAGTGGTAGGAAATAGTTGCATATGGTTCTCTTGCTTAATCATATAAAACTATATTTGACCTTTTGCATATATATAAATATATATATAGGCCATTCATTCACTATCCATGCAGGTAACTAAGGTTAGTTACCCGTGTATTTGTTTTGTAATAGTACTAAACATTCTCTTTGTGTTCATCTCTAATCCTTCGTGACTATGACTAGATTCAGTATTAACATTCTCCTTGACCTTATAAAACAAAACAATATGTCAAACAAAAAATTCTTACTTAGTTGACATATTGTACTGCATATTAATCAAAATAGTAGAGAATCAATTTCAAGTAATATTGACAAATAAATTCCATACTGTGATTGCCTCCACTTGTTTGTCTTCTTTGATTTCATGCTTCACTGTTCCAACTCCACTAATAGGAGTTGTAAATGGATCACATTCTACTACCATAGTCACATTCTCCTTTTCATTAATGATTGTCGCACACTCCTTATCAGCCTATACATTTTTTTGACACAAATTATATATCTATATATAAATATATTGATTTATCAACAAACCACTTAAAATTTAATCAGTATTCTTTTTACTTACTTTTCTTATACTAGAACCATTTTCCTCAGGGACAGTAACTACATTTACCTCCAGTTAATTAAATATTTTTTCTTACAATGACTTATTATACACAACATGAGTACTTATAATTATGCATAACAATACCAATTATAGAAAAATTGCATACAACATTTACATACTAGAAAAAAAACTTATTATAACAATGTTATTTTCTTCCTCATAGATTTTTTGTACTTGAACATGTTCTTTAACTACAACAACAGAATGTGGATCTCCTTTGTTCCTCTATATCATTCTTATTATTCTCTTTTTTGTTCACATGTTCCTTGTTAATAATGAAAAAAACTTTATAGACATTACAAATATTAACAAATAAAACTACCAACCAAAAAATCATTATTGATGTATTAACATCTTGAAACAATTTCAAGCTTAATTTTGAAGAACATGCCCTTGTATGGATATCTGGTTTTATGGTCTACACATCAGGTCTTGTTTCAAAATAAAATCCTACACAATATGAAAAAATACCATTTTAATTTTTATGTTAAAACAAAACACCTACAAAAACTATTGTCAACCCTAACATTTGTATCATCATTGTTAGGATCCTCATCTGATTCTTCAACCTTTTGTTTTTCCTATGAAATTCATTTATATCAATGATTATATTGCCCTAATTTGTACTATTTTAAGTATTAAACAGTACCAAACATAACAATAATACTATACCTTCAAACTAACCTTCATTTCTACTAGTGTATCTTCATTTGATTCTTCTTCTTGGTAGTCATTATCTTCAGCATTTTCAGAGTCACTACGTGTGTCCTCCATAGTTGGATTAGCTATGTCATGTGCAGTAATTTCCTCCCTTGGGAGTTCATAATCATTTTGTCTCTTGTCAAAGCATTTTGTGATCCATCAAGTTTTAATTTCAACTCATCATTATTTGCCTTTATCCTCCCCATATCTTTCTCATATTTCAATTTTAACGTTTTTTCATTTAAATCCCAATTGCATCTTATCAGCCTCTAGATATGATAGCTTCACCGTAGTTGAATCTAGAACATCATTGTCCTCAGCAACAACAATTTTGTTTCTCAACTCCCCAATCTTCTAATTGTCATGGATATAAACCGCATTCAGTTCAGCAATTTGTTTTGTCATTCTTTGCCAAGTAATTGTTGAACTTGTGGTCATACTTCCATTTGTTTATGTTAGGGATTCCATTTGGATAATGTTCTGGTAACATCGTCTGACATTCCCTAAATCAAACCTTGAAAATAACAATACGAATGTTTAAGTCTAGAAAAAATAATGTAAAAAATGAATAATACAAAAAATTAACATTTACAATACCAAAACATACCATTAACAATGTGCTACAACCTTTCAAATACCCCTTTCTATTTATACGCATCTCCATCATACCTAAATGTGGTATTTGTGTATAGATTCAGCCCAATTAAAACCATTTATCTTTTGTAGATCATCAACCAATTCAAACAATACTTTTTGAATTCTAAAGTTTCCATATGTAAACAAAAAATTACTTAGAAGTACTAAAATCCAAATTTTTAGAAAGTCTTCTTTCCTCTTAGTGTCTTCTTTATCTACCATTTCCTTTAGAATTTCTATAGCATCATTAACCTTTGGGTTTCCTTTAAAATACTCACACTTGATTTTACCATTTTTACCTGCCAATTTTCTAGAATGTAAGAAGTAGCTAACACATAAAGAATTACAAAATAAATGTTATAAATTTGAATACCTAAAAATTCACATACAAAACAATTTAGTTGTTCAAATAATCTTACATGTTGTAGGTAGTCCGAACATTGCACACACGTGTTGAAGGTTAAATCCTACAAATGTGGTTTCAATCTTGAAAACCATTTTGTTTCCATCATAGGCATAAACAAGATCCTCTATCAAAGTCATAACCACAGACGTAGGGAACCTCATATAGATGGACACACCAAATATAGATTCCATGAACATTGACATGTGTTCCTCTTTAGCATTCCATACTACAAGCTTAAATTTACTTATCCCACAATTATTACCAAAATGTTCCATTGTTATATATTCCTCAGTTGTCATGTTGAAAAGGGTGATGCCTACAAAAAATTTGTAAGAAGTTTGCAAATTAAAAACAAGGGTACCAAAAACCTATAATAACAATGTATATATGTTCAAAAAAATACCAAGAATATATAACAACAGTCTGCATAAGTATGTTTTTAGCACAGTGCTTGTATTAAACATTATTTTTCATACAACTCTATTTACAGCTACAAATTTTAGTCACAAATCAACTATCACAATGTCATGTACTTCAAGTTTCAGTCTCAAATTGACTAACAAATTTACATGTACTTAGTTGTTCCTCAGTTGTCGCGTTGAAAAGTATAATGCCTACAAAACAAATGGTAACAGTTTGCATATTAAAAACAAGGGTACCAAAAACATATAATCACAGTCTTCTATACGTTAACCTATACTTCAGAAGATAGTGTGTATATTCTCAAAAAAATACCAACAATATATAACAATAATCTGCATAAATATGCTTTTTTAGCACAGTACTTGTATTAAATATTATTTTTCATACAACTCTTTTCACAATTATAAATTTCAGTCACAAATCAACTACCAAAATAACCTTTAGTTAGTTATTTCTTACTTATTTTGTAGCATAGTTCTTACATTACAAATTCCACAAAACACAGTGTTGATACTTAAAAAAGAAATGTATTAACAATCTACATTATCATCATTTTTAGCACAGTATCGATAATTTTTGTTACAAATACCCCAAAACACATGCAAGTAACATGGATTTATTCACAACCTTCATTTGAGAAAACATTTCTAGAAAATTTTAGCATGTGATGATATGTACAAAAATACCACATGATATAACCAAACAAATTTCATTTCACATAAAACCAAAGGATCTCTGAAGCGGTGCTAATCATTTGCACCTCTGTACCAATCCAAGAAAAATCACAATTCCAATAAATCATTAGATTCCATTAAAAAAGTAGCTAATTTGCAACTTTGTTACTACTGCATATAGTAACGTTTTAAAACACCTATGTTCTTTGAAAAATTGTTTTTAAACGTCTATCAACCATTCTATCACTAATTTCATATCAAATCGGTCAAGATTGTCTTTATCTATGCCTTTCCATCCTTTATTTTTTAACCAAAAATTACTATTTTTGTACCTAGATTTACCATATCATACATGCAACTTGAAAGAAGAACTCTTTTAGTTGAGATATATTTGATTTCATCAGGTAAATCCAAAATGCAGCCAAAATGTGAAAATGTGAAAAAATAATTGCTATAATAATCACATACCGTAGCTTGTTTAGCACTATCCTCTTTGTCTCCAGCGAACTCCCACTTGCTTCTACTCCAGACTTCTGGAAAAGCTTTCACTTGTTTCCCCTCCGCCTCCCGCAGCAGTAGCTAGATTAGTTTGTTCTCGTGTTCGTCTCCGACAAAGAAATGAACGATGCACTATGCACTGTGTGCTTGTTCTGTAGTTGGTCGCCTTCAAATTCCAATCGCTCGAAGCTCTGGCCAGAGAACCTCTAGATCAGGGAATGATTGTCAGAGGGAGATGGATGAGAAGAGAGAGAAAGATGAGAGAGAGGAGAAGAATCAAAATGAAATTGCACACAAAAGGAGGGAGGTCTAGACTTTCCTTTGTAGGTCAATGAACCTGCATTTACTTTGTTCGGCTCCAGAGAATTGAATCGGCACCTATTCAACTTTTGGTACGGTTCAATTGGGTAATCAATACATATATAAACATATATATATACAAACACATATATATACACACATATATATACACATATATTTACATATATATACACATATACATACATATATATACATTTACATATATATACATATATTTATGCACATATGCCGACAAGGAGTGGCTCAAGTGGTCAAGCATGGTGTCCCCTAACAAAGGGACCCAGATTCGAATCCCAGATGTTGCCTTGATTTACCACCCTCTTGGGCGTTCGGCCTCTGCCATGGGCATGGGAGAGGGGGGAGAAATATTTCTCTCTTAATCCCATATACACACACATATATATACATACATGCATACATACATACACACACATATGTGAAATGGTTCTTAGTAGGAGGAAATATGGTCGGATAGGTTAATCACTCTTTCCTTTTGCTCATTCCCAAGAATAAAGTGACTGCCACCCTTACTGATTTCATACCTATTGCATGTTGCTTAGTACATTATAAAATCATTACAAAGATCATGGTTGTTATATTGAAGACAGTACTTCCCTATATTATTTCTATGAATAAGGGTGTGTTTGTGATAGGAAGGAGATTAGTGATTGTGCTTTGCTGGCAGGTGAGTTCTTACAAAACTACAATGTTATGAGAGGGAGTAGGAAGGCATGCTTAAAGCTTGATATTTCTAAAGCTTATGATAGCGTGAGATGGGATAAATTATGGTGGATCATGAAGCAGATGGGGTTCAATGAGCAGTGGATTAACTGTATTAAATAGTGAGTGGGGACCACTAGCTTCTCTATACTGGTTAATGGCACTTCTGTAGGTATGTTCAAAGGAGGCAATGGATTGTGTTAGGGGTACCCACTCTCTCCTTTGCTCTTTGTGATTATCATGGAGTACTTTACCTGGAAGATGCAAGAAGCAGAAACAGGTAAGGTGATTAGACCTTATAAAATGCATGGTACTAAAGTGATGACACACCTGATCTTTGCAGATAACGTCCTTATCTTTGTGGAAGCCAATCAAAATACTGTGGGGAATTCGTAAGACCTGCTTAGGAGGTTCAGGGAACAGATGGGGCTGTGTGTTAATGCTCACAAGACTCATCTTTTTCTGTCCAAGAATTGCTACTTAATAGAAGATCAACTGAAGGAAGCCAAGGGAGTAGAGTTGGGGGTGTTTCCTACTAAATATCTAGGATTTCCTTTGGTGGGAGGCAAGCTACTTGTCAAAGACTTTGTTGATTGCATGGATAGATTAGAGGAAATGACCAACAGATGGCCAATGTAGAAAACATCAATGGTTGGAAGAGCCACTCTTTTAAAGGTGGCAATTGAGGGACTTATGATCTTCTGGGTCCAACAAGGAGAGATTCCTAGGGCAGTGTTGGATAGAATGGAAATGAAGATGGCAAACTTCCTTGGGGCTAGTACATAACATCCAATGAAATATGCACACTTGGCACTCCTGAAAGATGAATATGGGATGGACTTAAAAGCACCAAGAGACATAGCAAAGTGGGAAACAATGAGAAGAATTATTATATATCAAGAGGGCACATCTACTTGGGGAAAATGGATGAGAGAAAGATATCCTAGAGGATTGGACTTCATACTAAAGACAAGAGAAGGATATTCATGCACCATATGGCAATAGGTTAGACATTTGTTTGATCCACGTGAGGCGGGAGGATGGAAGCATAAAGATACAAAAATCAGTCTGTGGGAAGTAATACGATCCAGAGCAGCAAAGGATAGGTACATGGAGCAGGTATGGGCTGGTATTCAGGTTCCAAAGTGGAGCATGTGCGTCTATAAAATTCTACACAATGCTTTGGATATGCTTTAGATAAAATACATGAATGGTATCAAGATATTGATGTTGTTTGTCTAATATGTAAAGAGAAGGATGAATCTCACATGCACTTGTTTGGTTGTTGCATGTTTACAAGGGATGTATGGAAGATTATATGTGGAAAATCCAGCTTGAACATGCAGTTGAAGGAAGAGCCACAAAGAATGATGTCTGCTTGTGGGGAAAGTGACAGAAAGAGGATCTTGTTTGCTTCTCTATGCTACCACATATGGGAGGAAAGGAATGCATGGAGACACAGAGGCTCAGCCACAAATCCAACTACAATTTCTGTAAAAATTTGTAAATGTGTCAAACACAAGTTGCACATTAGGTAGGAGTGTATGGCGTTGGGCTATATGTAAATCTTGACCCTCTATAATTTTTTAGGGAAGTCGGAATATATTTACCTGATTCCGATACACAGACACTCACACACACACACACACATATATAGACACGTACACATATATATAGAGAGAGAGGCTGGAATACACTTAAGTACATTCATGTCCCAATACACTCAACTTTTTAACCATTGGATCTGATTCGGATTACTCCTGAAACAATCCACAACCATTAACTGCCAAACTTCACATATGTGTGTCAAATAACCCCACTCCAGCTTTCTCTATTAAGACCACATCATTGTCATCATCCATGTCATTTGAGATTGTTTTTGTAGTATTCTTGTCATCATCTTGCTTGTCTTTGGCTTCAAATCCATGTTTCTTTTTCCAAAACTTGCAATCCCTTTTGAAATGACCTGGCTTGCCACAATGGAAGCATCCAATACTATTCTTTGACTTGGATCTACCATGAGATTTCTCGCGGTTTTGGGACTCATCGCGACTCTTGAATATGCCACGATCTCTCGATCTATCAACACCTCTACTCTCTGTGAAGTGCACCTCTGATCCACTATCACCTGAGGCTCGTCCACAAATCCAACTACAATTTAGTATACTTCCCTACATCTAGTCAAGTGTCAACTTGCCTTCCTATGCAAAATTACTGTCTATCACTATGAGCATCTCCCAACTGTCAAGTAATGATCCCAGAAAAAGTAGAGCCTATAGTTCATCATCAAGAACCGTCTTCATGGACCCTAGTTGATTAGGCTTTGAAATTTATTCATATGCTCAACAATGCTTGTACCGTCCTGGTACTTGAGGTTCACCAAGTTTCTAATCAAGAAATCTTTATTTGTGGCAGCCTTCCACTCATATAACTTCTTGAGATTCTCCCACAAATCTTTGGCATTGGTCTCTTCTGAGACATGATGGAATACATAAATGTTGAGCCACTTTCAAACTATTTCAATAGTCTTCCTATTTAGTTTCTTCCAGTCTACGTCAGATGTACTCTATGGCTTTTGTTCCTCAATCACATCATATAGATCTTTACAATAGAGAATATCCTCCATCTTGGGTTTCCAAATCTTCCAATTTGTGCTTATCAAATTTATCATCATCACATCTTCATCCTTCCCCATCTAGATCAATATCTACACCCTACACTCTGATACCACTTGTTGGGGATGTTGTACTGATATAGTTCTTGATGTGATGCAAAACTTACTACAGGAGTGTTACCAACAAGCGTATAAACCCAAATAAGAAACACCATATTTAATGTGGAAAACTCTCCCCAAGACAAAGAGAGATAAACCACAGGGCAATATCGGCCAACAAGTACTCTGTAATTAAGTTTACAACTCACACTGCCTGGATTTAATTACCCTTAAATCTAGGTAGCCGTTCCCACATGAGAACAAAGATGAGGAAGAAGTGAAGCACACCCAGTTTGTACAAAACCTCCCTATTTACTTAATCTCCTCAAAAGGCTGTTGTCGTTGCTGGGGACTGCTTGATGCGCTCATACTTTTGCCGCTATGGCAACACTGCGCCTGTAACCTCCAACCATTATTTTGCGTCAAGGAAAAGTTGTCGACCCTCTCTTATCAACAAAGAGAGATGCTATGTCAGTGCTCCCAAGGTTCACTGAATGTTAGATGCTACTTTGCTTCAAAGCAAAGTCACTGACCCTCTCTTATTCAACCAAGATAGATTCTCCAATTGTTCTTGTTATCTGGCTCTTCTATCATAGAAGTCACCAATAAGAAACTAGAGGGATCACACCACAACCGATGGATCTCAATGACCTCCCCTAAGGCCTCAATTTATAGGCGTTCATGCTTTGTGGTTGCAACTAGGAATCCTTATCCTACTCTAAGTCTAACTCTGAGTTCAACTCCATGTTAGACATAGGAAACCATCTTCCTTCCCTTTAAGAATTGATCCTTTTCGTATTGGTAGAAAAGGCCAACTCCTAATCAACTCCAAATCTGATTAGGTATGTGTCGAATCCATTTCCTATTCCCAACACTTACACCATGATGATTACAAACGAGATAGAGAGGAGGGGAAAGAGAAGACATGACGATGAGGATGATGATTTTAAGTGGGTGGTGGATACTGTAGCTTCTTATCATACTTTAACAAGTAAGGAATTATTCACTTCATAGAGGAGGGGATACTTTGGGAGGGTGAACATGGGAAATTCCAATTTCTCTAGAATTATCAATATTGGATATATTTGTGTTCAAACAAGTTTTGGTTGCACGTTCACACTAAAGGATGTTCGTCATGTTATAGATTTGCGGCTGAGTTTTATATCTGGTTTATTCTTTGATAGAGAAGGTTGTCATTTGGACTTTGGTGGTGGGAAATGAAAGATCACCAAAGTGGCTTTGGTTATTGCACAGGCAAATTGTGTCGCACATTGTACAAGACCCATCTTAAGGTGTTGAAAGGTGACCATATATATGCAATTGAGGAACACCACACAGATCTATGGCACAAACAGATAGGATGCATGACCGAGAAAGGCTTGAAGATTTTATCATAGTAGATATTGATTCCTTGTGGCAAGGACACTAGTCTCAGTTTAAGTGATGCATGTCAGATAGGAAAGCACCTATGTGTTTCTTTCAAGACAAGATCAAAGGTAAAGTCACAACTTCTGTAGTTGGTTCATTCAAATGTTTGTGGTCCATTTGAGGTAGCTTCACTGGGTGGAAATAGGTATTTCATCACATTCATTGATGATGCATCTATGAAGGTGTGGGCCTACTTATTGGAGACCAAGGATCAAGTCTTTCAGTATTTATAGAATTTCATGCCATGGTGGAGTGGGAGACAAAGAAAAAGTTGAAGTGTCTTTGTACCAATAATGGAGGAGAGTACACCTCCAGGGAGTTCCAGGATTATCGTGTGCAACACAGAATACGGTATGAAAGGATAGAGCCCAAAACACCACAACACAATGGTACAGTTGATAGGATGAACTGTACAATAGTGGAGAAAGTTAGATGCATGTTGAAGACTGCAAAGTTTCTAAAGATATTTTGGGGTGAGGCAGTGTGTATTGTCTACTATCTAATTAATCAATCTCTATCAGTTCCTTTGGTATGGACAGGAAAAGGATGCATACTATGATAATCTATGAGTATTTGGGTGCAAGGCTTATGCACATGTTCCAAAGGAAAAGAGGCAAAAACTGTATGATAAAGCGGTGTCGTGTATCTTTCTTGGCTATGGAGATTAGCAGTTTGGCTACATGTTATGGGATCATGTAAAAAGGACCATGAGCAGACATAGAGTTGTGACTTTCTATGAGATTCAGACAATTACAGAGCCTGAGAGTGATGATGCAGAGGCTGTAGGATTAGGTGATAGTTCTTCTGATGATGAGAATGAGGATGATTCAGCTTATTCATAGGTTCAATCTTTAGAGGATGAAGAAGAGTAGTAGGATCACCCAGAGTAGCAAATTGATAGTACATCCAGTGTTCCAGTTCCAGATGCCCAAATGAGTGATTCAGTTTTGCAGTCAGAGACTTATAGGCAGGGGGAGCAAGATCATCATGAGGTAGAGTCCTCAGAGTAGCAATTGAGGAGGTCTGACAGAGTTCGCCATCCTTCATCCAGATATCAGACATCCCAGTATATTCTCCTTACTAATGAGGGGGATTCGGAGACTTATCATGACGCACAAACTCATAGAGATAAAGCACAGTGGCATCATGCAATACAGGAGGAGATGTCTTCTTTGTAGAAGAATGATAGCTATGAGCTTGTGGCACTTCCCAAGGGCCAGAAAGCACTAAAGAATAAGTGGGACTACAAGATGAAGAGATATGACAGCCACAAGGATCAAGCTTCTAATGAGGAGCTACATGGACATGGGGAGCATCATTAGAGGGTTTCTTAACCTTAGTACATAAGGTCAAAAACAAGGTTTTCATCCAGGATGGCTCAACTTACCGGTCAGGAAGAGCCAACAATGTTTCAGGTGTGGGTATGGAGAGAGAAGTGGGACTGTCAGGATACTTCTTCTCAATTTCTTATGAACAAAGTGAAGTTAGGATGGGACTTTGGGAAGATGGATGAAAATGATAAAATGATGACAAGTCTGAGGACAATGGATCCATCACATGTGGTGATGGGGTCCACAAGATACTCCAAATGATTATTGAAGACAACATCTCCCTCATGGGTTGGAGGGGGGATTGTTAGGAATAGTAAAAGGATGTGGACCATTTTTACTTAGATTTGGACTTGAGTAGGAGTTGGGTTTTTCTAGCAATCCGAATAGGATTCAAATCTAAAAGAGAAGTAAGATAGTTTCCTATGTGCAACATGGAGTTGGACTCAGATTTTGATTGAAAGTTGGATAAGGATTCCTAGTTGCAACCACATGTCATTGAGGCCTATAAATATAGGCCCTAGGGAAGGTCACTGAGATCATCCACCTTTTGAGGTGTGATCCCTCCAGTTGCTTGTTGGTTCCTTCTATGGTACAAGATCCAAAGAACAAGAAAAACTAGAGGAGCTCTCTTGGTTGAATAAGAGAGGTTTAGCAACTTCACCTTGAAGCAAAGTAGCAACTGACACTCAGTGACACATTGGGTGCATTGATAGAGAAACTCTCTTGGTCGATACGAGAGGGCCCATGACTTTGCCTTAAAGCAAAGTAGTGATTGGTGGTTACAGACATAGTTTTTCTATATTGGAAATGGTCCAACCTAGTCAGCGGATGATTTTACTGGTGATTGTGCCATAGCATCATGCTTCTACTGTGTTACTCTGATCTGCTGACTCAACATTGATTATACTGGTGACTGTGTCAACAGTCCTGCTAACAAGGACATCTCCAACTATTCATTCATCTAATGCAAGGGGACCCACATGCCTCTCTTATGGCACACTAAGGAATACAACTGTGCCTTATCCATAGATGATGACGAAGAAGACTTCCTACCCAAAGCATCTGCAACTATGTTACCCTTCCCTGGATGGTAATCTATTATGCAATTATAATTCTTGATTAACTCCATCCAGACGATGTTGTCTCATATTCTTCTCCTTCTATGAGAGGATGTACTGCAGTAGATTTTACACCTCTCACCATAAAGGTAGTGTCCCATATCTTCAAAGCATGGACACAGATGTCAAATCCAGATCATGTGTCGGGTAGTTCTCATCATGCTTCTCAAGCAATCATGAAGCGAAGCAAATCACATTCTTTATCTTGCATCAGCATGCAACCCAAACTATTCCTTGATGCATCACTGAAAACTATGTATCCTTTCCCTATCCTAGAAGCACTAACACTAGTGTACTAGTCAACTTCTCCTTTAAAAGTAGGAAATAATGCTGACACCTTCCGTCCTAGATAAATGGCACACCTTTCCTCTTCAGCTTTGTTAGTGGTAGTGCCACTGTGTTGAATTCCTCAATAACCTCATGTAGATGTCTTAGGTCGTTCCCACTCTAACATTGGCTCCACTTTCTTTTGGTCTTACACATATTCCTCAATAAGATACCACATACCCACATAAAGCTACTTTGGGAATAGATCAAGATGTCATCTATAAATACCACCACATACTGGTCGAGATAGGGCGGCGCAAACATTCTATTCATCAAGTCCATGAATAATGTTGGTGCATTGGTTAACCCAAACGGTATAACCATGAACTCATAATGACCATACTACATCCTAAAAGTTGACTTTGGTATGTCATCTACCTTGATTTGCAATTGATCCTAGCCCAACCTCAAGTCTGTCTTAGAGAAGACTGTGACACCTCACAACTGGTCAAACAGATCATCTATACACAAAAAAGGACACCATTCTTAATCATTACCTTTTACAACTTTGGGAGTCAAAGCATAACCTCATTGATCCATCATTCTTCTCCATGAACAAAATGGGAGCATCCCAAGGAGATGTGTTCGATCTAATAAAACTCTATCTCAAGAAGATCTTGCAATTGTCTCTTCAACTCTTGCATCTTAGCTGGTGTTATCCTATATGGTGTATGTACTATAGGTCGGTTATTGGTGATCAGATTGATCTCAAAAATTCATACTCTCTAGGTGGCCTAACACCTAGAAACTCATCAGGGAATACATCCTCGAACCTCCATACAATTGGAATTTCCTGGATATTAGGAATCCTTGCCTTGGTATATGTCATATATGCAAAAAATGCATCGCTTCCCTATCTTGTCAGATCCTTAGTTATCATAGTCAATACCAAACATCTCAGGAGAACCTTCCTATCATCTTCAAAGATCCATAAAACATCATCATCCAAAAATGTAGTCACTTTGGATCTACCATCCAAGGCTACCTGATTCTATCCCAAGTATCCATTTAAGGATCATGTTGATATTGTGCACATCAAGTGGTATAGATTCACTAGAATGTCGCATTCCAAGAAAGAAGGAACACAAGGGAACACACTTCCCTTGACACCACATCACTTCGCAGGGGTTTCTTACAAGGAAAAGGGATTACCGACTCGCTCTTTCATTATTATATAGGTTTAGAACTTCTTATGTGTCATTTTACCTTTTTCATCTTGGTTTCCAAGCCATCAACATAGGAATTATCAAGATTATAGTTTCTCATTACTTATTTCTTGTCATGTGTTCATCATTTTCATGTGTTTTCTCTTGTTTTATTATGTTTTCTAACCCCTTATCAAGAGGTACACCGTCATATTTTGCACTTTCTTCATTAAATAGGAGTCACCTCACTTTAATTCTTTTGTATGTAGTGAAGGTTTTTATTTTAGAACTACCTTACTCACATAGGTTGGTCTGAGGTTAGCTCAGATTCCATTTATTCATTTTATCATTGTTCTCATTAGTCTCCTCATATCATACTTATTTTAGGATTTCTCTTCATCTTATGTGGATTTTACACCTTAACTTACTTCATTAACACATATTTATCCATCTCTTGCTCTACAAAATCCTTGAAATTATAGCTTCAATGACTTTTCAAAGCTTATTTGTTTTCAAGTTTAGGTTTCATGGTGTCATATCTTTCTCTTATAATTATCATACAATCAAGTTCCGATAAGTTACAATGTAATCCTCTTTTTCTTTAGGGCAACATGAAGGTATTATCATCATGATTCTTGATTTTTTATGCACTTTAGATCATTTTAGAATGACTACTTGATCAGAGTAATCAAAAATATAACAATCTAAGAGTCCCATATTTACCTTCTCTTCAATAGTTGAATACCTGGCCAAGGCACTTAAATATTGAGATTAGGTAGTATGCACCATATTTTATGTCATTTTCTCAACTTAAGTATCATCCTAGTCCTAAGTCCTAGTGTCCATGTAGACTCAACAAACCTAATGCTTTGATACTACCAAATGTGACACCCATTACCAAACAAAGTGACATTACTCAAAACAAAATGTGGAATTATCACTAATAGCCACATTACCACAAAATAGGGTAAATTAAAATTGATCACACAAAGGAACCTCTAGCTTAATGCATCACATATAAATACATAGCATTGGTACCACTTATATTTCATTGATGTCAAAAGAGATTACATATCATTGTTTACTGGCTGACTGGATACAACATGTTACATATGATAACATGTTCATGTATACAAATCATGTATGTACCACCATGGTATAGTTCCACAAAATCAACTGATGTACAATGTCTATAAAACACCCCCAAGGACCTGAGAGTATAGGGACAAAACATAGGACTCTATTACTAGACACTAGTTGCATTTCCATGATTTGACAGGAACAACTCCCCTTACAGTCAGCTTCAACAACACGATCTCTATCTCAGCATACGTGTTCACCTAAAATATGTGAAAACCCACGGGGAGAGACCAAATGTCTCAGCGAGAGATATAACTCTATGCCAACATCTATTTTAAACATAGGAAATTAAAGAAGGAAGATATCATTATTACTAAGGTGAAAAGATATAGCTAAATGATATGTATAATACTGATAATGTAGATTGGACAAATTACATAGTTATCACATAGCAGAAGCACAATTAGGAATATGAAGAACATGTATAACAATTGATTTCTCTTACCACATTATAATTCAAGAAATCAGTACAAAGGTGAGGCAAAGGGGTCATCCAATGTTATTTGTATTTGACCCTAAGAGAATACTCTACATAGTTGTGTTGCGTCTTTTATTATGCCTCGAGGAGATGAGGTATATCACTCAACTCAAACTCACCACTGCTAAGTCAAATCAGTGCCATACAAGATCAATGGAAGAGCCAGAATCCAATGATCTCCCCACACCCCTCATTCAGTCCAAGTCTGCCACAGTGACACATAAAGTCCAACTGAAAGATACCTAGTCTACCTTGGTACATAGGCACAACACTAGTGAAATTGAGTTATGATTGCATCCGCACTCCTGCCAAGGTATGACTGCACCCATCCTCAAATCACATAATATAAACATTGTATCACATCTCTGAGGTACGGTATCGATCGTTCACCTGGAAGGGTATAACCATAGCCAATCCTTTGAAATGTTTATACTCAATAGTATATGACTCCAAACATCCACTAAGAGAGAACCTATTTCACCATCCAGCAACTACTGACATTGAATATGGATCTATGGCACATGGAAACTACATAATTAAGGTTTCACTTTATTAGTTGTGCAAATTGGGTGAATTGAGGCTTCATCACACTAGTGGACATCCAAAACCATAATTCAATCTAGCAAGCATACCTATATAACAACTTTAGAAGATATAAACATATGAAGTGTAGAACTTGTCACATCATCGCATGACACCACTATCTCACTGCCTTAATCAAGGCCATCAACATCATCTCATGTTATCACTTCCATACACAAGGCCATCATCATTGTCACATCACTATGGGATATCAATCCCTCAATGACATCACTAGAGGATAACACCTCACACTAGGCACTAAGCCTCTGCCAAGTCATAAGACCCATCACATCGTATACCTTTGTGTCTCATCATTATCTCAACATGACTCATAAGGCTCATAGCCATCACCATAGCATTCACAAGCTATGACATTCATACAACCTGTAAGGTTAGATCCACACAACTACGAGAGAGAAAACATTATCACATGCTATCCATCCTAGCAACTCAATATGTATAACATACTCTAGGATTAGGGTTAGGGTTTCACATATATAGTTGATTAGGGTTCCATAACATTATTCAAGTACTAAACTATAGTTATGTCATCTCTCACTTTCTTGGAACCGATTAAGATTGAGAAACATAATTAGGGTTAACAAATCAATCATTCAAACAACACTAGGTATTTATCACCAATTACCTGCACATGTGTAACCATCTCACTATGTTATACATTTATAACAACCAACATATAAACTAAGTGTAGAGACCATCACCATAGATGTGTGTGTGTCGACCAAAAGCCTTAAGGCATGGTGTTGCGACCACAAAAACCACATGTGTCATGACCAACCATCAACACATGGTGTCTTGACCACCATAAAAGCATATGTCTTGACCATCATCAAAAGCATATGTCTCGACCTCTATCAAACATATGTCTCGATTGTCAAGTGTCTCGACCTTGAACAAAACAAGTATCTCGATCACCCTACGGTTAGGGTTTCGATCGTGACACAAAACATACGTATCGACCATTACTAAAATCTTGTCACAACCAAAACAAGAACATGTGTATCAACCCTAAATGTTATGACCATCAACACATTAGGGTTTGGGCCACGACAGCAACAACATGTGACATGTAGCGACCATAGGCGAAAAGGGAGTGTAGCAACCATTAAGATCAAGCTACCTCAACATCACTTTATAAACTCTAACACAGAAGATACCTCATTCAAAATAGAGATTAACATCAAGGAAAACCCATCATCAACAAGATGGAAAACTCTATGCAAAAAGGACATCAAAACCTTGAAATTCAATATCCAACATAATCCATCAAGAAACCAAACAAGGGAAAAGAAGAACAAGCTTCAACCTCAAGAAAAACATGAGATCTAAACCACATCATGATGATAAAACCAAAGATTGTAATACATGTATGATCATCACCTCAATCATCACTCAACTAATATGTGTGTCGACCACCAACAAAACATGTGTGTCGACCAAGACTGACACAAAGGTGCAGTGACCACCAAGGTCAAGCTACCACAAAAGAAGAAAAAAATCTTTCAAAATAGGGATGAACCACAATAAAAATAGAAGATTATCACCAAGGGAAACTAGTCAAACCAAACAAATCCATATGAAGATGATCACAAAAAACCCTAAAACATGTATCATAGAAAATCTCCACAAAAGAACCTTGTTAAAAGAGGTGAAACTCATGTTCGACAATTGCAAAATAGCATCAAAACCCCATGTCACACTAAGGTACTCAAAACTCATGTGTGTTGATTCAAATCATAGATTAAGTACAACACAAGACTATCCATGTCACATTCATTTCAAAATTGGGTATAAGGAAATTAGGGTTTAGGATTAGAATCAAAACTCATAGGGCTATCATCACGGCTCAAACCCTAAATCATGATAATATCTTCTAGCATGTTAACATCACATTTTAGAGATAGAAAAAGCAACATGAAAGCAATATTATGGTGCTAAAAATAGAAGAGGGGAAAGTTATATAACCCTCCTTATGTAGAGATCCAAGCTCTAAGATTAAAGGCTTTAAGAGAGAAGAAGATACTCTAACTTGCATCAACACTTCAGACACAAGATCACCTCAAAAGAGAAGAACACCATGGTCAAAAGAATGATCAAGATGGAGGGTGAAAAACCCTAGGCCTAACCAAGAAGAAAGAAGAGAGCTCCTTCTCACTTTGGTATCACCATGTGAAAACATAGTTTCTAACCTTTGTGAGGAGAAGATCTTCAAGGAATACACCATGTCAAAACATGGTCTAATGGTTGAGAAGGAGAAGAAGGAAGGTAGCATTTTGGAGGAAAAATGTGATCAAGAAGGTAGAACCACTTACCAAAAAGAGAAACCACCAAGAATCACCATAAAGAAGGTGATCCAGCTCCAAAGCACCACAAGCAAGGTTGATCGACCTCTAAAGCACCTAGATCAGCCCTTCTTTCTTCCTCAAAGATCCAAGGTCGAACACAAGAAAAAAGAGAAGAAAGAGGGCCGAATAGGATACTTACATGAGGGAGAAAGGGGTTATATACCCAAAGGAGGGGGGAAGTAGGGTAGATTTGAGGTGTCAACACAAGAGAGCACCAAAGGGACACTTGCCCATCAAGACAATAGCCATGCAACCACCAAACACAACATATGGTGATAAAAACTAGGTGGGGTTATGACCGCATGGGTAACCACCAGTCTAAGGGTTGAAAAAAATATCAAAGAACCTTGTTTCGACCACTACAAAAGAGCACCACACAAAACATGGTCGAAACACATCACTGGGAGACAACCACCTCAACCAAACCACCTCTAGGGCACCACGGTCGAATCAACATCACCCAAAGAAGGTGTCTTAGTCAAAACACACTCAAGACACACCAACATGGTCGATACACATGTCACAACACTCATCTGAGCTCAACATGGTCGACATTATGCTCCACCAAGCAAAACCCTAGAAAACCCTATCATCACCACATGATGCTACCTCATCGACAAAGGTCCAACAAGGTGCCCCATAGCATCTCTCTGACCAAGTACATTATAAATTCTTGCTACACAAAGTATTGCACATAGTTCACAAAGCTCATATAACCTCTTATTACCCCTTGACAGGCAACAAGGCACATTATGGCTTATGAAGCCATAACCAATTTCAATAAATAAAACATCATATGGCACACTGGGCTCATAAGTTTCCATATTACTTCTCACTAAGAAATTAAGCATATGAAGGCTTATAAGGCCTATGAAACATTTTCAATATACAGAACATCATAGCCCATACCTGGCTATGCTCATCATCTCAACATATCTGCATGATTAGTAATCATGATACAATTACATATCTTTACCATGCAATACAAGGGTTATATTATCACATTCATAACCCATTAGTCTGTATTTGAGCTTCACATAGGATTACTCTATATTAGGACTTCACATAGCATCACCTTGTATTAGGGTTTCACATAGCATTACCCTGCATTAGGGTTTCACATAGCATTACCCTACATTAGGGTTTTACATAAATAACCCTTTAGGTTCTCAAGATCACATTATTAATGATCAAGTCTTATTTCTTTGCTTCACACATCTAGGAATCAATATGTATAACATAAGTATTCAATAATACTTACTTATTCTCATCATTCATCATTAAATGAATTACCAACACGTAGTATGAATTTCTCTCTCATCATTACCAGAATATGATTACATCATAGTTTATAGGTTTGGATTAACCTTTCCATAAGGCATGTTAGCCTACATTCAACAGGGTGCATTACATCTCAATGTAAAAATTGACATGACACATCTCATGTGTCATTCATTCAATTATATTGGACTTATAACACATCAAGGTAAACCAGTATTGGGGTGTTGGATGTGATATCTATCATATCTTGATGTATCACTTCCCTCAACACCTTCATCTTACTTGAGTTCATCCACTTAGCTTGTATTAGGTTATTCCCCATCCTAATACTTTATGAACCAGTTCATCACATTTATCATGTAATGTATTGGTCATTAGTCACTCACTTAGAATATGCAACCATTGCCAATAATATGGACTCATCCTTGAGTTAGGAACTACTAATATAAGGATATCCATTATCAACCTCTCTAGGTGTTACATTTGTCAAAACATTAATCACTATTCCATTATTAGGAATAATATTCTTCATATTTATAATTTGAGGATTCACATAGCATATTCCATACATTTATGGATTTCACATAGTATTGCTCTTCAATAAAGTTTTACATAATCCTCTTTCTATATCAGGGTTTCACCTAATATTATGTGAAATTCGGATTTCACAACACATCACCCAGTGATAGGTCTTCACATAGAATTATTAGCTCTACCCAATATTAGGGTTTCATGCACCTTTACCCTATTTTAGGGATTAAGGTTTACCATTTACATCCAAGTAGGGTTTCTCATACCCCATACCCAAACTAGGGTTAGGATGTACAATCCCCATTAAATTAGGGTTTCTTACATTGTTACACTAAGTTAGAGTTACATCATCACTCTAGATTATGGTTTCACTGAGCTTTTGCCCTAGATTAGGGGTTCACATAGCCTTGCCCTAAATTAGGATCAAGGTATATCAATATTTTCAATGAGGATTTCATGATCTCATTGTTATGGATCAAACCCTGATTACACATTATTTCATGATGAGAGAATTTGGGCTTATGATATAAGAAATCATCTCTCTCATTCTTTGTCTCTCTCTCATCCTCTTTAGGATGTTAGCTACTCCAAGATTGAACTAGGTCATCCCTTCAATTAAGTACACATAGTTAGGGTTAACCTTCATAATCACCATTGATCTACATCATTATTAATCAAGTAGCTATTTGACCTTTGATCATATTAGGTGTCCAAATGGTTTAACCAATTTGAACCTCAAAAGGCCTTGGTCACTTAGACCTCAAACGATCTTGATCACTTAGACCTCAAACGGTCTTGACCAATAAGTTCAAACGGTTTGAAACCGTTTGCTAAAGTGAACTCTTGAAACCGTTTGCTAAAGTGAACACTTGAAACCGTTTTCTAAAGTGAACACTTGAAACCATTTGATAAAGTGAACACTTGAAACCGTTTACTAAAGTGAACACTTGAAACTGTTTGCTAAAGTAGGTGCTTGAAACCGTTTAGACAACACACCTTGAAACCGAATGGACTTGAGTCTCCAAACGGTTTGAGACCGTTTGGTCCCAAACGGTCTTGAGACCGTTTGGACTCAAACGGTCTTAAGACCGTTTGGACTCAAATGGTCTTAATACCATTTGGTCCAAACCCTCTAAAAACTGAATGGACCAAAAAGGATCTTCAACACTTAATCGATTCAAGGTTCCAATCCATGGACCAACTATCAATTGGGCCATCAATTTATTCTTCAATTGAACCAATGAGTCACCATTCAACTGGACCTTCAATTAGGGTTTTGAACCCAATTGATCTAGGGTTGATAATCAAGAAACCATCACTTAGGGTTTTTGAAACAGAGGAACCATCAATGGTTGACATTGTGGAACCAATTTAATTGACATCAGTGAACCATCACCATCACATGATATGACCTGACCTCAAATGGTCTTGAATGACCCCCAAATGGTCTTGAGGTCGTTTGGATGATCTCCAAACGGTATTGAGACCATTTTCCCACTTCATCATCAAAATCCATGACATCCAATTAGGGTTTGGATCATTGGATTGATTATCAAATCAACAATTGATTGCATTTCAATTTGGTATCTTTGGATTTTCAAATATCCATCCATACTCAACCCTAGACCTCCAAACGGTCTTGGTTGACCTCCAAACGGTCTTGAGACCGTTTGGGAGATTCCCAAATGGTTTTGAAACCGTTTGGGTCAATCAACCCAAAACCTCAACTCAACCAATTGCAAAAATCAGCACTTAGTCGATTAGGGTTTCTATTTGAAAGATTGTCCATATGTTGAACTAATCAATTGGAGCCATTGGATCATCATCCAACACATACTAGGGTTCAGACCTCAAACGTTCAACCCATCCAAATGGTCAACTCCTCTAAACAGTTTGGAGTTCCAAACTCCAAACGGTTTGGAAACTGTTTGGTCTCCAAACAGTTTGGTGAAACCGTTTGGACCAAACCTTTGAAACCGTTTGCCCTAGATATTTGGGGAGGTGTGTGATTATGATGATGTCATCATCATCAAGCTCCAAACCCACGAAGTTTTTTTTGTGATTTCCATGATAGTTGCATCAATCAACCAAAA
Organism: Alisma plantago-aquatica; assembly: GCA_963693085.1. Classification (NCBI taxonomy): domain Eukaryota; kingdom Viridiplantae; phylum Streptophyta; class Magnoliopsida; order Alismatales; family Alismataceae; genus Alisma; species Alisma plantago-aquatica. The sequence continues at coordinate 779,864,654 of OY856411.1, read as the reverse complement.
TAAATTTCAGAAATGCAGAAAGGATCACCAATTGATAAGAAATTGATTGCAATAATAAAATTAGGGGTTCAAGTTATAAAACCCGCCTCCAATTGAGCTCCAAAGCTTCAAGATCACGTAAAAAATGGTGGATGCAACTCATTTCACTATTCCAAGGGTCGTCCTCAAGCTTTGAGTGAAAAGGAATGGTTAGAATTGAAGAGGGGATCGAGATATGAAGAATTCATACATTGATTTTCGATTTTTACCATGGATTCAAGGTGAAAGGAGGTTAAGAAGCTTACCAACAGGTTGGGGGTCGTCCTCCTGATCCTCCAAAGCTCCTTGGTCGTTTTCCAAGCAAGGGAAAAGAAATGGAAACGAAAAAGCCCTTGGTTTTGCTTGTAAAGGGTACTTTTATAAGAAATTCCATGAGAGAGAAAATGACTTATAAAAATTCATTTAATCTGAAAAATAATGTCCCCTTGCCCCCTCAACTCCTTGGATCGGAGGCTATCTTGTTTGCCTCTTATTCCTCTCAATTATCCATGATTTAAAGAAAAGCAAATCAAGCACCTTAAATCATATAATACTAATATCGATAAGTGAGTGGATATTTCTTTTTCTTATAATAATGTGAGTGAGTTATCCACTTCCCTTCGATATTTTCGTGGCCTAGAAAAGGAACAAAGGTGTTCACACTTAATTATTTTATTTATTTTTGGTGGCCTAGAAAAGGAACAAAGGTGTTCCCTTGGATATTTTCGTGGCCTAGCAAATTCAACCATATCATTTTTGGTTGAAGAACCTTTAATTATTTTATTTATTTTTGCATTAAATTGAATTAGGGTTTCACTTAGGCTTAAATCTTGATTATTTTAATATCAAGATTCTCTCTCCTCCAACTTAATTCAAATGAGGCGCCCCTCTCATTTTATTGCCTCAACATGATGCCAAGAAATATTAGGGACCTTATTGAAGTGGTAATTTGTATATTGAACCCTAGGTTTTGGGTAAATTGCACATTACACCAAAACTAGGTTTTAATGCACAAATATTGCTTTATCAACTCTTTCTTGGTACTCATGCTACCACAAGCTATACCTTTGCATCATATCCAATCTCATGATGATTTAACACATGAGGAACATATTATCATGCACAATTTGCAATTTAACCCCTCAACTTGGGTAATTTGCACTTTAGTCCAAATCAAGTGAAACATTATTTCAACATTATTCAAAAAGGACTAAAATTGAAATATAAGTTCCTCTTGAGCCCTAATTACTTTTCACAATATAATATTAAGAATCTACTCAACCTTATTAGGAAAAACATCTAGGGTTAACACATAACCCAGGTCAGGGATGTTACATAAATTGTCTAAGAGCAATTAATATAATAATATGAAGCTTAAATGGAATCACCCGTATTTTGTACTATTGTAACTTGAATTTGTATCTATATTAGGTTCATCCACACTTATACTTTTAATCATTTGGATATGATTATTAACATGTATGCAGAATTGAAAGAATTAAGTTACATAAGTTCAAGAACTAAAATAATAACTCATGCCGACAAATTGTAGCTCAAGTGGTCAAACACGTTGTCTCCTAACAAAGGGACCCGAGTTCAAATATATAAGTCCCCTAACCTAGCTTAGTACTTGAGTATGCTTGATATTCCTAATAAGATGCTTAATACCTTAATATAAGCATTTGAGATGTTTTGGAACATGTGGCAAGCTTATGTTTTAGTTCACTCCTATTTGGATGATGTTTGAGCTACATATGCTTATTTTGGACCAAGTTGCAATTTACCCATGTTGAGGTATGAAGTTACCTAATAGGTGGTAACAAGTGTTCTATGATGAAATAAGGGTTCAAATACCTAGATTCTATAATCATGATGATGAACTTGTTAAGAAGTGGAAATGTACTTGATGAGTTGAGGGATTAATATCCCAATACTTTGTGAAAAGAGTATGGCTACAGGCCATGACTCCACTATGACAATGCTAGGCATTAGATATATGATCTAAGCCTGAAGAGAGCTAATGTTGTGGTGATGATTCTATAGTGAATAAATGTTATACATGTTCTTCATATTCCTTAATGGATAAGTGACATATTGCTCTATCAAGTTATAGTTGCAATGCTTCTGATAAGAATAATGTTCTAATCTGTTGGACATTGAATTAACTGCTGTCAAACAAATATGTTTCCTCTGTTCATATTTATCTTCTTTAGCTGCAATAATAATGTTTCTGGAGGAGAGTTATATCTCTCACAGGGGCAAATTACAATTGTCTCACCCCCCCGTGGGAACCACATTTTTAGGTGGACGCAGACGAGGAGGCAGGAACCCTTCAGTAGGTGGAGGACAGCATCAGCAGTAGTAGGGATAGCAGTGAAGTCTCAGGTGGAGACACTGGCTATCATGCCTTGTATAGATGTATATAGAGTCATATGTGTCATCTCTGTACTCTCAGGTCCTCGGAGTAGTAGTTAGTGCTTTCAAGATTTTGGCTCAGTGCCTCGAGATTTTATACTGCCTGTGTTTAGTTTACCAGAGCAGTTGATGCTTGTAATTCTCAGAAAGAGATGATACAGGACATGTACCATTAAACCAGGATGTAAATGTGTTACTTTGGTTTTATGTGATAAAGTTTTCCTTTGATGGATCTTTTGATAAAAAGGTTTTAATTTTTAGTGATTTTCGGTAATCCGCTGCTTAGTGAATGCTTCCGCATTAGTTAGTTATGTTTTTCTAAGTTGTATGCCACAATTTCTACTTCAGCCAAACAAGACTGGTCCTCTACAACCAGGTCTTCGGCTTATGCACCATAATTTGTCTCTAATTGACTTTGTTGGGTCGTAATTATTGTGATATCAAGGATAAAATATATTTTCTTAGACCTGGATGGCATTTAAAGGGTTATGAGTATGTTAAAATTACTACAAAAACTTATGATTTTTCTAAATTTTATGACCCAAGTGGTTTGTAATTGTGACATGTGCGAGTCAAAAGTGGTTATATCACCAAAAACAAGACCCAATTACTACCATTTTGCCCCACATCCACAAAAAATATTAAGTATTTAATATAAGTGGTTCCTTCATCCAAATAGGTGATCCATTCTCGTATGAATCCCGCACCTCAACCTCAACCCATCTCCTATCATCTAGTCCTTACTTGGATATAAGTAGGATAACCTACAAAATATGGATATATCTATTCTAAGAACAACTCGTATTACCTAAAAAACCACCAACATTGATATTTATACCCTCTACACCATAAGGCATAAGAGTTTCTTTGTCAAACACACACAAGGGGGAACTGTGAGATTTTGTGCCAAGGTTAGTTCTTTGTCCTGCTTTATTGCCTATACAATTACTAAAATATACATGTAACATGTATTTAACCTACTATTCATAATAAGCCATGATTATAACGTTTGAATCATTAATGTTCAAAGAGAAATCATGAATAATTTTGTTTACATGTCGATTAATTGTAACTCCTAGGTTTATGATATTTCTAGATAGATATGTGACAAAACCCTGATCAAACATTCATAATCCATTTGAAATTAAATAATATTATGACGATTATATGTATACATATATACATATTATATATATATATATATATATATATTGTTTTATGACATATTCTACATGGATATATGTGTTTGCTCGTTTTTTATAATTATAAATTCTTATCATACACCATGTTGTTATTAATGAGGTATACAAAGTTTTTTTGTCCTTTTCTAAGTAATGTTTGTCTTGATATTTGTGCAATATGTAAGTCATGGCTTAGTTAGCGTTAGTTGAGAACTTGGTTGGAGATAGTAACCTTTGTTTGTCTTTTACAAGGTTGGTATAGATTTTGGAAAATATGACACACTTATGTACGACTAAGGTTAAAGGTCATTCATTCTAACCCAATAGTTAGTCCAATATCTAGTGGCAGGTAATCATTTGAATTTGATCAACCAATTTATCACCAAGTTGAATCCATAAGCAAATATTACCATTCACAAGCATAGTTTGTTGGAGAATTATGGTAATAGGTTTTAGGGCCCAACCTTTGAGAAGTTTGGTCAAGCTTGAATAGTCGACTAACCACTCAAACAAAATCCCCACCATTTGTCTTGGACATTTTGTATTTGTTTTAGGGCTTGTTACTCCTACATGCCTATCCAGCATATATCCCTTTATCCCTAAAAATGGAAACAATTCTATATTTTTTCCCATACCCTTCAAATTTGGTGGAGGTAAATTGATTTTAATTTCTTGAGATCTTTTCTTGGCGTTGATCCCTTGAGATTTAGTGGGTCTTTACTAGGTATAATATCATATTTGAGGTTGATTCCTACTGTTATTTGTGATTATTCTCCTTTGTTCTTCTCTTCTTATCTCAATATATCTACTAGAGTGGGTACGATCCAACAAGGGTAGCTTTTCTACTTCTACCTCTTCTTCTTCCTTCTTTGAATGCATTTGACCGAGATTGTGTTTGAGGAGATGTTATTGGTAGTGATGGTGACTATTGGTTTCCCTCTTGGTGTATTCAAATTTGGGTAATGTTTCTCTACATTTCATACGAATGGATACTTACCCTTGTCATTTTACTTGAGAAGTAATATTTATTTGGGATAAATTAGCTATTTAGTGGATCAAAGATGCTTAATTGATTCTCTTTGATCATCAACTATCTAATTATTTAGACTTATACTTCCATATTGGTAGCCTCATGATTGCCAAGCAAGTGGCTTTGGAGACTTTAGCCAAACCCATGGTAGATGTTATCCTAGTCACCTCCACCCTTCGTATCCTTAACTCAAGACTACCTCAGACTCACAATAGGGAGAATGAGGTTTTACGTGACTATGATGTTGAACATTGGCTCTGATACCAAATGTGACGACCCCAATTCCTGTATACTTTCCATAATGACATTCCTTAGATATGTGTGCACTCATATCTATAAGATATAAAGAGGAAAAATATAATGGATTGTGATTGTCAACTAGTATATAATATGAAGTCATATCGTTGTTCACAAACATCATTCAAGTAGTCACACAACCATCATTCATAAGGATAAAAGGTCATATTACATTATTTACTAGAAGAATAAATAAATTCTTAAGGAAATAAAGTACATAGTACATAGACATCCTACACATCATCTAATGAAATGAAACAACTAAGCTAAATAGAAAATAAGATGAGAGGCAGCCATCTAGCTAATTATCCTCCATGATCAGTATTTAATATCTTCAGGTACTTTGAGATGCATTACTTGTTCCTTGTACCTGGAAAATAGAAACAAATGATCAAAATAAAGTGGTACATGGTTGAAAGATACAATACTAAGATGGCATATTTAAAATATTGAAGAAATAAAAAATAAATGAAAATGTTATTTAAGGAAAAACTAGGTAAACCCAAGTAATTAATCATAGTACAATGGAAATGTATTACTATGGTGGTCTTAGAACAATCAACACGTATATTATTGGGATCTCCCTACATACCATGTACCATTAGGGAGGTTCCAGTCAACATTAATATTTTCCCACTCGAATAGGGAGATTAATAAACACCATCAATAACTACATTTCATTTTCTTTCCTTAGTGTTCTTAGTGTTCATGGAAAAAAAGTATCAATATCGATAGTTATACATCCAAGGAATCTTATACAACTAAATGCAAGCAGGTACTCGTAATTATATCATTCAACAAAATTAGTCATATAATTATATCTATGTACCTTGAGTCTTAGATCTGGAGTTCACAAGTCTAGAATAAAAGAGTAGATCACCCTGAAAGAAAATAAAGACTTAATGTCATTGTGTGTTATTAACATATCATATTAGGATTTTGGATTCACTAGGGTTTTCATTTAAGGTCTTGGATTTAGATTGGAGTACTACAGAGACGATCCTCATGTTAGGGATTAGAGTATGGATTCAAATATTTAGGATGATTAATTTTTCCCTTAATCACCATTATTGAAAGAGAGAGAAAATAGACCATTCATGTGGTGTTAGAGAATATAAGTCCACTATTAATCAACAACCTAGGGATTCAGGCCAGAGGATACATGATTAGATTTATGCCTCAGGGTTTTTCATAAATATTGATACATGTTCTTATTTCCATTTTCTATAAGTTAATTAATAATAGTTTATTAATTAACATTATAAAAGGGTACATAGATTCTAGGATTGGGTTTAGGTACAAGTGATAATTTATATAGGTTCTCCTCATTTTTCTGAGAACATGGGTATGTTATGGGGACTTTTTAGATACTAGAATCATTTCTTGTTGATTTTATATGATCAACCAATCAGAAAAATGGTAGAGTATTGAGAAGAAGAAAAAAGTGATTGGGCCTCACAGATTAGATGAGGGATCCAGATCTGTGGATCCTCCTCTTAACCCGCGATCTGGCCTTAGCTAAGGGAGGGTCAAGCGAGGTTGTGGAAAGGACAGGAATGCCCATGGGATCGAAATTATCGGGTGTGACAGGGTATGGTTGGATCAGAGATTTCATTAACCTAATTCATCTGCTACTCACTCCATGGAAGTAGTGTGAGCATGGTGGGGAGGGTAGTTTATTTAGAGGTGGGGAGGTGTAGGTGGGAAAGCCCTAATATAATCTATTTAGCCTAAAGACCTAAGTTAGTGAATAATTTGCATACATGTGTTGCATTTAAATGTCATACGACTTAATAGATTTGCTTAGGCGTGGGTCACTCAGCTAGCTCACATATTGGCCTCCCGATCCTTTTGATCACAGATCAGGGAGCATCCAACACACCAGAGATCATCATCAACCTCCCAAAAACTATAGCATCTCATCCGACTAACGATGAGATCTTTCTCGACTCCCTCCCAACATCCTAGACCATATCTGTTCAAGATATTTGGAGGAAAGATTCCCCTCATCGAAACAAGTCCAACGACACTCGCTAGGTCACCCCTCATCCTCAGAATAGTAAGAACAAACTCCTGGAGACTTTCTCATCTCACCTGGTGGTGGAACCCATTTTAGTGATTTCCCACCTACACCTCCCCACCTCTATATCTGAGATTTTGAGGATGAGGGGTGATCTCGAGAGGGTTGTTGGGCTCATTTTTATGAGGGGAATCTCTCCTCTAAATATCCTAAGTGGATATGGTATAGGATGTTGGGAGGGAGTCGAGAAAGATCTTGTCATTAATTAGTCGGCTGAGATGTCACAGTTTGTGGGAGGTTGATAATGATCTTCGGTGTGTTGGATTCTACTTGATCTGTGATCGAAAGGATCGGGTGGCCAGGATATGAGCTGGGTGAGTGACCCACACCTGAGAAAATCTATTAACTCATGTGACATTTAAATGTCACACATATATCTGAATTAATCACTAAATTAGGTCTTTAGGATAAATACATGATATTATGCACATCACACTAATCATGGAGGCTCCAGAGAGCATTCACCATATCTATGTGTTAGTTGTTGCAAAGTTCCTTTTGTCTTAGAATTGAGAATTCTAACTGGGGATTCAGCATAAGATAGATCATCTCTCAGCTCTAGAGGTTCATGATTCAGAATGTGACTGGGATCTTTGACATAAGGCTTAAGATTAGATACATGAAATACATTTTCATGGAACTATATCAAGGTGGCAAGCCAATATGATAGGCACATTCGAAAACCCATTCTAAGATCTCAAAGGGTCCCATATAGCAAGGACTGAGATTTTCCTTGTTCTTTACCAAATCCCAGATAGGTCTGATCTTCAGAAAGACATGGTTACCTTCTTTGAACTGATGTTCCAGTCAGTGAGCATCTGCATAAGATTTCTGCTTATCATGTACTCGCTACATCCTTTACCTGATCAGTGTAACCTTTTTGTATACAATTGCATCTGCTCATATTTCATCAAAGTGTATTCCCCAATGTCATCCTAGTGTAGTGGAGATTTGCAGGGTTGGCCATAGCGGGCTTCATAGGGAGGCATCCCAATACTCACCTAATAGTTTTTATTATATGCAAACTTAGCTAAAGGAATATAGTGGTACCACGATCCATCCCAGTAAAGAACACAAGCTCATACAAGATTCTCCAGAATATGTATTGTGTGTTCTAACTACCCTATTGTCTGCGGATGGTATGTTGTACTGAAGTTCAACTTAGTGCCCAATTCTTTTTGAACCTACTTCCACATATTTAAAGTGAACTCTAGGTCCCTGTCTGAGACAATGGATGTTAGAACTCCATGCAGACGTACTATCTCTCGTATATAAAAATCATCCAACTCGGATACCTTAGCAGTAGTTTTCACAAGGAGAAAGTGAGCTGACTTGGTGAGACGATCCACTACTACCCAGCAGTGTCATAACCCTTTCTGGTCTTGGGTAGTCCCACCACAAAATCCATGGTCATGTGTTCTCATTTCCATTCTGGGATTTCAAGGGATTGTAGTAGACCACCTAGTCTCTAGTGTTATGCCTTGATTCTCTGGAATGGCAGACATCTAGACAAAAAATTAGAAATATCACGCTTCACGCCCCTCCACCAGAACTGATATTGTAGGTCTGTGTACAACTTAGTTGTGCCCGGATGAACTGTGTACTTTGACCCATGTGCCTCATTGAGAATCTTTGTCTTCACAACTGACTCCTCCAGAACCCACATGCGGTTCTTGTATTGAAAACCACCATCAAGACCCACTGACAGATGTGTTTGAGGCTTTGACAGGATAGAGGAGAGCTCTTCAAGCTCAAGACTAGCTTTCTATGCCTCAAGAAGTTTAGACTGAAGACCAAACATGATAGAGATGTTTTTCACCGGGAGATGATCAGACAAAAATTGTGGCTTCCTGTCCACTAGATCACCCATGTTCATCCACTCGGGAGTACATAAAGATGCACATATTGTCCTTTTTCTTCTAAGAGCATCAACGACTACATTAGCCTTTCCCAGATGATAGCCAATAGTGAAATAGTAGTCTTTTAGATACTCAATCCATTGGCGTTGATGCAGATTTAGGTCTTTCTGAGTCAGGATGTATTTTAGGCTTTTGTAGTCAGTGAAGATATTGAATGTCGCCCCATACAGGTAGTGCCTCCAGATTTTGAGAGCATGAATGATTGCAGCTAATTCCAAATCATGTGTGGGATAATTAAGTTCAATGGGTTTTAGTTGTTTGGATGAAAAGGACACCACCTTTCTATGTTATTGTAGAGAATATCCTAACCCATTTATCGAATCATCAATAAATACAAACCCTTCATTACAGAGGGTAGAACTAGAACAGGGGTTGATGTCAGCTTCTGCTTTACTCCTGGAAATTGGAATCACAATAAGCTGACCAGATGAAATGCTCATCATTTCGAGTAATCTTATTCAGAGGAAGTGCAACTTTGGAAAAATTGGGAATGAAGTGATGATAATATCCGGCTAAGCCCAAGAAGATCTAGATTTCAAAAGGATTTTGAGGAGGTTGCCAATCAAGAACAACAGATATTTTGATGGGATCAAAAGATATGTTACCCCCAGAAATGACATGGCCAAGAAACATGACTTTGTCAATCTATAAATCACATTTAGAGAGATTACCATAGAACTTATGAGCTTAAAGGATTTCAAGGACTGCCTTCAAGTGCTCACGATGCTTCTCCATGGAGTTAGAATAAATCAAGATATCATCAATGAAGATGACCACAAACTCATGGAGATAAGGTTGGAAGACTTTTTCATTATATTCATAAATACACCAAGTGTGTTGGTCAACCTGGATGGCATTACTATAAATTCATAATTCCCATAATGAGTTTGAAATGTAATTTTTGAAATATCAAATTATGTGACTTTAAGTTAACGGTAGCCAGAACGAAGATCAATCTTAGAGAAGACTTTGGCAGTATGAAGCAGATCAAAGAGGTCATCAATGTGAGGGAGGGGATACTTATTTTTAATATTGGGCTGGTTCAACATGTGGTAGTCAATACATATACGCATAGAACTATCTTTTTTTTTTACAAAAAGTACAGGTGCACCCTAAGGGGAAATACTAGGATGGATAAAACCTTTGTTAAGAAGTTCTTGTAACTGCTTCTTCAACTCCATAAGCTCAGCAGGAGCCATCCTGTATGATTCCCTAGAAATTGGAGTGGTTCTAAAAAGAAGATCTATGGAGAACTCAATGTCTCTATTTGGAGCCATCCTAGGAAGCTACTCCGTAAATACATCAAGAAAGTCAAGTACCACCTCCAGTCTTTCTACAGTCCCGCTACTAGGACTGGTCTCTGAGACTAACATGAGGAAGACTTTACATCCTTTAGAAATGAGATTTTTATCTTTAAGAGAGGAAATTACTATATTATTATAGAATCTTCTTCCCCTAGGGATCACCATAAGACAAGAATGAGGTTGAGAGAGGACTACCATCTTATTTCTACACTCAATCTGGGCATGATACTTGTATAGATAGTCCATACCAAGTATAATATCAAAGTCTTCCATAGTTAAGAGGATGAATTCAAAGGTCATGACATGATTTTGGAATTTTAGAGGTAGGACATCAGTTTTATGTAATGTAGTAAATATGTTGCCACTAGGAGTTGACACTTCAAGAATATATCCCAAGTCCCTTATATGCAGGTATACGATAGATGCCATATTTTGAGAAATGAATATTGTGTTAATATAGAATTGAATAAAGCTTTCATAGGATGATCATTTAGGAATACAATGCCTACATATGATAATTATGTCATGAATAATTTGAAGGCATTGAACAAGATATTAGATATATGAAAAGAATTAAGGTTACCTTCAACAAGCTGATTGGGATTCGCCTTAGCTTCCTCTACAATCACTACGTATACTCTAGCATTGCGATGTCTCTGAGGGGGTGGAGCACCTATTGTAAGGTTGTTAAAGATGGATGGAGTCAGGCACTTGGCAATGAAATAGCCCCCCTTCTTGTAGTTGTAGCAGACTGACTTGGAATGGAAGCATACTCCACCATGGAATCGCCCACAAGTCTTGCACTTGGGATGAGTTGTCCTCTGTTGGTTCTAGTGGTTTTTATGTCCTTGTTTACCTGAACCTCTTCCTTTTCCTGGTCCCTTGTTATTGTGACCAAGGTGAAACTTTCTTGGCTTATCCTCCTCAGTGGTGGTTAACCCTAGGTATCCCATATTTGAAGGCTTCTACAAACCATATTCCCTTTCTTACTTAAGGGCCATATCTAGGGGTTCATCTATGTTTTTGGGATGAGAGGTGATGACCAGGGTTTTTAGGTGGGCGGTTAGGAAATTAACATAATGCTCCTAGAGGAGATCCTCACTCTTAATGGGGGGCATAACGCTCCAGAAGCCTAAACTTTTGGGTGTAATCAGCCACCAAAAGACTGCCTTACTTAAGCTCAGTGTACATTCTCTTCTTCCTCTTCCTCTCATCTATGGGCATAAAACATTCAATGAAGAGGGTTTTGAAGGCTTCCCATTCCATGCTATCCTCTTCTTCTCCCCTATTCCCACCATATTTTTCCACCGAATTTTAACCCCTCCCTTAAGAAGATGTGTGGAAATCTTGACCTTCTTTTCATTGGGTACTTCTAGGGTAAGGAAGGTGTTTTCCATAGACAGGGTCTAGGCTTTAGCCTTATCCATTACCTCAAGTTGGTCTTCCCCCCAAAAGGTGTTAAGGTTAAGTTTTATAAAATATAGCATAGTCACTTCCTTCTTCCAAGATGTATTGGGTTCAGATGTTCCTTTTAAGATAATGGTCTCTATGAAGTCTAGTAGGACTTTATTTTGGTCTTCCCACCTAAACATTTTCTCATAATCAGGTTTTTCATGAGTTTTGTGTTCTTTCCTCTTCTTATAAGATGACTCTTTAGAAGCCTTGGAATTACGGGTTTTGGAGGCATCCTAAAATTAGGTGAAATACATTAGATGTATAATTTTTTCTTTTTTTTTGTCATATTATATTTCATTATTCTTCTTTATTAGTTATTCATGATCTTAGTGTTATAATTTGTGGAGGATACCCTAATAATCCTTATCACTCGGTCCTTACAGTGACTCTTTTCCTAACCTTATATCATAGAGATGAGAGGGAAGTATTTATAAAGTAAAGATGAGAGGGAAATTTTTCAATAGAGGATATGAGAGGGAGTTTCTATATATGAGAAAGGTCCTTAATTTAGGTATGCCCAAGAAGTAGGGGACACTTAGGGTATTGGCCAGGTAGACTCTGATGGAGTGGAATTTTTTAATCCTTAAATGCCCAACGATATATTTGGATCCATGTGTTTGAGTTATTTGAAGAGTACCAAGTGCTTTGATAAAATAGGGATGATTAGTTGTGTTGACACCAAGATTAAGATCCCTAAGTTCATGCCCTTTTGGATTAAGTTGTTTATTAGTCAAATAGTGAAAACTTGGGATCGAGATTTGATGGGATATAACTCGGATGATAATAAAGCCTTGGTCAAATTTTAGTAATCTTATTGATATTTCTAGATGGAGTTATTTAGGTATGAATATGATGACATAATGTGCTTTGTGGTGCACATGTAATAAGGTTAATATGCTTATGGCCTTTTTTGGATGAAGACTATGTCACGCCCTTTGAGATGAGGGAAGCCACGAATTGGCCTTATGGTCTCTTATAGCCCTTCCTAACTTTTGGATAAGCAGTTGGACCGTGGACGATGATCTACTCTAAGATCGTGGGTGGAGGACACTTTGAACGAGCAGTTGTCCTTAGTTTGAGTAGTGCTCCATGACGACCCCTCTTTTGGTACATGAAACCACTAGATTAAGTTGGGGGGACAATCTTTATCTCTCCTTCATCCCCCACCACCAATTCTCCACTTCACCTAATAGACAAAGTGAGAGGTAAGGAAAATAAGGAGAAGAGAAGGGTGTGGAGGAAGAAGTGTTGTTGGACCCCTCATCGAGATCAGCAACTATGATGGCACTACTTCTAGTAGCTAGTCCAGTTCATCGTGAGGAAGACGAATTCATAGCTAGCCTCGCAGTCATCAAAGGTCCAAGCCACGGCGGTGCGGAAAATCCATGGAAGCGGAGATCCAGTGCCTGAGTCAGAGTGTTTGTTAAGTTGTTGAGGTCTAGACAAATCCCTAGATCAGAAAGAGGCACCATCGTCAGTTGAGGAGGTCAGATCCGGACTGTATTTCCTCATCGGAGGCCCTTGCAGCTGCGTTCCCTAGCAGACAGAAAGCAAAGGAGGCAGCACCCCCCTTTACTCTGTCGAAGCATTCCAAGCGGCATCACTTTAGCCTGTCCTCCATGGCTCGATGAGGACCATGACTTCTATGTTGCAGTGGTGATGCAGACTGAGTGATTCCTTCTTCAGTGAGGCCGGATCACCATGGAAACCTCATCGGAGAGGTTGTGGGAGACGGTGCTCTGTTTCATAGAGGAAACAGAGGACTCGCGAGCGCGAAACGAAAGGGGGAGCCCCAACCCGAGTTAATAGATCCATGGATCCATGGATCCATCTTCAGATATAACTGGTCCTAGATAAGAGTTGGAGTTGTGCAACTGATGTGGCCACGTGGAGACATGCAATTGGCCCGACAAGGTAAAAATCCCAAAAATGCTCAATTTGTATATAATTCATAGTAATTACCTCATACGTCAGAAAAATACAAATAAGGTACTGAAATTCTCAACAAAAATGAGTAGAACAATATGGAACATTTATATCAGTCTTTTGATGCTTAAATATTAGTGATATCATGTAATATGTATAATATTTATTTCATAGATATTAAATATCGAACGATGGATTAAAATTATGATAAAATGTCAGTAAATCCTTTTTGATGTCTATAATCCATATAAGGTTAGTGATTTGGATGTTTAAGTAAAAAATCATGTAATTTTCTCCATATGGATATTTAGGGCTAATAACCCTAAATAAAATATAATAAATACATGCATGTTCAATAAATGATGATATTTACAGAACACCCTAATATCAGTAACTCGAAGCTAATGTGTAACTTGATATCAGTTAGATGCATGGAATTCATGCTACATGAAGATGACCCTTAATACATGTTATGAAACCCTAATTTAGGTTAATAATGTAACCTAGGGTTAATATGTGACATTTTAAAGAGTGGGTCCCGAAAGAGGATCCACTCAAATGATATAATACAAGAGCCATGTAATAATAAAGCAGCGGAAACAAAACTATTACAAAGTTACTTCATGATTAATTTATACAATTGTTCCTCACCATAATAGGTGATTTTACAAAAACTTGAACTAAGTACAACTAAAGCTAGTAGCAGAGGGTAACCCGGCCATTCCATGTTATCCTTAAGTCTAGGTCATGTTAGTGATCTTTTCAAGCTCTTGTTTTCCAATGTACCTAAACCTGGGTAAAGGGGAACATCACCCAGAACATAGGAAATAATAAAGAGGTCAGCAAAAGTTGAGTATGTACATATATAAAACACTTTCGGCATTATATAGGGTTAAAAGTGTAAAAAGAGATGTTCCCACAAGAAAAGGGGGCTATTTGCAATAAGGTAAGTTTCAAAAGGAATATAACAAAAGAAATGAAGCAAAAGAAATGAGGCATATTAAATTTCATATTTCAAGCATGATAATAAAAGAGTGTCTTGCCATAACAATCATCCACAGGTTCATATTAAAACATCAAACATTTGCATGCATAATAATGTAGACTAAATATACCTAAAACAAGGCCATAACACCATAGGATCATGGCCTAAAAGAAATAAGGGTGGAAATGCACACCCCAGGCAAAATACGCACGCCCTATATAAGTATGGTTGTACATAAGTACCACTATTCTAGATATTCTAGTCAAACATGTAGCATGTATAAATAGAGTGGCAAGACTAACATTTTAGTCAATTTCACATAAAATGGCAATCATAGAAGGAGAGGTCCAAAGACCCATTATAAATGAATATTCCAGCAATCACATGAATTTATATGAATCAAAAGTAGAAAGTATGAATGTCCAACAATTGGATTTTAAATAAAATTGATAGTTCAAGAGATGCCTCGTTAAGGAAATGTAGGTTCAATCAAATAATGCCCAAAATACAATAGAGGATGTACATACCTGATTTTCAAGTCTAACGCCTAACTCAATAGATAAATTTGGTTCATGAAGTCAAGTCTTCACCCTAAGAACACATAGGGTATGTTAGTCAAACAAAAGAGAACCTATGTATACATTCCTAGTATAAAGATACACATTACTCTTACCCCAGTTCTGATCTCCTAAAGGTATACTAGGGATTTTAATCCTACTAAGTAGAACAAGATTCATTAGATATCTATTTTAGTTCCAAGATTCATCTTTACTCACATAAGTCAAAGCATAATTAGTTACATATATGTGTGCAATAATATTATTCTTCGGAATTGTGTCTTGTAATGTCATTCACTCTCTCTATGTATCAAATAGTCCAATTTGGCCAATTAGATCAAAATTATGCATTATATGAGATACTATTGGATCAGGATACCCGTATTAGGAAATCTAGGGTTCAATTCTGATATGATAATTTTCATGGTGATGCATCATCTAGGTTAGACTAATATCATGTCCAAAAATACATATAACACATTTTCTTCCTTATTTAATATTACTTATAATATATGTGTTATAGATAACACACTTAAATATAATTATATGTTGAATATTAGGGTAACGGGTAAAAAGGCTTTCAGTAGTATAATCAGATAAGTTATACCATGAAGCTTGATTACTATCTAACTTATATTGGATGTATAGGTACTATCTTATAAAATTACAGAATCTGGTTTTACCAGTGTTAACATGGACATGCTTTGTATATGCATATGCATAGAGATGTATATTCATATTGAAATGGATTTTATTGACCAGATATTCTAAATGGATTTCATGATAATTTTTCTTTATTTTATCTAATATGATTTATACGACCCCTTAGTCCAACAACTGGATATATAATGAAATGCAGGCTATGGAAGTTTACCTACTCCTCATTATGGCTTGAACAAATCTTTCACGATATTATGGACTGGATTCCAGAGGCTGGGGTGCATTTGGTTCCCACCATGGACACCATGGTTCTGTCCAAAGATAAAGCTGATGAGAAATAGCTCGAGGAGGTCTTGTATAATGGGTTGTTGCAATTGATCTTGAGCTTAGCAGGTGGTAGACAGTGTGCTGGGTTGATGATAGAAAAGAGGAGAAGAGTTGGGCTCATCTGGTGGTCTTGTTGAAGGATCCAAGTGTTCATGGTGACATCGACAGTGTGTGTCATAAACGCATGGGTTAGGATGATGGAGGACGGAGCTGTAGGTGAGGGAAGTGATGGTTTGTGGTTGGTTCATTCAAGTGGTGAACCTCACTTTGTAGGTGATCAGTGGTGGTGGCGCTGGCCTGAGGATTAGAGGTGGAATAGATGGAGGATAGGAGAGAAGGCAGTCAGGGCCGTAGAGTCCTTGGAGTTGCAGGAGATTCTAACGACAGCTTCTAGTGTTCATGACGGTGAAGCAGAGAGGGGCCCTTCACAGGTGGTGGTTCCAAGGGTCAACGCCTTCCACTGCAGTAGCCAGTAGCAAGGTGGATCTCCCCCTCCCAGCCTGGTGTGGTTGCTTGCAAGCATGAGATTGCAGAAGGAGAAAGAGGAGGAAGATGCGCGGTCCATTGATGGCTACCGGTGGCGCCAGTGGTGACGCCTTGCGTTGGTTGTGATGGTCAGGGGAGGAGGCGGTGCCACCATAAGCTCTGCCAGAACTGTAGATGCAGCAACAGCGGTTCGGTTGTCCATGTGGGAGGAAGAAGGTTGGGAAGAGGAAGGACTGGTGCTAGGGTTCCATGATGTGGGATGGTGAGGAGAGGCGACAGAGGTAGACCAGAATCTGAAGAAGAGTGTGGCGCCGGTGGGATTGCAGGAGGCGGTGCTCTACGTGCTAGCAGGAGGTCGGACGAGTTACTATGGTGCGGAGAAGAGGCTTTTGAGGGGCGCTGAGGTTTAGGGCTATATGCTAGATAAGGAGAGGTTAGTGGGGAGGAAGAGGAAGAAAGGAAGAAGAGGATGCAGGGTTTGTGGTCAGATGGCTTCAGGAAATTTTGCCTCTGGGTCGTTGGTACCGCGTGACCTACAATCTCTTCTGCTCGGATGGAGTAAAACAATACGGGGGTGAGGAAAGTGGGAGATGAGACCGAGCAACGTGCGAGGGAGAGAAAGACCGACGTCAGGTAGACTTACCCTTGGCAGCCGGCTACAGCGGCGAAGACAACGCAAAGGAGATGACTGAATAGTTGGATCTGGTCAAAATGGATCCAAGAATTGGACCGTGAGAAACCAGTGGAACGTAAAGAATAAAAATAGCATGACATCATAATAAATCACATAAATAGCTTGGAATTTATATCTCCAACTCCTAAATTTGTATTAGGTGTGTAATTGATATCCGATTAGGTCTAAAATTGGTATGTTACATGATTTGAGTATGAAGAACATATATTTGGACTCATATATGTATTTTGAGATTATCTGTTTTGTCCTTTTCTCATTATACACTCATTATTTAATTCAGGGTTTTTAGCTCGTCCTAATATAAAATCGGGTAATTCCTTTTGAATTATCTCCATTCTATAATTCTAAGGGCCTAGGATTAATTCTATAACTCTAAGGGCCTAGGATTATCTTTGAGGATCTTATTAGGGCCAAGAACATATATTTGTATTGATACTCATAAATTCCCATAATTAAATTATTAGGGCTATACCATCCTAAGATTTATGTCCATGGGGTATAATAGAGTCAATTAGGATATTAGGTCCCAACAAGGTCTAATCTATCCTAAAGTTAGGGAATTGCGCAAACTAAAAGGTACCTAAAATAAGAGGAAGGAAAGAGGGATACTGGAAATCAGTATAATCGAGTAGGGGCCTAGAAGAACGGAGGATTACCTTATGTGTTCGGAATTGAGTATGTTACAACACTCCACCCCTTAAAGAGGATTTCGTCCCCAAAATCCATCCACAGCTAGACATGAGTGCTAGTTTATTCTACAGATCCTCATCTTCCATCACT
This sequence comes from Alisma plantago-aquatica, assembly GCA_963693085.1. NCBI lineage: Eukaryota > Viridiplantae > Streptophyta > Magnoliopsida > Alismatales > Alismataceae > Alisma > Alisma plantago-aquatica. Next base: position 779,846,540 of record OY856411.1, on the reverse strand, counting down.
TAAGCATGAATAGCCAATCTTCATTTATAAATTTCCTAATAGAACCATTCAAATTGTGACCGCTAACATGGTGAACTACTTTTGTGTATAACCATCAATCCTCAAGCACCATGATCCCTATCACTGTTACTACTAAGGAGAACTTTCTTATCAACATTATCATCATCATCATCAACAACAACATCGTCCTCATCATCCACATCATCATGGTCACCATATTCTCATCTACTCATTATCATCTGCTCATCATCATCATCATCATCGTCGTCGTCGTCATTGTCATCATCACCATCATCATCATCATCATCATCATAATCGTCATCACCTTCATCATCATCATCATCATTATCAACAACAACAACACAACATCGTCATAATTAATATCATCGACATCATTCTAGCCTAGTAATTCTTCATTCAAAGGGTTCCTCTACAAATCAAACTTCCTTGTGGCAATGACTTGGTTCTAAAACCTTCGATAAAATATGAAAACTTTTCCTTTGTACATATAAATTAATAATGAAAATAAGTTTGACAGAATGAAAAAAAATCTTACGATGAAAAATCCAAAATTGGCGCCAAAATCAATTCGAGAACCAAGTCCGCCACTTATCCACCAGATGATACCTATAGTATCATTCTATCATCATTGCATTCTACAAAAGGGGTCTACTCCTTCTATCACCTAAAAGGGAATATGTCTACATCTCTAATTCGAAGGCATATGAGGGTAACAACTTATTACACACAATCAACATCTACCAAATCCTAATAATGCATGACATACACCATTACCCATGACACTCTTAACCATAATTCAAAATGTCTCATCTCAGGATCTAATGAAGTCATAAGATTACCCAATGTTATAGGATGAATTTATTCCCATCACAAGCTAGTTTACAACCATTGTTGTTCCCATGATAAGGTAACCTATATAGTCAACCTACTCATATTAATCACTAGGTATACTAAGTGCACTATTTGGGTTAGAGAGGTGAACACTTAAGGATATCTACCAAAAGTTATAACTTTCACCAAATAATTCTCATGTATGAGACATAACAAGCTCAATGAGATCGGTACCCTGCCATTAGATAAATGGCCATGGGGCATAGCTATGATGAGGTACTCCATGTCGAGGGAAAGCCATGCCTAACCATAAAAGAGCTAATCCTAATTATCACATAGTGTCAAGGAATTAATCTCAACTCTAGAATTTACATCAGGGTTTTATGTTGTTTTTCTCACATGCTCAACCCAAAATAAATGTATGTGAGGCGTACTAGGTAACAACAAAGAAAGGGAGTTAAGGTGAGAACTAGGAAAATCCCTATCTATGACTGTTCAATAAACCCCCACTTCATAGCTCTTAGGCTAATATCCTAGAAAATTATGAGATGTAAATAAAACACTATAAGAATCAGTTTTATGTAGCTTCATCACACCTCCATAAAGAAGGGGTGGATGTTAAGGGTTACTAAAGACTAACTCACGTTCACATAGGTGGGTCGAGGAGTGCAAGTGACGAAATTAGTCAGGGGTTGAAAACCCTAATTGGTATTGACTACTAGGAAATAGGTTTATCAATAACCTCTAAGGGTCACCTACCTAATTAAGGGTCATCCTAGGATAACTTGAAATAGTCAAGTTACCGACTGCTTAGGCTCTGATACCATTTTGTAAAGAGTGGGTCCCGAAAGAGGATCCACTCAAATGATATAATACAAGAGTCGTGTAATAATAAAGCAGGGGAAACAAAACTATTACAAAGTTACTTCATCATTCATTTATACAATTGTTCCTCACCATAATAGGTGATTTTACAAAAACTTGGACTAAGTACAACTAAAGCTAGTAGCAGAGGGTAACCCGGCCATTCCAAGTTATCCTTAAGTCTAGGTCATGTTAGTGATCTTTTCGAGCTCTTGTTTTCTAATGTACCTAAACCTGGGTGGAAGGGAACATCACCCAGAACATAGGAAACAATAAAGAGGTCAGCAAAAGCTGAGTATGTACATATATAAAAACACTTTGGGCATTATATTGGGTTAAAAGTGTAAAAAGAGATGTTCCCATAAGAAAATGGGGCTATTTGCAATAAGGTAAGTTTCAAAAGGAATATAACAAAAGCAATGAAGCAAAAGAAATGAGGCATATTAAATTTCATATTTCAAGCATGATAATAAAAGAGTGTCTTGCCATAACAATCATCCACAGGTTCATATTAAAACATCAAACATTTGCATGCATAACAATGTAGACTAAATATACCTAAAATAGGGCCATAACACCATAGGATCATGGCCTAAAAGAAATAAGGGTGGAAACGCACACCTCGGGCGGAATACGCACGCCCTATATAAGTATGGTTATACATAAGTACCACTATTCTAGATATTCTAGTCAAACACGTAGCATGCATAAATAGAGTGGCAAGACTAACATTTTAGTCAATTTCAGATAAAATGGCAATCATAGGAGTGGTCCAAAGACCCATTATAAATGAATATTCCAGCAATCACATGAATTTATATGAATCAAAAGCAGAAAGTATGAATGTCCAACAATTGGATTTTAAATAAAATTGATAGTTCAAGAGATGCCTCATTAAGGAAATGTAGGTTCAATCAAATAATGCCCAAAATACAATAGAGGATGTACATACCTGATTTTCAAGTCTAATGCCTAACTCAATAGATAAATTTGGTTCATAAAGTCAAGTCTTCACCCTAAGAACACATAGGGTATGTTAGTCAAATAAAAGAGAACCTATGTATACATTCCTAGTATAAAGATACACATTGCTCTTACCCCAGTTCTGATCTCCTAAAGGTATACTAGGGATTTTAATCCTACTAAGTAGCGCAAGATTCATTAGATATTTATTTTAGTTCTAAGATTCATCTTTACTCACATAAGTCAAAGCATAATTAGTTACATATATGTGTGCAATAATATTATTCTTATGAATCGTGTCTTGTAATGTCATTCACTCTCTCTATGTATCAAATAGTCCAATTTGGCCAATTAGATCAAAATTATGCATAATATGAGATACTATTGGATCAGGATACCCGTATTAGGAAATCTAGGGTTCAGTTCTTATATGATAACTTTCATGGTGATGCATCATCTAGGTTAGAGTAATATCATGTCCACAAATACATATAACACATTTTCTTCCTTATTTAATATTACTTATAATATATGTGTTATAGATAACACACTTAAATATAATTATGTGTTGAATATTAGGGTAACGGGTAAAAAGGATTTTGGTAGTATAATCAGATAAGTTATACCATGAAGCTTGATTACTATCTAAATTATATTGGATGTATAGGTATTATCTTATAAAATTACAGAATCTAGTTTTACCAGTGTTAACGCGGACAAGCTTTGTATATGCATATGCATAGAGATGTATATTCATATTGAAATGGATTTTATTGACCGGATATTCTAAATGGATTTCATGATAATTTTTTCTTTATTTTATCTAATATGATTTATATGACCCCTTAGTCCAACAACTAGATATATAATGAAATATAGGCTATGGAAGTTTACCTACTCCTCATTGTGGCTTGAACAAATCTTTCACGATACTGTGGACTGGATTCCAGAGTGTGGGGTGCATTTGGTTCCCACCATGGACACCATGGTTCTGTCCAAAGATAAAGTTGATGAGAAGTAGCTCGAGGAGGTCTTGTATAATGGGTTGTTGCAATTGATCTGGAGCTTAGTAGGTGGTAGACAGTGTGCTGGGTTGATGATAGACAAGAGGAGAAGAGTCGGGCTCATCTGGTGGTCTTGTTGAAGGATACAAGTGTTCATGATGACATCGACAATGTGTGTCATAAACGCATGGGTTAGGATGATGGAGGACGGAGCTGTAGGTGAGGGAAGTGATGGTTTGTGGCTGGTTCATTCAAGTGGTGAACCTCACTTTGCAGGTGATCAGTGGTGGCGACGCTGGCCTGAGGATTGGTGGTGGAACAGATGGAGGATAGGAGAGAAGACAGTCAGGGCCGTAGAGTCCCTGGAGTTGCAGGAGATTCTAACGACATCGTCTAGTGTTCATGACAGTGAAGCAGAGAGGGGGCCTTCACAGGTGGTGGTTCCATGGGTCAACGCCTTCCACTGCAGTAGCTGGTAGCAAGGTGGATCCCCCCTCCCAGCCTGGTTTGGTTGCTTGCAAGTGTGAGATTACAGAAGGAGAAAGAGGAGGAAGATGCGCGGTCCATTGATGGCTACCGGTGGCGCCAGTGGTGACGCCTTGCGTTGGTTGTGATGGTCAGGGGAGGAGGTGGCGCCACCATAAGCTCTGCCAGAACTGCAGATGCAGCAACAGCAGTTCGGTTGTCCATGTGGGAGGAAGAAGGTTGGGAAGAGGAAGGACTGGTGCTAGGGTTCCATGATGTGGGATGGTGAGGAGAGGCGACAGAGGTAGACCAGAATCTGAAGAAGAGTGTGGCACCGGTGGGATTGCAGGAGGCAGTGCTCTACGTGTTAGCAGGAGGTCGGGCGAGTTACTATGGTGCAGAGAAGAGGCTTCTGAGGGGCGCTGAGGTTTAGGGCTATGTGCTAGATAAGGAGAGGTTATTGGGGAGGAAGAGGAAGAAAGGAAGAAGAAGAAGAGGATGCATGGTTTGTGGTCGGCTGGCTTCAGGAAATTTTGCCTCTAGGTCGTTGGTACTGCGTGACCTACAATCTATTCTGCTCAGATGGAGCAAAACAATATGGGGGTGAGGAAAGTGGGAGATGAGACCGAGCAACGTGTGAGGGAGAGAAAGATCGACGTCAGGTAGACTTGCCCTTGGCAGCCGGCTACAGCGGCAAAGGCAACGCAAAGGAGACGACCGAATAGTTGGATCTGGTCAAAATGGATCCAGGCATTGGACCGTGAGAAACTAGTGGAACGTAAAGAATAAAAATAGCATGACATCAGAATAAATCACATAAATAGCTTGGAATGTATATCTCCAACTCCTAAATTTGTATTAGGTGTGTAATTGATATCCGATTAGGTCTAAAATTGGTATGTTACATGATTTGAGTATGAAGAACATATATTTGGACTCATATATGTATTTTGAGATTATTTGTTTTGTCCTTTTCTCATTATACACTCATTATTTATTCAGGGTTTTTAGCTCATCCTAATATAAAATAGGGTAATTCCTTTTGAATTATCTCCATTCTATAATTCTAAGGGCCTAGGATTAATTCTATAACTCTAAGGGCCTAGGATTATCTTTGAGGATCTTATTAGGGCCAAGAACATAGATTTGTATTAATACTCATAAATTCCCATAATTCAATTATTAGGGCTATAACATCCTAAGATTTATGTCCATGGGGTACAATAGAGTCAATTAGGATATTAGGTCCCAACAAGGTCTAATCTATCCTAAAGTTAGGGAATTGCGCAAACTAAAAGTTACCTAAAATAAGAGGAAGGAAAGAGGGATACTGGATATCAGTATAATCGAGTAGGGGCCTAGAAGAATGGAGGATTAGCCTATGTGTTCGGAATTGAGTATGTTACAGACATAATGTTAATATATTCACCTAATGATGGAAAATATGATTATTAGTTAGTGAGTAAACAATCTAGAATATGGCATCAGTAAGATAATCCTAAGACAAGAATACAAGTAACAATGAGAATATCCCAATGACTAAGTGAAACCATAATGAACACGATTAGGGTTAAGATGAGATGTATGATGATGAGAATATGATGGTGATATATGATCTTGTCTTAATCAGGGGTTTAACTAAGGTTAGAGTTGACATCTAGGAATATGTGATGATTAGATTATCTTTGTGATCAAGATACGCCATTACCTCTTACTTGGCTTATTATACAATATGCTTGTGTTATATGCATAGTAAAATACCTGGCATATGGTATTGGATGAAATGATTGTTCTTTTATGATATGTTGCTTGATTTTTTCATATTTATGGCTATGAACACATGAAACATAAAATATCTGATCCATCATATGATAGCACTAATCTCTTTGGTAGTACAGTGCATTGAAGTGATCACAAACTCCTTGGGAGTAGATCATAAGGCTTAAAACATCAAAGCCCTTGGTGGCAGATGTACGAGATACACGATCACAAACTCCTTGGGAGTAGATCATAAGGCTTAAAAATATCAAAGTTCTTGGTGGCAAATGTATGAGATATAAGATGGAAATGTGCTTAAAATATATGTGTTCTCTCTTATTAATGAACATCTTTGTGCAAGTATATGCTTTTCTTATATTTGTTTATTACTTCCAAGTATTAATTTTATCTTATTGCTAAGCTTAGTAATGAGAGGTATATAAAAGACACGTAGGCATAATCAGTACAATATTCTTGAATATTGTGCTAATGTGTACCACATGTAATCTTCTATTAAGGTTGTGGACATGTGATCTTGAAGAACCCGGGTAGTTGAGAGTTGTATGGAAAGATGATGTAGAAGGGGACATGTTGTTTTAAGATCATGTTGTTTAGTTGTAGTACATGTATATGTAGAAGTTTTCTGTTCAATATGTAATATCAAATGTGGTAATAATTCATGTTGTAAAAATATGTTGAATGGTGAACATGTGTTGTATGGTTTAATTATTGTTCATGTGCATGTGCTACTATTGTTTCCTTCGGACTCCCTTGATTTTCTTCTTCTTAGACTTGTGTGTGGTGTTTAAATTGGGATTCTCACTGAGGTGAGGGTTTCAATTTGGATGTCACACATCAGATTAAGTTTTAGAAAATATGGGGATGTCACAGGTGGTATCAGAGCATGAACAATAACAAAGCTTGACATTTGCTCATTATGCAACTCAAAACTAAAGAACCTTGAACTATAAAAATATTTAGGGTCAGATTAGTCATCTTTTGTAGACTAGATCTGACCTAGTTTCTAGGTTAACACCTAGATGTCTGAGAACTAGGTCTAGACTAGTGCTTGTTGTATAGTAGGTCCTTAGATGTCATTCTTTCCTTATAGTACAACCCTACGAGACATTGCATTATTTGGAAATGATGTGCATCAAGGGAAGAGAAATCCTAGACATATAGCGCTCGTTGTCTAGGGTATCTACACTAGTCTACACCATGTTCTCACCCCTTTCATTATTTTTCATGGCACTATACTCTCTACTATGTGTGGGGCACTCATTTTCTAGATTTGGTTTTTGATTCCAATCAGATCGAACCTTGATAGTTTTCTCTAACGCATGTTTTATTAGAGGAAAACTATATCATATTTTACTATGTATATGTATTACAAAATGTGTCCCCACACATGTACGAGTAGGAGGTCGTCATGCAACCTAACTGAAAGTGAATGACATCAGTCTAGAAGAGAGAGTAGTTCTAGATTAGATGTCTAGAGCCTTGTTAAAATATATGATAGATGGAATAGATGAAATAAGTTTTGATGATATGATGTAAGTCTTATATAGATGAAATAAGATAGTTATGATGATCTATGTTTGTCTTTGAGGACTTAAGTTTAGTTTTGAGGATTGGAGATGGGCTTTGATTATGAAAGTATGTATGTTTCTCTAAGATACGTTAGGATAATCTAAGACAAAGATGTGAATCAACAAGAGTCTCAATCTCTTTTATAAAGGAGGACCTCTAGTGTTAGGACCAGTTTCGAGGTCAACTCCAGAGAGAATGAGACCCACAGGGAGAAGGTCAGATAATCTAGACTCCATGATATGAGAAATATGAGAATTATGAGATACGTGATATGGTATGTCCTAAACTAGACTACTCCTGAGTGATTGAATTGAGTCACTTTGTGCATGATTCCTATAATCTTGTTGAACCCTAGGAGTCCTTGGGAGGACCAAACACTAGAGACAGAGAGAGGGTGGTTATATGTGCATAAGTGAATATAAATATGAGTACCTACCATCTGGGTGAGGGATGGAGAGTTCCAAGACCCTGGAGGAGGTAGATGTGTTAGTTCTGTGAAAGCCTCATGCTCGGGTTGGTGCTTCCCCATGTAGGACTCTATTGGTGTATAAGAGAGAGAGTTGAGGAACAATTTTCATGGGTAGAGACATGTGAAAAGAATGTCATAGCATGTTTTGGTTTGTGCTTATGTGGCTAGATTTTGCAAAGTTATCACCAATGACAATGAGGTAGACCTAATAACCCTAGAACAAAGAGGGGGATAAGGTTTGTGCATATGAGATACACATAGAGTTGAGTTAGCTCAGAGAGACTGAGCATGGCAATACCCTCATGATATGGGTCAGGAGAACCTCAGTTGGACTAGATGAAGTTTTGATAGATGTTTAACAAGCGACTTGTATAAGTTTGTGTACACCTATGATATAATATATGTAAGGATGTGATCTAATCTTGAGACGTGATATATAAACATGATATGATAGAAACCTAGTGATGGTTTAATAGATGTCAATGCATAAATGGTTAACCATATACTTGAATAATGATGATTATGTGATATAGTTGGTTAATCAGGTTATGAAGTCACTAATAAAGTTTGTAACCTAATATGAAAGTGAAATGAGACCATATTGATGATATAAGCCAAAATGTGATAATGTTAGTGCTTAATAATATGTTATTTATAGTTTGAAAATTTTTCTCAATAATATGTTGATGACCCCTTGATATGATGGGATAACTTTAGTTAACTCCTTTAGAACATGGTAATATCATGTCGAAACCCTAATGCATGGGTAAAGAGAATAATGCAACCCTAACATATGAAATATGTCATGACATTATCTGAGTTTCTAAACCCTTGTTTCAATCTTCATGAAGGGGTGTTTCACCTTAGATGTTTTAAAACCTCCTAGCAGTGGGTTGGATATGAGTAAGGAGCTTTGTTTTTGGATATGTTGCACCTAGAGAGGTGCTCTACATCTAGAAGAAGATTGTTGGGTTTTCCCCTTGGAGTAAAAGGATGGCTGAATTTTGAGGATAAAACTTTCTTTTAAGATGTATATGATGTGATGGACTGGATTTTGGGTTTATTTTCAAGGACGAAATATCTTTTAAGGTGTGTATGATGTGATGGAGTGGAATTTTGTAATCCTTAAATGTCCAACGATATATTTGGATCCATGTGTTTGAGTTATTTGAAGAGTACCCAGTGCTTTGATAAAATATGGATGATTAGTTGTGTTGACACCAAGATTAAGATCCCTAAGTTGATGCCCTTTTGGATTAAGTTGTTTATTAGTCAAATAGTGGAAACTTGGGGTCAAGATTTGATGGGATATAACTCGGATGATAATAAAGCCTTGGTCAAAGTTTAATAATCTTATTGATATTTCTAGATGGAGCTATTTAGGTATGAATATGATGATATAATGTGCTTTGTGGTGCACATGTAATAAGGTTAATATCATTATGGCCTTTTTTTGATGAAGAATATGTCACGCGCTTTGAGATGAGGGAAGCCACGGATTGGCCTTATGGTCTCTTATAGCCGTTCCTAACTCTTGGATAAGCAGTTGGACCGTGGACGATGATCTGCTCTAAGATCGTGGGTGGAGGACACTTTGAATGAGCAGTTATCCTTAGTCCGAGTAGTGCTCCATGATGACCCCTCTTTTGGTTGGTACATGAAACCACTGGATTAAGTTGGGGGAACTATCTTTCGCTCTCCTTCATCCCCCACCACCAGTTCTCCACTTCACCTAATAGACAAAGCGAGAGGTAAGGAAAATAAGGAGAATATAAGGGTGTGGAGGAGGCAGTGTTGTTGGATCCCTCGCCGAGATCAGCAACTACGATGGCGCTACTTCTAGCGGCCAGTCCAGTTCATCGTGAGGAAGACGAATTCATACCCAGCCTCACAGTCATCGAAGGTCCAAGCCACGGCGGTGCGGCAAATCCATGGAGGCGGAGATCCAGCGCCAGAGTCAGAGGGTTTGTTAAGCTGTTGAGGTCTAGACAAATCCCTGGATCGGAAAGAGGCACCATCGTCAGTTGAGGAGGTCGGATTCGGAGTGTATTTCCTCGTCGGAGCATGTCCTTGCGGCTGCGTTCCCTAGCGGACAGAAAGCAAAGGAGGCAGAATGCCCCTTTACTCCGCCGGAGCAGTCCAGGCGGCATCGCTTTAGCCTGTCCTTCATGGCTCGATGAGGACCATGACTTCCATGTTGCAAAGGTGATGCAGACTGAGCGATTGCTTCTTCAGCGAGGCCGGATCACCATGGAAACCTCACCGGAGAGGTTGCTGGAGACGGTGCTCTGTTTCACAGAGGAAACAGAGGACTCGCGAGCGCGGAATGAAAGGGGGAGCGCCAACCTGCGTTACCGGATCATCGATCTGTGGATCCATCTTCAGATCTGGCCGGTCCAAGAGAAGAACTGGAGCTACGCAACTGATGTGGCCACGTGGCGACATGCAATTGGCCAGACAAGGTAAAAATCCAAAAAATGCTCAGTTTGTGTATAATTCATAGTAATTACCTATCTCAAAAAAAAAATCATAGTAATTACCTCATACGTCAGAGAAATACAAACAAATAAGGTACCGAAATTCCATGGCATCTTTATATCTATCTTTTAATGCTTAAATATTAGTGATATCATGTAATATATATAATACTTATTTCATGGATATTAAATATCTAACGATGGCTTAAAATTATGATAAAGTATTTGTAAATCCTTTTTTATGTCTATAATCTATATAAGGTAAGTGATTATGATGTTGAAGTAAAAAATCATGTAATTTGCTCCATATGGCTATTTAGGGCTAATAACCCTAAATAAAATATAATAAATACATGTTCAATAAATGATGATATTTACAGAGAGATGACGGCTCGGGGTGCGCTAGGGCTTCAGGGGGCCGGGGGCGTGGATCTGGACTTGGCGGACGGGGATGAGGCTTCAGTGGGGGCTAGAGCAGCAGTAGGCCGAACACGCACTGTGGAGATGGGAGGGAGGCAGTGGATGATCCCGGAGGCAGTGGTCACGGAGAACCACCGGGGGGTCTTTGTCAACGTAGCCGAGGTTGGAATCAACTTGTACTACAGTGGCATGTGCAGAGAAGGAAACCAAGACGGCGACGAACAGCAAGAAGGTATGCAAATCTATGATAAGGTCTTTAATGTCACCAACGATTGGATGACAGAAGATGACACGCCACCTCATCTTTCAAAGAACACGGCTGCTAAGTCTCCCCTCTTAGATGCGAGTAACACCAGATCAGGAAGGGATACAGTGTCTGATCTCATAAGTACGTTCAAGGAAGCAATGCTGGGAGGAAAGGGATCAACCTCTCGGGAAGAGTTTTTAGAAGAATTGGAATCTAGAGCTCTAAAATCAGAGGATAAAGAATTGATCCCAGACAAAGGATGCCCAGAAATGCATATCTCTCCAGATGTGGAAGAAGTTCTTCTGCTTCCATGGAAGTTCACGGTCACTATAAAACTCATTGGTAGAAGCGTCGGCTACATGACTATGGAGGACAGATTGTGATTACTATGGAAACCGTTTGGAAGGATGCGGATCTTTGAACTGAATCGAAACTATTATGTCGTGCAATTCTCATGTAAAATAGATTATGAGACCGCACTTACAGGTGGTCCTTGGTCGATGTTTAGCAGCTGCTTGATGGTCTGGAAATGGGACGGCAACTTCCAACCTTCAGAAGGACTTCCAAACCACATTGTAACATGGGTAAGGATATTGAACCTCCCATTACATTTGTATTGTTCTGCTATGTTTGAGAGAATAGGCCACACACTAGGAACACTAGTGAAGGTGGACGAGCATACAGTCAAGAAGATGAGAAGTCACTTTGCAAGACTCGCAACGGAGTTGGATACCACGGTACCAGTACAACCCACCATTATCATCAACGAGTCAGAATTCAAACTAGAGTATGAGGTCCTACCGGACCTATGTCTTTGCTTTGGAAAGCTGGGACATAGTTCTAAGGCTTGCACACCTACCACTAAGGATCATAAGACAGAAGCGAAAGAGGAGGCGGCAGGAGTGAAATGGTCAGATGAGGATGGCAAATGGAAGACATACTATGGCAAAGGAATTCATGCCAAACACAGACAATTAACGTGACAAACAGAGAGAAGGTAGCAAACAAGAAGATGGAAATAGGTACAGACCCATAGTAGTGGATAATGAGGAGGAAGATGAAGTTGAAAACTACCCACAGAAGCATGTGATTGTGGAGAGAGACATTTCAGAAACCAGAGGACCAAAGGTGTGGAAGAGGAAGAAGATGGTGCACAACACTAAAGAAGATGTAAGGCAGAAAACTAATCTTTCAAGCAACTCAAGTAGAGGTCAATCAGTTTGTACCAATGGAGCGCATACTGCAGATCAGCATGTTGCGGACAAGGTAGTACACGATGGGAACCATACAGTAGTTTTTCCAAACATAGATGAGGTTGTTGAAGGGGAATAATTGTAGGAAGCACTCACACAAACCATAACGGAAAATGAAGATACAATGACACCCACCAGGGTAGGAAAACAGAAGCAGAAAGGAAGAGGTGCCAAGGGAAGCGGCACCAAGTTCATGCACACTAGTGCAGATTCGTATAACTTGAGGAATGGTTCCCGAATCAATCAGGAGGATCATGTTGGAACCTGTAGAGTTTAATGTCTTCCTTAGCATATACAAATCCATGAAGCAAGCACTAAGACATTCTGAATGTTGTTTACTCAAGCGATTGAAGATTCAATTGGCATGTAAAGCTATCCAAGCTTCAAGGAGTTTGGTTAATTACACAAAAAACCAGCCTGTCCCTCATATATTTGAGGGTACGATGGACTTCAGGTCTATCATTATTATAAGAGCTAATAATTGTAATGGTACTAATAATACCATGTTTTATCCCTTTTGGTCAAGTTTGTTAATTGTAAGCTTTCTTAAGATGAAATAGATGTTAAGGTTTTTCCAAAAAAAATTGATGATATTTACAGAACACCCTAATATCAGTAACTGGAAGCTAATGTGTAACTTGATATTAGTTAGATGCATAGAATTCATGCTACATGAAGATGACCCTTAATACATATTATGAAATCCTAATTTAGGTTAATAATGTAACCTAGGATTAATATGTGACATAATGTTAATATGTTTACCTAATGATGGAAAATATGATTATCAGTTAATGAGTAAGCAATCTGGAATATGAAATCAGTAAGATAATCCTAAGAAAAGAATACAAGTAACAATGAGAATATCCCAATGACTAAGTGAAACCCTAATGAACACGATTAGGGTTAAGATGAGATGTATGATGATGAGAATATGATGGTGATATATGATCTTGTCTTAACCAGGGGTTTGACTAAGGTTAGAGTTGACATCCAGGATTATGTGATGATTAGATTATCTCTGTGATCAAGGTATGCCATTACCTCTTAATTGGCTTATTATACAATATACTTGTGTTATAAGCATAGTAAAATACTTGGCATATGGTATTGGATGGAATGATTGTTCTTTTATGATATGTTGCTTTATTTTTTCATATTTATGGCTATGAACACATCAAACATAAAATATATAATCCATTATAGGATAGCACTAATCTCTTTAGTAGTACAGTGCATTGAAGTGATCACAAACTCCTTGGGAGTAGATCATAATGCCTAAAAATAGCAAAGCCCTTGGTGGCAGATGTACGAGATATATGATCACAAACTCCTTGGGAGTAGATCATAACGCCTAAAAAAATCAAAGCCCTAGGTGGCAGATGTACGAGATATAGGATGGAAATGTGCTTAAAAATATATGTGTTCTCTCTTGTTAATGCACATCTTTGTGCAAGTATATGATTTTCTTATATTTGTTTATTACTGCCAAGTATTAATTTTATCTTATTGCCAAGATTTGTAATGAGAAGTATATAAAAGACACATAGGCATACTCTAAACAATATTCTTGAATATTGTGCTAATGTGTACCGCATGCAATCTTCAGTTTAGGTTGTGGACATGTGATCTTGAAGAACTAGGATAGTTGAGAGTTGTGTGGCGAGTTGATGTACAGGTGGACCTATTGTCTTAAGATCATATTGTTTAGTTGTAGTACATGTATATGTAGAAGTTTGTTGTTCAATATGTAATATCAAATGTGGTAATAATTCATGTTGTATTTATATGTTGAATGGTGAACATGTGTTGTATGATTTTATTATTGTTCATGTGCATGTGCTACTGTTGTTTCCTTCTGACTCCCTTGATTTTCTTCTTCTTAGCCTAGTGTGTGGTGTTTAAATTGGGATTCTCACTGAGGTGAGGGTTTCAATTTGGATGTCACACATCGGATTAAGTTTTAGAAAATTTGGGGACGTCACAGGTGGTATCCTCCTCTTAACCCGTGAGCCGGCCTTGGCTAAGGGAGGGTCGAGTGTGGGTGTGTAAAGGACAAGAATGCCCATGGGATTGAAATTATTGGGTGTGATGGGGTATGGTTGGATCAGGGATTTCGTGAACCCAATTCATCTACTTCTCGTGCCATGGCAGTTGTGTGAGTAGGATGGAGAGGGGGTGATGGTTCGAGGGAGGCAGGGGGCATCAGGGTTGTGTGGTGTTTTGGTTAGCTTTGTGTGGTTTTAACAGAGTTAACGAGCCTGAGATGGCCATTGGAGGTGGAAGAAATCTCAAGCTTCGATCAAACATAGGTGAAGAAGATGAAAGTAGGATCTAGAGATATACCTCTCCTTTGGTTGGATTGGGGGATGAGTAAGCTCCATGAAGGTTCAAAACTGGATTTTCAAGCCTCCTAAATCTCAAATACATCACCAACCACATAGGTGATGGAGGTCTTAAGCTTGCTTGCAAGTGCTTTTCGGTCTGCACCTCTGGTCCCTTACTGCTCCAACTGGAGGTGTGGTTATCCTTGCCGAGGTGTCTAGATCATATAGGTTCGTTGATTGGTGGGTGGAGACTCCCAGAGTGAGGGAGGTGCTTTGGGTCGGTGAGGTGGAGGTGGTTTAGGTCTGGGAGGATGGGGCATTCTTCATGACAATTGTGGGTAGAGAACGATGAAAGGGAGGTTGGAGAAGCTACTATTAGGTTTATATAGATGTGGGAGATGTAGGTGGGAAATCCCTAAAATGGGCGCCACCTCTAAGTGAGATGAGTGGGTATCTGGGAGTTGGTTCTCCCTATTCTGAGGATGAGGGGTGACCTTGCGAGGGTCGTTGGGCTCATTTCGATGAGGGGAATATCTCTTCCAAATATTCTGAGTAGATATGGTTTAGGTTGTTGGGAGGGAGTCGAGAAAGATCTCAAAGTTAGTCGACTGAGATGCCACAGTTTGCGGGAGGTTGATGACGATATTCAGAGCATTGGATGCTCCCTAATCTGTAATCAAAATGATCGGGTGGCCAGGATGTGATCCAAGTGAGTGACCCACACGTGAGCTAATGTATTAAATTGTGTAACATAAAAATGTCACACATATATCTGAATTAATCACTAACTTATGTCTTTAGGCTAAATAGATGATATTATGTACATTGATTTCAATTGCTTATATAACTCCTAAACGGTTTATTCAATTAATGTGAAAATTTAGGTTGAGGTGCATGATGTAATTATCTAACTATGGTATAAAATTGGGTTTGAAATTCTAATGTTGATGATGGTTATTGACTAAGTACATAACTTACCTCAATATTCAATTAGGGTTTGTTTTATTTCAAATTGTGTGTATCCAAAAGATCAAAATAATTGATGGATATGGTTGTGGGTATTTTAGAAAATAACTTAAGAAAATTGTAAGAGAGAGAAAATAATGCAAAACTCACTTTGTCACACATGTGGTACAGGAAGACTTATCATCTTATCCTCTATCTCAATTGGTAAATATGTAAGAAAAAATGTAATATCAATCCTTCCTATCACTGATTGAAGTATCAACTCAAATATCAAGTAGGCTAGCAAGAAGTGGATGCAGTACCTTATCTAGCAACTGACCTTCTAAGGGGACCCACAGATCGCAAAAGGACCAAAGAGCCATTTGAAACTACGAAGGTGCTATTTTCTTGCATAATATCTTTGAAAAATGAAATACACCTTCAGAATGTACATCGATGACCAGACGAAGGTTTTGATGATTTATATTTATGGTGTAGTCTCTATACCCAAACAAGATTCTTTTGATTCATAAAATGCCAAGTAGATTTCATTAAGAGTTCCATGTTTTTGTATCTCATTAGAGGAATACTAATGTCACCCTCATATGTAGGAGAAGTAAGTTACTTCCAAGTAAACCAATGAAATATATTTCTAATGAGGACCCCTTCTTCATATTAAGTGTCATATAAGGGTATCAATCCTAGTACACATACTCATTTCCTATAAAACAATCATCATTGTGTAAGTACAATAGAAGTCAACATAGTTCAAACATGCTTATTCAACTAGGTAAGCTTGAAGTGTTTGTTGATCAACTAGTGATTTGTGAATTGACACTAGACAAAATGTGATGGACTGGATTTTTTTGACTTAATTTTGAGGGTGAAATTTCTTTTAAGGTGTGTAGGATATGATAGACTGAAATCTAGGAATCTCTAAATATTTAGTAAGATAAGTGAATCATATGAGCTTGACTTACATAGAGGTTTCTAAATGTTTTGTGAAGGCTGAGTGTTGATTGATGTTTTTCATACTTATTGATATGAACACATGAAACATAATATATATGTTCCATTATGTATAAGTGTGACGGTATGGGACATTGCATTATCTAGAAATGATGTGCATCACTAGAAGAGAAACCTTTGACATATGATGCATCTACGTTTTAGGTAGCTACACCAGTCTACACCCTATTCTCACCCTTTTAACTAGGTGACATGGCACTAGACTCTCTATGATGTGTGGGACACTCATTTTGTGGATTTGGTTTTGATTCTAATCGAATCGAACCTCGATAGTTTTCTCTGACACTTGTTTTATCAGAGAAAAACTATATAATGATTTATTAAATATGTAAGTATTACAAAAATATGTCCCCACATGTACGAGTAGGAGGTGTTCATGCACCCTAAGTGAAAGTGAATGACATCAGCCTGGAAGAGAGAGTAGTTCTAGATTAGATGTCTAGAGCCTTGTTGGAATATGTGATAGATGGAATAAGATAGATGACAATCTAAGATGTATAGAGGTGATATAAAATGGTTTATGATGATATAAGTTTGTCTTTGAGGACCTAATTTCAGATTTGAGGTTTTGAGATAAGTTTTGATGATGCAAGCATGTTTACTATTCTAAGTTAAGTTAGGCTAAGACAAGGTTGTGAGTCAGCATGAGCCTCAAACTCTTTTACAAAGGAGGACCTCTAGTGTTCGGACCAATTATAGAGTTAACTCTAGAGAGAGTGATACCCAGAGGGAGAAGGTCAGAGAACCTAAACTCCAAGACATGAGAAATATGTGCTATGATATGTCCTAAACTAGAATACTCTTGAGTGATTGAGTTGAGTTGCCTTATGCATGATTCCTATAGTCTCATTGAACCATAGATGTCCTTGGGAGGACCAAACCTGAGAGTCAGAGAGAGGTTGTCTACATGTGTACACATGAATATGAATATGAGAACCTACCATCTGGGTGAGGGAGAGAGAGTCCCAAGATCCTGGAGGAGGTAACTATGCTTTAGTTTTTGTGAAGCCTCAAGCTCAGGTTGATGGTACCTTGTAGGAATCTAGGGGTTGCATATATAAGAGAGTTATGGGTAAGCATGTACTATTGGTAAAGACCTATGAAGAGATTGCTATATCATGTTTTGGTTTGTGCTTATGTGTCATGATCTTATCATCAATGCCACTGAGGTAGATCTGAGAATCCTAGACTAATAAGGGAAGATAAAGTTTGTGCATATATGATACTCACAAAGATGAGTGAGCTCAGAGAGACTAAGCACGAAACCACCCTCATGATATGGGTTAGGAGAATCTCAATTGGACTAGATGAAGCTTTGATATATGTTTAACAAGCCACTCACTTAAGTTTATTTAGCACAACCATAATATAATATATATGTAAGAATGTAATCTAATATCGATATGTGGTATAAGTAGATATGGCATGATGGAACAACGAGTGTAGTTTTATAGATCTCTATGTATAAATGGTTAACCATATACATGAATAATGATGACAATGTGATATTGTTGGTTAATCTTGTGATGAAATCATAAGTAAATGTTGCAATGTATTTTGACCAATGAAATAAGATCATATGAATGAAACATGTTACATGAGGTGTTAATCTTAGTGCTTAATAAAGATGAAAAACATAGTTTTATAGTAACCACAACATAATGATTATGACACCTTGATATGATCTATATGGATAAAGTGGGTAACTATAGATAACTCCCTCCTACAAGGCATATGTTAATGTTGAACATGATTTAACAATAAGCTCAATAAAATTTTGATGACACCTTGATATAATGGGCTAACATAAGGACTTATATATAGTCACCACTATCCTGTTCAAAGAAGGGGCTATCATTTACCCTAATAGGCATGACCCTTCCAAGGTTGGGTCTCCAAAAGGCACTAGGTCAACCAACCTCACATAGCTCATGCTTCTCATGGGTAAACAAAGCCTCTATGCATGTCAACCCACATACATAAATGCATGGCCAACCATGATATCCAACTCATCTTGTCATCCCTCTTTCTAACAACCACTTAAGGTTAGCATCATCTTCAGAGGATGTCTCAGGTCTCTACCTCTTCTTGGAGGCCTCTGCCTCCAAGGCTCTACTCATCCTCTTGACAGGAAGGTCTGACCTCAGTGCTCTCCTGAGGGCACGACAACACATGCCATGCAACCTAAGCATGTAACTAATCTTTAGTTTATGCTTAAACTATTAAACTTATGTCCATGACATCTTGTTTACATGCTTTTTATTGATTTGGTGAAGGATTCCTTAATCCTTATCGTACTTACCCTGACCTCAAGTGGGTGGGGAAGAGAGAGAAAAACCCTAAACCCTAGAACCTTAATTGAATTAGGGTTGAGAAGGGAAGAAATAGATGAGAGAGTCCTAAAGGTATCTTATTTTGAGTCAAGATGTCATACTTTGGCTAGGAAGTCACACTACATCAGGGAGTCCTCATGACCGACTAGCGGGGCAGAGGAAAATATTGCCAGCCCCTGAACCATTATCCTTTTCTAGACACCTCCGTCATCAGAAAATCCTCTAATAACTCCCTTGGGTTCTAAAGAGTTTGTAAAATTTAATAATTATTAGAGATTAAATGGAAAACCACGGCTCTAATACCAATTGTAATGACCTCACTTCCCGGTAACCCCCAATTAAGGGAGACCAAGAGGTCAGAGGTGTTATCCCAAAATAGGATCAGTGGTTTTGCAAATAATCAACAATAATTAATAAATTCTACAACAACTAAGATTTAAAATGGAATAAAATTTTTCTTTTCTCATACCTTGCAAAATATAAGTGTTGAGGGACTTTACCCCATATAACATATATCTATCTAAAATCCTCCAATCTTTATTAAGCTTTATTCCCTCATTGTCACTTTAAAGGAATATCCATTTTCTTGATAAACCTAAAACGTCGACAAACAAAATGGTGGTCGTATAACGAATTATACTGGTATGTGGGGGAACTAATAATCGTGCATTTAGTTGTAACAACATATTACAAGAAATCATGATTTAACAAAATAAACTTTACATTTTAAACATGACTACTCAATCCTTACATACCCTAGCCTCTGTGATGTCCCTGCAGTGGACATGGATACTACCTCTCATATGGTAGGTCTCAACTAATCCCCATGATCCTACCTTACAGGTAGATCAATACATAGGGTCGTGGAGTCGTATGGTTCTACCCAAGGGTAGACCAACACATCGACTCATGATAACCTAATGATCCTACCTCACGGATAGACCATGTACTAGGTCATCCGATAACCTGATGATCCTACCTCGCGGGTAGACCATGTACTAGGTCATCTATATCATCATCATCAAAGATATAGAGGAGGACCAAGATCTGAGCTGGTCATGCATGTATAATTATGGTGATAGCCATACTCACTTTATAGTTGCATGAAATAAATGTCAACCAAGCAGTTAATTTCAAGCAACCGACAAAACCACAAAAATTGTCGGG
Organism: Alisma plantago-aquatica; assembly: GCA_963693085.1. Classification (NCBI taxonomy): domain Eukaryota; kingdom Viridiplantae; phylum Streptophyta; class Magnoliopsida; order Alismatales; family Alismataceae; genus Alisma; species Alisma plantago-aquatica. The sequence continues at coordinate 779,826,377 of OY856411.1, read as the reverse complement.
AAACAAAAGCGATTTACCATAAGCGTAACCACATACCAAATTTGAAGCCTCAAACATAAATAAGATATCCAAATCCAACTAGATGTCCAATCAAGCAAGCCAATCAATCAATCAAGAAAACATTGAACATGAAAACATGTATAACACCTAGTTGTTACCATGACATCCAAACAACTCTTTATTGACTTGGGATGCCTTTCTAAGGTTTCTGAGTCTCATTAGTATGCATTAGGGTTTCCTTAGATCAATTTCTCAAACTTTATCCTTTTTAGGTCGACAAACCCTAAAATAGTTTTTCTACTCATAAAAACCCTAATTGCTCAAACTATCCACATTAAGGATGTTTTATGCTCAAATTGGCTTGGGATCATCATATCTCTGTTTTATTCATGGATTTGAACAATTAAAACCATTAAAATCCATAATTATCTAAAACAGATTAAACCCTCACTTTATGTTTCAACAGGTTATTAATACTCAAATTAACCCATTAAACATCTTAGATTTGATCTCTACTAATAATTAGGGTTTTTAATCAAAGTTCAAAGCATTATATGATCAACTTTAGGCACTTTTGAAATTAGAAGTGAAATCAGGTTCTAATAACATTTTTATTGAATTCCTTGTGTTCTCCAGTTCAATTTTCATATATTATACTTATCAATCCAAGTTACCAATTTCTTGTTATGATTTTTGCAAGATAATTATATGTAGACCAATCATTAGATGACACATCAGCAACTTACCCAGATTGTGCTCAACTAGGTGGCCAGCTGGGATCAAAGTAGAAAGGACATCTCTACCCTTTTCTAATCGAAGCTTAGCCGCAAGGGCATTGCTTCAAGGGCTTGGGGTAGAAAGGTAAATCTACCTTTCTTCATCCCCTTCCTCCCTCTAGCTCCAACACGCGAAGCAGGCTCTGCGGCTAGTCAACCAGCAAGTTGACTTCGCCCTACAACACCCATAGCCCCCCACCGATGGTCCTAATAGCTCCGTCACCATTGGGCGATCTTCCCTAGCACTTGTCGTTGTCTCCGGTGGTCGAGAACTGCACCCGCGAGCGACCCCTCTTTCCAGAATAGAGCATCGTCAAGCAGGAGAGGATCAAGGCGGTTGGCATGGGCAGAGGTCAAATGTTGGGCAGGGGCGACTAGGCTAGATGTTGTGGAACTCCACGAAGGCACATGTAACCTCACAGAAGGGGAATCATCCCCTTATATAGCCCATGGCTATGGTGGACGGCCAACGAGCACTGGGATTTGGGGAAATCCCAATCCCGTATGGAAACAGCACAATAAAGGGATCGGAGAGTCCGCTTTGATCTCCTGGTTCAGATGGAATAGTTTCCAGGAATCGAGCATCACCAAGGAGAGGGATAGAGTCTGAGTGTTCCTGGGGTTACAGTACCCCACTTTCCTTTTTGGTCTGGGGTAGATGATTGTTGATCACCCTTAGATCTTGATCCAGCGATCAACAGGCCACGCGAAGAACAAAGGGGATCTGGTCCCTAATTTTCCCAAATTAAATGGAGTCGTGACATTTAAAGATTGTCCATTCATTTTAGGGATTTTTTAAAATCCATATCTCTTAAAATGTACATCTAAATAATCCCAAATTTTTAATCTGCTTATATTCCAAGTTTGGAGCCAAAACACAAAAGGAATAACTCCTTTTCTTTGTTTGCAAGTCAATGACTTATAAAGCATATGTTATGTAGAAAAACATATATTTTCTCTCTCCTTCTTTCCTATTTTCTCTATTTCAATTTTTATAAACATTATAAGGCAAGTGGAGTCGAAACCACTCTATAATGATTCCATTATCCATATTTCCACATATTTCTTATATTTTCATCATTATCTCAAATATCCTTCTTAATAATGCTTTATTTGATTTATCTCTTTCTCCTCCTATTATCTTTGCAACTTGGACTCCTTGGAACCCAAGAAATCCTAAAGATACGAAATCCCTCCTTGAAGGATAATTCTTAGCCTTTTAGATGCTTCCACATCTTTCTTTTCTCATTATCTTAGTTATTCTTTTACTAATTGATTCTTTTTCCTTTTTATTTCCTTTTTCTTATTATTGGGTCCAATAGCCAACAAGGCCCACGAAAACAATCACGTGAGGCTATTTATCAAAGGAAACCACTCAATTTACTTAAATCATACAAATTACAAAATCACACATTTATTGGGGAAATTACATTTCCAACCATATGAACCCAAAATTGGGGTTGTAACACCCTTCCCCTCTTATAAGAATTTTTCCCTCAAAATTCCATCAAGCATACAAACAATTCAAGATAAGACCTTTCCATGTCCATCGTTGGCTTCCATGTGGATTCATCCTCTCCATGGTGCTTCCAAAAAACCTTTATCATCTTCTATTCTTTACTCCTGAGCTCTCTCTCTCACCTCGGTATCTTATACCCTCACAGGTGACTCAGGGTAAGTTAGCCTCCCTTGGAGTTCAATAGGTTCAATGCTCACACATGACTCAGGTACCTCACATAGTGCTCTAGATTGGACACATGGAACTCATCATACATCATATTATCCTATGGAGAAAGGCTAAACATAAGCAATCTCCACCAATCCATCTCAAATGGACCCATGTATCGAGGACTCAACTTTCTCAGTTGTAGCTCGGAGGGGTCGGGTTTTCATAACACATGTCCACTCACAGTGAACTGCATGTCATTTTGCTTCACATCGGCTCATGACTCATGTCAATCATGGGCTTTCTCAGCCATTTCTCGATCGAAGCATCTTTATCTACATACATTGTGGTCTCTTTGACCTTCACAAGGTCCTCTCATCAAAATCATCCAAATGAAGTGGTGACTGACACATCCTCCCTCACAGAGCTTCATACATCCCGATAGTGGCTATGGTGGCTATCATAACAAGCAATCTCTGCTAGGGCCAGGAATTGTTCCTATGTATCACCCTGAACGAGCACATATGCTCTCATCAGACCCTCTAAAGTCTGGATCATACTCTCTTGACTATCCATCAGTCAGGGTGATATGTTATACTCAACTAGCATCGAGTTCTTCTTACACCTACTTCCACAATATAGAAGCAAACTTAAGGCCATACTCAAGACCATTTGAACTCGAATCCTGGTGTAGTTGAACTATTTCTCTCTCATATATATAGTTCGACCAGATTTGTCATATTGATAGCACTCTTTCTTAGGTAAGGGGTTAGGTCAACTTGGTAAGGTGATCTACCATAACCCATATTGCATCCTAACCTCTCTTAGTCCAGGGGAGACTCATCACTCATCCATGATGAACTGCTCCCGTCCCCTCTCGAGAACTCTTCATTAGCGGTAGCAACTCACTGGGTCACTGGTGTTCGGCCTTCACCTTATGGTATGCATGGAGACAAGCCACATGCAACTCTATGTAATTCTTCATCTAAGATATTCAAAGTACTACTACAACCTTTAACTATCTTGGTAGTAATATGGTGTACCTAACATCATGAGCCTCTACTTGTCATGATTCCTCAAGGTTAGCTCCTCAGAAACCCTAAAACACTCTAGTAGCGGGTTTCACCACCTTCTGCTCCTGAGAGATGTATCTGATGTTCTTACAACCATCCTTCTATCTCGCCAAGCTCTAGGCTGGCTAAACAAACAACCCCTACTCAACCAACAGGTTGGGTTGTATCTTGGTGTTAGCCAAACATGTCCCACAATCTTAGGGTTCACCCAACCACCTCTTCTAGCCCCTCTACTGGATAAACTGGACAGCTGTGTCTCGACAAAGAGCATCCATTACCACCTTACATCCTTATGTGCTAGTTAACGGTGAAGACATAAACCTTCATATATTCCACTTTTCCTCCTCATCTCGGATTTAGGTCCAATTGAGTCAAGAAAACTTCGAGCTCATCATCTTGACTATCCAACTCAAGCTTATACAACTCATCAATTCCATGTTGTTCTCGATAAAATGTCTTCATGATGACTACCTTAGTTCTCTTTGTGTTTGTCAACCATCCATACATCGTACCCTCCACAAAGGTACACTACTATCTCTATCCCCATACATCGTAGTAATGTTTCAACTCACATCACCTTTACACTTAGTGTATGGCACGTGTATTGCCCTATCTCTCACCCTCATAACGAGAGGAAATAAGCATTTGGCTGTAGTCCAAATACAGAGTTCATCACGTTCCAAGAGTAGAGATGGTGCACCACACATTGCAAGTACACTTTCCAATCTAAGTTGAAACGTACATCACATGACTCCACATCATGAACATCTCGATTTCAGGTTTACTTCCATGGAAAACTGTTCCCAAACACACTTGGGTCGTCACACAATCCTTAGTCATCTCCTCTAGGTCTGTAGGGTGTCGATACTTTTGGGGTCATCCCTCTTCCCTTATGCATCCAGGGAGTGCCCACCTCATTTTCCCTTTGGGTCCCACGAGCTCTTGAAGGTGATCAATCTCCCAACCCATGGTCCTCAGACAACGATAGCGGTTACCTCCCAACCCTATAGTCTTGTGCAACTAGGGAATTAGGCAACTCCTACTCCCATTGGTCTTATCCCAACCTGAGCTTAGTACAGACTTAGGATTCTATCAGGGTACATGTCAAACTTGAATCCCTACCCAAAACTCCATCATCTCTCTAGACACTCATAGTCAAACTTACATCCTTTCATAGGGATCATGGCAACCTACCTAACTTGGTCAGACCCCATAAGGTTACCTCCATGGAAACATATCTTCCTGCCCCTCAGAGATGGTCACACAAGGGTCTATATATTTGTGCTCATACCATGTGCTCTCCACTTAGCTCATCAAGCTCTTAAGGATGCATACACCTACAAGGGTGAAATGTACGATCCAAACCTATATTCGATCAAGATTATCTAAAGATCTACATGTTCATCTTCTAACCTGTCAGGCATAACCCTTCTGACCTAAGCCTCAACCTACTACCAGCACTACTGACATTCTCTCCTACATAGGTGCATGCTCTTCTACGCTCATATATGCCCATAAGGATTTCTATATGGTCACCACTATCCTCTACAAATAAGGGGCTATCATTTACCCTAATTGGTGACCCTTCCAAGGTTGGGTCTCCAAAAGGCACTAGGTCAACCAACCTCACATAGCTCATGCTTCTCATGGGTACATGAAGCCTCTATGTGTGTCAACCCAAGTACATATATGCATGGCCAACCATGATATCCAACTCATCTTGTCATCCCTCTTTCTAACAACCACTTAGGGTTAGCATCATCATTAGAAGATGCGTCAGGCCTCTACCTCTTCTTAGAGGCCTCTACCTCCAAGGCTCTACTCATCCTCCTGACAGGAAGGTCTGACCTCAGTGCTCTCCTGAGGGCACGACAACACATGCCATGCAACCTAAGCATGTAACTAATCTTTAGTTTACGCTTAAACTATTAAAATTATGTCCATTACATCTTGTTTACATGCTTTTTATTGATTTGGTGGAGGATTCCTTAATCCTTATCATACTTACCCTAACCTCAAGTGGGTGGGGAAGAGAGAGAAAAAAACTAAACCCTAGAACCTTAATTGAATTAGGGTTGAGAAGGGAAGAAATAGATGAGAGAGTCCTAAAGGTATCTTATTTAAACTCAAGACCTCAGACTTAGGCCAGGCAGTCACACTGCATTTGGGAGTCCTCGTGACCGACTAGAAGGGTGGAGGAAAATATTACCAGCCCCCAGACTGTGATCCTTTTCTAGACACCTCTGTCATCGGAAAATCCTCTAATAATTCCTTTGGGTTCTAAAGATTTTGTAAAATTTAATAATTATTAGAGATTAAATGGAAAACCACGGCTCTAATACCAATTGTAACAACTCTACTTCCCGGTAACCCCCAATTAAGGGAGACCAAGAGGTCAGAGGTGTTATCTCAAAACAGGATCAATGGTTTTGCAAATAATCAACAATAATTAATAAATTCTACAACAACTAAGCTTTAAAATGGAATAAAAATTTTCTTTTTTCATACCTTGCAAAATATAAGTGTTGAGGGACTTTACCCCATATAACATCTACCTATCTAAAATCCTCCAATCTTTATTAAGCTTTATTCCCTCATTGTCACTTTAAAGGAATATCCATTTTCTTGATAAACCTAAAACGTCGACAAACAAAATGGCGGTCAATATAACAAATTATACTGGTATGTGGGGGAACTAATAATCATGCATTTAGTTGTAACAACATATTGCAAGCAATTCTGATTTAACAAAACAAAATTTACGTTTTAAACATGACTACTCAATCCTTACATACCCTAGCCTATGTGTTGTCCCTACAGTGGACATGGATACTACCTCTCATATGGTAGATCTCAACTAACCCCCATGATCCTACCTTACAGGTAGATCAATACATAGGGTCGTGGAGTCGTATGGTCCTACCCAAGGGTAGACCAACACATCGACTCGTGATAACCTACTGATCCTACCTCACAGGTAGACCATGTACTAGGTCATCCGATAACCTGATGATCCTACCTCATGGGTAGACCATGTACTAGGTCATCTATCTCATCATCATCAAAGCTACAGAGTAGGACTAGGATCTGAGCTGGTCATGCACGTATAATTATGGTGATAACCATAGTCACTTTATAGTTGCATGAAATAAATGTCAACCAAATAGTTAATTTCAAGAAACCGACAAAATCACGGAAATCATCGGGAAACTAAAGTCATTTAACCATAAACATAACCACATACCTGATTTGAAGCCTCAAACATAAACAAGATATCCAAATCCAACTAGATGTCCAATCAAGCAAGGCAATCAATCAATCAAACAAACATTGAACCTAAAAACATGTATAACACCTAGTTGTTACCATGACATCCAAACAACTCTTTATTGACTTGGGACACCTTTCTAAGGTTTCTAAGTCTCATTAGTATGCATTAGGGTATCCTTAGATCAATTTCTCAAACTTTATCATTTTTAGATCAAAAAACCCTAAAACAACTTTTCTACTCATAAAAAACCGTAATTGCTCAAACTATCCAACATTAAGGATGTTTTATGCTCAAATTGGCTTGAGATCATCATATCTATGTTTTGATTCATGGATTTGAACAATTAAAACCATTAAAAGCCATAATTATCTAAAACAGATTCAACCCTCACTTTATGTCTCAACAGGTTATTAATACTCAAATTAACCCATTAAACATCTTAGATTTGATCTCTACTCATAATTAGGGTTTTTAACCAAAGTTCAAAGCATTATATGATCAACTTTAGGCACTTTTGAAATTAGAAACGAAATCAGGTTCTAATAACATTTTTATTGAATTGCTCGCATTCTCCAGATCAATTTTCATATATTATACTTCTCAATCTGAGTTCCCAATTTCTTGTTATGATTTTTGCAAGATAATTATATGTAGACCAGTCATTAGATGACACGTCAGCAACTTACCCAGATTGTACTCAACTAGGCGGCCGGCTGGGATCAAAGTATAAAGGACATCTCTGCCCTTTTCTAATCGACGCTTAGCCGCAGGGGCGTTGCTTCAAGGGCCCGGGGTAGAAAGGTAAATCTACCTTTCTTCATCCCCTTCTTCCGTCCAGCTCCAACACACGAAGCAGGCTCCACGGCCAGTCAACCAATGAGTTGACTTCGCCCTGCAGCGCCCGCAGCCCCCCGCCGATGGTCCTAACAGCTCCGTCACCATTAGGAAATCTTCCCTAGCACTTTTTGTTGTCTCCGGTGGTCGAGAACTGCACCTGCGAGTGACCCCTCTTTCCAGAACAGAGCATCATCAAGCAGGAGAGGATCAAGGCGGTCGGCATGGGCAGAGGTCGAATGTTGGGAAGGGACGACTGGGCTAGATGCCGTGGAACTCCACGAAGGCACATGTAGCCTCGCAGAAGGGGAATCATCCCCTCATATAGCCCATGGCTATGGTGGACGGCCAACGAGCACTGGGATTTGGGGAAATCCCAATCCCGTATGGAAACTGCACAACAAAGGGATCGGATAGTCCGATTTTATCTCCTGGTTCAGATAAAATAGCTTCCAGGAACCGAGCATCACCAAGGAGAGGGGTAAAGTCCAACTGTTCCGGGGGTTACAGTACCCCACTTTCCTTTTCGGTCTGGGGTAGACGATGGCTGATCACCCTTAGATCAAAATCCAGCGATCAACAGGCCACACGAAGAACAAAGGGGATCTGGTCCCTAATTTTCCCAAATTAAATGGAGTCGTGACATTTAAAGATTGTCCATTCATTTTAGGGATTTTTAAAAATCCATATCTCTTAAACTGTACATCCAAATAATCCTAAATTTTAAAGGAAAGTCTATAAAGACTTAATCTGCTTATATTCCAAGTTTGGAGCCAAAACACAATAGGAATAACTCTTTTTCTTTGTTTGCAAGTCAATGATTTATAAAGCACATGTTATGTATAAAAACACATATTTTCTCTCTCCTTCTTTCCTATTTTCTCTATTTCAATTTTTATAAACATTATAAGGCAAGTGGAGTCGAAACCACTCTATAATGATTCCATTATCCATATTTCCACATATTTCTTATATTTTCATCATTATCTCAAATCTCCTTCTTAATAATGCTTTATTTGATTTTATCTCTTTCTCCTCCTACTATCTTTGCAACTTGGACTCCTTGGAACCCAAGAAATCCTAATGATATGAAATCCCTCCTTGAAGGATATTTCTTAGCCTTTTAGATGCTTCCACATCTTTCTTTTCTCATTATCTTAGTTATTCTTTTACTAATTGATTCTTTTTTCTTTTTATTTCCTTTTTCTTATTATTGGGTCCAATAGCCAACACACGAAAACTATCACACAAGGCTATTTATCAAAGGAAACCACTCAATATACTTAAATCATATAAATTACAAGATCACACATTTATTGGGGAAATTACATTTCCAACCATATGAACCCAAAATTGGGGTTGTAACAGTTGTGGCCTAAGAATACACCATGAGTGGGTAGTTTTCTTTGCCATGCCAAGACCTACTGGACGATCCCTCTTTCGGGGCAGGCATGCCAAAAAATAGAGAGTTCCACCTCTCTGACCTTGCTGCTTCTCCATCGTGTGACGCAAGTTGTGAGAGGAGAAGGCATAGGTGGTTATAGAGTAGATCGGAGGAAGATAATAGAGCAAGAAGGAAGAACGAGATGAAAGGAACAAATTCCATGCCTTTTCAGAGTCTTTTTTGAAGTTCTCCTTAGCTGACAAGATCCATCTTGCCGAAGTAGAAGATGAAGCTTAGATATGGGCTACGGGGCTTTCCCACCATCAACGAGAAGTTTGGTCGAGTTTTTATGGTGGTCATGCATCTCACGATGGCTTTGATTTTCACTTACAATGTAAAACAAGGGGACCCCTTTCCTTCGACCGCAATGGTTGTCAGTTGCAGTGAGCCAATAGTGGGGCACCCCAGAGGTGCAACTGACGTTCGAAGATAGGTCGGTGGCACTGAGGGAACATAGTTAGATCTTTTGACATAGTTTTCAGTTCATGAGGAGGAGGAAATCATCACCAATTTCTCACCAGAGGAAAGCCCAAGAGGTGGCGACTACGTTGTAGAAGAACTAAGTCCCAACGAACTCGTGAGGGCGAGAGAGAGAAGAAGTTGGACCGGCCACATAGCAAAGAGAACCGCCCGACTCAATCTTGAACCTGACCAGTTCAATCAAGGAAAGTTGAGACTGGTGGCACTGAGCCAACATGGACCGGCCCACAAAGAAGGCAGAAGGCGCACCAACTATAAGCCACATGTTGATAGTGCATTGGCCAAAAAAGGTAAAATCCCAGAATATATGTTGATCTTTAATAATTCATAGTAATTAGCCCACTTGTCAGAAAAATACAAACAAGATATTGATTTTCTTAGAATATTGAGTAGAACAAGATGGAACCATAATATTATGATTCAACACTCAAATATTAGAGTTATCATGTGAGATGTAAAATGGTCTTTTCATGTATAATAAATAATAAAAGATGTCCTAAAATTGTGATAAAATGTTAGTAAATTCATATTCATGTTTATGACCCATTTTGTGTTAGTTATTATGATGATGATGCACGAAATCATGTAATTTGCTCGGTATGCCTAATTAGGGCTAATAACCCTAATTAATATGCAATAATTACAAAGATGCTCAAGAAACCCTAGAAATTATAAGGTATGCTCATATCGGTAATTGGAAGCTAATATATAATTATGAGATCATAATTATGGATATAAATAATGTTACATGTTAAATGATCCTAAAATGATGAGAAAACCCTAACAATTTTAATACATGTAACCTAGTGTTAATACATGCACAAAATTGAATGTAATCAAATAATTAGATTATGTATCTTAACATGGAATCCAAGACCAATAACATAATGCTAGTGGCCCAATTCCAAGAAGATAAGACAAGTAATGATGCACATATCCTAATGAACTAAGAAAACCCTAATGAATCATAATTAGGGTTAAGATGAGATGTAAGATAATGAGAACCTGATGGTGATGTGTAATCTTATCTTAATCAGGGTTGACCAAGGTTGGAGTTGAGCTGAGGAATATGTGATGATCATGATATCTATGATCAAGGTATGCCATTACCTCTTACTTGGCTTATTATATGTTATGCTTGTATTATGTGTGTACAAATACTTGGCATATATTATTGATTGAAATGATTATTCTTTAATGATATGTTTCTTGATTTTTTCAACCTATTTCTATGAATATATGAAACATAATATATATGTTTCATTATGTCTAAGAACTTCAACTCTTTGGTAGTTAAGTGCTGGAAAATAAAGTACTTCAACTCTTTGGTAGTCAAGTAATTGAAAGTGATTCAACTCTTTGGTAGTATGCTCACATTATTAAATGATCCAACTCTTTGGTAGTCGATCATAAGGCCTTTAGTGCATTCAACTTTTGGCGGTCAATGCATGGATGATATAATGGAAAATGTGCTTAAAATATGTGTTCTCTTTTGTTAATAAACATATCTTCATTCAGTTATGCTTTTGTTATATTCTTCTGTTACTGCAAATTATTAGTTTTATCTTATTTCCAAGCTTAGTAATGAGAGGTATATAAAAAGACACTTAGGTGTACTCCGTATAATATTCTTGAATATTGTATTGATGTGTAACATATGTAATCTTTTGTTTATGTTGTGGACATATGCTTTGGGAGAACTAGGATAGTTGAAAGTTGTATGGTGAGTTGATGTACAGGTGGACCTGTTGTTTTAAGATATTGTTGTTTAGTGGTAGTACATGTATATGTATAATGTTACTATTTAATATGTAATATCAAATGTTGTAACAATTCATGATGTAATTATATTTGAATGGTGAACATGTGTTGTATGGTTTTATTATTGTTCATGTGCATGTGCTACTATTATTTCCTTTCACCTTCCTCTAATTTTCTTCTTCTTAGCCTAGTGTGTGGTGCTCAAATTGGGATTCTCACAGAGGTGAGGTTTCAATTTGGATGTCACACATTAGATTAAGTTTTAGAAAATCCAGAGACATCACACATAACACCATTGTTAGTTTCTCTGGTAACTTTGAGATGAATATCTGGGACTATGAGGTATCTACCCAGATCAGATACTTGTTTCATGCATATAATAGAGCATACGGTATTTCCAGTGTCATTTGAAATAGATCCAGAGTTATAGATGATAATTCTATCATAAGCAATAGCTTGCCTAGATTCTTGTTTGAATAACTGAAAATAATGTGCTATAGCATGGATGCTAGATGTTGTAGCCTAAGAAAATAGGATTAGGTCATCAGAAAAGGTGATATGAGATATTTTCATACCTTGAAGAGAAATCTTAATAGTTATCCAAGTTCCTGAGGTAATTGTTTCTTCGATTAGTTGACTGAAATGGTTGAGACGCATTACAAATAAGTAAGGGGATAATGAGTTTCCTTGCATAAAACACCTACTTTCCTTGAAACTAGGAATCTTATCACCATTCCAAAGAATATTGATTCCACCTCCAGTGAGTGAGTTCATAATATAACTTATAAGTTGTAGAGGAAGACCTATAGAGGTAATTGTATCAAGAATAAACTTCCATGACATGCGGTCATAGACTTTTGATAAATCAATTTTAATAGCCGCGTAAGGTGTTGAAAAAGTACAAAATATTTTGTGAATTATTTCTTGGACCAAGATGATATTACATGAGATGTTGCATCCAGGAATAAGAGCATGAAAAGGAAGAACCCAAGATGATATTTGTGGCTTCAGACATTCAATTGCAATCTTGGAGGTGATTTTCAGACATACATTGTTTAATGAAATAGGAAGTAGTTAAGAACATTGTGTAACTGTAGGTTTCTTTGGTATTAATACAGGGTTCGCATTACACATTTCTAGATGTAAAGGAAGTCCCAATATAGTAGAGAAAATTAAGGTGACAATTGAGTGTTTGATATCATTCCAAATGTTAATGATAAATTTGGTATCAATTCCATCAGTCCCATGTGTTTTATTGTTCCCCATGACTTTATGGTTCAAAAGTATTTCTGATTCAAAAGGTACTAATTTTAATATGACCAAATATGACTAAGACAAAGGCTGAAAGGAAGCGGGTAGACTACACATCTAATTTTCAGAAGGATCATTGGAACACCATAATATTTCATTGAAGCGTTGTAGAAATATCTCTTTTATAGCATTGGGGCCAGTAATCCATTGTCCATTACAATATTATAGGGATGTGGTTTTATATTTATGTAGTCTATATTTAAAAAGGCATGATAGTATACTGAGTTTTGATTGCCATTTCTAAGTTAGGGAATATGTGATTTTGTCTGAGATTAGCACATTCTTCTATAAGAAAGGCTTGATATTTTATCTACAAAGAGGTGCATATATCATCATCATATTCATTATACAAGAAGGCCAATGCATTTTGGAGGTGGTCAATGTCAGTTAGAAGGTTGTTTTTATGTTGTGTTTCTCATTGTTGCACGATCCCATGGTAGTATAAGAGGCTTCATGTTACTCTTAGCAGAGAAGAAACTAGTTTGAGATGGAAAATAAGAGTTCAAAAATCCTTTGAAATTAGTATTGCCATTCCATGAAGCTTTTGCTCTAAAAACATGATTGTATGGACATCTAACGTTTTTCTTTAAATGGATAGGATGATGGTCTGAACAATTTTGTGGCAAATGACTAATTGTAAAGACCCAGTCTCTACTAAAAACATGATAAACAAAAACACCAAAAGTATGGCAGCGGAAGAATTAAATCTTGACTTATTCAAAATGTATAAAGAGTACATTATAAAATTTTCCCAAATGGGAGTACAACTTTATACAAGCAACTACAAGGATCTAGGTAGAGGAAGACTTAGACTAATACAACATTGTCTCCAAACAAACTATTTAAAACATATAAGCAACTATGATCATATACTATATGTTCTTCATCTTCTATCCTTAGTCTTAGGTTCACCAAGCTTCCATGCGCACTCTGATCCTAACCTGGATGGTTGGGGTCATCCAGCAAGAGAAAGATAAAAGGTATGTGTTAATAAAAAGGGATAGGACAAATAATAATAAAAAACTTTGCAATATAAAAGATTCTCTACAATAAGAGATTTCAAAAGAAATGAGGCAAATATATGAATATGAGAGAGAGAAACTGCCACATTTAAATATCAACAATTATCACATTTGCATGAATATAAATTATGACTCAACATCCTCTCAATGTAGGGTGAGGCACCTACCGGACCTCACCAATGGCAGGGGGACTAAAACCCCAGTGCCTAAAAAGTGGCAGGGGGAATAAAACCCCAGTGCCTAATATATAAAATGGCAGGGGGACTAAAACCCCAGTGCCTGGCAGGAGGACTAAAACCTCAGTGCCCTGTGGGTGGTTTGTACTCATGTACACTACATTGTCAATTGGCCAATAACTATATCATGCATAATCATTCACTTGGAAGCATAGTGAAAAGTATAACAAGATGCAACAAGCATTGGGAATAAAACCCAAATAAATAAATAAATGGCCATCATAGGCAACAACAATATCCAAGAACTCCAACAAGTAAAGGAGCCAACAAGGAACAACATTATACAATGCTTCCAAATATTTCAAAAGGATGAGCCACATAGGCAATAACAAAATTAAGCATTTCCAAGTAAAGGAGGCAACATATAGCAAGTTTCACATTATTCAAATGAATGAGCCACAATGGCATTAGAAGCATAAAATAAGTAAAGAGCCAATAAATGCAATTAGAAGGAGTACAAGGCTAGAATAATAGTGATTGTGGGGTTGGAAAAGTCCCAACTGAAAGATAGGTAGTTTGCACAATAATCATCCCACATAGATTTCACATTCACCATGGATGTTCACATATATATATATATATATATATATATATATATATATATATATATATGATTCACATACAAAATAGGTTGCACATACCTGTTCTAGATTCATTACCATTACTTTCACCAAGTTGATTGTATCACCATTCCATTTTTCCCTAGTTGCAAACATTACACATGTATTAGGTTACTTAAAGGTACTTTAAGTGTAAAATATCCATATTTATAAACCATGGGTAAAGGCTTTGGATTTTGGTTCTGGAAACAGGCCCAAACGATCCCTAATAATTTTCTACTCGAGAAAACATATTTTATTGTCAAAAACGGAGTTAAAACACTATTATTATCATTTTACATCACTTTATACATTTAAATTAAGGTTTGAATTAATTATCAGGCTTATGATAGAAAACAGCGTACAAAACTTAAATATTTGGATTCTACAGGTTTTGATCTTTCCAACGAGTATTTGTTTGTAATTTTCTGACAACCGAGTGATTTACTATGAATTAAACAAGATTGGCTAGTTAAATGCTAAATAGGTAAAAATCTGATTTGAGGTTGACGGATCTGCCCTCGGCTAAAGAACTAGGGAGGAGGGGCGCGCGAGGGCAAAACGGTCATTTGGCCGTCGTCTTCAACCTCAGGCTGCGCCCAGCCTTACCGTGGGGTGCAAACTTGCCCATTTGGGCGATTTTGCTATACTTAACCAAATTCGACGTTCAGGTACTCGAAACGAAGGTATTCGAACAAGGAACGCAACTAACCGATCACTTTAGGCGCTGGTTCCTCCTAGCTCTGTGGAGAAGCTCCGCAAGCACAGCAGCAAAAACTCCACGTCGTCGACCACACGTGCTCCCTTTGGCGAAATTGATGGTTTGGGCGAGTTGCTAAGGGACCGAAGGAGGAGTGTAGGTGGTATTTTATAGGTGGGCGAGCCTATTGAGCCGAGATGGACGTGGACGTGAGAGGCTAGGGCCGGCGCCGCCTGGGAGTTTCGTCTGTGGTGCACAAAATGGGGTGATTTATAGCTCATATGATGCGTCAGATCAAGGCGGTTTGTTTGGTGAAGAAGTCTCGTAAAACGGTCGCGAAACGACAGAGAACGGAGCTGAGGAGTCGAGCTCGTTACCCATGTAACGGCTGGAGGTGGAAGACAATCCGTCGACCGTTGGATCGTGGTCAGAACTAACAAGAGCCGATGGATCTGAGTCCACCATGGGTCGGGCGCGTCTACAGTGCGCGTGACAGGCATTTAAGCCAAACTTTGCCTTAAATGATGTGCACAGCTATTAAATCGATGACTATAATGTCACATTTTAATGAAAACTTGTTTATTACATTTGGAAGGTCAAATGAACTCCAAATGACCCCAAATTTTAACCCTAGGCTGATAATGACGTCTAGATTCATGTTATACACTTATATTTGCGTTTTACCCAACCTTTGACATCCAAATAATTATTTTGACCATTAAAGCATATTTTAATATAATGCTAGAGAAATAAATTATGTGTTGCTTTTATAAGCAACTCTTGGTTCCCAAATTCGAGATTTGGAGTCCAAGAGTCCTCCACTCACTTATTACATGTATTTTCAATCTTAATTAGTCCATAATATGAGTGAGGTGTGAAGGTGGGTTATTTATTCACCATTTTAATTTACACTTTATTAAAAGTATATAAAATCATTTTGAGGGGTCAAATGAATTCCAAAAATCACCAAATTTGAACCATAGGCTTATAATGACGTATTTTACAATGCTATGCAATCACTTTCTCGTTTAATGCATAATATGGCCATTAATAAATATATAGCTCATAAAGGAGCATAATAATATATTAAAATCAAGGAATTATATGAATAGGCTATTTAATGAGAAACATGTGAGTAAATTCGACATATAAAACGCATTAGGGTACAAATACTCATTACTCAACAAAATAACATATTAATGTGGACTAAAATCATATTTTGAGGAGAGAGAAACGATAAAGGTTAATATACACATATATGAACTCAAATACACATTATTAATAATATATTTATCCAAAAATCTCCAAATAAATATTATCTACTATATTATCCCATTAATGACCAAATTACATAATTAACCCTAACTTATCTCCTAATGTGGGTTATTTGTGCAAACACCCCTCAATTTACATCAATGAGGGTAAATAGTGATTTCAACATCAATTTGTGCTTCAATTGCACAAGGAGTCCAAGAATGATCCAAAAGGATGTGGAATTTATAGAAAAGGTCCAAATGGACTCGAAGGTCAAGAAAAGCTCAAAAGTGGGTAAATTGCAGGGAAGACCCTGAGATTCAGTATGTTACACTAATAGTTGCATCATCACAAGAATGTAACCAATGAGAATTGACAAGTTCTCGGTCAAGTCTTTCACGGAGTCTTCTAGCCTTATAAATAAAGGGGAAGTCGAAATAACCATAATCATTCAAATAAGCTAGTAGTATAGTTGTTTGAAACAATAAAACTTCATTGTAGTTAAAATGGCCACCTCCAGACTTCTATGAATCCAACAACATCCAATTAAAATCTTCCTACTACACATGGTTTACAAATAGTTTGTTGTAATCATAGGAGATGTTTCCAGAATAAATACCAGACATTAGATTTAGAATGAACATAGACAATAGTAACAAAATATTTCTTAATTACACAACAATGAAGGAATTTCATGTGACTCTCAATCATACAAATGTTGGAAAGGTGTTTCTTCCACAACAGCCAGATTCTACCAGAAAACCCTCCTGCTCAATCTTGTGAGATGGGGGGAATCCGAGTTTATTGATAACAACATTTATGATTGTATCTGAAATCCTTGGTTCAAGTAAAACAAGAATTGGAGGTTCATGACAAGAAACAATATTTCATAAGGAGTCTTTTCAAGGTGTGAATGAATTGAAATTCAATTTTGAACATAACATGCAGTATTAATTGCTTCAACCCAAAATTTTAGGCGTGTCATCCTCTAGAAGCATGGTTCTAGCCATTTCTTACAAAGAACAAATTTTCCTTTCAACGCTCCCTTTTTGTTGTGGAGTGCGAGGAGCAGAAAAATTGTGTGTGTAACCCTTAGATGAACAAAAATTTTCAGAAACATTGTTTTCAAATTCTCCCTTGGGAGCACTCCTAATTGTGCAAATTTTATTTTGAAGTTGATTTTCAATTTAAGAGAAACACTGAACATATATTTTAATAATATCATCTTCACCAACAAGAAAATGCATCCAAATATATCTAATATAGTCATCAACGATTACAACATAATATTTCTTTCCACCTATAAATTGTGCTCCCATAGGTCCCAACAAATCCATATGTATGAGTTTAAGAGTTCTCGATGTACCAAGAATTGATTTTTAAAGGAAGTTTTAATTCATTTCCATAATGTGCAAGGTTCAAAATTTCCAGGATTATAAAAAAAATTTAGGCAAACCATAAACTAGATCATGTTTAATTATAACTTGAGTGCTAGCATGTCTTAATCTTCTACGCCATTGATTTTGAGCATCATCATTTTCAATAAGACATTTACCAACAATTGCTTTCATGAAATTAGGTCTAAATATGTAAAGATTTCCAACTCTTTTTCCTTCATATACTATGTTTTTGTTTTTTCTTCAAGAAACTTGCATCAATATCTATTAGAAAGCACACCATAACCGTTGTCTCATAATTGACTGACATTTAGTCAATTATGGTGTATACCATCTACTAAAAGCACATTCTTAATTGTGAGATTTGTTCCAACATTACAAATTCCCAGGATAGTACCTTTGCCATTGTCTCCAAATGTGATTATCCTCTTTTTTCTTTTTGAGTGTATTGAAGACATGTTTATCTCCAGTTATATGGTTGGAACATCCACTATCAGCCACTCAATCCTGCAAAGTTGAATTACCTGAATGGAGTCCATGATGGTTAAGATAGATATCATGAACGAAACTTCAATTATCCAAAAAGATTTTTGCATAAATGATATGAAATAATTGTTGTAATAAGTCTAATTTTCAAGACAGACTTTCTTTTGGTTGAATAGCTTTGTCGACTGAGGAGCTTCTCGGTTAATTTTTTTTGACAAATAATAATTTTTGGAGAAACCATAATTTCATATTAATAAATTTTGCAAGTTTTTAATTTTTTAAATGATATGCACATGTATATTAGATTAAGTTGAGATACAATATAAATATTTTTATCCAGATTAAGAGTAGGTCAAATGTCAACATGTTAAATTCTTTTTATTCTAGGTTGGAAGTTTGGGAACCCAAACCATGTCAATTGTAGCTTATTTTCAATATTCACGTGAGAAAGATAATGTCCAAAATGTTGTCAGTAATGACATGAGATAAAAGATATTTCATTACTCTTTCAACATTTTGATAATTTACACTTTAGTTTTAGATACATATATAGTTCTAGTCTTAGGAACATTAGTACTTTTAGTTTTAGTTTGTTTTTAGTTACATATCCTAGACCTCTTCTTCCTACTTGTTTAGAAGCATTATCTAGGATATTATTAAGATTCTTCTTTTCTTGCATTAATCTATAAATTTGTTTTTGTAGCTCAGCATTTTCAGAAACTTTTCTAGTTACATCTAGGTTTACTTGAGTAAGGTTTCAATGCAAGGTTTCTCTTTCTTAAACTAAGGAGTCATTATTTGTATGTGTGCACAAAATAGTTTGATTTGATAATCATTTAGTTTAGCAAGCATATCAACTTTTCTTGAGAAAGAAGATTATTGTTGTTTTTAAGAGAGTATTTTATCCCTATAACTTCTAATGGATTCTTTTAAGAATATTATTTGAAGTTCGTAATGTGTCATTTTCAGAACTAAGGTTATCTAGATTAATGTGAAGTTCATAAATAAGTTTAGTAAGTTTTTATTTTGTTTCTTTCAATCAATGTACTTTGCATGAATTTCTTCAAAACTACTATATAATTCTTCTTGAAATAATTTAAAAATATCTACCTCATTGGTTTCTTCTTCATCTTCTCTTGCCATGAGACATTCTATCTGCTCCTCTTTACTACATTTACTATCATCGCTTGATTGATCCCAAGACTCTTTGTAGGCTTTTTCTCCCTTGTCTCTATTGTTGAATGAGGGCATCTTCTTTTTGAGCTTTGGACACTCATTCTTCAAGTGGCCCTTCTTTCCACATTTGAAACACTTGGAAGAATGAAATCTTGTATATTTCTTACCATTTACAATTGATGCATTTTCTTCATCCTCGTTACTTGAGTCACTACTTTCTTGAGTGACATTCCTTTATAATGCCTTGAAGGTAGCCTTGAGCATAAGCTCCTTTATTCTCCCTTTTAGTTGTTTGGCCTCTATTTTTTCTTCTTCCTCTAGAGTGACTTCATGCATTTCCAAGTTCCCGATGAGATTCTCCATCTTAAATGTTGTAAGATCATTAGCTTCCTCTATAGCAGTGACGTTTGACTTGTATTTGACAGACAATGATCTAAATATCTTGTGAACTTGGTCTCCTTCACTTATGTTCTTTCCCAAAGCACTCATGTCATTTATAATGTTAGAAAATCTTACATATATTTTTTCAATGCATTCGTTAGGCTACATACAAAATAGTTCACATTTGTGTTTTAACATACCAATTTTAGTGTTCTTTACTTGGGTAGTACCCTCATGAGTTACTGAGAGTTTGTTTCATATTTAATATGTTGTTTCACAAGTGGATATGTGATTGAATTTACTCGGAGCTAAATAACAAAAAAAGAATGCTTACAACCTTTACATTAAGTGTGGCTTTCTTTACCATTTCAACATCCAATTGCTTTAGTTTCATGGTTGGAAGTGTGCAGGTTCTAGCAATCATCTTCCATAACTAGAAGCTTATTCCTTGGAAGAAAAATTGCATCCTCCTCTTCCAATATGTGTAGTTGGATCCGTTAAACACAAGTGGTCTGCTTGCATGTGTTCCTTCCAAGTTGAAGTGGCTAAGCACATTGTCCCCCTTTTGAAGACATGCTAAAGCTCTTTGAAGAGATGGTATGATACCAAATGAAAGATCAAGAGGGCATATGAATAGAGATTTTACTAAATTTTAATCAAATATAATAATTTAGCTCACAAAAGGAAGAGAAGAGTAAGCAATCATTGGAGATGGAATTTAGAGTGGTTTCATCTAAGACATCATTGAACTACCTAGTTGTTTACAAATAGGATTTGCAACAATCAGTTTTATTATTTATATGTAATGGTAAATTACAAAATACAATTATTGCTTTTACCCTCTTCTTTACTGGCCATAGAAGAGCATCTACCTTACCTCTTATTTCACGAACACGGAAGAGCACCGAATCACCTCTTCTTTGAAGGATGTGGAAGAGCACTGAATCACCTCTTCTTTGACAAACACAAAAGAGCACTGAATCACCCTCTTCTTTTACGACCATGGAAGAGCACTAATGAGAAGGCTCCTTCTTCTCTTACGGGATCATAGACAACCTTCACTCCATGAAGTAGTCCAACCGACAATGTAACAACACAGAAAGGAGATTGGAGAATGGAAACTAACAATCCAACTTACAAATGTCCTATATCAAGCATATGGACCAAAACCACAATGGATAGGCCAATTTCAAGTGGCGGTGTTTGTATTCTATGAGTAGATAATGAAATTATAGAAATAGGAGATCGCAAGTGAACGACTTTAGCTCAAATTTCTCAAAAAGTAGTATACTCAAGTATGCAAGTGATTGCATGAATGTCCTAAGACCACTCCTATATATAATAAATACTTAAAAGTGACTAGGATAATTTTAGAGAGTGTTTAGAGTGTTCTTAGTGGTCAACAAGAATTTATGATGAAATTAGTTGGGTTGCAACAGCTAATTTGATCGTTAACAAATTTTGTCTGCAGAACATTCTCAGTTGACAAATTCTTAAATTGGAACTCTCTTAGTCAAGTAGTTTGTTGACTGAACAGGGTTCTGAGAGCTCAATTCATCACAATGGTCAGGTGTCAGTTGAATTTCTTGGTCAACAAGCTATAAAGGTCTTTTTTCGGTTGACCAAGACTTCGATCGAGTGGGTTTTCATTAATGAAGAGTTTGACCGAGGCTGACTCAGAACTTGATCCATTATAAAAATTGTTTTAGTTGTTTGAGTACTTGTCCAAGCAGTGTTTTGGTCGACAAAGTCTTCGACCAAGATTGTCTCGATTGACATGATTCTTTGACCGATAAAAATCCCTATAAAGTGTTATGTAACTTTTGTAAAATCCTATCTTATGATTTTTCTGATAAGACCTACCTATCCTAAACACTTAGTGTTGATACATAAATGGGTTTGGGATAGGTGGGGTTGGTCTATAGCTTCATTTTACATAAGTTATAAATACTTATACAATTTTCAATATAAATAAGTACATTGGAACAAAAATTCAAGCATTTGATACACTTTTCTTTTGTTGAGAAGTATTTGTTTCTTGAAATACTTAGATGACATATTAGATCAACAACTAGGAAATGTTTGTCAACATCAAAAGCGAAGATATGTTAATGTCAAGTTCAGTCACTAGTATTAAAGGTACTAAAGGAAGCCTATGTGGCCTTTGTTAGAATTGATGGTTTCACTCCCAGAAACATACTGATATCTCAAAATACACATATATAGACCTCACTGGAGTTTTTCCCTAACAAGCATTCTTTCAAGAAACTTCAAAGCATATCATCCAACCCCTAATGCTGGGATGCAAAAAGTTCTTATGTATGAAGCAACTTACGTTGCTAACACTAAGATAGAAAAAGTTCTTAATTAATGAGAAGTTTATGGGTAAACCATCAACATTTTCTCTCTTTTGATTTTGATAGCTTTGGGATGCTTGTTGATGATTCCATCTCTCTTCTTCGACACATTCAACATATAATAAATTGGAACATTATGGTTTCCCACCTTATATCTAATAATTTAGTTTTTAGATCCACAATTTATAGTTTTGGATCCATGGGTTTTGTCATCCGCAAAGGATTGGTAGCTTAATTTGTTTCCCATGCTTATGTAAAAGTATTTCTGTATTTTCTTATTTTGACTCTATAATTTTCTGTTATGCACATTGATTGAGTTGATGATGTTTATTGGCGAGAGAGATCTTCCAATGATTTTTGCTTCTATAGTGGTACTATTTTTATTAGGAAATAATCTAACAAAAAATATCAGGTACATGAGAGTAATGTGTTCATATGGCAGTCCCAAATTTTGGCCACACATAGTTCTGTTATGAAACAAATGATTAGTGATGTAGAAGCTATCAGAAGAGTAAAATTCAAAGTATTGTTATTACTGTTAAAAGTAAAGAATTATTGTCATGAAATAATCAATAATAGAAGGCCAAACATAATTTTTAAATTTAAAAATAGAGAATGCTTGTTTTTACAATATGCAAGAATAAATGTGAAGATATACTTGTCGCTCCATTAGAAAATAATTGTTGTCATTGCATTAAGTAGGATTTAATGTAATTGTTGCAACTGGGAAGACATTTCATTATAATCAACGAAAAATATAAATGAGGACATGTGCAATAACTTTCTTTTGAAAAATATATTTCTAAAAAGAATTGATTCCTATATTCATTGCTTCATGAAAGAACAACCGTCTTCCACAATATACTATGAAAAATATACCATATAGAAAACACATATCATCAATCAATATTATAAAAAATATCTTTTTCAGACCATCTCGAAGAAGGGCATATCATCATTGGTGATACATCATCAACACTACATACATCATTTAGAAATGTATTCCAGTGTGTCCACACTCCTACAAACACATCAACTTCTGATATTACCCATGGCTAAATGAGTGTATCATAACAACACAAAACTCAAAATTTAGATTCCTCTCTAATTGTCCCACATTACCACAGATCATGCACTTATTCTTATATACTCAAATACATAAGTATTTTTAGTATATACACTCACTAATCTTTCAACAACACACATATAAAACACATATTTCACACATTGGAACAATTCACGTACACTAACATTATATGGAAATGGGAGAAGGACTATACACCAAAAACCATATACAATCATTATATTACTTGGGTCTTAAGACACATTTTGATAGACTATGAAGGGAAAAATGTCCTACTAAATACATCATTCTCGTATGGCTTATAGGAGTTTTTCTCCAAATTATTAAATAAATTATTAAACAACTTCAAAAGTGGAAACAAACCTTGAATCTGTAATCTACATGTCAAAATGAGTCTATATGTGAATTTTCATCTAATATGGACAATTTTAAATATTTTATTTTATCCAGGAGAGAGAAAATAATTTAAAGACAAAAAATATTACATGATATATTAAAAAATTAATTAATTTTAAAATCATGTTCTTCATGTTTAGTATTGCTTATAGGCCAAGTTTCATATTTTAAGAAAGTTTCTAGATGTCTCTAACTTATTAAAAGGATAAAATAAGTGATACGATTTAAATGTATTAAATAAAATAGCAAAAGCCTTCAAAAAATAAATAATGCCTAATTCATATTCTACTTGTTAAAATATGTCTTTGGATGGATTTTCACTCAATTTGGAAAATATTTGATGAGAAGGTGAATTTAGGAGAGAGAAAGTATGTAGAACTTTAAAATCATTAATTAAAATAACAAACAACTTCAACAAATAGAAATAATAGAAAATTTGTATCTAACACACTTAATATGACTTATGGGTGAAGTTTCATTAATTTTGAAGAATCCTAGAGTCATTATTAATACATGAGGAAAGAGAAAATAATATTTGCTTACTTAATAAATCAAAAGTCCTTAAAAGGCAAATCTAAACGCATATTCAGATTCTACACACTGAAATTATCTTCACTTAATTTGGACTTTATTTCTACACTGAAATAATTATAGAAAGTTTTGTATATTTAATGCATCAAAAGACCAAAAGTGGAATGGTGTATTAAATGTCTTCATTGTGGATCTACGTTGATTGTCCGATGCAGATCAGACGGCTGCCGAGTTGTCTCCTACCTTGAGTAGAGACACCCGCATAAATAGTAAATGTGGACAAAGCAGTTCGATTTTTCAGGCATAACTCCCACGTTTCTCAACGAATTTTTGTGATTTTCGTGCTACAGATTCACGAGAAGAATCCTCGTCTAACAAGCCTCTATTCGTGCCCTGGTTTCCATTTTTTTGTGAAACGCCCATACGTACTCTCATGGCTTCTCCTGTTTGAAGCCCTAGAATGAGACTGCACCTATATATATATATGCATACCCCTACCACCATTGAACCTAATACGACCTCCTTCCTGATTCAATTTCCCTCTGCTCTCATGTATTATAGCCGCAATCTCAGGATCTAGTTCTGGACGGCGGTCAATCTTGCTTCCTTCTCTCTTTATCTCGTTTCCATACCTTTGAGGTTATGATCTCTTACCTTTTGTTCTTCGTTTCTGTGCGATCACATTGTTGTTTGATCACCTCATTTAGTTTTCCCCAATTCTGCCAAGCTTTGTTATGCTAATCCTCGCAGGCCATGGCCATGGCCGTGTGAAGAAGATGAATCTCCTTTGTGGCTTTTCATTTTTGTCCGCATCCCCCTTCTTTCTTTGATTTTTTTCTTAGAGGCATCCTGGTCTTTTTGCTCCGATTCTCTTTGCCTTAGTGTGAGTCAAACCCAACCTTTGACCACACAACTTGGCTGCCCCTGATTGGGCCAAGTTAGAGGGTGGGTCTTCTCTCACTCTCTCTCGCGCAGTTTTCTCTCTTAGTTGGCATTTCTCAATTTTTTGATTGGTTGATTTTATAAAGATCATATCTTTTGCTTTGGTTGTCCAAAAATAAAAAATAAATATGTTTTAGAATCGAAAAAATGTGATCTTTCTAATAAAAATAATTTCAAAGTTTGGTTTTGAGTTTTATCAAGAAGTAATTCCTAGAAAATGATTTAGTGTTTAAAATTCACAAAAAATGAATTTTAATCATCATAACTCTAAAATATGCAAATTATATATTTTATTAATAAGGAGAATATAACTAATCAATTGGTGATGTTTTCAGAGTGTAGTTCCAATTTAATAAAAAGGTTATATTTCTAGGGTTTTAATATGCTCATTATGTAACATCCCTGACCTGGGTTATGAGTTAACCCTAGG
The DNA here is from genome assembly GCA_963693085.1 of Alisma plantago-aquatica. Taxonomy (NCBI): domain Eukaryota; kingdom Viridiplantae; phylum Streptophyta; class Magnoliopsida; order Alismatales; family Alismataceae; genus Alisma; species Alisma plantago-aquatica. The sequence continues at coordinate 779,800,770 of OY856411.1, read as the reverse complement.
TGTTTTGCCTAAATATGTAATTAAATCCTTGTGATTAACTTTGGGCATGTAATGAAGTTTCTCAGAAACATATTTTTCAGTTTTTGCTCCTTTTTATATAAAGTTGTAGCATTGTTTTGTAATACAGGGACCTATGTGCAAATTACCCAGTTAGAAGGGTTAACTTGCAATTTGCACATGTTGAGATGTTCCTCTGATGTTGAGACATCATGAGAATGATGAAGTTTGAGGGATTTCCCAAGCTTGGGCACCAAGGTGCAGCTGTGGAAGCAATCCCTGTGCTTGAAAACCCTAAATTGGAGTAAAGTGCAATTTACCCAATTTGAGGGGTGCAACTTGTAATTTACACCATCAAAAGTATTTATTAAGACTCTTGTCATCATTTAGAGAAGAAATGATGAAGAGGTCACTTTAATTGAATAATCATATAATGAAAAACACCCTTGTGATTGAATAATCAAGGTGTATGTGCTATAGCCCTTTTGTGTGTATGCTTAACTAATAGGTTGATCTTCTTTGCCTTCATTTCTTGACTTTAAAAGAAGTTTGTCCTTAGAAATAAGAAGAAGGGACGAGCAAAGAAGGAATGGAGGGACTAAGTTGAAAATATGGAGAACTTATGAGCTTATGTTGAAACCTCATCCCAAGTATATAAGCTCTCTACTTCACTTAGCAAGGAAACTCTTCCTTCATTTCTTTCACTGTTCCATTTACCCAAACCGACTAAAGAAGAGTTGTGGAGCTCAGGAGGACGACCAAGGAGTGCAAGGTAGGTTTGAATCCTCCCTTTTGCTTAAGTTCATGGTTAGAACTCGAATTCAAGGTCAAATTGATGGTTAGCTCACTTAGCTCTACCTTTCTAGCCATCTTTTCTCAACTTTCCTTGGAAGGATCACCTTGGCCGACCTGTGGAAACTCAAGGACGCCATTAAAAGCTTGGAGCTCGAAAGCTTGGAGCTCAAGGAGCAAGCTTTAGGCGGGTTTTATAACTCTAAACCTATGCTTTGTTATATACATCTCGTTTATGCTTTTAGATGATAGTTCTTCTTCTTCTCTACCTTCCTTTGCTACCTTGCAAGCAAATCCGTGAGAAATCCTTGCTGTTCTTGAGCTAGGAGATGAAGACGTTATTTTCAAAGTTAATCCACTACTTTTCACTTTACTAAACGGTCTCCACCAAGTGCTCACACGGTTTGCAAAACCATTTGGTGAGCAAACGGTCTCAAGACCGTGTAAGAGCAAACGGTCTCAAGACCGTGTAAGGGAAAACGGTCATCAAGACCATTTAGCCGCGTTGACCGAGCGTGAACCATGTAAGAAATATGTTCATAATTATGTAGGTTAATCACTCACAAAATTTGAGAGGTTAACTCCAAAGGAATCGAGAGATATAGCCTTTTTAAATCAACAAATTAATTGAATTTAGTTCTGAATTTCAATCTGTTGAAATCGCCCCTTTTTGGGCAAACGGTCTCAAGACCGTGTAAGAACGTTGACTAAGCGTTGACCGTATGAAATTACTGTTCATAATAATGTTGATTAACAACTCACCAAATTTGATGGACTAATTCCAAACGAGCTAAGAGTTGAAGGATGATTACTAGGGTAAAACCCTAATTGAAATCAGTACTGAAATCTCAATGAATAACTTAGTGTTTTTGGGTTGATTGACCCAAACGGTCTCAAGACCATTTGGGGATCAACCAAACAGTCTCAAGACCGTGTGGTGACAACCCAAGACCGTTTGGAGGTCTAGGGTTAAGGTAATTTGATCAATTGAGGGCCCAATTGCAATGGGTTATTGAATTAATCAAAAATACTGAATTGAGACTCAATCAAGGTTCAACCCCTATCAAATCACATTAGATTTTGATGAAATCTTGGGCAAACGGTCTCAAGACCGTGTGGAGTTCATCCACACGATCTCAAGACCGTTTGGGCCCAATTGGAGCTCAATTGAAGGGTTCAACCTTGTGTTGATTCACATTGTTGAGTGTTGATGATTGAACGTTGATGGACCTTAATTGAACCAACTTCAACCCTAATTGGATAACAATTGAGGGTCAATTGAGTGACCAATTGGTTAAGCATAACCCTAATTGACTCAATCTATAAATGGTTACCATGACTTTGACCATTTGGAGGCTTCAACATTGATAATCATAAACGATTGAAATCATTGAACCATGTTGGAGGTCCAAACGGTTTGAGACCAAGTGGACCAAACGGTCTCAAGACCGTTTGAGGTCACACAGTCTCAAGACCATTTGAGACCTCACGGTCTCAAGACCGTGTGAGGCCTCACGGTCTCAAGACCGTTTGGACTCAAATGATCTCAAGATCGAGAGACACCAAACGGTCTAAAACCGTGTAAGCCCTCTCGGTCTTGAAGTCAAACTTGTTAAACGGTCTACACCCTCACACGGTTTGGGCAAACGACCTTGAAAGTCACACGGTCTTGGAGTCAACCCTAGCAAACGGTCAACTCATCCAAACGGTCTCAAACCGTTTGGAGGTTGAAGGTTGAAACCGTTTGAGGTTTTCAAAGGTTGATTTCACTAATCAATTGAAGGTGTAAATGGTTCAACGATGCTCTAATCTAAACCCTAATGATAACCTAGGATATTAAGGGATTAAGTGACTAATGAATTGAACCATGATGGTGATCAATGGGGTGAATTACCAAAGTACCTTGATGGGTTCAATTGAGTAATACCTTGTTCAAATCAAACCCTAATCACATGATAGTGATGTTTTGGCTTATGTTAGCCCATGAGGACTTAACCCAACCTGATCTAGAGTAGTGTTATCACCATCTACTAGTATGAGGAGAGAGAAAGTATCTTAAGAGAGATAAAGTACCTTAAGAGAGAGAAAGTACCCTTTTAGGGTGGAAACTCAAGTAAAGAACCTTCAATACACATGAATGTGCATGATTAGGGTATGATCCACCTATGTGAGATCATGGAAACCCTAATTATGATATATGATGAATCTTAAGCTAATCTGAGAGCATCAATGATGATGTTCCTCATACATGATGATGTTATGAGTTCAATTCACCATATGATGTGAATAGTAAACCCTAATTCAAGGGTAATGACATGTGATGTGAATAGTAAACCATAATTCAAAGGTGATGACATGTTACATGAGTATTAAACTCTATTTGATAAGAATCAAAGAACTTAGCTCTTATGACAAGAGTGGAAAGTATAATCATTGTTTTGAATTACCTTTATTAGTTGAATTAACCATGCAGGTTCTGATATGGAGGTAATCATATCCAGGTATGGATGATGATACTGTATTCATTAAAGGCATATTGATAGCTTTATGAATAAGTAAAGTATCTTGATGCCTTGTCAGTGGCATTCTATGATAATAATGGGCTGTGAGAGCCATGAATACCATCAAGGTCATGCTTTAGAGATGACTTGTGATGAGTATAATGAGAAATGATGTTTGATGTGAGTTAGGCTTGTTACATTTAGTATTCTCCTTTTATAGCTGTTATGCTACTGTTATTGTTTGAAGAACAATGTGTGATGCTAAATGAATACTGAATGTACCTAACTAATCAAGTATAATGTAGAGCCCTGATCATAGACCCATCATTGTCAGAGATCAAATGATGGTGAAACAGGTTTTTCTAAGGGAACTCCTAGATCACATACTATTGAGTATGTGGGGTATATGGATGTGTAGAACCTTACATCCTAGTGTAGGAATTTGATGTAGATATGTAATTCGTCAATCCTTCACTACAATCCCATACCGTATCAGTAGTAGGTAAACATGAAACCTCCTGATGACGAAGAAAACATAGATATCCGTATCAGTGGAGATAAACATGAAATCTCCTGATGACGAAGAAAGTACAGAACGCCACTGTAACTCTAAAATAGCGAAGGACCAGTTTACCCTGGTGAGCTATAATAGTAGAGACACAAGATGTCCTACAAGTGATCCTCTTACTGACTGAGGAAGGTGAAGGTCATGAGAATCCGACTCTCTTAATGACCTATGTATGATACTGATGTGACTTCTTAGCGATTAGTTGGAGTATGAGTGGTATGCCTCATCTCCACATGGCATAATATTGTTTGTAAAACATAATCAACCGCGTAGTATACCTGTTATAGATAACTACGAGTTAGTTGATTGATGATACACTGTAATAGTGCTTATATTCTTCATGTCTCATAAATGTTGAGCGCTTGTTTATAGCTGCAACTGCTATTGAATACTTTGAAAGCTTTACTGCTTAAGATATTCTTTGATGTTATAATAAAGCTTCTGGCGGAGAGTTATAACTCTCGCTGGGACAATTATGTAAAATTGTCTTACCTCATAGACTTCAACTTTTTAGGTGGACGTCGGAGACGGAGTAACCGGTCTACAGGTGACCAGTCGCAGCAGCAGCAGCACCAGGAGCGGCAGTAAATCTCAGGTGGAGATTTAGCCTGCCATGTGGTGTAGTTAGAGTCAGTCCTATGTGTCCTCTGTACTCTCAGGTCTTGGAGTCTTTTGTTATGAGTTCTTGAGATTTTGTGTCTTGTTGTATATAATTACTCAAGAAGTAATTATCATGAGATGTAAACAGTTTATCTCTTATTATGAGAGAAACTTTTATGGATTCAAGCTCTTGTTTCGAAAAGTTTTAATTTCCCGTGATTTTTGTCTTCCGCTGTTAGTCGAATCGCTTCCGCTAAGTTTGAATCGTGTTTATATTGTGGTTTGGAGATCAGAGCCCACACATTAATTAATGGTTTACATCTAATATGATATTAGGTGAAGATAAACTCTGATTGGATCTAGGGTGTGGGTCCTAACTCGATATACACATCAATGAGGTATGTTGCATCCTCTTATGAGTCATATTGGACAATTAGTTAATCCTCTCTCTTGGACTTGATGGTGACACGTTATTTAGATGTCACATGTTTGCATATAGTTAAACCAATTGTTTCTAATTCCTGAAATTGGTCTTATTCACTATGATATTATCAAATTGAATCCTATCCTTGTATTTTGATGTTATCTCATTGAATTTGCATCATGATGAGGTTGATGGTCTATATTTAATTGAAAATCTAATTTGTCATGTGTTGGCCATGATGGTATAATTGATTATGCCTATACTTCTTATTGGTGACTTTGGATCTTGGAATTTGGACACCTTTATGGTGATGTGACTATATCTCTGCTTGCCTCTCTATTTATAATACATGTTTGGTTTGGGTAACTTGTTTATTTGCACATTGGGTGATGTATCCCTATTGTGTGTTATACCAATAGAGGGTGCAGATGGTGATTCATGTCCCTGGTTAATTGTGTTGTGATGCCATTACTCCCCCGAAGATTATGGTGATGATGCCATAATATATGGTTATGATGGTGATGCCATATACCCCAAATGTTATTAATTTTATTATTGTTTAGTTTACCCACGTGCATAATTCTTGTTATTAATTGTTGTTCTCTTCTTGAGATTTTAAAGGCAAAAGTTGATTAATATAAGCTTTATTGTTTTCTTCATATACTCTCTCTTATCTTACTATATGAAGAATTCCTTTTTGATATCCAGTTGGATGTCTCTCCCTTATTCTATGGGAATCCTCGAGATTTGTTGTCCTTATTTCCTTTATATTGTCCAATCCTTATTATATGCACATACCGGCTTTGATAACTGACAATTTCTATCTTTTTCTTCTTTTCAGGGTATGCTTTCAACCCCTAGATGGTGAGAAAGGAGAAACTGCCTAAAGTTTACGAAGGCTATCCCAGAGTTACCTTATCTAGCTTGGGAGGTAGTTTGAGATAGTGGGACGACCCTCTGCTTAATAGTTCCTTTTGTTTCCTTTTATGTACACCCTATGTGGTGAAGAATTTTCATAGACACTCAATTGTAATAGTTAGATATATTTTTCTTCTGTTGTTACATTATTAGTTTTATGATACATACATGTGAATGAATTGATTATCATCCCTTTTGTGAAAAAATTATGATGGTTTTGATTATTGAGGGATGTCACCTTTTTATTTTAGTAGGGAATGGATCCCCTATGGGATCCCACTCCTTACAGATTCTCCCCCCACCCCCACTATAAATTTCTGGTTTTGCCACTGGGAGTATGTGGTTCATTGTATAAGCTTCCAAATTTTAATTACATACATTGATCTTGTTAGGGATGTTCTCTTTGATATATTCGGACACAAGGTTGTTGCTACTAAGAAAGAAGCACATGTGAACTTCCAACACAAATCCACAAGAGAAGACATCGACGCTTATACCTGCATATATTTTGATTTTTAGGTGATAGAAATATGCATGTGCGAACCTAACAAGAGTTTCTCCACCGATGAGACTGAGGAGCTTTTATAGTCGTATAAGCTTCCCTTAAAGTTGCATCGGCCAAAATAATCAAGTATGAGAAAATATGTATTGACAAGCAACACACTTTTATCTCTTTTGTATTTGATACCTTTGGATTCTTAGCATTAGAAGATGTGGAGCATCTGAAGAGGGTCCAAAAATTTATAAATAGTAATGTCATAACTTCCAATTCTATAGATATAATGTTTCAAATGATCAATTTTGTGAAATAAAAAAGACCAACGACGCATCTTGTTGCCTCTTTGTCTTCTACTTGAATGTAAGTCTTTTCCCACATCATTAGATGGAGTGGGTTCCGCTTTACACGGTTGACATGTGTTAGTCAATCAGTAATCTACAATCTGCAATGTGTATGTGGGTGCGTACATGCATGAATGTAGCAGCCATGATGGCGCTCAAGGGCAAATTTTTTTTTGGGGTGGGGGGGGGGGAACTAGGGCTGAACCCGCCCTCCAAAATCAAAATACATGTATTTATACATATGTAGTATATATATGTATTGTATATATAGGTCATTTTTCTAGAAGAAATAAAAGTAAATTGGTAGTTGAGCTGGCTCTAGATTGTTATTTCTAGAAAATTGACCCAAGTTCCAATAGGATGGTAATGGTACAATCAAAGGACACTGCGATATTGATCTCCTACGTATAGTATGTACTTATGATGCAAAGAAAAAGGTCCCCCACACGGCCACATCCCCGCTTGTGGGATCGAATCTTTTGACCGTCTCCGCTAGCGTTGATTGCTCTGGCTCCAAAAACGCAGACCACGTTTGTGGGCTGGGCTGTGGGCCAGTGGCAAGCGAGAACAAAATTATAGTTTGATGTATCTTGCACGCGAAAAGGGCAAACTGAACTGAGCGCGGGTCGGGGATGAAGCTAAAGTTCACATCAGTCTGGGGGGGAAGGGAAATAAAATACAATTCGTGTGGACCTGTTGTTTTCCTTTCCCCGCCCACGGACGGCAGGGGTTGGCTAGGAGAGCTGGCCTAAATCTGGTGGGGAAGCGGAAATATACAAGTTTAGGAACGGCCACAAGCATGCTTAACTAGACCTGTTAATTCGGATGGATCGGATTGGATTCAGTTCGGGTGATTGCAGGAACGGTTATGTAGGTAGGGGTACGAAAACTCACTTACAAGCCACACCCCAACACGACCCGACAAATCACAAGTCACCAAGAGTTATAGTTCTCATATGATTTGTATTAAATGACAGCATCGTTGATGTAAAAAAATTATTGAAACTGTACTTTCATTGTTGTCTTGTTGATGTTCTTATCAGTAAATAAATCAAACAAAATTTTCATGTTGACATTTAACATAAAATTAATAAATAATGTCTGTTATTCAAAATTGAGATCTGATGTAGTATAGAATACAAAAAAAATATGATTTTTGTCAACTAGTATTTAGAACACCAAAAATGACACTAAGACGATTTCCATTCAAAATACAATAATACATTAGTAGTGTGATAAGAACACAACCATATATATTAAAAAGTTTGATAAGCACATAACAATGCGATAAGAATATACTAACACACAAGCTTTAAATCAATAATGGGATTTAGATAGGTCACTCGTGGGTCATGCCGTGAAAACCTGGCTAATATAGAGGCTAAGTCAAGTATGACTCAAATTAAACGAGCAATCAAATTCTATAATTAAATTCAAATTAAACAAGTCGAATCGACTCGAGGGCGCCCGCGAGTCGATGAACCAATTTGGTAGATCTATGCTTAACATTCGGAAACACAAACAAATTATGTTGCGGAAGCATGAATTGTGCTGCATCTAATATACAATATGTTCATTTTGATCACTAACTAGCATCAAGTATTTCATAACAACTAATATTCTTATTAAAGGGTTGATGACGTAGTTTGTTACCGTCTGTCATCTATCTCATTGTAATTATCTTGTTGTATATGTACAACTAGTTTAACTAGTAAAACATTTTTGGTGGTTTGTCCCAGACATATCACTAACTAATGTTTAATGTGATCCACCGCAAACAAAATGATTATCACATGAGATTGGAGGGACTATACATAACCATGTAAAGCAAAAATCCAATAACCATATGCCAACTTTGAAGAACAAACTTAGGGTATATAGTTTAATAATTGATCACGCCAAAACGTGAACTGCGTAAAAAGGCATGTTCTTGGGTTTCCTTGAGAAATGTAAAGCATGTTCGTTGGCTGTTTGTTCCCTGCATGCTCCACCGTTGTACTGCAACATCGATCTTCAACGGGAATTAGAAATGGCTTCGAACACATTACCATTCTTTATAGGGAGTGACCGCAACACCATGGAGAACTAAAAATGCTGCCACACTCTGTCATATCAACAACCTCCAAGTTGGTTGCTAATCAGCGGAGTGAGATCATTGTCGTCTAATACGGTAGCAACAGATTCGTTCGCCCTCTGTTAATACCACCACTGTGATTCGAGCATCTTGTAGCTTCGCACGAGACAGGCCGGCCACCACCATCACCAAGGTATCAAAGGGAACCTCCGCTAGATGAGGAATATTCCAGCGGCCGCTAGCCTCCAAAGAGGGAGAGTTGTCAGGAGGAGGGAGCGACCTTCTCCAAAACACTCACAAGAAGAGGGCATGTCACCCGGTCTTTCTGCCCGTGCATAGCCCGCAAGAAGCCAAGACAGATGTTTCACACAGAAGGGAATTGCAAGTTGCAGTGTATGTCACCCCTTCTGCAAGCCGCTGACGGATGATCTGACTCGTACCCATACCTCCACTGGTTTCTTTTTAAGAGCAATCGGTCCGACGCAAGTTCCAATTAAATCTCTGGTCAATCCAAAACCCATTCAGTCGACCTCTATTCTATAGGATCCATCTTATATAAACTTGATAGGATCTAATATGATTGTGTTATAGTGTAAATGTGGCATTTCTCTCTCCTTATTTTCTTTAGGGAGCAGGGTTTTGAAGAGGAGTGAGAAGGAGGTAATGCAATCTGATTGGCTGTCCTATAGAATAAATATAGGATACCGTCCTATACTACTGGTTAGCCCAATTAGCAATCAACTTCATCATTTTATATTAACTTCTTCAGCTCTATTGGCTCCCGCCAGAGCATAGTCACAAATTCAATATTCGGGATACGTTCGGTTGAGTTGAAAAGTTCGGAATTCGACAATTATGCGAAAAATCGGGTAAAAAATAGTCAACATACGGTAAAAATACGGTCAAATATTCTTGAAAAAAGTTGAAAAAAAAGCGTAGGATATATATATATATATATATATATATATATATATATATATATATATATATATATATATATATATATATATAGGCTAGAATACACTCGAGTGTACGGATCACACGAATACACTCAAGTGTGTTTGCATATCAAGATTATTTTTTGTAAAATGTAAACCGTTGATCTTCACTGTCATACTATAACTAGGCTACATACAAATTTTGAGCCCATTTGGATGAGTGTAAGTCACTCATCCAAGGGCAACAAAATCGACGGGCAAAACTAATTTGAAATGCATAATTTTTGCGGTCTTCATAACATGAGCTATACATATCCAAATATGCTCAAATTTTGCGTATGAGTTGTTCACGAGATGTTTACGAAGATCAACGGATTAGATTTTCAAAAAAATATTGCATCATGAAAAACTACTTGAGTGTATTCCAACCTGACTCTCTCTCTCTCTCTCTCTCTCTCTATATATATATATATATATATATATATATATATATATATATGAGTTTCATATGAAATTTTCAATTTTTTCAAAATTCAAAGTATATTGTGACTATGCGCCAGAACACTTATCCCGCCAAATGCACATTATTTGGATTTGGTTCTAAGAGTTGGTTCATATCCATGGGGATTGGGGATTACAACAATAAACGTGTAGGACTGCTGGCCTCTGAGCACGGCGGGCAGGCAACAAAGAATGACTTTGTCTTTCATCATGCATAAACATCCACAACCAAGTAGTTTTTGCTGCCAAAGTCCGAAAAATAGAGGTTAGTAGTGCATCCGATCTATGGTGTTGCTACAGGATTGGATGTTCCCAAGTAACAATATGAAGGAGCTGCAAGGACCGCGTTCGTTTCACACGAAACCGCATTTGGTTTTATGGGAGGGTTTGCCATGGTCGTTGCATGCCCCCATGGATCACTACTAGAAAAAGTACCAACTAAAATGGTTCATACTTAATTTCAGAAGCAAACATAATTGTCCATTTGGTTGTATGTGGTTGGAAGCCGTGGCATGATTTCAGACATAGCAAAATCAAAACAGGAAATTAAAGTACAACTCTATCATCTGGTTAGACACAGCTTCAACGAAATATTTTAGTTTGTTTTCGTTTGGTTAGATGTTGTTATAGGTTCTGGTTACCTACCGGTGAATATACCACTAAGAAATCCATTGCTATCAGACATGATATTAAGTTTCCAACTATAATTATGAGGAAGGATGTACGCTATAAACAGATGGAGGGAGAGTAACCTATAGCAGCAGCAGAGAACGAGGAAACGAACCGCGCCCAAAAAGGACGCAGTCCGTTTTCCACAAATTTCTACAGAATCAGATACCAGTGTGCAGTTGGTTCTCTTGGTGTGGGCTTCAATAGCATCCAACCAAACCTTGCAAGTTAGAAAATAGAGTGAGTTGCAACCCGATGAGTTGAAACACGACCCAACTAGACGGGCCCTTAGGTTCGATTGTAGTATGTACTCCTTATCTATATCTATACTACTAAAAAAAAAGTGAGTTTGATGCTGCACTCTCCTTAATTCACTCTCCTTGATTCACTCTCTTCTCTCCTTTTTTCAAGGAATTTTGCTCTTACAAATATTTATTCCCACACTCTCCTATTAACATTTATTATCTTTAATTCTGTATTTCTCTCTCTATCCCACAGAAACGGTTCCTTGATTCTCTCATTTTCAAACAACCAACACAAATATCTTTTACCGTAGGGACCCTTTCACAGACGAGTCATCTTCCCGCACATTTTCAACAAATTTTATATGTCTAGTGCATGTGCACATGTGCGTTCACTAGTCTCTATAAAAAATGATATCAAATAGGGTCGGTCATGTAAATTTGATAGCAAGAAATGTCAATTTGAATATATATATGTCTACTAAAATTATTACATCCTTTAACCTCAAATTTGGTGCCACCAACTGCCTATTCTAATATAAAATTTGTGATAATATAGTATCCTACCTATTGCACCATGTAAACAGATTCAATTAATCACCATTGATACGGACAACCCGAGTTCGGGGTGGTGCGGAGCGGGGGATGTGTACGGAGCGGGGACCTTAGGGTTTCCAGTGGCGCCCTTGCGGCGGCGGCGGCGCACAGGGGCCCCCGCCCCGCCCCCTGGGGCCTTGAGTGAAGGACAAGCACGACTACGGCTTCTCGGTGGTGGATCCTAGCACGATCGACTGCATCGAGTACGCGCGGCGGCCCTCGAAGGCTGCTATCAGAGGCAGTGGCGGTGAGCAAGTCAAAGGAGCCGAAGAACCTAGCGTCTTGCTGGAGTGGATGGCGATTAGCATCTCGACCTTCAGGGCCCGTTAGCGGGAGGCACAAGCAACCTGGGGTCTTGCAGCTTTTGCCTCCTCTCCAGTCGGTTCTCTGGGGCAGGGGCGCAGCCTGAAGCAGAGCATGCTGCCAGGACCTTCTTCCCCTCCTGTCGACGGTGGCCGAGTTTGCGGAGGCGGCGGTGATGATCGTTTAGGGACGGCTTCTCCGGTTTGTCCGCTTGGCTCAGTCGTCAGGGGCTCGGGTCCTTGTCAGGAGGGGTTGGTTTCTTGCAGTGGCTATTGGACGACAGCAAGCACAAGCAGGGAGGCGAGGTCGACAACGGCAGTTTGAGAGCTACTACTGCTGCTCGTGTTCCGTGGCTGGGTGTTGGCGATGCCCATGAGGTGTTTGATTCCCAGCTTGAACGACCTGGCCCTGATGGTGGGGCATTGCTAATCTGATAGCCCGGAGAGCTTTTTATGGGTTGGTGGTCTCCGTGCCCCTTGGACGACGACCTTGGAGACTAGAGGCGATCTATGACAGGCTTCGCATCCCCAATCGCGGGCTGCCCCGACTGTGGCTGTGAGAGAGGCTCATGGCCCTCGTGTTCCCCAGGACCACTATTTCCGGTGCCTATGACGAGGTCACTGGAAGCATCAATGCTCTGCTCCGACGACTTGCTTCCGATGTCGTGCTTCGGGCCATCTGGCGAGATATTGCGTGGTCAGGAGGTCAAACAGGAGGCGGCGCCCCTCCTCTCATGGGGCATGGTGTTCTCGCTGCCTTCAGCGTGGACACTGGAGGCGACATTGCTCATGGTCGCCAGGTCACTTGGCGAGGGAGTGCAGGAGGCATACCCGGTTGCAGGTGTCCTTCAGCCCGAGGCTGGTTTTATGCCAGGATCCGAGTCTGCGGGTGAACACTCGGTTTGGTTATTCTTCAGAACGAGGAGAGATTAGTTGAGGCCAAGGAAGACCGAATTGATAGATGGGTGACTGATTCGGCCGACTTTCCCAAACGTTTACCTCAACGGCATCTTCACGATTTCTTCGAGGACCGTTTGGGAGGTGCGACCCACAACTCCCCGAGTTGGTGCGTTGAAGAGCAATCCAGTTGCTCAAACAGGTACGTGGACAGTTCTTCCCGTGTTGATGCTTTTGCAGGTGACTTTGAGGATGAGGACTTTGACTTCTTTTTTTACCATTCTATGGGTAAGAAGAGAGGATGTTGGAACACATGAGATGATGTGGATGTACTTAAATGATGCAATCTGCGTTGAGTAATGGGGAGGGATCGTTATGTGGATGTTCTTTATGAGAGGTCTAGGGCGAATGATGATGATTTGATGTAATGTTATGATGATTCCTTTTTTGGCATGCACGAGGGGCGGGAATAAGATGGTCCTCATTTTAATTAAAAAAAAAACTAATTTCACACTATTGTTTTATATATGCACCCAAATATACTTCTTTGAAATGCCCACCACATCATGTTGAGATGCTAGCATGTGTCTCACACAAGTGATAAGTTTGTAATTCATACGTGCAAGTATTGTCACATTTCATGATTCACAACCATTTCATATAAATATGACTAACAACTTATCTAAAAGAAAAACAACATTTATCCAACAAGAAAACATCAATTTAAATTAACTTTTTCAGCTCTACTGACTCCAAGCACCCATTCCACCAAAAAGACACTATCTGGGTTTAGCTACAAGACTTGGCCCATATCCAGTGTCGATGATACTAAGGGGCACATGTCCGACCAGTTGTCACCTATGATAATAGAATATTATATAGAAGTTTGTAAAATTGTGATTATTTTCCAGTACATTAGAGACTTTGGGCAGAAACTGATAGTTGGAGGACGATAGTCTATGTTTTCTTTTGGGGACGTAGGCAACCACAAACTATATGAACGATGACAGCTAGTTTGTTTTCTTATACACATAGGCTGTGTTTGGTACTACTTGCAATGTGTCTAGTTGCCACGGGTAAATTAACCGATGATACGTTAATTTTGTGTAAGATAATTTTTGGTTAGGACAATAACACATAAACTTGATGGTAAGATGTCTTCCCTTTGATATACCGGTGTATAATCAGTCTCTATCTAAACAAAGTCTATTATGTCCCATCCTTGAATGATGCGTCGCCGGCACGATGGTCAAGTTATCATGAATCATCAAAGCAATGGGCAGAGCCCACATTGACCTTTTATCCAAAAAAATGCTTCCCTTCGAGAAGTCAGGATTTGGTGCACGTATTATGTCCCATCCTTACATGTATGCAAAAGTCTGTTAGAGGGGTGTAGGTGAAAATTGACATTTACGACACGTTGACTTATTTTCTGCCGCAAGATTTTGAAGCGGCACATTAACATGAGAATATTCAGTTAACTAATTTCTGGGTAGATTATTTATCTTCAAAACGACATAGCAGACAGCAGTTAATGTGCCATGACTGAACTAATTGTCGTGCCGAAAATCTACCTGTAAAACAAACGCAGCCATAGTGCCAGAGAACACAGTGGAAAGGGCACAGACAAATTTATCTATTCCCTTCATCCCAATGTTACTTAGCAGCAACAAAGACAACACAACATATGACAACACCCGGTTTGGTTATTCTTTTGACGTTGCAGGATAGAAACGATCTGACTTCTAACGAATGACAGATGCTTTGACTATTTTTCTACCCACATAGAAGCAGAGACAACACATCATGGTCGACACCAGATAGTCTATTCTTCTTTTCGTGCATCGACAGAGACAACGTGACATTCTACACGAGATGAGAGGTGGTTTGCCTATTCTCACATTGACGCAACGGTACAAATAGTTCGGCGTGATTGTTAGTCCTTTGTGCATATCCCAATTTTTCATACCAAATCCTAATATGATATCTCCTCCTCTACAGATTTTTACTTGCCTTTGAGACTATATAAAAATAAACCAGACTACCAAAACTGGTTAGCTATACTTCTTCCTTCTTCTATATTTGCAGGCGCAACTATTATACTCTCTTAGATAATCATATATAATTTATTCCAATTAATAACAAGACATGTTCCCAATCTATTAGATTTGTATATGCATAACTAATATTTGTAATGTTGATGGGTGGCCTCAATTTATTATATATAGCATTCAACTACTTAATCTGTATGGAAACTATTATAAGAGAAAGTTAGCAAATGAATCACAACTAGTTCATAGTTCTAATACAAGCCATAAGGTAGGAGACATTTTGTTAAAAGGCTTGATAAGTAAAAATTAATCATGAAAAGACAAAATTTTATCTGAATTTGAGGCCAAATGTGTTTGATTATGGTGTCAATATTCGAGATAACATTCGTAGGGCTTACTTGTAAAATGATTCTTGCCAATCACATGGTCATAAATTTCCCTTCACATAATTTTAGAGTAAATCTTGTTAGGCTTAATCCAACCAGACTCCGTGAATATCCTAGATGGATGGAGTATAGCATAAATAAAAAAATTTCTTTCTTGTCTCTATTGTTGTATTTTTCCTCAAAACGGACCTGATCCTGCATTCATCTGTAGAAGATATACAAATAGGAAAGACAAAAAGAGACTCGAAAACATGTTGGTAGTAGTAGCAATATTCATAATAATGCACAAAAAATATGTAAAACTCTTATACAACAAGATTAACATGTTGACTTTCTATTATGTTCACAAGGTATTAATTCTAGAAAATAATATTGTATATGATTAGAAGCATCTACTGATTGTGTTAGCTACATTTTAAGTCAAAGATTAGCATTTCATGGCCACAATGAAAGTGTTGGTTTGTTAAACTGTGGAACTTTTTTGGGTTTTAATAATTTCTTGCTTCTCATAATGAATATATTATTAAAATGAGTTATAACAATGCTACCAAGAATATGAAATGAACTTCTCGTGACAGTCAAAAAGTCTATGTAATGTAATTGCTACTAAAATAAGGGAACAAATTGATCATGAAATTGGAAAAGATCAATTCACTATTTTGGTTGATGAAGACCATTGATCTAAGATGTTCGAATTCAAGAGGAGAATCCATCGAGCATTTTGTTGAGATTGAGTTCATCATTGACAATCTTCACTTTCTCTCAAAAAAATAGTTGTATCTTTTCTTTGTGCTTCTAAAATTCACATATCTCAATTGTGGGTTTAGGGATATCATGTTGCAACCAACATGAGTGAAGAATTTGGTGGACTAAAAACTCTCATTTTAAGAGAATATTCTTGTGATTTTTTTGTGGCCATAAAAAAAGGTCATCCACTTGTTGTTTCATTATTGAATACATCTTTATGAGTAAAGTAGGTGGCTCATAAGTGATGTGATACATTTAATGGAAAGATTGGATGGTGAATTAAGACGTAGAGAAATGATAATATTATATATGTATGAATCAGGAAATTGGTATTAAAAGAGAAATAGATACATGATGGAGTTTACAATATGAATCTTTGTTGAATTTTATTCCATTCTTTTCTTCTATTTTTGATGTTTTGAATATATTACCAAAGATGGAAAGGAAGCAAAATAAAGAGGGACTGCAAATATATTCAACATTCAACCAAATTGCAAGAGACTTTTATGAACCGAAGTCATGATTCAATCTCTAATATTGATAATCGCACTCAAATAAGGGAGAGAATCAGAGAGTCAGGGATAATTGTTTGTCGACACTCTGGGGGCTAATGAAGAAACAATGTAGGAACATGTTGTAGAGGCCACCATTTATTGGATAATCACCTTATTCCCAAACTCAATTTGTTTTGAATAATTGCCAATACTCCTAGAGGGTATACAATTAATCAATATAGTCACTGGCTAGAATGCCACATTAAAGCTAAAAACTTGTCTGACACGGGACTACCAATCTCAAAAGTTAGAGCATTGTCCTAGATAGGAAAAATTTCCATATTGTGCTTTTTTAGGAGTTTTGGTCCTGACTCTGAACTGACCCACTCTAAAATAATTGGAAACTAAAGATTTGTAGGATGAAAAAAATATGATAAAGATATCTCAATATTCTTATTATAGTTAAGTAGTTTCCATAATTATCCATGACCATTGACTTGGATAAATCATCATCCATATTTTCTTTTTGACATCCACATTTTTTCTGCCAAGGCATGAGCTAGTGAGAGAACCAGACATGCACTACCTTAAGAACTAGAATCATGATGAAAATCAGTTATGTGTTTGATAAATCACAAATGGCTCATCAGATGTGAGAAATCGTTACACTAAATGAAATTACTCAAAACATAAAACACAATCGATCACTTATTAATCACATACCCAAAAATATAGGTAAATTAAAACTGATTTCAACATCAACACCCGCTCAGAAATATTTGCATAAGAGCCCAACATCTTTCTTGTATCCATACTATGCCATGAATTTGATACAAATTATTCTGTCACCTTAGCCACAACATATGTACACAAAAGAACAATATTCATTTATGCCACAAAAATAAGCATTAAAATGCTAACAAAAGTCTGATTTGTTTGAAACAATATACACATTTTTCCTGTCTGGACTTGAGAGTACATGGATAACTGTAGGACACACTAGACATCTAATCAACTTTCTTAAAGATTCATTACTATAGTTCCTCTTTCCTTCCATGGTTCTGTTGTTATCACTGTTGATTACCTAAAAAGATGTGGCAATCCACAAGGGTGAGACCCATGTCCCAGTGAGAGATATAACTCTCTCCAACAAATATTGATTACAACATTTTTATGTGATTAAATAGTTTAAGAAGTTTTATCAAATATATCAAATAAGCTCAGTAGCATTGATGATTAACAAAATACATAAAGTAACATATAATAACTATCATCATTAGCTAGACCATTCTCATATCCCTATTAACAATATAAGTAGTCTAGTAGCATGAGCATCTCGAACATCATGAATAAGTCTGATATCATAAGCATAGCTGACAACATCATCATGTCTATCAAGTTGAACATATCAACATTGTGGGCTCCGATCTCCAAAACACGATATAAACTCAGCGGAAGCAATCGATTAGCGTCGGAAAATGAAAAATTATGAAAAATTAAAACTTTTTGAGACAAGATCTTGAAAACATAAAACTTCTTTCATAAAAGCAAGATAAACAATTTACATCTCTGATAAATCACTTCTTGAGTGATTATACACAACCAGATGCACAATCTCAAGATTAAAAACCAGAATCTCAGGTCAACAAACTCCAAGGACCTGAGAGTATAGAGACAACATAAGACTATCCAACTAAAGGACTGGACAGCCAGGATCTCCACCGGAGACTCACTGCTGCCCCTGGTGTCGTAGCTCCTGGTACTGCTCACCCTCGGATTGGTTTCTCCGTCCTCGACGTCCACCTAAAAAGTGAAACCTACGGAGTGAGACAATCTGAATAATTGTCCCAGCGAGAGTTATAACTCTCTGCCAGAAGCTTTGTTATAGCATATAAGGAATAATCATAAGTAGAGTAACTTAATACATCAACAACATATTAGTAATAAGCAAAGCATATCATACTTAAGTAGTTATTTCATTAAACCATATGAAGAACATGTATACTAGATACTAGCACAGATCATCAATATAAACAATGTAGCACCAATCATTGTTTCTCGAAATTTAATCTAAGCAGATATGTTACACGGTTGATTAAGTTTTAAAAACATTATTATGCCCTGCGGAGATGAGGTATACCGCTCATACTCCAACCGATCACTACTAAGTCACATCAGTATCATACATAGGTCATCAAAAGAGCCGGATTCTTATGACCTCATCTTCCTCACTCAGTGTGAGGATTTACATGCAGGACATCTCGTGTCTCTGCTTAAGATAGCTTACCAGGGTATTCTGGCACTCCGTTATTAGAGTCACAGTGGCATTCTGTACTCTCTTCATCATCGAAAGATCTCTTGTTTATCTCTCATCGATGCGGTATTTAAAGATTTCCTCAGGAGATTTGTGATACATCACCCCGACATAAAAAAAAAATATATGTATATATATAGTGAAGGGTTGATAGATTAAGGTACATCTACATCAATTCCTACACTAGGATGTAAGGATATTCACATCCATTTTTCCCCACATACTCAAAAGTATGTGATCCAGGAGTTCCCTTAGGAAAACCTATTTCACCATCATTTAGCTTCTGACAATGATAGATCTATGATCAGGGCTCTACATGATATGATTATACTTGATTAGTTAGGTACATTTCAGTATTCTTTTAACCACAGGCATGTATCCAGACATTTAAATATTAAAACACTGCTATACAAGAAGAATACTAAATGTATCAAGTTTAACTCATATTAGTTGCGAATTGAATATTAACTCATCATAAGTCATCTAATCGGCTTAACCTTGATGTTACTCATGGCTCTTACAGCCTATCATCTCATATGATGCCACTTTTCTTAAACAACATAGCATATTACTTATTCATAAAGCTATCAACGTGCTTTCAATGAATATGATATCAACATCCTTACCTGGATATGATTATTCTCTTATGAGAACCTGCATGGTTAATTCAATTAACAATAATAAACAATTCATATCAAGAGTTTTACCTTTCTGCTTAAAAACATAACCTGGAATTAGGGTTTGTTGTACTTTTCATCACATCACCCTCAATTAGGGTTTACTATTCACATTTCATGTTATTACCCTAGAATTAGGGTTTACTATTCACATTTCATGGTGAATAGAGCTCATAGCATCATCATGTATGAGAAACATCATCATTGATGCCTTCCAATTAGGTTAAGACTCATCAATAATCATAATTAGGGTTTTTATGATCTCACATAGGTGGATCATACCCTAATTATGCACATTCATATACATTGAAGGTATGTTACTTGAGTTTCAACCATAAATGGTACCTTCTCTCTCCTCTTAATACTAGATGGTGATTACATCACTCTAGGTTAGGTTAGGTCAAGTCATCATTGAATAACATAAGCTAAATCACCACTATCATGTCATTAGGGTTTGATTAAAACAAGGTATCATCTAGTTGAACTTTTCAAGGGCATATTGGTAAAGTACACAATGATCACCATCATGGGTCAATCTATTAATCACTTACCCATTGATGTCATTGGGTATGATCAGGGTTTAGATTAGACCACCATTGAACCAATTTAAACCTTCAAAGTTACTAAGCAATCACAACCCTAAAGTCTCCAATCGGTACACACTTTCAACCTGCAAACAGTCTTGAAACTGTTTGGATGTTTTGACCATTTGCTATAGTTGACTTCAAGACTGCATGACACTCAAGGTCGTTTGCCATCAAATGGTCTTGAGACCATTTGGGTGCGTTGACCATTTGAGAGTGTTGACCTCCAAACCGTTTGGATGAAACGAACTTGAAACCGCATGAGTTGAAACGATCTTGAGATCGATTGGACCAAACGACCTTGAGATCATTTGAGCCCAAACGGTCTTGAGACCGTTTGGCCCAAATGGGCTCAAAACCGCATGGACCTCAAAGGTGTATCAAATGTTATAATCAATTGGGGTTTTCTATGTTGAAGCCTTCGATTGGCCATACCATAGATAACCACTTATAAATTGAGTCAATTAGGGTTAGCCTTAATCAATTGGACACCAAATTGACCCTCAATTGAAAGCCAATTAGGGTTGAATCCAACTCAATTAGGGTTTGCAATCGGTTAACCATCAACATTGATCATCATGAGTCTATTTGATGTTGAACCCATCAATTGACCTTCAATTGGGCCCAAACTTGGTCCAAACGGTCTTGAGATCATTTGGACACCCTCCAAACGGTCGTGAGACCGTTTTCCCAAAGTTTCATAAAAATCTAAGTCGATTTGATAAGGGTTGAACTCTAATTAGGTCTAAAATCAGCACTTTCCATCAATTCATCAACCTATTGTGATTGGACCCTCAATTCATCAAATTTCCTTAACCCTAGACCTCCAAACGGTCTTGGGTTGTCACCAAATGGTCTTGAGACTGTTTGAGTGAACCCCCAAACGGTCTTGAGACCGTTTGGGCCCTTCAACCCAAAGTTCACCAAAATTGGTCATTGGAATCACCAATTGAACCCGATTAGGGTTTTGAAGGTTGAAATGCCTTCAACTTGTGATTGGTTTGCAATTAGATCAAGAATATTTGTAATTGATTAATTCAACATGTATACAACATACCTATAAACGGTATTCACTTGGTTAACCCTTCCAAACGGTCTTGGAGACCGTTTGAATCTAAACGGTCTTGCAAGACCGTATGAGATCAAACAGTCTTGAGACTGTTTGATTTCAAACGGTTTGCAAACCGTTTAGACCAAATGGTCCAAGGTCATTTGGTAAAGTTACCTAGGGATTCACGCCCATCATCTTAAACCTTGGAACAGGTCAGTTACTTCATGGATTTTCTTGCAAGAGAGCAAGGAAAGATGGGGAAGAAGAAGAACTAACTACTTCATTCAAGAACAAGTATGTATAAGAAAACAAGAGGTTTAGAGTTATAAAACCCACCTTAAGGTTGACCCTAGAGCTCCAAGCTTCCAAGCTTCAATCCTTTAATGGTGTCTTGAGCTCCACAGGTCGGACAAGGGTGTTTCTCTAAGAAAAGGTTGGGGAAAGTCGGCTAGAACAAGAAGGCTAAGTAAGATTACCATAAAACCAACCTTATAATCCACTTTCCTCCATGAATTCGAGCAAGATGATGACCCAAGCTTACCTAGCTTCTCCTTGGTCGTTCTCCTCTGCTCCATAGCTCTGCCTTAGTCGGTCCAAGCAAGGGAATAAGTGAAGGAAGAAAGGAAACATTCCTTTGCAAACAAAGGAAGGGTGTATATATACTTTGGGGTCATTTCCAACATAAGGACAACTTACTTCTCCTTTTCTCATCTAGGTCCCTCCTTTCTTCTTTACACATCACTTCTCCTTAATTCTAAGGCAAAACTCCTTCTAAGACCAGGAACTAAAGGCAAAGAAGGTCAACCTTTCACTAAGGTGCACATATACATAAATGTCTCCTTAATTACAACTTGGTGATTTAATTACAAAGGTATTCCTTATTATATGATTATTCAAATGAAATGCCCCCTTCATCATTTTTATTCTAAATGATGTCAAAAGTCATAAAAGGTATTCTAAAAGGTATATTTTACAAGTTGCACCCCACATTTTGGGTAATTGCACTTTACACCAAAATTAGGGTTTTAAGCACAAGGATTGCTCCACAAGCTGCATCTTGGTGCCCAAGCTTGGAAAATCCATCATACTTCATCATATCCACTCTTACGATGTCTCAACACTAATGGAACATATTAACATGTGTAAGTTGCAAGTTAACCCTTCTAATTGGGTAATTTGCACATAGGTCCCTGTATTACAAAACAATACTAAAACATTGTTTAAAAAGGATAGAAATGGAAACATATGTTCCTCAAGAGTTTTAATTACATACCAAAACATAATCACAAGTATCTTAATTACATATGTAGATAAAACACCTAGGGTTATCTCATAACCCAGGTCAGGGATGTTACAAATTATCCACCCCTTACAAGGATTTCGTCCCCGAAATCAACAAAACATATATTAAGAGAAAAGAGCAGGGTATTTCCTTCTCATATCTTGCTCTAGTTCCCATGTGGCTTCTTTAGCACCACGGTGATTCCAGAGGACTTTCACAAGACTTATATCTTTCTTCTTTAGCTTTTTAATTCTGTTATCAAGGATTGACACTGTTCCTTCCTCATAAGTTATATCATCATTCAATTCTACCTCCATAGGTTGTAGAACTGACTCTGTATCAGGGTGACATTTCCTCAACATAGAAATGTGAAACACAGGGTGTAACTTTTGTAACTCTGGTGGTAACTCTAGTCTATAGGCTACGTTCCCAACCCGTTCAATGATTGGATAAGGCCCCATAAACCTCGGAGCTAACTTCCCTTTCCTTCCAAATCTCAGAACTCCCTTCCAAGGCGAGACCTTGAGGTACACTCTATCTCCAACCTGGAATTCTAAGGGTCTATGACGTCTATCAGCATATGACTTCTGCCTATCCTGTGCAGTCTTAATTTGTTGTTATATTACTTTAATCTTCTCTGTGATTTGCTGCACAAGATCATGACCTAACAACTGATGTTCACCGGTTTCATACCAACATAGGGGTGATCTACAACGTCTACCATACAACGCTTCATAAGGTGCCATATCAATACTATGTTGATAGCTATTGTTATAGGCAAACTCTATCAAGCTTAAGTGTAGATCCCAACTCCCTGTAAACTGGAGAACACATGCTCTCAGCAAGTCTTCCAAAGTCTATATAGTCCTTTCCGACTGTCCATCAGTCTGTGGATGAAAGGTTGTACTAAACCTTAACTTGGTGCCTAAAGCTCTGTGCAACTGCTCCCAAAAACAACTTGTAAATTGGGGACCTCTGTCAGAGACTATTGTGACAGGAACTCCATGCAATCACACTATCTCTTGTACATACAACTGTGATAACCTTTCAGCAGAATAGGTTGTTTTGATAGGTAAGAAATGCGATGTCTTTGTCAACCTATCAACTATTACCCAGATGGAATCATGTCCTTTGCTTGTCCTAGGTAGGCCAACA
The DNA here is from genome assembly GCA_963693085.1 of Alisma plantago-aquatica. Taxonomy (NCBI): domain Eukaryota; kingdom Viridiplantae; phylum Streptophyta; class Magnoliopsida; order Alismatales; family Alismataceae; genus Alisma; species Alisma plantago-aquatica. Next base: position 779,777,169 of record OY856411.1, on the reverse strand, counting down.
ACAAAGTCCATGGTCACATGGTCCCACTTCCACTGTGGTATGGGTAAAGATTGTATTGTTCCTGCAGGCTTCTAGTGTTCAGCTTTAACTTGCTGACACACATGACACCTCATCACAAACTCTACAACATCCTTCTTCATCCCAGGCCACCAATACATATCTTTCAAGTTTCGATACATCTTGGTGCTTCCTGGATAAATGGCATACATCGACGAATGAGCTTCTTCCAGGACTAACTTTCTCAAGTTATCCACATCTGGCACTATCATCCTCCCATGATAACAGACTACTTGGTCATCAGAGTCATGGAAACCATCTCGTTTCTCATTACCAAACTCCGATCTGATCTGCTGAACTGCAACATCAACTTGTTGTGCTTCCTTGATCTGCTCTCTCAGAGTAGGTTTTATATGCATCTCAGCTAACAACCCGGCTAACAATGACACCTTCAATTGTACATTGTCTTGCCTTAAGGAGATAAGCATATCTCTCCTAGAGCATACTAAAGAGTTTAGTTATGCCCTATCCATGGTTGATGTTGCTGATTTTCTACTTAAAGCATCTGCAACCACATTGGCCTTCCCTGGATGGTAATCAATTGTACAATCGTAGTCCTTGATTAATTCCTTCCAGTGACGTTGCCTCATGTTAAGTTCGTGCTGAGAGAAGATATACTTAAGGTTCTTATGATCAGTGAAAATCTGGAATGTTTCTCCGTAGAGATAGTGTCTCCAAATCTTCAAGGCATGAACCACAACATCTAACTCTAGATCGCGTGTCAGATAATTCTCCTCGTGTTTCTTAAGCTGTCAGGCAGCAAAAGAAATCACTTGCTTATCCTGCATCAACACACATCCGAGTCCATTCTTGGAGGCATCACAGAAAACTATGTATCCTTTGCCTTGCTCAGGTAATACAAGTATATGTGCACTTGTCAACCTCTTCTTTAGTAACTAGAAAGATTGCTGACACTTGTCACTTTAGGCAAAAAGAACATCCTTCCGGGTCAACTTAGTCAAGGGTAAAGCTATGGAACTGAAGTTCTTAATGAACCTTCGGTAGTAGCCAACCAACCCTAAGAAACTACGGATCTCTGTCGGTGTCTTCGGTTGTTCCCATTGTAGAACAGATTCTACCTTTTTAGGGTCAACACGAATTCCCGAGGCAAATATCACATGTCCAAGAAAAGATACTTCCGGCAACCAAAACTCACACTTGCTGAACTTGGCGTATAGCTTATGTTCTCTTAGAAAGATCAAAGCTTGGCGAAGATGCTGTTCGTGCTGCTGAGCATCTCTACTATAGATCAGAATGTCATCTATGAAGATAACAACACACTTATCGAGGAAAGGTCAGAAGATTCTATTCATGAGTTCCATAAATGCAGTTGGTGCATTAGTTAGTCCAAATGACATAACTGTGACCTCATAGTGACCATACCTCATCCTAAAGGCAGACTTGGATATGTCACTATCCTTAATACGAAGTTGATGATATCCCGACCTCAAATCTATCTTTAAAAAGACGGTTGCACCACACAACTGATCAAAGAGATCATCAATCCTCAGTAGAGGGTACTTATTCTTTATTGTTACTTTATTGAGTTGTCTATAATCAATGCACAACCGCATCGACCCGTCTTTCTTTTTAACAAACAAAACCGGAGCACCCCAAGGCGAAGTACTTGGTCGGATGAAACCCTTCTCAAGCAACTCCTGCAGTTGTTTCTTGAGTTCTGCCATCTCAGTAGGCTCCATTCTATACGATGTCTGTGCTATAGGTTGTGTATCTGGGATCAAATTGATTTCAAAATCAATTTCCCGAGGCGGTGGCACACCTGGAAGTTCTTTAGGAAACACGTCTTCGAATTCTCTGACTACAAGAACTTCAGCAGGGTTGGGACTCTCCATGGTAGTATCTACCACATGGGCCAAGAATGCATAACATCCTTGTCTCATCAGCTTTTCAGCTACCATAGCTGACACAAGACAGGTGGGTAGAATCTTTCTCTCTCCTTGAACGATCCATGTGTCGCTTTCATCAGCAAACACATCTTGCTTGGATTCACAATCCAAGACAACCCTATACCTTTCCAAAGTATCCATCCCAAGGATTATATCAAATCCTTGCATCTCAAGTGGTATTAAGTCCACTTGAATGCGATGATCAGAAAAGAAGAGAATGCAAGGAGAGAATACCTCCTGCAACACAGCAGACCCTCTTAACGGAGTCTCAAGCAACAAGCTATCTGCCCTATGACTGACCGTCATATTGCAGTTACGAATCACTCTTCGAGTGATAAAGGAGTGCGTAGCACCCGGGTCAATCAAAACAGATACAACACAGGATTTAGACATATCAGCATATAACAACTCCATCTGACCTGCCACAACCCGTGGGTTGATCCCTGCATCAGGTGGGTTCATTGCATAGAACCTTACTATCGCCTGAGGTTGATTCGGTGCTGACGATCCAGCTTGGGACGCTTGTCCATGTCCTCTAGTTGCTCCTTGGAACTGTCTTCTCTGTGACCCCTGTTGACTCTGTCTTTGAGGCTGTGTCACACTGACAGGCCTAGACCTACAGTCTTTCATCAGATGTCCCACCTTCCCACATATGTAGCAGCTTCTTTCCAGTTGTTGTGGTCTTGGTGGTCCTGTGACTGACATTGATGCTGAACTGCGAGCCCCTTGTAGTGGTAGGCTTCGTCCTCTACCTCTACTTGGTGTCCACTGTGTTTGGGTGCTAGGTCTAGGTAGTGGTGGTGTAGGAGCAGAAAACCTAGGCTTCTTGAAGTCTCTAGATGAAGATCCTTGGAACTGAGGATACATCCTCTTATGGGTTTGCCTCTTCTCTGCTACATATCTTTCTACTCTTCGGACTGACTCAACGAAGGTAGCAAACCTTTCCCGGTTCTCTAGGGCAGACACGGGAGTAGTCAACTCAGCGTTCAACCCCTTCTCAAACCTTCTGATCCTTTCTTCATCTGTAGTAGCCATGTGCGGACAAAACCGTAGCAACTCCATGAACTTAGCTTCGTATTCGCTAATGTTCATTAAACCTTGCCTTAACCTCTCGAACTGAGAGATTTTCTCATCCAAGAACGTCTTAGGGAAATATCTATTAATAAATTCCCGTCGGAAGACTTCCCACGTAGCTTCCACACCTGACCTCTTCTTCTCTTCCATGGTCCACCCGTGACCAGCACTCCCTTTGAGAAGATAGACTGCATGTCTAACCTTTTCAACTTCTGGGATGTTCAGGATTATAAAGGCCTTTTCTAACTCTGTTAACCACAGGTCAGCATCCGCCAGATCAGCTGTTCCAAAGTATTCGGTTGCTCCGACACGACGAAGTCGCTCGAACGTCTTACCGATACCTTGTCCTTCAGGTTGGGCAGGTGCCCTAGGTGCAGGCATAGGCATCCTATCTGAGATATGTGTCATGGCAGTCATAAACTGCCCGAACATAGTCTGGACACCTGGGTTACCCATGTCAGCTGGGTCAAACTGAGGTGGCTCAGGTATAGGTTGCTCTACTTCTGGGTTCCTTACACCTCTTCTTGGTGTATGAACACTACTCTCTACGACATGTTCCTCGTATTCTTCGTGTGGTCCATACATCCTTACTTATCTTCTTCTCCTGAGGAGTAGAAGACACTATTAGATAGGAAAGAAACACTAAGGATAGACTCGACATCCTAAGTCCTATGTCTCTGTAGACTCAACAAACCTAGAGCTCTGATACCACTTAATTGTGGGCTCCGATCTCCAAAACACGATATAAACTCAGCGGAAGCACTCGATTAGCGTCGGAAAATGAAAAATTACGAAAAATTAAAACTTTTTGAGACAAGATCTTGAAAACATGAAACTTCTTTCATAAAAGCAAGATAAACAGTTTACATCTCTGATAAATCACTTCTTGAGTGATTATACACAACCAGATACAAAATCTCAAGATTAAAAACCATAATCTCAGGTCAACAAACTCCAAGGACCTGAGAGTATAGAGACAACATAAGACTATCTAACTAAAGGATTGGACAGCCAGGATCTCCACCTGAGACTCACTGCTGCCCCTGGTGTCGTAGCTCCTGGTACTGCTCACCCTCAGATTGGTTTCTCCATCCTCGACGTCCACCTAAAAAGTTGAAACCTACGGAGTGAGACAATCTGAATAATTGTCCCAACGAGAGTTATAACTCTCCGCCAGAAGCTTTGTTATAGCATATAAGGAATAATCATAAGCAGAGTAACTTAATACATCAACAGAATATTAGTAATAAGCAAAGCGTCTCATACTTAAGTAGTTATTTCATTAAACCATATTAAGAACATGTATACTAGATACTAGCACAGATCATCAATATAAACAATGTAGCACCAATCATTGTTTCTCGAAATTTAATCTAAGCAGATATGTTACGCGGTTGATTAAGTTTTACAAACATTATTATGCCCTGCGGAGATGAGGTATACCGCTCATACTCCAACCGATCACTACTAAGTCGCATCGGTATCATACATAGGTCATCAAAAGAGCCGGATTCTTATGACCTCATCTTCCTCAGTCAGTGTGAGGATCAACATGCATGACATCTCGTGTCTCTACTTAAGATAGCTTACCAGGGTATTCTGGCACTTCATTATTAGAGTCACAATGGCATTCTATACTCTCTTCGTCATTGAAAGATCTCTTGTTTATCTCTCATCGATGCGGTATTTAAAGATTTCCTCGGGACATTTGTGATACATCACCCCGACATAAAAAAAAAAATATATATATATATAGTGAAGGGTTGATAGATTAAGGTACATCTACATCAATTCCTACACTAGGATGTAAGGATATTCACATCCATTTTTCCCCCACATACTCAAAAGTATGTGATCCAGGAGTTCCCTTAGGAAAACCTATTTCACCATCATTTAGCTTCTGACAATGATGGATCTATGATCAGGGCTCTACATGATATGATTATACTTGATTAGTTAGGTACATTTCAGTATTCTTTTAACCACAGGCATGTATCCATACATTTAAATATTAAAACACTGCTATACAAGAAGAATACTAAATGTATCAAGTTTAACTCATATCAGTTGCAAATTGAATATTAACTCATCATAAGTCATCTAATCGGCTTAACCTTGATGTTACTCATGGCTCTTACAACCTATCATCTCATATGATGCCACTTTTCTTAAACAACATAGCATATTACTTATTCATAAAGCTATCAATATGCTTTCAATGAATATGATATCAAAATCCTTACCTAGATATGATTATTCTCTTATGAGAACCTGCATGGTTAATTCAATTAACAATAATAAACAATTCATATCAAGAGTTGTACCTTTCTGCTTAAAAGCATAACCTAGAATTAGGGTTTGTTGTACTTTTCATCACATCAACCTCAATTAGGGTTTACTATTCACATTTCATGTTATTACCCTAGAATTAGGGTTTACTATTCACATTTCATGGTGAATAGAGCTCATAGCATCATCATGTATGAGAAACATCATCATTGATGCCTTCCAATTAGGTTAAGACTCATCAATAATCATAATTAGGGTTTTTATGATCTCACATAGGTGGATCATACCCTAATTATGCACATTCATATACATTGAAGGTATGTTACTTGCGTTTCAACCATAAATGGTACCTTCTCTCTCCTCTTACTACTAGATGGTGATTACATCACTCTAGGTTAGGTTAGGTCAAGTCATCATTGAATAACATAAGCTAAATCACCACTATCATGTCATTAGGGTTTGATTAAAACAAGGTATCATCTAGTTGAACTTTTCAAGGGCATATTGGTAAAGTACACAATGATCACCATCATGGGTCAATCTTTTAATCACTTACCCCTTGATGTCATTGGGTATGATTAGGGTTTAGATTAGACCACCATTGAACCAATTTAAACCTTCAAAGTTACTAACCAATCACAACCCTACAGTCTCCAATCGGTACACACTTTCAACATCCAAACGGTCTTGAAACCGTTTGGATGTTTTGACCATTTGCTATAGTTGACTTCAAGACCGCATGACACTCAAGGTCGTTTGCCCTCAAACGGTCTTGAGACCGTTTGGGTGCGTTGACCGTTTGAGAGTGTTGACCTCCAAACCGTTTGGATGAAATGACCTGGAAACCACATGAGTTGAAACGATCTTGAGATCGATTGGACCAAACGACCTTGAGATCGTTTGAGCCCAAACGGTCTTGAGACCGTTTGGTCCAAATGGGCTCAAAACCGCATGGATCTCAAAGGTGTATCAAATGTTATAATCAATTGGGGTTTTCTATGTTGAAGCCTTTGATTGGCCATACCCTAGATAACCACTTATAAATTGAGTCAATTAGGGTTAGCCTTAATCAATTGGACACCAAATTGACCCTCAATTGAAAGCCAATTAGGGTTGAATCCAACTCAATTAGGGTTTGCAATCAGTTAACCATCAAAATTGATCATCATGAGTCTATTTGATGTTGAACCCATCAATTGACCTTCAATTGGGCCCAAACTTGGTCCAAACGGTTTTGAGATCATTTGGACACCCTCCAAACGGTCTTGAGACCGTTTGACCAAAGTTTCATAAAAATCTAAGTCGATTTGATAAGGGTTGAACTCTAACTAGGTCTAAAATCAGCACTTTCAATCAATTCATCAACCTATTGTGATTGGACACTCAATTCATCAAATTTCCTTAACCCTAGACCTCCAAACGGTCTTGGGTTGTCACCAAATGGTCTTGAGACTGTTTGAGTGAACCCCCAAACGGTCTTGAGACCGTTTGGGCCCTTCAACCCAAAGTTCACCAAAACTGGTCATTGGAATCACCAATTGAACCCGATTAGGGTTTTGAAGGTTGAAATGCCTTCAACTTGTGATTGGTTTGCAATTAGATCATGAATCTTTGTAATTGATTAATTCAAAATGTATACAACAGACCTCTAAATGGTCTTCACTTGGTCAACCCTTCCAAATGGTCTTGGAGACCATTTGAATCTAAACGGTCTTGCAAGACCGTATGAGATCAAACAGTCTTGAGACTGTTTGATTTCAAACGGTTTGCAAACCGTTTAGACCAAATGGTCCAAGGTTGTTTGGTAAAGTTACCTAGGGATTCACGCCCATCATCTTCAACCTTGGAATAGGTTGGTTACTTCATGGATTTGCTTGCAAGAGAGCAAGGGAAGATGGGGAAGAAGAAGAACTAACTACTTCATTCAAGAACAAGTATGTATAAGAAAACAAGAGGTTTAGAGTTATAAAACCCGCCTTAAGGTTGTCCCTAGAGCTCCAAGCTTCCAAGATTCAATCCTTTAATGGCGTCTTGAGCTCCACAGGTCGGCCAAGGGTGTTTCTCTAAGAAAAGGTTGGGGAAAGCCGGCTAGAACAAGAAGGCTAAGTAAGATTACCATAAAACCTACCTTATAATCCACTTTCCTCCATGAATTCGAGCAAGATGATGACCCAAGCTTACCTAGCTTCTCCTTGGTCGTTCTCCTCTGCTCCAGAGCTCTGCCTTAGTCGGTCCAAGCAAGGGAATAAGTGAAGTAAGAAAGGAAATGTTCCTTTGCAAACAAAGGAAGGGTGTATATATACTTTGGGGTCATTTCCAACATAAGGACAACTTACTTCTCCTTTTCTCATCTAGGTCCCTCCTTTCTTATTTACACATCCCTTCTCCTTAATTCTAAGGCAAAACTCCTTCTAAGACCAGGAACTAAAAGCAAAGAAGGTCAACCTTTCACTAAGGTGCACATATACATAAAGGTCTCCTTAATTACAACTTGGTGATTTAATTACAAAGGTATTCCTTATTATATGATTATTCAAATGAAATGCCCCCTTCATCATTTTTATTCTAAATGATGTCAAAAGTCATAAAAGGTATTATAAAAGGTATATTTTACAAGTTGCACCCCACATTTTGGGTAATTGCACTTTATACCAAAATTAGGGTTTTAAGCACAAGGATTGCTCCACAAGCTGCATCTTGGTGTCCAAGCTTGGAAAATCCATCATACCTCATCATATCCACTCTTATGATGTCTCAACACTAATGGAACATATTAACATGTGTAAGTTGCAAGTTAACCCTTCTAATTGGGTAATTTTCACATAGGTCCCTGTATTACAAAACAATACTAAAACATTGTTTAAAAAGGACAGAAATGGAAACATATGTTCCACAAGAGTTTTAATTACAGACCAAAAGATAATCACAAGTATCTTAATTACATATGTAGACAAAACACTTAGGGTTATCTCATAACCCTGGTCAGGGATGTTACAAACATCATAAGTAAAACTAACAACATAAGCACAACTATCTACGTAAGAATAATTCGCAGTATATGCATCACTAATTACAGAAGCATAGTTAGCAATATAAGCATGATTATCAACATCATGAGTAAAACTAACAACATAAGCATAACTATCTACGTAAGAATAATTAGCCGTATAGGCATCACTAATTGCAGAAGCATAGTTAGCAATATAAGCATGATTAAATGCATGTGATAACTATAATCATCAACATAGCCAATAGTAGGAGTATATCTATCAACATAGAATGACTATTGTATGTATCCATTTACAACATGAGTATTTTGTTGGCTAAATTGGACATTATGATAAATCCCTTTGTTTTGATGATGACAAACATTCATTCTTGTCGATCTAACGAGCTACTTGAGTGTTGTAGGAATAAGGTGGATGACAAAGTACTAGGGAATCTATATGATTGAATGCTTGTAAATTTCATGAAATGTAATCAATTGTAAACTTGTACAAGTATATAATGTACAAGTACTTAGACATCATGTAAATCAAGCGTTAGATCTTCCCTAGCCAATCACTACACTTAGATAGGTCATCCCCTCCAATAGTGTCATATATGCACACTCATACACACACTTAATGTCTTTATTTGAAACATTAAAACAGGGTCAATCTCGGTCGACAAACTCCTCGACCGAGACACTCTCGGTTGACAAACTTCTCGACCGAGAAAGACCCAGGTAGCCGTTAGACACAACTGACAAGGTAGTTGGCAGTTGGAGATAAACGTTGCAAATACTTGATCTAGAGAGCATGTCGGTCGACAAAACTTCGACTGAGTAGACATCTCGGTCGACAATTCCTCGACCGAGATGGACTCTGACAACAACTGTAGAATTAATTAACTAGCCTTTGCTAATGCAACTAACTTGTACCTAATGGGTAGTTAAGCACTTAGAACCCCCTAGAAAGTGTCTAGAACGTCCTTAAGCACTTGAAGGTCATTCCTATAAATAGGACATGCCTTAGGACACCAAAAGACACCTAAGCTACACTTGTGATACACTTGAGCATACACTTGCAATTGTCAATCTGTTTTGAGAAATTGAGCAACACTTGCATTGGCTATACTTCTACTTGCTCTAATTTCATGTCCTATAGGCTAGCATCTCCTATCCACAGCAATTACACTTCTATATACATTGGTTAGGAGATCAAAACACTTGATATAGGAAATCAAGCCTTGTGCTACAAGTGGTATTGTAATTTCTATTTTTCCTTCTTGTTCCTTGTTATCTTTTGTATTCTCCTTGCTACTCCTAGGGTTGGAGGCTGCGGATTGGAGAAGGTTCTTCTCGGTGGAGAAGGTGGACTTCGGACTACTCCAAGAAGGCTGTTGCAACGGGAAGCTACTTCAAGAGGAAGGCTACTTCAAGGGGGAGATTGAAGTTACTTCAAGAAGGCTGCTTCAAAGTTGGTGCAACTACTTCTAGGTGAAGGTTGTTCGAAGGGTTTGGTGAAAGAATTGTAATTTTATGTAAAGTCCTTGCGAGGTAATAAAATTTGATTCTTTCAAAATCCCGGTTGGGTAAGAAACTGGGTAGTGGATTGACTGCCTTAGTATTTGCTAAGGTTGGAACCACTCTAAATCCTTGTCCCCTTGTCCAATATTTTTGTGGTTGGTTGTTTGAGTTAAAATAATTGTTAAATTATTATAAAACCCTATTCACCCCCCTCTAGTGTTTTTTCAATTAGTATCAGAATAGGCTTCAAGGAACCCTAACAAGGTCTTGAAGAATGGGTGACGGGGTGCTCAACAACCTTAACCTTGAAGGGACACTTGTTGCTAGGCCTCCAGCATTTGATGGAACAAACTACACATATTGGAAGAGAAGGATGCAGTTCTACTTTCAAGGCATAAGTTGGGATCTATGGAGAATGGTGTCAACCCCTTATGAGCTACCTCAAATGGAATATGCAGCTTGGGACACCAATACGGTAAAATCGGCTCAAATGAATGCAAAGGCTGTAAGTATTCTTTATTGTTCAATTTCAATAGGAGAATTTAATAGAATATCAAACTGTGAAACAGCCTATGAAATATGGCATAGACTTTCTATAACTTATGAAGGGACAGTTCAAGTTAAGAATTCCAAAGTTAGTATTCTTAAACAAAAGTTTGAACATTTCCGTATGGATCCAAATGAATCTATTAGTGAAATGTATGCAAAATTTTCTTCTATTGTAAATGGTTTAAATGCCTTAGGTAAAGTTGTTCTTGAGGAAGATCAGGTATCAAAGATTCTTAGATCACTTCCTCCCAAATACAAGCCCAAGGTGACGACCATTGAAGAAGTTCTTTCCTTAGAGAAGTTAAACTTACAAACTCAACTGAATGATCTTCAGAAACAACCTATCTTATGTTCACACTTAGATTATGATGAGGTTGTAAACAAAAGAAACTCTCTAGTATCTGATTTAGATCAAGCAAAGAAAGATATAAACAAGAAGATGGATGATATTGTTAAGTTACAAAGAAAAATAAATGAGTTAAGAGGAAATGATATCCTTGAGAATATTCTGAAAATTTCCTCTAGTTATAATGGAAGAAGCAGATTAGGATATGATCCAAAGAAAAATCAACCTACAAGAGCTAAATCATCCAAGTCTAAGATGGTGTTTGTACCTAAGAACACAATTCCTAGAAAGAGAAATGAAGTTGACTCCATTAGTTGTCATTATTGCATGCGCCTTGGACATTATTCATTTTTATGCCCATATAAGAAAAAGAATGATGATTTAGTTTGGATTCCTAAAACTTAGAAGCCTAAATTTAACTAGTTGAGATTTGACCTAAACTGATTCTTGATATACAAATGTCATATCTCAACACAATCGAGCTCTAACTTGCATAATTTTGTTTTACTTGGAAGCAATTAACAGTTCTGAAAACATTCCAGAAACTTTGTCGGTCGAGAATCTGTCGACCGAGTGAACATTTGGTCGAGAAATTGTCGACCGAGCAGGTCACTGATTTCCAGTATGCAATAAATCTGCTGAATATGTTTTCAATTGATCAAATTGCTATCTATTTGTTGTTAATAACTGTTTGTACATGCAAAACAAAGTATAAATTCTGAAAACCTATATGAGATTAATTTGGTTTATTCTCTAAATGGTTTAAGTTAAAACTGAAAATTATGAATTATGTTGATTTAAGTCAAATTACTACCTTCATGGTCTATTCTAAGTATTCTTTGATTTATTCACATAGAAACCATATGTTGAATTTCATGTTGTTACTGTTTTATCATTACATCATGGATATGCTTTCACCATTTCATTATTCAATTTTCTACATATAAAGATGATGCTTGTTGCATAAAAATAAAACTCTATGGCACAAAAAGATAATGATTATTGCATGAATGATCCTTGATGATACATAGGCAAGAAAAATGATTTGTTGTTGATATATTCCTTAGAACTTCAAATGCTTGCTCTTCTAAAACAAAATAGTCGTAACACATAAGATATTAATACAAATTCCTTAATTGGTATCTTTAAAGACTTGAGATATTAATTGTGCTTTCAAGGATATATATTTTTATGAAAATAAGGGTACAAGAAGAAATAGAATTTGATATTTATGTACCTACAACAAAGCTTATCAAGGACGGACATCTTCATATTGAGTATAACTCAAAATGCTTCAAATTGATATCTAATCAAGTTTCATGCATACATTACACTTCACATATGAGTGCTCAAATTAGAAATCTGCAAAATTGCCTCTTGGTTGAAATCGAGTTTGACCAAGGGGCGCTATGGTCGTAGTCAAGGTCGACCTAAAACAAGCTTGACAAAATGCTTATTTGTACATCATTTTATTGTACTTAATCTTAGTATCAAAATATACTTTTGATAAAGGTCAAAATCAAAATTTAGAAATCATTTGTGACCTTAGAAGCTTTAAATTGCTTTAAATTATAAGATTAAGGGGGAGATCATAAAAACAAATTTGATTATTTAATTAAGACGATTACAAAAACATTGTAAACATCATTTGAAGCTTGTTATGACCTTAGTATTTTTACTCTTGGTTATGAAGAAATCTACAAATTTCATAAAAATGATACATCTTGCTCTTAAAGGAAATCTCTAAACAAATCAGGGCTTAACATCCCGTGCATTTGGTTAGAGACATTTTTATATACTCTAAGATTAAAGGATTCTCATTTCATTTTCAGGGCTTAACATCCCTTGTAAAATGGGTGAGAAATCAATACACATATGTCATAAACCTAGAAGAAACTAATATCATTTCAAGGCTTAAAATCCTTTGCAAATGATTGAGAAACAAATTGTGGCTAAATTTAACAATAAAATCCCTTGATTTTAATTGGATATCTATTTAAGGGGGAGTAAAGCATAAAAAGAAAGACACAAAGTCATACTAAATTATTATATTAGATATTTTTTTGAAATGACAAAGGGGGAGAAATAATATAAAATCACAAACATAAAATTAAAATGAGTTTCATAATATCTTGGCCAGTAGTCACTTGCAAAACCAAAGATGGCTACAAAGGTAAATTTCAGGTATGAAACTCACATGTTTTATATTTCCTTATTTTATATTTAGGAAATGTTTGTCATCTTCAAAAAGGGGGATATTGTTGGCTAAATTAGACATTATGATAAATCCCTTTGTTTTGATGATGACAAACATTCATTCTTGTCGATCTAACGAGCTACTTGAGTGTTGCAGGAATAAGGTGGATGACAAAGTACTAGGGAATCTATATGCTTGAATGCTTGTAAATTTCATGAAATGTAATCAATTGTAAACTTGTACAAGTACTTAGACATCATGTAAATCAAGCGTTAGATCTTCCCTAGCCAATCACTACACTTAGATAGGTCATCCCCTCCAATAGTGTCATATATGCACACTCATACACACACTTAATGTCTTTATTTGAAACATTAAAACAAGGTCAATCTCGGTCGACAAACTCCTCGACCGAGACACTCTCAGTCGACAAACTTCTCGACCGAGAAAGACCCAGGTAGCCGTTAGACACAGCTGACAAGGTAGTTGGCAGATGGAGATAAACGTTACAAATACTTGATCCAGAGAGCCTGTCGGTCGACAAAACTTCGACCGAGTAGGCATCTCGGTCGACAGTTCCTCAACCGAGATGGACTCTGACAACAACTGCAGAATTAATTAACTAGCCGTTGCTAATGCAACTAACTTGTACCTAACAGATAGTTAAACACTTAGAACCCCCTAGAAAGTGTCTAGAACGTCCTTAAGTACTTGAAGGTAATTCCTATAAATAGGACATGCCTTAGGACACCAAAAGACACCTAAGCTACACTTGTGATACACTTGAGCATACACTTGCAATTGTCAATCTGTTTTGAGAAATTGAGCAACACTTGCATTGGCTATACTTCTACTTGCTCTAATTTCGTGTCCTATAGGCTAGCATCTCCTATCCACAGCAATTACACTTCTATATACATTGGTTAGGAGATCAAAACACTTGATATAGGAAATCAAGCCTTGTGCTACAAGTGGTATTGTAATTTCTGTTTGTCCTTCTTGTTCCTTGTTATCTTTTGTATTCTCCTTGCTACTCCTAGGGTTGGAGGCTACGGATTGGAGAAGGTTCTTCTCGGTGGAGAAGGTGGACTTAGGACTACTCCAAGAAGGCTGTTGCAACGGGAAGCTACTTCAAGGGGGAGCTTGAAGTTACTTCAAGAAGGTTGCTTCAAAGTTGGTGCAACTACTTATAGGTGAAGGCTGTTCGAAGGGTTTGGTGAAAGAATTGTAATTTTATGTAAAGTCCTTGCGAGGTAATAAAATTTGATTCTTTCAAAATCCCGATTGGGTAAGCAACCGGGTAGTGGATTGACTGCCTTAGTATTTGCTAAGGTTGGAACCACTCTAAATCCTTTTCCCCTTGTCCAATATTTTTGTGGTTGGTTGTTTGAGTTAAAATAATTGTTAAATTATTATAAAACCCTATTCACCCCCCTCTAGGGTTTTTTCATATTTATACATCATAAGCATACCTACTATCTCTTAATGTACTAAACAACATCTCTATGTAAAGAGAACAAACAAGGGTTATCATCCAATGTGAAGCGTCATGTATAACCCTAAACAGATATGCTATACAGATGTATTACATATTTTATTATGCCCTGGGGAGTTTGAGTCGTACCACACAAAGTACAACTGACCACCGCTTGTTCACAATCAGTTCCATATAAGATCTAGAAAGAGCCGGACTCCAAGATCTTCTCCATACTTGGTCAGTACGAGTCTGCACCGTAGTGACATATAGTCAAACTGCAAAACAGTGACATATAGTCATGTAACTACCCCACCTTGGTATAGGTCACGACGCCAGCATCCTGGGTATTCAAACCCAATCACTGAGGTACAACTGTAGTTTTCCTCTAATCACATCATGTTTTAATCACTAATACTTGACCGTAGTCGTTCTAATAAAGAAGCGGGCTAGGTATGACCACAACCATCCTCCCGAAACACTTGGTGTAACATCCCTGACCTGGGTTATGCCTTAACCCTAGAAGTTTTGCTTAAGTAAGTCATTTATATTCTTGTCTTTATCTTTTGAAAATTATTTAAGAATCAAGAGGAGCTTATGTTTCAATTTTAGCCCTTTTTGAATAATGTTGAAAACAATGTTTTACCCGTTTTGGACTAAAGTGCAAATTACCCAAGTTGAGGGGTTAACTTGCAAATGTTACATGGTAAAATGTTCCTCAAGTGTTATAGCATCATAAGAATGAGAATGATGTATAGGTATGGCTTGTGGTAGCCTAAGCACCAAGAAAGAGCTTATTAAGCAATGTTTGTGCATTAAAACCTAGTTTTGGTGTAATGTGCAATTTACCCAAAACCTAGGGTTCAATATGCAAAATAATACTTCTAGATAGTCCCTAATGTTTCTTGGTATCAATTAGAGACAATAAAATCAGAGGGGCATCTCATTTGAATCTCTTTGGGGGAGAGAGAATCTTGATATTAAAATAATCAAGATTTAAGCATAATTGAAACCCTAATTCAATTTAATGCAAAAATAAATATATTAATGGAAGTTCCCTTCAACCAAAAATGTGATGGTTTAATTTATATAAGTATGGAAGTCCTTGTGCCTTGCAATGGAACCTAAATATCTAAAGTGAGTGGAGAGCTCACTCACATTAGTTAAAGAAAAAGTAATATCCACTAATTTTTGGATATTATTATATTGATTAAGGTGCTTAATTTGTGTTCTTTTAATTCATGGATAAAGAAGAGGATTTTGAAGGGGAGGATGATGGATTCGTATGAAAGGAAGTGAGGGGGATAAGTGGCATCAATTTAAGGAATTAAAAGATTTTTATAACACTTTCTCTCTCTTGAAATTCCCTTACATATATGCCATTTTCCACCCACATGAAAGACTTTTTCGACTCTTCTTTCTTTCCTTGCTTTGGCCGAGCACAAGGGAGCCTAGGAGCAACAAGAGGATGTACCCCAACCTGTAGGTGAGCTCCTTAATCATCTTCAACCTTGATTTCATGGTGGAAATTGAAATTCAATGCTTATTTTCTTCTTTTCTCCATTCAATCTTCAACTTTAGCCATTCTTTTCAATCAAAGACTTGAGGACGGACCTTGGGAAGTTGAGAAAGATTCATTCACCATTAAAGACATGAATCTTGAAGCTTGGATCCAACTTTAAAGGCATGTTATATAACTTGAACCCTTAAATGTTATTATTGATTTCATTTCTTCATCATATGTTGAATCTTTCTTCTTTCCGAAAATTCTTTTTGATTAGTTGTTGAAATCACCACAAAGATAATAGAAAATTTCGTAGGTTTGAAGCTTGAATATGATGATGTCATCTTAGCACACACCTCAATAAATGTCATGAGCAAACAATTTGCACTTTTGATGACCAAACGGTCTCAAGACCGTTTAAGAGCAAATGGTCTCAAGACCGTTTGAGGTTAAACAGTCTCAAGACCGTTTAGGGTCAATTGCTGATGTAGATGAATGAAGAGCTAATGGTTCAAATTAATTTAATTATAATGGTTTCAAGAATGGATGATCCATTGATTACAAACCCTAATTGGATTGATTGGTTGAAACCCTAAATTGATTGAGTCGATTTCTTTGTTTAATGGCCCAAACGATCTCAAGACCATTTGAGACGAAACGGTCTCAAGACCGTTTGGAGGTCAAGGGCTGTGATGGATGGATGGATATCCAAGGGTTATAAATTGATGTATTTTTAATGGTCCAATTGATGAATGATTCAATGAAACAAACCCTAAATCGATTGATTGTAGAAACCCTAATTTAGGGTTAAACAGTTTCAAGCTGAATTGACCAAACAGTCTTAGACCATTTGAGGACCATTCAGTCTCAAAACATTTGAGGACCATTCGGTCTCAAAACATTTGAGGACTAAACGGTCTCAAACCATTTGGAGTTAATTAATATTTAATTCAAATGGTCTCAAACCGTTTAGAGATTTTGAAATCAAGACCATTTGATGGTATAACAGACTTAAGACCGATTGAAGGTGTAGACCAAGACCGTTTGGAGGTCAAGCACTTCAAGACCGTTTAAGGTCTAGCGGTCTTCAGACCGTTTGGATGTGAAATTGATTCAAAAATCGTTTGGAGGATTCAATTGAACCAAGACCGTTTAGGGTCTAATGGTTTTCAGACCGTTTAAGGGGTGCTGAGGTCAAGACCGTTTGAAGGTCAATAACCTCAAGACCGTTTGGAGGTTAATAACCTCAAGACCATTTGAAGGTCAAAGTACTTCAAGACCGTTTGAGGGTCTAGTATCTCAAGACCATTTGAAGGTCTAATTGACTCAAACCATGTAAGCACAATTAACCCCATGATTGTTGATGATGTATATTAAAGATAATTACAATGGTTGTACCTTTAAGATACTAGGGTGATTAGTACCCTTAAGAGGGGTTAACCTTTGATGCTTATGGAATCAATATCTCAATAAACTATATTAACCCTAATTGTATGTACTTGAATGAAGGGTTGACCTAATCTAATCAAGCTTGAAGTAATCAACATCCTAGAGAGGATGAGAGAGAGGAATTCATACATGTATAATAATCATGTAGTGGTTAAGCCTCAACACTTTCAACATGAATAAAATATGTATTTAGGGTATGATCCTTGATAAAGATATCATGAAACCCTAATCAAGATGGTTGATGAGCCCTAACCCTAATTTAGGGCAATACTAGGTGAAACTATAATCTAGGGTAATGGTGAAACCCTAATCTAGGGTGATATCATGTGAAACCCCAACATAGGGTGATGCTATGTGAAACTCTAATATAGGGTGATGTCATGTGAAACCCCAACATAAGGTGATGTTATGCAAAACCCTTATTGATAAAGAAGAGAAACCCTATTCCTAATAATGGAATAGTGAATAATATATTGGTAGGAGAAACACCTAAAGTGGTTGATAATGGATAACCTTATATCAATAATGGTTGAATAAATCAAATGAGTGACTTATGACCAATATATTACATGATAAATGTGATGAACTGGTGCATAAAGTATTAGGATGGGAATTACCCTAATACAAGATAAGTTGATGGACTTAATAAAGTTACAAGTGATGAAGGAAGTGATGTATCAAGACATGATAGATATCACATTTAGTACCTCAAGGTTGATACACCTTGATGTACCTTAAATCCAATATACTTGGATGAATAACACATGAAATGTGTCATGTCAATTGTCACATTGAGATGTAATGCACTTTTATAAGTGTAGGCTAACATACTTTAAGAAAAAGGTTAAGCCAAGTCAATAAAGTATGGTGTAATCATATTCTGGTAAAGATGAGAGAGAAACTCTTATCTTGTGTTGATAATTCATTTAATGATAAATGATGAGAATAAATAAGTATGATTGAATACTTATGATATTAATGTATGCTCCTAGATGTGTGGAGCAATGAATCAGGGTTTGGATTGATAATATGAACTTGAAACCCTATTCTTCTAGAAAGGGAACCCTAACCCTATTAGTTGTTGCCTAGTGAGAGGTGACAAGATGTTTAATGGCCCTGTAAGCCATGTGAATAGTTGTTTCCTAGGGAAAGGTGACAAGATGTTTAAATGGGCCTTGTGAGCCATGTGGTTAGTTGTTGCCTAGTGAGAGATGATAATATGTTTAATGGGCCTTGTGAGCCATGTGGTTAGTTGTTTCCTAGTGAGAGGTGACAAGATGTTTATAAAAGTGTCATGTAAGAAATTATAATGTTCAAATAAACTAGGAAATGGAAATTTAGTAACATAATAATTATAATAAATGGATACAATAATAATAATGAAATCTTTTTCATACATGCTTTATGCTTATAGACAAATAAGGGCTATATTGTTTTGAATAAGCTTAAAGGAGATAAGAGGAATACTTGAATTACATAAAGGATGTGAATAAGTATGATGGCTTGGCCAAGGTTTAATACCTAGTAAAGGTGATGTGGTATTCAGTAATGTTTGTACAGGATTGGTAATAGTCCAATGCCTGGAATTGTATCACAGGATTGGTCATAACCCAAAACCTAGAATAATTGCACAGGATTGGTAATAACCCAATACCTGGAATAATGTCACAGGATTGGTCAAAACCCAATACTTGGAATAATGTCACAGGATTGGTCATAACCCAATACCTGGAATAATCGCACAGGATTGGTAATAACCCAATACTTAGAATAATGTTACATAATTGGTCATAACCCAATATGTGGAATAATTGCACATGATTGGTAATAAACCAATACCTGGAATAATGTTACATGATTGGTCATAACCCAATACCTGGAATATTTGCACATGATTGGTAATAACCCAATACCTGGAATAATGTCACAGGATTGGTCATAACCCAATACCTGGAATAATTGCACAGGATTGATAATAACCCAATACCTGGAATAATGTCACAGGATTGGTCATAACCCAATGTCTGTAATAATTGTACAGGATTGGCTTAGTCAAATACCTGGAATGTTTGCACAGGATTGGCATAGTCCAATGCCTGGAATGTTTGCACACTATTGGCATAGTCCAATGCCTAGAATGTTTGCACAGGATTCGCATAGTCCAATGCCTGGAATGTTTGCACATGATTGGCATAGTCCAATGCCTAGAATGGTTGCATACGATTGGCATAGTCCAATGCCTGGACAAAATATGATGATGTATACTCACATGACCAGTACAATTCGATATCTGGCTAATAGATTGGCTAAGGTCAACAAATGGAAATAAGAATGATTCATGGATGACATATCATGATAATGAGTATCACATGACAAGCTTGAGATGTTGATATAGTATGTTGGATAAATGATATACATGTTCTTCATATTCCTTATAAAGTGAATAGATGAATTACTGCTCTACCATAGATAGTTGCAATGCTTTAAAATATGAGAATTTTCTAAATTGCTTATCCTCTGATCAGTTTTATTCTATTAAACTACAATAATAATATTTCTGGCAGAGAGTTATATCTCTCGTTGGGACAATTTTAATTGTCTCACCCCCGTGGGATCTAATGTTTTTAGGTGGACGAAGATGAAGAAGTAAGAACCATACTACAGGGGAAGGACAACAGCACCAAGGACAACAGTAACATCTCAGGTGGAGATACTGATTGTCGTGTCCTGTAGATAAGAGTCCTATGTATTGTCTCTGTACTCTCAGGTCCTTGGAGTCAGTACTTAGTGTTTTCATAATCAATCTGAGATTTTGGCTTGAATGCCTCGAGGTTTTGTGTTGCTCATGTATAGACTTGACAGAGCAATTGGTGTATGTAATCCTTGAGAAAAGATGGTACATGGTATGTACTTGTGGACCAGAATGTACATGTAATACTTTGGATCTCTTTGCAAAAGGTTTTAATTTTTAGTGATTTTCAGTAATTCTGCTACTAATGATCGCTTCCGCTTAGTTAATGACGTTTGTTTCGAACGGTGTGCCACAATTAGTGGTATCATAGCCAGGTTCGCTGAGTCTACAGAGACATAGGACTACAGTGTTGAGTCTGTGTTAGTGTACTCCAGTATATCTTATAATGACTTCTGCTTATGCAGAAGAAGGGAGATAGCTTAAAAGATGTCTGGAGAACACAAGGATCACGTCGCTGAAAGCAATGTTGCTGCACCAGTAGGAGGTGCAAGGGATCAGGAAAGAGAGGAATTAGTGCCTGAGAATCCCCATTTTTACAAAGCTATGATAGAAAACCCAACCATTCATACTCTATTTAGGGAATTCATGACCACAATGAGGCATATGGCAGACCGGATGCCCGCACCAGCACCTAGGGCACCAACTCCCAATGAGGGACATGGGTCTGGTAAGACTTTTGAATGACTACGTCATGTAGGAGCTATAGAATATGCTGGGACAACTGACCCAGCAGATGTTGATATATGGCTCACTGAGTTAGAAAAGTCTTTTAAGTTCCTTAGTATTCTAGATGTTGACAAAGTCATACATGATGTATACCTTTTAAAGGGTAGTGCTGGCCACTGGTGGGTCATAGAAGAAGTAAAAAGGAATGATGAATAGGTTGGTTGGGAGGAATTTTGTCAAGAATTCATCAATAAGTATTTTCCATGAACATACTTAGACAAAAAGATCTCACAGTTGAGAAGGTTCGGTAGGGAACCATGTCAATAAATGAATATGAGGCTAGGTTTATGGAACTTTTACGGTTTTGTCCTCAAATGGCTACTACTGAGCAGGAGAAGATTCGACGTTTTGAGAAAGGACTGAATGTTGAAGTGTCTATCTTGGCAGCTGCATTAGAAAGTAGAGAGAGATTTGCCACATTTGTGGAGTCAATTCAGAGGATAGAAAGGTCTGTGACAAAGAAACATGAGGCAAACCTCAAAAGGAGATCTACACAGTCACAAGAACAGTGGATTGGTGGTACTAAACAACCAAAGTTTTCGGTAACACCGGTTCAACCACAATATAGTACACGAATGCATTGGTCATCAAGTGAGGGCTGAACTTGCCATAAATGTGGACAGATAGGACATTTTAGGCAGCAATGTCCAAGAATAAATAATGTGGTGACCCAACTGTCAAGGCATAATCTACAAAACCCACAAGGACCCCAGGTTAGTGAAGCAGATGGCCAAGGACAAAGACAAGTGTCACAGTTTGGTCCATCTACCCCTGGTAGTAGAGGACAAAGGTAATAGCAGATGACAACTGACTCCATGTATTGGGTCAGATAAGATACTAGATAACTCATAAGAGGTAACATGTCAAGATAGAACTTTTCATTTTGGATCATATTTATTTTTTCTACTCCCTACGTACTAATTGTAAGAAAGGTAGTAGTTGTTGAGCCTCCTTAATTAATATTATGAGGACATGAGGAAGAGATAAGAAGGATGGGAACTTATATTCATTCCAATATTCTCTTGTATGTTTTGAAATTTCTCTCTTCATATAGAAAGGGAAGATATGTAAGAGAAACACCCAAAGAAAATTAGAGATACTAAGTAGTAAAAATTTAAAGAGATGAAACATAATATAAAACAAATGCATACTACCTAATTTCAGTTCTTGAATACCCTAGCTAGGTATTCATCTATTGAAGGCAAGGTAAGTATGGAACTCTTAGATTGTTATCTTTCTGATTGCTCTGATCAAGTAGTCATTTTGAGACAATCTAAAGAGTTTGATGAGGTAGAAGATGTGGCACGGATATTTCTACCACATCCTAATTGATATATGGGTGAATTGGAGTTAATCATAGATCAACTTATATACAAAAGAATATGTTTAGTATAATGTATACCTTGGTCTGAGGACCTACATGTAATAATGTTCAGTGATGAACTAAGGGTTGGAATACCCAGATCTAGTAATCATAATGATGATAATACTGAGAGGTGGTGATATGTTATCATCTCTATAATTTCTACGATGAAGGCAAGGAACTTAAGAGGAAATAAGATTGAATGACACATGAACAATTGAAAGTTCATGCAATAATAAGAGGAGATGATAATCTCTTCTCTTTGATAAACAACCCTGAGTAACGATGGGGTGATAAAAAGAATATGTTCCTTTGTGTTCTTTCCCTTCAGGGATATGGCAATCAAGTGGGTCTTATGACACTTGATGTGCATAAGTTAAAAATGTTCAATTGTTGGATACTTAGAAAAGTATCAGTTTGTCTTGGAATTTGATTCCAAGATAAAGATATGTGTAATGAGTAATGTCCCAAGATGAAAGAAAGATGATTTATGTTGGTTACCTGGAATGGCCAATTGTGAAATCAGTCTATTTATATAAAATACTATGGAAAATCATATGTTACATGCTCTGCATAAACATAACATCAATAAGGATGTACTAATTGAAGGAACAATTGTAGAATCATTGTGGGAAAATCTTATTAAAGCTAAAAATGTATGATAAGACTTGTAGTTCCAAGTGGGTGACAAATTAGTGAGGTTTGACACCTGAGTTAAATAAGGTAGTGTTACCTAACACAAAGTTGACTCTACAGTCAATAATGAAAAGGACAGTGGAGTATGTGTCTTGTGTGACAAATTCTATGATAACCCTGTATGGATGGACTTTGTGTGGATCAAAGTTCTATGGAATCTCCATGAAATTAAGATATTAGGTGGAGACTTAATGATATGATGAATGAATAATATTTGTCTTCCTTTACCTGGGATTTCGGGGACAAAATCCTTGTTAGGGGTTTATAATTGTAACATTCCTGACCTGGGTTATGCCTTAACCCTAGAAGTTTTGCTTAAGTAAGTCTTTTATATTCTTTTATTTATCTTTTGAAAAGTAATTAAGGCTCAAGAGGAGGTTATGTTTCAATTTTATCCCTTTTTGAATAATGTTGAAAATAATGTTTTGCCCATTTTGGACTAAAGTGAAAATTACCCAAGTTGAGGGGTTCACTTGCAAATGTTACATGGTAAACTGTTCCTCAAGTGTTATATCATTATCAGAATGAGAATGATGCAGAGGTATGGCTTGTTGTAGCCTGAGCACCAAGAAAGAGCTTATTAAGCAATGTTTGTGCATTAAAACCTAGTTTTGGTGTAATGTGCAATTTACCCAAAACCTAGGGTTCAATATGCCAAATACTACTTATAGAGAGTCCCTAATGTTTCTTGGTATCAATTAGAGATAAGAAAATTAGAGGGGAGTCTCATTTGAATCTCTTTGGGGGAGAGGGAATCTTGATATTAAAATAATCAAGATTTAAGCATAATTGAAACCCTAATTCAAATTAATGCAAAAATAAATATATTAATGGAAGCGCCCTTCAACCAAAAATGTGATGGTTGAATTTATATAATTATGTACGTCCTTGTGCCTTGGAATGGAACCGAAATATCTAAAGTGAGTGGAGAGCCCACTCACATTAGTTAAAGAAAAACTAATATCCACTAATTTTTGGATATTATTATTATATTGATTAAGGTGCTTAATTTGTGTTCTTTTAATTCATGGATAAAGAAGAGGATTTCAAAGGGGAGGATTATGGCTTCATATACAAGGAAGTGAGGGGGATAAGTTGCATCAATTTAAGGAATTAAAGGATTTTTATAACACTTTCTCTCTCTTGAAATTCCCTTACATATATCCCATTTTCCACCCACATGAAAGACTTTTTCGACTCTTCTTTCTTTCCTTGCTTTGGCCAAGCACAAGGGAGCCTAGGAGAAATAGGAGGATGTACCTCAACCTGTAGGTGAGCTCCTTAATCATCTTCAACCTTGATTTCATGGTGGAAATCGAAATTCAATGCTTATTTTCTTCTTTTCTCCATTCAATCTTCAACTTTAGCCATTCTTTTCACTCAAAGACTTGAGGACGGACCTTGGGAAGTTGAGAAAGCTTCATTCACCATTAAATACGTGAAGCTTGAAGCTTGGATTCAACTTTGAAGACATGTTATATAACTTGAACCCTTAAATATTATTATTGATTTCATTTCTTCATCATATGTTGAATCTTTCTTCTTTCCCGAAATTCCTTTTGATTAGTTGTTGAAATCACCACAAAGATCACAACAAATTTTGTATGTTTGAAGCTTGAAGATGATGATGTCATCTTAGCACACACCTCAATAAATATCATGAGCAAACAACTGCACTTTTGATGACCAAACGATCTCAAGACCATTTGGTGATCAAACGGTCTCAAGACCGTTTGAGAGCAAACGGTCTCAAGACCGTTTGAGGTTAAACGATCTCAAGACTGTTTATGGTCAATTACTGATGTGGATGAATGAAGAGCTAATGGTTCAAATTGATTTAATTATAATGGTTTCAAGAATGGATGATCCATTGATTACAAACCCTAATTGGATTGATTCGTTGAAACCCTAAATTGATTGAGTCGATTTCTTGTTGAATGGCCCAAACGATCTCAAGACCGTTTGGGGGAAAATGGTCTCAAGACCGTTTGAGACCAAATGTGTTGGAAGTCAAGGGATGTGATGGATTGATGGAGATCCAAGGATTATAAATTGATGTATTTTCAATGGTCCAATTGATGAATGATTCAATGAAGCAAACCATAAATCGATTGATTGTAGAAACCCTAATTTAGGGTTAAACGGTTTCAAGCTGAATTGACCAAATGTTCTTAGATCGTTTGAGGACCATTCAGTCTCAAACCATTTGAGGACTAAATAGTCTCAAACCGTTTGGAGTTAATTAATATTTAATTCAAACGGTCTCAAACCATTGAGAGATTTTGAGATCATGACCGTTTGTGTGGCTGACCGGCCTAAATCGTGCGTCCTAAATTTGGAGGCGGATTTGAGGTAGTCGAGCTTGTACATTTATAAACCCGAATCCTTCTAGGCCCCCACAACTTTGTTTACGGGGTCAAAGTAGATATACGGGGTCGAACACAGGGACAAGGGGGGTAGTGTTGAGAACCCAGAATTGACACGCTACACTCCGGAAGGTATAAAGAGACGATAAATTCCTCAAAGGGAAGCAGCAAGATGTCACAAATAAAACAAGAAAACTATCTCCAGGCGGAGCTACTAGAAAGATTTAAAGTTTTAGTCATTTAGCAATTTTTAGGGGTTTTCATGCAACAGAAACAGAAGGATAAAACTAGGGCTGGAGCAAGGTACGAAGGATAAAACTACAGCTTAACAAGCAGCACCGGTAACATCCTGCACCCCTCCTCTCAGAGAGGATACCTCTAACCAAGCCTCGGCACCCCTCTCGAGGTTGCTGGGCTCAAAGTTAGAGTGGAATGTTACCGAAACGACTCTGTTCCAGGCACTCTCGTACTCCAGAATCGGACCAAACACTAGAGCCACAACACAACTCTCGAAGTTGTTGCGACGGGAAAACACGATTCGGTAGCTAAGCGAAACGCGATCCAAACATGCAAGCTAGAGTTCAGATATCAAACATAGCAGTCATCCAACATATTGTACCAAGCACAAAGCAGTAAGTAATTAAGCATCTTCTATTTCTATAGACAAACAAAGGGTCTTAATTACAATGCATAAGTAAGGAATTAAATGACAGAAAGTAAAGATAGGTGTCGCCTCCTTGATGTAGAAGGACGATAGGGCGTTGTAGCTCTCCTGCCCGATATCGGTCAGAGACCTAGCCCGATACAGAGGTGTCGGGCGGCACACCCTCTCGGGCGGCACGCACCGACTGTCGACCGTATCACTCAAGGACCCTGGCCGATACGCTCATGTCAGGCGGCACACCCTCTCGGGCGGCACGCTCGATAGGCTAAGCGTATCAGTTTGATATCGTGTCGGGCTAAGAGCTACGCATTGTACTATCGGGCATGGATGTCGGGCACTCATGTCGCGTATCTACATCGGTCGATATCGGCCCTCAGTGTCACCCGGTACGGTCCTAGGTGAGCCGGTCCCCTCCCTCTCGGGATGAGGAAGAGCTCACCTAGTGTCGCCCGGTATGAGCACTGGGGCACGATACGTCTGCTCTCGCGACTCTCCTCGAAGATAGCTCAAGTTCCCAACTTTTCGAACTGTCCGAACTGACCAAGCTGTCTTTTCGGCTCCCTGTAGCTGCTATTTATAGGCAACGGTTGGGGGAAGTTATGGTGCTCGAAGCGCCACGTGGCCCCCTTAAGCGCCGGTCGATGGATGGTCGATACAGGTATAGCTCGGCGCGGAGCGCGGAGGTGTCTTCTATCGGTCACATGACGGTCGGCGCGCCTGCCGGTGGGTGGCTGTGTTGCCCAACAAGCTGGGTTGTCGGGGCGAGCCGGGCTCCCGGTCGGGTAGAAGGTGTGTCGTCCGTCAGCTTCTTCTCACGCGACACCTCTTTGTCGAGCGTCTTTGTGTCGCCCAAACCCTGTCGGGCAGGGGTTGTATCGGGCGTCAGGGAGACCGAGACAAGCTTGGACTTATTCATGGGCCGGAGCGGCCTTATTGCCCAAAAACGAGGAAAACTCTGCAAAAGATAGGAAAATTGGATTAAGAGCATTGCTTGGCCAATTATTGCGAAAGTGCATACAAAAGAGAGGAAAATAGCTGAAAATGGCAGTTTTGATAACAGAAAAATAGTCTAAAATATCACAAAATTTGGTGTTATCAGTGGCATACAACTCTCAAAAACATAATTAACTCATGCGGAAGCGTTCACTAAACAGCGGATTACCAAAAATCACTAAAAATTTAAACATTTTTACCAAAAGATCCATCAAAGGAAAACTTTCTCACATAGAACCAAAGTAACATATTTACATTCTTGTTCAAAGGTACATATTCTGTATCATCTCCTTTTGAGAATTACAAGCATTAACTGTCATGTCAAGCTAAACACAGGCAGTATAAAATCTCGAGGCACTGAGCCAAAATCTCGAAATCACTAACTACAACTTCGAGGACCTGAGAGTATAGAGACGACACATAGGACTCTATCTATATCTATATAAGACATAACAGCCAGTGTCTCCACCTGATACTTCACTGCTGTCCCTGCTATTGTTGTTGCTATCCTTCACCTACTGAAGGATTCTTGCCTCCTCGTCTGCGTCCACCTAAAAATGTGATTCCCACGGGGTGAGACAATTGTAAATTGCCCCAGCGAGAGATATAACTCTCTGCCAGTAATATTATTATTGCAGCTTAAGAAGATAAATATGCACATAGGAATCATATTTGATTGACAGTAGTTACTTCAATGTCTAACAGATTTGAACATTGTCTTTATCAAAAGCATTGCAGTTATAACTTGATAGAGCAACATGTCACTTATCCTTTTAAGGAATATGAAGAACATGTATAACATTTACTCACTACATAATCATTACCACAACATTAACTCTCTTCAGGTTTAGATCATATATCTAAAGCCTAGTATTGTCACTATGGATTCATGTCCTGTAGCCATACTCTTTTCACAAAGTGTTGGGATCATAGTCCCTCAACTCACCAAGTACAATTCCCACTACTTAACAAGTTCATCAACATGATTATAGCATCTGGGTATTTGAACCCATAACTCACCATAGGATACTTATTACCACTTGTTAGGTAACTTAATACCTTTTGATCATCTGACCAAAGACATCATGTTTCTTACTACACAATGTATGACACATAGTACACAAAGCATATGAAGGCTTATAAAACATTCTCAATAAACAAAACATCATAGCCCATACCTGGCTATGCTTCTCATCTCATCATCCCTGCATGATTAGTATTCATGGTAACAATTATAATGCTTTCATATTAGTATCATACAACACTAAGTAGTATCATCCCTTTTTAGGGTTCATAATTTCTCTTTCACATCAGTACCATACAACACTAAGTAATACCACTGTTCCCTCTTTAGGGTTCATGGTTTCTCTTTTATATCAACACCCTTCATTAGGATGTCCCATAAATAACCACTTGGGCTCTTAAGATCATTTTATTAAAGATCAACCCTATTCCATTGCTTCTCAAAGCTAGAAACCAAAAATAGATATCATAAGTATTCAAACATACTTATATATATATATCCTCATCATTCATCATTGAATGTATTATCAACACAAAGTATGAGTTTCTCTCTCATCTATATCAGAATATGATTGTATCATAGTCTATTGATTTGGATTAACCTTTTCATAAGGCATGTTAGCCTATACTTAACAAAGTGCATTACATCTCAATGTAATTATTGTCATGACACATCTCACGTGTCATCTATTCCAATTATAATGAAATTATAACACATCATGGTATATCAGAATTGGGGTGCTGGATGTGATATCTATCATATTTGGATGTATCACTTCCCTCAACACCTTCATCTTACTTGAGTTTATTCTCTTAACTTGTATTAGGGTATTTCTCATCCTAATACTTATGCACTTGATCATCACATTCATCATGCAATCTATTGGTCATGATTCATCTATTTAGAAAACACAACCATTGCCAAAGGTATGGACTCATCCTTGAGTCAGGAACTATTAATATAAGGATATCCATCATCAACCTATCTAGGGGTTACATTTGTCATAACATTATTCACTATTCCATTATTAGGAATAGTATTCTCCATATTTATAATTTGAGAATTCACATAGAATATTCCATACATTTATGGATTTCACATAGTAATACTCTTCAATAGAGTTTCATATAATCATCCTTCTATATCAAGGATTCACCTAGTATTATGTGAAATTAAGATTTCACAACACATCACCCAGTGCTAGGTCTTCACATAGGATTAGTGGCACTACCCTATATTAGGGTTTCATGCACCTTACCCCATTTTAGGGATTAAGGTTTTCTATTCATATCCAAGTAAGGTTTCTCTTACCTCATACCCAAATTAGGGTTAGGATATACAATTCCCATTAAATTAGGGTTTCCTTCATTGTTACACTAAGTTAGGATTACATCATCACCCTGGATTCATGATAACACTCAACTTTTCCCTAGATTAGGGTTTCACACATAGCTTCGTTCTAATTAGAGTTTCACACATAGCATTGCTCTAATTAGGGTTTCACACATAGCATTTCTCTAATTAGGGTTTCACACATATCATTGCTCTAATTAGGGTTTCATAATCTCATTATTATGGATCAACCCTTATCACATAGTTTACTCATAATGAGAGAATTAGGGCTTAATTATATAAGCATTCATCTCTCTCATTCTCTCTCTCATCCTCTTTAGGATGTTAACTACTCCAATATTAATCTAGGTCAACTCTTCTCTTGAGTACACATAGCTAGGGTTAACCTTCACAATCATCATGGGTCTACATCTTTAATAATCACATAGCTGATTGACCTTTGATCATATTAGATGACCAAATGGTCTAATCAATTAAACCATCAATTATATAAGGAATTCAAAAGAATTGACCAATTAAACTTTCAAATCCACAAAATGATCAATTGGGTTAACCATTGAAATCTTCAAATGCATTAAGTATCTAAATAGGCTCACCATTTTGGACCTTCAATTACATGAGATATTCAAATGGATTAACCATGTTGATCTTCATAATGTTACTTACTTAGACCCTCAATGATATTGGTTCTCATAAATCAATTGGTTGAAAACCATTTGAACAAGTTGTACTCGAAATCAATTAGACAAAGTAAGTATTGAAACTATTTGCACTTTGAGTCTCCAAATGGTTTGAGATCATTTGGTCCCAAATGGTCTTGAGACCGTTTGGACCCAAATGGTCTTGAGACCGTTTGGACCCAAATGGTCTTGAGACCGTTTGGACCGAAATGGGCTTGAGACCGTTTGGTACAAACATCTCAAAACCGCATGGACCAAAAAGGCACTTCAACACTCAATCGACTCAATTGTTTCAAACCATGAACCAATTATAAATTGAACCACTAAAGCATTCATCAATTGGAACACTGAATCACCATTCAATTAGACCTTCAATTCAGGGTTTTGAACCCAATTAAACTAGATTTGATAATCAAGAAACCATCAATTAGAGTTTGAAATCGAGGATCCATCAATGGTTAACATTGTGGAATAAAATCGATTGAAATCAATAAACTATCATCATCACATGATATGACCTAACCTCAAACGGTCTTGGATGACCTCCAAAAGGTCTTGAGATTGTTTTGTTGATCTCCAAACGGCCTTGAGACCATTTTCCCATTCCATCATAAAAAACCATGACATTCAATTAGGGTTTTGAACCATTGAATCGATTATCAAATCAGCACTTAGTTACAAATCAATTTGGTACCTTTGGACCTTCAAACACTTAGCCATGATTAACCCTAAACCTCAAAACGGTCTTGGTTGACCCCCAAACGGTATTGAGACCGTTTGGGTTATCCCCAAACAGTTTTGAAACCGTATGGGTCAATCAACCCAAAACATCATCTCAATCAATTGGAAATTCAACACTTAGTCGATTAGGGTTTGCAATTAAGGAATCATTCCCAATTGAAACGTTCAAGATCAAACCAATTGAAACCATTAGATCAAGATCCAAGAACCACAGCATATATCTTCAAATGGTCAACCATCTCAAATGGTCAACCATTCCAAATGGTTTGGGACCCAAACCACCAAACGGTTTGCAAATCGTTTGGTCACCAAACAGTTTGGTGAAACCGTTTGGACTCAACATTGAAACTGTTTGCCCTAGATATTTGGGGAGGTGTGTGCTTATGATGATGTTATCATCATCAATCTCCAAACTCACGAAATCTTCTGTGATTTCCATGGAGATTGCATCAATCAACCAAACTTAATTTCGGAAATGTAGAAATGATCACCAATTGATAAGGAATTGATTGCAATAATAAAATTAAGGGTTCAAGTTATAAAACCCGCCTCCAATTGAGCTCCAAAGATCCAAGATCACGACAACAATGGTAGATGAAGCTCTTGAAACTCCCCCTAGGCTCGTCCTCAAGCTTTTGTTTGAAAAGTTTGGCTAGGGTTGAAGAGGAGATCGAAATAAGAAGAAATCAATGATTTATTTTTGATTTCCACCATGGAATCAAGGAGAACGAAGGTCAAGGGCTTACCACCAGGTTGGGGGTCATCCTCCTGATCCTCCGTAGCTCCTTGGTCGTTTTCCAAGCAAGGGGAAAGAAATCCGAAAAAGCCTTTGTTTTGGCTTAGAAAAGGTACTTTTATAAGAAAATTGATGAGAGAGAAAATCTTCTTATAAAAGTCTATTAATTCCAAAATTGTTGCCACCACTCCCCCCTTGGTTTCTTGCATGAAAGGTAATCTCTATCCCCACTGAGATCCCTTCCATTATCCATGAATTAAGGGAAAAGAAATTAAGCACCTTAACCCTTATAATAAGAATATCCATTTTTGAGTGGAAATTCTTTTTCTTATAATAATGGTGAGTGGGATTTCACCTCCTTAGGATATGCTCGTGCCTTTGCAAGGCTTTAATCTCATCCACACACATCTTATTCCAACCATTTTAATTTTGGTTGAAGGCCCTTTAATTAATACATTCATTTTTGCCCTAAATTAAATTAGGGTTTCACTTAGGAATAAATCTTGATTATTTTAATATCAAGATTCTCTCTCCTCCATCTTAATTCAAGTGAGGCGCCCCTCTCATTTTCTTTACCCCACATGTTGTTAAGAAGCATTAAGGACCTTGTTGAAGTGGTAATTTGCCTATTGAACCCTAGGTTTTGGATAAATTGCACATTACACCAAAACTAGGTTTTAATGCACAAGGATTGCTTTACAAGCTTAATCTTGGTGCCCAAGCTTATGGAAACCATACCACTACATCATATTCCTTCTTATGATGTCTCAACATCAGAGGAACATTTTATCGTGTGCAATTTGCAAGTTAACCCCTCAACTTGGTAATTTGCACTTTAGTCCAAAATAAGCAAACATAGCTTCAACATTGTTCAAAACAGGACCAAAATCGAAACATAAGTTTCTCATGAGCCCTAATTACTTTTCCCAAGATAATATTAAGCATCTACTCAACCTTATTAGGCAAAACATCTAGGGTTAACACAACCCAGGTCAGGGATGTTACAAATTATAAACCCCTAATAAGGATTTCGTCCTCGAAATCCCAAGAAAAAAAGGAGAGACAGATTATTCAGTTGTCATACCCTCAAGTCTCCCCATAATATCTTAATATCATGGAGATATCGTGGATTCTGTAATCCACATAAAGTTCCTTTCATTAATTCAACCTTATCAATGTTTATGTTTATGCAAAACATAAACCCCTAACATATGATGTCCATATTATTGAAAGGAAGAAGCATAAAAGAACATACTTCAATCATCACTCAAGAATATTTACCAAAAAAGAAACATATATATCTAACAGAGGTAATTCATTTAGAAATCCTTTATTTGTTTGTAAAAGTTCACTGAGAAAGTTCACTAAGTAATTTGTTTTGAAAATATCCACTGAGCAAGTTCACTGAGTATGTTCACTAAGTAATTTGTTTTGAAAATATCCACTGAGCAAGTTCACTGAGTATGTTCACTAAATAATTTGTTTTGAAAATATCCACTGAGCAAGTTCACTGAGTATGTTCACTAAGTTATTTGTTTTGAAAATATCCACTGAGCAAGTTCACTGAGTATATTCACTAAGTTATTTGTTTTGAAAATATCCACTGAGCAAGTTCACTAAGTATGTTCACTAAGTTATTTGTTTTGAAAATATCCACTGAGCAAGTTCACTGAGTATGTTCACTAAGAAATTTGTTTTGAAAATATCCACTGAGCAAGTTCACTGAGTATGTTCACTAAGAAAATTGTTTTGAAAATATCCACTGAGCAAGTTCACTGAGTATGTTCACTAAGTTATTTGTTTTGAAAATATCCACTGAGCAAGTTCACTAAGTATGTTCACTAAGTTATTTGTTTTGAAAATATCCACTGAGCAAGTTCACTGAGTATGTTCACTAAGAAATTTGTTTTGAAAATATCCACTGAGCAAGTTCACTGAGTATGTTCACTAAGAAATTTGTTTTGAAAATATCCACTGAGCAAGTTCACTGAGTATATTCACTAAGTTATTTGTTTTGAAAATATCCACTGAGCAAGTTCACTGAGTATGTTCACTAAGAAATTTGTTTTGAAAATATCCACTGAGCAAGATGTTCACTAAGAAATTTGTTTTGAAAATATCCACTGAGCAAGTTCACTGAGTATGTTCACTAAGTTATTTGTTTTGAAAATATCCACTGAGCAAGTTCACTGAGTATGTTCACTAAGTAATTTTTTTTGAAAATATCCACTGAGCAAGTTCACTGAGTATGTTCACTAAGTTATTTGTTTTGAAAATATCCACTGAGCAAGTTCACTGAGTATGTTCACTAAGTTATTTGTTTTGAAAATATCCACTGAGCAAGTTCACTGAGTATGTTCACTAAGAAATTTGTTTTGAAAATATCCACTGAGAAAGTTCACTGAGTATGTTCACTAAGTTATTTGTTTTGAAAATATCCACTGAGCAAGTTCACTGAGTATGTTCACTAAGAAATTTGTTTTGGAAAAAGTTCACTAAGAAAGTTCACTTAGCTCTTCCTATTTACTTTCATTATACTCTCTAGATTGTCTCAAAATGACTTACTTGATCAGAGTAATGAAAAAGATAACAATCTAAGAGTTTCATACTTGCTTAATCTACAATAATCATATACCTGGCCAGGGTATACAAGTATTGAGATTAGGTAGTATGCACTTTATTTACTATCATATTTCTCACTTTTCATATCATTATACACATATGATTTTCCATTCTTGAATTTTCTCCAGGCATCATTTCTATATCTCATCTTTCAACACACAGATAAGGGAGATTATAAAACATTTTAAGGAACACTGAGTAAGATATAAGTTCTCCTTTCCCTTGTGTCCTTATAGGACTAGTCAAAGGAATTCAAAAACAACTATTTTCATATCGTTAACACATAGAAACATGAAATGAAGTATCAGTATGAATATATTTCATCTAAGTATTGCCCCTAAGGGTCAACTGCCACATTAGGTTGATTTCATCACATAGTGTCCAATTATCTCATGTTGCTTCTTTTTCCTTCTCTTAGTGGCTACTGCCCTGGTGCACTAGGCATTTATTGCACTGGTGACACCAAAAACTTTGGCTTTTTAGAAAATCTAGGCAATTGTCTCTAGAATTATAGAGATCTTACCTTAAGTCATAGCTTATGGCCCCTCCTTGGGCACTACCATCACAGATGTACTATTTGTCCAGACTTATGGTAGAGTCTACTTTCTCACCATATATTAATCTTTCCCACATTTTCACTATTCCAACATGACCATGTCACTCAGGAATCCTTTCAAAGTCCAGAGTTTATGCATTAAAGACTGGTAACTTAGGTTGTAATACTAGTATCCAGTCTTCTATATGAATTAATGTTGTCCTATCCTGCCCTTCAAGAGCATAACATAGGATTCTTTATCTTGATTAGGTCAAGGTGGGAATTCTCAGGCACTTATTCTCCTCTTTCCTGATCCCATGCACCCTCTCGGTGCAACAACATTGCCCTTAGCAATGTGTTCCTCATGTTCTCTAGTCATTTTCAAGTTCTTCTTCTCCTATGTGAGAAGAAGATACTATCAGACTAACTGGAAGACACTTAGAACAGACTCTACAACCTTAGTCCTATGTCTCTGTAGACTCAGCGAACCTAGAGCTCTGATACCACTTAATTGTGGCATACAACTCTCAAAAACATAATTAACTAATGCGAAAGCGTTCACTAAGCAGCGGATTACCAAAAATCACTAAAAAATTAAACATTTTTTATCAAAAGATCCATCAAAGGAAAACTTTCTCGCATAGAACCAAAGTAACATATTTACATTCTTGTTCAAAGGTACATATTCTGTATCATCTCCTTTTGAGAATTACAAGCATTAACTGTCCTGTCAAGCTAAACACAGGCAGTATAAAATCTCAAGGCACTGAGCCAAAATCTCAAAAGCACTAACTACTACTCCGAGGACCTGAGAGTACAGAGACGACACATCTGACTCTTTCTATATCTATACAAGGCATAACAGCCAATGTCTCCACCTGAGACTTCACTGCTGTCCCTGCTGTTGTTGTTGCTGTCCTTCACCTACTGAAGGATTCTTGCCTCCTCGTCCGCGTCCACCTAAAAATGTGATTCCCACGGGGGTGAGACAATTGTAAATTGCCCCAGTGAGAGATATAACTCTCCACCAGTAACATTATTATTGCAGTTTAAGAAGATAAATATGCACATAGGAATCATATTTGATTGACAACAGTTACTTCAATGTCTAACAGATTAGAACATTATCTTTATCAAAAGCATTGCAGCTATAACTTGATAGAGCAACATGTCACTTATCCTTTTAAGGAATATGAAGAACATGTATAACATTTACTCACTACATAATCATTACCACAACATTAACTCTCTTCAGGTTTAGATCATATATCTAAAGCCTAGTATTGTCACTATGGATTCATGGCATGTAGCCATACTCTTTTCACAAAGTGTTGGGATCTTAGTCCCTCAAACCAAGTACAATTCCCACTACTTATCAAGTTCATCAACATGATTATAGCATCTGGGTATTTGAACCCATAACTCACCATAGGATACTTATTACCACTTGTTAGGTAACTTAATACCTTTAGATCATCTGACCAAAGACATCATGTTTCTTACTACACAATGTATGACACATAGTACACAAAGCATATGAAGGCTTATAAAACATTCTCAATAAACAAAGCATCATAGCCCATACCTGGCTATGCTTCTCATCTCATCATCCCTGCATGATTAGTATTCATGGTAACAATTATAATGCTTTCATATTAGTATCATACAACACTAAGTAGTATCATCCCTTTTTAGGGTTCATAATTTCTCTTTCACATGAGTACCATACAACACTAAGTAATACCATTGTTCCCTCTTTAGGGTTCATGGTTT
Source organism: Alisma plantago-aquatica (assembly GCA_963693085.1). NCBI lineage: Eukaryota > Viridiplantae > Streptophyta > Magnoliopsida > Alismatales > Alismataceae > Alisma > Alisma plantago-aquatica. The sequence goes on along the minus strand of OY856411.1, from coordinate 779,740,789 downwards.
CTCTTTTATATCAACACCCTTCATTAGGATGTCCCATAAATAACCACTTGGGCTCTTAAGATCATTTTATTAAAGATCAGCCCTATTCCATTGCTTCTCAAAGCTAGAAACCAAAAATAGATATCATAAGTATTCAAACATACTTATATATATATCCTCATCATTCATCATTGAATGTATTATCAACATAAAGTATGAGTTTCTCTCTCATCTATATCATAATATGATTGTATCATAGTCTATTGATTTGGGTTAACCTTTTCATAAGGCATGTTAGCCTATACTTAACAAAGTGCATTACATCTCAATGTAACAATTGTCATGACACATCTTATGTGTCATCTATTCCAATTATAATGAACTTATAACACATCATGGTATATCAGAATTGGGGTGTTGGATGTGATATCTATCATATCTGGATGTATCACTTCCCTCAACACCTTAATCTTACTTGAGTTTATTCTCTTAACTTGTATTAGGGTATTTCTCATCCTAATACTTATGCACTAGATCATCACATTCATCATGAAATGTATTGGTCATGATTCATATATTTAGAAAACACAACCATTGCCAAAGGTATGGACTCATCCTTGAGCCAGGAACTATTAATATAAGGATATCCATCATGAACCTATCTAGGGGTTACATTTGTCATAACATTATTCACTATTCCATTATTAGGAATATTATTCTCCATATTTATATTTTGAGGATTCACATAGAATATTCCATACATTTATGGATTTCACATAGTAATACTCTTCAATAGAGTTTCATATAATCATCCTTCTATATCAAGGATTCACCTAGTATTATGTGAAATTAAGATTTCACAACACATCACCCAGTGCTAGGTCTTCACATAGGATTAGTGGCACTACCCTATATTAGGGTTTCATGCACCTTACCCCATTTTAGGGATTAAGGTTTTCTATTCATATCCAAGTAAGGTTTCTCTTACCTCATACCCAAATTAGGGTTAGGATATACAATTCCCATTAAATTAGGGTTTCCTTCATTGTTACACTAAGTTAGGATTACATCATCACCCTGGATCCATGATAACACTCAACTTTTCCCTAGATTAGGGTTTCACACATAGCTTCGTTCTAATTAGAGTTTCACACATAGCATTTCTCTAATGAGGGTTTCACACATAGCATTGCTCTAATTAGGGTTTCACACATATCATTTCTCTAATTAGGGTTTCACACATAGCATTGCTCTAATTAGGGTTTCATGATCTCATTATTATGGATCAACCCTTATCACATAGTTTACTCATAATGAGAGAATTATGGCTTAATTATATAAGCATTCATCTCTCTCATTCTCTCTCTCTCATCCTCTTTAGGATGTTAACTACTCTAAGATTAATCTAGGTCAACTCTTCTCTTGAGTACACATAGCTAGGGTTAACCTTCACAATCATCATGGGTCTACATCTTTAATAATCACATAGCTGATTGACCTTTGATCATATTAGATGACCAAATGGTCTAATCAATTAAACCATCAATTATATAAGGAATTCAAAAGAATTGACCAATTAAACTTTCAAATCCACAAAATGATCAATTGGGTTAACCATTGAAATCTTCAAATGCATTAAGTATCTAAATAGGTTCACCATTTTGGACCTTCAATTCCATGAGATATTCAAATGGATTAACCATGTTGATCTTCATAATGTTACTTACTTAGACCCTCAATGATATTGGTTCTCATAAATCAATTGGTTGAAAACCATTTGAACAAGTTGTACTTGAAATCAATTAGACAAAGTAAGTATTGAAACCGTTTGCACTTTGAGTCTCCAAATGGTTTGATATCATTTGGTCCCAAATGGTCTTGAGACCGTTTGGACCCAAACGGTCTTGAGACCGTTTGGTCCAAACCTCTCAAAACCGCATGGACCAAAAAGGCACTTCAACACTCAATCGACTCAATTGTTTCAATCCATGAACCAATTATAAATTGTACCACTAAAGCATTCATCAATTGGACCACTGAATCACCATTCAATTAGACCTTCAATTTAGGGTTTTGAACCCAATTAAACTAGATTTGATAATCAAGAAACCATCACTTAGGGTTTAAAATCGAGGATCCATCAATGGTTAACATTGTGGAATTAAATCGATTGAAATCAATAAACTATCATCATCACATGATATGACCTGACCTCAAATGGTCTTGGATGACCACCAAACGGTCTTGAGACCATTTGGTTGATCTCCAAACGGTCTTGAGACCATTTGCCCATTCCATCATCAAAAACCATGACATTCAATTAGGGTTTTGAACCATTGAATCGATTTTCAAATCAGCACTTAGTTGCAAATCAATTTGGTACCTTTGGACCTTCAAACATTTAGCCATACTTAACCCTAAACCTCCAAACGGTCTTGGGTGACCCCAAAACGGTCTTGAGACCGTTTGGGTGACCCCCAAACAGTTTTGAAACCGTTTGGGTCAATCAACCCAAAACATCATCTCAATCAATTGGAAATTCAGCACTTAGTCGATTAGGGTTTGCAATTAAGGAATCATTCACAATTGAAACCTTCAAGATCAAACCAATTGAAACCATTGGATCAAGATCCAAGCACCACTGCATATATCTTCAAACAGTCAACCATCTCAAACGGTCAACCATTCCAAACGGGTTGGGACCCAAACCACCAAACGGTTTGGTGAAACCGTTTGGACTCAACATTGAAACCGTTTTCCCTAGATATTTGGGGAGGTGTGTGCTTATGATTATGTCATCATCATCAAGAACCAAACTCACGAAATATGCTGTGATTTCCATGGAGATTTCATCAAACAACCAAACTTAATTTCGGAAATGTAGAAATGATCACCAATTGATAAGGAATTGATTGCAATAATAAAATTAAGGGTTCAAGTTATAAAACCCGCCTCCAATTGAGCTCCAAAGCTCCAAGATCACGAAAAAAATGGTGGATGAAGCTCTTGCAACTCCCCCTAGGATCGTACTCAAGCTTTTGTTTGAAAAGTTTGGCTAGGGTTGAAGAGTAAATCGAAATAAGAAGAAATCAATGATTTATTTTCAATTTCCACCATGGAATCAAGGAGAACGAAGGTCAAGGGCTTACCAACAGGTTGGGGGTCGTCCTCATGATCCTACACATCTCCTTGGTCGTTTTCCAAGCAAGGGGAAAGAAATAAATCCGAAAAAGCCTTTGTTTTGGCTTAGAAAGGGTACTTTTATAAGAAAATTGATGAGAGAGAAAATCTTCTTATAAAAGTCTATTAATTCTAAAATTGTTGCCACCACTTCCCCCTTGGTTTATTTCATGCAAGGAATCTCTATCCCCACTGAGATCCCTTCCATTATCCATGAATTAAGGGAAAAGAAATTAAGCACCTTAACCCTTATAATAAGAATATCCATTTTTGAGTGGAAATTCTTTTTCTTATAATAATGGTGAGTGGGATTTCACATCCTTAGGATATGCTCGTGCCTTTGAAAGGCTTTAATCTCATCCACACACATCTGATTCCAAACATTTTAATTTTGGTTGAAGGCCCTTTAATTAATACATTCATTTTTGCCCTAAATTAAATTAGGGTTTTACTTATGATTAAATCTTGATTATTTTAATATCAAGATTCTCTCTCCTCCATCTTAATTCAAATGAGGCGCCCCTCTCATTTTATTTACCCCAAATGTTGTTAAGACGAATTAGGGACCTTTTTGAAGTGGTAATTTGCATATTGAACCCTAGGTTTTGGGTAAATTGCACATTACACCAAAACTAGGTTTTAATGCACACGGATTGCTTTACAAGCTTAATCTTGGTGCCCAAGCTTATGGAAACCATACCACTACATCATATTACTTCTTATGATGTCTCAACATCAGAGGAACATTTTATCGTGTGCAATTTGCAAGTTAACCCCTCAACTTGGTAATTTGCACTTTAGTCCAAAATAAGCAAACATTGCTTCAACATTGTTCAAAACAGGACCAAAATCGAAACATAAGTTTCTCATGAGCCCTAATTACTTTTCCCAAGATAAGATTAAGCATATACTCAACCTTATTAGGCTAAACATCTAGGGTTAACACATAACCCAGGTCAGGGATGTTACAGTTTGATGGTCTAACAGTCTTAAGACCGATTGAAGGTGTAGACCAAGACCGTTTGGAGGTCAAGCACTTCAAGACCATTTAAGGTCTAACGGTCTTCAGACCATTTGGAAGTGCAATTGATTCAAAAATAGTTTGGAGGATTCAATTGAACCAAGACCGTTTAGGGTCTAACAGTTGTCAGACCGTTTAAGGGGTGTTGAGTTCAAGACCGTTTGAAGGTCAATAACCTCAAGACCGTTTGGAGGTTAATAACCTCAAGATCGTTTGAAGGTAAAAGTACTTCAAGACTGTTTGAGGGTCTAGTATCTCAAGACTGTTTGAAGGTCTAATTGATTCAAACCATGTAAGCACAATTAACCCCATGATTGTTGATGATGTATATTAAAGATAATTACAATGGTTGTACCTTTAAGATACTAGGGTGATTAAAACCCTTAAGAGGTGTTAACCTTTGATGCTTATGGAAGCAATATCTCAATACACTATGTTAACCCTAATTGTATGTACTTGAATGAAGGCTTTACCTAATCTAATCAAGCTTGAAGTAATCAACATCCTAGAGAGGATGAGAGAGAGAGGAATTCATACATGTATAATAACCATGTAGTGGTTAAGCCTCAACACTTTCAACATGAATAAAATATGTATTTAGGGTATGATCCTTGATAAAGAGATCATTAAACCCTAATCGAGATGGTTGATGAGCCCTATCCCTAATTTAGGGCAATGCTAGGTGAAACCCTAATATAGGGTAATGGTGAAACCCTAATCTAGGGTGATGTCATGTGAAACCCCAACATAGGGTGATGTTATGTGAAACTCTAATATAGGGTGATGTCATGTGAAACCCCAACATAGGGTGATGTTATGCAAAACCCTAATTTATAAAGAAGAGAAACCCTATTCCTAATAATGGAACAGTGAATAATATATTGGTAGGAGAAACACCTAAAGTGGTTGATAATGGATAACCTTATATCAATAATGGTTGAATAAATCAAATGAGTGACTTATGACCAATACATTACATGATAAATGTGATGAATTGGTGCATAAAGTATTAAGATGGGAATTACCCTAATACAAGATAAGTTGAGGAACTTAAGAAAGTTACAAGTGATGAGGGAAGTGATGCATCAAGACATGATAGATATCACATTCAGTACCTCAAGGTTGATACACCTTAATGTACCCTAAATCCAATATACTTGGACGAATAACACATGAAATGTGTCATGTCAATTGTCACATTGGGATGTAATGCACTTTGATAAGTGTACGCTAACATACTTTAAGAAAAATGTTAATCCAAGTCAATAAAGTATGGTGTAATAATATTCTGGTAAAGATTAGAGAGAAACTCATATCTTGTGTTGATAATTCATTTAATGATAAATGATGAGAATAAATAAGTATGATTGAATACTTATGATATTAATGTATGCTCCTAGATGTGTGGAACAATGAATCAGGGTTTGGATTGATAATATGAACTTGAAACCCTATTCATCTATAAATGGAACCCTAACCCTATTAGTTGTTTCCTAGTGAGAGGTGACAAGATGTTTAATGGCCCTGTAAGCCATGTGAATAGTTTTTGCCTAGGGAAAGGTGACAAGATGTTTAAATGGGCCTTGTAAGCCATGTGGTTAGTTGTTGCCTAGTGAGAGGTGACAAGATGTTTAATGGGCCTTGTGAGCCATGTGGTTAGTTGTTTCTTAGTGAGAGGTGACAAGATGTTTATAAAAGTGTCATGTAAGAAATGATAATGTTAAAATAAACTAGGAAATGGAAATTTAGTAACATAATAATTATAATAAATGGATACAATAATAATAATGAAATCTTATTCATACATGCTTTATGCTTATATCCAAATAAGGGCTATATTGTTTTGAATAAGCTTAAAGGAGATAAGAGGAATACTTGAATTACATAAAGGATGTGAATAAGTATGATGGCTTGGCCAAGGTTTAATACCTAGTAAAGGTGATATGGTATTCGGTAATGTTTGCACAGGATTGGTAATAGTCCAATGCCTGGAATGGTATCACAGGATTGGTCATAATCCAAAACCTAGAATAATTGCACATGATTGGTAATAACCCAATACCTGGAATAATGTCACAGGATTGGTCAAAACCCAATACCTGGAATAATGTCACAGGATTGGTCATAACCCAATACCTGGAATAATTGCACATGATTGGTAATAACCCAATACCTGGAATAATGTCACAAGATTGGTCATAACCCAATACCTCGAATAATTACACAGGATTGGTCATAACCTAATACCTCGAACAATGTCACAGGATTGGTCATAACTCAATACCTGGAATAATTGCACATGATTGGTAATAACCCAATACCTAGAATAATGTCACATGATTGGTCATAACCCAATACCTGGAATAATTGCACATGATTGGTAATAACCCAATACCTGGAATAATGTCATAAGATTGGTCATAACCCAATGCCTGGAATAATTGCACATGATTGGCTTAGTCTAATACCTGTAATGTTTGCACAAGATTGGCATAGTCCAATGCCTGGAATGTTTCCACAGGATTAGCATAGTCCAATTCCTAGAATAGTTGCATACAATTGGCATAGTCCAATGTCTGGACAGAATATGATGATGTATACTCACATGACCAGTACAATTCAATATCTGGCTAATAGATTGGCTAAGGTCAACAGACGGAAATAAGAATGATTCATGGATGACATATCAGGATAGTGAGTATCACAGGACAAGCTTGAGATGATGATATAGTATGATGGATAAATGATATACATGTTCTTCATATTCCTTATAAAGTGAATAGATGAATTACTGCTCTACCATAGATAGCTGCAATGCTTCAAAATATGAGAATGTTCTAAACTTCTTATCCTCTGATCAGTTTTATTCTATTAAACTGCAATAATAATGTTTCTGGCGGAGAGTTATATCTCTCGCTGGGACAATTTCAATTGTCTCACCCCCGTGGGATGCAATTTTTTTAGGTGGATGAGGATGAGGAGGTAAGAACCATATTACATGGGAAGGACAACAACATCAAGGACAACAGTAACATCTCAGGTGGAGATACTGACTGTCACGTCTTGTAGATAAGAGTCCTATGTGTTGTCTTTGTACTCTCAGGTCCTTGGAGTCAATACTTAGTGTTTTCATAATCAATATGAGATTTTGGCTTGAATGCCTCGAGGTTTTGTGTTGCTCATGTATAGACTTAACAGAGCAATTGGTGTATCTAATCCTCAAGAAAAGATGGTACATGGTATGTACTTGTGGACCAGAATGTACATGTAATAATTTGGATCTCTTTGCAAAAAGGTTTTAATTTTTAATGATTTTCAGTAATTCTGCTGCTAATGATCGCTTCCACTTAGTTAATGACGTTTGTTTCCAACGGTGTGCCACACTTGGGGTCAGGATGACAAGCACCCCACATACTCAACAGTATGCACTCTAAGTTTTCCTTTGGAATACTCATTTCACCATCCAGTAAGTTCTGACACTGAAGATGGTTTTATGGCACAAGGTACTACATGATTAGAGTTTCACTTGATTAATTATATCAATTGGGTGAATTAAGGTTGCATCAAACAAATGGACATACAAACCCTAATTCACATATAGAAAGCATATAAGTATCACAACTTCAAAAGTTATAAAATATGTGAAACACAATTTCTCATCTCATCATCACATGGTACTATTCACTTGCCATTCATGAGACTACACTAGTCATCATACTATCACAAGATATAAATCCTTTTCACAATATCACAGGGTATCAACCCTTATCAACGCAAGAGGATTACACCTGATTAAGGGCTCAACCATGCCCAAAGGTCATTGAGACCATCATAATATTCCTTGTAAGATCATCATTATCTTTCCATGCCTTACAACAAGGCTCAACAACATCACTTACGGATAACACACCAGATTAGCACATTATTGCATTAATGAGCTAGGAGATATTCTTAAAAAATCATAGCACAGTTATATTAACATTAAGAACATTCCTTTATTACATCAGCATGCAAGGAATCTAGATATGATTAACCCTCATCATATTCATAATGCACATGTTTAGCATAAGAAAGTATCAACCATGTGGCTATGATAACCACCAATTAAAACATTAAGGTTATGATCATATTAAGGAGGTTTTTACCATCATGCCATCATATAAAACGGTTAACATTAATACTCTTCTTTATCTATTTGCATTATAGTTAGGTTCAACAAGATAAATTATATTAATGTTACTAATCAACACTCATACCCAAACCCTAACTCAGGACATCCCCATTAAATCATGGATGCATAAGGTGAAGCATCACCATCACATTCCATAGTATTCTCAAGTATGAACCCACACATAAATCAAGGTGTAACCATCAGGTTATAGCATACTAGGGTTTCAACAACAATAAGAGAGTACTCTATTAGTCTATCAATCATTCAAGGAAGGTTGATTATGATTAATCACCATCACCAAATTGCATTAGGTTTAAGGTGTATAAAGCTATGTCCCATTAGGGTTGAATGTCAACACAATCATTATTATCAATTCTATTCATATGAGTGAAAAGGTAAGACTACATAAATAAGGGCAACCACTATCGGTTTCAACATCACTCAAACCATACCAACATGCCTCAAGCATTAACCCAAAACTGTTGGATGTGGAATAGGTAAAACCATTGGTAGTTTAAATAAATAAACACCTTGAATGAATCATCTATGATGTTATTGAGTTGTGATCTATAAAAGTCACCATTTAACCCTAGACATCCTTTGATTAACAACAATAAGGGTTCTGTTGAGAGTAGGGTAAAACCCACAATCGACTATTCGTTTAACACAAACCATCCTTTGTGAACAAGTAAGCTTCTTAAGTTGATTATATAAAGGTAACCATCTAAATCACATTATTAGGACCAACATATTACATTAGCCATCATTCCACTTTATTGGAGGAATAAACATTAGATCTTGACCATTGGGTCAAGTTCATATGTTAAAACCATCAATTATGGTATAGGTCTGACCATGCATCAAGTGACCCAAGAAACCATTAGTCTAAGGCTTAATTGATGCTAGAACTATATAATTAACTCACCTTAGGTTGTGGCGACCTGATCCACCATCATTGGTGACAATAATTCACCATAGGTTGTTAGATCAACACTATATTCATTAATAAGCATCAAATATCAAGCTAATGCCATCATTGATTGATAACATCAGTAGGATATTTAATGGTTGATCATTAAACTTCTAATTGACAAAAAACCTGAACTAAGAGGGGTGACCATAGGTTGTCACCATCATTTGACACCTTTGATCATGACCATCAGTTGTCAAAATAGCAACATCATTGGTTATTGCATGGTATCACCATCGGTTATGTAGTAATGAAGGAAATAGCTTGAAAACCCAAGTTTGAACCATCGATTGTTTTGTGCTTAGCACCATAGGTTGTTTCTATCAACTTGTCCCATATCATGTTATACCTTAGAAAGGTCATACACATCACTAGTACATAACCGACCTTTGGTGTCAGTTATTTAAGGTCTTTAGTGTCGGTTTCTAAGCGACACCTACGTGGGTGACGCTAAAAGCCCAGACATTACACGTCGGTTCAAAAACCGACACCATAACCCTTCGCGCGCCACTGAAAATGTGCCAGCAGGGCACTATAGGCGTCGGTTATTAGATAAGAAACCGACGCCATATGCCTTCGCGCCACAGAAGGGCGCCATCTTGGGAACTATAGGCGTCAGTTATTATATAAGAAACTGACGCCATATGCCTTCGCGCCATAGAAGGGTGCCATCTTGGGCACTATCAGCGTCGGTTATTAGATAAGAAACTGACGCCATATTCCTTCACGCCACATGAAATAAGCGTCAGTTATTTATATAAAACCGACGCCATATGCCTTTGCGCCATATGCCTTCGTGCACTCCCAACATGGCCGTGCTGGCCAGCACGACCGTGGTGTCTGGTCCGCTGCCACAGCCGTGCACTCCCAACACGGTCGTGCTGGCCAGCACAGACGTGGTGTATGGTCTGCTGCCACGGTCGTGCTGGCCAGCACGGCCATGGTGTTAAGGAAATAGACGTCAGTTACTATTAGAAACCGACACTATAAAGATGTGGCATCGGTTTTATACAAATAATCGACGCCTATTTGTTGTTTTTTTTCTGTTAGTCTGCAGACCTGCTGTATGGCTGGTCGTAGGATGAGAAACCTGCAGTTCAGTTATGAACTATAGATTTTACGACATCCATTGATATCAGCCAACCACAGGCCACAAACCTGCAAAATTAACAACAAAAATATTCACATTTAGCAATGCAACCTGTAGTTCCATTTGATTTTCACATTTAGAAACATTCATGTAGCTAGCAATCTGTAGTTCCATTCATTTTCACATTCACACATATAGAACCATTCATATAGCAACCAACAATTTCATTCATTTTTACTCAGACACATATAGAAACATCCAGACATGTAGAAACATTCACACATATATTATAATTCAGAAATTCATTTACAAAATATCATTCTTTAGTCATTATTCGCTATCAACATCCCAATTATATCTTAAATCCCCCACTACTTGTATGGTTGTTGACCATTCTTCTCTTACTTCATTTAATTCTCCCGTCGTATAGGGAGCATGTACATCTAGTAAGGCATTTCCTATAGTGTGGTCAGTTGTAAACACCTGTAAAGAGAATGATGTATATATATAATTCATGAGCTATAAATAAGATTGATATATTTTATATTATCTAATGAGACTATATAATACCTCAGCAATACAATCGATGTCCATTGCGGCATATTTGATAATCATGTGCATAAATCACATCACATAGTATCCACATGCCCATCCGTTGTCTTGTGTAGCACACTATAAATTCAAACATACAAAATATTAAAAAATACAACTAATTAAGCACTGTTCACATAAATAATATATACATATATTGCAGTCGGGAACTTACTTTCACGTTCTTCCAAATTATTGGCTGGTTCTTTTTTGTGGGGACCTTTCCTCCAGCCTTTTTGAACTCATCAAAACCCCTACATGTTAATGTAACACAGTACATTGCATAATTAAATTGTAATGTAATAACATATGTTAACGGATATGAAAATGAAATATTTCTCACCGGAATAATGCCATTTTCATTATGTGTCCATATTTTGTATTCAATTTACTCCCCTTAGGATCTAAATAATAGACAGTGAACGTCTCGGGGACAATAACTAGTAACTCCCAATGCATACCACTAGAGGTAAAAAAGTTAAAAATTAATAACTCAAAATCCACAATAAAAATGTAATTTTCTTAAGTCCAAATTATAATAAGCAAAGTAAACTTACTTTACATTGAATGGAGCCATTATCATCGTCTTCTTATTTTGAGCAAAAATTGAAAAAGCCTCACAGCAGTATTGTTGAACTGACGGAGGGTCTTTAGCTACTAGACTAATCAAAGATGGAATAAAAAATCCTACATGTTCGAATGCAAAATCTGCACATATCTTGTCTAAGTAGCTGCAAAATATGTATTAATTACGCATGCATTAATAAATAAGAAACCAGATCACCAGATCCTACACACGGTATATGGATGTATAAAGAAGATCTCACCTTATCCATAGCTCTATCACAGATGTATTTAGCCAATCATATCGAAACAACTCCAAAATATCTTGTATAAATAGTTTGCTTTCATATGATTGACCTGCAACATCTGAATCTATAGAAACAGTTATAGGGCAATTTATATCATGTTCGCCTAACCATATTGCCATACCCCTACAGTTAGGACCTAACGGGACAGTTAGGTCCTGTGGAACCCAACTGGGTAATGTAGGAGGTGGAAGTGGAGGCCTAGATGTTGTGGGTGTCTTCTTTTTAACCTGTATATATATATAATAATTTCAGATCAACTGACATCATATACACACACTAACAATTTAACGTAATGTAAATTTACCATACAATTTTAGTAAAGATGACATCCACTTTTAGCCACAATATCACTCCGCCTTCTGCCTCACCAAGCGTTTCACAATCTGGGTGGGCATATGGCAATGGAAGATCCATCCACTTGGGGAATATATGTACCGGGCTCACACGAATCCAACCAGCTGGTAATGGAGACCCGTGAAACATTTCCCCTGGGAGGGATGGGTAAGCCGACGCCTCTGCAATGACATATTCATTAACTTTTAGACGGCATGGCTTCAACCCCTACAAATTTTTGTGTAAATAATGTTATATACATATATACATATCATCTTGAAAACATATCATCTTGAATTAAAAAACTAGTTACTATGTCATAAAAATACTTATAGCGGATTTGCTAGGTGGTGGGTCTACAGGATTACTCCCAACCTCTGCAGTAGGAGTAGAGCCTACAGTAGGAGACACGATAGGTACTGTCTGGTAAGTGGCAGTCTGAGATGCCTGCCACTTTTTCATTGCTTCTTCGAGTTTCCTATCAAATAGCTTATCTACCTATACATGGATAAAAGAAACATCACATTCTAATTATTGAATTCTCTTTTACAGTAACATTTACAAGGAAAAAATATGTTACCTCTTCTTGTGAAAGTCCCACTTTTGGGACATGTTTGCGCTGGGATGGCCCAAAAAAAGCTTTGATGCCCACACCAGCTCCTACAGCCCTAACACGTCCAGGATGCTCTGGGTTACCCAGAGCAATTGTCATTCATCCCTTGTGCCCTCAGGGATGAACTTTCCTTGTTTCCTCAGCTCGTGCAGCTCCCGCTAATCGCCAAAACAAAAATTTGTAATTAAGTAAACACCACAAATAATCAATATTCGAACGATTGCTGTAAGAGTTGTATTTTACCATTTTTGCATCCGCCTCAGCAGTTGCGGGCTTCCTTATTTCTCCCTTCTTATTTTGCCTCCCAGCTATCCAGATATCATGGCGAGGCAGAGGTGTGCTACCTATAGTGGAGGACTCCTGAGTAGCAGCAGACTGAGCAGTAGCCTCAAACTGTAGTCTTTGGCGAATGCCTGCATACCCCTTTGGACCCATTGTGTGGTCATGCACATTCAGTGCACGCCTTGATCTTTGTGCCTCACTGAGGGCCTAGTTAGTATGCACATTAATGATTTGGTTAGTAACAGTAAATGTTAATCTTGAATAGGTGAATACAACAAATATTAATGAGATTGGGACTGACGCCTAATACCTTGAATTCATCCGTTTGTCTTGAAGCAACAAACGCGTCCCATTGTTCTTTGTCCAGGAAGTTCTACTGTTCAGTGGCTGTCTTCTTCCTCTTGTCATCTTCTTTTATGTATTCTCAGGTGAGATTTGTCCTATAGTTCCTTAGGACTCTCCCACAGCGTTGCATCACGCATTTATGATGCAGCTTTTCATCCAATTCAAATATACTCTGCAAATTAGAATTGCTATTAACTAGTATCCAAAAAATTAGTAATCTACAAAATAGAATTGCAAATTAATAATAACTCACGCATAAATCATTCCATATTACGTCTTTCTTCTCCTTAGAAACTTTATGCCAAGAATCTATCTTACAACCACAATGGCTACGAGTAACATACCCAAGATATGAAACAAATGAATTGTGATTCACACCAGATGCATTTCCTGCATCATCAAAATCCACAACAAGTTTGGGTCTATTGCCCTTTTGCGCTATTAACTTCTTCATCATAATGGTGCCCCTTCTCCTGTCAACTTTTTGGTGTTGCTGATCAAGTGCCTCAAGTGCTTCAGATGGTACATGTGCATCATCAACCTAAAATTTGACAAAATAAACACATTTACGAGATATAACTATAAATGGACATATAGATATAAATATATGATATATTTTTAAAACTTACATTGTGAGGCGGCGCATTGATGTCCTCACCCTCACGGTAATCATTAGCACGGTCATCAGGAGAATGCTCAGCCATCTGAAAATTCACATTCACATTGTAAAGTAATTCAAATTGTAAAGCTCACATTCACATTGTAAAGTAATTCACATTGTAAAATTCACATTGTAAAGTTCACATTCACATTGTAAAGTAATTCACATTGTAAAGTTCACATTATAAAGTAATTCACATTGTAAAATTCACATTGTAAAGTTCACATTCAGAAAAATAGAACATATAAAAAAACATTGTATAAACATGCCTCTAATATTGCGATTTTTTATCAATTAACAATCCTCCATTGTGATCTCCGCGCACATAAAAGTCGTCATTAGCTTCAATATTTGCTGTTGTTGGCAACCCAACTGAGAATGGACTGGAGTCATCATACTTATCATAGTACTGTTCTTCATCTATAGGATCTTCAATGAACTGTCTTTTACCATGAAGAACAACCGACCATTTATCATTTGCAGGATCATCGATATAAAATATTTGTTTCGCATGTGATGCCAATATGAATGGTTCATCCTTCTCGCCAATCTTTTCAAAGTTCACTAAAGTGAAACCCAATTCATCCACTATAACTCCTTTGGTGTTATCAACCCAATTACATTTGAAGAGCGGAATTCTGAAATCTATGGAGTCAAACTCCCATATGTCTTCAATGACACCGTAATATGACATTTTAGCTTCACATGGACTCTTATCCTTTGCACTTGCAAAAAACATAGTCGATGCTTGAAGGGTGACCCCACTGTTTTGGACGACACTCTTATCATCTTGGCACTTTGTGTAATATGTGAATCCATTAATGTCATACCCTTCATAAGACATAACAGTCAATTTTGGTTTAAAGACGAGGCATTTGATAATTTCAGTAATATCATCTGGTGTTTGAGATAGTTGATGTAAGACTTTATTTTCAAACCACTTAATAAATGTCTTGTTATGCTCTCTAGCAAGCCACATTGTATTGGCTCGAGGATATTGTCTCTTGATGAAATTGGTATGTTCCTCGATATAAACGTTCACTTCGTCCATGTTGTGTAAATATACAAGTGACCTTGTTCCAACTGCTCACGGCTGATAACTTTCACACGTGATCCCAAAATTCCTTTGCCAAATTGCTCGTCAATATTCTTGTCATTATCAGGAGTGTCATTACCACTGAGAAAGTCATTGCAAAAGTACATAACCTCTCTCGCCACATAACCCTCGATAATACTCTCTTCAGGCCGATAACGATTTCGAACATCACTTTTAAAAACGCTCATGTATCGTTCAAAGGGATACGTCCAATGCAAGAAAACTGGTCCCAACATTTTCACTTCCCTAGTCAAGTGGACAACAAGATGTACCATGATATCAAAGAACGACGGAGGAAAATACATCTCAAGCTGACATAGGGTAACAACCACTTCTCTTTGCAATTTATCGAGAGTATCAGGGTTAATAACTTTGCTGCACAGACTGTTGAAAAAGAAACAAAGTCTGGTGATTGCAAACCTTACATGCTTTGGCAATATAGATCTAATTGCCACAGGCAATATTTGTTGCATTAGAGTGTGACAATCATGAGATTTAAGACCTATCAACTTTAGATCTTTCATTGATACCAATCTACGGATGTTGGATGAGTAACCCTGTGGCAGCTTAACATTTACCAAACATTCACAAAAAGATTTCTTTTCCTTTCTAGACAATGTGTAACAAGCGGGAGGTAAGTATGTTCTCCGATTTCCCATTTCATGAAATTCTGTTAATTCTGACCTTATTCCCATTTCAGGCAGGTCCAGTCTGGATTTTATCCCATCTTTAGTCTTACCTGGTATATTCAACAAAGTACCAATGACACTATCACAGACATTTTTTTCAACGTGCATGACATCGATACAATGCCTGACTGTCAAAGAACTCTAATAAGGAAGATCCCAAAATATTGACTTCTTCTTGAATAAAGATTTATCACTCCGTGTGGCCATAGTACATTGTGATCTCTTACCAAATTCATTGACAAAGTCTTTTACTCTTTCATAAACAACCTCCCCTGGTATAGGTTTAGGTGCACTCCGTTCCTCATTCAATCCATTGAATGCTTTGCGCTTCCTACGATACGGATGGAATTTTGTAAGAAACCTTCGATGACCGAGATATATAGTCTTACCACCATGTTTTAGTCTTGTTGAATCAATGTTCTCTTCATATATAGGACACACTTTAGCTCCTTTGACACTATATCCAGACAAATTCCCATATGCTGGAAAGTCATTAATAGTGAAAACAACATAGCATGCAAACAAAATGTCTCTCTTCGTGAAGCATCATAGGTCATCACACCTTCACCCCAGAGTTTCTTTAAGTCATCAATCAGAGGTTCAAGATAAACATTGATGTCATTTCCAGGTTGTTTAGGGCCCGATATCAACAACGACAACATTACGTACTTATTTTTCATACACAGCCAGGGAGGAAGATTGAATATAACAAGCATGACTGGCCAAGTGCTATGTTGGCTGCTCAATGTCCCGTACGGATTCATCCCATCTGTACAAAGCCCAAGTCTTAGATTCCTGACTTCTTCACCAAATTCAGGGTACAATAGATCAATCTTCTTCCACTGTGGGGAATCAGACGCATGTCGTAGGATCCCATCATTATTTTTCTTAACATCTGCATGCCACCTCAAATTCTTCGCATCTATCGGATTGGAAAACAAGCGTTGAAACCGTGATATTATAGGTAGATACCACATCACCTTGGTAGGAGAACCAGTTTTGGACTCCCCCGAAGTCGTCAATTTATACCGTGACGCACCACATTTTGGACAATCTTTCAAATCCACATAGTCCTTTTGAAATAATACACAATCATTCGGGCATGCGTGTATCTTCCTGGCATCCATTCCCATTGGGCACAAAAATTTCTTTACCTGGTATGTTGAGATTGGCAGCTCATTTCCTTCAGGAAGCATTTCTTTCAACAAAGACAACAATGACGTGAAGCTTTTGTCGCTCCATCTATTGTTAGCTTTCAGCTTATACAATCTCAACACAGCGCTAAGCTTCGTAAACTTACAACCTGTGTATAACGGTATCTCAGCATCATGCACAATGTTTCTAAACATGGGAGGTGGATCGGTGTGCTCTACCCCACAACTATCCATCATCGCATCAACGATGTCTACTGGAACTGGTTCATTCACATCTATGTCATTGTAGGCAATTTCTTCTTCCACACAAGCACTGCTATCAACATCCACTGGTTTCGGGTTTGAAATCTCTCCATGCCAGTGCCATTCTGTATAGCCTTGTATAATCCCGTTGCACATGACATGACTTTTGATTTCGTCACCAGTGCTGACTTTCAAGTTGTTACCGCAATGCCTACATGGACAGTAGAACCTATCTCCTGGTTGTTTCCTATGTTCCTCAGAAAATCTAATAAATTGGTCAAGACCAGAAATAAACTCTGGGGTGCAGCGATTGCGAATGGACATCCATAATCTATCCATTCTATGATCAAAGAGAAAACAAGTATATATTACAATCAAATATACATGTGCTGTCATTCTTATATATAATAAATGTGTACCACCTATCCCATTCTTGAACACCTAATCTCACTAGTAAGTGTATAATGTGTATTGGGTTTTCCAGAAAATTTCGGCAGCATTTCCCCACTGTTCTCCAAGTACATATGTACTTAGAGAACAAACGGGGAAATGCTACCAAAATTTTCTCGAAAACCCAATACACATTATACACTTACATCCTAAGTGAGATTAGGTGTTCAAGAACAGTCCCAAACCGAGGACTATCCAAGATTTACTCCTAATGAGTGAATCTTGGACGGGTTTCTAGGCCAACAAATACATGTGTTGTCATTCTTATACCTACAATCCTAGTTCTTCAAGTTAGGGTGATTATTGATGTCTTTAAAAGCATGATTGGCAATTTAGGGAAAAGTTCATCATTTACATTCCAAGCATGTCACATGCATGTGTGCATTACAATTCATCATTAAGCAAGAAGGGTGATTAGGATTCTCAATATACTCAACAATGAAACCATTAGTAACCATTGCAAATGAAACCATTCTCAATATACTCAATATCTACCAAAATGTTGGACCAAAACCATTGCAAATGGATCCTAAGAAAACCCAATTTGTGATTGTGTGTAAATGGCATGATGCAGAATTCTCAAGAAATCAGGAGAACTCTAGGCTATAACATTAGTAACTACCTTTCAGTATAGTAATCTGACTACATTGTAGATTATCATCAATAATCATTTCAATTTTGCAATAGAATGTTCTAACCAAATCAGTACCTAAACCCTAAACACAAATAAGTAAATAACTTAAAAAAAATAAAAAACGCCCAACAGTTGTTTGGGCATGCCTTGGAACCGCCCAAGCAGCCGCCAGAGTAGAGGAAGAAGGAAGAAGGCAGGGCGGGCATACCTTGAGGGCAGAGGAGAGCAGTGGCCGGAGCAAGACCTAGCAGCAGCTGGCAGCCGGCGCTGGCGGCGAGGAGAAAAGACGAGCGGCGAAGAAGGCGGCGAGGAGAGCACAACAGCCACTGGCGGGGGCGGCTGCAAGGAGAGGAGAAGTGCCGGCGAGGAGCGGCGATGGAAGGGAGAGCAGCAGGAGCAGCGGCGAGGACGTCAGCGGCGAGTGGTGGTGGCGCGGGGAGCAACGACGGCCGGGGCAACGTCGGCGGCGATGAGGGGGAGTAGAATCGCCAGACCTAGCAGCTAGAGTCGCAATGAAATAGAGAACAAAGGGGAAAAGTACTATTTGCGGGGCTATTAACTGTACCATAGGCGTCGGTTATTCAAAACAACCGACAACTAACACTAACAGTGTCGGTTCTGAACAACAACCGACACCTATACTTGATTATAGTCGTCGGTTTTAAGCTACAAAAAATCTGACGTCTATATTCATATGCCGATTAAAAAAATCGTTCTCGATTTATGACCATATTTGTCAGTTTCTACTTCAAACCGACGCTTAAAGGGTGTGAAAAATTCCCCGCGGACAGCGCGGGAAAACTCATAAGCGTCGGTAGTTGTAGTAAAACCGACGACCAAAATGTGCCCAATTTCTGTCTCACGAATAACCTTTAGTCGTTGGTTTTTTATTTATCAACCGATGCCATATGTCAAATTTTGGAGGTGATTTTTTTCGCTGGAAATTTTGGATTTGGCGGTTAATTTTAGGTGTCGGTTTTTTATTAAGTAACCGACACTTAATAAAAGCGGTACCCTTTTCTGGTCGCCCTTCATAGATTGGATGTCGGTTTATGTTATCAACCGACACTGTAGAGTTTAGGTGTCAGTTTAGTTATACAACCGACACCTTGAAAAGTGACTTTATAAGCCATTTCTGTAGTAGTGAACTGGAACAGAATAGGTAACACCATAAAAGTTTGTAACCCTAAATAAGCATGGTTTCTCTATGCTTAGATCATCACATTGAAGCATAAACATGAACTAACAAGCTTCTAGTAAGAAATATAAGTGAAGAATGTTATATAACTCTCCTCTATAGAGTAGGTCAGATCCCAAATAGAAAGAATCTCGAGCAAATAAGGCAAGAAAACCCTAGATTCAGATCTGAACTTGGCCAAGTAGGCACTTCTCTCCACAAAGAAGCAAACCCCCTAGAAGAAGAAACAAGAAGGGTAGATTTTTTAGTTCTAGAGCCACTTTCACCATGGAACAGCAAGGTTCCGACCTGGAGAAATATAGGAGGAAGAAGAACAAAGAAATAAATGGAGGAAATAAGGTAGTACTTACACTTTTGGGTCAAGATCACTAGGAAGAAGCTTTAGAAACCCCTAAAGGAAGTCAATTACAACCGTAGATGAATTTTCCAAGAAGATCCCCACTTTCTTCTTCCTTGGATAGGAAATTCACAGAATTACAGAGGGAGAATGAGGTTCGTACAAGGAGGGAATTGGAGGAGATAAAATGGTTCGTTTGGGTGCTTAGGGATAGGTATATAAAACTTTAAGATAAAGAAAAAGAAAGAGTTGAAGTCCTAGTATCTTTCCAAGTGTCCATGGCCTTAAACAATTAAGAATTTAGAAGCACACATACAAGAAGGTCCACCACCGTCCATATAGACCTGCTTATCTATCCTTTGTCGAATTTACAAGCCAATCAAATAATTCATTAGTTGATAGCTACTAAAGGTAGCTCATCCATGAAGGGGTAAACCCTAAAATACCCTTGAGGAAAACACCTTCAAACTAAGGTCCAACTAAGAGCCCCATGGATAAAAAAGATCAAGAATGATGAAATAACATATAAGGAACATAATTCATGTGACAAATTGCAATAAAAACATCCCAATTGGGTAAATTACATAAAGGTCCAAAATGTACATAAAATTACATAACTTGCTCAGACAGTGTCCAAATTAGACCAAATTTGAAACTTAAGTTTGTCACATGACACCTAAGCATATCAAAATGTTAGGTTAGGGTTATAAGCACTACATTGCGGTAATTAAGCTTATTCAACTCTTTAAGCAAGTTCAAGGGCCTTACATTAGAGGTCTAGGGGGATAAATGGTGGCCATATATAGGTATCTCATCTAGAGGCTATCCTTTTTTTTGGTCCGAAAGCTCCTGTATCTATTTATATTTTTGGGAAAAAAGGGGGGGAAACATAATCAGTGCCTGTAAGCCGTTACCTGATTAAAAACTCAGCTGGAGAGACCAAGCGGAAAACAGAAAAGAAAACCAGCAAACTATCTGCACAGAACTAATTCGTAAGGAGGCAAAAAGTACTTTGTATCTTTCGCCATTGAGCTTCTATCCCTGTGTATCTGTTCTCATGAACACGGCTATTTCTTTCATGCCAAAGAGTATAAAGGATCAATAAGGCGCAAAGGTGAGCATTTTTACTCGACCACTTGATCAGGTCCTCACAGCATCTCGGAGTAGGACCAAGCACCTGTCCTTTAGTCCATAGCTCCTTAGAGTAGGGACAGTTGAACATAACATGGACAATGTCCTCACAATCATTCCTACATAAATAACACATAGAAGAGGTAGAAATGCCCAACTTCATGATGTAATCAGTAGTAAGCAGTATAAGATGAGCCACCTTCCATGCATGAATATGATAATTCCTTGGGCAAGCAAACTTCCAAACCCACTTGAAGATCTCAGACCTGCATCCTCTCTCTCTGAAATTATCATAAATAAGAGAAAATCTAGGATAAGACTCACCCATGAGACTAACAGTATCACTGCCTCCAGAAACGATGCAGATTTCCTTTAACATATTCAAGATAGAACCATTCCTTCTATTCTGCAGAATATTCCAACAACCTTCCTTAATGATACGGCTAAGCATGGCATTATTAGGAACCCCTAGGCTTAAACACTACTACAGAACCTACCTTTAGTGTCGGTTATTTAAAGCCTTTAGTGTCGGTTTCTAAGCGACACCTATGTGGGCGACACTAAAAGTCCACCCATCAGGCGTCGGTTCCAAAACTGACACCCAAACTCTTCGTGCGCCACCGAAAATGCACCATCATGGGACTATAAGCGTCGGTTATTAGTTAAAAACCGACACCCAAACCCTTCGCACCACAGAAAGGGTGCCATCTTGGGAACTATCAATGTCGATTATAAGTAAAAAACCGACACCATATATCTTCGCCCCACGGCCGTGCTGTCCAGCACGGTCGTGGTGTTAAGGACATAGACGTCGGTTTATTATAGGAACACCGACACTATATCATTATGTGTCGATTATTTACAAATAACCGACGCCTATTGGTTTTTTTTCCTGTGAGTCTGCAGACCTGTTGTGGCTGGTCGCAGGATGAGAAACCTGTTCAGTTTAGTTATGAACTGCAGGTTTTACGACATCCATTGATATCAGCCGACAACAGGCCGCAAACCTGCAAAATTAACAATAAAAAAGTAGCACGTGCATTTAGCAATGCAACATGTAGTTCCATTTTATTTTCACACATTTATAAACATTCACACATGCTAGCAATTTGTAGTTCCATTCATTCACATTCACAAATGTAGAAACATTCATATAGCAACCAACACTTTCATTCATTTTCACTCAGACACATGTAGAAACATCCAGACATGTAGAAACATTCACACATATATTATAATTCAGAAATTCATTTACAAAGTATCATTGTTTAGTCATTATTCATTATCAGGATCCCAATTATATTTTAAAGCCCCCACTAATTGTATGGTTGTTGCCCATTCTTCTCTTACTTCATTTAATTCTCCCATTGTATAGGGAGCATTAACATTTGGTAAGTCCTTTCCTGTAATGGGGTCAGCTTTAAACACCTGTAAAGAGAATGATGTATATATATAATTAATGAGCTATAAATAAGATTGATATATTTCGATCATATTATCTAATGAGACTATATAATACCTGAGCAATACAATCGATGTCCATTGTGACATATTTGACAAGCATGTGCATATATCGCATGACATAGTATCCACATGCCCATCCGTTGTCTTGTGTAGCACACTATAAATTCAAACATACAAAATATTAAAAAATACAACTAATTAAGCATTGTTCACATAAATAATATATACATATATTGCAGTCGGGAACTTACTTGCACGTTCTTCCAAATTATTGGCTGGTTCTTTTTCATGGGGACCTTTCCTCCAGCCTTTTTGTACTCCTCAAAACCCTACATGTTAATGTAACACAGAACATTGCAATTAAATAGTAATGTAATAATATATGTTAACGGATATGAAAAATGAAATATTTCTCACCGAAATATTGCCATTTTCATTATGTGTCCAAATCTTGTATTCAATTTACCCCCCTTAGGATCTAGAGAATACACAGTGAACGTCTCGGGGGCAATAACCAATAACTCCCAATGCCTACCCCTAGAGGAAAAAAGTTAAAAATTAATAACTCAAAATCCACAATAAAATGTAATTTTCTTAAGTCCAAATTATAATAAGCAAAGTAAACTTACTCTACATTGAATGGAGCCATTATCACCATCTTCTTTTTTACAGCAAAATTTGAAAAAGACTCACAGCAGTATTGTTGAAATGATGTAGGGTCTTTAGCTACTAGACTAATCAAGGATGGAATCAAAAACCCTACATGTTCGAATCCAAAATCTGCACATATGTTGTCTAAGTAGCTGCAAAATATGTATTAATTACGCATGCATTAATAAATAAGAAACTAGATCACCAGATCATACACAAGGTATATGGATGTATAAAGAATATCTCACCTTATCCATAGCTCTATCACAGATGTATTTAGCCAATCATATCGAAACAACTCCAATATATCTTGTATAAATAGTTTTGTTTCGTATGACTGGCCTGTAGAATCTGAATCAGAAGAAACAGTTATAGGGGAGTTTATATCATGTTCCCCTAACCATACTGCCATACCCCTATAGTTAGGACCTAACGGGACATGTAGGTCCTGTGGAACCCAACTAGGTAATGCAGGAGGTGGAAGTGGAGGCCTAGATGTTGTGGGTGTCTTCTTTTTAACCTGTATATATATATATATATATATATATATATATATATATATATATATATATATATATATATATATATATATATATATATATATATATATATATATAATTTCAGATCAACTGCCAGCATATACACACACTAACAATTGAACGTAATGTAAATTTACCATACCTTATCAGTAAAGAAGACATCCGCTTTTAGCCACAATATCACTCCGCCTACTGCCTCACCAAGCGTTTCACAATCTGGGTGGGCATATGGCAGTGGAAGTTCCAGAAATTGGGGGAATATATCTATCGGGCTCACCCAAATCCAACCAGCTGGTACTGGAGACCCGTGACACGTTTCCCCTGGTAGGGATTGGTAAGCCGACGCCTCTGCCACGACATATTCTTTACTTTTTAGACGGCATGGCTTCAACCCCTACAAATTTTTGTGTAAAGAATGTTATATACATATATACATATCATCTTTTTTTGAAACGACTACAATTTCATATATACGTATCATCTTGAATTAAAAAACTAGTTACTATGTCATAAAAATACTTACAGTGGATGTGCTAGGTGGTGGTTCTACAGGATTACTCCCAACCTCTGCAGTAGGAGTAGGAGTAGAGTCTGCAGTAGGTATTGTCTGGTAAGTGGCAGTCTGAGATGCCTGCAACTTTTTCATTGCTTCTTCGAGTTTCCTATCAAATAGCTTATCCACCTATACATGGATAAAAGAAACGTCAAATTATAATTTTTGAATTCTCTTTTACAGTAACATTATAAAGAAAGAATATGTTACCTCTTCTTGTGAAAGTCCCGCTTTTGGGACATGTTTGCGCTGGTATGACCCAAAAAAAGATTTGATGCCCACACCAGTGCCTGCAGCCCTAACACGTCCAGGATGCTCTGCGTTACCCAGAGCAACTGTAAATTCATCCTTTGTTCCCTCAGGGATGAACTTTCCTTGTTTCCTCATCTCGTGCAGCTCCCGCTAATCGCCAAAACAAAAATTTGTACTTAAGTAAACAACACAAATAATCAATATTCGAATGATTGCTGTAAGAGTTGTATTTTACCATTTTTGCAGCCGCCTCAGCAGTTGCAGCCTTAGTTATTTCTCCCTTCTTATTTTGCCTCCCAGCTATCCAGACATCATGGCGAGGCAGAGGTGTGCTACCTATGGTAGAGGACTCCTGTGTAGCAGCAGACTGAGCAGCAGTAGCCTCAGCCTGTAGTCTTTGGCGAACGCCTGCATACCCCTTTGGACCCATTCTGTGGCCATGCACATTCAGTGCACGCCTTGATCTTTGTGCCTCACTGAGGGCCTAGTTAGTATGCAAATTAATGATTTGGTTAGTAACACTAAATGTTAATCTTGAATAAGTGAATACAACATATATTAATTAATGAGATTGAGACTGATGCCTAATACCTTGAATTGATCAGTTTGTCTTGAAGCGACAAACGCGTCCCATTCTTCTTTGTCCAGGGAGTTCCACTGTTCAGTGGTTGTCTTCTTCCTCTTGTCGGCTTCTTTTATGTATTCTCTGGTGAGATTTGTCCTATAGTTCCTTAGGACTCTCCCACAGCGTTGCCTCACGCATTTACGATGCAGCTTTTCATCCAATTCAAATATACTCTGCAAAATAGAATTGCTATTAACTAGTATCTAAAAATTTAGTAATCTACAAAATAGAATTGCAAATTAATAATAACTCACACATAAATCCCTCCATATTAAAATTTTCTTCTCCTTAGAAACTTTATGCCAAGAATCTAAGAGACAACCGCAATGGCTACGAGTAACAAACCCAAGATATGAAATAAATGAATTGCGATTCACATCACATGCATTTCCTGCATTATCGAAATCCACAACAAGTTTGGGTCCATTGCCCTTTTGCGCAATTAACTTCTTCATCATAGTGATGCCCCTTCTCTTGTCAACTTTTTGGTGTTGTTGATCAAGTGCCTCAAGTGCTTCAGATGGTACCTGTGCATCATCAACCTAAAATTTGACAAAATAATTCACCTTTACAAGATATAACTATAAATGGACATATAGATATAAATCTATGATATATTTTTAAAACTTACATTGTGAGGCGGCGCATTGATGTCCTCAACCTCACGGTAGTCATCAGCACGGTCATCAGGAGAATGGTCAGCCATCTGCAAATGCACATTCAAATTGTAAAGTTCGCATTGTAAAGTAGTAATTCAAAGTGTAAAGCTCACATTGTAAAGTTCACATGATTACAACAAAGTATATATCACAACAAAATTGTAAAGCTCTATGATCAAAGAGAAAACAAGTATATATTACAACAAGATTACAGTCTAGGGTTAACAAATACATGTGATGTCATTCTTATATATAATAAATGTACATGTACCACCTATCCCATCCTTGAACACCTAATCTCACTAGTAAGTGTATAATGTGTATTGGGTTTTCAAGAAAATTTCGGCAGCATTTCCCCGCTGTTCTCCAAGTACATATGTACTTAGAGAACAAACAGGGAAATGCTGCCAAAATTTTCTTGAAAACCCAATACACATTATACACTTACATCCTAAGCGAGATTAGGTGTTCAAGAACAGTCCCAAACCGGGGACTATCCAAGATTTACTCCTAATGAGTAAATCTTGGACGGGTTTCTAGGCCAACAAATACATGTGTTGTCATTCTTATATATAATAAATGTGTACCACCTATCCCATTCTTGACCACCTAATCTCACTAGTAAGTGTATACTGTGTATTGGGTTTTCGAGAAAATTTTGGCAGCATTTCCCTGTTGTTCTCTAAGTACATATGTACTTAGAGAACAAACGGGGAAATGCTACCGAAATTTTCTCAAAAACCCAATACACATTATACACTTACATCCTAAGTGAGATTAGGACTATCCAAGATTTACTCCTAATGAGTAAATCTTGGACGGGTTTCTAGGCCAACAAATACGTGTGCTATCATTCTTATACCTACAATCCTAGTTTCATCATTCATATCCTAGTTCTTCAAGTTAGGTGATTAACATTGTCAATATACTCAAAAAGGAAACAAGTTACCAATTTCATAGTTAGGATGGTAGAGATACCCTAAGATCTAGAGATACCCTAAGATCTAGGAAATTTAGGGAAAAGTTCATCATTTACATTCCAAGCATGTCACATGTGTGCATTACAGTTCATCATTAAGCAAGAAGGGTGATTAGGATTCTCAATATACTCAACAATGAAACAAGTTAAACATGTGTGCATTACAGTTCATCATTTACATTCCAAGCATGTCACATGTGTGCATTATAGTTCATCATCAAGATATCTATAACTTACTTAAACATTCAATTATGAAGTAAATATACAGTTAATTCAGAATAGCATGACGCACAAAGTTGCAGTCAACATCATTATGCTTTGTTCTATCATGGACTATCAGATTGGTATAGCACATATGTATCAGTACATAATTAAATAAACACAATCAGTAAATAACTTTTAAAAAAATCCACTAGCTTGGTGAAATCAGTACATAAATAAACACAATCAGAATATTTTTCATGGCTTTTGGGGTGACTTGGTGAAATCAGTGCATGTTTTGGGCATCCAGTAGATGAATCCAAATCCCAGCAGCAGCCTAAACGTGCCCTGGCGCCGCCCAAGCATCCGCCCAGAGGCCTAGCTAGGCAGGGCACCTGGGCTTGGGACCCTAGGCATGCCCTGGCACCTGCTTAGGCGCCGCCTGGGTGAGTTCCAGGTCGGCGGCGGAAGAGAAAAGCAAGGCAGAGGAGAAAAGGGGGTGAAGCTTTTGTGGGTTACCTTGCAGGAAGCTGGCGGAGGAGAAAAGTTGCTTCTACCGGCGGGGGTGGCGGTGACGAGGAGAGCACCGTAGCTGCTTCTACCGGCGGCGGCGACGAGAGGACAGTCAACGACCGGCGGCGGCGACGAGCGGTGACGAGAGGACAGCAGCACCGAGCGGCGACAAGCAATAATCGCCGGACCTAACTGAAATCGGGAATGAAACAGAGAAAGGGGAAGATTCACTCGTGCTGGTGCTATTAAGTTGAACATAAGCGTCGGTTATTCAAAAAAAATCGACAACAAAACCAACAGTGTCGGTTCTTTTCCAAAAACCGACACCTATACTAGATTATAGTCGTCGGTTTTTAACTAAAAGACAACCGACACCTATTTCGGTCTCGCGAATAACCTTTAGTCGCCGGTTATTTAATTATGAACCGACGCCATATGTCAAATTTTGGAGGTAATTTTTTTGCTGGAATTTTTGTTTTGGCGGTTGATTTTAGGTGTCGGTTTTTTATTAATTAACCGACACTTAATAAAAGCGGTACCCGTGTCTGGTCGACCTTCACAGATTGGATGTCAGTTTATGTTATAAACTGACACTGTAGAGTTTAGGTGTCAGTTTATGTATACAACCGACACCTTGAAAAGTGACTTTATAAGCCATTTCTGTAGTAGTGAAAGCCACCTTAGGGCCAATAACATCCATCAAGAACTTGTTACCAGGAAGCCAGGGATCACCCCACAACTTAATAGTCTTTCCATCGCCAACAGAAAACTTGATATGAGGAATAAGTAAATCTCTCACACGAATCAATTGATTAATGAGCCAAGAATTTGAACTTTGCACATTAAGCAACCAAACCGTGGTCTTGTGAAAGTACTTCTCATGAACCCATCGAGCCCAAAGGCTGTCTTTCTTATCATTAAGATTCCACAAGTTAACAATGGAGGCAGACTTAATAGAAGCCCTCATAGAGACAATATTTAAACCCCCTTCATCCCTAGACAGAATAATATCTTTCCACTTTACAAGATGAACACCATTTTTAACCTCATAACCTCCCCATAAAAACTTCCTACAAATTTTCTCAATATCATCAGCTATAGAAAACGGCAGAGGAAAAATAGATGACCAATATCTTTGGATGGCCATAACAGTGGACTGAATAAGCTCTAACCGCCCAGCCATGGATAACAGCTTAGACTTCCATCCATCCAACCTAGCTTTAATTCTATCCATCAAAGGAGCACAGAAATTCTTCTTAAGCTTACCAATAAACAAAGGAACTCCAAGGTATCTATGAGGCAAGGATCCTTCCTCAATATTGAGAATGACCTCCATCTCCTTCTTATCCACATTACAGCTGTAAAACACAGAGCTCTTTGCAGGATTCAAACATAATCCAATCAAGGTTCTAAGATCTTCAAACAAAGCACTAATATTTCGAGCATTATGAGAATTAGCTTCGGAAAAAATCATCAAATCATCAGCGAAGATAAGATGGGACACATTGAAACTAGCAGAAGCTCTAAGCGGAGAAATTTTGTTTTCATCAATAGACTGCTTCATCAAAATGGAAAAGCATTTCATAACAATCACAAAGAGGTAGGGGGCAAGAGGATCGCCTTGCCTCACTCCATTGCTAGGACTAAAGGACTCAAGAGGTTCTCCATTGAAAAGAACTTGATAAGAGGTAGTGAAGAAAATCTCCTTAATCCAAACAAGCCAGCATTGAGGGAATTTCATCTTTCTCAGAATAACAAAAAGTGCTTCCCAATTGACGGAGTCATAGGCTTTTGTAAGGTCCGCTTTAATGCACATTCTAGGACTACCATGAGACCTGTTGAATTCATGAATATTTTCATTAGAAAGCAAGATAGCATCTTTGATACTTCTACCCTTCACAAAAGCACATTGATTGGGGCTGATAAGAGATGGTAGCACACCCTGCAACCTATTAGTCAAGATTTTTGAGATGACCTTGTAAATAACATTGCATAAAGATATAGGACGCCAATTCTTCAACTCCTCAGTACCATTACCCTTAGGGATAAGACAGATATATGTTTTATTAGCCTCTTTCAGAAGTCTACCAGTTCTGAAAAAATCAAGAACAACACGAATAAGATCATCTTTAATATCTCTCCAACAATGCTTAAAGAACTTGCCATTAAACCCGTCTGGTCCAGGGCTTTTGTCAACATTAAGACTCATAAAAACATCTTCAACCTCCTTTGGAGTGACAAGCTTGTCCAAGGACATCTTCTGAACCTCATCAAGCCGAGGAAACACCAACTGATTAAGTTTAAAAGTATCCACCCCCTCATTATTGTTAAAGATATTTCTATAGAAGTTGTAAACAAAATCTTTAAGCTCATCAGGATTAGACTTCAGCATGCCGTTTATGTTAAGGCATCTAATAGTGTTTCTGTGTCTTCTAGTTCTTAAGGAAGAGTAAAAGAATTTAGAGTTCATGTTGCCTTCCTTCAACCAACTAACTCGAGATTTCTGCCTAAGCAAGGACTCATACTGAACATAAGCTTCCTTTTCCTTTTTCCGGGCAGCAACAGCATCATGAATAAGAACCTCATCAGTAGGATTTCTATCAAGAGCACTCTGAATCCGATTAGCATCAGCCTCAAGAATTATGTAATTATCAGCCAGATTACCGGACTCCTTGTTCCACTTAATAAGAGCAGCTCTAACACTTTTAAGTTTGTTATAAACAATATACATAGGAAAACCTTCAGCTCCATTCCTCCAAGCGTCATTCACAATACTATTAAAGTTATCCTTAGAACACCAAGCATTGATAAAACAAAAAGGGCTCTTGACAACCCTCCTTTTCCCCAGAATGAACTCAATAAGTCTATGATCACTCGTAGTAGAAGGATGAGCAATGGCTCTAGCTTTAGGGCAAATCAGTAAGAAATCAGAATTAAACAAAATTCTATCAATCTTAGAAATGGCAAAATTACCCCCTTCCTGATGGTTGTCCCAAGTAAAAAACGATCAATCAGTATCAAGCTCAAACAGACCAGAATAAGTCAAGCAATCGTTAAAATCTTCCATACATTTTTTTGAGGGAGGATCTTTACTAATGCGTTCACCATCTCTCCTAACAGCATTGAAATCGCCAATAAGACACCACGAGCAATTAACAGATTCAGAAAGCCGTTCAATGTCCTTCCACAACTGAGACCTCTCACAATCATCATTGTGTCCATAGACACCAGTCAAAAGAAAGGATTCATTGCCAAAAGAAACACTCATATGCACAAACTGATCCGATTCCGCTATCTTAGTAACAGTACAGAAGTCTTGTTTCCACAGAATGAGAACCCTACCCACCACATGGGATTCATGATTAGAAAACCACGCGAAACCAGGAAAAAGCCTGTTAACAAGCTTTTGAATCTTTATTAATCTAACTTTTGTTTCAGACAGAACAACGATGTGGGGATTTCTCCTACTAACCTCCTCCTGGACTTTGAGGATCTTGTTATTAAGACCTCTCACATTCCAAGCCACGATAGACAAGGAAGAACTATCCATTTGAACGATTTTCATCCAGTACTTCACTGGGCAGCTGGCTTTCCCCTAACTTGATAAGTCTGTTATTTAGAATGGCCTTCTGATCTGCGATCTTCTTAGTATCCTTTGCCTTCTTCTTATTCCCTACAACTTTAAATTCAGCTTCCTTTCCTTTGTTAGCCTCAGAAGGCGTACTGTCAGGCGTGATGTCAATCACCTCACCTGCATTGGATTGTTTGCTTTTCTCTTCAAATTCTTTAACAGCTTTCTCAAACGCTTCCTTTTCCTTTTCAGAGACATCCTCCAGCTTATCACTTGAGTTTACAGTGAAGTCACCTTCAGAACCTTCCTCAGAAAGGGGTTTATCAGTACTAATGTCCTCCCTTATAAGAACTGAGCTTTCCGATACAGTCGAATCCTTCTCATTAACTTTTTTAGGAACCCAAACCTTCTTGACAGCTTTCCCGCATTCCCCATGACCAAATAAACCACAGGAATTGCATTTCTATGGTTTCCATTCATACTCAAACTGGATCGTGTGAGTAGTGCCTTCGTCCGAGCATAGTTCCAACTCCGGCGGAAACCCAAAATCAGCTGGAATTAAGACTTGCAGCCTAGCAAACTCCATCCTCTAGCATTCGCTGGTGAGTCTGTTCGTGCACAAAGGAAGCCCCAGATAAGATCCAATACGATCAAACATTCATTTATCCCACAGCTCCAGAGGAATGTTATGAACACGAATCTAAATGGGAATATCAGACAGCTTAAACCTCGAGATAATGTCTCCCGGTTTCCACCTTAGCAGAACAACAGACTTCCCCTTGATAGTCCAGATCCCACCTTCTAAAACATCTTTGAGATCCTGGCTCTCAGAAAATCTGACGATAAAGAAACCATTACCTCTACTGATAACCTCTATGTTCCCAGCAATCTTCCAGATCTGAGTAAAGTAGGATTCAAGAGTAGGAAGATGCGGCTTAAAGCCCACAACATAACCAGCTAGGCAGTTCTTCCATCTTTCCGAGTTCTCATCGACTTCCTTCTTGGGGTAGAACAATTTGCCTTCCTTTACAGTTATTGCCGTTTTCTCCAACAGGGTGTTGGCGTTCTTCTTCTTCAGCAACTGAAACAGCTCACTCCATGACTTCCTAACGAGACTAGACTTGCCTCCTTCAGCATTACTTATCCCAAACAGCTCAGGAGGACGACCTAGCACCGAGTCACCATTTGAGTCGCCTGCGCCGCCATCTCCGCTATTTTCCGCCATCGCCTCTAGAGGCTATCCTTACTCTGGATAAATCATTTATACCCAATGTTATCTTTTTTATGAATTTATATTTCATTAATTAATCCCTAAAATGAAAAGATATCACTTACGCTTTTCAACCTCCATAAGGTTTGTTAGAACATCTTTGACGAGTCACATCTTTTTTCCTTTTGTGACCACTTGGCTCAAGACTATAGCTATATCTCTTATCTTGAACATTTCCTTTGGAGAATAAAAATGTTGACACCCCATTTTTACTCACTCAACAAAATTCATGATTATGATTAATTATCTGGCCAATAATGTATTTGATTCCACATTTTAGAAAATTTCCATAGTTTTTCTTTTCTACACAATTTTCCATTTTTTCACATATTTGATACACCCATTTTTACCCATTTTACCATGTTCAGGGCTATATGTAAAGAAACCTTCTTCTCTGACGAAAAGTGTAATGTGCTCTTTAATTTTGCTTTTTACAAACTCTTTTATTATAGGCTTCTTGTCTGAATTATTTGTAATAAAATATTTCTTTTTTATGCCATGGATAATTGATTATTTTCCCCTGATAAATTGAGATATAGTCTTGAACTATGTTTTTCCACAATTTTATTTGATTTTCTCCCGTCAATTCATGAAATTACTGGAATATTAAGAAAATAGTTGTATCCAACTCAAGACACTCGACATATTCCATCCATCTGCCAGATGCCACATGGAAGATTGCCTTGATTCACACGCCCCATAGATGTGGCACATCAGGGTGATCTATCACCTCTTCTAGAAGCATTTGCCCAAAACTTCAAACCCTAATATCCACCTATAAATATCACCTCTTCTAGAAGTATTCTTGTTCCCTTACAAACCTCCTGAAGCTTGAGAATCAAACTACCTTTTTCTTTACTTTTCACATTATTCATGTTAGAGGATCCTTCCTCTGACACCACCTACTTTTGTAATGTCGTTAGGACACTAAAATGGTCATCTAACCGTACTTCTAACTGCTTTATTTACTTCAACTACTTCATTTGGTATGTCAATTGGCTTGTTTTAACTAGCAATATTTGTTCAAAGATTAGATCTTTTTCTCTGTTCATATTTTCTCATCATCATGTAGCACATTCTAAGCATTATTCCTAATCACCCATGAGGAATCTCTACCGTTGGAGGTCTTAAGGTGATTAGGATCCTGATCTACCTAAAAAATAGGATTTTTCGGGTGATGATGGAAAGGGCATCTCCAACCCTAAAATCCTGCCCACCAATAAAAAGTGTTTTTAATTTATTATTTTTTCTTCTTATCATTTCTACAAATTGCATGAAATTTCCTCAATACTGATTTACCCGGCAAGATGGGTGTGCTAGTCCTTCTCCATTCATAACAAGATCATTAGACCTGCATTGTCTAAGTTTGTTTTCATTTTCCTACTTATCTGACTCTGATCATGACTCAACTTTCCACTGTAGACTCCAAACATTTTACTCTATTTTCCCTAAATTCCATATGAAATGTGGTGGTGACTCTGAATATCTTCTTTTTTTTCATGCGATCTCTGAACTAAGTTTTACTACCAAAAGGATAGGAGCTATCTCATATTGTTTCAGCAAGGTACGACACTCATCATGTTTAGGATATAATATTGTGTTAGCATTAATAGTAATGAAAGAGCATCAAATGATAGTCATACCCCTATTGATATCCTCTAAATCAAGGTCTTTCCTATAAATCAAGGATTTTCATCTCTTCATGTTCCCTTAAGTGGAAATTCATGTAAAGAGGTTCATATGACAAGAGTTTCAAATCAATTATGATCATTCTTGTTAATATGATCGATAAATCATTATATAAAATCATGTCAAATTGTTCTTTTCAAAGTTTATGTCATATTTGCATAAAGTTCTAAATACCACTTACAATATGTTTATGTGTAGTTTTATATGGTTATGGAACGGGATGTCCCTAATTCAATAAACAAAGGAGCTATAAAGTTTGTTCTTCAAGGTAGACCGTCAGGGTGCCATCAACCATGAGAAGATCCATATTGTAACATACCGGATCTTGGACCCTACCCTAGAACTTTGACCTTTTTTGCTTAGCCAAACAAAGATATACCTAAAAGATGTTTAGTATAACGCTAATGGGCTAATGCATGTAACCTAATGTTTGCACATTAGACTTAGGCCAATAATGGATACATAAAATGTGTCACATGTGATAGATAAAATAATACATAAGAATTCATGCATAATAAACTCACATAACTCCTTTAGAGCTAACATGAAGATGTGGAACTTATTGGATGACTAATTGAGTTAATGGTCAAATAAATAATAATGAGCCATTAATGGTACATATGACATATCTCATAAAAAGAAATCTCAAAATTGGAAAAAAACTTCAAATTCGTAATCTACATATCAAAATTTGCCTGCATATCAATTTTCATCTAATTGGGACAACCTTGAAAACTTAGGGTAAGTTTAGCAGAGAGAAAATGTGTAAAAGCCATATAAGAAGAACAATGTAATAAAGGACTCCAAAAGATGGAAATAAAATTAAATTCATAATCAACACACTTAAGTTTACTTGTGGATGAAGTTTCACCAAATTTAGATAATCTGAATGTCATTAATGCATGAGGAAAGAGAAAGAAAGATTCAATTAATTAATGTATTTAAAGTCTTCAAAAGGAAAATCTTACTGCATAATTAGAATCTACATGTCTTAATTAACCTCTATGCAAAGTTTCACCTAATTTGGATCATGTTTGAACCCTTAATTGAAGAGAGAGAGAGAGAGAGAGAGAAATTCAATAATTATATTTCACAATTAATCGAAATCATAGTCAGATTTCATTTATTTCATGTGTCATGTTGTCTTGGTATTTGGGTTGATGTGGGTGTGGTTTTCAACCGTCGGATTCAATCCAAGGGTGGAGAGATTGTCTCCTACCCTGGATCAACTTTCCTATTCTACGTAACAGTAACATTGGATTTCCTCTGCCCTTATCTTCCTCTTCAGTTAATGGTTTTCCAATTTTTCTTCATCATTTTTTTTGGAGATGATTCCGAATCTAACGAGCTAAGTTTTGCGCCCTAGTTTTCTAAAATGGGAAAATGCCCAAATCGAGTAGTAGACCCTTCTCCGCCACCTTGTTGCAGAGGCCCCATGCTTAGAACAAACCTATATAAGTTGTTACCTAATACACCGCCGACCCTCTTCTATACTTCCTCTGCCACCAATTGATCTATATCCACCTTGTACATGACCTTGTACCTTTATCTTCTTCTTGTATACTTTTGGACTCAATGTGCTTGTAGATGCCTCTCCTGCTCAATTTGAAGCATTGACACC
This sequence comes from Alisma plantago-aquatica, assembly GCA_963693085.1. Classification (NCBI taxonomy): domain Eukaryota; kingdom Viridiplantae; phylum Streptophyta; class Magnoliopsida; order Alismatales; family Alismataceae; genus Alisma; species Alisma plantago-aquatica. Next base: position 779,705,162 of record OY856411.1, on the reverse strand, counting down.
ATCCCAGTAGTTGCTAGATCGGTATTTGATGCCTAGTTTCCCTTGAGTTCTCCCTCAACCCTTCTCCCTAATCTTTGAGGTCGATGACCTATATTGCTTTATCTCCATGGTGTCTCCGATCACCCTTTGCAGTGCGGACAAGACAGGTCGCTTCCTGGGGTCCTTCCAAAGCTACTAATTGTATCAGCTTGCTTTGTGCGAAGGTAGAACTCCTTTTGCCTTTTCTTCATCTCCTTCTCTAAATTGATAGTTCTTTCTGATGATTCTTCGCAAACTTCGATTACTTCCAGGTTCATAGTGTTCGGTTTGAGGTTGCAAAATTGTTGCGTACCTTCATCGCTTGAATCAAGGCATTTTCATGGGTTTTCGTCTCTCAAGATCTTACTCCTGGAGCTGTTCCTCATCCATGTTGAGGGAGCTTTTTTGAGGATGGAATCCCCACTGTGTTTGGTCTGTGATGCCCATCTTTTCCTTTTCTTTTGATTTTCTCACCAAGGGTATTTTTGTCTTTTCACATCTATTTTGGTTTTGTATCAACGTTGTGGCAACTTGCCCAGCTGTCTGTGGGGTCGGTCGAGTTGGAAATCCTTGATTGGGCCAACTCAGGTCATGTGGTTCTCTCCCTCTCTCTCTCCATTCTCACAACTGTTTTGCTGACGTGGATTTATGTGATTGGCCAGTTTTCAAAAATTCACAATGTCAGAAAAATACAAATAAATGGTCTATAAATTTAGAAAAATATGAGCTTTCTAATGGTACTAGTTTTGTTGCAAAAATCAAATGTTACAAATATGTTTCATAGACTTTCCTAATTATATAATAACTTGTAAAATTCATAACTAAATATCTATACTCAGAAAAATATAATAAAATATGTTTTGAACTCCAAAATAATATAAAATAAAATATGGCTTTGTTTTCATAACATAATTCTCACATTAAGAAAAAGGTGATTTTTAGGGTTTGATGAATCAAGATATGAAATTGACTCAAAATTTACACATGTATTTTATAGGATCTTTGGAGACCTAAAATTGGATCTAAAAATGACTTTGGACTGATTAGACTCAGAAGAGAGGTATGATTGCATCCCACATTATTTTTATGTTGAGGAATTTCTAATTCCCCTCTTAATGTATGTTTTGCATCTCCTATACTTCTATATTGAGCAATAACCTATCTTTATCATTCTCTTGGTCCTATGGACATTAGCCTACACAATATCTTATTATTTTGGAAAATATACTTCACATGAAGTATCTTCTTTGTTATTGATCTTATGATCATATTTAGATATTCTCTTGGTCTCTTTCTTATACATTTCTCATGGTGGAACATTCTATGGTGTTATATGCTCTTTTTCCCACTTTTATGGTGGAGGTTGATTAGGATCATGTGATCCCACTTATAATATTTATTGAATGTTCTCATCTTTCTTATTCCCTTTTATATTTGCTTACTCTTTTGTTATGAATCATGTGGTGACTACTACTATATTGTTGCATGTGTTTTATGTGGATGTTAAATTCCCACATACGAATGCAGATGTTAAATTGTTGTATATTTAAATATTTGGGCAGATGTTAAATTCATGCTCGGGCAGATGTTGATAGACCCTGCCATCCCATATTTAGAGTGGATGTATACAGTTCCCTCTCAACCCACATTTATAGTAGATGTGTTATTTCCTACCTACATGTTTATATTATCTAGTTGTGTCATAGGTGAAACACATGGATGTTTTGAACTCATCTTTTGCTCTTATTTATCATCTTTTTTACTTCTTTTTTTATGCCCACTTGGGTAGTACTTTACTCTTCTATGGGAAGCCTTTTACATTTTGATGGCCTTATTTCATATATTGCTCAGTTTTCTTTTAGTATGTACATACCAGCCTTTGTTGATGTCTTCTATTTTTCTCTTCTTGTTGGGGTATGCTTCCAATCCTAGGTGGAGGACAATAAGGATATGGCATGATGATGTGGATATAGCTTAAGGATTTAAAGCTTGGAGACAATCTTGATATGGTTTAGATTTCCCTCTACATGGATTCTTATGATGTACCTTTTATGTAAACCCTTATGGGAGATGATGTTGAGGTACTTTTGTAATCTTATGATAAATTAAATATAGTCATTATTTTTATTCTGCTGCTAAACTTTGGTGTTATGATACATTCATGTTGAATAAATTGGTTTCATCCCTTTAGTGAAAAAAAAAATTATGTTGGTGTTTGGTTTGGGATGTTGCTTTTTATTTTAGTAGGGAGTGGTTCCTTCTGGGATCCCACTCCTTACACATATTATCTAGAATAGTCCTTTTCTATAGTTTAGGATAGAACTCATGTATTGGAGACCTAAACTTATACCCACATGTATATTTAGTGGGTTTCGTAAGTGACCCACATGTACCCACAGGTGGCCCATTTAACTAAAGTCAATAAACAAATTATACACCTTCTTGTGACCCGTTTAACTACAATCTATAAATAATGATGTGTATTATACATATACACCTATTAAAAGATATTTTCAATTCATCACAAACTAAATATCTACATTCAATTGTAGTAAAGTATTATCTTTATTTTGTGTTTGCAATAGGCAAACGCACATACTAATAATATTAGAAATGTCTAATGTTAAATTGTAAAATTAAGTGTGATCTTTGTGATCTCTTATGTATGAAAAGTGCATAATTCTCGAATCATCGAAATACAATAGCTGCTTGCTTTTTTAATTTCAATTTCATATAAACATAAGTTGACAATAAGTCTATTAATTTAATGTTAAACATAGTATTGGTTATTTTCTTTACATTATATTTGGCAATAAGAATATAGTTATGAGTCATTTTAATTATTATTTTTATAATTAAGAAAAGTAACTGACAATTTGTTATTGATTAAACACATTTTATATGAGCTTCCGCAGATGAATCCATAATTCACTAGATAGATTTGATTGTGATTTTTTTCACCCGTTTACAATCGAGTTTTTTTACCCGCGCCTGCAAAACACAAACCCGCAACAACCCCCAAACTCAACCCACCCACAGCTTAACAGGTCTAAGCGGGGACACGAGTTAGTTAATCATTAGCCTGCAAATCTGCAATGTGCGTGCGCGCATGTAGATGCATGACCGTAGCAATGTGAGGGTGGTAAAGTGTCACCTTTTTCTTCTTTAAGGGGGATTCGACGGACTCACATAATAAGTAGGTATCCGGCCAGCTGAAATCGTTTTTGACGATCATCTGATGTAAAATAAGGTCCCCCACAGCCTCGCGGCATTTTGGCAGTATCTCCGTCTTGGCTGCTTTGGTGCTACCTTTTGGGCTCCAAAAGCACGGAACACATTTGGGTGGGCCGGCTGGCAAGCGAGAACAAAACTGCAGTTTTCTGCGAAAAGGACGAACTGAACTGAACCTAGCAGCGCGGGTCGGGGTGCAGTAAAAGTCCAAATAAGGCCGAACGAAATAAAATTAAAATTATATATATGTGACCTTGCTGTTTTTCTTGCCCCACCCACGGACGGCAAGGGTTGGCCCATATCGAGAGTGTAAACAAACTAACGAAACCTGCAGGGCCGTCCACCCAGCATGGCTGCAGGCAGCCAACCATTGCTTTGCACGCTTAACATCCGAAAACACTATGGATGTCCGCGACCAATAGTCTGAAGACTCTGAACTCTGAATTGGTTTTGTAGCTTACAAATTGATCTGCTCCCACCTCCCCCAGCAAGAGTTGGGCCGCGTGCTAACCCTAACAAGGGAAATCTTGAACATAAAAATTTACATTTAGGCCTAATTTGGCCGCCGTGATTCTAATGTCAGCATTTAATGCATGATATACGTAGAGAATTAACTTTAACCGTTGCCCTTCTGTGTTTGTTATTTACCGTTGTGTATATGATTTATCAAATAAATGGTAATCGTGAAAGACGCCAAGAATGGCGGGCTTTAGAATTGTCGTTCCGTGCTCCCTGTGTCACTCATCGTGCGTGTCCTTCCGCTGTGAAGAACTGGTCACTTTTAAGGACTTTGCATCGCCTGCTCTACCACCGAATACCAAAAACTATATAATTATGCATTACTAGGATTTTCAAAATCTTTACCCAAACTAGGCCTTAAAAGGATAAAAAGTTGATGAAAGACGTTTCTGGAAGAAAAAAAAAAGATATGGAAGGGCTTTACTTACTTTCTTCTTTCCAAAATAAGTAGCATCGAGCCCTTTCTTAACAGAAATTAGTGGATGCCTACCCAAGTAAATTGATTATTACATGTAAAGGAAGTAACGTACATAACGACATGAAACAAACATCCAACAACCATATGACATTTTGAAAGAGTTAAAACAGAGAGAGGAATGTATCCATGGGAGGTGAACTTTAGGGATACCACTCTTGTATGGAGGAGTAGGGGGTTACCACAGCGTAACAGAGAACTAGGAGTGATGCTGTCCAGCATCTGCTACTAAACTGCCATTGTGGCCAGTGAGCACCTTATGGATTGACATGAGGCGGGTAGCAGAGAGAACATCCATTTTACCAGGAATAATATTCCAATCACCGCAAGTCCCCCAAGGAGGAAGAGTTGTCAGTAAGGAGAGGAGGAAGCAACATGTTACAAACTGTGGAGCAAAGGTAAGATAATAAAATCAGGGAGGCAGGCAAATCTTCTTCCAACGCTAGCTAATTACTAGAATACTTGGTACACCTAGATATAACATTGAATGTAACACGAAAATCAGCTAGCGGGTTGGTCTGTCCGCTAGAAGCCGTAGAAGATGTTTCACATAGAACAATTTGCAAACTATGTTACCCCATCCAAGCCGCCGACGGGTGAAGTCGTAAATACCCATTAGTTTCTTTGTCAATCCCAAAAGGCCCCATGCCAGTTCAGTTCAAATATCCGTTACGGTTAATTCAAACCCCCAGATACCAACCAGCTACATCATATAATGTTCACCTCTATTCTACCTGCTCTAGCCAAAGCACTCGCTCCGCCAAATCACATCATTAGGGTTTGCTGCCCAAATTAAACGTGCAGGGTCGGTGTTTCAGCATGGCGGCAGCCAGCAAAATACTGTTTTGCCTTTGCATGCTTAGCATCCAAAAACACGAACAGGTTTTTGTTGCCAACACTACTGGCGGCTAGTCTACTAGTTTGTATGTCGGTATTTGGTATTGCTTCGGGAAGGATGTCTCCGAGTAACAGTATGGGAGAGCTGCAGCGGACTGCGTTGGCAACACTATACACCCCGAAAAGAAACAACTGTGTTTCACACGAAATTGTTAAAAAAGGTGTGCTTTTGGTTTCATGGGAGGCTGTCATATGATCAATATTGTTTGCTCGCGAGAATCAGAAAACCTTTCCGGCAGGTAATGCATCCTGGTCCTTGCAAAATGTTTAATGCTCAACCCCAAACTTACTGAATCCGAATCAGAATTTTCCCAGAATGGTATACCCGAATGAGACACAGTTTTTATAATGTCGAACCGGTAATTCTATGAGAGATTAGAGTAATAAAACAAAGCATATAAGAGAACGAAATCGCGCTCCACTTCAATTCAGCCAAACAATTTAAACAAAGTGGGTAGTTGGGTAGGCCTTCCGACCATTGTCCCGAACTCATGTCAAGAACCCTGAATAATTACAAAAGCCGGGTGACACTTAAATGTTGAGCCCCTTAGGTGATTAAACGTGTGATAATAGGTATTACCCGTCCATGTATTACACTTAAATGTTGAGCCTACTCTGGACACCCCCACCCAAAACTAGGGGTGGGTCATGAAAGAACTCACTCCCACTTTGTGGTGTGGAGTCCGCAAACTTTGTAGAGGCTTGCTGAACATATCATAGGGCTAGTTGGAGGAGGAAACATGACTCCACTCAATGTGTTCCAATGCTACCGTCTCCCTTATGAAATGATAATCCAATTCTTTATGTTTGATTCTTACATGGCATACTATATTAAATGTCATATGAAGAGCACCAAGGGTATTACTAAATAGCATGCTCGGTCAAATACCATGTAAGTTCAATTAAAACTTGAAAAACTGTTCTATATTCGGCCTCAGTACTTGATCTCACCATTTTATTTTCTTTTTGGAAGATTGTGATGTGTAATTAGGGACAAAAAAATGCAAGTGCTTGATTTAGATATGTGTGTAATAAGACAACCAACTCATACAATATCACAATAAGTAAGAGACTTTAGACGAGCCACTTGCTTGAATACAGTATGAATAATTCACAGCACACATCAAATAATATGTTTGTCCTTTGACATGTGATGAGTAGTTGGAGATGCCATGAATTGAAAAAATCTATGCACAACACGTGTAAGTTCAAGTCTATCAATGGTGAGATATTGTAAGTTGCTTACTAATTGCAAGTAGAGAGTAGGGTTATCAAATGGTGTGGTTGTATTGGCTTTGAGATCATCCAAATAACCTAAAACTAAAGGGGTGTTAAGTGGTTGACAATCGGTCGTTTCATCTCTTTGCATTAACTTTGTTTATACTTGGACCAACTAATCAGTAAGTGATCAGAGGATTTTGATGTTTGAATGTCCCAAAAAAATTTGATGATAGATCCCAAATTTCAAATTGAAAATTGAATATTTAGTTCAAGCGTGAATGTGAAGAGAATCTACTAGTTAGGATAATATCATCAACATACAAAAGCAGGAACACCGTCTCACTTTCTTTGTGAAATACAATGATATACGAGTCAAGATCACAAATGATGAATCATTGTTCAAAGAAAAACTCACTCATTGGATTGTTCTAGGCTCGAGTGCCATGCTTGAGACATATAATGCATTTTAAAATTAGTAGATATAAGTAACTATGTATAGATTCATGAAATATAGGTGGTTAATGCATGTAAACCCCTCCAACTAATCTCTAATTATGATAACTATAACAACGAAAACTATAAAAATTGTCAAGATTTTTGGTAGACCAATTACCCAAAAACAACAATGAAAAGTATAATATGAATTTTGGGATACTTGGTTATTAAGCAAATTTTTTTAACATAGTCAATCCTTCATACCTAAGGGCAACCCTTTGAACCAATTTGTCTTTCAATTTCTCTAGAGAGTCATCCAAATTTTGGTTGGTTTTAAGTGTATATATTGGATTGATTTTTTTCCCTAGGAACATGGACCGAGTATATTTTTCTTGTACAGATTGTAACCCCTTTCTATAGAAGAATACCTGACTTCATATTTCAAGGCTTATTTCAAACTACTAAGTATATCAAGAAAGATGATTGATACAAAAGAATTTCTTCAATGATCATTACTAATTCTTGTCTTGCTTCTAGTATGCAAGAGATGTTTTGAATTAGAAGAAGCAAATTCCATATGTGGATGAACGTATATAGTAGTTGTAGAACTAGAAATCTAAGAGTGACTACATTATCTATAATATATGGTAAATAAGTAGTGGATTCCATGAAATCTACATCAACATAATTGGTTGTATATGGTACAACAAGAAAGGTAGATTGAATAGAATACTATATTGTGGGGTGGCCTTTGGGTTGAGTTGAGTTTAAGAGAAAGTTCATTTGAAGCTATATTTTAAAATAACCATATTAGTGATATCAAAAAGTTTTTTGTTGGCTAAATGGACATTTGTAAATCCCTTTGTTTTGATAATGACAAACATTTCATTCTTGTTAATCTAACGTGCTACTTGAGTATTGCAGGAATAAGGTGGATGACAAAGCAATTAGGGAAATCCATATGCTTACATATTTATATTTTCATGAAATGTAATCACTTTGTAAAAACTTGTACAAATATATAATGTACAAGTACTTAGATTTCATGTAAATCAAGCATTAGATTCTCCCTAGCTAAACATCACATTTAGATAGGTCATCCCCTTCAAATAAGTGTCACATATACACACTCATACACACACTTAGTGCCTTAATTGAAAAATTGAAACAAGGTCAATCTCGGTCGACTAACTCCTCGACCGAGACACTCTCGGTCGACAATCTTCTCGACCGAGAAAGACCCAAGTAGCTGTTAGACACAGCTGCCAAGGTGGTTGGCAGTTGGAGATAAACGTTGCATACACTTGATCCAGAGAGCCTGTCGGTCGACAAAAGTTCGACCGAGTAGGTGTCTCGGTCGACCATTTCTCGACCGAGATGGACTCTGACAGCAATTGCAGAATTAATTAATTAGCCGTTGCTAAAGCAACAAACTTGTACCTAACGGCTAGTTAAGCACTTAGAAACCCCTAGAAGGTGTCTAGAACGTCCTTAAGCACTTGTAGGACATTCCTATAAATAGGACATGCCTTAGGACACCTAAACTCACTTGTTACACTTGAGAAATCTTTGAGCATACTTTGAGCAACCTGTTTGTGAGCAAATTGAGCATAGTGACAATTGGCTACTTCTTCTCTTAGCTCAAATTTCGTGTCCTATAGGCTAGCATCTCCTATCCACTGCAATTACATTTCCATACACTTTGGTTAGGAGATCTACACGCTTGATCTAGGCAAATCAAGCCTTGTGCTACAAAAGGATAAGTTGTAATTTCTATTTTCTTTCTTGTTCTCTATTGTTGTTTGTACTCTCCTTGCTACTCCTAGGTTGGAGGCTGCGGGTTGGAGAGGTTGAAGATCTTCTTGGTGAAGAAGGGGACCTTGAGCTACTTCAAGAAGGCTGGTGCAACGGGAGGTTACTTCTAGAGAGGAAGGCTACTTCAAGGGGATGCTTGGAGTTACTTCAAGAAGGCTACCTCAAGTTGGTGCATCTACTTCAAGTGAAGGCTGTTCAAGGGGTGTAAAGAAAGTATTGTATTTTGTGTAAATCCTTGTGAAGGTAATAAAATTAATACTTTCAAAATCCTGGTTGGGTAAGCAACCGGGTAGTGGACTGACAACTTTAGTATTTGCTAAAGTTAGAACCACTCTAAACACCTGTCTCCTTCTTCCATTCTTCATTTGTGGTTGTTTGAGTTAAATAATTGCTAAAATATTTAAAAACTCTATTCACCCCCCTCTAGTGTTTTTCAATTGGTATCAGAGCAGGCTTCAAGGAGCTCTAATCAAGTCTTGAAGTATGAAGGGTGGTGGTGTCTACAACCGCAAACAAAAGAAAAGTATGGGGCAACCTTCAATAAGTTGCAGTTGGTGCTTAGGAACAAGCCATGCAACACTTGGTTGCCCGTGGATGTCAAAGAAGGAAGATACACATAAAGAATGTCTTATTGCTACAATAAGTGAAGAAGAAGAAGAGGTAAGTCTTTTTGATTTATCTAAAGAAGAGCTAGTTGCTTCTCTTGAAGAGACACACAATAAATACATTGAGTGCAAAAAGAAATTAAAGAAATCCAATAAAGCAAATGATGAATTACATACTAAGCTTCTTGCTCTTACATCTGAAAATGAAGATATCAAAAAGGTTATTGAAGATCATGATATTAAGCTAAAATCTGTAGAAGCAAATTGTAATCTCCTTTCTCTAGAAAAGATTAATTTGCAGACTCAAGTGAATGATCTTCAAAAACAACCTGTTTTGTGCTCACATCTAGATTATGATACTATCGTAAAAGAAAGAGATTCATTATCATCTAATCTAGATCAAGCAAAGCTAGATATCAATAAGAGAATGGATGAGATTGCTAAGTTACAACAAAAGGTTAGTAGTCTAAATAATAATGGCATTCTTGATCAAATCTTAAATGATCCTTACCATCACATTGGAAGGAGAGGACTAGGTTACAAGCCTAAGGGAAAATCATATCATAAACCTAGTTGGAAAAAGACACAAGCACATCAATCTATGTATGTACCTAAAGGCACAGATACAAATATACCCAAGAACAACCTAGACCAAAATCATAGAAAAAGATATGAGGTTGATTCTATATGTTGTCATTATTGTTTGCGCCTTGGTCACTATTCTTTTTCATGTCCTTATAAGAAAAAGGATGTTGAGTTAGTTTGGGTTCCAAAACCTCCAAACTAAATAAATGGAATTAAGTTGAGATATGACCAAAGACCTAAGTTGTATATTTCTATGTCTATCTCAACTCAACATAATGGGATATCAAATTAATTCCAGTATCTAAACATCTAACTTGCATAATTGTGTTTTACTAGGAAGAAATTAAACAGTTCAGAAAACATTTCAGAAATCTTGTCGGTCGAGAAACTGTCGACCGAGAGAACTGTCGGTCGAGAAATTGTCGACCGAACAGGTCACTGATTTCCAGTCTGAAATAAATCTGCTACTTTCGATTTTCAAGTTGCTATCTACTTGTTGTACATGCAAAACAAAGTATACATTCTGGAAATTATCTTTGAAAACTTATATGAGATTAATTTGGTTTACTCTCTAAATAATTTTAGTTAAAACTATGGATCATATTGATTTAAGTCAAATTACTAACTACATGGTCTGTCCTAAGTATTCTTTGATTTACTCACCATATGTTGAATTTCATGTTGCTACTATTTTATCATTACATCATGGATATACTCTCAACATTTCATACATAACGTTGATGCTTGTTGCATGAACAATGATTATTGCATTCTTGATGATACATAGGCAAGCAAAATGATTTGTTGGTAATATGTTGTCTTAAATGCTTACATCACATAAGATAATTTTAATTAGTATCTTTAAAGACCTAAGATATTAATCGTACTTTCATGAGGATACAAGAAGAAGTGAAATTTGATATTCATGTAATTGCAGCAAAGTTTATATTCTAAGAAAAATCAAGGACAAATGTTTTCATATTGAGTATTATGCTTCAAATTGATCAAATTATATGCAGATATTATACTTTGGAAATCTGCAAATTTGCCTCTTGGTTGAAATGAAATTTGACCAAGGGGCACTATGGTCGTAGTCAAATTCGACCTAAAATAAGTTTGACACAATACTTATTTGAATATCATTTTCTATATAAAAATTGTGATTAAAAGAAAAATTCATTCATGATCACAAAATTGTCCAAATATTGGTAACAATAATCACAATGTTACTCCCTTAGAAAGTGTATATGCTCTACAAATTACAATACCTTCTTCTACTCTATGGTCAATGGGCATAGCTTTCGATTTACTGAAGAGGATATTCTTGACATGCTTAACATCGACTTAGATGAATATCAAGACACTCTTGACCTCACAACTGGAAATCCACTCAATACATTTTCCCAAGGTGATTATACCGTCAGTCTTAGTGACATTAAACGAGCCATTTTTCAATCTAATACTACGTGTCACGAAGATAGGGGTACCTACTATGCCATTAATCTCAAACCTGCTGCTAGGATTGTCAATCTTATTGTTTCCACAAACATACATCCTAGAGCAAACAAGTCTGAAGTTCCTATTTTTCGCATGTGTTTAATTTATGCCATTATCAAACGTATTCCCGTAAATTTTATCCGCATAATCCTTAAGAACATGCTTGAGTTTTCTGGCAATCCCCCATATGCTGATTTTGTATGCCAAATCACTCAACACATTCTTAAAACACAAATTGAGGATATGGGATACACATGGGAAAGAAGACCACAAAAAATAAGCAAAAACACAGTAGAGAAAATGGGAATTGATTTTGGTCACAAGAGGGCTAGGACGGAAGGTGAGACATCTACTCAAGATATACCACCACCACCTCCTCCTACCAACCTACCCTATGATCCCATCCAAAACACCCTAACCTATGTTGCTGGGTCACAATATCATCTAAGTAGACAATTAGACTATAACCACCATGCCATGACCTACCTAAATCAAAGAATGCAAACCCTCTCTCCAAATCAACCAGATGAATATCCTTATTATTTAAATCCTGGCATGCTCAATCCATATAATCCATCTTACAACTACTACCAACCTCCACCTCCACCATCTACAGATCTCACACACACTCAGTTCTCCTCAATACAATTACAAGACATTGCTGCTCATTTCCGTTTTGATCGGGTTCCTACCTTCTTGGAAGCATATGCTTTAACCAAGACAGGTGCTTTGGAGTGGCAAACTTTAGTCCAATATTATGGAGCTGAGCCATTTCTTGGAAAAGACCCTGATATTGATGTAATACTCAAGTCTTTCCAGTGAGATTTGGGGTGACCGTTGTATTAGTTGTAATGAAATGATTATCTTTGCATGATTGTAATGTAATGATTATCTTTGCATGATTGAAATAAAATGGTTATCTTTGCAATGAAATGGTTATGTTTACATGAAATGGTTATCTTTACTGAGTATATTGGTTATTCCTCTATGGCATCATTCGAATATGTCTTATAAGACTACTCTAGTAGAGCATACAAAGTAAGGGGAGTAATAAATATATCAAAGATAAAAAGGATGACATTTTTGCAAAACCTGAAATTTAAAAATTGTGGCTAAATTGACCATCTATTTAAAACGGATATGTATTTAAGGGGGAGCAACACTATTTTATTCTTAAATGAATATCTTTTTGAAATGACAAAGGGGGAGAAATAAATATAAAACTTAGTATTTGTGCAAAACTCAATCAATGAGTTTCATAAACTCTTGGCTTTACATTGAAAGTTGCTATATTCCCTAAAGGATTGGATTTCATGTTCCATAATTCATGGGGAATAATAAGCACACATTTTATAAACAAGAAGAAGAAATTTACAAAGGTAAGTTTCAGGTATGAAAATCACATGTTTTATACTTTCTTATTTTATATTTAGGAGATGTTTGTCATCTTCAAAAAGGGGGAGATTGTTGGCTAAATGGACATTTGTAAATCCCTTTGTTTTGATAATGACAAACATTTCATTCTTGTTAATCTAACGTGCTACTTGAGTGTTGCAGGAATAAGGTGGATGACAAATCAATTAGGGAAATCCATATGCTTACATATTTATATTTTCATGAAATGTAATCACTTTGTAAAAACTTGTACAAATATATAATGTACAAGTACTTAGATTTCATGTAAATCAAGCGTTAGATTCTCCCTAGCTAAACATCACATTTAGATAGGTCATCCCCTTCAAATAAGTGTCACATATACACACTCATACACACACTTAGTGCCTTAATTGAAAAATTGAAACAGGGTCAATCTCGGTCGACTAACTCCTCGACCGAGACACTCTCGGTCGACAATCTTCTTGACCGAGAAAGACCCAAGTAGCCGTTAGACACAGCTGACAAGGTGGTTGGTAGTTGGAGATAAACGTTACATACACTTGATCCAGAGAGCCTGTCGGTCGACAAAAGTTCGACCGAGTAGGTGTCTCGGTCGACCATTTCTCGACCGAGATGGACTCTGACAGCAATTTCAGAATTAATTAATTAGCCGTTGCTAAAGCAACAAACTTGTACCTAACGGCTAGTTAAGCACTTAGAAACCCCTAGAAGGTGTCTAGAATGTCCTTAAGCACTTGTAGGACATTCCTATAAATAGGACATGCCTTAGGACACCTAAACTCACTTGTTACACTTGAGAAATCTTTGAGCATACTTTGAGCAACTTGTTTGTGAGCAAATTGAGCATAATGACAATTGGCTACTTCTTCTCTTAGCTCAAATTTCATGTCCTATAGGCTAGCATCTCCTATCCACTGCAATTACATTTCCATACACTTTGGTTAGGATATCTACACGCTTGATCTAGGCAAATCAAGCCTTGTGCTACAAAAGGATAAGTTGTAATTTCTATTTTCTTTCTTATTCTCTATTGTTGTTTGTACTCTCCTTGCTACTCCTAGGTTGGAGGCTGCGGGTTGGAGAGGTTGAAGATCTTCTTGGTGAAGAAGGGGACCTTGAGCTACTTCAAGAAGGCTGGTGCAACGGGAGGTTACTTCTAGAGAGGAAGGCTACTTCAAGGGGGAGCTTGGAGTTACTTCAAGAAGGCTACCTCAAGTTGGTGCATCTACTTCAAGTGAAGGTTGTTCAAGGGGTGTAAAGAAAGTATTGTATTTTGTGTAAATCCTTGTGAAGGTAATAAAATTAATACTTTCAAAATCCCAGTTGGGTAAGCAACCGGGTAGTGGACTGACAACTTTAGTATTTTCTAAAGTTGGAACCACTCTAAACACCTGTCTCCTTCTTCCATTCTTCATTTGTGGTTGTTTGAGTTAAATAATTGCTAAAATATTTAAAAACTCTATTCACCCCCCCCTCTAGTGTTTTTCATGTTTCACTCTCTCTATTCTACTTATTCAAGAGATTATGACATATATAAATGGGATCCTAGGTCACTTCCTTGTCAATTCCTTGGTTAATACAAATTGTTGGTAAGGTATGCTCGTAGAGCCAATCATATGATGATTGGCATGGCATAATTACTAAAAAGGATTAAATTAATAATACCATATATGTATAAAGCAAGGCTTCCAATTCATCTATTTCACTTAGTTATGAGATAATGAGGACATAGAGTGAATGTCTAGAGAATTATATTACTCAATGACATATGTTGTTAAATCCTACCCTTGTGATGAAATCATACAGATGTTAATAGTACATATAAATATTCTCATTATGTCCATGATTGATTGTTATTGTGGAAGGTTGATAGACAACAATAACACATAAGATCATAGTTTGGTTGATGACTAAATCTCATTATTCATGATATGGCAATATCAAACAAAGCACACAAATACATGTTAGGGAATAGTGTATCGGGAAGACCCACCTTAAGAGTGACACATGGTATTGTGATCTCAGTCATCTCTCATAGTGAAGGTGGTGATTGTGATTCTTAGACCTAAAATCACTACATTCGTCACATGTCGTTGGGTATGCTTTGACATCATCAAACGCAGTCCTAAAATATGGGTTGTTATAATTGTGATGATTGGGTTACTTTGACACATGGGGATAGACTATGAGTGATATATATGGGTATTTTGTCCCTCCTATTGGAGTATGATATCCTGGCCACTTGATAAGTGAGACTGAGAAACAAATGCACGTGTACATGTGAATCAATATATGATATTGAGGCCACATTAGCTCAGACAGTCTGCTCTTGGTTCAAGAAACATGGATTGAACGTTGAGAGGATGACCAACCATGCCTCAAGATCAACCTGGATATCAGAGATAAAGGAATTATACAATCACCGCAACACCTTACACAATTGTAGGTTGAAGTTATTCTCCAACTTTCCATTGCACTTGGGTAGCACTGATGTAAGTAGTGGGACCCGAGAGGAGACCCACTCCCTACTAAAAAAAAATTGAAGAATAAAATATCCATTCCAAACACACTCACAAGTATGCTGGAATAGGTGTAAAATTTTCAAATTTCAATAAATGATATTTAAAGCAACCAAAGTGTAGTAGCGGAATTAAACAAATGACTATATTCAATTTTCACAAAAGATTACAAAAGTACATTATAATATGCCATAAGGGTTTACACGTATGATACAAAATAAGGATCTAAGTAGTGGGAAGTCTAAACTACTTCAAATCTGTCTCCAAGCAACATATCCAATTGCTAGGTTCATGTTGGAAGCTATGTTCTCCTAGGTCATGTTCAACACCTCGATCTAAACCTGGGTGGTTGGGAAAACACCCAGTAAGAGAGAGAAAAACAAGGTATGTGTCAATATGAATCAAGAATAAAAGAAAAATAAATAACATGGAATTAAAGGCTAATATTTCATCATAAGATGAAGAGAATAAGAGTATGAGGTATAACCAAAATAGATGCTTTCCATAACATTAAAATAGTAAAGGAATTGCATGCATGACTAATATTGACTACATTAATTAAGTAGGGTTGAGGGACCTACCAGACCTCATCGTATAGGTGATGGGAGAATTAATACATTCCCAGTCAACTACACATATTTTTATGGGAGAGAATAAGACATTCCCCAGGATGAATTAAAACATGCGCTAGTTATGGGTGGTTGTACATAAGTACCACTACGATAGCTAAATAGTCCATAAAATCAACATGCTAGAAAAGAAATCATGGCAAGTAAATGCATGATATCAATTAGAATATGGCAGTGGGGTACAAGACCCAAGAAAAAGAATATCATTACCAATTTTAAGGAAATTTAACAAAAGAATCATGAATAGTGGGAATAGGGTTCATTAAAGCCTCATTAGGGAAATATAGGGTTTGGTTTGCAAATATCCCAACTTAGGGTGTAAGAATGCACATACCTCTCTAAGTGATATCAATTACTAACTTTCACCACTTTAATTGAGTCCAAGTTCCTCTTTGCCTATTTTCAATGTATTAACATGTATTAGAGTACACAATGAACATTAATGTATAGAAATCCTAATTTTAGACCTTTTTTAGAAAAACTTAGATTTAGACTCTAAAAACCTCACCAATGAACTTATTAGGTTCTCCTCATCAATAAAACATATTTATTAGGTTCTCCTCATCAATAAAACTTATTGTATAAGAGGATTAAAAGATATGAATTTTTTCAATTTGAACCAATCAAGAAATGCCAAGTCAGAAATCCTTGCGAGAGAGAGGAAGAGAGAGAGAGAGAGAGTGAAAACACCATTTGACCCAAGATTAGGGTTTGAGATGCATAGGTAACAAAACTAGATCTTCTAGAGAATGTTAAACAATAAGAAACCAAAACCCTAGAAGAACATGGTAAATAGATACAAAGATCATCGATTTTAAACATAGAAGCATGAGAATTAAGCATGTAGTAAGCAATATATGAGAAGGGGGTTATAAAACTCGCCTCTAGGGAAAGTGGACAGGTTCAAGCAGCAAGGTTCCCAAGATAGAAAGGCTAATTTATCCAACAAAACTCCTATCGTGAGCAAGAAGCACCTTCTCCACTTTAGAGGTGAAAAATTCTAGCAAAAGAACATGGAGATGAGGTGTTTAAGGGCTCTAGGTGGGGTTTCACCATGGAAGGCCATAGTTACGACGTGGAAGAAGGTGGGAGGAAGACTAAGAGAATGAAAACATGAAAGGAAAGTAGGAAACTTACTAGTCTAGTTGAAATAACCAAGAAGGAGCTTTAGAAACCCTAAATAAAGCAAATTCGGAACCCTAGGAGCCTTCTTCACTAAGGTAAGCACCCTATTTTACCTTGGGACCGAACCTTCATGGCCAAGCAGAGTAGGAACGATGCTATAAGCTGGAGGATAGAGAAGGAGAGAAAGAGTTTTTGAATTGGGAGGTGGGAAGGGGTAGATATGGCTTTATAAAGAAGGGGACAACATTGAGGTGTCTATGGGACTTTCCATGTGTCCTTATCGTAGGGCTTCATTACCATGCAAGAGGACAACTCATAGAGGCTTCTTGAATATCAAATGTCAATTTTAAAAGTCCATGGAGACTTCTAGGCCATCCCCACCAACCTCCAATCAAAGAATCCCATTGGTTGATAGCTTTTAAAGATAAGCTCGTTTATAAAGAGGGTAAGCCCTGAAATGCCCTTGGAGAGAAGCACCTTCAAACCAAGGTGCAACTAGGTTCCCTATGGTTCAAAATATCGTGAATGGTAAGGGGATATCTAAGGATTATAATGCATGTGATAATTTGCAAAGAAAACCTCCCAATTGGGTAAACTGTATAAAAGTCTAGAATGTTCCTAAAATTGCATAACTTGCACAAACAACATCCAAATTGAACAAAATTTGAAAGTTAGGCTCATTTTATGATTTAAAAAGACATCAAAAAGTTATATTAAGGTCTATAACACCTAAATAGTGTCCTTAAATAAACTTTCACTGAGGTACTTGTGCATAGACCCTTTTATTGGTACAAATAGTGAATAAATGTTCACCAAACCACTATAAATTCCACTAATGAAACATCAAGGACATAAAGGACAGAAATGAAAGGGAAACTTTGGAAAAAAGGTTACATGGATATTATATCTAAGATTGAATATGTCACAACTAATGTGCAACTAGGCACCACTATTTGCATGTGTTGTCATAAGCTAGTTATGGACATTCATTTCCAACGTGACATGGGACCTATAGGGTTACACACATAGGAACTCATCTAGAAGAGGAGTTTGATCTTGAATGACAATTATATTGATTACTAAAGTGTTTAGGTGTTTAATTCACACAACTGATTGCTTGATTCGCTGACTAGGTCAGCCAAATGACCATCTTAGTGGGTGACACAATCGTTTGGGTAGCTAGACAGGCGTCTTAAGAGGTTGATACAGCCGTTTGGGGGTTAGGTTGATCAGAGATCGATTTGGCTTAGTTCTTCCCTTGAACCAACCAATTCAATGTGATTGAACCTACCGACACAACTCAACTCACCAAGCAGGCATCTGGGTGAGTGAGACAGACATCTCGCGTGGGTGAGATGGCCCAATTGGGTCGAATGAAGGTTTGAGATGTTTTTCGAATAAGTTTCAACTTTTCTTTACTTGAGGAACAAGCAAATTAATATGGGATACTAATTGAATTCGAAATAGCCAAATTCGTTTTAGATTGGGAACTGTCAAACAACCATTTGGCAGTACGAGATGACTGTCTCGTGCACCAGATGACCATCTGGGTGTGCAAAATGGCAATTTTGGCAGTTGTAGGTTGTGAAAATTCAAGATCTTTCAGTCCTTTCCACTCCTACACATTAATCCCGTATCGGATAGCAACTGGGAACCTTGACCAGGGCCTCTACTATATATACAGAGGGATACTAGGGGCTTCCCAAAATACAACACAGACAACTGATAATCAGTTCCTATGACAAATGTTGTCCTCTCTAGTTGTGGTAACCAAGAGAGCCCGGGCAAGTCCTACATGATAGGGAGGGATAGCCAAAGGGAGAGAACAACTAATAGTTGTTATTGTGGGAGAGCAGGTTGGTGACTAGTACACTAACTGGGAGGACAACTCCTTCCTATCCATTCTTGGTGAATGACAAGATTTCTAGTCGGTCCATGTGGACTACTCTAGAGGCAGGATTCCTTTTCCTGTTGCTCAGAGAGCAAAGTCAACCTACAGTCTGTGGTGAGACCACAGGAGTCGTTGCAGAGGTTACACAGACGTTGTTCATGGTGAAGACCAAGAGTTGTACAACCACCTTCAAAGGATAACTTGTCAGCAGTTGCAAAGAAGCGAGTTTTGTCATTGAACTTGCTCCAGGACTAGGTATGACTCGCTAAAACCATCCTTCCTAATTCATAGTAGTTGACGAGATCTTGTTGCATTGGGGAATACGTATAGATAATTTTGTTGTTTCTACTGTGATACTTTGTGCCAGTATTTCCCAATAGAATCCATATACAACATGAGTAATTGGAAGGTAATTATCATTTCCTACCACAATAAAATCAATCCCTTGTATGTAATGATTTTTTCAATATTGCTAGGGCTGAATCAATATTCTATCACTTCACATTCAATGTGCCGTCCAACAACTTCATCCTTAGTTAGCTTGAATATAACAAGAATCTTGGTCATATTTTCAAATAGTATAGAAGCCTTAATGTCCTAGTTTTTGTTGTTGAATCAATGTCAATGGATCATAGAAACATGGTAACCATTGTTGCAAACTTAGTTTTGAAGGAAAAGTATTCCATTGATGTGATATAGGGGTCCCAAAGTAGACTGAATGAAACATCTACCTTTAGAATTAAAATATTGAATTATGGATAATAAGTTTTAAGAATATCATTAGATACTACATCAAAGTAGTTCCTATATTCCCAAATTTCTTCTATCATTTCTAAATGCACAATTATGGGAAGATGCATTACTAGTATGTAGAAGACCATCATAGTGTTTCCTAAATAAGTCAATGATATTATTTGAGTTAATTTTCCTAGTAAGTTGTTACACCCCGATCTCACAATTACCATTAATCATGAGATTAGGGCATAAATTGAGGATTTAATGTAATACAAAGATCACCCTTAACTTTTTCTTCTTTTTCAAACTCTTTGTTTTCTCGCATTGAACCACATAAAACTTTACAAGAGAATTAAACCTTGATTACTCTAATATGATCTCAACATTAATGATACACATCCATACATTCATTTTATTTCTCACACTTCCATGTACATGCGACATGATAATCAAATGCATTCTCTCTTATTAAGGAAACGAAGATACAAACATCATTTACAACTCTCTCACATCTATAAAAGGACCTAGAGTGACAAGGACCGACTGAACTTAACTATATTCAGACTTAACTCTGGTGGCAGATCTACTCTAATGCAATGATATCTTCAATCCCCATGGTTTCCCTAAAAATTTTGAGTAGAGGGGTGAGCCTACTCGCTCAGTGAATGAGTACTTCAAAGAAACAATCTAAAGCACTCATATAATTACATATATACTTTTGAGCAACTGATATCAATTATAACAACAATAAGCTTTAAAGAGATTGATCATTGACAATCATAAATATGGCAGGATACTCTAGATATCAACAAAAGCAAATGAATATATGAGCATACTTGATTAATTTCAAAGAGAACTAATAATTTAGAAACATACAAAGAATAATTGTTGGGAAATTTTACTCGAATCTTTCTTAGCCTTTGTTACTTATAAGAAACTCTTTAAACTTATATGAACATGTTTTATCTTATGCCCTGATCATATGCAATGTACTCTACGTATGAAGACTCATAGCAAACTACGATCTCACCGTACAAGACTTAGCTGACACACCCGGGAATGCTAAACATGACTACATCACTTGTCTGCAACATGAAAATAGCTTTCTGGCCTCAACACACCTATTATGTCGTAAAAACTAGACTCCTCCTCTAACCTGAGCACACACGCAGAGAGTCAAGCCACCTATTGGCTTTTCTGTACTCTAGTGCCACCAGGACCTCTGGTTGATGTTGGACACTACATGTTGTATATTAAGGAGACTTCCACTAGGGCTTCGTCCCCCATACCACCTGTTAGTACGTTCCGACCCCCGTATACTGGACAGTGCTAGTGTGGCATCCAACTCACAAAAACATGGTTAACTAAAGCGGAAGCATTCACTAAGCAGCAGATTACTAAAAATCACTAAAAATTAAAACCATTTTACAGAGAGGTCTACACATAGGAAAAACTTCTTTCATAAAGAACTGAAGTAGTTTAATTACATATTAGCTCACAATTACAAGTCCCGTATCATCTTTTTCTGAGAATTACAAGCACCAACTGCCCTGTTAAACTATACATAGGCAGTGTAAAATTTCGAGGCACTGAGCCAAAATCTCAAAAGTACTAACTACTACTCCAAGGACCTGAGAGTACAGAGACGACACATAGGACTCTATGTAAATCTATACAAGGCATATCAGCCAATGTCTCCACCTGAGACTTCACTACTGTTCCTTCTGCTACTGTTGATGTCCTTCACCTACTGAAGGATTCCTGCCTCCTCGTCCGCATCCACCTAAAAATTTGGTTCCCATGGGGGTGAGAAAATTGTAAATTGCCCCAGTGAGAGATACAACACTCCGCCAGAAACATATTATTGCAGTTTAATAAGATCAATCTGAACAGAAGAATCATTATTGTTTAACATCAATTACTTCATTGTCTAACATATTAGAATATTATTCTTATCTAAAGTATTGCAGCTATAACTTGGTAGAGTAGCATGTCACATGTCCATTAAGGAATATGTATAACATTTATTCACTGCAGCATATACTCTCTTCAGGCTTAGATCACATAGCTAATGTCTGCCATTGTCTTTGTGGAATCATGGCCTGTAGCCATATTCTTTTACAAAGTATTGGGATCTTAACCCCTCATCTCAACAAGTACAATTCCATTTCTTAACAAGTTCATCATCATGATTATAGAATATGGGTATTTGAACCCTTAACTCAACATAGAATACTTGTTACCATTTATTAGGTAACTTAATACCTTCAGGTCATCTAACCAAGGACATTATGATTCTTTTTACACAAAGTATTCCATATAGTTCACAAAGCTCATATCACCTCTTGTTACCCCTTAATAGGCAACAAGGCATATTATGGCTTATGAAGCCCATAAACAATTTCAATATTTAAAACATCATATGGCACACATGGCTTATTAATTTTTAGATTACCTCTTCACTGAGAAATAAAGCATATGAAGGCTTATAAGATCTATAAGACATTTTCAACATACAGAGCATCATAGCCCATACCTGCCTATGCTCATCATCTCAACATACTTGCATGATTAGTACTCATGATAACAACCATATATCGGTACCATGCAATACAAGGGTTTTCTTATTAGATTCATAACTCATCAATCTGTATTTGAGCTTCACATAGAATTTCTCTATGTTAAGACTTCACATAGCATCACCTTGTATTAGGGTTTCACATAGCATTACCCTATATTAGGGTTTCACCTAGCTTTACCCTGTATTAGGGTTTATTATATCCTATTGCCCAATTTAGGGTTAGGATACACTATTCATATCAGATTAGGGTTCATCATGTCCTTTTACCCAATTTAGGGTTTACTAAAACATTACATAACATCACCCTGGATTAGGGTTTTGTATAAATAACCATATAGGTTCTCAAGATCATATTATTAATGATCAAGTCCTATTCCATTGCTTCACACAACTAGGAATCAATATGGATAATATAAGTATTCAATCATACTTATTTATTCTCATCATTCATCATTAAATGAATTATCAACACAAAGTATGAGTTTCCCTCTCATCTTTACCAGAATATGATTGCATCATAGTTTATTGGTTTGGATTAACCTTTTCATAAGGCATGTTAGCCTACACTTATCAAAGTGCATTACATATCAATGTAACAATTGACATGACACACTTCATGTGTCACTCATCCAAATATATTGGATTTAAAACACATAAAGGAATATCAGTTTTGAGGTGTTGAATGTGATATCTATCATATCTTGATGTATCACTTCCCTCACCACCTTTATCATACTTGAGTTCATCCACTTAGCTTGTATTAGGGTATTCCTCATCCTAATACTTTATGCCCCATTTCATTACATTTATTATGTAATGTATTGGTTATAAATCACTTATTTAGAATATACAACCATAGCCAATGATATGGA
This sequence comes from Alisma plantago-aquatica, assembly GCA_963693085.1. Classification (NCBI taxonomy): domain Eukaryota; kingdom Viridiplantae; phylum Streptophyta; class Magnoliopsida; order Alismatales; family Alismataceae; genus Alisma; species Alisma plantago-aquatica. The sequence goes on along the minus strand of OY856411.1, from coordinate 779,682,114 downwards.
ATCATCCTTGAGTTAGGAACTATTGATATAAGGGTATCCATTATCAACCTCTCTAGGTGTTACATTTTTCAATACATTAATCACTATTCCATTATTAGGAATAGGATTTTCCATATTTATAAATTGAGGTTCACATAGCATCTCCCATACATATGGATTTCACATAATATCACTCTTCATTAGAGTTTCACATAACATCGTTCTATATTAGGGTTTCACATAGTATTATCTGAAATTAGGATTTCGCACTACATCACCCAATGTTTAGGGCTTCACATAGCATTAGTAGCACTACCCTCTATTAGGATTTCATAAAGCATTACATAGTATCACCCTAGATTTGAACTCCACATCACATCAAATATCAGGATTTCTCATAAAATCATCCTAACTTAGGGTCTCACATAATTTCACCTCAGAAGGGGGTCAACATTTAATAACCCACAATTAGTGTTTACTATTCATCCCAATTAGGGTTTCACATTCAATTACCCACAATTAGGTTTACACATATCATCACCCCGGATTAGGGTTACATCCTTACTCTAGATTAGGTTTTCACTTGACATCTCCCTCAATTAGGGTTTCACCTAGTTTTGTCCTCATTTAGGGTTTCACATTGCTTTGGCCTAAATTAAGGTCAAGGCTCATTAATCTTTTCAATGAGGGTTTCATGATCTCATTATTATGGATCAAACCCTGATTACATCTTTATTCATAATGAGAGAATTATGGATTAATTATATAAGCATTCCTCTCTCTCTCTTTCATCCTGTCTAGGATGTTAAGTACTCCAAGATTGATCTAGGTCAGCTCTTCATTTAAGTACACACAGTTAGGGTTAAACATTATGATAACCTTTTGTCCACATCATTATCAATCATATAACTAATTGAACTTTAATCATATTAGGTGTTCAAATGGTTTAACCAATTTGAACCTCAAAAAGTCTTGGACACTTAGACCCCAAACGGTCTTGGTCACTTAAGTTCAAACGGTTTGAAACTGTTTGGGCATATTGCCCTAGAAACCGTTTAAGCAAGGAATATGTTGAAACCGAATGAGCTTGGGTCTCCAAATTGTTTGAGACCATTTGGTCCCAAAAGGTCTTGAGCCCGTTTGGACTCAAACGGTCTTAAGACCGTTTGGTCCAAACCCTCTCAAAACTAAATGGACCAAAAAGTTCTCCAACACTTAACCAATTTCAAGGTTTTAATCAATGGATCGAATATCCATTGGATCTTTGATCCGTTCATCCATTAAATCATTGAATCAACCCTCAATTAGACCATCAATTAGGGTTTTGAACCCAATTAAACTAAGGTTTATAATCAAGAAACCATCACTTAGGGTTTTGAAATCGAGGAACCATCAATGGTTGACATTGTGGAACTAATTCGATTGCAATCATTGAATAAACACTTAGCTAGGTCATGACCTTACCTAAACCGGTCTTGAGGTCATTTGGATGACTTCCAAACGGTCTTGAGACCGTTTTCCCATCTTATCATTGGAATATGTGAATAATCAATTAGGGTTTGTATCATTGGATTGATCATCACATTAGCTATTAATTACATTTCAACTTAATATCTTTGGATCTTCAAATACTCATCCATACTCATCCCTAGACCTTAAAACGGTCTTGGTTGACCTCCAAATGGTCTTGAGACCGTTTGGGATGATCTCCAAGTGGTTTGAGAACCGTTCGGGCTAATCAACCCAAAATCTTAACTCAATCAATTACAATTTCAGCACTTAGCCGATTAGGGTTTCTAATTGGAGGATTGTCCATATGTTACATTAATCAATTGGATCCATTGGATCATCATACAACATATACTAGGGTCCTGACCTCAAACGGTCAACCCATCCAAATGGTCAACTCCTCTAAACGGTTTGGAATCCAAACCTCCAAACGGTTTGGAAATCGTTTGGTGAAACTGTTTGGACCATATTTTTGAAACAGTTTGCAATAGCTATTTGGGGAGGTGTGTGCTTATGATGATGTCATCATCATCAAGCTCTAGACCCACGAATCTTGATGTGATTTTCATGGTGATTGCATCAATCAATAAAATAAAATTTCAAGAATAAAGAAAGGATCATCAATTGATAAGGAATTGAATTCAATAATAGTATTAAGGGTTCAAGTTATAAAACCCGCCTCCAAACGAGATCCAAATCTTCAAGATCACGTAAAAAATGGTGGATTTAACTCTTTTCACTATCCCAAGGCCCGTATTCAAGCTTTCAGTGAAAAGGAATGGTTAGAATTGAAGAGGGGATCGAGATATGAAGAATTCATGCATTGATTTGTGATTTCCACCATGGATTGAAGGTGAAAGAAGGTCAAGAAGCTTACCAACAGGTTGGAGGTAGTCCTCCCGATCCTCCAAAACTCCCTTCGTCGTTTCCCAAACAAGGAGAAGAAGGGGATTCGAAAAAGCCTTTGATTTGGCTTGTAAAGGGTGTTTTTATAAGAAAATCAATGAGAGAGAAAATGCCTTATAAAAATCATTTAATTCCAAAATTAGTGCCACCTCTTCCCCATCAATTCCTTGGATACGAGGATATCTTCTTTGCCTCTTATTCCTCTCAATTATCCATGATTTAAGGGCAAACAAACTAAGCACCTTAAATCATATTATAATAATATCCATAAGTGAGTGGATATTTCTTTTTCTGATAATAATGTGAGTGAGTTATCCACTTCCTTAGGATATTTTTGTGGCCTAGAAAAGGCACAAAGGTGTTCACACTTGATAAAATTCAACCATATCGTTTTTGGTTGAAGGCCCTTCAATTATTTTATTTATTTTTGCATTAAATGGAAGTAAAGTTCCAATTATGCTTAAATCTTGATTATTTTAATATCAAGATTCTCTCTCTCCTCGAATGAGGTACGAATGAGATGCCCCTCTCATTTTATTTGATCTACATGATTCCAAGAAACATTAGGGACTATCTTAAAGTGGTAATTTGCATATTGAACCCTGGGTTTTGGGTAAATTGCACATTACACCAAAACTATGTTTTAATGCACAAACATTGCTTTATTAGCTCTTTCTTGGTATTCAGGCTACCACAAGCCATACCTATACATCATATTCATTCTCATGATGCTTCAACACATGAGGAACATCTTAGCATGCACAATTTTCAATTTAACACCTCAACTTGGGTAATTTGCACTTTAGTCCAGATCAAGTAAAACATTATTTCAACATTATTCAAAAAGGACTAAAATTGAAATATAAGTTCCTCTTTGAGCCTTAATCACTTTTCAAGAGATAAGAGTAAGCATATAATCAACTTCATTAAGTAAAACATCTAGGGTTAAGCATAACCCAGGTCAGGGATGTTACAAATTATAAACCCCTAACAAGGATTTCATCCCCGAAATCCCAAATAACAAAAGATAGTTGTTACTCATGTCATCAAGTCTCTAATTATCATCTCAATATCATGGAGATACTATAGATCTTTAATCCACATATAGTTCTTCCATACATGATTATTCTAAGAAAATATTTTCAACTTGATAACTTTTCCACCATAATTACACTTGTTCCTTCCATTAGTTCAACCTTATCAATGTTTATGTTTATGCAGAGCATAAATCCCTAACATAAGATGTTCATATTATTTTTTGTAACTAGATTGATTTCGTAGTTGACCAATATAGGTAACCAGCATAAATACCTTACTTTGGTATTTATCATATGTATTGAGAACACATCTCCTCCTTATCATATTTAATTCCCTATTGTTACCATCAAGGGTACACATGCACAAAGTATTTCTTTTACTTTAGGACATTGCTTGTTCCATATATCATTATCTTGGAACAAAAGTCCAAAGCAAACTGATACTTTTCTAAGTATCCATCAATGGATTATTTCTAATCCAAGTACATCAACTATCATAATACTTACTTGATTGTCATGTAAATGAAAGGAGAATCATAAAGTATCATACTCCTATCATTACCCAAGATTGTTCATCAAAGGGAAAACATATATATTTAACAGAGGTAATCCACTCAGCAATCCTTTATTTGTTTGGAAAGTTCACTTAGCACTTCCTATGTAATTAAGAAAGTTCACTTAGCACTTCCTATGTTATTAGGAAAGTTCACTTAGCACTTCCTATGTTATTAGGAAAGTTCACTTAGCACTTCCCATGTTATTAGGAAAGTTCACTTAGCACTTCCTATGTTATTAGGAAAGTTCACTTAGCACTTTCTATGTTATTAGTAAAGTTGTTATTAGTAAAGTTCACTTAGCACTTCCTGTGTTATTAGGAAAGTTCACTTAGCACTTCCTATGTTATTAGGAAAGTTCACTTAGCACTTCCTATGTTATTAGGAAAGTTCACTTAGCACTTCCTGTGTTATTAGGAAAGTTCACTTAGCACTTCCTGTGTTATTAGGAAAGTTCACTTAGCACTTCCTGTGTTATTAGGAAAGTTCACTTAGCACTTCCTATGTTATTAGGAAAGTTCACTTAGAACTTCCTATGTTATTAGGAAAGTTCACTTAGCACTTCCTGTGTTATTAGGAAAGTTCACTTAGCACTTCCTATGTTATTAGGAAAGTTCACTTAGCACTTCCTATGTTATTAGCAAAGTTCACTTAGCACTTCCTATGTTATTAGGAAAGTTCACTTAGCACTTCCTATGCTATTAGGAAAGTTCACTTAGCAATTCCTTTTTAATTTCATTATACTCTCTAGATTGTTTCAGAATGACTACTTGATCAGAGTAATCAGAAAGATAACAATCTAAGAGTTCCATACTTGCCTTATCTCTAATAATCATATACCTGGCCAGGGTATACAAGTATTGAGATTAGGTAGTATGCACTTTATTTACTACCATGTTCCTCTCTTTTCATATTATTATACACACATGACTTTTCATTTCTGGATTTTCTTCAGGCATCACTTCTATATCTCATCTTTTATCACACAGATAAGAGAGATTATAAAGCATTTTAAGGAACACTAAGTAAGATGTAAGTTTTCATCTCCCTTGTGTCCTTATAGGACTAGCTATAGGGAGTTCAAAAACAACTACTTTCTTATTTTTAACACATAGAATCATGAAATGAAATATCAGAATGAATCTATTTCATCTAACCTGTCACAACCCGAGGGTTGACTATTGCATCAGATTGATTCATTGCATAGATCCTTGCAGTTGCTGGTTGTTGACCCTGTGCTTGATTATTAGGTGTTGATGAACCAGCTCAGGACGCTTGTCCACGTCCTCTATTATTACTAGAAAACTACCACCTTTATGAGCCTTGGTGACTCTGCCCTTGGGGTTGAATCACCATTACATTCCCATCTGGACAATCCTTTGCTAGATGTCCCGGCTGTCTACATTGGTAATAGATCCTTGGCGCAAAATAGGGTTTGCAAGATCCAGTTACCGATGTTAATGCTATATTGGGGGCTCTTCTTGGAGCAATACTACGGTCCCTACCCCTACTTGATGTCCATTGCATCTGGGTATGGAATCTCGATGGTGTTGCCGATGCAGAAAATCTCGGCTTCTTAAAACTTTTAGATCCTTGTCCTTGAAACTGAGTATATACCTTCTTACCACTGGTCTATCGTTTCTTGATTTCAAACCTTTCTATCCTCCTTACCGACTCCACAAAGGTGGCAAACCTCTCCCTATTCTCTAAAGCAGACACAGGAGTGGTCAGTTCAGCGTTCAACCCCTTCTCAAAATGCCGAATTCTTCCCTCATCATTAACTGCCATTTGCGGACAAAACCGCAACAACTCCATGAACTTAGCTTCATACTCACTAACGTTCATCTGTCCTTGTCTGATCCTCTCAAATTGAGAGATATTCTCATCTAGATACGTCTTAGGGAAGTATCTACTAATGAATTCTCATTGGAATACCTCCCATCCTATCTCTTCACCTGGTCTTTTATCTTCTTCTATCATCCACCAGTGACCAACACTCCCTTTTAGGATGTACACAACATGTCTTACCTTTTTGGCTTCAGGAATATCAAGGATCATGAAAGCCTTCTCCAGCTCTGTCAGCCACAAATCAGCATCTGCTGGATCAGATGTACCAGCGTAATCTATGGCTCCAACCTGACGAAGCCTCTTAAAAGTCTTGTCAGCTCTGTATCCTTCATAGTGGGTTGGTGCCCTAGGTGCAGGTGGTGGCATCCTGTCTGTCATGTTTGTCATGGTTGTTAGGAATTTCTCAAATAGAGCATGGAGGGTTGGATTTTCTATCACTAATGGGTCAATCTGGGGTTGTTCAGGTACATGCGCTTCCCTATTCTGGTCTCTTGCACCTCCTCTTGGTGTAGCAACACTGCTATCAGCAGCGTGTTCTTTGTGTCTCCCAGACATCTTCAAGTTTTTCTTCTCCTATATGAGAAAAAGTCACTATCAGATGAATTGGAAGACACTAGAACAGACTCAACATCTTAGTCCTATGTCTTTGTAGACTCAACGAATCTAGCGCACTGATACCACTAAATTGTGGCATCCAACTCACAAAAACATGATTAACTAAAGCAGAAGCGTTCACTAAGCAACAGATTACTGAAAATCACTAAAAATTAAAACCATTTTACAGATAGGTCCACACATAGGAAAAACTTCTTTCATAAAGAACTAAAGTAGTTTAATTACATATTAGTTCACAAGTACAAGTCCTGTATCATCTTTTTCTGAGAATTACAAGCACCAACTGCCCTGTTAAACTATACACATGTAGTGTAAATTTTTGAGGCACTGAGCCAAAATCTTGAAAGTACTAACTACTACTCCGAGGACCTGAGAGTACAGAGATGACACATAGGACTCTATGTACGTCTATACAAGGCATATCAGCCAGTGTCTCCACCTGAGACTTCACTGTTGTTCCTGCTGCTACTATTGTTGTCCTTCACCTACTGAAGGATTCCTGCCTCCTCGTCCGCATCCACCTAAAAATGTGGTTCCCACGGGGGTGAGACAATTGTAAATTGCCCCAGTGAGAGATATAACTCTCCTCCAGAAACATATTATTGCAGTTTAATAAGATAAATCTGAACAGAAGAATCATTATCGTTTAACAGCAATTACTTCATTATTTAACAGATTAGAACATTATTATTATCTAAAGCATTGCAGCTATAACTTGGTAGAGTATCATGTCACATGTCCATTAAGGAATATGTATAACATTTATTCACTGCAACATATACTCTCTTCAGGCTTAGATCACATAGCTAATGCCTGGCATTATCTTTGTGGAATCATGGCCTGTAGACATATTCTTTTACAAAGTATTGGGATCTTAACCCCTCATCTCAACAAGTACAATTCCATTTCTTAACAAGTTCATCATCATGATTATAGAATATGGGTATTTGAACCCTTAACTCAACATAGAATACTTGTTACCATTTATTAGGTAACTTAATACCTTCAGGTCATATGACCAAGGACATTATGATTCTTTTTACACAAAGTATTCCATATAGTTCACAAAGCTCATATCACCTCTTGTTACCCCTTAATAGGCAACAAGGCATATTATGGCTTATGAAGCCCATAAACAATTTCAATATTTAAAACATCATATGGCACACATGGCTTATTAATTTTAAGATTACCTCTTCACTGAGCAATAAAGCATATGAAGGCTTATAAGGTCTATAAAACATTTTCAACATACAGAGCATCATAGCCCATACATGCCTATGCTCATCATCTCAACATACCTACATGATTAGTACTCATGATAACAATCATATATCGGTACCATGCAATACAAGGGTTTTCTTATTACATTCATAACTCATCAATCTATATTTGAGCTTCACATAGAATTTCTCTGTGTTAAGACTTCACATAGCATCACCCTATATTAGGGTTTCACATAGCATTACCCTATATTCGAGTTTCACCTAGCTTTACCTTGTATTAGGGTTTATTATATCCTATTGCCCAATTTAGGGTTAGGATGCACTAATCACATCAGATTAGGGTTCATCATGTCCTTTTACCCAATTTAGGGTTTACGAAAACATTACATAACATCACCCTGGATTAGGGTTTTGTATAAATAACCATATAGGTTCTCAAGATCATATTATTAATGATCAAGTCCTATTCCATTGCTTCACACAGCTAGGAATCTATATGGATAATATAAGTATTCAATCATACTTATTTATTCTCATCATTCATCATTAGATGAATTATCAACACAAAGTATGAGTTTCCCTCTCATCTTTACCAGAATATGATTGCTTCACCGTTTATTGGTTTTGATTAACCTTTTCATACGACATGTTAGCCTACACTTATCAAAGTGCATTACATCTCAATGTAACAATTGACATGACACACTTCATGTGTCACTCATCCAAATATATTGGATTTAAAACACATAAAGGAATATCAGTTTTGAGGTGTTGAATGTGATATCTATCATATCTTGATGTATCACTTCCCTCATCACCTTTATCATACTTGAGTTCATCCACTTAGCTTGTATTAGGGTATTCCTCATCCTAATACTTTATGCCCCAGTCCATCACATTTATTATGTAATGTATTGGTCATAAATCACTTATTTAGAATATACAACCATAGCCAATGATATGGAATCATCCTTGAGTTAGGAACTATTGATATAAGGGTATTCATTATCAACCTCTCTAGGTGTTACATTTGTCAATACATTAATTACTATTCCATTATTAGGAATAGGATTTTCCATATTTATAAATTGAGGTTCACATAGCATCTCCCATACATATGGATTTCACATAATATCACTCTTCATTAGAGTTTCACATAACATCCTTCTATATTAGGGTTTCACATAGTATTATCTGAAATTAGGATTTCGCACTACATCACCCAATGTTTAGGGGTTCACATAACATTAGTAGCACTACCCTCTATTAGGATTTCATAAAGCATTACATAGTATCACCCTGGATTTGAGCTCCACATCACATCAAATATCAGGATTTCTCATAAAATCATCCTAACTTAGGGTCTCGCATAATTTCACCTCAGAAGGGGGTCAACATTTAATAACCCACAATTAGGGTTTACTATTCATCCCAATTAGGGTTTCACATTCAATTACCCACAATTAGGTTTACACATATCATCACCCTGCATTAGGGTTACATCCTTGCCCTGGATTAGGATTACACTTGACATCTCCCTCAATTAGGGTTTCACCTAGTTTTTCCCTAATTTAGGGTTTCACATAGTGTTGCCCTAAATTAAGGTCAAGGCTCATTAATCTTTTCAATGAGGGTTTCATGATCTCATTATTATGGATCAAACCCTGATTACATCTTTATTCATAATGAGAGAATTAGGGCTTAATTATATAAGCATTCCTCTATCTCTCTCTTTCATCCTCTCTAGATGTTAAGTACTCTAAGATTGATCTAGGTCATCTCTTCATTTAAGTACACACAGTTAGGGTTAACCATTATGATCACCTTTTGTCCACATCATTATCAATCATATAACTAATTGACCTTTAATCATATTAGGTGTTCAAATGGTTTAACCAATTTGAACCTCAAAAAGTCTTGGACACTTGGACCCCAAACGGTCTTGGTCACTTAAGTTCAAACAGTTTGAAACCGTTTGGGCATATTGCCCTATAAACCGTTTAAGCAAGGAATATGTTGAAACCGAATGAGCTTGGGTCTCCAAACGGTTTGAGACCGTTTGGTCCCAAATGTTCTTGAGACCGTTTGGACCCAAACGGTCTTGAGAACGTTTGGACCCAAACGGTCTTAAGACCATTTGGTCCAAACCCTCTCAAAACCGAATGGACCAAAAAGGTCTCCAACACTTAACCAATTCCAAGGTTTCAATCAATGGATCGACTATCCATTGGATCTTTGATCCGTTCATCCATTAAATCATTGAATCACCCCTCAATTAGACCATAAATTAGGGTTTTGAACCCAATTAAACTAAGGTTTATAATCAAGAAACCATCACTTAGGGTTTTGAAATCGAGGAACCATCAATGGTTGACATTGTGGAACTAATTCGATTGCAATCATTGAATAAACACTTATCTAGGTCATGACCTGACCTCAAATGGTCTTGAGGTCGTTTGGATGACCTGCAAACGTTCTTGAGACCGTTTTCCCATCTTATCATTGGAATATGTGAATAATCAATTAGGGTTTGTATCATTGGATTGATCATCACATTAGCTATTAATTGCATTTCAACTTAATATCTTTGGATCTTCAAATACTCATCCATACTCAACCTTAGACCTTCAAACAATCTTGGTTGACCTCCAAACGGTCTTGAGACCATTTGGGGTGATCTCCAAATGGTTTGAGAACCGTTTGGGCTAAGCAACCCAAAATCTTAACTCAATCAATTACAATTTCAACACTTAGTCGATTAGGGTTTCTAATTGGAGGATTGTCCATATGTTGAATTAATCAATTGGATCCATTGGATCATCATCCAACATATACTGGGGTCCTGACCTCAAAAGGTCAACCCATCCAAATGGTCAACTCCTCTAAACAGTTTGGAATCCAAACCTCCAAACAATTTGGAAACCGTTTGGTCTCGAAACTGTTTGGTGAAACCGTTTGGACCAAATTGTTGAAACCGTTTGCAATAGCTATTTGGGGAGGTGTGTGCTTATGATGATGTCATCATCATCAAGCTCTAGACCCATGAATCTTGTTGTGATTTTCATGGTGATTGCATCAATCAACCAAATAAAATTTCAAGAATAAAGAAAGGATCATCAATTGATAAGGAATTGAATGTAATAACAATATTAAGGGTTCAAGTTATAAAACCCACCTCCAAACGAGCTCCAAAGCTTCAAGCTCACGTCACAAATGGTGGATGCAACTCTTTTCACTATCCCAAGGCCCGTCCTCAAGCTTTGAGTGAAAAGGAATGGTTAGAATTGAAGAGGGGATCGAGATATGAAGAATTCATGCATTGATTTGTGATTTCCACCATGGATTCAAGGTGAAAGAAGGTCAAGAAGCTTACCAACAGGTTGGGGGTCATCCTCCCTGATCCTTCAAAACTCCCTTGGTCGTTTCCCAAGCAAGGAGAAGAAGGGGATTCGAAAAAGCCTTTGATTTGGCTTGTAAAGGGTGTTTTTATAAGAAAATCAATGAGAGAGAAAATGCCTTATAAAAATCATTTAATTCCAAAATTAGTGCCTCCTCTTCCCCCTCAATTCCTTGGATACGAGGCTATCTTATTTTTCTCTTATTCCTCTCAATTATCCATGATTTAAGGGCAAATAAACTAAGAACCTTAAATCATATTATAATAATATCCATAAGTGAGTGGATATTTCTTTTTCTTATAATAATGTGAGTGAGTTATCCACTTCCTTTGGATATTTTCGTGGCCTAGAAAAGGCACAAAGGTGTTAACACTTGAGAAAATTCAACCATCTCGTTTTTTGTTGAAGGCCCTTCAATTATTTTATTTATTTTTGCATTAAATGGAAGTAAAGTTCCAATTATGCTTAAATCTTGATTATTTTAATATCAAGATTCTCTCTCCTCCAAAGAGGTACGAATGAGACGTCCCTCTCATTTTATTTTCTCTACATGATGCCAAGAAACATTAGGGGCTATCCTAAAGTGGTAATTTGCATATTGAACCCTGGGTTTTGGGTAAATTGCACATTACACCAAAACTAGGTTTTAATGCACAAACATTGCTTTATCAGCTCTTTCTTGGTACTCAGGCTACCACAAGCCATAACTCTGCATCATCTTCATTCTCATGATGCTTCAACACATGAGGAACATCTTATCATGCACAATTTGCAATTCAACCCCTCAACTTGGGTAATTTGCACTTTAGTCCAGATCAAGTAAAACATTATTTCAACATTATTCAAAAAGGACTAAAATTGAAATATAAGTTCCTATTTGAGCCTTAATTACTTTTCAAGAGATAAGAGCAAGAATATAATAAACTTCATTAAGTAAAACATCTAGGGTTAAGCATAACCCTAGTCAGGGATGTTACAACTAGGGTTAGGTCATTTCATCCCTACATCGCAGACCTCTCATAGGGAATCTATGGTGTTCAAGGCTCTTAAGTCTATTATTTTATTATTCTTAGAAAGCTCTTACTATATTGCATCTTTTCCCTTACTTATACTTGACTCTGGTATCTCTATGGTACCGTGTCTATTTATTTGAATTTTATAACACACCATTCATATCATTCTAAACTTGGCAGAGCAATATACTCAAAACACTATAATATACTGAGAAATCAACATTTTATACCTGCTGGCAAACTAAAATTCTTAAATAATAGAATACATGTCCACTTGATACTTTATACACTAGAATCCTGCAATTGAACTTCTTAATACACTAATAAGAGTTAATTACTTGACATACGAGTAATCATCATTTGCACATGTAAATTATTTATACTTTCTTGGAAAATGTGCACCTCAACCCAATCTTGAGTTGTGCATCACATTACATATCTTAGTTTAGCTCTGTAAACCATTCGTTTCATAGACCATATAATAACATTTACCACAACTGAACTGTTAAACATCACCACATCTCATACTAAGAACATTGATATCAAAATACTTGATTCATTAAACATCCTATCCTTAGGGTTTCATTTACATCATTCACTTATCACATGGCTCTCATAAGGAATTTTATTGGACATAAACATTCAGTGAATAATGCCTACTATCAACAAATCATATAAAATCAATATATGTATGAAACCTTGGAACTGAGCTGAATCTGGGTTTCCATGCCATTCACTCAGATAACATGCATCAATAATAAAATTGAATACATAAAGAAAATCCGTTCAAATGGATTTCATGATATCTATTTGCAAATATCCAACTTTCCTCGCATCTAGGGTTTCACCCTCTTTACTGAGATATCAAACAAACATTATTCACCTTAAATGAAATCCAAGATAGTATCTGACATATATGTACTATGAATTCAGATAAACAATCATTCATAACTAAGGGAATCCAGATAAACAAAATTCTCTATTTAATTATACAACAATTTCAGTCATAGGCAAATTCCCTATATTTCAGTTTACTCTTATAACCTCTGTGAATACTTAGGGAATTCTCATTAGGATGTATTGTATACATTTCTAATATGATTTTTTCATCTAAAATTCATTCAAATAGAGGAAGAATATGTTTCATATAATTTTGCAACAACTTAGATCAAACACACAATTCAGGGTTTGTAGTCGCATACTAAGCAATAAAATACTATGGATGATTTAATCAATTTTCGTGCAATATACTATTTAAAGGAAGTTCCCACTCACCCTAAGGTGTGAAAACACCTTAGAAATGTAGCTCATCCCTGAAAATCTCAATCTCATATCAAAACACTAGCAATCGCCACTTTCTTCTTCCTTTCAACTCAAAAACCCTAGAATTGAAGATTAGGAGAGAAAGAGTGAGAAAAGGACTTGATTTGATATGATTTCAAATCCAAACAGGGGAGGGACGGAATCCTAACATCTGAGAGAAGATTCACCATGAAATTATATCCAAAGAAGCTAAACTTACATGATTTCATCATTCCATAGACCGCAAAACCCTAGGTCAACATCTCCATCACTTTCTCCTCTCAAACCCTAACTCTCCCTTTCTCTCTAGGATTTTGTTTCTATGGATTGAATCATGAATTATGAGAGCTCCTTGTGTGTTATGTTGACCATATAGAGCATTTGAGCTACTTGGGTCAATTGCACATTGACCCCTCACTATACTTTCTCTTATTTCAGCTAAAGTTTCGGTCATAAAAATATTACTGTAATTCGTCTACTAATAAGGTCTAAACGCATCCAAAAATTATGAAAATTTTACATTTTTTAATGATTGAGTTATAGATCTCCAATTAAAATTTCAGATCATTTGGAGTTACCAATAAATAATTAAAAATAAAACACTACACTACTAAAAAGCACTCTGTTAGCATTTTGGTCGAAGTATAGTTCAACCGAGAACCACATTCAAAGAACACTCAAATATTCTGAAGTTTTTCTCCAATATGCATGATTGAGTTATCCATATCATATACAAAATTCAATTAAATAAAAATTTTGTAGAAAATATGAAAAATCATTTACCAAACTACTATCTTGATCAAATTCCATATTCATGTACTATCAAAACCCTAATTTTTGCCGATTAGGGTTTACATTTCTCAAACCCTAATTCTTCAAACTAAAATCATAGTTAGAGTTTTTTTTCTTAGGTTTGAAACATCACAATTTATCTACTATCATTAATCAAGTCTAAACGATGTTCAATCTAATCAAGCATGTAATAATTCAGGTAAACCCTACTTTACCAATTCAGTACAAATGTGGTCATTAATAAGATGTATTTCAAACTCCTTTAGTAAGACAATCACTTCCTTATATATACATATATGTGGATTAAGCATGAAAGTAAAAACAAGTAATACACGTTATTAAATAGAGAGAAAATTTTACGATCACAATCAAATTCACCAATGACATGAATTTGATCCCAAATATATTTCAAAAAAATTAAATATAGTATAATATCATTGGTTTCCTTTTGAATTTTTCTCAGTTTTGAAGTGATTTCCAACTTTACTCACTTGAAAAATCTTGTGAAGAATGATTTTAGGTAATTCTAATCCTATGTAGATGTAACAAGTCCACATAAACTTGTAAGCATTTCCATCGATAGACTTCCCATTATCTGGGATTTCACAATCCTGATAGTATGATACATTGAGTGCAACTCAGGTTCACTCTTATACATCTCTCTCCATCTTTTAGGGGTATTTTAGATGATACATAAAATCCTTTGACGATCCTTCAAACTGGAAGGTTTCAATTAGGACTCAAATATGAGCCTCCTAGTACAAAATATTGATGCAAGTGAGTCATAGAGACATGAGGTTTGCAATGTTGATCCTTATCAAATTGTGGTACATCAAGGGAATCAACCTAGATGTCATTTCTCTACACTAGAATGTGATTGATCTAGATAGACTCTTGGATTGTGAGATATGTTGGTTAATGGCATAGAGTGACCCTTAAATGAGGCTGCTTTGAGTACACAAGCAAAATGACAATGATGATCAAAGATGAGAACAAGAGAAAATATCTAACGTATTACTTTCCTTTGAGGAGAAGATTCCAGTCATTTTTTTCAATCTTTCTTTATCATTTTTTTACATTTTTTGTCAAAAAAAGTACATACCTTTTTGTTGAGCCCACATACACAATATAGAGATATGAAGTGAAACATGGATTTGGTCTCGCACCCTGACAAAGCGGGTAGCGGTGGTGGGAATACATGTGGATCTGGTGGGCTAAAGCTCTGGTGAGATGACCTCCACTGTGGAATCTATGGTAAAAATGGATCCATGTTGCTAGGGATACAAGGAAATGGGTTGATATATGCAAATATTTTGTTGAGGTGAAAATATAAATTTGAATAATTCTTCCATTGAGTTGAAGGATGGAGCAATTTAGTATGCTAGATCTATTATAGAATGATACCTTAAGAGATCAGAGAATATAGTTGTAGGGTACGTCATTGGTCTTAATACTCACTGGCAGACGTTGCATCGACATCTTTCCATGATTTGGAAGACAAAAGAGGATTTTTGAGATTCTATCTTGAGGTAATGTTTTCTTTATTATTTGTTTCTTAGATCCAGAAGGTATGTGTATTGCTCTTGAACAAGGACCATGATTGGTGATGGGGAAACCTCTAGTGCTAAAGAAATGATAATGAGGGGAAACTCTAAATAAGTTGAACTAACGGAGGCGCCAATTTGGGTACGTGTGAAATGAATATGGTTTTTGATGATATTCCTTCAATGGGTATTGTTGGCAATGTTTTGGTTGGTCTGATGAATAGTCCTCAACCTTTTTACACCTGATGGTGGAAGTTGGATGATGAATCATAAGTTAAGATCCTTACCCAAGCATATTCTAAGAGTGTGGGAACTAGTAGAAGCATTTGATGCCTAATAAGTTGTCTTTGCTTGATACTGGAATGAATGGAGCCAATGTGTCTGGAAAAGTTGGGGGTAATATCCCAACCTTTAACAATGAATAGGTTTTTTT
Organism: Alisma plantago-aquatica; assembly: GCA_963693085.1. Lineage (NCBI taxonomy): Eukaryota > Viridiplantae > Streptophyta > Magnoliopsida > Alismatales > Alismataceae > Alisma > Alisma plantago-aquatica. Next base: position 779,665,958 of record OY856411.1, on the reverse strand, counting down.
CTATTGCTTCCTAGAACATAAGAGGGTCTCACAATAAACATCTTTGTGTCTAGGAACAAATAATGAAGGTGGGTGCATATATAGTCATTATTCCCGAATCAAGGTTTTCTAAAAATAATATACATGTTGATGTCAAAAATTTATGGGAAGGTGATAAATTTTTGGAAAATTCTGATTTCTATTCATACACTAGGCTTATTATTATGTGAGATAATCTGAGTATAACTATGAATATGTTGTTGGATAATGAACACTTTATTCATTGTGAGGTATCCTGTGGGGAAATTAATCTACACCTAATTGTGGTGTATAGCTCAAATGATGACAAAGATAGTGTTGCTCTTAAGGAGGGTCTTCGTTGTGTTTTTGAAAGTTTATTACTAATGATCAGTGTGTCCTTTGGGATTTTAATGTAGTAATACTTTCATTAGAGAATATGGGGAAGAAAATACCTTGTTGTTATGTATGGAGGGGTTCCATAATGTCATTATAGATACTAATCTTTCTAAGATTCCTGAGAAAGGTCCCTTCTTCACCTAGGATAGTAAAAATAAGAATGGGGATGAGCACTTTCTCAAAAATTAATCACATGTTCTGTAATATGAGCTAGCTTAATAGTTATCCCATAATTTGGGAAAAGGTTATTACTAACATTGTGAGTGATCACAAGATTCTTAATCTTCATCTTCTTAGGAGGAAGAGGTTTAGAGGTCCTGTAAAATCCATGTCCTAGCTTACTGCTTGATTGTGTTTGCTTTTCTTAATAATATGCTTAAACCTTAATCTGATCATATGATGCACCTTAATAACATGTGGGAAGTTTATGTTTTTAGTTTGGTCCAGTTTGGTTAATGTTTGAGCTAGTTATGCTTATTTTGGACCAAGTTGCAATTTACCCATGTTGAGGGTCTATCATGCAATTTGTCACATGTAGGTTTTTCCTTATGTGCCTTAGCATCATGAGAGATAGAATGATTCTTAGGGGCACCTTGTTTTGATCCTTGGTTGGTGATGTGACATCATGTGTGGTTTTAGGGTTTGCATGCTTTGCATGGGTTGCATGAGTGTTGATGTCGACCATGCATATTTCTTGAGTGTAGCAACCTATGTGTGTGAGTCTTCTTATTGTGTTTCGACTAAAGCTCTTCTTAGTTGTGGTTTGTAGTGACCTTGATGCCTTGTTCTTTGTGTTGGTCTCTAGGGTTTGCTCATGTGAAGATGTGTTGCGACCTTGGTTGGTGGTGTTGTGACCTTGGATGGTTATGTTGCGACCTTGGTTGGTTGTTTTTCTTTGAACAATATGAGGTGAGGACCTAAGTGATTACTACACCACATAGATTTTAATGATCCTCTTGTATGTGTGTTTTCATGGTTGTGGTTTTGTGGACATGTGTATTTTTGGTGCTTTCATATCTTGACACCTCATATCTTTCATCTCCCTCCTAGCCTTGAGTATATAAACCCTCTCTTTCACATGCATGTATTCCCTTTAGCTCTTCTTTCTTCCTTATCCCTTGTGTTCAGCCTTGAGCTTGGTGGGGCTAGAGAAGGTGTTGATCTTGGAAATTTGGTGGTCGATCACCTTTGCATGTGGTGATATTGAGCATGATCATCTTCTTTGCGGTGGTTCTTTGTGATCTTCCTTCTTGGTAAGTTGTTAATCTTCCTTGGTCTCGTTTCCTTTGCACCCTACCTCTTCGTTTCTTCTTCTTGGCCGTGATAATTTGGGTTACCATGGTGGCTATCTTAAGGAACTTCTCTCCGATAGAGGTTGAGATCTATGGTTTTCCATGGTATTACATAAGTGAGATGAAGTGTATCTCTATCTTCTTTCTTCTCTCTTGTTCAGCCTAGAGTGTGTGCTTTCTTCTTCTTGAGATTTCCTTTGACCTTAGTGTGTTCTTCTTTTCTTGATGTGACCTTGTTGGCCATGGAGTTGATCCTAGTTGGGGATTCTTTTTCTCTCTTGGAGCTCGTGGCTTTGGAGCTTGATCTTCATTTTAAAGTTGGTTATATAGATTTCCCCTCTTCTATTATTGTACCATTAATTTGGCTGCATGTTGTTATTTTTAGCTCTAAAACGTGATCCTAAGATTCTAGATGATGTTATCATGATCTAGGGTTTAAAATTTTGAAATATTCTTAGATATGATTACTCTTTTCCCTATTCCCCAATTTCATGTACCCAAAGATATGGTGATCATGGAGATGATGGTTCTTTATGTATCTTGAATGTTGGTTATATCACCATGCTTATGGTTCAATTATTCTATATCATATGGAGACTTTCAGTTCCTATTTGCATGTCTTTGAAGTTTGGTTTCATCGTTCACATCATGGTTTTTCATGATTGGTTCTTGTGGTATTGGATCTAGGGTTTTGGTGTCCATCTTTGCATGGAGCTTTCCCCTTGATGATGCTTAGTTTTCTTGATGTTTATCATCTATTTTGATCACGGTTCAACTCTGTTTTGAGGTCGGTTAGGTGTTGTTTGGAGTAGCTTGATATAGAGTTTGCTATACTCACCTTGGTTTAGAGATCGCTACTTCCTTGTTGACGTGTTGGGGGTGCAACAAATCCTAACCCTAAGTGGGTGGTCACTATAGAAGCTTGAGCTTGTTTGGTCACTACTATGGTTGCTACATGTGGTCTTCTTGTGGTCACAACACATTCTTTAGTTGGTTGGTCAGTACACATTTCAAGTTTGTTTGCAACAAGGTCCTTAACCCTAGTGGCCTCTAAACATGTTAATCCATATGGTCGCTACACATGTTAGCAATCGCGGTCGCTACACATGTGATGGTGTTGGTCGCTACACTTTGTTTTGGTCATTACATTTTGATGATAAAATAATTGGTTGACCATGATTATAATTCTAAACCCTCAAGTACTCCAAGAATATGGGAAGTGATGTGTCTAGAGTTTATTGGTAAGTATTGAACTGGAAACCCAAATTGGCTATATGAGAAACCGTAACTCTAATTTCAAGGTTATGATGTAATTTCTTAGCTTGCTTGAATGAATAAGCATGAGATGTTATTTTTTCTCTCCTACTTGTGTAACCCTAATGTTGTAGGTTGAATACGCACCATATCTTGAGAATGCTATGGTATTTCAAGCGCATACTATTGAGTATGAAAGGTGTAAGTGATTGTGTGTCCTTGACATCTTGATCTCAACTATTTTGAGAAGACTACAGTCTGGTCTCGGTGATGGTGAGAATGTTTTATGATGTGATAGAGTATAACTGCGGTTGTACCTCAGTGATTGGGTTATATACCCTAGTTTCCAGTGCCGTGACATGTACCAAGGTGTGCTAGGTGTTTACAGGACTATAGCTTTGACTATAAGTTGTTGTTTTGTAGTTTGACTGATATGTTAGTGTGGTGCAGACTCAAACTGACCAAGTAGTGTGGGAAGATTATGGAGTATGGATCTTCCATAGATGTTGTATGGCACATAGTTTGACTTATTAGTGGTGAGTTGGATTCGGGTGGTACGACTCAAATCCTTAGCACAAATAAAATACGTAACATAGCCATGTAGTATAATTACTTAGGGTCAAATGTGATTCACAATGGATGACTCCTTTACCTTGTTTCATATAGTGTTTAGATAATAATGGTTATACATATTGTTCATATTCCTTCTAAAAAGTATAAGATGTTCTACTGCTCAGTTGTAGATGCTTAAATTTCTTAAACAATGTTAACTGCATTGCTAATATCATTTAGTTGAATCTGTTCATCCTAATAATAATTCTATCTTCCTGCTTTAATATATCTGTGTTAATAATAGTTGTTGGTGGAGTTATATCTCTCTGGGATGTTGGTCTCACCCTGTGGGTTTCCACATCTTTTAGGTGGTCATGCACAACGAGGTAGAGATTATGTGGTACAGGTTGAGCAACAAGAAGAGCAATGGTTGTTAAAGATTGGATATGTTGCTAGTGTTTTTTAGGAGAGTTCTATGTTTCGTCCCTATACTCTCATGTCCTTAGGGATGTTTTGGTAGATGTTGTACACCAATATGAGTATTTGGCAGTATGCCATGGTAGTACATATATGGCTTGCATAAGTGAACATGTTATCATATGTAATATGTTTGCGGCGAGTTAGCCACTGAATAGTGATATGTAATCTTCCTTTGGCATGATATATGATACTAGTGGCACAGTTTGTGGACTCAAATGTAATATGTTTCCGCTTTTGTGGTTATACAAAATCGGTTTTAATTTACCCTATTTTCTAGTAATCTAGATGTTTGGTGTTAATTTTGCACTTTGTTTTGAGTAATCTCACTCGTGTGGCATCATGTTGTCAAATGAAAAGGTTGGTATCAGAGATTTAGGTTCCCCGAGTCTATAGGGGCATAGGACTAGGGTTTTTGTTTCTTCTAGTGTCATCCAACATATCTAATGGTAACTTCTACTTATGTAGAAGAAGAACAACAGGGGAAAGATATGTTTAGTGAACACAAATAACATGCCCTAATTTGACCCTACAGACATGGAAAATCCCGCTTGCTAATCCATGTTTGGACATTTCATGACCACGGTGACACATACGGCGGATAGAATGCTCGTACCCTAAGTTAGGGCAGTTGTTCCCAATGTGGAATGTCAAGGTTCTGGGAAGACCTTTGAGAGGTTAAGGCGTGTGGAGGTGATAAAGCATGTTGGTACAATAGATCCAACGGATGCTGACATGTGGTTGATAGAGTTGGAGAAGGCCTTCAAGATCATCAATATCCCTGAAGAGGATAAAATGAAGCACACAGTGTACCTATTAAGGGCAGTGTAGGCCATTAGTGGGCCATCAAGGAGGAGAAGAGGCCTGGAGTGGTGATTAGTTGGGAAGATTTTCAGTGGGAGTTCATTTGGTGATGCTTCCCCGAGACATACTTGGATGAGAAGATCATGCAGTTTGAGAAGATTCGGTAGTGATATATGACGATCAATGAGTATGCGGAAAATTTCATGCCGCTTTTGAGGTTTTCCCATGTATGGATGCTACAAATAAGGAGAGAATCAAACATTTTCACAAGGGTTTGAGTACAGAGTTGACAACAATGGTGTCAGCCTTAGAGAATAGAGAGAAGTTTGCGATGTTTGTGGAGTTTGTGAGGTGCATAGAGTGGGTTGCCATAGAGAAACGAGAGGTGAATGCCAAGAAGAAACCTACACAATATCAATGATAGTCTTCTGGAGGCTTTAAGAAGACTAGGTTTGCAGCACCTCAGTCATAATAGAGGCAGACAGTACACTCTCAGTGATTGCTCAACTAGGGTAGAAACCATAGTTTTGCACCAGTAAGAGCTCACATTGCGGTGTTGGTGTCAGTGACAAGGCCGTCGAGACCATGGTACAAGAGCAAGAGATTCTATCAGTGTGAGCGAGTTGGGCATACAAAGTGGTACTACCTTGTGAGGGATGAAGAGGTGAAACAACAGCCGAGACTAAGTCAACAAGGGTCACAGTAGTGATAGTTCAACAGTGGTGGTGACAGAGGATGTAGTCAGGAATCACAGGATGGGTTGTCTGGGCAAGCAAGTAGAGGACGAGGGTGACAATAGGCAATGTCTTGATTCTATGCTATGAGTCAGTCGGAAGGAGTAGTCAACCCTCAGGTTATGAAAGGTCAGATGCGATTATTTCATTTTGATTAGTCTTCTTCCTGCTTTATATCTGGTTTGGTTGACTCAGGTGAAACACTCCCTTTTATCACTAGGGAAGTGAAAGCTTGTTGTTCTTTGACTGTTAATCATAGATCAGGTAGCCTTCACTTAGAAACCCCTTTGGTTGGTTCCTCTGAGTTGAGGGAGGTGTGTCCATCCTGCATTCTTTCTTTCTCAAGATGAAGCATTCAAGTGGATCTTATACCACTTGATATGTAGGGATTTAATGTGATCCTTAGAATGGATACTTTAGAGAAGTATCTAGATTCTAAAGTGGTGATGTTTGTCGATGTTGATGTTTTGTGTGTATTTCAAGGAGATAGGAGGATTCTCCTGACGTGCATGGTGTCAGCGATGATAGAAGAGAGGTTGTTGAGGTAAATTTGTGAGGCATTTTTGGTGCATGTGGTAGATACTAAGGTGAGGAGTCCTTGTATTCAGGAAGTGCCAGTTGTTTGCGAGTTTGATAATGTGTTTCATGATGAGTTCTCATGTGTTCCCCCTTCTAGAGAGATTTATTTTGAGATCAATCTAATTCCAGATACACAGTTGATAGCATAGAAACAAAACAAATGGCACCATTTGAGATGAAGGAGCTGAAGAAGTAGTTGTAGAAGTTGCTTGAGAAGGGTTTTGTCATATTGAGCACATCCCCTTTGGGTACTCCAATGTTGTTTGTGAAGAAGAAATATGGATCCATGATGTTGTGCATCAACTACCGATAGCTAAATAAGGTATGATCAAGAATAAGTATCCTTTTCCATAGATAGATGATCTGTTTGACCTGTTGAGAGGTGCCACAATGTTCTCAAAGATAGATCTAAGGTCAGGATATCAGCAATTGCGGATCAAGGTGGATGACATATTCAAGTCAGCTTTAGGACTCGGTATGGTCACTTTGACTTTGTGTTTATGTGATTTGGGCTGACCAGTGCACCGAGAACGTTCATGGACCTGATGAATAGGGTGTTCAGGCCATATATTGACCAGTTAGTGGTGGTGTTCATTGATGACTTCCTGATATAATCCAGAGATAGTCAATAGCATGAGTAACATCTACGACAGATGTTGACCTTGTTGAGATAGTACAAGTTGTATGCTATATTCGGCAAGTGTGAGTTTTGTGTAAATGAGGTGTTATTCCTTGGGTATGTGATATTTGTTGAAGGTGTATGTACGGATCCCAAGAAGGCTTAGTCTGTGTTAGAGTGGGAGCAGTCAAAGACACCAATAGAGGTTCATAGTTTCCTTGGGTTACCAGACTACTACATGAGGTTTATCAAGAACTTTAGTGTAGTGGTGTTACCCCTAACAAAGTTGATGAAGAAAGACGTGCCATTTGACTAGGATGACAAGTTTCGGCATTCTTTTTGTCTTTTGAAGGAGAAATTGACCAGTGCAACAATGTTTCTTCTACTAGTGCAAGAGAAAGGTTGCATCATCTTTTGTGATGCATTGAAGAATGGTTTGGGTTGTGTGTTGATGTAAGATAAGAACATGATTTCTCTTGGTGCACGACAACTTAAGAAACATGAGGAGAGCTACTCAACACATGATTTGGAGATTGTAGAAGTGGTCCATGCTTTGAAGATATGGTGACACTACCTTTATGGGGAGAAGTGTTAGATCTTCATCAACCACAAGAATCTACAGTAAATCTTCTCAAATCAGGAGCTAAATATCAGACAAAGATGTTGGATGGAGTTAATCAAAGATTATCATTGCACCATAGACTACCATCTAGGGAAGGCAAAAATGGTGGCAAATGTTTTGAGTAGGAAGTCTTCTTTATCCTCATCTGCTGACTAGGAATAGATATACTCTTTGGGGTGCCATGAGAGAGACATGTGTTGGTTTTGTATGCCCAAAGAGCCAATCTTGTGATGATTGTAATGGCATATCATGCCAAATTATTTGATTATTAATAAAAGCCAAGCTTCTAATTTATTCTGTTTAATTTAGTTATGAGATAATGATGTAACATTATAATGTCTAGAGAATAATATTACTCAATGAAGTATGTCTCCAAGTATTAGCCTTTTTGAATGAGATCGTACAGATGTTAAGAGTACATATACATATTCTCATTATAACCATGATCGGTTGTTATTGTGGAAGGTTGATAGACAATAATAACACATAAGATCAGAGTGTGAGTTGGTCAATGACTAAATCTCATTAGTCATGATATGGCAAAATCAAACCAAGAAAACAAATACATGTTAGAGAATAGTGCATGGTACAAACCCACCGTGAGACTGACACATGGAAGTCATAGTCAGGTCTCAAAATGATGGTGGTGGTTGTGGTTCTTAGACCTAAAATCATTGCACACATCGCATGTTATTGGGTGCGCTTTAACATCATCAAATGCACTCCTAAAACAAGGGTTGTTATAAAGGTGATGATTGGGTGTCTTTCACATATGGGGATAGACTGTGAATGATATATATGGGATTTGTCCCTCCTACGGGAGTTTTATGTTCTAGGCCTCTTGATTAGGGAGACTGAGAAATACATGGTCATGCACATGTGAGTCAATATATGATATTGAGCTTACATATATCTTAGACATTCTGCTCTAGTTCAAGGAAAATTATTGGATGATAAAAAGGATGACTACTTCATGCCTCGAGTTCAATCTAAACATCAATGATAAAGGAATTATACAAACATTGGAACACCATACACAAATTGTAGGTTGAAGTTGTTCTCCAACTTTTTTACTTGGGTAGCATTGATGTGTGACTAGGCATCACTCATTTCTTGTGATATCATTAGTTGTTATGGACATTCACTGCCAACGTAATATGGGATCTATAGGGTCATACACATCGGTCTCAACCTAGAAGTAGAGTTTGCTCAAATGACATATGAATTAATTGTTAAAGTGTTTAGGTAATTGAATCACACAACAACAGCCTGACTGCACTGCCAGACACTAGTCTCATGGCATGGGACGACCGTCTGGAGTGCCAAACGGACATCTCAAGGCTTGAGATGGGAGTTTGTGGTGTCATACTAATTCAAGTTAAATTATCTTTGGATTGAACCAATCAGCCTGACTCGGGTCACTAGATGTCCGTCTAGGTGACTTATATGGATGTCTCGCATGGCAAGATGACCCAGTTTGGGTGAGGGAAGGTTCTAGATATTTCCAAGTTTGTTTATATTGCAAATTACTTGTTGTGCAAGGAAATTAATATGTGATATTAATTGGAAACGAATTGTCGATTTTGAAACCAATTGTGAAACTAACCAGATGCTCCTCTAGATTGAGCTAGATGACCTTTTGGCATGCCAGAAAACCGTACGGGTTGTAGTAGGTTGCGAAGTTTTCATAATTGTTGTGAAAGTTGGAGATCTTATGATCTCTTCCACTCCCGCATCAACTGGGAACCCTGGCCCTAGCCTCTACTATAAATAGAGGGGTATTGGGGGCTTCCCAGAGCACAACACAAACAATTGAGAGTCAGTTGCTCTAATAAATCACTACTACAGAAATAGCAATCAGTGTCGCTTTTCTGGGCGTCGGTTATTAAGGAAAACCGACGCCTATCATATAAGGCGTCGGTTGTTTAAGCAAACCGACGTCTATATTCGAAGACCAGCCAGACACGGGTACCGCTTTGTATTAAGCGTCGGTTGTTTATAACAAACTGATGCTTAAAGTCGCCCGCGAAATCCATTTTTCGATAAAAAAAATAGTGTCATTGTCAGCGTCGGTTATATACCTAGAAAACCGACGCCTATGTGCGATGCAAATTTGCGCCGAAAATGTCACTTTCAGCGTCGGTTATCCTTGTATAACCGACGCTGAAGGTGGTTCCCGCCAAACATTTTCATAAAAATATCGTCCAATTGGACGTCGGTTGACTCTTCCCCTTTCTTCTGTTTCATTGCTACCCTATTTCCCTGTTGCGGCGATTTCTCCGGCGATTTCTCTGCTGCTGCTGCTAGTTTTTCTCCGGCGCTTCTCTCCGGCGCCCCATCTCTGGCGCCCCTCTCCGGCGCGTTTCTTCTCCGCCGCCCCTGCTGCCCGCCCCTGCTGCTCCAACCGCCTGCGCCGCCGCCACGCCTGAGAACCGGCGCCGCCGCCACGCCTGGTGCCCACCTGCCTGCCCACCGCCGCCCTAGCTCCAACCACCTGCTCACGCCCGGCGCCACCCCCTTCTTCCTGCTTCGACCACCACTGCTGGAAAAGGTATGTAAGCTTCTTCCTTATATACTAGTAATGCATGATTAGTTTTACTGATTTCCTTGCTGCTTTCAGTGATTAATGATTGGTACTACTGGTTAGTATTACTTTAGTGATTACTTTAATTCAACAATTCATAGTTTGTTATTTACAATTACTGATCTTCTTGCCGATTTTAATGATTAGAGATACTGATTAATAGTAAGTATTGATCAATACTTAGTTAATTACTGATTTTTTGATTAGATATGTATAGAAGTTCCTTATAAATATATTTTTTATATACACATACATGTAATTTTGTATAAAATACATGATGTAGTGTGATCTTAAATCCTAGAGTGTACCCATTTTGTTCTATGATGGTACCTATGACCCTAAATACATCCATAAGGGTCTATTGTATCCTAAAGAAGATTTATTTCTTACTTATGCCCTAATTTTTATATGGATCTTAATCTTATATCGTTTTCTCATAAATAAGGAAATATCCTCCCTTATGACCACCTTGATGTGTATGTCCCATATAATCCACATGTTGGACCCTAATGATACAAATTTTTTATGTTGAAAACGAATGTATGTTTCAAGTGTTGAACCTAATGTTGGACAATGTGTTTGTTATAGGTGGTACACATTTATTATATAAGAATGACATCACATGTGTTTGTTGGCCTAGAAAAGTCAACAATCATTGTTTTTTATATTACTTGTACATTGGTATAAATTAGAATGAACAATCACTAAATTATATAATGTTTGTATGGAGTCCGGCTTCATTGTAGATATCTATTATTGTGTTTGTTGGCCTAGAAACCCGTCCAAGATTGACTCATTAGGAGTAAATCTTGGATAGTCCCCAGTTTGGGACTGTTCTTGAACACCTAATCTCACTTAGGATGTAAGTGTATAATGTGTATTGGGTTTTCGAGAAAATTTTGGTAGCATTTCCCCGTTTGTTCTCTAAGTACATATGTACTTAGAGAACAGCGGGGAAATGCTGCCGAAATTTTCTCGAAAACCCAATACACATTATACACTTACTAGTGAGATTAGGTGTTCAAGGATGGGATAGGTGGTACACATTTATTATATATAAGAATGACATCACATGTGTTTGTTGGCCTAGAATGTGAACAATCATTGTTTTTTATATTACTTGTACATTGGTATAAATTAGAATGAACAATCACTAAATTATATACTGTTTGTATGGAGTCCGGCTTCATTGTAGATATCTATTATTGTGTTTGTTGGCCTAGAAACCCATCCAAGATTGACTCATTAGGAGTAAATCTTGGATAGTCCCCGGTTTGGGACTGTTCTTGAACACCTAATCTCACTTAGGATGTAAGTGTATAATGTGTATTGGGTTTTCGAGAAAATTTTGGTAGCATTTCCCCGTTTGTTCTCTAAGTACATATATACTTAGAGAACAGCGGGGAAATGCTGCCGAAATTTTCTTGAAAACCCAATACACATTATACACTTACTAGTGAGATTAGGTGTTCAAGGATGGGATAGGTGGTACACATTTATTATATATAAGAATGACATCAAATGTGTTTGTTGGCATTTCCCCGTTTGTTCTCTAAGTACATATGTACTTAGAGAACAGCGGGGAAATGCTGCCTAATCTTTTCCTAATATATACTTGTTTCCTAATATATACTTGTTTTCTCTGATCATAGAATGGATAGATCTTGGATGTCCATTCGTAATCGTTGCACCCCAGAGTTTATATTTGGTCTTGATCAGTTTATTAGATTTGCCGAGGAACATAGGAAAAAACCTACAGATAGGTTCTACTGTCCATGTAGGCATTGCGGTAACAACTTGAAAGTCAACACTGGTGAGGAAATCAAAAGTCATGTCATGTGCAACGGGATTGTAAAAGGCTATACAGAATGGCACTGGCATGGAGAGATTTCAAAATTGAAACCAGTAGATGTCGATAGTAGTGCTTGGGTGGAAGAAGAAATTGCCTCCGATGACGTAAATGTGAACGAACCAGTTCCAGCAGACATCGTTGATGCGATGCTGGATAGTTGTAGGGTAGAGCACACCGATCCACCTCCTATCTTTACAAACATTGTGCATGATGCTGAGATACCGTTATACACAGGCTGTGCTAAGTTTACGAAGCTTAGCGTTGTGTTGAGATTGTATAAGTTGAAAGCTAACAATAGATGGAGCGACAAAAGCTTCACTTCATTGTTGACTTTGTTGAAAGAAATGCTTCCTGAAGGAAATGAGCTTCCAATCTCAACATACCAGGTAAAGAAAATGTTGTGCCCAATGGGAATGGAGGCCAAGAAGATACACGCATGCCCGAATGATTGTGTATTATTTCAAAAGGACGATGTAGATTTGAAAGATTGTCCAAAATGTGGTGCGTCACGGTATAAATTGACGACTTCGGGGGAGACCAAAACTGGTTCTCCTGCCAAGGTGTTGTGGTATCTACCTATAATATCACAGTTTCAACGCTTGTTTGCAAATCCGAAAGATGCGAAGAATTTGAGGTGGCATGCAGATGTTAAGAAAAATAATGATGGGATCCTACGACATGCGTCTGATTCCCCACAGTAGAAGAAGATTGATCTATTGTACCCTAAATTTGGTGAAGAAGATAGGAATCTAAGACTTGGGCTTTGTACAGATGGGATGAATCCGTACGGGACATTGAGCAGCCAACATAGCACTTGGCCAGTCATGCTTGTTATATACAATCTTCCTCCCTGGATGTGTATGAAAAATAAGTATGTTATGTTGTCATTGTTGATATCGGGCCCTAAACAACCCGGAAATGATATCGATGTTTATCTTGAACCTTTGATTGATGACTTAAAGAAACTTTGGGCTGAAGGTGTGATGACCTATGATGCTTCAGCAAGAGAGACATTTCATTTGCACGCTATGTTGTTTTGCACTATTAATGACTTTCCAGCATATGGGAATTTGTCTGGATATAGTGTCAAAGGAGCTAAAGTGTGTCCTATATGTGAAGAAAACACTGATTCAATAAGACTAAAACATGGCGGCAAGACTGTATATCTTGGTCATCGAAGGTTTCTTTCAAAATTCCATCCGTATCGTAGGAAGCGCAAAGCATTCAATGGATGGAATGATGAACGGAGTGCACCTAAACCTATACTAGGGAATGTTGTTTATGAAAGAGTAAAAGACATTGTCAATGAATTTGGTAAGAAATCACAATGTAGTATGGCCACACGGAGTGACAATTCTTCATTCAAGAAGAAGTCAATATTTTGGGATCTTCCTTATTGGAGTTCTTTGACAGTCAGGCATTGTATCGATGTAATGCACGTTGAGAAAAATGTCTGTGATAGCATCATTGGTACTCTATTAAATATACCAGGTAAGACTAAAGATGGGATAAAATCCAGACTGGACCTACGTGAAATGGGAATAAGGTCAGAATTAACAGAATTACGTGAAATGGGTAATAAAAGAACATACTTACCTCCCGCTTGTTACACGTTGTCTAGAAAGGAGAAGAAAACTTTTTGTGAATGCTTGGTAAATGTTAAGGTGCCACATGGTTACTCATCCAACATCCGTAGATTGGTATCAATGAAAGATATGAAGTTGATAGGTCTTAAATCTCATGATTGTCACACTCTAATGCAACAAATATTGCCCGTGGCAATTCGATCTATATTGCCGAAGCATGTAAGGTTTGCAATTACCAGACTTTGTTTCTTTTTCAACAGTCTATGCAGCAAAGTTATTGACCCTGATACTCTCAATAATTTGCCTTTTTCTAGTTAATACAAATGCAATTCGATCTATATTGCCTTTTTCTAGTTAATACAAATGCTAAATGTTTGCATTTTAAATGACATTTTCAGATGGCTGACCATGATGAGCATGATGTCCATGATGAGCATGAAGTCCATGATGAGCATGTTGTTCATGACGAGCATGGCGAGGATACTAATGTAAGTTCTAAAAACATATCCTGTATTTCTATAAAATTCATTATCTTCTAGTTATGTCAAGTCCATGATGAGCATGCTGTCCATGACGAGCATGGCTAATTTAGTGTGTTTTATTTTTGTCAAATTTTAGGTTGATGCACATGTACCCACTGAAGCACTGGAGAAACTTGATGCGCATCACCAAACACTTAATAAGAAAAGGGGCATCACTCTGTTGAAGAAGTTATTAGTGCTAAGTGGTAGTGGATCCAAATTGGTGATGGAGTTTGATAATAGAGGAAATCCAGTTGGAGTGAACCGCAATAATTTTGTAAACTATCTTGGGTGTACCACTCGGAGCCATTGTGGTGTTAAGTATGACAATTGGCATAAAGTTCCTCAAGGGAAAAAAGACTTGATATGGAAGGATTTATGCGTGAGTTATTATTATTTGCAATTCTATTTTGTAGATTACAAATTCTATTATTTGCAATTCTATTTTGGATACTAGATAATAACATTTCTATTTTACAGAATCTGTTTGCATTGGATGAGAAGTTGCATCGTAAAAATGTGATGCAACGCGCTGGAAAGATGCTTAGGAATTATAGGACAAATCTGAACAGAGAATACATAAAAGAGGGTGATAAGAAGAAGAAGTCAGCCCTTGAACAATGGAACTTCTTGGACAAAGAAGATTGGGACAATTTTGTTGCTTCAAGAAAATCTGAAGAATTCAAGGTATTAGGCGTCACTCCCAATTTAATTAATATACATTGTATTCACCTATTCAAGATTAACATTTAGTGCTACTAACCAAATCTTTAATGTGCATACCAACTAGGCCCTCAGTGACGCACAAAAAGCAAGGCGTGCACTGAATGTGCATGACCACACTATGGGTCCAAAAGGCTATGCAAGCGTTCGCCAAAGACTACAGGCGGAGTCTGCGGCTACTCAGGAGTCTGCTCCTACTCAGGAGTCTGCTCCTACTCAGGAGTCTGCCACACCCATTCCTCACCATGATATCTGGATAGCTGGCAGGCAAAACAAGAAGGGTGAAATAAAGAAGCCTGTAACTGCTGAGGCGGCTGCAAAAATGGTAAAATACAACTCTTAGAGAAATCGTTTGAATATTGATTATTTGTGGTGTTAACTTACCAATTTCTGTTTATGGTGATTAGCGGGAGCTGCACGAGCAGAGGAAACAAGGCACGTTCATCCCTCAGGGCACAAGGGATGGATTGACAGTTGCTCTGGGTAACCCAGAGCATCCTGGACGTGTTAGAGGTGTCGGCGCTGGTGTTGGCATCAAAGCATTCTTTGGGCCATCCCAGCGCAAACCCAGAGCGGGACTTTCTCAAGAAGAGGTAACCTATTCTTTTTTTAGAATGTTACTACAAAAGGAAATTCATTAATAAGAAGCTAATGTTTCTTTTATCCATGTATAGGAGAATAAGAGAGTTGAGGATTTAGTTGCTAAGAAGGTCAACAATGTAGTTGCTGAGAAGGTCAAGGAAGAATTGCTGCGGTCTCAGGCATCTCAGGCTTCCAATACGCCTATGGCGACCCACTCTTCTCCTGATGCACAGACTGCGAGTAATCCTGGAGACCCATCGCCTAGCACGTCTGCTGTAAGTATTGTTTATGACATTGTAGCTAGTCTTTTCAAGATGATATGTTTTTAAGATTATATGTATATATGTATAACATTCTTTACGTAAATTTGTAGGCATTGAAGCCATGCCGCTTAAGAATAGAAGACTATGTTGTTGCAGAGGCGTAAGCTTACCCATCCCTTCCTGGGGAAAGGTTTCACGGGACTCCAATGCCACAGGGCTATGTTCGTGTGGGCCCATTACGTGTGTTACCCGATTGGAGGGAAGTTGCGTTGCCATATGCCCACCCAGATATTGATACACTTGGTGAGGCAGAAGGCGGGGTCATATTGTGGCCCAAAGCAGATGTCGTCTACACGACTGAAATTGTAAGATAAATTTACATTGATTTAGACTATTAATGTGTATATATTATGTCAACTGATCTGAAATTATATATACAGGTTAAAAAGAAGACACCAGGAGCACCTAGGCCTCCACCTCCACTTCCCGCATTACCAACTTGGGTTCCAACTGACCTAACATACCCGTTAGGTCATGCTTGTAGGGGAATGGCATGTTGGCTACGTGCACATAATATACATTGCCCTATAATAGTTTCTTTAGATGCAGATTATGCAGGTCGATCATACGATAGCTCTTTATTTATACAAGATATTATTGAGCTGTTTATGTATGATTGGTTGAATACATCAATGATAGAGACATGGATAAGGTGAGATCTTGTTTATACATCCATATACCTTGTGTAAGATCCGGTGATCTGGTTTCTTATATATTAATGCATACGTAATACATGTTTTGCAGCTACTTAGTCGAAGATCATTGCAAACAATTTGCATTTGATCATGTGGGATTTTTGATTCCATCATTGATTAGTATGGTAGCTAAAGACCCTGATAATGTTCAACAATACTGTATAGATGCTTTTACAATTTTTGGTCAGCAAAAGAATACGATAATAATAGCTCCATTCAATGTCAAGTAAGTTTACTTTATTTATAATTTGGACTTAAGAAAATTCCATTTTTATTGTGCATTTTGAGTTATTAATTGTTAACTTTTTACCTCTAGCGGTAAACATTGGGAGTTACTAGTTATTGTCCCCGAGACGTTCACTGTTTATTATCTAGATCCCGCGGGAAGTACATTAAACACTAAAATTGGACACGTAATGAGAATGCCATTATTCTGGTGAGAAATATTTCATTTTTGTATCTGTTACCATCTGTTATTACATTACTATTTACTTATGTAATTTATTGTGTTATATTAACATGTAGGGGTTTAGATGCATTCAAAAAGGCTGGAGGAACGATCCCAAGGAAAAAGAACCAGCCAATAAATTGGGAGAACGTACAAGTAAGTTCCCGACTCCAATGTATATATTATTGATGTGAATTGTGCTTAGTTGTATCATTTTGTATGTTTCAATTTATAGTGCGCTACACAAGACAATGGCTGGGCATGCGCATACTATGTGATGCGATTTATGCAGATGATTATCAAATATGCCGCATTGGACATCGATACCATACATGAGGTATTATATATAGTCTCATTAGTTAGTATGAAATATATCAATCTTATCTTATTTTTATATTATTACTTATATATATACATCATTCTCTTTGTAGGTGTTTAAAACTGACAACACTACAGATAAACGCTTAAAAAATATACATGCTCCATATACGATGGAAGCATTAAATGAAGTAAGAGAAGAATGGACAAAAGCCATACAAGCAGTGGCAACTGTAAGATATAATTGGGATGTTGATAGCGATAATGAATGATACTTTGTAAATGAATATTTTTGAATGTTAATACATGTATTTGAATGTTTCTATATGTGTGAATGTGAGAATTGAATTGATGTCTGAATGTATGTACTTGTGTGAAATTTTCTTTGTGACTTTTGCAGGTTTGCGGCCTGTTTGTAGGCTGATATCAATGGATGTCGTAAACCTGCAGTTCAGAAAACTGAACTGCAGGTTCTCATCCTGCTGACTAGCCACAGCAGGCCTGCAAACTGATATGAAAAAAAATATATATAAATAGGCGTCGGTTATTTATAGATAACTGTCAGCAAAGACATACAGCGTCGGTTATTTATAGATAATTGACGCCTGATGTGGCCAAAGCAGTCCTGGAAATGGCGTCGGATATTTGTATCGAACCGACGCCTATTTAAACAACCAGGCGTCGGTCGTTTGGTATATAACCGACGCCAAAAGGGTTCACGCCACAGAAAACGGCATCATCTAGGACACTTTATGCGTCGGTTATCAACTAAAAGACCGACGCTACATGGAATATAGGCGTCGGTCTTTTAGTAAATCAACGACACAGAAAGTGCCCTAGATGACGCCTTTTTCTGTGGCGCGAACCATTTTGGCGTCGGTTTTCTACTAAAAGACCGACGCCTATAGGTTAAATAGGCGTCGGTGAAAAAACCGACGCCGAAGTGTTCGACCTTTAGCGGCGCCCACATAGGCGTCGGTCGGAAACCGACGCCAAATGGGGTAAGACCGATGCCAAATGGGGTTTCTGTAGTAGTGAATGTTGTCCTCTCTAGTTGTGGTAACCACGAGAGCCCAAAAAAGTCCTACTCGACTAGGGAGGGATAGCCAAAGGGAGAGATACAATTGAGTTCATTGTTGTGGGAGAGAAAGATGGTGAATGGTATGCCAGCGGGAGGGACAACTCCTTCCTACCTGGTCCAGTAGGACGACAGGAGTTCTAGGCGGTCTGTATGGACTTCTCTAGAGGCAGGATATTGTTGTCTTCCACTAAGGAGAACATCGTCAACCAAAAGACTATGACGAGAGGAGTGATGCATGGGTTTTTAGTCATTTTCATAGGCATATTTTCCTTAATTTTGTGTGTTGCTTTGTCATTTATCTGATTAAGAATGCATGAAATGCTATTAATGGTCTGTGATATTTAAATGCATCAAATTATCTGATTTTTACTGCTTAACATGATTTAATATTTATCCCAAGCATTTATCCATGTTCTTGTGCATTTTCAGGTAAAATTGAATCTCACAGAGTTAATACTACTGATACCAAAAGTCAGTGGTACCGACTTCACATCAGTTGTAACGACCCCGCCTCTCGGTAACCCCCAATTATGGGAGACCAGAAGGTCAGATACGTTATCCCAATAATTTTGGATCAGTGGTTTGACATTTAATCAATAACAATTATCAAATTCTACAAAAACTAAATTGAAAAGTTGGAATAAAATAAATCTCTTGATACCTTGTAAATATTTTGGATTTCCAGACTTCTATCCACAGATGGAGTCTATCTATCTAATCCTCCTTGAATTGATTATTTGTTCCTTCACAATCTTTCAGTTTACTATTTTTCCTTTTCAATGATTGTACCTAAAACACCGACACACAAAAAGCCGGTCAGTATATTTCTATATCGGTATGTAGGGAGACAATTACAATTTCACAAATAATTGCTAACAACCTAATTATCACAAATAAGTTATTAACAATCCAAATTACATTTTTAATGTGACATTCTCAACCACTTTTGCCCTAATCCCTAGTTTACCCTCTCTTAGGGTTTTGTCCTTGCAAGGGACATAAGGCCAACTTCTCCATCCCGAGCTTGGTACTTGGGGTCACCTCTCATGGTGCCCAATGGTCTTCCCTCTGGGGCTTGGTCATGTATCTTACATCAGGGTGGCATGTAGGTTCGAGAATGCACATATATACTTCATTGTGATAATCATAGTTACTTTATAGGATTGCATAAATAAAACACTCAACAGTTTAGGTTGCATCCAATCGATCAAATGTTTGAGAAAACTTTGTGAAACTAGATCGATTATTCATAAATAACCACATACCTATTCATCTGAAACAAGATAGGAATTGTCCAAGAAAATATGAAATCCAGGCAAGAAAGCAATTCACCCTACAAGGATCCTGAAATAACCATACAATTTCCTTCACTACTCATGTTATCAAGATCTATTCAATCTAACTTGCTTCCTAGGGTTTCTACTTTCTTTTAGGGTTTCATTTGCTATTAGGGTTTCATTATCACTTTTGTCACTCCAAACCCTAAATAAGCAAAACAACTCATAAACCCTAATTATCTTGTCCTATCTCTCCTAACATGCTTAGGATCAACAATTATCAACATATTTCCAAATATTTTGAATTAAACATATCAATCTCATCTTTTACTGTAAATTAGGATTTCTACATGCATTCACATGGATTCTTCATTTAAACCCCTAAAAAATGCAATTTCTCATCAAAATCATATTCGAATCATTCATTATCATTCAACAGGTTATTAGTACTCAAATTAACCCATTACACATCATAGATTCAATCTTTAATCACAATTAGGGTTTCTAACCTAAGTTTAATTCACTTATCATCAACTTCATATACTTTTGCAATTAGGAATGAAAACAAGTTCTAAACCTATTTTTATCAGGTTCCTCATATTTTTATGATCAAATTTCATATATTAAGTTTATCCATCAGAGCTTCCTAGCAATTTCTACGAATTTCGTAAAGAAAAGTATTTTTCTTAGATTATCTCTTATTTTCATAAAATCGTCGACCACTCGATCTGTGGTCCGCTGGACCACGCAGGATCCAACGATCCAAGATCGCACACCCTACTCACGATCAAACTAAAGAAAAGGGCGAGAATGCCCTTACCTAGCTGAAGACATGGGAGGGCTAGTTTAGTCATTTTCCTAGGGGTCTTCTTCAACCTCGCACGAGCAATCTGCCGTGACTCGTGGTCAACTCGGAGGTTGACTTCAAGCTCCCGTCCACCCGCGGTTGATTTGATTGGTCCAGGAGCTTTGTCTGCTCCTCACGAACTTGCACGACCCTCCAATCGTGGGTTGGCTTCACTCTTTCACTGCCAACAGGCCGCTGGCGCTCTGGTGATGGTCACAGCTAGTCAAGAGGGTAGAACATAGTGGTTGGTCCAATTGATAGCACGAGAACGCTCATCGCAAAGCTCTAAACTCGAGGGCAGGGTTCAAGTGATCCCTCGTGAAGCCCAGACTCCTCCCCTTATATAGGACTTCTTACATGTGTCTGAGGAATTGGGGACTTCTCCAATCCTCCATGAAACCACCCATAAATTGGGTTAGTCCTTCTTAGAACAGACTCTTGAAGTCAATGGGATTGTCCTCGTTTCAGATCATCCACTCTTCTTTGCACAATCCTTCATCCAAGAATCTCATAGAATGACTCTACAAGGCAGTCCCCGCAAGACTGGGAATCACTCCCAGTCATTGGATCTTTGATCCAACGGTCACTCTCTATCCGAAAATCAATAAAATAGGTATTTAATTCCCAAATCAAATCGTGACATAATTTCCTTTCTACTTTAGGATAACTTCAAAAAATCATAACTCATTATTCCTTTATTTGTATTCAACCAAATTTTAAAGGAAGCTTTGAATTGGTATTATCTACTCGTGTACCAAATTTGAAACCCAATTTATAAAGTAAAAAGGTATTTCCTTCATAAGCAAGTTATCCTTTAATAAAACCAATTTAATTGGTATTTTCTCTTTCTTATGCCATTATCTTGGTATCTTGGACTCATTGGACCTCAAGGAACCCTAAAGGCACGAAATCCCATCTTGGATGATATTCCCTTGCCTTTTTATTTATCCTTCCTCCTTTTCTTATTTATTCATTCATTGTTTTGAATTTCTTTATCTCTTTCTTGTTACTAGGCCCAATAGCCAATAAAGCCCTCTAAGAAACCAAGCAAAGCTATTGTAAATGAAATCCATTCAATTCAAACAAATAAAGCAATTATTGATTTCATTTATCATTAAAAGGAGAAATACAATTTCATTACATAGCTAGGAAAAATGGGGTTATAACATCCTCCCCTCCTTATAGGAATTTTGCGCTCAAAATTCAACAATCAAACAAACAAGTCAAGATATGCTTTTTCCATGACCGTCTTCAACTTCCATGTGGCCTCATCCTCTCCATGGTGCTTCCAAAGAACCTTTACCATCTCTATATTCTTACATATGAGTTCTTTCACCTTGGTATCTAGAATCTACAAAGGTGACTCATGATATGTCAACTTCCCTTGAAGCTCAATAGGCTCAATGCTCAGCACATGGGTCGGATATTGCACATATCGCTTCAGATTGGATACGTGAAACACAACATGCATCATACTACACTAAGGGGGTAATGCCAAATGGTATGCAGCTTCACCAATTTGTTCTAACACCTCAAACGAACCCACGTATCGGGGACTCAACTTTCCTCTGTTCTTGGCTATAGCTCAAAGTGGTCAAATTTTCAAGAATACATGCTCTCCCACAGTGAACTGCACGTCAGTCTGCTTCGCATCAGCATACGACTTCTATCGATCCTAGGCTCCCTTCAGCCTCTGCTTGATCAAAGCGACTTGATCTGCATACACTTGGAGCTCATTTGACCTCAATAAGGTCCTCTCACTGACATCATCCCAGTAAAGCAGTGACCGACACGGTCTCCCATTAATTGACTATGAGTTTCTTGTTAGAAAAGTGAACTTTAAATTGGCTGCATGGAAATCTAGATTGCTATCTTTTGCAGGACAATGACTACTGGTTGCTCATGTGCTGTCATCCATTATTGTCTACACGGCAGCGGAGGTGGGAATTCCAGCAGGTATCATCCAACGTATAGAGAGAAAATTTTTGAGTTTTCTATGGGCGGACAGGGAGAATCACCAGAGAAAAGCATGGATCGGATGTGAAAGAGTTGCTACGCCGCTGATAGATGGGGGTCTTGGTCTCACTTCCTTGAAGATGATTAATGATGCCTTTGTTGCTAAGGCGTGCTGGGAAATTCTCAATACTGAGACTTTGTGGGCATCTTTTTGCAGAGATAAGTATGCTAACCTTGCAACAGGCAGGTCTGGAAACTATCCTAATCACTAAAAGATTAGTAGCTGTGTGTCCCCTTTCTGGAAGAAGATATGGGACATGTTCCCTAGAATGTTTCCTTTTTGTAGATGGTTGATTGGGAGAGGTAATATCCCTTTCTGGGACTCATGGTGGTGTGATGAGAGACTCACTAACCATGCCATCTTTGCTAGTGATAGAAGGAAGCCGTTCTTGGTTAGAGATTTCTGGAATGAAGAAGATGGATGGGATTGGGAGACGATCCAACAGGTGGTTGATGACCAGGGTGTGGAGCTGATAAAAAAGGCAGGTGCTTGGATAACGAACGCAGATGATGAATTGGTGTGGGGTGTTGACCAGAAGGGTCGCTTCACTATGAAATCAGTGAAAAACATTCTTATGCAACCAAGAGCGGGAGGATTGGATGCTCTAGGAAAAATATGGGGCATGGACGCCCCTAAGGCGAGTGCTATCATATGGAAGCTGACTAAAAAAGCTATTCCTACAGATGATAATGTTCAACATAGATGTTGCGTCCACCTTGTATCGTGGTGTAACTGTTGTGATGATCCGAGAGTAGAAGATGTTGATCACCTTTTCTTCCATGGACAGGTTGCCATGTTCTTCTGGAACAGATTCTCCCATTTAACGCAGATGCAGGCACCTCATGATATACAATCACTTCTTGATACTTGTGAGAAAGGTTACTCCAGGAGGATCTCAGATTGGATTGCCAGAAGGTTAGCATTTAACATACCCCACAACATTTGGAGGATACATTGTGCATATAGATTTGGGGACAAACTGCGAGGTTGGGAGTTTGAATGGAATCAAATCATCTCTTCTGTGAACAACACGATTCAGCATAGATCCTTCTCCGTTGAACATGGATCGAGCATTTACAATAGGATGAGAGATGGTGGGATTACTGAGCCTAAGATGAGAATGAGAGAGATTCAACTGATAAGGTGGATGAAGCCTGACTTGCATAACTTGAAAATGAACTTGACTATAGGAAGAGATAGGGGAGAAGAAGGGGTATGTAGGAGGTGGGCGGCAGGCCTGATATGAAATCAAAATGCGGATATATGCATGGTGTTCCATGCCTGGCTCAAGGCACCGGACTTCGTCCTGGCATATGTACAGGCATGCATTGTTGGACTGAAACTGGTAGATGATCATATGCTACGAGTTTCATGTATTGAGATTGATGACCAGGAAGTCTATGATATTATGTGGATGGATGCTATAGAACCGTGGAGGACCAAGCCTTTTGTTAGAGAGCTGAGGTCCGAGTTGGTTAGATCTAGTATTAGTGGGTCAATGGTTCAAAAAGTTGCTAACTCTATACCCAGAGAGATTGGGAGATGGGGGAAAAGATTTTCAGAGATGACATTTATTACAGATGGAAGGATGATACCGAATAGAATTCGAGGCATGGCAACTTTGGAGAAAAGGTGCATTCCCTACGTGCACCTGCAGAGGATCGACGCTTGATGAATCATGGATGTTTTTTTTAGCTGTTTCTTTGTCTGGGTTGTGAGGTTTTTTTTATCTGGTCTTCTGGGGGGAACAAACCTGTGGACACATAAGCAGGAGGTGTATTCTGTTGATGGTTTCGCCCACAAGAGAGGGCTGGGATGAATAGAGAACCCTCTGGATTAATTTAAAAAAAAGCTTCATACGGAGGCATCTCGAGACTGGCTTGGTAGCTATTTTTGTAGGCAAACTCGGCCAAAGGTAAGTACTATTCCCATGATCCACCCCAATCGAGAACACAAGATCTCAACAGATCCTCTAACGTCTAGATCATCCTATCTGAATGACCATCTGTCTGGGGGTGATAAGCGGTACTGAACTTCAACCTTGTACCAAGTTCCTCTGGTACTTGCTTCCACAAATTTAAAGTGAACTTTGGGTCTCTATCAGAGATGATGGAACCGGGTACACCATGCAAACGTACTATCTCCCTGATATACAGATCAGCTAGGTCTAACACCTTGGAAGTGGTCTAAGGCAAGGAAGTGTGCTGACTTGGTAAGGCGATCTACCACAACCCATATCGCATCATGACCTCTCTTGGTCCGAGGTAGACCCACCACGAAATCCATGGTGATCTACTCCCATTTCCACTTTGGAATCTCTATCGACTGTAAAAGTTAGCCAGGTTGTTGGTGTTCATCCTTCCCCATCTGGCACATAAGACAGATGGCCAGATATGCCATAATGTCTCTCTTCATTCCCAACCACCAGAAATACCTCTACAGGTCCTTAAACGTCTTTGTAGTTCCCGGGTGTATCATATACTTGGAACCATGAGCCCCTTGCATGATATGTTCCTTCAACGGTGAATCCTCAGGAACCCATATACGGTTCTCGAATTTGATTCCTCTATCTACTCCCACTGAGAGACAGGTTTATGGCTTCTTCATCAAGCCCTTCATTTCGTTGAGTTTCGAACTAGTCAATTGTGCCGCTACTATCTCATTCAACAACTCTGACTGGATCTGAATATTGGCCAATCGGACTTGGTCCTCTAACAGTTGTGGAGTCCACTCCACCAGCTCTTCTAAGCCTTTCTACTGGCTAGACAGAACAGCCGCACACCTGAGCTATTTCTGACTCAACACATCAACTATGACGTTTGCCTTTCCAGTATGATAGGTGATGGTGAAGTCATAATCCTTCATATACTCCATCCATCGTTGTTGTCGTAGGTTCAGGTCTCTCAATGTCAGGAGGTACTTCAGGCTCTTATGGTCAGTGAGGATCTCAAAGGTAGCATTGTACGGGTAATGACGCCATATCTTTGACGCATGGATCATAGCAGCCAGCTCTAAATCATGCGTCAAGTTCACCTCGTTTGGCTTGAGTTGTCGGGAGGCATATGCAACCACATGATGATTTTGTTTTAACACACAACCAAGTCCCATCTTTGAAGCGTCAGTGAATATCATAAAACCTTCATTACTAGAAGGTAGGGTCAACACTGGGGCAGTGGTCAGCTTCTCCTTTAATTCCTAAAAATGAGCCTCACATGTATCGGACCACACGAACTTCACATCCTTCTGAGTCAACATGGTAAGCGGCAAGGCGGTCTTCGAGAAATCCTTAATGAAGCGCCGATAGTATCTGGCCAACCCCAAGAAGCTATGAATCTCATAGGGGTTCTTTGGTGTAGGCCAGTCTTGAACTACTGACACTTTAGTTGGATCCATGGTGATCGTTCCTCCTGAGATGATGTATTTGAGAAACATGACTCGGTCTATCCAAAAATCACATTTCAAGAACTTTCCATAGAACTTCTACTTTTTTAGGATATCAAGGACTCTACCCAGATGGTCATAGTGTTGAACTAGGTCATTGGAATACACGAAGATGTAATCTATGAACACGATCACAAAGGACTCAAGGAAAGGTTGGAACACACTGTTCATAAGGTTCATAAAGACACTAGGTGCATTGGACAACCCAAATGGCATGACCACAAACTCATAATGGTCATATCAGGTTTGAAAAGTAGTCTTAGGTATATCCTCACTCTTAACTCATACCTGGTGGTACCCAGACCTCAAATCAATCTTGGAAAAGACTCGGGCTGATTTGAGCTGGTCAAAAAGGTCATCTATCATGGGTAAGGGGTACTTGTTCTTAATGGTCGCCTGGTTGATCATGCACTAATCAATACACATCCGCATTGATCCATCCTTCTTCTTCACAAACAGGACGGGTGCTCCCCATGGTGATGTACTAGGTCAGATAAAACCTTTATCTAACAACTCCTACAACTAAGTTTTCAACTCAAGCAACTCCGTTGGGGCCATTCTATAGGGTGCCTTAGATATAGGGTTAGTCCCGGGAGCTAACTCAATGGAGAAATCTACCTCCCTCTCAGGGGGAATCCCTGGTAGATCATTTGGAAACACGTCCGCATACTCCCGAACCACCTCTATCTCTTCTAAGGGTCACACCTTGGCCTCAGGCTCGATGACTATGGCTAGGTATGCTCGGTAGCCTTTGGATATCATCTGCTCAGCCTTCAAAGCCGACACATAAAGGTCGGTAGTCACATCTCTCCTTCCTCGAATGGTAAAGTGTGGATGATCAAGCTTCCTAATAAGAATCTTCTTCTCTCTACAGTCAATTTGTGCTCTATAGGTGTAAAGCCAATACATACCAATGATTACATCAAAATCATTCATATCGAGAAGGATGAAGTCAGTGGGAAGCTCATGATCATATATTTAACTGGAAAGATAGGGGTTTTAAAAGAGATGTATATATTCGACCACTCGGGGTTGTGACATCCAAAACATAGCCTAAATCCTTGATGTCCCAACAAAGCATAGTTTCCAGATTTCTTGAAATAAAAGTGTTAGTAGAACCATAATCAAAAAGAGCTTTTACATTTTGTCCCATGACTTCAAGCATGCCTACATAGTTTCATAATGTATCAGATTGCTATTACATGATCAAACTAAGCTGAAAGGAAAACTCTATGGGTTATTACCCTCGATCAACCTATTAGCATTTGCCTGGGCTTCTTCATTATTGATGGTGAATACTCTGGCTTGCCTTCTCTCTCCAATAGGTGGAGCTCTAGCTGGTACTCCTCCTCCTACTGGGGGTGCTACTGCCACTAGTTGTGCTGCCATTGGACCTCTCAGATCAAGCAGAGGACAGTTGGCAATGAGGTGTCCCTCCTGCTGGAAATAGTAGCACACCCTCTTCTCAAAGCGACACTTCCTAACATGTGTTTGTCCATAGGCACGACACTTCTGAAAAAGACTCTCACCACTTGGCTTTCCTTTGTGTCCATGCTTGCCCTTTTTGTGTTTATGCCCTTGTCCTTTATTGTGGTCATTCTTTTGTCCTTGAGTACCTTAAATGAAACCCAGATATCCTTAGGGTGGGTTCTGAGCAGGCATCACTATCCTCTCCATGTCTAAGGTGGTGTTGTAGGCTTTAGAGAAAGATTCTGGTTTACTCGCCATCACATGTGGTTTGATTGTGGGGTGAAGACGCTCCACAAAATGGTCCACTCTTCTTTTCTCATCCATCATATGTCCAAAACACTCAAGGATGCAAAACTTGTTGCCAAAGTCTGCAACGGATATGTTACCCTGGGTCATGTTGGTGAACTCTCTTTCCTTCTCCTTCTTAGCTGAGGTAGGGATGAATCTGGCGGTGAAGATAGTCCTGAAGTCGGTCCATGCATTCAGTTCTTCACTTAGATCTCGTCCCATGATGTGGTTTTCTCACCATATCTTAGTTGCTCCTTCCAAGAGGTGAGCAGCAAAAAGAACCTTCTTGTTTGGATTTACCTCAAGCATGTGGAAACCATTCTCGACTGCCAGCAGCCAAGCATCCGCTTTGTTAGCCACTTTGATCTTATCCTCTCCCCAGAATCTCTCTATGTTCAGCTTGACGAAGTCTAGAATGGTGACTCCGAGGCAAGGATGAACGCAAAGTGATTCTCCATTTTCATCTCTGGCTATATCTCTAAGGGCCAAAGCACTGATGGCCTCAGTTCGCCTCTTATGTTGTTCCATCCATAGAGCACCTGGGGTGTGAACCACCATTGCCAGTCCTGGACCACCGGTCTGGTTCTCCTCAAACTTGACTTCGTCCTCCGACATGTGCTCCTCTTCCTGGTCCATCTCAGGGTTGTCGAAGGGTACTGGCTTAGGATCGGGGCCTTCTTCTGAGGTTCCCTCAGGTGTCTTTCTCTTCTTAGAGGACTCACCACCATGGTTCCTCTTCCTCTTTTTGGAAGATCCCTTTCCCTTCTAGGGCGGCCAACCACCCCTAGCTGGGTTCTCGGTGGCCTCGGGGATAGCTATGGTCTTCACTCGAGCCATATACATAAGCATACAAACAAACTTTAGTCTACGTTTAAACTAATTATACTTATGTCGATGGCATCTTGTTTACATATCTTTTATTAAGTTGATGGAGGATTCCTTAGTCCTTATCATACTTACCCTTACCTCAAGAGGGTGGGAGAAGAGAGAGAAAAACCCTAAATCTTAGAATCCTTAATTGAATTAGGGTTGAGAAGGGATGAAATAGATGAGAGAGTCCTAAAGGTATCTTATTTCAAGTCAGAACCTCATACATTGGCCAAGCAGTCACACTGCATCTGAGAGTCCTCGTGAATGACTAGTAGGGAAGAGGAAAATATTACCATCCCCCAGACCATGATACTTTTCTAGACACCTCTACCTTTCAGAAATCTTCTAATAATTCCCTCGGTTCAATAAAGTTTATAAAATTTAATAATTACTAAGGATTAAATAAGGAACCACGGATCTGATACCAAATGTAACTACCCCACCTCCCGGTAACCCCCAATTAAGGGAGACCAAAAGGTCAGAGACATTATCCCAATAATTCTGAATTAGTGGTTTGACATTTAATCAATAACAATTGTCCAATTCTACTAAAACTAAACTAAAAAGATGGAATAAAATAAATCTCTTGATACCTTGTAAAAATTTCAGATTTCTAGACTTCTATCCACAGATAAAGTCTATCTATCTAATCCTCCTTGAATTGATTATTTGTGCCTTCACAATGTTTCAGTTTACTGTTTGTCCTTTTTAATGATTGTACCTAAAATGCCGACAAACAAAACTTCGGTCAGTATATTTCTATACCGGTATGTGGGGGGACATTCACAATTTCACAAATAATTGCTAACAACCTAATTATCACAAACAAGTTATTAACAATCCAAATTACGTTTTGAATGTGACATTCTCAATCGCTTTTACCCTAAACCCTAGTTTACCCTCTCTTAGGGTTTTTTCCTTGCAAGGGACATAAGGCCACCTTCTACATCCTAAGCTTGGTGCCTAGGGTCACCTCTCATGGTTCCCAATGATCTTTCCTCTGGGACTTGACTGAATAGACCTTCCCTCTGGGGCTTGGTCATGCATCTTACATCATGGTGGCATGTAGATTCGAGAATTCACATATATACTTAATTGTGATAATCATAGTGACTTTATAGGATTGCATAAATGAAACACTCAACAGTTTAGGGTGCATCCAATCGATCAAACGTTCGAGAAAACTTCATGAAACTAGATTGATTATTCATAAATAACCACATACTTGTTCAGTCGAAACAAGATAGGAATAGTCCAAGCAAATATGAAATCCAGGCAAGCAAGCAATTCACCCAACAAGGATCCTAAAATAACCACACAATTTCCTTTACTACTCATGTTATCAAGATCTATTCAATCTAACTTGCTTCCTAGGGTTTCTACTTTCTTTTAGGGGTTCACTTGCTATTAGGGTTTCATTGTCACTTTTGTCACTACAAACCCTAAATAAACAAAACTACTGATAAACCCTAATAATCTTGTCCTGTCTTTCCTAACAGGCTTAGGATCAACAATTATCAGCATATTTCCAAATATTTCAAATTAAACATACCAATCTCATCTTTTACTCTAAATTAGGTTTTCTACATGCATTAACATGGATTCTTGGTTTAAAACCCTAAATCATGCAATTTCTCATCTAAATCAGATTCAAATCTTTCATTATCATTCAACAGGTTATTAGTACTCAAATTAACCCATTACACATCATAGATTCAATCTTTAATCACAATTAGGGTTTCTAACATAAGTTTAATGCACTTTTCATCAACTTAATATAACTTTGCGATTAGGAATGAAACCAGGTTCTCAAACTTTTTTTATCAGGTTCCTCATATTTTTCTGAACAAATTTCATACATTAAGTTTATCCATCAGAGCTTCCTAGTAATTTCTACAAATTTTGTAAAGAAAAGTATTTTTCTTAGATTATCTCTTATTTTCATAAAATTGTCGGCCGCTCGATTTGTGGTCCGGTGGACCACACGGGATCCAACAATCTACGATCATTCGCCCTACTCGTGATCAAACTAAAGAAAAGGGAAAGAATGCCCTTACCTGGCTAAAGACATGGGAGGGCTATTTTAGTAATTTTCCCAGGGGTCTTCTTCAACCTCGCGTGAGCAGTCTGCCGTGAGTCGTGGTCAACTTAGAGGTTGACTTCGAGCTCTCATCCACTCGTGGTTGATCTGATTCGTCCAGGAGCTTCGTCTTCTCCTCACAAACTTGCCTGACCCTCCAATCGTGGGTTGGCTTCGCTCCTTCACCGCCAATAGGCCGTCGACGCTTCGACGATGCTCGTAGGTAGTCGAGAGGGTAGAATAGAGTGGTTGGTCCAATTGATAGCATGAGAATGCCTGTCGCAAAGCTCCGAACTCAAGGGCAGGGTTCACGCGATCCCTCGTGAATCCCATACCCCTCCCCTTATATAGGACTTCTTATAGGTGTCTGAGGAATTGGGGACTTCTCCAATCCTCCATGAAACCACCCATAAATTGGGTTAGTCCTTGAGAGAAAGATGGGAAGCCCTATGATTGGGCTCCCCTCCATCTATTAACTTGCTAAATCATAGGCTACAAGCCTCATAATGTTCAAAAGGAAAGACTAAAAAGCAAGGAACCTATCTACTTGGCCCCTATGGGCAGAGTTGGCAACCTCATGGGCATCCAAATTACTCCTATGACTCACATGACTCAAGCTACAAAAGGAAAAAAACTATTGCAAAGAAAGAATGTCTTCAACTACAGCTCCTAGATAGTCCCTTCTCTCAAAAAATATTTGGGTTAATCCTTCTCGGAACAAACTCCTGAAGTCAATGGGGTTGTCCTTGTTTCAAATCATCCACTCTTCTTCTCGCAATCCTTCATCTAAGAATCTCACAGACTGACTCTGCAAGGCAGTCCCCGTGAGACTGGGATTCACTCCCAGCCGTTGGATCTTCGATCCAATGGTCACGCTCTATCCAAAAATCAATAAAATTAGGATTTAATTCCCAAATCAAATCATGACATAATTTACTCTCTACTTTAGGATAACTTCAAAAAATCACAACTCATTATTCCTTTATTAGTTTTCAACCAAATTTTAAAGGAAGCTTTGAATTGGTATTATCTACTCGTGTACCAAATTGAAACCCAATTTCCAAAGGAAAAGAGTATTTCCTTCATAAGAAAGTTATCCTTTAATAAAACCAATTTAATTGGTATTTTCTCTTTCTTATGCCATTATCTTGGTATCTTGGACCTCAAGGAACCCTAAAGGTACAAAATCCCATCTTGGAGGATATTCCCTTGCCCTTTTCTGTATCCTTTCTCCTTTTCTTATTTATTCATTTATTGTTTTGAATTTCTTTATCTCTTTCTTATTACTGGGCCCAATAGACAATAAAGCCCTCTAAGAAACCAAACAAGGCTATTGTAAATGAAATCCATTCAATTCAAATAAATAAAGCAATTATTGATTTCATTTATCATTAAAAGGAGAAATACAATTTCATTACAAAGCTAGGACAAATGGGGTTTTTAACATCAATACTTGCCCAGAAAAGACTCACACAGACTCAATACTAGTGAAACTCCAAGTCGGTGGTACCGATATCATGTCAGTAAAGCACAAGGATGAATCGTTAAAAGTCAGTACTACTGAGTTCACAAGCTTGGTACTACTGAGATGGCGTCAGCAAGACAATACTTGGGCAACCTGAAGACTCGGTGCCATCGAGACAAGTGATAGTACCAACATTGTCAAGAGTCATGGCTACCCTAGGATCTTGGTACTACTAACTACCAAGTCGGTACTACCAAGTCTACCCCATTTGGCAAATCTGAAGATGGCAATCTAATCCAATGGTGGATGTTATTTTGTATTGTAAGTGACTCTTATGACCTAAGCAGAGTTCGACCAGACCAAAGAGAGCATCCATATTCCATTACACGACACCAAGGAGAGAGATAAGAAGAGAAAGGAACCAAAGGCTTCATCCTAGATGATTCGAGCACCTCCGAAAGGTGAATCGACAGTCAGAAGATAGCTGATTGCACATACGATGTAGGGATCATCTGGATCAGCTATTCACCAGGGGTTACTTAGTTTCTCTAATGGTTCCCACATTTTTTTCTTTCTCCACCATGTATTTGTTAATAAAAACTATGCGGGGCTGAACCCCTTGATTCCTTAGGACCCAGGAGTAGCCCGGATATGGGTTGTAACTGATTTCCATGCATTAATATCATCTTTATCCTTGTTTTCTGGATATAAATCTATGGAGATGTATTGTTCAGTTTATGACTGATCAATATAGTTAGATTATTAGACTCTTAATCATTTAGGGAGAGAGGCTAAGGGTTGGAGAGCATAGATTTACCCATTTATTGTACCCCTTGGAAAAGGCAGAGAATAAATGGGAGGGGAAACCCAGAGTTCAATCATAAATCACCTAACTAATCAATCAATTGCTATGGAAATGGGATTGGCATTAGAATAGGTAGTGAACTATGTTGTGGAGGTGGGTAGTTCTGACTACATGCTCTTTATCTAGGGATAGGGGTAATAGATATTGGTTTATGGAATGAATTGCAATGTTATCTGTGGTGAAACCACAATCCTAAGGAATTCCCTACATTTAAATAATTTAAGTGTTAAGTTTGTTTCATTCAGTTTTTTATTCTGTTCAATCAAACCCATTCAATTACATCGAACTAGCTGATTATACCATAGTTAGTAGTAGTATTCTAGAGAACGTTTCCCTGTGTTTGACTCGGGCCTCAAAAGGGCCTATATTACTTTGATACGTTCACTTGCATATAACGCAAGGTAAACACGTGTCATGTTTTTGGCATCATTGCCGGGGAAATGGAAACATACAACACTACAAGCGTTGTGGTCAACCATAGTGCTGTGGTCGGCCACTCTAGGCCAACCCTTTTTTTCATTTCACTTAGAGCTAAATTATAAAATTATTATTGCTTCTATCTCCGCTACTGCACTCGGACAATCAATTTTCTACTTTCAGGCACAGGTGTATGGTGCATACTTGAGACCACAATTATGGAGAGTCATCTTCACCGGGGTTTGGGTAAGCAAAACTCCTTCATAGAGAGAGGGAAGTTGGATAGTCAGTGGATAGATTCAACTAAACTCCACTATCGACACCTCCGCCTAAGAGACCCGTAACACCAGAAGAACCTAAACCAACAAAAATGGGGGATGGAGTAGAAGAACAGACAATATGGGAGAGGATCATAGCCTCTACCTCAACATCTCAAAAAGGATTAATCAAAAGACAAGCCATCAATTTTGGTAGCTACAAGATTGACCCAGGGTTGATCTCTTTACTCAAATCCCAAGCTTTCCATGGCCACAGTTTTGAAGACCCGACGGTGCACATCAGCAACTTTGTGGAGAACTACGATATGGTCAAGATAGACAAAATATTGACAACTGTGATATATTTGAAGCTTTGTCCATCATCATTAGTAGATAGCACAAAGTCATGGTTTCATAACCTTGATGATGAATGCATTGAAATGTGGGATCAGATGATTGACACCTTCTTAAAAAGTTATTTCCCCCCATAGAAGACCAATGACTTGGTAGAGAAGATTCATATTTTAGACAACAAGTCGATGAATCCTATTCTGAAACATGGGAGAGGTTTCAAAATATGCTGTGGAAAGTACCTCATCATGGTATTGATCTTTTGGGAGAAGCAAAGATCTTCAATTATGGCCTACACAAGGGCGAAAGGACTACATTTGACAATGTGGGAGCAGGGTTCTTCTTCAATAATAAGCTTGCCCACTGTTATGAGATATTGAAGAATATATCCAAGAATCAATCATGGGGAGATGAAAGAGAGATTCTGGAAACTATCAAAAGTGTAGGTGAGTCCAAGGTCATCTATGCATTAAATGAGAAGTTAGACATGATTGCTAAGAAGTTATGCGCTAACAACGGACCACCTTAAGAAGAAGATGATGAAGAGTGTAAGTTTGTCCACCACCAACAACAATATAGGAGTAACGAATACGCATGGAGGAAGAATCCTAAGTTTGCATGGCAGGACCCTTACAATTTTCAACATGACCAATCACAGGTGCAACAACCCAAGCCACAACAGTTTGATGGCCAGGCACAATATCAACAATAATAAAAGAAGATTGATCGTATTGAAGAAATGATTGGAAAGTTGGTCAGTCAGAATGAAGTGTTGATATGAAAAATGCAAAGAGAACTCCAGAACTAAGGGGTGAGGATCCATAGTATAGAAACACAAATTTCTCAAATAGTAGTGGATGTGGGTACTTTGAAGCAACCAAACAAATAGGGGCTCCCAGCTAATAGCAACGTGCCTTCTGGAAATCAGCACATCAAGGCAGTCCTACTATGCAGTGGTAAGACACTATTGAATAAGGCACCAACAACCACATATGCAGGTGAAGCTACAGGAACAACAACTCAGACTGTGACAGTAGAGGAAACTGAACTGAATAATTTGGAACATGAGAAAACATCTGAAGAGCACACTGATGAGATGGCAGATACTAGATCAAAAGCATATGTCCCACCTCACCAAAGGACACTAGTGACTCTAGTACCCTTTCCAAATAGCTTGAAGGCAACCAAAGAGGACCGACGGTTCTAGAAGTTTTTAGAAGGTTTGAAAAAGTTATCTATCAATATTCCACTAATTGATGCAATTGAGTAGATACCATCATATGGAAAGTTCTTGAAAGACATCATCAATAAGAAAGACAGATACCTAAGGATGATGTGGTAGTGTTAAAGGAGTAGATGACAACTTTTATTCTAGGAATGCTACCTCCTAAAAGACAAGATCTTGGTTGTTTCAACATTACATGCTTCAGAAGAAAGACTAAGTTCGGTGAGGCTCTATGTGACTCAGGGGCCAGTATCAGTCTCATGCCTTTATAAACCTTCAAAAATCTAGTTCTTAAGGAAACGAGAAAAAGTACTATGACTCTTGAATTAGTTCCAACTCTATGGCCATGACGTATGTCATTTGTGAAGATGTCCTAGTGAAATTGGATAGGTTTGTTTTTCTTGCTGATTTTGTGGTAATGGAAATGCAAGACGATAAAGGAACAAACTTTTTCTAGGTAGGCCATTCCAAACCACAACTGACATGATCCTAGAAATGGGCAGAGGACATCTGAAAATGGGCACTTATGATGACCGATTTGAAATAAAGATGCATGAACACCTAAAAGAAAGAGGGGATACAACACAATGTAACATGTTGCAGCACATGGAGGGCAAGATTTCTCTGTGCCTGGGGAAGCCATTTCTCGACATCGCTCATGTGATGGCTCAGGTAGAAAAATATACTCTTGCAGTTATATAATTGAAAACACCAAGATGATCTCATTGAAAGAAACAATACCTTACCCAGATGATAGAGAAGAAGAATATGACCTGGCTACCATAGAGGAGGTCATTGATGATTCCCTGATACAAACATATATGCAATTACCTTTGGAAGCATGTTTGATAAATAGAGTAGATGACAACACATGCAACTGCTCTTTGGAGGAGTGTGTGTTGATGTTGAAGGTGGTTCCTTGCTATTACATAAGATATTTTGAAGACTTGGGACCACCTCCCCCACCACTAGTTCCATCTCTACTAAGCCCTCCTGAGTTGGAAATGAAGCTGTTACCACCACATCTGGAGTATGTCTTCTTGGACACAAAAGAAAATCTCTCGGTGATCATATCATCATCCTTGAGCGGTGAAGAAGAGGGGAAATTGCTTGCTGTATTGAAGAACCACTGAGATCCTTTTGGGTGGTCTATAGAGGACATCAAATGAATCTCCTTAAGTTTGTGCCAACATAAGATCTGGCTGGAAGAAGGAGCTAAAGCAATAGTTCAACCTCAGCGGAGACTCAACCATATCATGAATGAGGTAGTGAAGAAGGAAGTGGGCAAGGTCCTATCGGTAGGTATCATTTATGCAATTTCTGATTCTATGTGGGTTAGCCCAACTCAGGTAGTTCCTAAGAAAGGGGGATCACTGTCATGACCAATGTAGCTAATGAATTGATTTCAACTAGGTTGGCGACAGGGTAGCGTGTTTGTATAGATTATCATCGTTTGAATATCGTCACTTTAAAAGATTATTTTCCGCTACCTTTCATTGATCAGATTTTGGAATGACTCGCCAATCGTTCACACTTTTGCTTCCTCAAAGGGTATTTTGGTTACAATCAGATGTCGATCGAGCCAAAGGATCATGACAAATCTACTTTCACATATCCTTAGAAAACATTTGCATATAGACGGATGCCATTCAGCCTTTGTAACACCCTTGCCACCTTCCAACGTTGTATGCTTGCCGTATTCTCTGATATGGTAGAGCGGTACTTGGAGGTGTTTATGTATGATTTTTCAATGTATTGGGGAGTCATGTAGTGATAGCCTATACAATTTGGATAAGGTTTTATAAAGGTTTGAGGATACTCATTTAGTCTTAAATTGGGAAAAGTGTCATATGATGGCGAGTGAGGAAATAGTGTTGGGAAGTAAGGTGTCCAACAAGGGTATGGAAGTAGAGCCATTTAAGATAGAAGTTATCTCCAAGTTACCTCCGTTGACATCGGTGAAAGGCGTAAGGAGCTTTCTGGGATATGCTGGGTTTTACCATTGGTTTATTAAAGATTTTTCAAAAATTGCTAAACACTTGTGAGAACTTTTGGAAAAAGACACTGAATTTTCCTTTGGTGATCGATGTTTGAATGCTTTTGAAATGCTAAAGGAAAAGGTAAGTTTTGCACATATTGTGCAGGCTCCTAATTGGATCCTACCATTTGAGATGATGTGTGACACATCAAACTATGTTGTGGGAGCTGTGTTGGGACAACACAAAGATAAAGCTCCTACCGTCATATATTATGCGTATAAAACTTTGAATGATGTGCAAATTAATTATACAATCACAGAAAAAGAACTCTTAGCGGTTGTTTTTGGGTTTGAGAAGTTCCCCCATTACCTAGTAGGGGTGAGAATTATTGTTTGGATCGACCACACTGCCATCAAATACCTGTTACAAAAGAAAGATGCAAAACCTAGATTGATTAGGTGGATTTTATTATTATAAGAATTTGACATAGAGATTAAATACAAGGTAGGGGTGGAAAAATGTGGTGGCAGATCACTATTTAGTCTAGAAAGAGTGAATGAAACAAATGTAGTTATTCGAATTGTTGAGGATTTTCCAGATGAAAAACGCTTTGCTATCAAGGCTAAGGATCCATGGTTTGTAGATATTGTTAATTATTTAGCCTACAAAGAGATGCCTGCAGATTGGGGGTATCAAGAAAATAACAAAATTTTCCACTCATTGAAGTTTTACTTTTGGGATGACCCTATTCTCCTTAAACAATGTAGGGATGGAGTTTTGAGGACGTGTGTACCTGAGTGTGAGGTAGAGCGCATTTTGTCACACTGCCATTCTTTACCTATAGGAGTGCATCATGCTAGCTCTAGGACAGTGAAAAAAGTGTTAGAGTGTGGATTTTATTGGCCAACATTGTTTAAAGATACATATGATTTCGTTCGTTGTTGTGATGCATGTCAAAGTGCATGTAATATTTCTAAGCGACATGAGATGCCATTGAATGTGTTTCAAGAGATTGAGGTTTTTGATTATTGGGGCATTGATTTCATGGGTCCATTTGTGTCGTCTAATTCTAATTTTTACATTTTACTTGTGGTTGACTATGTATCTAAGTGGGTGGAAGCAATTCCAACCTGCACCAATGATGCTCAAGTGGTGTGCAGATTTGTGAAGGATAACATTTTCTACAGGTTTGTTGTCCCCTGACTGATCATTAGTGATGGTGGATCACATTTCACCAATGGGAAATTTAGAGCCTTACTTAGAAAACATGGGGTGAAACACCGAGTGGGTACTCCTTATCACCCACAAACACAAGGCCAAATGGAGGTGTCCAATAGAGAAGTGAAGAATATCTTGGAAAGGATAGTTTCCACTAGTAGGACAAATTGGGTACTCCTTATCTTGACGCTCTTTGGGCAGATAGGATGGCCTATAAATCACCTATAGGGATGACACCTTTTAGGTTGGTTTATGATCGTGCTTGTCATTTACCAGTAGAGCTTGAGCATAAGGCAAAATGGGCATTGAGAAAGTTAAACTTTGGATTGGATGAAACATGTAGGAAAAGACTATTAGAGCTGAATGAACTAGATGAGCTTAAGATGAATGTTTATGAAAGTTCTATGATTTATAAGGAGAGGAAAAAGAAGATTCATAATAGGCATATTGTGAATAGGGTGTTTTTTCCAGGCCAAAAGGTTCTCCTTGTTAATTTCTGACTTAAGTTACATCTGGGCAAACTGAGGTCCAAATGGAGTGGACTATTTGTGGTTGAGCAAGTTTTTCCCCATGGTACAATGAAGATTTTAGATGGGACTAGGTCATTCCTTGTTAACGGACAAAAATTGAAACACTACTATGGTGTAGAAGTGGAGTAGAGAATAGAAGAGGAACAACTTATGGACATCCATTAGATTCTTGCTCTTAGGAACATCTAGTCTAGGATGTTAAATAATGACGCTTGTTGGGAGACAACCCAACCTTTATTTTCCATCTATTCATGTTCAATTTTACATTGTAGTTGTCTTTGTATTTTTTTTCTAAAAAAGGTACCTTGACTCGTGTGTGGATCAGTGTGTAGATTTTCTCCAGGTCGGTATGACCGAGGCACTTAGTCAGTAGTACTGAGATTACATCAGCAAGCCACCCACGCAAGCACTACAGACTCAGTACTATACTCTCCAAGTCGGTAATATCGAGTCTCTGAAGATTTCCGATCATTAACTGATAAGCTCTAGGTATTATCGACACCCAAGCCAGTACTACTAACTTTTTGGCGCGCCCAAAATCAGAACATCAAGACAAAAAATTTGAAGGTACCGATCCAACACTGCCAACTCTGTACGACCAACATTCTAGTTGGTAGTACCGACTCATGATGTCACCAATCCATGGATCCTCAATTCAACAGTAGATGCAAGCTTCATCGCAGGTCGCTAGTAGCAATCTATGAATCAAGTCGGTACTACTTACTTGAACTTGGTACTACCGACACCGAGTGATCCACGCAAGGGACATCATCAAACGTCAGCCATCGATCCATCCGAGCCATGGATTTGTGCCTACATGTCAGTACTACCGACATAAAAGTCAGCAGTACTGACTCTGCCCGACTCAGCTGTATAAGGAGTGGTGCACCCATTTTCTTCACACCACTTTCTCCACTCCTCCTGTAACTCTGAGTAGAGCTTCACTGAGTCGAAGACCTTCACCAAGCTGACGATCTTCACCAAGCTTCTCTTTCCTAGCCCTCTTTCTTGCATTAGCATCATGGCTCCAAAAAGAGGTCCTTCTTCGTCGGCAGATCAAGGTGAGTTGGTCCCTCGACCAACCTACAACCAACATCTATCCTCGAAGATCAGTAAAGTCTATGAAGAACTACAGATGAGGCCGATGATACCAATGCGATATGGAGATTGTACATTGATCGAAAGTGCGGGCTTTACTAAACAAATGTGATGGTTATGTCAAAAGCAGCACATGGATGGAGACAATCCTTTCTTTAGTGACTGGAAAACTTATCTAGAACTCGTCGTTGAGTACTTGGCATCACTAGATGTTCTTGTCACCCCTGAGTAGAAGTTAGGAGGCAAATGGCAGGAAGGTAGAGTCAACTTCTGCCTCTTCAACAACAACTACTCCATCACTTTGTGGGCCTTCAACCACATTTTCAACTGGGCTCTCATGTCACAGAATGCTCAGGCCCTTCTGATTTTGACTTCGACTTGGCTTAGTTGACTGAGATGCTAGAGGGCTCTCACATAAGTTGGAATGTCAACTCTGTTACTGAGATCGAGTACCCCTTTGCTTGAATCCTTCACTGCCTCTGCACCACCACCATATGTGCTCTTTCCGGTCAAGCTCAAGGAAAGGTTCAACAGGAAGACCTCTACTTCCTCTATAGGCTATTGGAAGGGGAGACCATCAACTTTGGAGCCTTCCTTCTTCTCTGCATGATCTTTGTTCGGTGCAACATGACAAGGGAGGCGTCGATTGTATTTGGGGGTCTCATCACCCCCATTGCATTACACTTTCACCTTGATTTGTCCACCCTCACACCATTGGAAGATACAAATAAGCTGGACCTCCTGCACTTCTACAAGGCAACCCTCCTCGACTTCCACCACAACATGCTTTATATTCATTGCACACTCATGGAACGTTTAGGGAGAGGAGCCTCCCTGAACCCATCTTCAACTTGCGTGGAGTGAACCATCTTCGGTGGCCACTGGATGAGGAGGAGGTAGAATATCCACCCAGGGTAACAGCTTAGGACGATGATGAGGAGCAAAGTGATGATGACTCTGCCAGTGTTGAAAAGGTGGAGCCCACCATCCCCATCACTAGGAGAGCAGTCTCGTGCAAATGGGCCCGCTCCTACACTACCTCAAATTATCCTACCCCGCCCTGTTACCAGGAGGAGAAAGACCCATAGAACATGGAAGGTATGCATACCATACTATAGGAGATCTAGACTGGACAACAGCGACATCAGGCAACATTGGCTGCTGTGCAAGACATTCAAGGAAGGTCGTACCAAAACCAGCATGTGATGTATGAGAATGAATGCCTTCTCTTAGCCAACCAAGAGAATGTTCACATGCACCTGTAGTGGATGGAGCAGTACCAACATCCCTTCTTCGACCACTATTGGAACCAGGGGTACTTTGGAGGGTACCCACAACCACAACAGATGCCACCGTCTGATCTATCTTCTCAGGGGATGTTCCCCCCTCATGACCCCAACATGCCTCAACCACCTCAATTTTGAGAAATGGTACCATTGTTCCACCTCTTGAGTGCGAGTATTGAATATGTGGACATAGTCATATTCAAGATTGGGGGGTGTTAGAACAACATTCTATCTTAGTCTTTATAGTTTTTCTTGCATTTTTATCTTAGTTGTTTTATTTTTTTAAGTTTGAATTATGCATTTTTAGGATCCACACCTATCTAGTGTAATCGGGGAGCAGTAATGTATGGTTGTATTTGTCAATTCATAGGTGTTACTACAATGATATGGTTGTGTCTTCATAGCTTAATTTGTGACATCTTTGTGCATCACCAACTGAGGAAGTGTTTGGTTAAGCCAGCTCTAGCATATAAGATATGAATGAATATCTAATCAAAATGGGAAAGTAAATGAATATGTTGTTGAGCCTAAGATGATCAAACCTTTAATGAGATATTAAATGTAAATCTAAGAAAGAAACCTTAAGATTACCCTGTGCATAGGTCATTAAAGAGGGACATATCGTAATTCAATGAAAGGCATTGTCTCTTAGTTATGTGATTCCATCAATTTTTGCCATCTAATTTTGAATCACCGCCTCAAGATGAACAAGTTCTCCAACTTATTTCTTTTGATTGCATTGCATGGCATGATATGTGACATGGTAGATTAGCTCTTATCCTCATATGCATTTGAAAAAAAAGTTGCATTTGTATGCATGACCAATCTTAGTGCATACCATATTAATTGCATTCAAATTGCATGTAGATTATATACATTTCATCACATTCATTCCTTTTTGTCATGTGGATTGTAGTCTCTAATTGTGAAAAGTGAAGCAAGGGAATACCTCCACATCAAAAAATATATATGAAGTGAAAGCCCGAGCATAAGGAAATCATGCCAAAGACAAGAAAAATTATGGGCTAGAAAAATTTAATCTCAAGATTTTGTGATGAAAAAGTATGTCCCTGAGTCTTCTTGAAGGGATCAACTAATTCACATGATGCATTTATTTGTTTTTGACAGCCTCATTTTTTGTTATGAGATAGCTTTATACATGCATCATGTGTCAAAAAGAAGAAAAAGAGAGAAAAAGTAAGTAGGCATTAGGTCTCATGCATAACATTTTTTTCACTCATGTAGGTCATCATTATTTTTGCATAAATAAGTTGGATGTACTTGCAATTCTTCAATCACCACCCATCTCATATCATTAATTGCTCTCGTTGGTAGGCCACTCAAATGAGTTATCTCCTCATTCATTATTATAAGGAGATCTACTTCCAAGTAGTTGGTTATTAGGAGAGAGCAATTTAGATTAGGGAATCACATAGTAAACCAAGTGAATGACTGAATTATTATGATATTAACTACTTTATTGATAGTGTTCATTGATAAAAAAGGTAAACGGCTTCTATGGAAACTTTTGGTCGATGTTGAGCAATTATTGGTTCACTGGTCATAGGATTGTCGGATTGAAATGATTAAGAAAATATTCCATGTGTTATATCCTCTTGCTGACTTACATCAAACAGATCCAAGTGTAGTGTTGCTCGAGGATGAGTAACATTTAAGCTTAGGGGAGTTTGATGCATGTGTTTTTAGTTGTTTTCACAGACATATTTTCCTTGATTTTATGTGTTGTTTTGTCATTTATTTGATTAATAATGCATGAAATGCTATTAATAGCCTATGATATTTAAATGCATCAAATTATATACTTTTTACTATTTAAGATGATTTAATATTTATCCTGAGCATTTATCCACGTTCTTGTACATTTTCAGGTGCAATTGAACCTCACAGAGTCGATACTACCAACACCAAAAGTTAGTCGTACCAACTTCACGTTAGTACTTGCCCAAAAAAGACTCACACATACTCGATACTACCGACACTCCAAGTCGGTAGTACTGAAATCACATCAGTAAAGCACAAGGATGAATAGTGAAAAGTCAGTACTACTGAGTTCAAAAACTCGGTACTACCGAGATGGTGTCAGTAAGACAATGCTCGGGCAACTTGAAGACTCAGTGCTATCGAGACAAGTTGATAGTACTGACATTGTCAAGAGTCACTGCTACCCTAGGATCTTCGTACTATTGACTACCAATTCGGTACTACCGAGTCTGCCTAAATTAACAAATCTGAAGATGGGAATCTAATCCAACGGTGGACGTTATTTTGTACTATTAGTGACTCCTATGACCTAAGGGGAGTTCGGCCAGACCAAAGAGAGCAGCCATATTCCATTGCACAATACTAGAGAGAGAGAGAGAAGAAGAAGAGAAAGGAACCAAAGGCTTCATCTGGGATGATCTGAGCACCTCCAGAAGGCAAATCGGCAGCCGAAAGACAACTGATTGCACACAAGACGTAGGGGATCATCTGGATCAGCTATTCACCAGGGGTTACTTAATTTCTCTAATGCTTCCCACGTTTTTTGTCTTTATCCACCATGTATTCATCAATGAAAACCATGCGGGGCTAAACCCCTTGATTCCTTAGGATCCACGAGTAGCTCGGATATGCATTGTAACTGATTTCCATGCATTAATATCATCTTTATCCTTATTTTCTGGATATAAATCTATGAAGATGTATTGTTCTGTTTATGCCTGATCAACACAGATAGATTATTAGACTCTTAATCATTTCGGGAGAGAAGTTAAGGGTTGGAGATCATAGATTTACCCATTTATTGCACCCCTTAGGAAAGGCGGCGAATAAATGAGAGGAGAAACCCAAAGTTAAATCATAAAGCACCTAACTAATCAACCAATTGTTATGGAAATAGTGTTGGCATCAGAATTGGTAGTGAATTATGCTACGGGAGTGGGTAGTTCTGACTACATGATCTTTATCCAGGAATTAGGTTATAAATATTGGTGTATGGAATGAATTGTAATATTATCTGTGGTGAAACCACAATCCTAAGGCGTTCCCTACATTTGAGTAATTTAAGTTTTAAGTTTGTTTCATTTTGTTTTTGCTCATGTTCAATCAAACCCATTCAATTACATCAGCCTCGCTGATTATACCATAGTTAGTGGTAGTCTTCTGGAGAACGTTTCCCTATGTTCGACTCGGGCCTCAAAAGGACTATATTTCTTCGATATGTTCACTTGTGTATAACGCACAGTAAACACGTGTCAAGGAGCTACTATAGAAGGTGACACTCAATTCTAGTGTCCTAAGAGGATAAGTTTGATGAATCCCAGTGCAACTCGGAGTTAGAGGTATGCATATACAACAACAAGGATTGTCACTGGACTTGCTCCAGGACCAGGTATATCCTAAAAACCATCATTCATGTCTTATAGTAATTGATGTGATCTGTTGGTCATGGGAATATGGTAGATAAAAAATTTGTTTCTACTTCCTATCTCGTATCCATATTTCTCTGCAACATGTTATTCTTTTACGTCATATGAATGTGAAGATGGAAGTCTCCTTGTTGGTATGTTTGTTGGCCCTGTTATAGGTGAAGCCTATGTTAAGGCGGCTAATTAGATATGCACATCATGATGATACTATGATTCAACAGATCTGAGCAGAGTTTGGCAGCGAGAAGCATCATGGTTTCCATGAGTCACGGGTTGGGACAATATGTTACCATGACAGAGCAGTGGTACCTGATGTTGATGATCTAAGGAAGTTGGTTATAGAAGAGGCTCACTATTTGATGTACGCCATGCATCCAGGTAGCACCAAGATGTATCACAACTTGAAAGACATGTATTGGAGGTGTGGTTTGAAGTGAGA
The DNA here is from genome assembly GCA_963693085.1 of Alisma plantago-aquatica. NCBI lineage: Eukaryota > Viridiplantae > Streptophyta > Magnoliopsida > Alismatales > Alismataceae > Alisma > Alisma plantago-aquatica. The sequence goes on along the minus strand of OY856411.1, from coordinate 779,621,068 downwards.
CGCGGTTGATTTTGTGGCTAAGTTTGTAGTGTGTCAGTAGATCAAGGCAGAGCATTAGAAACCTGTAGGGACTTTGCAACTGTTGCCTATACCGAAGTGGAAATGGGATTTTATCATGATGGACTTTTTGGTTGGAGTTCCTAGGATAGTCAAAGACCATGATTTCATTTGGGTGATCATTGACAGGCTCACCAAGTTAGCTCACTTCCTTCTGGTGAAACAATGTATAAAACTAAAAAGTTGGCACTAGTTTATGTTGATGAGATAGTACGTTTGCATGGTATCCCCAACTACCATCATGTTAGATAGAGGTCATCAATTTACTAGTCACTTTTGGGAACGATTATATACAATCATGGGTACACAATTGAGGTTAAGCACAACATTCCACCTACAGATAGATGGATAGTCGAAGAGGAAAATACAAATCTTGGTGGATCTGTTGAAAGCTTATATCTTGCAACTTTTGGCCAATTGGGATGTACATATAAGTTTGATATATTTCTCCTACAATAACAGTTATCATAGGATCATTGATATGGCATTGTTTAAGGCTTTGTATGGGAGATATTGCAGATCTCCATTGTTTTGGTATGAGACTGGAAAATATCAGCTTGTGGGTCCTGAGCATGTGAAGTATACAACAGAAAAGATCAAAGTGATACAACAGGAGCTGAAGGCAGTCCATGATAGGTAGAAATATTATGTTGATGATCATTGTTGGCCCTTAATGTTCTAAGTGGGAGACAAGGTGTATCTCAAGGTTTCTCCTTAGAAAGGCGTGTTGAGGTTTGGGAGGAAGGGTAAGTTGGCTCCCAAGTATATGGGACCTTACCCTTTCATCGCATGTGTTGGAAAGGTGGCTTACAAGTTGGAGTTTCCACCTAAGTTGCACAGCTTACATCTGGCGCTCCATGTTATTATGCTGAGGAAGTGTCACCCGGACAATGAGTTGGTTTTGCAACCAGTGGAGGTTGAGCTGGATGAACATGTGTCGTATGTGAAGGATCCTATTTAGATCCTAGATAGGAGGATCAAGAAGTTGAAAAATAAGGACATAGTTTTGGTTAAGAATTTGTGTTATCACCATGGCATAGAGGAATCCACATGGGGTCTAGAGGAAGTGATGCTGATGAAGTGTTTGTCTCTTTTCACGTTGAATTTTGGGGGGAAAATCCTTTCTAGGGGTTTATGTTTGTAAGACCCCTGACCTAGCTTAGTGCTTGACAATGTTTCTTTGCTTAATAAGATGCTTAAACCTTAATCTGATCATGTAATGCACCTTAATAACATGTGACAAGTTTATGTTTTCAATTTGGTCATGTTTGGTTGATGTTTGATCTAGTTATCCTTATTTTGGACCAAGTTGCAGTTTACCCATATTGAGGCTCTATCTTACAATTTGTCACATGTAGGTTGTGCCTATCGTGCCTTATCATCATGAGAGAGAGAATGATTCTTATGGGTGCCTTTTTTTGAACCTTAGTTGGTGATGTGACATCATGTGTTGTTTTAGGGTTTACATGCTTTGCATGGGTTGCATGATTGTTGGTGTCGACCATGTGTGTTTCTTGAGTGTAGTGACCTATGTGTGTGATTCTTCTTCTTGTGTTTTGACTGAAGATCTTCTTGGTTATGGTTTGTAGCAACCTTAATGCCTTATTCTTTGTGTTGGTCAATAGAGTTTGCTCATGTGAGGATGTGTTGCGACCTTGGTTGGTGGTTTTGTGACCTTGGATGGTTATGTTGTGACCTTAGTTGGTTGTTTTTCTTCATCCAATATGAGGTTAGGACCTAAGTGGTCTCTACACCACATAGATTTTAACGATCCTCTTGCATGTGTGTTTGCATTGTTGTGGTTTTTTGGACATATGTCCTTTTGGTTCTCTCATATCTTAACACCTCATATCTTTCACCTCACTCCTACCCTTGAGTATATAAACCCTCTATTTCATAAGAAAGTATTCCCTTTATCTCTTTTTTCTCCCTTATCCCCTATGTTCGACCTTGATCTTGGTGGATCTAGAGAATGTGTTGATCTTGGAGCTTTGGTGCATGGTTGATCACCTTTGCATGTGGTGATTTTGAGCTTGATCATCTTCTTTGTGGTGGTCCTTGGTGATCTTCCTTCTTGGTAAGTAGTTGTCTTCCTTGATTTCATTTCCTTTAAACTCTACCTCTTGCTTTCTTCTTCTTGTTCATGAGACTATGGGTTACCATGGTGGCTATAACTTCTCTCCAATAGAGGTCGAGATCCATGGTTTTCCATGGGAGTACCTAAGTGAGATGAAGTTTCCCTCTTTCTTCTTTCTTTTCTCTTATTCAGCCTAGGGTTTGTGCTTTCTTCTTCTTGAGCTTTGCTTTGACATTTGTGTGTCCTTCTTTTGTTGAGGTGACCTTGTTGGCCTTGGAGTTATCCTAGTTGGATCTTCTTTTTTTCTCTTAGAGCTTGTGGATTTGGAGCTTGATCTTCATCTTAAGGTGGATAATATAAATTTCCCCTCTTCTATTGTTTCACCATTAATTTTCTTGCATGTTGCTATTGTCATATCTAAAACGTCATACTAAGATTCTATATGATGTTATCATGATCTAGGGTTTAAGATTTTGAACTATTCTTGGATAGGATTACTCTTTTTCCTAAACCTTAATTTCTTGTACCCATTTATATGGTGATGATGGTTCTTTTATGTATCTTGGATGTTTGTTTTATTACCATGCTTATGGTCCAGTTAATCTATATTGGATGGAGGCTTTAAATTCATGTTTGCATGCATTTGAAGTCTGGCTTCATTTTCATATCATGGGTTTTCATGATTGATTCTTATGGAGCTTGATCTAGGGTTTTGATGTCCATATTTGCATGGAGCTTTTCCCTTAATGATGCTTAGTTTTCTTATTGTTTATCATCTATTTTGATCGTGGTTCAACTATATTTTGGGGTCAGTTATGTTCTATTTGGAGTGGCTTGATCTTCAGGATGCCACACTCATCTTGGTTTAGTGGTTGCTACATGCTTGTTGATATGTTGCAGACGCAACAAATCCTAACCCTAAGTGGGTGGTCGCTATAGATGGTTGAGCTTGTTTGGTCACTAATATGGTCTCTACATGTGGTCTTCTTGTGGTCGCAATGCATGGTTTAGTTGGTTGGTTGCTACACATATCTTGTTTGGTCGCAACAGGATCATTAACCCTAGTGGTCACTACACATGCTAAGCCATATGGTTGCTACACATGTTGACACATGGTGGTCGCTACACATGTGATGGTGTTGGTTACTACACTTTGTTTTGGTCATTACATGTTGATGATGGAATAATTGGTTGACCATGATTATAGTGCTAAATCCTTATGTACTCCAAGAATATGGAAACTGATGTGGCTAGGGTTAAATAATAAGTATTGAAATGGAAACCCTAATCGGCTATATGAGAAACCCTAACTCTAATTTCAAGTGTATGAGGTACTTGCTGAGCTTGCTTGAATGAATAAGCATGAGATGATATTTTCTCTCCCCTACTTGTGTAACCCTAATGTGGTGGGTTGAATACACATCATAGCTTGAGAATGTCATGGTATCTCTTACTTGATACAGGGTGATGATTATGAGCCTTGATGTGGCATACTAAGATAAGTGACAATGTGATTTGGGTCTCATGACCTGGCAGAGGCTCACTGCCTAATGTGAGGTGATATCCTCTAGTGATGTAACAAGGGATGGTTATCCCAGGATGATGTGATAATGGTGATGGGCTTGTATGGCAGTGGTATTATGTGATAATGTGACAAGATTACACCTTATTTGTTTTATATCTTTTGATATTGTAAGATACCCTCATCTTTATAGAGTTTGTTTAGTGTTTGTATGGTGTAACTTGATTGATGCATTAAAAGATTCCAAATTGGAATGACTAATCAAGTGAAACCCTAATCATGTAGTGACATGTGCCATAGATCCATTCCAGAGCCAGAACTTTGCTGGATGCTAAAATGGGTACTCCCAAGGGAAACCCAAAGCGCAAACTGTTGAGTATGCGAGGTGCAAGTAACTATGTGTCCTTGACATCTTGATCTCAAGTGTTTTGAGAACAACTATGGTCGGGTATCGGTGATGGTGAGAACATTATATGATGTGATAGAGGACAATTGTGGTTGTACCTCAATGATTGGGTTATATATCATGGTTTCTTGCATCGTGACCTATACTAAGGTGGGCTAGGTGTTTACTTTACTATAGCTTTGACTATAAGTTGTTGTTTTTTAGTTTGATTGATATGTCATTGTGGTGCAGACTAGAACTGATTGAGTAGTGTGGGAAGATCGTGGAGTCTGTCTCTTCCATAGATCTTGTATGACATTGATTTTCACTTAGTAGTGGCCAGTTAGATTTGGTATGTACGACTCAAATACTCAGGGAAAATAAAAGATGTAACACACTTGGGTAATATAATTACTTAGGGTCAAATGGAATTTTACATTGGATGACTCCTTTTCCTTATTTCTCATATTGTTTAGTTAATAACAGTTATACATGTTCTTCGTATTCCTTCTAAAAGTATAAGATGTTCTACTACTCAGTTGTACTTAAATTGCTTAAATCGTGTTAACTACTTTCCTTATATCATTTAGCTAAATCTGGTCATCCTAATAATAATTCTATCTTCCTGCTTTACTCTATCTGTGTTAATAATAGTTTTTGGCAGAGAGTTATATCTCTCATTGGTAAGCTAGTCTCATCCCGTGGGTTTTCACATCTTTTAGGTGGTTGTGCGTGATGAGGTAGACATCATGCGGTTCAAGCTGAGATGCAAGAGGAGTAGTAGTTGTTAAAGGTTGGATATATTGCTAGTGTTTTTTAGTATAGCCATATGTGTCGTCCCTATACTCTCAGGTCCTTGGGGGTATTTTGGTAGACATTGTACACAGATACCAGTTTTTGGCAGTATGCCATGGTTGTATACATATGGCTTGTATATGTGAATATGTTATCATATGTAACAGGTTTGTGGTGAGTTAGCCACTAAACAATGATATGCAATCATATTTTGGCATTATATATGATATTGGTGGCATAGTTTGTGGACTCAGATGTAATATGTTTCTGCTTTTGTGGTTACATGGAATCAGTTTTGATTTACTGGTAATCTAGATGTTTGGTGTTAATTCCATGCTTTGTTTTGAGTTACCTCGCTCGTGTGGCATCGGGTTGTCACATGTCCCTTCTATTTTGTGAATGTTTGGGCTAATAGAGAGGATTTTTTGGATATTGTGAGGGATGCATGTAGCATTGAAGTGATTGGTGCTTAGATGTACAGATTATATATAAAGATAAACTCAATGAAAATGTCTTTAATAAAGTGGAACATCAAGAAAGTTGAAAAAAAATCTCTTCTAGAGCTAAGAGGTTGCAAGTCAAATCTGACTATCTTCGATGTCTAGCAGATAGAGATCTCAAGAATGATTCCTTGCAGGAAGATTTGAATAAAATGAGATTAGAGGCTATGGATGCTCTCAAAGTGGAATAAGAATTCTTTAGACAAAAGTCTCAGATACAATGGCTTAAAGCGAGGAATAGAAATACAAAGTTCTTTTACTCTTCTCTTAAAACAAGGAGGTTGAAAGATACCATTCATAATCTTGATATTGATGGTACCTATTACTCAGATGATATTGTTATTGTTGAACACATTATAGGGTATTGTGAAAACATTTCAAATCCTTTGTGTGTTGTGATATCCAAGAACACATTATAGGGTATTATGAAAACATTTCAACTCCTTTGTGTGTTGTGATATCCAATGAAACAATGACTGGACTCTACCCTAGATTTTTGAAAACCAATTTCATTCTCTAAGGTGATTTTTACTAATGAGGAGATTGAAGCTGCTTTTGAGGGCTTAAGTGTTGACAAGGCACCTGATCTGGATTGTTTTAACTCTATGTTTTTTAATCAAGCATGGGACATTGTTTGTGTCGAAATAGTGAATTCTATCAAAAAAAATCTACAATTCTAAAATTTTAAATGAATGCAATTGTTCCATTATAGTACTTAATCCCAAGATCAGGGATGCTTCTAATGTGAAGGATATCAATGATATCTCATAATGTAATGTCATCTATAAAGTTATTACCAAGGTCATGGAGAACAGAATGAAAGACATTATGTAGGATATTACAAGTCTGAACCAAGTTTATTTTGTTAGTAGTTGAAGCATTAAAAATGTGATTCTACTTGCCAATGAGATTCTAATTTCTTTTAATAATGCACAAGGTAACCGAGATTGTGTTTAGGCTTATTTATCTAAGGCTTTTGACTCTGTCAACTGGGACTTCATTCTTACTATCCTAAGTAGAATGGAGTTTTCCTCGGTGTTAGATCAACTTGGTTGATACTTGTTTCTCTTAACCTACTTCTCAAGTTCTTATTAATGGAGTCCCTTCAAGAGCCTTTTGTGAAACTAATGGAGTAAGACAAGGAGATCTATTATCTCCTTATTTATTTGTCATTTCTATGTAGGGTTTGACTATGATGATTGACTCTCATGTTAGAAAGGGGTTAACCACTCCCATCCGAGCTTCTAAAATATTTTCTATATCCCATCTGATCTTTGTTGATGATCTATTGGTTTTCTTAAAAGTAGATGAGCTATATTTCAATGTTTTCCTCAATTTTCTTCATACCTTGAATATCTCTCTAGTCTTATGTTGAGTTGTAATAAGAGTCAATTATTTCAAAGAAAGAATGCAAATTTACCTTTCTTGGATTCATGGAACATTCCTATTACTTATTTACCTATGAAATATCATAACCTCTCATTTTTTATGGGAAGAATCACAAAGAAGATGTGTTCTCTTATTGTGGATAAGGTGAAAATGAAACTTGTTGAAGGGAGAGCTTGTCTTCTTAGTATGTCTAGCAGAGTAGCACTTACGATTTCCACACTGGCATTTTATCATTTATTCTAGACACCAACATTTCCTTTCCTTGCATCAATCATTGAAAATCTAAAGAGAATCTTGAGGAGATTCATTTGGGGGGGAATATGTTGAAGATAAAAAAAATCTTCACTCAATGTCTTGGGAAGATATTTGTAGATCAAGGATTGAATGTGGTCTAAGTGTTCACCACATTAAAGATTGAATTCATGTTGGATTGATAAAAAATATTTGGGATGTTAATACTAACAAAAACATGTTGTGGGTGAAATGGATTCATGAAAGGTATATTATGGATTCTTTTGTTTGGTCCATCGAACTAAAAGTCTCATGTTATTGGATGTGGAAGAGACTCCTGAGTAAAAGAGGAGCATATTTTTCTAGTTGATTTCAAAGTATGCTTGTTATGGACTAATCCTTGGTGCCCTTGTAAGTATATTCTGCTATACCATGTTGATCACTATATGGTTTTCAGGTTAAGAGGTGGTATAAACTGCAAAGTTAACACTTGCATGTTTGGGGAAATCGGGTGCTTTCTGGAGGTTACGGGTGTTGTAAATGTTTTGAGCTTTCTAAAAGACCTTCCTCATCCTGATTTTGTGTTTGAAGACATTTTGATGGGAATGAGTTCATTACTAGACAGGTGATTTGGGAGAAGTGTAGCTCAAAGATTACTGAAGTTGTATGGAGAAAGTGGATTTGTTTATATCCTTACCCGGGAAATATTCTATCTTCCTTTGGAAGTTATTTTTTAACAAGCTAGTGACTTGTGATGTGCTTAAATAGTTTGCTTTATGTTTGTCTTCAAAATGCTAATTATGATGTAATGTAGAAGAAACTAGGGTTCATCTAATATGTGAATGTGTGTTCTTAAAAGTCTTGTGATGTAAATATAATTCGATTTATGGGAATGTACCTTATGGAGATTTGGATATCCTGAGTTTTGGTGGACTTATGAAGATTATGGCTTGTTTTTTCCTTTAGCACATCTAGGTGGAAAGAATCATATATGCTTTGACTCTTTTGTTAGAATCTTAGATAGTGTTGGTTGTGTATAATTGGTAATTCTGATATATGTAAAGGCTATCTTAGTTTCTTACACCTTTTCTATCCTGCTTGTAAATATTTGAAAAATATCAATACAATGAGGTACGCGTTGGGTGCAAAAAAAGATTAGTTTCAAGGAAGAGAAAAGAAGTGAGAAGTCAAGTTGTTTTAGAACTTTAAAGAAAAAGAGAAGTATCACAGAATAAGGGATCAACCTTCTCTAGCTAAAGCCCTGATACTATTACATCTCTAAATTTACACATGAAATTTAGAATATTCAGTGGGGTTTTCTTAATAGATGTTACATTTTGGTTCTAATTCAAGTAAACCCAACACTAAATACTTCATTTGAATAATGATAAAGAGAAAGATAAAATAATATATATCTTTTGTCTTTCTTATATGCACTAATAAGTTTCCTTTATTCTCAAAAGATAAGAAGAAGTGGTTTAATTGTCACTTTTTCTATCCTCATTTTGTATTACTAAAAGAAATAAATTGAATGATAATCCAATTAATGACTTGATTTCCAATACATAAAATGAATTAATCACTTGAATAAGACATTATGTTATTAATTTCCCTTCTCTTGATATGCATTTAACATGAAAAATAAATTATATTTCATTCTCTATTTTCTCTCTCCTCTACATAACTCCCCCAAAATATGTTAAAAGAAAATTCACTAAGTAGATAAACTTGTTTGATCATGTTTTGACTCAACGAACTAGCAATGGAAAGTCATTTCAAATGATTCAATCTTTCAAATGCATATTTATCAAAGATAATCTAATATAGAAATAATATCCCAAAACTAAAATATAATAGTTTGGGAATGTTCCAGACCCCCTGATTATATCTTGGTTAAAATTTGAGGCCATCGTGACCTTTCTTGACCATTCAAATCAACCTACAAAGAAGGATATACAATACTTATCCATTTAATACGATATTAATCAAAATATTTAAATATTTAGTAATGCTTAATCAAAACCCAAAACTATTTGTATAATAATGTTCTTATCACATATTAAATTTTTAGAACACACCTTGACTCAAGTTTGGCTAGAATATACACTCTATTGCAAAATTATGAACATCGGGGCCTTTCATGCAAAGTTGTAATATAATGTTATATAGTAAATATGAAATTAAGAAAAAAAATTAGGCTTATTATGATGAGGTAGTTTCTCAAAAATGAGGAGTGAAGTTGTCATGCTATGAAACTAGGAAACACATAGTGATGGTAAATAATTTTGAATATTACAAAGATTTACGAGGTACTGAATTTGATTATATGGGATACATCTCAAATTTGGAAGGCATATGCATAACGATGATTTTGTCAGAAAATTATGAGAAAATTTATTAAGAATTTTAATAAAAATGATGTTAGTAATTATTGATAAAGTTAGATAATTATAAGTCATTAGTTGGTGAAAATTTTGGTCTGATTCAAGAATATAGATTAAGTTTATTAGAAGAAAAAGTATTGGGAAAAGGTTTATTATTTTGGGTTGATTTTAAGGGTCTAACTATTAGTCAAATATGGACAAAGATATAATTTAAACATAAAAAAAGGAAAGAGGGAGGTAGTTCATTGTGTTTCATGTTCTTAGAAACTTGAACATGGTACTCTAGAAAAGATATCATTGGGATCTAGATGAGAGGAAGTATAAAATACTTAGTTTCCAAGAGGATGAGCGTCCATGAGTCAATGCTAGACTTTGTGTAAGAAGATGAGAAGATAGAAGGAAAGGAGAACACAAGAAAGTTCGAGCACTTACGGGGACTTGACTTGGTGGGGTACCAAATATAATTGAATATTAGTTTAATTTTTTCTCAACTTCCGAGAACCATCTATTATCTTAAATGTATGAATTTTATGTAAGAATATAAGATATGAGAAATTTTAATTTTATCATGTGTTAGTTGAATGAAATTATATTTCTATTCCATGATTATCATGCTTGTGAGATCCCCATTTAGAATTAAGCTTCCGCTAAATATTTGAAAATTGGGGTGTTACAATATGGTATTAGAGACAAAATATAGTTGGCCATCAAGCATTACTCATGATTCCCTAGATATCTTTTACATCGCTTCCTAGATTGTAGAAATCACATGAATAGAGGACATGAAGTCAAAAATTTATGATGTATATCCCTTGGCCTCAAGGAATGTTAGTGGTAGAAATGCTAAAATAAGTATAAGAATATAGGTTTATGCGAGGCCAAATGTATCGAGCATAATAGTTTATCCAATTTGGATTCTTTTTTAACTCTATCAAAGATAGTGGCATGTCTTCTCTCCTTCTCAATGTTGGTGCACACCAACTGAGAGTTGCAGAAGAAATTTCACGTGCACAAAAGACTTAGTGTGCATCTTCTTGTTTCCTAGTAGTCTATATGGTATTGGACATATGTACTGGTAGGTTGGCGAGAGGTAACATGACAAGATCCACATCTCTAGGTATGTTCATATTTAGGAAATACAAAAAGACCTAGACGACATAGTCATCTCAACCTAATGATAGAAAGTCATGACAAGGTCAATCTTAGATGGTCGTAAGTAAAAGTTAAGAAGAAGACCCAACTAATACTAGAGTTCATGTTCACATAATATTTTACAAAATGTATATATTTTGTAATTCATACCTATTTTTTCAAGCTAAATTATGAACCTAAGTGAACTTTGATAAGTTATGTATCACCAATAAGGGGTAAGTGAAACCCTAAAATGGGTATTAACCCAAAGGAAATTTTTAGGAAGAAATTCATTTAAGGTGGGTAGAAATGTAACATACAACAAGTTACATATGTACTTTAGAATCCTCAAAGGAGTTTTCTTAATAAAAAAAAGTTACATGTTTGATCTAATGAAAATAATCAAATACGATTTTTTTTCATTTTCTTAATGAGAAAAAAGAGAAAATAATTCAAATATTTTTTTCCTTTATTCACTAATAAGTTTCCCTTTATATCAAAGATAAGAAGAATTAGTTTAACCTTCAAATTTTACCCCCCCTCTTTATTGTATTAATATCATTAAAATAGGTGGGGAGGAGTGGTTCAGGTGGTTTGGCATGTTGTCCCCTCATGAAGGGGCACGAGTTCAAAACCCAGCGGCCGCCTCCAAAATGGTACTCGTCGCATAGGCCGGCCAACTGTGCGCTTTAATTGGTTCCCGGGTGGGCGGGACGCTCGGGGACCCAAGAGTTTATGCTGTCTGGGGGGGGTCACAAAAGTGGCGCTTCTACGAGGACGGTTCTCTCGTACTCCAAAAAAAAATAACATTAAAATAAAGTGAATTATAGGCATTTATGACTGATTTTGAATACATGTAAAGAAAATACACACTTGAATAAGACATATTGTTATTACTTTCCTTTTTTGTTGATATACATTTAACATATGAAAGAGATGTAGTTACTTTCTCTCTTTTCTCTCTCCTCTACATAAATCTTCCAAAATATGTTAAAAGGAAAGTCACTAAGTATATAAAAATATTTGATTGAGTTTTTGACTCAATAAACTATCAAAGGAAAGTCATTTCAAATTATTGAACCTTTCAAAAACATATTTATCCATGATACTCCATATGTAGAAATAATGGCTAATAGTTATTCAAAATTTAACTAAATGTGAATGTTCTATACCTCCTAATTATCTCATGGTTAAATGATGAGGTCATTGTGACCTAGTATGACCATTCAAATCAATGCATGGTGAAGGAAATGCAATATTTGTAGATTTAATACAATATTAATCCAAATATGAAAATATTTAGTAATGTTTAGCCAAAATCCAAAATGATTGGTTCATAATATACTTATCACATCCCAGATTCTTAGAACAAACCTTGACTCAAGTTCATTTAGAATATATACTTTAATGCAAAATTATGAACATCTGGATCTTTTATATAAATTTCCATATAATGTTCCAGATATTTGTAAAATATGAAATTAAGAAATGTTTAGGATAATTGTGATATTATTTGCTAGTGTTTCAAATTTTAGAAGGTTGAAAGATGTCTTTCTATTAAATTAGGAAAGACATAATTATGATAAATAAGTTTCAATATTGAAAAGATTTAAGAGATGTTGATTTTGGTCATAATTGAAGAAATGTACATGGGATGCATCTAAAATTTGGAATGTATATGTATAACTATGGGGTATAATTGAGGATTTATCAGGAATTTTACAAGCATATTTAGTAATAATATTACTGAAAATGATTTTGATAATTAGGGGAAAGCTCCGATAATTATAATTAACTACATGGTGAGAATTTTAGGTCAGATTCAAGAGCATAGATTAAGTTTATCAAAATAGAAGGTAGTGAGAAAACTCTCATTATTTTCTATAATTGTTTGGGGTCTAACGAATAGTCAAAGATGGATAAATATATAAGTTAAAAAGAAAAAAGCAGGAGCCAGTATGCTGAGTTACATGTTCTTGTGGACTTGACCAGAGTCCTCCAAAAACGATCTTAGTGAGATGTTAATGAGAGTTAAAATAAAATACTTGGTTTCAAGGGGAGAAGTGTCCATGATTCAATGCTAGACTTTGTGGAAGAATATAAGAATATTGAAGGAGAGGATATCCTGGTAAGTAGACTGGATAGCATCCAAGAGAGAGATTGAGTTGGGGTTCTTTCATAATGAAGGTTGGAGTCAAGAATACTATGTTGTTTATTTAGTGGATGTTAGGCCAAAAACAAATCAAGGCTCTCCTCATGACTGCATGACCAAGGAAATATAAAAGGAGTGTCAATTAATCCTACTCATTAGCAAGCCAGAGGTTCTAATCAGTCTAAACTAAAATATCAAGTTTGTAAACTAGTGGCTCGGGACCATATTAGGAACTCACCAAAAACCATAAGTGGCCCATGTAGTTTGGACGAATTTATGGGATACTTAGATGATATTATGTACAATATACATATTATAATATGAATAAATTATTCATGATATATTCTTTCTTGTTAAAGATAAACGTTTTGAGATAAATGAAACCATTTTATGTTGTTTATTTTTTAAGAGTCATTCATGACATCATATTCATGATTAAAAGAATAAAGAGTGATTAATGTAAAATATAATGAAAATAGATAATATAATATCCTCACTAAGAGGAACCTCAGATAAAAATAATGAGTACTTCAGTGTAAATTTTAAAGGAACTTTAGTGCAATGAGAAGAGGCACTTGGTACAAAGAGAAGAGACAATTCGCTAAAACCCTGAGGGTTCTTATATATGCAAGATAAAAGAAAATGGTTGAAAGTAACTTGTGTTCTTACAAACTTTAAATGTTCAATTTCAGAGTACATGGTTTTCCTAATATCATAAAATGTTTAGTTCTACTTACAACTTATTTTATGCATGGTAGGAGGCGTGATGCCCATGAGTAAAGAGCAACATCAACGATAGAGTTATCTGATGACCAACTTCAGAAAAACTCAAGGACTAATGGGGACTTGATGTTGTGGGGTGCCAAATATAATAGTATACTAGTTTATTTTTCCCTCAACTTATGAGAATCATGTATTGGGTTAAATTTGTAAGTTTTATGTAATGAATCTTGAGACATGAGAGATTTTAATTGTACTCTTTGTTGGATGAATAAGATTATATTTCTATGCAATCGTTATCATTCTTGTGACATCCCTCTTTAGAACTATGCTTCTGCTAGGTTTTAGAAAAGCGGGTTGTTATAAATACTATGTTAAAGAATATAATAAAGACAGAATGTATTTCATGGAATGTAGCCCACTCTTCATTTCAGATCAATCCAAAAGTTTGTATACAAAGGGTAGTTTTTAATCCTTTTAACTATGTTCCTAGATTCATGTAAAAGAGCCCTTGATAATAGCAAAATCACATGACAACAAGATATGATTGTTATTGAATAAATTTGAGCTCCTAACTGAATGTTTGTGTGATAAAAGGTGTAAGGATCCATTTCAAAATCTACTATAAAACCCTAGTTTTATGTATCTTGATTAGTTAATCTATGTTCATTATGCTTCTCTTAATTTTTATAATTATAAATTAAAAACCTAGTTTGATATTTTTTTTACTTTTTAATATGAAAGGGGTTACCCTGTGATGGATCTAGGATTTACACCAAAAGATTGCTCTTCCAATGGAAGTCCTAATGTGCACCAAAAACCCCAGGGAGTTGATGTTCTCTCTAGGTTTACCGACAACTTGTGCTAGATAAATGCTCCAACACCACAACAGTGTGGAAGCCTTATCGTAGTACATATTTAGGATCGAACCCAAAGGACAATGTGAAGAATTTGGATGTATTTGTCTCATTTCATCTCGATCTAAGTTAATCGTTTACAACTAAGAGATTGATAGGATTAATCTAAACTAATCTAGAACATGCAAAAGTAAAGCCAAGTATGAAATCTAGTTAAAGTTTGAAATCTAAGATTATCATATGATGATGGATCACTGGGGTGATGTGGATATTCACCACCACTACACATGCATTATACTTGTAACAACATAGCAGGACCTGCAAGCAAGATACATGGATGTTGTGCAATGTCCATGCCCTCTCAGACAAGGAGCATTCCACACATCCTTCACAGGTTGAGCAACTCCCATCTAGTACATATTTACATGTCAATGGAGATATGTGCCCTCCGAAGGGAGGTCTTACTCAACCTCATGAAACGTGCATCGAAATACTAACAAGTGAGCGATATTATCAATTTGATTAGTATCCTTATAGACTATCCCTCTTTCGAGGACATAGCTACGAGAAATGTGGGAGTGTTGCAATGCCAGCCATTCCCAAATGAATGGTCACTTACTTTGCATCACTCCCTTCACAGAGTGTGTTCCTCGACATATCAAGATTGTACTTTCATACGTCAACTAATTCCATTTCATAGTATGGAAGTACAACGATGGAGGTGAGTTTACTCCACTCCTTAAAAAGCATTCTTAGATACCGAAATAGATGTGTGGTGGATACACACATCAAGAACCAATGCTAAATCAGTAATCGAGTCTCAAGAGTAGACGTAGACAATCCACAACAAAAGACAATAGATCATGCAAGAAAGCGGCCAATATTCGAGCATACAATGAAACAATTAACATTGAATCAGAAAGATAACATCTTTAGGTACAAATTACAAAGAATAGGTAGCGGGGCTAGTCCCCGCGCCCCAGCGAATTACACTACTCGCTCCTCATAGAGGGAGCAACAAAGACAGAGAAGAAAGATAGAACAAGCATCATCAGAGCAGAAGAGTAGATCTTCAACAGCCCAGTGTGGATTGCCCCAATCTTTGGGACTGCTCTGACTTTGTCGAGGAAGTCCATCTCTTGCTGCCTCGATCTTCATGTGCACCATCAGAGACATATGAGTATGTCCATGAAGAGCTTGGTGGAAAAATGGAGATGAGGGAACAGTGGAGCAGCCTTGTGGCCTCCTGGATCTGATGCCCAAATGAAGACCCTACATGTCCTATTTATACGCTCGGATGGGGTCTTCACGTTTTTTATGTGAGAATACTTCAAACAGTCTTGGGTCCAAACGGTCCTGGCCCCAAATGGTCTTGGCTCCAAACGGTCTTGACTCCAAATGGTCTTAGACCCAAACGGTCTTGGCTCCAAACAGTCTTGGGTCCAAACGGTCTTGGGTCCAAACGGTTTTGGCAACCAGTCTTCATCCAAATAGTCTTGTTGTCCAACCGGTCTGGAGTCTTAACGGTTTTAGGATCCAAACGGTCTTCATTTCCAAACGGTCTTGGGTCCAAATGGCCTTGGCCCCAAATGGTCTTGGGTCCAAACGGTCTTGGCTCCACACGGTCTTGGGTCCAAATGGTCTTGGCTCTAAACGGTCTTGTGCCTTGACGTCCAAATGGTCTTGAGACCATGAGGCTTCACACGGTCTTGAGACCGTGTGACCTCACGCGGTCTTGAGACCCTATGAAGGGTAAAACCAGATTGATGGCCAAACCGCGAGAAGATGTAGATATGTTAATGGATGGATGAGAATGATCTGTAGAGAAGAAGGAAAGTGAGTAAAGGAGTATAAGATCAAATAAACTGGTAATTAGAGCTATTAGAGCACTATTTTCATGAAACTGAGGAGACACTCAGAGTAAGCCAAAACAAGGGTGGATCAGTCGATATGAGGCAACAAATTCCTAGAAATGACGACTGTGAGGATGAATTTGGAGGATTCATCACCACACCGAACATACGCGTTGCTCGTCCCGAGGAATGGAAAAGCCCAAGATAGTTGCCTTAAAGCTTGTTCGTCTCGTAATTTCCTCATCTTCATGCAAATGTCAGAATTTTCATGAAACTGAGAAAAAAAACAAAGAAAAACAAAATTAGGGCAAAAAAATCGGAAATCCTTTGAATTGGTGACTGAGGATGAATCTGGAGGATTCATCACCCACACCGAACTTAAGCGTTCCTCGTCCTGAGGAACAAAAAACTTAAAATAGTTGTCAATGAAATCATTCATCTCATGATTGCCTCATCCTTATGTCATATCATAATTTTGTTCATGGCTCAGATCGACACAGTATCAAGGCTTCCTTAGATCACGAAATACATCTTATGATATCCTCATTTCTGAGTTCACTTTACTGAAGTATTTCCTTCTCACTATCTGTTGTATTAGACATGTTTAAAAGTTTTATGTGATTTTGAAAAGACTCGTAGAATCAATCAAACATGTATATGATCTGTTGTTGGTGTTTTCAAGAGAATGGTTGAAATAGAGGCAATTGTGGTGCCAGTAGGTTGAAAAAGGAAAGAATAGGGGTGTGATCAAAAGATAAGATTCTCTCCTCTTATCCATTCAAGATTCTTATTATTTGTGGATTCATCAAGATACTTTGAGTGTTTTTTGCACAACTCTGGTTGACTTAGCCTTTCACTCGATTTTTTTAAAGGTAACTCAGAAGTGTGTAAAGGTTGGCTTAAGGCTTTTGGCTAACTTACCTATTTGAGAGGAGGTAAGGGGTTATTTTTGGAGCCTTAGGGTCTCACTACCGGGCTCGACACATCTGCCTTTGTGAGGGCAGCTAATGTACCGGTTGGGCAAGACCTGTGTCGATTATCCTTATTCAAGGCACAACTCTCATGCTTTTATTCACACTCTAGATTTTATTCATTCTCACTTGGCTTAGGAGAAAGGGTATTTTTGGATTTTTGTATATTTGGGCTGTCGGGCCTCTTTTTGGAATCGGGGTAGATTTTTCATCAACCTTGGTATGTGCAAAATCATCATCGTATACTTTTTGAACAAAATGAGAAGGTGATACACCCCTGTTATGTATTGAGGGGTATGGAGGAAGCAGTTATAGAAAAAGAGGTGTGGTGTACCACACCGAACTTAGAGTTCGGCAATGTTCTAGCTTCCACTAGAAAAGAGTGTGGTGTGCCACACCGAACTTAAAGCTTTGGCATGGTTGGTGAGCAGAGAGGTATGGAGATGAAATAAGTAGTGTAGAAGAGAGTTCGGATCATAATGTAGTTTTCTTAATGATTCCATATGACGGGTTCCTTTTCTCCATCACACTCTGCTAAAAAATTGACATGATAAAACTTCAAATGAGAATTCCATACAATGATACATTAATCAGTGAGAGGCGTGATGCATTTGATCTATCTCAGTCTAATTGAAGCTTATCATCCTTTTTCTATTAAGGATATGACATTAGGATTCACAAACTATAGAAGATGAAATTATTTATCAGCTAGTTTTAAGCATTCTTTTCTTGTGAATTTGCAATGAAAAGAGGTGATGAACACATATTCAAAAAGCAAAAGCTGACTAGATAAATGCTTTGTTTTAAGAAGACTATGAAAATGCGGAAAAAATACAAAAAAGAAACTAGAATGGAAAATTAGAAAGCAGTAAAGATAAAGGGTGGAGTGAGAAACATACCACCCGTCATCCATCTCGAACTTATGAGTTTACTCATCTCTGAGCAAACACTAGGTTCGAGATGGAGGGGAAGAGTTGCATAGTGTTAACCAGGCGGTCCTCACAATTGAAAGAAGGTCTGGTGAAGATGTTTCATGATAGTCGGAACTGAGAGCGAGGAAGCAACATGGACAACATGTTGATTGGGTGGTCGTGCCAAATCAAATGGGTTTTCTGGATGACTTGGATGCACATTTCTTTCACCTCTTTGTCCTTCCAGAAGAATCCAGAGACCTTCCCCCATCAGCGAGGGAGGTGGAATATATGTAGTTGAAACTGGGGGACTAGGCGAATAATCGAAGTCATGCCTATATGTGTCCTCTAATTGTGGCTCGCCCTCGAAATTCAGAGTCAAGTTGCATTCTTCATGATCCAAAGTAGTTGATAGAGGGTCGGCCACTTGAACTTCTTCTTGTACCATATCAGGTGACGGATCTGGTTCAGGCTTCATTACATCACCCGACTTTTCTTATGTAGGGTGTGGCAGCCCGGGTGACATTTCTTCGTCAAGGGGATTGTTTTGAGGATCATCATTTTGATGCCATGTGCCCTCTGGAGGGTTATCATTATCCATGTTGGGGTCGATAGGAGCAGCATATTTCATTCCAAAGTTAAGGTGTTGTTCAAATTCTTCTTCGTTATGCACTCTTAATTCATCTGAATAACTAGAGGGAGATTTAATAGGTAGAACAAACTCTTGTTCGGATAAAGGAATCATGAGAACCTGAGATAGAGGCTCCAGTGACGTTTCTTCATGGGAAGGGTTAGCCCATGGAATCTCACTTTGCAGACTAGAATCCTCCCATGAATCTATTTCTTTGATATTGAGACCAATATACTCCATTCATGAGTCAGGCTGTTGTTCCAATTCTTCCTCATAGCATGCCTCCAGTTCTATTAAGTATTTGAGAGAAGTTTCTACGAGAAGAATGAAACCTTATTCAGGTAATGGAGATATGTCTGTCTCCTATATATTTGGTAGCTCGGTAGGAGATTCTCCGTAGGGGAGGGTAGCCATAAGAAGATTGTTTTGTGGCTCGATGTCTTCCCAAAGGTCCTCCTTGTCATTACAAGGGTCTACAGAAATATCGTATTCCATTCTAAAATCAAGAGATGGTTTGTGGTTCTCTTCATAGTACACCATTAACTCATTCAAGTGACTAGAAGGAGATTCAATGGAAATAACATACACTTGTTTGAGAACTGACTCCGTCTGGACTTCTTATAGGGATGGCAGCTCTGGTAACGTCATTTCGTGGAAAGGATCGACCATAGAGTCATCGTCTTGGGATCCATCATCCTCCCATGATTCTTTTTCATCATCATCAGGGTTAGTGAGAGTGGTATGGTCCACACCTGAATCAATATATTGATCAGTCCCATCCTCGAAGTCTGTTCCTAGATCAGCCGAATGATCAAAAATTTCTTCATAAGGACAAATCAGATCTTGTTCCAGTAATGGAGACATTTGAGTTTCTTGCATAAAAGACATATCCTTATCTAAATCAATCACATATTCATCTGAGTTTGACTGTGAAGGAGTGTAGAGTTCTTGTAGCATAGACCCTTCTTCATTGGAATTCATCAACAAGACAGCTGAAGTTGAAGAATATTTGTCGTATAGGGAGTCAATCATTACTGATTGCTCCTCAATCTATATGGTTGGATCTGGGTTTGTGGGGGGAAGAAGATAGGTAAATACCAAAATTTATTCCCAATTGATCTCCCGACTGTAGAAAAAAATTCATATTGGCCAATCCATTTTTCATCTAAGGGAATAGTGCAGGAGTCATTTTCTAAGTCGGACCTTGGGTCTAAAATGATTCTTTTTCTTGTGATACTATGGAGAAATCATCCTCAGGTTCAATCATTTGCTCTGAGGATGATTCCTCTCCCTGCACTACTGCTAGAAGATCATTGGAAGGCACCTCCCACATGATATCGTAATCGTCATCGTAATCGGTTGCAATATGTGGATGAGGAGTGTGCTCAAGGGAAACTGGTGACTATTCTTCATGTTTCTCAGAAGTGAGGATAAGTTGTGTAAGTTGATCAAGCTCGACTATCAACTTCTCGTTTGTGGTTGTCAGATCAGCTAGTTGTTTAGCCACCAATTTCTGTAGAGCATGTACTTCTTCTATTAAAGTGTATCGATCTTCATAGTTGGGATCTTCATTGTACCCATTGGGTTGATGTTGATAGTAGCTCTCCTCATCGCACTATTGATTTGCATTGGAGTCCAAATTTCCTTATGCATTGCAATCTACACCTTGAAATCCATCATAATTGGGTTCTTCGTAGTAGCTTCCAGGAGGATATGGATTATGACTTGTGTTACATCCATAGTCGTGTGAAGAGGCTGCCTTGAGTTTCCCAACTATATGATTTGTGATTATTTGACGTAGTGCATTCACATAGTGAGGAGGAGCGTTGAAGAAGTTGATTGATGAATGGGAGTAGTCACCACATAATTGACATCTAATGGTTGGTGGCATTGACTGCTTCATTTTGAAAAGAATTGGTACCTGAAATCAAAGGTGTTTATCAGGCTTGACCAATCAGTTCAAATTCAAGAGAGTATGCAATAAAACTTTAACTTTTGAGATCAAGGTTTTCACCCCCCACCTTTTTTTAGATTTTTGAAAAGAAAATGAAAAATCCCTAGAGAAATTTAGGTCGATATTAAATTTGATGAAGACGATTTTTACGACGTTGTCCCTGGCAATGGTGCCATTTTTTGATGGAGCTAGGATTTACACCAAAAGATTGCTTTTCCAATGGAAGTCCTAATATGCACCAAAAACCCCAGGGAGTTGATGTTCTTTCTAGGTTTACCTACAACTGGTTCTAGATAAATGCTCCAACCCCACAAGAGTGTGGAAGCCTTATCGTAGTATAGATTTAGAATTGAACCCAAAGGACAACGTGAAGAATCTAGATGTCTTTGTCTCATTTCATCTCGATCTAAGTTAATCGTTTACAACCAAGAGATTGATAGGATTAATCTAAACTAATCTAGAACATGCAAAATTAAAGGCAAGTATGAAATATAGTTAAAGTTTGACATCTAAGATTATTAGATGATGATGGATCACTGGGGTGATGCGGATATTCACCACCACTACACATGCATTATACTTGTACCAACATAGCAGGATCTGCAAGCAAGATACATGGATGTTGTGCAATGTCGATGCCCTCTCAGACAATGAGCATTGCACACATCCTTCACAGGTTGAACAGCTCCCATCTGGTACATATCTGTGTGTCAATGGAGATATGTGACCTCTGAAGGGAGGTCTTACTCAACCTCATGAAACGTGCATCAAAAGATTAACAAGCGAGTGATATTATCAATTCAATTAGTATCCTTATAGACTATCCCTCTTTTGAGGACATAGCTACAAGAAACGTGGGAGTGTTGCAATGCCAGCCATTCCCGAACAAATGGTCACTTACTTTGCATCACTCCCTTCACAGAGTGTGGTCCTCGACCTATCAAGATTGTACTTTCATACGTCAACTGATTCCATTTCATAGTATGGAAGTATAACGATGGAGGTGAGTTTACTCCACTCCTTGAAAAGCGTTCCTAGATACTGAAACAGATGTGTGGTGGATACACACATCTACAACCAAAGCTAAATCGGTAATCGAGTTTCAAGAGTAGACGTAGACAATCCACAACAAAATATAATAGATGCAAGAAAGTGGCCAACATTCGAGCATGCAATGAAACGATTAGCATTGAATCGGAAAGATAACATCTTTAGGTAGAGATTACAAAGCATGGGTAGAGGGGCTAGTCCCCACGCCCCAGTGAATGACACTACTTGCTCCTCAAATAGGGAGCAACAAAGACAGAGAAGAAAGATAGACCAAGCATCGTTGGAGCAGAAGAGTAGATCTGCAATAGCCCAGTGTGGATTGCCCTGGTCTTTGGGACTGCTCTGACTTTGTCGAGGAAGTCTGTCTCTTACTGCCTTGATCTTTGTGTGCACCACTGGAGACGTATGAGTAGGGCCAGTCAGAGCTTGGTGGAAAAATAGAGATGAGGGAATAGTGGAGCATCCTTGCGGCCTCCCGGATCTGATTCCCAAATGAAGACCCTGTTGGTCCTATTTATAGGATTGGATGGGGTCTTCACGTTTTTGATGTGAGAATACTTCAAACGGTCTTGGCTCCAAACGACCTTAGGTACAAATGGTCTTGGCCCCAAACGGTCTTGGCTCTAGATGGTCTTGACTCCAAACGGTCTTGGATCCAAACGGTCTTGGCTCCAAACAGTCTTGGGTTCAAACAGTCTTGGCAACCGGTCTTCATCCAAACAGTCTTGTTGTCCAACTAGTCTGGAGTCTTAACGGTTTCAGGATCCAAATGGTCTTCATTTCCAAATGGTCTTGGGTCCAAACGGTCTTGGCCCCAAATGGTATTGGGTCCAAATGGTCTTGGCTCCAAACAGTCTTGTCTCCAAACGGTCTTGTGCATCGATGTCCAAACGGTCTTTAGACCGTGAGGCTTCACACGGTCTTGAGACCGTGTGACCTCACGCAGTCTTGAGATTGTATGAAGGGTAAAATCGGATGGATGGCCAAACCGTGAGGAGATGTAGATATGTTATCGGATGGATGAGAATGATCTGCAGAGAAGAAGGAAAGTGAGTAAAGGAGGATAAGATCAAATAAACTGGTAATTAGATCTATTAGAGCACTATTTTCATGAAACTGAGGAGACACTCAGAGTAAGCCATAACAAGGGTGGATCAGTCGATATGAGGCACAAAATTCCTAGAAATGGTGATTGTGAGGATGAATTTGGAGGATTCATCACCCTGGTGTGTGGCTTAGCAATCCCCAATGAAGGGACTTGATTTTGACTTTGGGCGTATGCCATTTTGCAACTATGGATGGCATTTGATTGGGTGTTCTGTGGTGTCGCCCCCAATGACTCAACTGGTATCAGGATTTACTCTTAGTTGGGTTGGGTCCAATAGTGGCCTTGCCCGAGAGGGGTTCCTTGTTATTAGAAAAATGAAAAGGAAAGGATTAAAATAAAACACTAGTTTGGCTAAGATTAGGATTTTAGGCTATATTGGAAGAGATTGATTGTAACGTTTGAATGATGATGAATTCATGAACCTAATTTGGATCTATGATGAAATTAAGATTAATTAGTGTATAAAAGATAAAAATTACATGATTAAAAGTACACTTAAGGGTTGTTCTTTTTAAGGGGTAAAATCTAAATTTTGGGGAATGAAATGAATGAAACTCATTCACCAAAATTAACAAGGTTGACTCAACTTCCTCATTATAGATTCAATCAGCCAAGGTTTCTAAAGAAGCAATCTATATGTGTCTTTTAAAAGTCAATAAAATAACCATAGTATATTTGTCACTTGTTAACATGGTTGATTTAATACCTTTATTGGCCAACTGCATAATATAAAAAAAAGCTCAAGCAGCTTATAAATAAATATCGTAACAAGCAAAAGTGGCTTGTATCAAACCTAATGAGCTAATTACATATCATTTTGTATCTAACCATCTGGTTCTTTAAATATTCTCTCTCTCTCTCTCTCTCTCTCTATATATATATATATATATATATATATTTGTGTGTGTATACATATATATGTATATATATAGTCATGCTATAATACACTCGAGTGTACAGATCGCATGCTACACTCAATTTGTGTTTGCATATCAAGACTATTTTTTTGTAAAATGTAAACTATTGATCTTCATTGTCATACTATAATTAGCCTACAAACAAATTTTGAGCTCATTTGGATGAGTATATGTTACTCATCCGAGGGCGACAAAATCAACGCACGAAACTAATTTGAAATGCATAACTTTTGTAGTCTTCATAACATGACCTATAAATGTCAAAATGAGCTCAAATTTTATATATGAGCTATTCACAAGTTGCTTAAGAAGATCAACATTTTACATTTTAAAAAAAAATTGCATCATTAAAAACTACTTGAGTGTATTCTGCTCCAGATACACTCGAGTGTATTCTAGTCTGACTCTATATATGTATATATGTATGTGTATATATATATGTATATATGTATATATATGTATATATGTATATATATATATATATATATGTATATGTATATATATGTATATATGTATATATATATATATGTACACCATTAACTTTCAACCCATTTTCCTTGAACCTCATACTCTAGTAGGAGGGACGAATTCCATCTCCATCACTCACAGTATATCCCCATGTGTCAAAGTCACCCAATCATCACTATTATAACAACCCATTCAAGATTGTGTTTGATGATGTCAAAGCATACCCAATGACATGTGATGAGTGTAGTGGTTTTAGGTCTAAGAATCACAATCATCACCTTCACTGTGAGATATGACTATGACTACCATATGATAGTTTCCATGTGTCACTCTCAAGGTGGGTCTGTTCAATATGTTGTTCCATAACATGTATCTGTGTGCTTGGTTTGATATGGCTGTATCATGACTAATGAGATTAGTCATCAATCAACTCAAACTCTAGTCTTATTTGTTATGGGTGTCTATCCACCTTCCACAATAACAACCAACTAGGGACATAACAAGAATGTGCATACTCTTAAAATTATGATCTCATTCTCCGAGTCATGTACTTGAAGACATATGTCATTGAGTATTGTCATTCTTTAGACATTCATAATGTTTTCTCATTATCTCATAACTGAATGAAACATAATGAATTTGAAGATTTCCCTTATTATTATTAATCAATCCCTTTATGGAATATGCCATGTCAATCATCACATGATTGGCTCTATGGACATACGTTACCAACACCATCTATTTATTGTATTGATTAAAACTATGATTTTACAATTGAGTGCGAACCTAGAAAGGAAGATGAGCTTTCCATAAAGTTGAATTTCAATGTGTGCATTAGAGTAGATGTGCTCTTGTCCCCTTAAGAAGAGACACACATATTGGAAGAATAACTATCATACATTTAGAAGATATAGTCATACTTCATAGAATTTCACTTTAAGATAGTCAGTATTCATGGAGATTCACTTTATATTATATTACAAAAATAGAACTTCAGCAATTCGAGCAACCCCCTTGGAATTTTCTTTTCTAGAATCGGATTTTGCGCCCATCTTCCTTAGAAATATTTTGATTATTTTCCTCTCTAATAAAAATGTTTACTTACTCTTCAATTGTATGAAAAGATGGTAGTAAACTGAGAGAGTCACTAAAGTTCTCAATTTTACCAGGTACCCATGTCCAAAATAATCACATTAGACGTTAGGTGCACTATTTTGTTTCCCTGTCTTCTAAAGAACATAACATTAATTTATTAAAATTACACAATAAATAAACTATTTCTCATAAGACTTATCCCTCATAGCCCTAGCCGTGGTTTCAATTCTTTGCACCTTCACTAGAGTTAGGAAATTCATTTCCATGATCATGGATGTGAATTCATGGTCCAGTGAGATCTTTAGTGTCAGTAGGGTTGCACTTCTCTATACCACAATGGTGAGGCACTTGCTATGATTTTTATTTTCATGGTGGCCAGGATAGGCCATGGTAGATGAGCCATATCACACCAAGTCCCACTGGCAAGTTTGGTTTGAACTTCACATTAGTATTAATCTTTACTAGTCTTTCTGACGGATATATCCATGGGTCATATTTTCTTCTATAAACTTCGTTTTGATCACTCTAATGAAATTCTACATAGTATATGATGATGTTAAGGTGTCTTGTAACCAATTTTAGCACATAGAAATGCTTTTTATCATACTATGCTTTATTTTTTGCAGTAATGTAACATAGATCATCAACACTTAGTCATTGATCTTATTCTCATCCTCCAACTAGAGTAGGTGGCAGAGCGGGTATCTAACTTCCATCATGAGCATCACTACCTTAGAGGTATGAACATCTCCACAAACCCATTTGCATTTTGATTGTTTCCCATGAAGAATGTGTGCATGTCATCTTTAGTTTTTTTAATCTACATATCTTGTACATATCATCCTTTTTGACTCATTGTTGGTGAAGGTTCACGATTGTGGTAAGGATATCATTTCTTATCCTTCACTGATACGATCAAATTTTGGGGCCATCACCTATGCCATAAAATCTATTCATACCCCTTTTCTTCCTCTTGTGAGGCACCCTCTTCTAGTTTTACCCACATTTATGCAAACCATATTTAGAAATCCCCATTGATATTGGTAGAGAATAGATTTCACCCCTGATGCTTGTGGCATAGAGTGGGATATCCATTATCTTCTCGGACACATGATCCTTGAACATGCTATGTGTGTCCTCAATACAAGATGCATTTAATTCATAGTCTATTAGGTCCATGACCACTATTAGTCCTTCATTCACATCTCCCACATGCATGACCATCAGACCTAAAATACTTGGGATCCACTTATCTTTCAAAATGTTATTTATGGACCCATCTCCCACCCTCCATGCATATCCATTCGCCATCTACCAGATTTCCATGTCAATGATTTATCATGTATAACATGGATTCCCTCCTACCTTGGTACTCAAGATGACATTTTTATTGAAGTATTTTTTCAATAATCCACAGAGAACGAGGTCAAGATTTGTTTCCATTATCCACCCTTGTTTCACCATCAACGCCTAGTTAAAATCTCATAGGACCTTGAAACCCAGGCCGCCACTCCCATTTTATTTTCATTGTGAGCCACACTTTATCTAGTAGATATTCCTCTCCCCTTCATTCAAACTCCACTGAAACATTGCAATGATGCTATGAATATCATCTAAGACACCTTTTGATGGTTTGAAAATTGTCATGAAATAAGTTTGTATAGCTTAAATCACTGACTTCATAATCACTTCCTTGCCTAGATGAGAAATGAGTTTCTCATTACAACCAATAAGTTTCTTTCTCACTTTATGTTTGATTGAGGAGAATATAATACTATTTGATCTACCCTTAGTTGTGGGTTACACCATGTACCTCTCATGCTTGTCCACCTCTAGCACATTCAAGAAATTCTTTATAGGTGCTCTTGTATCCTCTCTAATGTTACAACTAAATGAGACTTATAATTTATCATAGTTGATTTTATATCTAGATGCTCTCTTATAATGGCTTATAAACTCATATATAAAGGAACATTCTTCATTAGTTGTCATTGTGAATCATATGCTATCTTCAGTGTAGAAAGGTCAATCATCCATGGGTGTGATGGTTGACTCATGCTATGCGTGGAACATTGTCCCAAAGTTCTTTATGAAGAGAGAAAGAGAATGTTCCAGAACCAAGAAGAAAAGATAGGGTTAGATTGATCCCCTTGGTAAAGTCAATGTGTCAGTTTGATGGTTACCCTCCTTACCTCATTGATGATAAATGCATGTGAAACAATGAGAATGAACTCTCCCACTTTCCTCCACTCACCAAACTAGAATGCCCATCCTCATCATCACTTTGTCCAAAATATTATACTCTATCCTATCATAGGCTTTACTCATGTCCATATTTACCACTGTGACACCTTCCTTACCCTTCTTATAGTGTTTCATCATGTGGATAAACTCATATACTACCAATGTGTCATTAATTATTTGACGTACATCCACAAACTTGTTTTGTATCTTAGAAATCATTGTATTTAGCATGGTTTTGATCCTATAACCTGTCACCCCAATGATGATTTTACATGACATGTTTCACAAGCTAATAGATTAGTACTCAAAACTGTTGTTTGTCTCTTGGACTTTGGGGACCAAAAGGATATCTATGTTGTTGAATTTCGATAAGGTTGTCTTGACTCTCCAGCAATACAAAATAAATTTCATTATCCCCACTTGATGGTGTTCTAGTGGTTTTGGTTAAACATTTCTTTCATGGCATATGGACCTAAGGATTTGTTAGGATGCATTTTTCTTAAGGTCATTAACACCTCCTCCTTTGTCATCTCATTATCTAGACCTTATGTAATGGCCTTACTTTTCAGCAACCCCCAATTAAGGAAGGACAAAAATATAAGAGCCATTACCTAAATTTTTTTCCAAGGATCCAGATTTTAATTAAACAATATAAAATAGCAAATAATTTCCATAAGTTCATATAATGTTTGTAAAATGCTCTTACAAAGAGTTGCATGAATTTTTGTCATTAAACTATACATAGAGAAGAAGTGTCTAGCTAATCCTCCTTACCTTGATTAATGCCTTCATGTCATTTCATCTGGTTCATCATGTCTCTGAGCATCTTTAAATTTTGCATGTACCTAAAATATCTTGAATCAAAACACGATTAGTATAACAAGTTATAGTGGTATGTGGGGAAAACAAAATGTTTGCATCTAGTTGTAACAACGTATTCACAATAATTATTTTTACATAATAAAAATTAACATTTTCAACGTAACTACTCAACCCTGATCTATCCAACTTATGTGAACCCATATAGGGTATTGTCCCTACAATGGACATAGGCCAACTTCTCTCCTTGGGTGCTAAGGTGTCATAGTAGTTTTCCCCACCCAGGGATTGATCTTCAATGATCCTTTGCCCCCATGGTCTTAATCATCATTTTCCTTATATTTTCATACATCTAGAGGTGACATAGGATTCAAGCTAGTCATGTCCATATAATATGTGATATCCATAGTGACTTTATATACTATAGGAAATGAATAAACAAGCAAGCATTTATTTGCAATTCATTCGGAAATCCTCAGAAAACAATGGCAAACTAATACATGTAGTCTTAGGCTTAACCACACACCTTGATGGTAAGCCATGTAGATTATATAATTATACCATAAGTAGTATCAACCAGTCAATAGATCCAAGCAAGAAAATAAGAATCCAATTATTTAATTTGCATATATGTAAATCCTAAAGTGTCACTCTCACATTAAATAGATTAAACCCTACTCAGATCCTAATCTAGGGTTTATATTTTCTTATTACCGAGTTGTGCTTCAGAACCCTAATCTCCATGTTCATTTATTTAAGGACTCAAGAACATTATTTTATTAACTGTATCCATGATTATCAAATCTACCATATTATTGCATCATGAATTCTTAGCTCAAATTAACTTAATAACATGGTGAGATATGAGGTTTAATCCTAATTGTTCATATACATGATTATTCTCATTAGAAACCTTAATTATTATCAAAATGGTCACGATCATCTTGGATCATCATTATCATCAACTTTATGAGATTATAACATGACTTTAGAGCATTAATACATTTAACAAGTTAATACACTGATCTAGGGTTTGTATACACTAATCACCACTTAAACCCATCTTTGCACTACTTTTGGAATTGGAAGAATAATTAGACTCTGAACCTATTTTATTTGGGTTCCTCTCATTTTTTCAATCATTTTGACATATAACTATGCTATATTCAGATACTCCTAGTTACTTCTATGATTTAATCAAAACAATCATATATACGCCTTGATCATATGGTAGGTGGTGTCTCCCTATTGGTCAGCCCACTTGCATCCCTTTCATGTTGGTTATGTGATCAGTGGCCGACGTCTGGGCATGGGAACCAAACTAGTCAGTTTGTTTTGTCTCCCCTCCCGTATCTCCTTTCTAGTCATGCTTCTGTGACATTTTTCCCATGTGTACATGCTGCGCTTGGGCGGAGGCGTCGATCGACTTTGAGTACAGCTAGCAAAACACCCCAACATGCTCGAAAGCCACAAGTAGCCATGCTTCTAATTCTCCATCCAACTCCACACCCCACTAGTGATGTCATGACCCAGTGTCCCCAATGCCCTACCTATGGACAGAAGTACTCTCCTTCTTTCTCGTCTTCCCATACCACTCTTCAATTGGGATCTCTCATGTGTTTAGGGTCGTGCTCCATTTCTGGAAGTGATAGATGAGAGGTCGGTACCTTCCTATGTTCCCTTAGCAAAGTTTGATGTTGAGTGTCAAAGAAGGATTCTGAAGTGGTGGCAGTAGACAGCCGGGGAAGAAGATGTTGAGGAAGGTAGAGATCATCAGGTCATCAACCATGAGTTCGAAGGTCTGAGACCTCCTGGTCATTGGTGATGGAAGACACTCTTTCTCTCCATTGTACCCCAACTGACCTACAAGGGTCACAACATTACAGACTATTTTGGCAACCAGGTCCTTGCCAAAGATTAAGAGCAGGGTTCAGACCAAGGGGTCTAGGTCTAGAGGGGATTTAGAACTAACTTTATGGGGTGAAGGAAGCACCCCTTATATAGATTCTAGGGTTTGGGGTTGGTGTGGCCCAATGAGAGAGAAAGAGAGGGATGTGGGAAACAAGTCATGTGTTAGTTCCCCTTTTGGATGCATGGTAGGTAGTCGTTCGATAATATAGGAAGTAAAACAATCGTATTAACTACCATGGTCCATCTTAGCCTCATGCTTCCATATTCCTCTTATGGTAACTGTTGTTTTTTCTTCCTTGTCATGAAAATTTTGGATTTGACCAAGTCCTCTCTAAAAGGATAATACTTGGTTGGCAAAACCAAAAACCTTAAGGAATATTCAAAATTATATGGTGCATATTGGATAATTGGTCCTTTCATTTATTTAGGAACCACTTCTTTTATCTCTCTCCTTGGTATATCCTCTAAACCAAATATCATCACTCTATGGAAACTCATTAAAACCTTTCCCAATTATATTTTGTGATTGGGATTCATTGGGATGTCTTTTACATGCAAAACTTGCTCCTTTCAATATCTTACTAAAAGGAAACTCTTATCTTATGGAATATCCATTTTTTCAAAGTCTAGAATTCTCTCCCTTTCATTTATATTTTAAATTATCTCAAAATACTGAGATAATACTATATGGTGCCCCAAACATTGTGTTGTCATTAATGGCTAGACAATTACTCTTTTAATTATCCAAAACACCATATATTTTATTTTCTTTTGGAAACTTGTATGATATCTTACATTTCAATTATCCAATAATTAAAAAAGTCACCATTCTTCATTGATGCACAAAAACTCTCTTTGTCCAGAGTATTCCACCCAATTCCATATTTGACATGACTATTGTCCGTCACTTTTATAAATCCCTTTATTATTGGTTTTGCATCTCTTTCTTTATCCAATATCTATTAATGGATTATTAAAAGCAGTAAACTATATGAGATCTATTCCGTACACCAAATTTCCAAACAACACACATGGGGAACCATCTTTCTAATGTGTCCTTCATATCACATTATTTGTAAATAAATATATTAAGACATGGGAAAAACCAGGTTATAACATCATTTACTTCTTATAGGATTTTGTCCTCAAAATTCGACTAGTCATCCAAAAACTAACATCTCAAAATGCCATTAACTTTTATTTATGTGTTTATTCCTTCTTTTTCTTTAATTTGTGCCACAAGGACCAATTTGAAAAATAAATAGTCTCATGGGCCTTACTCGGGCCAAGGGTCAAGTCCATGTTATTCTATCAAAATACATTTAAGCAATTACTTATCAATTCATAGTTTATATTTGTATCATTCAATTTTACAAAATTGAGGATATTACACCTTATGCCTTGACTCCATTGAATAGTACTGGAATATACTCAATAAATTCATCAAAACCCTTTGGTATGGATGTGGTGAAGAGTTTTATCAAAAGTGGGCAATTATTTCTAGCATATATTCTCTCTCTATCTTCCATTATCCTCATTATCAACCAGGACCTTGATTGTGTTTCTTTTTTAATGAGGCTTGCTTTGTTGTGGAAGAATCTTGTATTTTGATCACCATATCTCATCTCATTTGTTAGTGTTCTAGCATGCCAATAGATTTCCTCATGTCTCTACTTTATATGGCTTTGCACATTTCCATGCATATGATCACATGGGGATAATATTATGCATCAAACATATTTCTTTTAGTTACATTTAACTTTTTTCGTGATTTTTCTAAATTTTTAGCCACCCATGTAGTCAAATTCTCTATGTAGAACCCATCCCATGTCCATGCAGCCAGTATATATCTACTTCTCTCCATGGGGTTATATGTCATTGTTCTACACTCTAAAGACAAAAGCAAGAAACATTTACATTTTAATCTTATTCCTTTTCATATAGTCTTTAATTTCTCCCATCCCATTATATGGGTCCATAGTCATATTTGTAGGTAGGAAAGTGGTTGACCCTTTTTGTGTTGTGTTGATACGATGCTTCATCTGCAAACATCATGTTAAGTCTCTCCTTAATGACTATACCTTTTGTCTACCTATGCACCACTTGATATTGTTGACTATGCATCTTATATATCTCAGGTTGCATCAGTCAAAGGCTTGTCTGAAGTTCCTCATTGGAAAAACTGGCCTTGGCTGCTCACTGACTTCTCTGTATTAGAAATTATTTCATTGAAATCACCCCTCATGACCATTGGGAGGTTAGATGCATTTTAGTGCTCCTCATCGTATCTCTTGTGTTGTATCTTTCATTTTCTACTTCACATCCATAAATTTCCACAAAGTTATAATTATCTTCCTGACCCGGGTTGTCAATGACTGCTCATATTAGATGTGATGGAAATAATGAATAGTAAAATTGATTTCCTCTCCACTATAATCCTAATCCACCTGAGTTTTCTTTTCTATTGATCTTGAATATATTATCAAGACCACAATTGTGTTTGCCTTTTTCCTTCCCTTTGATGCTTGACATGGATTCCATCACAAACACAATGTGATTATCTCTCTCAAACAATTGGAACAAAGAGAATATGGTCTTCTAGGGTAGGCCATTCCTTGGATATTTTGGCTTAGGATTTTCATTGTTGTTCATAAACTTGGTCCCTACATGTTCCATCTACTCTCATTTTTGTTGTAGAAGCTATTAATGAAGGTATTCATAAATTTTCCCCATGACATCCATTATCAATTTCCATGTCCTTGCTCAAACTAGAGTGATGGCATGAGTGCTTTTGACACCCTTATACATCAATCCAAATCATTTTATGATTCTTCATGGCCTCGTTGTCTATGGAATCATCTCACACTCTTCTAGCTTGGTTGTTTTCCCATGATCCCATTGTTAAATAAAGGGTAGGCATGTTGATGTTAGTCTAGGTTCATGTAGGGATTTTTATTATAGTATTCTAGTACCATATGGGTGGGGACGTTTGGATCGTGGTAGTTGGGCTATGGGTGGCATTGTTGTCTGGGTTCCCAGTTTCCAATGATGGCTTGGGATGGTGTTTGTTGACAATTTTGTTGGCTCTGGTTCTCGATGTTGACATAAGTTGATGGTCAGAAGTGGAAAGTGGTACAGTGGTGGGGGTTTGGGCATTTTGTCTTGTAATGGGTTGAGTAGTTGGGTCTGGTGTAGGGTGCTATTTGAGTTTGGATGGTTAAGATTTCCCTCCTCCTACTGGCATGTTGCTAGTGATATGAGCACTTCACCCAAAGGTCCTTTGATGGTTCATCTTGAATAGGCATTCTGACATCTCTTTCTATTCTCCTCTATCCTACATGACTCATGTCCTTTATCATTATCATTCCTATCATGGTCTATGTGCTTGTGCCTTCCCTTCCTTCTATTTCTTCCTGATATCACTTCTCCTTCCTCCAATTTTTGCTTGCCATTTTTCTTTCCTTGGTATCATCCTTTTTTTATGATTAATCTCCAAAGACATGTCTTATAAATTTTAGTGAGTCTGGGCTATATGAATTTGACTCTATATCATGAACTTCATGTTGTACCTCTTTCTCCTTTATGGTCTGCTTGGGAACCCTAGAGTCCCTCATGTTTCTCTCATTAAATTCGTTGGCAAGTTTTTTCATCAACTACAGCTCCCTCTTTTCACTCTGTTAGCTAAATAGATCGTCCTTAAGTGTCATTCACAGTCATTTTATGGGCGATCTTTTAACCTGTGGGCCCCAACTTTTAGGTCATTGATATTCATCATCTTTACCATTGCAGTCATTATTTGAGTGCCCAGTAATTCTATAAAGGTAACAAGAAGCAGAAATTGTTTTGTATCCTATTTCATTCAGTACCAGCTTTTTATCTTAATCTTTGATTTTCGTTACTTGTTTGGCAAGTTTTGTGGCATTCATATTTATTCTTGCCCTACATGATGTATGCCAACCTAGATCATTGTGTTCCACCATGATCACCATTTCTTCTGACTTTTGAACTCATTGGTTCCTCTTTTCATTATCTTAGAGGCTAATTATACAAACGCACCTAGAATCACATGTGGTTGATGGATATTTCTTTAAGATGTTCTCCTCCTTTATCTCCCTAGTGACTAGTAGATGATTATCAAAATTCCAAGGCCCCAAAACGGACCTTCTCCTTGTTCCTTTAGTATAGAAATTGGATTATGAATTTATAGTTCCATATTTTCTCAAATGTTTCCTACTTCAAGGCTGAAGTGTTGACAAATGTCAGTTTAAGTGCCATAAAGTTGTACGAGATTTTTCGTTAAGATCCTTCCTGAGAAATCTAGTTAAAGGTGATAACTTTCTGTGTGCATCTCTTTGTCACATGTGTCTTGTACTATGGGAGAGGAATTTTGACGTGCGATCTTGACCACTATGTGGGGAGGAGAACCTACAAGAAAATAATAGAGAAAACCACAAAGGTTGTAGATGGAGTTTCACACATCACCCTCACATGGGAGAAAACCCTAGGCCAATGGTGGGTGTGGGCTTAATCCATCGGCCACCCTTACAAAAACATTTTGATCCTTAAATGTACAAGAACTAAATTTTCTTTGCACCCAAACACCATCCATATATCCTTATATGGAGGTCCATGGACTTACTTTCTATGATTACAATCATGGGAGGATTTCTACCCCCACACTTTTTCCACTGTGGCACCCAAACCCACATCTGATCACTTCCTTATTAACATCAACACTTCTCATATTTCTTGGGGTCGGAAGCCTTTTCGTGTTGAACATGTCTGGCTCACTGGCCCAGAATTCAAGACTATCCCCTCACAAAATTGGAAACTCCCTTCAATCCACTCAACCAAACCAGGATTCCACATTCTCAACAACACCGTGAGAATTAGAACTGCTCTGAAAAAATGGAACAAGAATAAGAATGGAAACATCTTATATAAACTACTAGACTAAGAAGACACTCTTTTTAAAGCCTAAAGTGATCCAAATGCTCACCCTACCTTCACACTAGCTATTAAATCAGACATCAAAAACATCCAAGATAAGTTTGACACTCTTTGGAGACAAAGGCCAAGATTAGATGGACTGTTCAAGGTGAGAAAAACATTAAATACTTTAAAAAATATTGCAATAGTAATGCAAGAATAAACTCTATCTATAGCCTTACCATTAACGGATCCATCACCACAAACAAGCACCTAATCACACACCATATTGTCACATCCTTCTATAAGATCTTCAATATCATACACAACCCATCTTTCCACATATCTATTGACTAGATAAAACTATGTCTAAAGAACATTGACACATCAAATGATATCATTACACCTTTTACTAAAACTAAGCTGAAGAGTGCACTATATGATCTTGGAATGGACAAATCACCTGGTCTTGATGGCCTAAATAGTAAGTTCTACCAAACTATGTGGGAATAGATTAAAACTGACGTGTATTTTACTACGCGCTTAAACGCAAGTATACGCGTCGAGTAATATAGGCCTTGTGAGGCCCGAGTCGAACTCAGGGATACGTGAATTATCGGAGACTTCTACTAACTAATCGCAATCAGCTAGACCGATTAACAAAGTAGGGTTTTGTTGTTCAAATTAAAAGAAAATAAAAATCAAACAAAGAAAACAATCGATTAAAGGTTAATTTAATCAATTTAAAGAGATATCTTTAGGATGGCGGTTTCACCGCAGGTCAACATTGTATTAAGTTTCATATCATTCTTCACACTTCTCTCTCTATCCGGGTAGTGGCCTGAAAACAGAATTACCCACTGTCGTGGTGTAATTCACTACTTAGATTTAGGTTGATTCCACCGTCGTAGTAATCATTCCCCTAAACTAAGTGCATTATAAACGGTCTCTCAGTTCCCACCATTAATTTTACAACTCCTTTGTCAAGGGTTTTATTAATTAATGTAGAATTCGTCTCTTTTCAACCGTTAATCCTTCTGTCGAAGTGATTAAGGGCATTAAATTATTATTATGGTGATCAAGCATAACAATAGAAATGGAGAAAACAAATCTATACCACAGATTTGAGAGAAAAATATGAATTATTGATATAAAAATGTCATACAATGCATTCCCGGGCTACTCCCGGTCCTAAAGATTGAGGGTTTTAGCCTCTCATGTTCATCTTACACGAATACATGGTAGAAATTGGGGAATTCATAAGAAAAATGGGAAATAAATGGGAAAACCCCTGAACGGAGAAGAACCGGTGGATCCTTGGCGTAGAACACGAGCTTCCCCGCCTCACAGTGGTGGAAATCATCTCCGGCAGCGTCCGAATCACCCGGGATGAGCTTCTCGGCCTCCGTTCTCCTTTCTCTCCTCCTTGGCACTCGTGCAATCCAAAAATGAGATTCTCTTTACGTCTGGGCGGCCGTCATTAGGTATAAGTCCCTAATTAGGTCGTCAAATAACAACAGCCGTCCGATCGAAATCAAAACAAATCCAACGCATATCTGCCGGCGTCGATACCATCGACGCGGGTCGATGGTATCGACCCAGCGGATTAGCGGCAGCTTTCCTTTCTTTTATTCTGAGCGCCTGTGGTGATCTCGATACCATCGACGTAGGTGTCGATGGTATCGACTCCTTTAGTGTCGGTTGTTGTCGTTTAGCGACGCTGTAGCTCTCCTTGTGTCGATGGTATCGACTTCATCCTCGCCAGCAGCCTGGAGACATCTCGATGCCATCGACATGGGTGTCGATGGTATCGACTCTGTATTGCTCTTCTCGGCTGACAACCTGTGGCTTGGTCGATGGTATCGACATCCGTCGATGGTATCGACGGATGCAGATACTTGTTTTTTTCCTGAAATTGCACAACAAGACCAAGTAAATCCACACGATTTATGATAAGATGATCAATAATGCTTAAAATAGTGAAACAAAGGGGATTTGATATAAAATGATGGAAAAGACCAAATTAAGTGAATTATGCGATATTATCCATGAAAATGAGTAATTAAGGCACAAAACACATATGAAATCGGTCTATAAATGCGACTCAAAATCATCGCATCAAACTCCCCTAAGCTTAAACATTGCTCGCCCTCGAGCAACTAATCCTTAGAATAGAATTGCGGATGTCAACTAAAAATCAACACAACACCCCACATTCCACATGACTCCCACTGAACGTTCTCAAACCGGCCTTTCCTAATCACATAACAGTAATTACCCTAAAGGCGACAATAATCATCAATAAGAGAAATTATCCTTAAAACCGATGAACACTATCACATAAGGCAGTTAACGTAATAAAATTCGCCGATTCAGCATTAGTGCAACTTGTGATCGCCTACACTACGTTGCTCGTCCTAACTACCATCTACATGGAAGCAGTTCTCCTGATAATCATTAGTGAGGAGAAATTCGTGGTGGCCTACCAAACCGAGCAACGGGTGGATGGAATGGGTGGTTCATGGAAGA
The DNA here is from genome assembly GCA_963693085.1 of Alisma plantago-aquatica. NCBI lineage: Eukaryota > Viridiplantae > Streptophyta > Magnoliopsida > Alismatales > Alismataceae > Alisma > Alisma plantago-aquatica. The sequence continues at coordinate 779,583,478 of OY856411.1, read as the reverse complement.
ACTTGGAAGTATTACACAGTTTCAAAATGCATACAACAAAATGCCCTAATTGATGCCAATGCACATTGAAAATGCCCTAATGCTTAAAATTAGGTGGAATGATGCATGCACTAACCTTCCACCTCAAAAGAGATAGAAATATAATTAAGCCACATCATGTACTCAGTTTCCTTGTTATGCAAGTGATATTATGTTCCTTTCTCCCTCTTATTCCATTTCCTTCTAAATTCTCTTCTTTTTTTTTCTTTTTTTTTTCTTTTAAATTTTCAGATTTTTTTTTCTTTTCCTCTTAGCCCACATATCCATAATTGCTTAGAGATACATGTGTTAGGCTATTTTTCTTCATGATTGGAAATCTTTGTACTATTTCAAAGGTATGGAACAATTTAGATCACTTTTCAAGACAAACTGAGGTACATGGTGTACTTATGCATGAAAATCATGAAAGTTATGAGTGCAACTACATGACATGCACCTAAAGGTAATGTGCATGAATCACTATACATTTTTTTCATTTTATGCAAAAATTTGAAAATAACAATGCAAATCCTATCTACATGCTATGCACGCAAAAGAAGTTAAAACTGTACTTTACTTCCAATTCTTGGGTGGATTATGGAAAAATATGAAGTGGAATGATCACAAGATTAAGTTACTGAACCTTAGAAAAATATCATGTGTCCCTCCTTACTGACATGTGTAGTAGTTCAAAGGGTTCTTTCTCGTATATCCAATTAAGGTCTCATTACTATTTGATTAGGTTAGGCTCAAACAACCGTTACTATCCACTTTTCATGAGTCAATGGGGGTGTGAGTATGACATATTGCTTCAAAGTTGACATAATCAATCATTTTCATAGAACAAGTTCCCCAAGGACAACCAAGTAAAGCTATCCACGAAAACAGCAAGATGGCAATTTTTAAGACATCCACGATTACACTAGATAGATGTGGATCCTAAATGAAAACTTAAAATTGCAAAAACAAATAACAAAGCAGAAACTAAAAACAACTAAAGAAAAGATAAAAGATAGAGTTGTTCCAGCCACCCCCCTAAGCTTGAATCCGACTATGGCCTCATAGTCAAAGACTAACTTAAGGGTGGAACAGTGATACCCTGATCAATCTTGCGGAGGCGGTGGTGGGTATTGTGGTGCCGTAGGATCCCAAGACGGGTACTCCCCCTGGAAGCTTGGATCATATTGGGTCCTCGGCGGAGGCTGTGGATAGCCTCCAAAGTAGTCTTGACTCCAGTAATGGTCAAAGAAGGGCTCCTGTTGCGTCTCTATCCACTGCAACCGGATGTGCATTTGCTCTTGGTTGGCGAGGATGAGCCGCTCGTTCTCGAACATAGCCCGTTGGTTGTCAAGTACCCGGCTCGTAGTGTCATGAATACCGGTATACATACCCATGTGCTGCAGCTGAGTCTGCTGTATGTCCTGCAGCATGGTGTACATCCCTTGCATGGAGTATGGATCCGCAGCTGGCTGTGGTGATGGTGGCGGGGGCTGAGATGATGAAGATGCACCCGGGTGCATCCTAGGACGCTTCTGTGGTGCCACGCGTGCTCGAAGAGGTGTGAAAGCCTCCTCGTCTTCCTCGGCCTCGCCTTCTTGGTCTTCACCTCCGCCTTCTTCTTCGGAGGACTCGATGGCTATGATGGGCCATCGAAAATGCTGCTTGCCCTCGATGTGGAAGACGTCGTCCGGCAGGGATGCCTCCTGGTAAGCTTGGTTGACGTGGCAATGAGCGTACGCCAACCCGTCCCGGATAAGAATGAGGTTTGAACGGTGCAAGTGTTGCACATTCACCTTACTCCGCGTAGAAATCGGAGTCATGGACTGAAAGTTCAGCCCCAAGTAAAGCGCCAACTTGGTGACAAGACCACCAAAATGGATTGGAGCCTTCCTTGTGCTCCTCTTCACCGCCAGGATGCGCTGTAGCCAGAACGCCCCCCAGTTGCACTCTTGACGTTTCAGGAGTGCGTAGAGAAAGAACAGGTCACTCTCCTGAAACTTGCTCAAAGCAAGATCGCTCCGAGCGAAGAAGGTCAAGCTCAGCATCCTATGCAAAACCCGGACGAACGGGTGCTCAAAATCCGCTACCGCGGCGTTGTGGTAGCTCACGGTCTTCCCTGCCGGCACTGTAACTAGCTCGGCGAAGATTTTGTCGTAGTCGGTGCGGGCGTCGGGGCGTCGGTGATCGTGGCGGCTGTGGTTCCAGTTGAAGATGTCGTTGAACTACTTCAACGTGATGTTGTAATTGTTGTTGAAGAGTCGGAAGGACACCCTTCCCTGGATCCACGTCTGGTCCGATGGTACCACATCATTTGGTACGACGCAGATATCAAGAGACGCCATGAACTCGGCCACCAGTTCCTTGTATGTGGGCCATTCTCCGAAAAACGGCTGCCCATCCGCATGACAGTCCATCTCATACAAGCGATTGGTGTGCCGCGCTTGCCCGGCCAACACATAGGCCAAGTTAGCCTCGAATCCCAGCTCCCTGATCATTCCCCGGTCCACATACCGGGTGGCCTCGAACTTCCGCTTCATTATCTCCTCGTATACCTTCCTTGCCTCCATGTTGGCGTGAATAAGGCGTGGACGAGAGATGGAAGCGGTTGGAGGAGGAACAAACTCCTCGATCTCCATGGGGTGCGCGCTTGATGAAGATGCTCCGCCCGTATGCACCATGATTGCGAGAAGAATGAGATTGGGAGAAAAGAGCTCGGTGAAGATGGAGAGAAATTCTCCGCTCGGTGAAGATCTTCGCTCGATGACGCTTCTCCGCAGGTGTAGAGGGCTCGGGGGAGTGCTCGGCACAATGGGAGATACTTGCTCTGAGGGTGTGATGTCATATGACGTTGCAAGTCCCCTTAAATAGACTTGATCGGTGCCCCTGTTGACCCGTCGATACCATCGACGCGGGTCGATGGTATCGACACGTCTCGCGGGTAGCCGCATCTGTCGCTGGTATCGACGACTGACGTTTGCTGGATCGAGAAACCCGGATCGCTGACGGGTCGATACCATCGACAGAAGTCGATTGTATCGACGCAGCACCCGGATCGCTGACGTGGCTGTTGCGATCGTCGTCGATGTCTTCATGCGGATCGGTGACATGTCCGTCGATGCCATCGACGGGTGTCGATGGTATCGACTTGCTTTTATTGTGACACCTCCGTTTATTGCATTCAACCTGTGATGATGTCGATACCATCGACGAGGCCGTCGATGGTATCGAGTTGACTGAGCAAAATTCGTCTGAATATCTCCAGAGATCTCGATGGTATCGACTGGGGTGTCGATACCATCGACACTTTTATTGCGACCTGCCTGTGACCATGTCGATGCCATCGACGGGGCCGTCGATGGTATCGACGCAGTGCGATTTCTGCTGGTGTCAACCTGAACCCATGTCGATACCATCGACTGATGTGTCGATGGTATCGACCCTGCCTGTTCCTGCACATTTAACAAACGGATCAAGGTATCATTTTTAAACTAAAAAGTAAACAAAATAAAAGCAAACTACACCTAACATTAAACTATCCTAATGTACCAATGGTTGGGTTGCCTCCCAACAAGCGCCCTTCTTTAGCGTCTTAGGCTAGACGTATGACAGTCATCATCTTTTCACCTTGGGGACCGCACTTAGAGGATCATGCGGTAATTTGAATTCAACACGATCTCCTCCAATGCCCAAAGATAGAGTACCTCTCCCTAAAGCAGTAACAACATCTGCCGTTGCTTGAAACGGTCTTCCTAGGAGAATTTTGCAGCTTTGGAGTGGTGGCATATCCATGACGACAAAGTCCACCGGATATATGAATCTGTCAACTTTGACTAGCACATCTTCACATACTCCATAGGGTCTCACTGTAGACCCATCTGCCAATTCAATTGTCGCAGCCAACTTCTTGATCTCTTTTAACCCTAGCTTATGAAAAGTAGCCAAAGGCATGAGATTTATGCTAGCGCCGGAATCACATTGCGCTTTAGGGAAATGTTGACCACCTATTGAGCATGGGATGTAAAAACCTCCTGGGTCTTTTTTCTTCTTTGGTGAACTCCCATGAATCATCGAGCTCACCGTCTCATTCATCCAATAAATTTCATCTTCTTTTATCCGCCTCTTCTTATTGATGATCTCCTTAATGAACCTCCCATAAGCGGGCACTTTCTCAATCATCTCCACCAATGGAATATTGATGTGGAGTTTTCGGAATATCTCCAGGAATTTTTTAAAGTGACGATGCTCTTTCTTTGACTTAGAATTTACCGGATCCGAAACATCAGCTGCAGCAACTCGCCTATGAGGTGGCACATGAGCACTTTTCGGGGGTACCTCCCCTAAGCTTGCTTCAATCATTCCCTCGGACGTGGGCTTTGGCGAGACATCATCACTAGTAGCAGCTTGTTTTGGTTCCTCTCTCACCTTAGATGTCTCCACATGTGCATAAACAACCTGCACCTGCTCCTCTTGCCTAGATGGAGATACCATACTCACAACTCTCTCTGATTTTCTAAAGAAATGGTTTCCGCCCGGCAATCTATAGTACGTGCGTGGATATGGTATCGCCGGTGTTGCATTCACATTGAAAGTCATCTTTCTTTCTTCTACAGCTTCTTGCACCTGAGATTCCTCATTTCTTACCACCGACATGTACTTAACCTGATGATGTGCTTGAGCCACGTTCGCATTCTCCGCTGGTTTCTGTTGATTGGCGTGCTTGATGGCCGCGTTCTCATTTGAAATCTGTGCCACGGTGGTCTCTAATGCCCGCATTTGTGCTCCATGGCTTTGCAGCGTCTGCCCAAATTTGGTTAGAATGTCACCTTGAGATTGTAATTGTTTACCAAACATGGTCATCATCTCTTGGTTTTGCTGAACCATTTGACTTAGCAATTCAGTGTTTTTGTCCTCCGTTCTTTGCTGTGGTTTGGCATCCGGATCCTGCAGAAAATTATTCGGATCCTTCCATGAAAACTTTTTATCCTTTCTCCATGCATAGTCATTGTTTCTATAGCCCTGTTGTTGCATGAACTTCACTTGGGCTTCCTCATCCTCATATGCATCTTCCTTAGTTAGCAGCTTCTTGGCTAGAAGATCTAGCTTGTCGTTCAGCTCCCTAACTGTTCTGGATTCGCCGGCAGCCTTGACATGTTCCAATGCACCTCTGTCACCCCATGACTGTTTCCTAGCCATGTTCTTCAGTATTTCCCAGCATCTTGTATCAGTGTTATTTAAGAAAAATCCAGAACCGGCCGAGTCCAAATTGCTTCTATCATGCTCGGAGAGAGCAAAGTAGAAGATCTTCACTTGGGTTTCCTTGTCCAGTCCATGGTGTGGACATCTCCTCAACATGACTTGAAATCGCTCCCAAGTCTCAGAATAAGTCTCACCCGCCTGTTGGGTGAAATTGTGGATCTTCCGGGTCATATCATTGGTCTTCTCAGGAGGGAAGAACCTCTCAAAGAAAACCTCCACCATGTGATCCCATGATTCAACAAACTTGTCGTCGAGGTTATGAAGCCACTCTCTTGCCACTCCAGCCAAGGAACTCGGGAATAACTTGAGATAGAGCACATCCTGCGGAAATCGATCTATCTTCACCATATCACAGTTCTCCACAAACTGACTAATGTGTGCCACTGGATCTTCATTTTTCAGTCCGTGAAATGCATTGGATTTGACCAAATTAATCAGTGCTGGGTCGATCTTGTATGTAGGTATGTTCAGCCCCTGTTTCTTTATAGGCCCCTTTGATGCCGAGGAAGAAGACGCCTTGATCTTCTCCCATATTGTCTGTGCTTCAGCCATTACTTCTTCTTGTTCTTGCTCAGATTCAAAATTTATATCACTGTGGTGTTCCTCCTCGTAGTAGTCCTCATCCTCTGGTCCCGCAGATGGAACCTCAGGTGTGCGATTCACGTAGTCTCGACTACGTGTGTGCACCATACAAAGTACCTGCAATTTGGAAGTAGTGGTTCAGTACAATGCCTTGAACGAGTCAACACTATTATAGAGAAATAAAGGAATTTTTTTTTGAAATTGTTCTAAAATAAAAAAAATGTGGCCTAGAATGGCCGCTCTTAGCACTCAAAGTGCCAATAATTCGCCGTATCCCCGGCAGCGGCGCCAAAAACTTGACGTGTATTTTACTACGCGCTTAAACGCAAGTATACGCGTCGAGTAATATAGGCCTTGTGAGGCCCGATTCGAACTCAGGGATACGTGAATTATCGGAGACTTCTACTAACTAATCGCAATCAGCTAGACCGATTAACAAAGTAGGGTTTTGTTGTTCAAATTAAAAGAAAATAAAAATCAAACAAAGAAAACAATCGATTAAAGGTTAATTTAATCAATTTAAAGAGATATCTTTAGGATGGCGGTTTCACCGCAGGTCAACATTGTATTAAGTTTCATATCATTCTTCACACTTCTCTCTCTATCCGGGTAGTGGCCTGAAAACAGAATTACCCACTGTCGTGGTGTAATTCACTACTTAGATTTAGGTTGATTCCACCGTCGTAGTAATCATTCCCCTAAACTAAGTGCATTATAAACGGTCTCTCAGTTCCCACCATTAATTTTACAACTCCTTTGTCAAGGGTTTTATTAATTAATGTAGAATTCGTCTCTTTTCAACCGTTAATCCTTCTGTCGAAGTGATTAAGGGCATTAAATTATTATTATGGTGATCAAGCATAACAATAGAAATGGAGAAAACAAATCTATACCACGGATTTGAGAGAAAAATATGAATTATTGATATAAAAATGTCATACAATGCTTTCCCGGGCTACTCCCGGTCCTAAAGATTGAGGGTTTTAGCCTCTCATGTTCATCTTACACGAATACATGGTAGAAATTGGGGAATTCATAAGAAAAACGGGAAATAAATGGGAAAACCCCTGAACGAAGAAGAACCGGTGGATCCTTGGCGTAGAACACGAGCTTCCCCGCCTCACAGTGGTGGAAATCGTCTCTGGCAGCGTCCGAATCACCCGGGATGAGCTTCTCAGCCTCCGTTCTCCTTTCTCTCCTCCTTGGCACTCGTGCAATCCAAAAATGAGATTCTCTTTACGTCTGGGCGGCCGTCATTAGGTATAAGTCCCTAATTAGGTCGTCAAATAAAAACAGCCGTCCGATCGAAATCAAAACAAATCCAACGTATATCTGCCGGCGTCGATACCATCGACGCGGGTCGATGGTATCGACCCAGCGGATTAGCGGAAGCTTTCCTTTCTTTAATTCTGAGCGCCTGTGGTGATCTCGATACCATCGACGTAGGTGTCGATGGTATCGACTCCTTTAGCGTCAGTTGTTGTCGTTTAGCGACGCTGTAGCTCTCCTTGTGTCGATGGTATCGACTTGCGTCGATGGTATCGACTTCATCCTCGCCAGCAGCCTGGAGACATCTCGATGCCATCGACATGGGTGTCGATGGTATCGACTCTGTATTGCTCTTCTCGGCTGACAACCTGTGGCTTGGTCGATGGTATCGACATCCGTCGATGGTATCGACGGATGCAGATACTTGTTTTTTTCCTGAAATTGCACAACAAGACCAAGTAAATCCACACGATTTATGATAAGATGATCAATAATGCTTAAAATAGTGAAACAAAGGGGATTTGATATAAAATGATGGCAAAGACCAAATTAAGTGAATTATGCGATATTATCCATGAAAATGAGTAATTAAGGCACAAAACACATATGAAATCGGTCTATAAATGCGACTCAAAATCATCGCATCAAAAACCCACTTCATGAACTTGATCAACCATATCCATAACCATGACTATATCCACAACCAAATTAGAGTAATCAAACCACACCCATATTGTTCTAATTAAGAAGGTTGATCAACCTGACTCTATCAATCATTTTAGACCAATTAGTCTTATCAATGCATCCTATAAAATCTTTGTTAATATGAGTAGTAGAATGAAACCATTCATGAACAATATCATTGATTTTAACCAATGTGCATTTCTTCTAAATAGGAACATGCAAGACACATACATCTTGATTAACAAAACCATACACTCCTTCTAGAAAAACAAATCACCTCTACTAGCTCTCAAGATGGATTTTGAAAAATCTTTTGACAACGCCAACTGGAACTATCTCATTCACATACTGATGGGATATGGATTCCCAAAAAAAGATCGGTTGGATACATGTATGCATTTCCACTAGCAAATTTTTCACTATCATAAATGGTTATCCATTAGACATTTTCAAATCACAATCGGTCTTAGGCAGGGTGACCCCTTATTCCCATATCTCTTTATAATGATCATATTATTATTGACCAATATGGTAAATATTGGCACAGAGAAAGGACTCATTAAATCCCCATCTGGATGTTTTGAGAAAATTATTCAGTATGCTTATGACACCATGATCCTTATTAGACCTAGGGATTCATGTATTCTAAATACCACAATTATTATTGACATCTTCTCATACATATCTTGGCTCAAGATAAACCTAAAGAAATCATCCATACAAAACCCTACTCTGATGTAAAATAGAAAACTTTCCATTCACTGATATGGGCCTTCCAATCTCACCATTCCCCATATCCAATCATACTTGACAACCCATCATTAACTCATTAGTCAACTCTCATCAAGGACAAATAACTTTCTCAACTTAGCAGACAGACTCACCATTCTGAATAGCTCACTAACTATAATCATTACATATTATCTCAGTTACATTCCTATACCTGATAAGTCTCTTAGAGCCATCTATATCCTTAAGAATGTATTCCCTTAGAATCATTTGCACAAACACAGAAAAATCAAAAGTTCACATGGTCAACTGGAACAATATTTTTGCTCCTAAAAGATATGGCGGGTGAATCATCAACCACAAAACACATGTTATCTGCCTTATTTCCAAAATCATTGCCTCTCTTGCCTCCAATCAAGTCAACATATGGAAACCATTCATCTTGTTAGAATATTACCACAAAAAGAAACCATCACTGAGAAATGCCAAAGGTATAGCCTCCCCATTGTGGATATATATAAATAAACATACAAACACTATCATGCATATAATCAACCCCCCCCCCCCTCATGTATCTAAAAACATAAATTGTTGGTCAGCCCCGTAGTACCATGATTCATCTGTACAATATCTGGATTGTAACATCCATATCCCACAAACCTTGGAAAATTTAAGTATTGTAAAAGCTCTGTCCCTCCTAACCAGTAGCAGAAGCAACTATCTCGAATGCTTCCTTGCCCCCATTCATACCCCCCAAAACTATAGAAAACACCATTCACTTTCTGAAACCAATATTGCTAGTCTCATTTCATGGACATGGGGAAGTAAATACACACCTCATCATGCATTCTTCTTCCTCACCTATAGGGGTATTATTAGAAAAATGTCAAATTTTTGGAATATTGCATGCCCATTAAAAACTTAGATCATCATATGGTTCCTTATACACACTAAAGTTCTTACTGATCAAAATCTTATGAAACAAGGCATATGTGGGCCACAAGATGTTATATGTGTCAAAATAACATTGAAACTACAAATCATCTCTTCATACACTGCCCTATCACTACCTAGATTCAAAGCCACTTCTTTCATACCACATGCACACCTCTAGAATCTAATATATAAAACCTCATCTACTACGTGAAACCAAAAAACAATCCTCATGTGCAAGAAATTATGATGGCTGCTATCATATGGAATGTTTGGATAGAAAAAAAATATCGGAAAACACAACAACCAAAATAATACCATTGACTATATATCAAATATTGAGCACACACATACATTATTTCTTCATTTTTGGTCTTCCCAATCAAGAGAGTCATGAAGATGAGGCACATCAAACCACCTTCGGAAGTAGTAGCAGTGGAGGAAGGAGATTCATTGTGGAGGACATCATGGCAGATGACAGTGCTTTCTAATCAGCTCTACTTTATATTTACTCAGCTCTGATATTAGCTATTTGCATATATTTTTGAACTTGAGACCTACTGTTTAAAGGGTGCCTCCCGCAGGACATAATCCATCCTAGTTTCACCATGTTTCTTTTATCTTTTTTTAGCTTTTCATTACTCTAATTCTTGGACACACCTCTAGTGATGTCCAAGTGATTTCACTTTGTACGCATCCATTTGCAGGCGATTTTTATTTGCAAATCGTCTTTCTATGTATTTATGATTTTTTTTTTAAACCCAATCTACAGTTTCTTTGTTATCTAGTATGTCATATTTGGTTGTTGATGTATGGACTTAGGGACTGTTTGATAGTGAGTATGGACTTAGGACATGTTTGTTTCACAGCATTCAACAAAGGATGGGACATAGAATCCAATTAATAATTGAAGCCTACTTTTAGTTGTCAAAAACACACTCTTAGACAGTAAATGAACGGTACTCAAGTCCTAAGTAAGCGGGACTCTTGAGTTCTGGATCCCCTCGTACCGGGGCCCGAACTAACACCTGAGTCTCCGCTCGAAACACCTGCTGCCTACGACCATGCGAGCAGTGCCGCTCCGACCCCCGATTAGCATCTTCAGCCTCCACACCTTTCTTCATGCACGGCCTCCTCCACCATTGTGATGGAAGCCTCCTCTTTCCTCCACCATGACGGGCGGCCTCGTCCTCCATGATGTCTTCTTCCGTGAGGCGGCCTCCGCGTCCATGATGTCTTCTTCCGTGAGGTAACCTCCTCCTTTGTAATGGGCATCCTACTCCACAGTGGCCTCCGCAGGGTATCTGTCGTCCTCCGTAGCGTCCTCCGTCCTCCTCCTTAGCCTCCCTCGTCCTCTTCCGCAATGTCTTTTTATGTGATGGGCCTTCACCTCTACCCCGACGGACATCTTGTTCCTTTGTGATCGGCGTCCTCTATTGTTGCAAGGATTAGGGTTGGAAATAGACATGGGTATACCCGCATACCCTCAAAACCATACCCTCTAAATCTGTCATGGATAGAAACTTTTATAACCGCTTACCCTTATACCCACATATCCGCCTCTCAATAGGCAAGGTTACATTTATGTATCTACCATACCCTATATACCCATATACTCATTTTAATATATTTTCATATAAAAAAAATGTATTAGAATGTAATGGTGCATATTTTAGCACTCAAAATGTGTAAGTATAAGTATCTTTAAATAGTAAAAGTTTATATTAGAATGTAATGATCTATATTCATCTATGTGAAAATAAGCGAACATGATCTTTAAGATAAATTGTTGACTTTATTATTCCATTAATATTGTAGTCAAACTTTGTAATGTTCATCGATAGAGCCGACATTCATCATTCTTTTTCTATATTTGATTTAGTTGTATCACCATGTTACTCTTAGTTGTCTTTTATGAAATGACATATTATTAACTTATCAACTGTTATATTCACACAAAGTAGAATGTATTTGATGTCATACTAGTATCAGTATCACCTAATTAGTCTGGTGTTTATTCTACCCAAAGCTTATGTTGTGTTATTGTAGCAAGTTTATTCATAACCATATACCCAGTTACCCATCCAACACCCAATCATTATATGTTTATGGATATAGTGTGGGTATAGATTATGAAAAAATGGGTATATACCCATACCCATACTCGCTAAATTAAACGATTATGATCATAGATATGACTATAACAGCACCATACCCTACCCATTTACAGTCCTAACAAGGGTCCTCTGTCGGGCGTTCCTCGCCTGCGTGACGGGAGTCCTTCTCCGTGGTGGACGTATGCTTTCGGTCACCAATAATGTGCTGACAACGTCCCATAATACTATTTTCTAGAGTTTGGATAATATCCTAATGTGCAACCAAACATAGGATGGGATATACGATTTACCATCCTCCATGTGTACATGCCTATGCCTTCCTTCTTCTCATCCTTTTTTAATCCTAACCGATGAACCAAACGTGCCCTAGGGATAATCTGGTTGGGAGTAGTTGGATAACAAAGTATAAATCTATCTTTGCGCTTGGGGCAATGACGCAGCTAATGAGGTAATAATCGAGGCGCGTCAATTGCTGGTTGAAAACAAAGTATAAATCTACTATGTATTTTGCATTATAAATTACTCTCAGATATATAGATGTAGTGTTCTTAAGGATAGCGTTTTACCATATAAAATGGGCTACCGGCGCAACTTGATGTACGTATGTCTTCTTTTTCATTGTAAATATGATTATTTAATTATAACCAACTACATTCAACCAAACTTGCCCTTAGTTTGACCTAGGTGAATATATAGCACCAGTGACGAGCACGGAGATCTTCAGATAGGGTAGCAGCTTCCAACCCCAGATCAAGGTAAGTGCAGCTTTTGGATGAAAAATATTCCAGCGAACGCAAACCTCCAAAGAGGCAAGAGCTGGAAGGAGGGGGAATAACGTGCCTGTACTCTCCAACATTTGCACTCAAGGACCTTGAACTCTTGCGTATTGCTCAGAACCAGGTAAAGAAAACTTGCGCCGGATCAGCTACTTACTAGTATGCACCTGATAATATATTACCTACTAGTATAATATTACATATTATAATAAAGAAAACTAACACGGGATCAGCTAGCGGGCCGTCGTATTCATGCCGTCGACGGGTTAAGTCGTGGTATCCTTGGCCACACCTCATTTATTATTGATCTCACAGTTCAAATTTTGTCTGTCCCAGGCAGCCACCTCCATCAAATTAATAATATTCTCTACACCGGTCTAATGGTTCCCGCCAAATGCATTCATTCCACTATTCCGGTGCAAATTAGGACGCCTGCCCCACCCGCGCGAAGGCCTCCTATAGAAAGATGGTAGGAGACCAAACAGAATTTTGTATAGTATGGTTGTCCTATACAATAAGTATAGGAGGCCTCCTATACTACAAATTTTGCCCACCCGCAACGGTGCAAATTAGGACCCCTGCCCCACCCGCAACGGTACAAAACGCGATGCCAAGACATGACAGAGATGCTTTTCGCCAGCTCCTCCCACCTCAAGCACAATATACTCCCAACTCAACTCATTCCTCGAGTAGCACACGGCATTGATTGTTTGCCACTTTGCCCTCCATTCGCTGCATCATGGGCTTGTCAGTTTTTGCAGTTGCAGCAGCTGACCAACCGCTTGTGCCTGCAGCTGCAACCCCACTTGTTTCTCTTTCACTTTTGCTTCTTCTTCCTTTATTGTCGCATATTACATCCGTCGTCAAAAAGGGAGACAACATAAACCTTTTTTTAAGCCCCCATCCCCTTCCGTATAAATCTGACGTGCCGACGTTAATGGTTTGTTTCTAGGAAAAAATTAGAAATTATTCATACCAATCCAAATGTGAAATCTGTTGAGACCCTATCTAAAATTTGGACACACTCATACTATACAACGCGTACACACGCGCAGCAATACCACTCGGCTCAAACCACCTGCAGTGATTACAAGACGCAACCACGGACTATACAAAGAAAAGAAGCAAAGGAAATAAATTATACAAACTCTAACTTAACATCAAAGGAAGATCTCTAATACAAAGATCCCAAATAGATCTAGGCCTTCTACTGAAGTTCAAAAAAATCTTCCCGTTCCTCTCTATCCAAATCATATATATAATCAGAATAGCCAGAGCTTTACTCTCCTTCTTTAGAGCCAGTAAATCATCTAACGATCTTGGTCGAGATCCACATCTGTTATAAAAGAAATTCCAGGCTTGTAAAGAGTAATCACAACCGAAGAAAATGTGATCTATACTTTCCACACTAGCCCTACAGAGTGAACATCTGGAAATGATTTGAAATTCCATCCTCTGCAAATAATAAGTGGCAGGTAATTTTCTCAGGAAAATTTTCCAAAGGGTAACATAGCATCTTCGAGGAGTATCAGAAAACCAGATCCATCTTCCCCATTGAACCTTCACACTATTCTTTCTGCCAACTTCCCAGCCATCCTTTAAGCTTAAACAAGATTTTCCTTTATATTTCAAACAATCATCAGATCTATTAGGAGCATCTTTTTTCCAGGAATCGGAATGCACATGCTTCTTTTCTTCATTATTATTCCATAAAAAATCTCTCATGTGATGTTCAGTGCATTTAATCACAGATTTAGGAAGAGAAAAAGCAAAAGGCCAGAAAATACTAAAGGAAGACATAGTAGAAATTACCAACTCTAGTCTACCAACTTGAGAAAGCAAATGACCCTTCCAAGAATCCAATCTACCTTTAATTTTGTCAATGATAGGAGAACACATCTCCTTAGTTAAGCGCCCTGTGAATAAAGGAATACCCATAAACCTCATAGGAAAAGAATGAACTCCAATGTTCAGAATAGGAGCATTCAAATATTTCCCAAGCAAGAAACATTCAAATCATCCGCCTTTGCAAACAGCAACAGGTCATCAACAAAAATAATATGGGAGACCTTTACCTTCTCAGAAGCACATAGGGGTTTTAGATCACCTTCTTTTAAAAGCTGCATTGATAATTGAATATATTCTTTGCATTGCAATTATAAACAAGAAAGGGGACAAAGGGTCCCCTTGACGAACTCCATTAGGTGTATTTAATCGGTTTATGGAAGTATATTTATCATTTTTGGGTGCTCATAGTTATTTTTTGACACTTTTTCTCATTTTACGCCCATTTAATGGGTAAGTGCATTCAAAATAAGTAATTGACACCCAAAAGGATTTAATGGAGCTCAAACATGATGAGTCTCACAAAATGACACCCAATGAATGGGTAAGTGCGCCCAAAAATAGATAATTGACACCCCAAAATTACTTAATGACACTCAAGCATGATGAACTTAATCAGTGCCCCATAAAATGATGCCTAATGAATGAATAACTGCGCCCACAAGTGGATAAATGACACTCAAAATAAGATAACGACGCTCAAACATGATGAAATTAATCAACGCCCTCTGGCTCATGAAGTGACATCTAGTACTGAGTAAGTGCGTCCACACATGGATCATTGACATCCAAAATAAGTTAATGGTGCCTAAAACTTAATGAACTTAACTAAGGCTCAATAGTGTATGAAATGACGCCTAGTGAATGGGTAATTGCATCAAAAAATGGATAGTTGACACCGAAAACAAGATAATGGAGCCCAAAACTTAGTGAACTTAATCAACGCCTAATATCACATAAAATGATGCCCAATGAAAGCGTAAGTGCACCCAAGCATGAATAATTGACACTCACAATTAGTTATTGACTCCAAAACTTAATGAACTTAATCAACTCTCAGTGGCACATAAAATGACGTCCAACAAATGGGTAAGTGCATCCAAAAATGATTAATAATAATTGACACCCAAAACAAGATAATGGCACCAAAAAATAAACTTAATCAATGCCTAGTATCACATGAAATGACGCCTAGTGAATTGGTAAGTGCTTCCAAACATGGATAATTGACACCCAAAATAATTTAATGGCACCCAAACATGAATAATTGCAATCCAAAATAAGATAATGGCACCCAAAAATGAACCTAATCAGCGCTTAGTATCACATGAAATGGTGCCTAGTGAATGGGTAAGTGCATCTAAACATGGGTAATTGACACCCAAAATAAGTTAATGACGCCCAAACATGAATAATTGAAACCCACAATAAGATAATGGCACCCAAAACTTAATAAACTGAATCAACACCTAGTATAACATGAAATGTGCCTATTCTATGGGTAAGTGCATCCAAACTTGGATAATTGACACTCAAAATAAGTTAATGGCGTCCAAAACTTAATGAGAAGTTAATCAGCTTGTTTAATCAATGAATGGAAAAGTGGCAAATCATCACTCCCCTCCTCTTTTCTTTTACTTCCCTCCTCACTTCCCTCATCTCCTCCCTTTCTGATCCTACTTTTGATCTTCCATAATTACTTCCCTCCTCTATACTTTTTACTTCACACATCTCTTTTCTTCTAAATATTAATTTCTGAGTTAGTGTGTTAGCGAGAAAATAACATTATCACCAATATACAATATTTTATTTTTGTATCATTTTTACTCAAAATTATATCAATATTAGTCTTATTGAAATGTGTTTTGTGAATGAATCTAAAGGCTTTTATTTTGTCAAAAAATTCAACACCGAATGAAAGTTACATGTATAAATAAGTTTCGCTCGCACTGCATCACCTCAACCTACCACCCAATGATACTCAGTTTTATGTTTCGTATCATTTTTTCTCTCAAACGTGTAACAACACTGAACTTATTGAAAGTATTTTTTTTTCATAGAGTCCAACAATTTTATTTTTTCAAAAAAATCTTCATAGATTAAATGTTATACGCAAAATAAATTTCTCTTTCACACAATAAATGCCCCACCACATCATAGAAAAATTACCTTGCAATGCCACTGTCACTCAACTACCTACAATTCTACCAATAGTACCATCCAAAAAGGTAAAACTTCTCAACTCTCTAAAAACTACCCTTTCCCCTGTGCGTAATCGGTGTGTGACTAGTTTTATGTGTGACCAGATCATTTTCGTTAAAAGTAGATCCATATATTCCTATCGAAGGTACGTCATAGAATATTTTTAAATCTTATTTAGAGTTAGTGACCTTAAATCTGGTAAGACATTACTAGATATGTCAAACTAAGTCAAAATTTGTGGGCATTCACAGGTCAACCCATTTAAATTTTGATTTAGGTGATGCCATTTTTTACTCGCTGAAAATGAGTCAAATCCATACCCCCTATTTATGTAGAGGGTTCCACGGATAAACTGCGAACACCCGTCAGTGACCCAGTTAACTAAAATTAACATATCTATATACATATAATATTAATACATCTTTAAAGAGATGTTTACTATTTGTACAAGTTAAATCTTTAGCTTTAACTCTACCGATTGTTTTCCCTTTATTTCGTATTTACAATACACAAAAACAAATACATGTAATATTAGGAATGTTTGATGTTAAAGGTAAGAAAATATTTCTTACTTTTACAATATTTAAGTATGAAAATTACATTATCTTTTCCTATTTTACATCAAAATACAACAATCAACTACTTTTTTCTTTTAAGTTCGTATAAACATATGCCAACAATGAGTCGATTGGTTTTGACGTCAAATAATTTGCACTATATTTGACAAAACATATTTATGAGTTGTTTTCAATGTTATTTTTTAGTGTTAAAGAAAGCAACAAGAAGCTTATTGCTAATTGGACACATTGTATAGGAGCATCCATGGAGCAACCCACAACCCATTGTCTCAGGTTTGAGTGTGTTTTTCTTCCATCCATTTAAAATTATATAATTTACCCACATGCCAATACAAACCCCACCGACCTAACCATTCAGAGGTGGTCCCCCCCCCCCAATTTTTTTTTAAAATTTCATATTCGTAATCACAGTTGTTGCTGAGCCGAGTTCTATTTCCAGTCAATTCCTATTTCTAAAACTACTAATTTCTATAAATACCTATTATCCTAACTAAATGCCCACAATACGAAAGATAGTTTTTGGATCTCGATCTGGTGTATCTCTAGATCTCGGCATCTCCAGCACTGGGACATGTAGTTTCTTCTGGCATCGGCATCTCCCACGCTCTGTCACGCATCTTCTTTTGATCTCAAACTCTCATCATGCCATTTGTCGAAGCACACTGCCAACTCATGCGGACGTTGCAGCCTGCAGGCCTGTGTCAAAGTTCGCATTCTCAACAGTAAAATTCCAAACCTGGTCACTGACAACACATTTGTTTCATCACAGATAGTTTGTATTTGTTGAAAAATCATCTGCCATGTTGCAACATTGTATCTCATTCAACGACCAAAGGCATCCTCGCGTCGACATGTCTCATTTTTTGTTCTTTCCTTTTTGGGATGTTACGGATGTACTTTTTCTAAAAGGTTTCAAGCCATCTCAATGGTCCCAAAAACTAAGGATTGGACATATATAAAGATAACTGTTATCTTTATTTTTAGTTATTGCAACTTTTAGACAAATATTTATTTATCTACAATATATTGAGATAATAAACGTCATCAATTGTAAGTCTAATACACATTCATGAAATTTATGGACATTGTTCAATGTTAATATTTGTAGTTGATTCAATGTTCATATGCATATATAGTTTATTCAAGGTCCATATGTTATTCACAACTGATGACATAATCAATGAGTTTTATGCTTTAAAAGACCACAAAGCACAATTGAAATAAGAGTATACATTTTTATATATTTTATACACTACATTTTAGATATTTTTTTCAGTCATATTATTCGGTCCCCAAATAAAATTTCGGGTACCACCCCTGTAACCGTTTGTCAGGTCTAGACATTATCGAGCTAAAAATTTATATATAAATCAAGCCCCTGTTACGCAAAAGACAATGAATAATTGTGTTACAATCATAATCTAGTCGGCAAGCGAGTTTCTACTACCTCATAATGGAGGACTGGGATTGGAATTGGAATAACCTTTTTTTTGTTCATGTTCAGCCTAAAACTGTGACATCCCGCTATCACACAGACAACAAAATGCCACGCGAAAATGTGTGGAACCGTCATAAACATCGTATTACCAAAAACATGGGTTTATTAAAACTGATTGCGGAAAGTAGATATGAAAGGAACTATTACGACCAAATCCACATCCTGCAAAGAAACTCATTATATAAATATACATCAACTTAATGCATGTCCACTGTTCATAGGATCTAGCTGTCGCATAAGCATAAGAGTTCATCACCTATTTATATACATAACAGGATAAGAAAGCCATATCAACTATACATTTTGAAACCTCATCAACACACTTCCAAGGACCTGAGAGTATATGTATGACTCTAGGACTCTACTACCAAAACTCCAAAAGATAGCAGCATAACCATCTCTTTCCTTCTACTGTTCTTCTTGCTGCTCAGCTACAACACCGCGATCACCACCACATCTGGTTCGATCACCTAAAAAGGTTTTAAACCAATGGGGTGAGACACACAGTCCCAATGAGAAACATAACCCCCGTAAAAACTATAAAACCTCAAAGGAGAGCTAGAACAGATAAAGCAGGTAACTGATATAAGCAAATCGTATATGAGCAGCATACTGAGCAGAACTAACTTGTTATAACATCTTACCAAGATTATTTGGGAGGTATATAACCAGGTATTTCTTGTGGAACATGATTGACAAGACAAGTTATATAAGAACTCATCATAAGATATGAGGAACATGTAATTAACTACAAGATATAACTAGGGCAACCATACAAGCAAGGCCTCAACCAATGTTCTGTGTTTGCCCAGTATACAGACCATACACACCATTGAATTAGGAAACCCTTGGCTCACCTCTCAACAACTAAGTGAGAGAGGGGTTTTGCCCAATGGACCCTAATCCAATGGTTCGGCCAACAAGATCCAAGAACACCTCTACACAACATAACCATGTCATCATATACCACAACATCAAGGGCACATACTAGAAAAAAGATATTACTAATAAGATAAGCATGGCTGATCAAGATAGCATATAACAAAGCATCAAGGGAATAAGGTAGTATAGTTAGGGTTAGGAGTTATGTAACCCGCCTCAAGCACACTCCTCAAGCTCTAAGCTCCAAGCACCAAGTTCCAAGCTCCAAGGCACCACATTTGACCACCTCAAGAAGAGAAGAATGACTCATAACCATCATGGCCAAAAAACAAGCAATAAGGAGAAGGTGTCAAGGAAAGAGAGAAGGATAGTCACCACGAGAGAAGGAGAGGAGCAAGGGACACTCTAGGGTTTTCGCCACCACTAGAGGAAGAAGAAGACTAGAGCTATGTCACCCTCCAAGCTTCACTAAGGAGAGGGTATCGACCAAGACACCAACTATATTAGCCACAACTCCCTCTTCCCTTCTCCTAGCTCGGCCACCAAGGGAAAGGAAGCAACTAAAGGAACTAAAGGAGCTACTAGCAAGCAAGAAGGGTTGTATAAATACAAGGGGGTCAAGTGGGCGTCCACTAGAGGGCTACTTCACATGTGCTTGCCCTAACCACCACTTGTCCAAGCTATGCCACCTTGCTAGAAAAAAGCACCAAGTGTCATTAAGGGTGACAAAAATGAAGATAGATCAAGAAGGGTGTGTATCACCCAACATGGTGCCATGGCTGATACACCACTACCCAACACACCCAACATGGTGCCATGGCTGATACACCACTACCCAACACACCCAACACACCCAACATGGTGCCATGAAACAAGATAATGGAGCCCAAAACTTAGTGAACTTAATCAACGCCTAATATCACATGAAATGATGCCCAATGAAAGCGTAAGTGCACCCAAGCATGAATAATTGACACTCACAATTAGTTATTGACTCCAAAACTTAATGAACTTAATCAACTCTCAGTGGCACATAAAATGACGTCCAACAAATGGGTAAGTGCATCCAAAAATGATTAATAATAATTGACACCCAAAACAAGATAATGGCACCAAAAATAAACTTAATCAATGCCTAGTATCACATGAAATGACGCCTAGTGAATTGGTAAGTGCTTCCAAACATGGATAATTGACATCCAAAATAATTTAATGGCACCCAAACAAGAATAATTGCAATCCAAAATAAGATAATGGCACCCAAAAATGAACCTAATCAGCGCTTAGTATCACATGAAATGGTGCCTAGTGAATGGGTAAGTGCATCTAAACATGGGTAATTGACACCCAAAATAAGTTAATGACACCCAAACATGAATAATTGAAACCCACAATAAGATAATGGCACCCAAAACTTAATAAACTGAATCAACACCTAGTATAACGTGAAATGTGCCTATTCTATGGGTAAGTGCATCCAAACTTGGATAATTGACACTCAAAATAAGTTAATGGCGTCCAAAACTTGATGAGAAGTTAATCAGTTTGTTTAATCAATGAATGGAAAAGTGGCAAATCATCACTCCCCTCCTCTTTTCTTTTACTTCCCTCCTCACTTCCCTCATCTCCTCCCTTTCTGATCCTACTTTTGATCTTCCATAATTACTTCCCTCCTCTATACTTTTTACTTCACACATCTCTTTTCTTCTAAATATTAATTTCTGGGTTAGTGTGTTAGCGAGAAAATAACATTATCACCAATATACAATATTTTATTTTTGTATCATTTTTACTCAAAATTATATCAATATTAGTCTTATTGAAATGTGTTTTTTGAATGAATCTAAAGGCTTTTATTTTGTCAAAAAATTCAACACCGAATGAAAGTTACATGTATAAATAAGTTTCGCTCGCACTGCATCACCTCAACCTACCACCCAATGATACTCAGTTTTATGTTTCGTATCATTTTTTCTCTCAAAAGTGTAACAACACTGAACTTATTGAAAGTATTTTTTTTCATAGAGTCCAACAATTTTATTTTTTCAAAAAAATCTTCATAGATTAAATGTTATACGCAAAATAAATTTCTCTTTCACACAATAAATGCCCCACCACATCATAGAAAAATTACCTTGCAATGCCACAGTCACTCAACTACTTACAATTCTACCAATAGTACCATCCAAAAAGGTAAAACTTCTCAACTCTCTAAAAACTACCCTTTCCCCTGCGCGTAATCGGTGTGTGACTAGTTTTATGTGTGACCAGATCATTTTTGTTAAAAGTAGATCCATATATTCCTATCGAAGGTATGTCATAGAATATTTTTAAATCTTATTTAGAGTTAGTGACCTTAAATCTGGTAAGACATTACTAGATATGTCAAACTAAGTCAAAATTTGTGGGCATTCACATGTCAACCCATTTAAATTTTGATTTAGGTGATGCCATTTTTTACTGGCTGAAAATGAGTCAAATCCATACCCCCTATTTATGTAGAGGGTTCCACGGATAAACTGTGAACACCCGTCAGTGACCCAGTTAACTAAAATTAACATATCTATATACATATAATATTAATACATCTTTAAAGAGATGTTTACTATTTGTACAAGTTAAATCTTTAGCTTTAACTCTACCGGTTGTTTTCTCTTTATTTCGTATTTACAATACACAAAAACAAATACATGTAATATTAGGAATGTTTGATGTTAAAGGTAAGAAAATATTTCTTACTTTTGCAATATTTAAGTATGAAAATTACATTATCTTTTCCTATTTTACATCAAAATACAACAATCAACTACTTTTTTCTTTTAAGTTTGTATAAACATATGCCAACAACGAGTCGATTGGTTTTGACGTCAAATAATTTGCACTATATTTGACAAAACATATTTATGAGTTGTTTTCAATGTTATTTTTTAGTGTTAAAGAAAGCAACAAGAAGCTTATTGCTAATTGGACACATTGTATAGGAGCATCCATGGAGCAACCCACAACCCATTGTCTCAGGTTTGAGTGTGTTTTTCTTCCATCCATTTAAAATTATATAATTTACCCACATGCCAATACAAACCCCACCGACCTAACCATTCAGAGGTGGTCCCCCCCCCCAATTTTTTTTTAAAATTTCATATTCGTAATCACAGTTGTTGCTGAGCCGAGTTCTATTTCCAGTCAATTCCTATTTCTAAAACTACTGATTTCTATAAATACCTATTATCCTAACTAAATGCCCACAATACGAAAGATAGTTTTTGGATCTCGATCTGGTGTATCTCTAAATCTCGGCATCTCCAGCACTGGGACATGTAGTTTCTTCTGGCATCGGCATCTCCCACACTCTGTCACGCATCTTCTTTTGATCTCAAACTCTCAGCATGCCATTTGTCGAAGCACACTGCCAACTCATGCGGACGTTGCAGCCTGCAAGCCTGTGTCAAAGTTCGCATTCTCAACAGTAAAATTCCAAACCTGGTCACTGACAACACATTCGTTTCATCACAGATAGTTTGTATTTGTTGAAAAATCATCTGCCATGTTGCAACATTGTATCTCATTCAACGACCAAAGGCATCCTCGCGTCGACATGTCTCATTTTTTGTTCTTTCCTTTTTGGGATGTTACGGATGTACTTTTTCTAAAATGTTTCAAGCCATCTCAATGGTCCCAAAAACTAAGGATTGGACATATATAAATATAATTGTTATCTTTATTTTTAGTTATTGCAACTTTTAGATAAATATTTATTTATCTACAATATATTGAGATAATAAACGTCATCAATTGTAAGTCTAATACACATTCATGAAATTTATGGACATTGTTCAATGTTAATATTTGTAGTTGATTCAATGTTCATATGCATATATAGTTTATTCAAGGTCCATATGTTATTCACAACTGATGACATAATCAATGAGTTTTATGCTTTAAAAGACCACAAAGCACAACTGAAATAAGAGTATACATTTTTATATATTTTATACACTACATTTTAGATATTTTTTTCAGTCATATTATTCGGTCCCCAAATAAAATTTTGGGTACCACCCCTGTAACCATTTGTCAGGTCTAGACATTATCGAGCTAAAATTTTATATATAAATCAAGCCCCTGTTACGCAAAAGACAATGAATAATTGTGTTACAATCATAATCTAGTCGGCAAGCGAGTTTCTACTACCTCAGAATGGAGGACTGGGATTGGAATTGGAATAACCTTTTTTTTTGTTCATGTTCAGCCTAAAACTGTGACATCCCGCTATCACACAGACAACAAAATGCCACGCGAAAATGTGTGGAACCGTCATAAACACCGTATTATCAAAAACATGGGTTTATTAAAACTGATTGCGGAAAGTAGATATGAAAGGAACTATTACGACCAAATCCACATCCTGCAAAGAAACTCATTATATAAATATACATCAACTTAATGCATGTCCACTGTTCATAGGATATAGCTGTCGCATAAGAATAAGAGTTCATCACCTATTTATATACATAACAGGATAAGAAAGCCATATCAACTATACATTGTGAAACCTCATCAACACACTTCCAAGGACCTGAGAGTATATGTATGACTCTAGGACTCTACTACAAAACCTCCAAAAGATAGCAGCATAACCACCTCTTTCCTTCTACTGTTCTTCTTGCTGCTCAGCTACAACACCGCGATCACCACCACATCTGGTTCGATCACCTAAAAAGGTTTTAAACCAATGGGGTGAGACACATAGTCCCAACGAGAAACATAACCCCCGTAAAAACTATAAAACCTCAAAGGAGAGCTAGAACAGATAAAGCAGGTAACTGATATAAGCAAATCGTATATGAGCAGCATACTGAGCAGAACTAACTTGTTATAACATCTTACCAAGATTATTTGGGAGGTATATAACCATGTATTTCTTGTGGAACATGATTGACAAGACAAGTTATATAAGAACTCATCATAAGATATGAGGAACATGTAATTAACTACAAGATATAACTAGGGCAACCATACAAGCAAGGACTCAACCAATGTTCTGTGTTTGCCCAGTATACAGACCATACACACCATTGAATTAGGAAACCCTAGGCTCACCTCTCAATAACTAAGTGAGAGAGGGGTTTTGCCCAATGGACCCTAATCCAATGGTTCGGCCAACAAGATCCAAGAACACCTCTACACAACATAACCATGTCATCATATACCACAACATCAAGGGCACATACTAGAGAAAAGATATTACTAATAAGATAAGCATGGCTGATCAAGATAGCTTATAACAAAGCATCAAGGGAATAAGGTATAGTTAGGGTTAGGAGTTATGTAACCCGCCTCAAGCACACTCCTCAAGCTCTAAGCTCCAAGCACCAAGTTCCAAGCTCCAAGGCACCACATTTGACCACCTCAAGAAGAGAAGAATGACTCATAACCATCATGGCCAAAAAACAAGCAATAAGGAGAAGGTGTCAAGGAAAGAGAGAAGGATAGTCACCACGAGAGAAGGATAGGAGCAAGGGACACTCTAGGGTTTTGGCCACCACTAGAGGAAGAAGAAGACTAGAGCTATGTCACCCTCCAAGCTTCACCAAGGAGAGGGTATCGACCAAGACACCAACTATATTAGCCACAACTCCCTCTTCTCTTCTCCTAGCTCGGCCACCAAGGGAAAGGAAGCAACTAAAGGAACTAAAGGAGCTACTAGCAAGCAAGAAGGGTTGTATAAATACAAGGGGGTCAAGTGGGCGTCCACTAGAGGGCTACTCCACATGTGCTTGCCCTAACCACCACTTGTCCAAGCTATGCCACCTTGCTAGCAAAAAGCACCAAGTGTCATTAAGGGTGACAAAAACGAAGCTAGCTCAAGAAGGGTGTGTATCACCCAACATGGTGCCATGGCTGATACACCACTACCCGACACACCCTGCACGACACACCTCTTGGCCGACACACCCTGCCTGACACACCAAGCAAGGAGGTGGCACCAAGCTCAAACTAGGCCCAAGAAAGCCCAACAACAAGCCTAAGCTTCAACAAGCTCAAACGAGGCTCAAAGAAAACCAAGCAATGTGTCCAACCCATCCTCTCAACCCTAGAGGATGCAAGGAGAGAGAAAGACATCTCTCAAGATGACAAACTTGCACACCAACCCTAGAACTTGGGCAATTTGCAAGTTGTACCTCAACCTCTCAACAGAGCATAAACAAACCCTAATCACAACTCAGGTGATTATCCAAGCCTCTAAACATAGGGTTTAGGCAAAGCAAATAGGGTAAGCCCAAAATGGAGGTCAAGGTCCTTACAAAAACATTCAAACAACACCAATTTGTTACACATGTAGTAAGTGCCTAGTTGGCATAAAAAGATAAGTCAAAACTATAATTTCAATATTGGGTACAAGATGCCTAGTTGGCGCAAAAAGACAATGTGAGATTAGAGCTGCAGTTTATCAAAACAAACCATTAGAATGTTTTTGACATAGAATTGAATATGGGTTCATTTTATGTTTTCTAATAGTTTTCTAATAAATGTAGTGAACATGCGCATTTGGCATGACAAATAGAAAATTGAGTTCAAAATGGGTATGTAAGATAGTTTTATATCTTCGTTATTATTGATTTTAGACAAATTAAATAGTATTTTGAGTACTACTCGGTAGCCCTATATGTATTAGTATTTTTATTCTAGCATCAATTTGACATAGCATCCTGACTTGAATAATACTGAAATTAAATTGAGTTCCTAAACAACATTTATATGGATCCATATTACGACAATCTAAATCTTGAGACCAACCCAATTTGAGTTTTGTAATCTCAATTCCATTCTAAATAGAGGCTCAAACCTTGTGTAGAATGGATTGAACTGGGTTATATCTGGATTTTGAGTGGTCATTTGTGCCACATGGGCACAAACAAACCCTAATATTACCCATGGTCTTTTAGAAAAAAGAAATGGGTTGAATGGTGATTAAAGGGTCTCCAATAAAACCCCAATATGCCCCAGATTTGGATTAACTCAGCCTACCATAGGGAATATGAGAATGAAATCTAGATTTACTTTTGCCTTATAATCAATGGCATTTGAAGGTTCTTTTAGGACCAATACTTGTATCACATGTGATTTAATCGTATCCAAATATGATCCAAATTTCTAATGAATAGATGTCAACGCAACACCCACAATAATCTAACATGGATATCCATATTTAGATATATTCAAGCATGGCATCAAATACCTCCTCAAGACATAAAAGAAGTGTATTTTGTACATAAAGTAATACAACATAACTTCCCAACTAAATATTTCCTATAGTCCTCTTAAGTATATTGATGCATAGAATGTCAGGCATGTCTAATCTATACATCCCATGCATGGCATACCATATAATAACCAAGCCAAAATTATTTTACCCACTCAAAACATGAGCTCCACTAGTCTTTAGATTTATCAAAAGTGTATTAACTTCACTATATATATGGTAGCTAACATATTATATCCATACAAAACCTAATTCATTTTATATATAGCAATTAACCCAATTCATGCCATGCAGAACTCGAAGAAACTAGGGGTGGAAATGGGTAGTGTTGACACTCCATTTATTTTTCTTTTGAGTTCTTCAAGAACGATCCTAGTCTTTCCTAAATAGGGTCATTCTTGTAAAATAAAATAACAACCTACCACAACTGGGAAGGCTTCCAACTAAGACAGATATCCAATTCATGGATATCCATTATTGGTCTACCTTGCTTGAATGTCATTGTTGGACAACTATAGGAGGCTAACTTCTAATATCAATACACTCAACTTTTTCACCAAAGTTTTCCTCAAATTACTATAAAAAACAACCAAACTCATTCAAACATATCAAACACATTCCCCATCATCATAACCTACACATAGCACCCCTCATCTGCATCAAAATTCTAGAAAGATCACTTTGAGCTGAAAATATGACTCTCAAAGTAGGGCACCTAGAAGGAAACAACCTCTATTTTCTCTTGTGGTATTTTGTGGACCCTAAACTTGGATTCCCTCAAAGCTTTGTGAAGATAGAGTTCAAGTGGTTATGTACTTAGAGCATTCCCCTTTCACGGTTACACACTCTATTTCAAATATTTTGCTGAATTAAGTCACCTAGAAGACCTAAGAGGTAGGACACCCACTTATCCCACACACCTCCTTTACGACTGGTATTGGTTCCATCAAACTCCATGTTTCTACACTCATAATCCTGTATAAGGAGGGGAACATGATAGGCCCACACCAAAGGATTCCTATTATGACTAAAATGTTAACAAACTGTGATCAAATTGTGTCAATAGACTGCAGAACAAGAGCGCCCACTTGGAGTGCACGCCTGCATTTATCAAATTGATTGACAATTTGTGTGTCATTAAAATGCATCTAGAAGACTCCAGAAGGAGGTCAGACACTTAATTTGCACCATTCTTGTCATATTTGCCTATGGTGTTAGAGATTCTCCCCTCCAAATCAACCATGGGTTACCACCCCACCAACCCACATATATATGTATATATATGTATATATATATGTACATATATACATATACATATAAATAAAAAGTTATATATATATATATGTATATATATGTACACATATACATATACATATAAATGAATAAGATAAATGCAAGCATGTGATCAATCCACAAGCACACATCGACGATTAACAACGAAATGAAAAGTTATATACATGCCATGGAATGTTTAGTATTTGAACATGTAAGCATGGGCAACAGGGCTAGTCCCTGCACCCCAGCGAAAGGAAACTACTCGCTCATGATGAGAGAAACAATAAAAACAATACAGAGAGAAGATTCCACCACGAGCATGGTGAAGGAGATGATCGCAGCTCGGTGGAGAAACGGTCTTCTATACAACGTCGGGGCAGATCTGGATGAGGAGGGAAGAACACCATGACAGACGGGGCAGATCTTCTCTCTCCACCTTCTCTTTCTTCTCGTATCCCTTGATCGCAGTAGGAGGAGCAGCTCGTGGATGAGATGGCGGCGTAGAAATGGCGTAGACGCAACATATCTGGATCTAGATCTAGATATGGATGAAGTGGCTTGCAGATCTAGAGTTTCCACTCCAAATCTGGATGAACGGGACACGAGACCACCACGGGGGCAAGTTCTTGGCTATGGAGATTGTCTCCTTAGTCCCAGGACAGACCTACATCTTAACGATGTCCGAAGATGATCCTTTGACGGACAGGGGTAGTATTCTATTTATAGGTAGGTTGGCACCGACTTGAAATCGCGTCCTTGATAATTTTACAGCATGTCACGGTCTTTTTGCATGGTCGTGGCTTTTTGCACGGTCGTGGCAAATTGTTAGCAGGTCGTGATTAATTGTTGCTGCTACAACTGCGGTCGTGGTGACTTGTCCTACTGGTCGTGATCTTTTACACGATCGTGATCTTTTAGGCCTGGTCACGATCAGTTAGGATATTGGTCACGATTCTGTTGGCACTCACGATTCCTTGTAGGTCGCGATTCTCATCCCTGTCGAGTTGATGGATCCAGGTTTCACACTTGGTCACGATTAGTTTTGGTCGCGGATGGATGATGGCCCGCGGGCATGGAGGTATGAGGACGGTCTGCTGTTGGCTTGTCGAGGGTGAATGGCAGAAGAGGACCGCAGGTGTGATAGGAAGAAGGGTCAAGGTCAGGGAAGAGAGGATGATGGCGACGCTGCAGTTGTGGGTGGTGGAAACCATGGCGGGTGAAAGCTGCTGCGAGACGATGGCAGGTGATGGAGGTGATCGAGGGGGACCCAAGTCATGGGCTGAGGAGTGGTCGCGATCTAGAGGCAGGTCGCGCCAAAGATCGCGAGCGCGATCATTTGTAGGAGGAAACCCGATCGCGGTTTTTGTGGGGAGGAGAGGTAATGGTAGGCGAGGTAGCAGTGGCGTGGTGGCATCGCTTCCGAGGCATGGATGGTGGTGGAGATGAGAATGACTGACTGGTGGCAGGTTGCCAGTGGTTGGAGAAGAGAGCGGAGGGCAATAGATCAAGTCATGGTCCCTTTGGCGACTGATCGCAGTCAGCAAACTGCGACCGCGGTTAGTCACGGCTAGGTCTTGATTCACAGTGAGGTCGCAATTCTAGATGATTGAGACACAGTAGGTCGCGGCTCTGCTGCACCTGACCATGGTTACGGGTTGGTGATGAGGAGGTACCCCGGGCACAGTCCGGTTGGTTGAGGAAGCAGCTGTGGTCATGGTTCCTGTTGGAGAGAGAGCCCAGTCGCGGCATCGTGAACTGGAAGGATGAAGCGGCAGAGCTGAATATCGCGATCGGGGGAGGGATGATCGCGGTCTGTGGCAAGGGGGGAGCAAAAACCGCAGATAGGTGGCTAAAAGAAAATCGCGACCGGGCTGCATTAACCGCGGTCATGATTAGGGTTGGCTGGGATCACGATCTATGAAGATGAAGGCCACTGGTCGCGGTTGTGAGTGGGACGGTGGGGCCCAGCGGGTTGGTGAGATGCGAGTGAACAAAAGAAGAGAAGAGGGGGGTGCTCACTGCTGATCAGAACTAAACCAAAGCCCAAAAGAAAAGGATATGGGCCTAGGAGATAAGGCCCAAAGCTCAAAACGACCTGCACAAGGGTGCAAAAATCAATAAAAATAGGAGTAAAATCAATTAAGCCAATATAAGTTGCATATAAGAAGATAAAGCCAATAAATGCATGAATGTAACCAAAACTGGGCTAAAAGAGATGGTTGAACTAAGATGAATATGCATTCATCAGTAATAGGGGCGTACTGCCAAGAAAAGATGCCAATGCGCACACAAAAAATACAATCTCGAGTCGAATGGAGGAGAGATTTGCACCAAAAAATGCAATTAATGAAATTGCAACCATATAATAAAAATCTCAAGTTGAATAGAGGAGAGATTTATTTCTTCCTTCCATACCACCCTTCACTTCCTTTTCCACCTACTGGCACAACGAATGCCTCCCTCATCTTGAAAAACACCAGTGTCAGATCAGGTGCTCCCTTTTCCACCTACTGGCACAACGAATGCCTCCCTTATCCTGAAAAACACCAGTGTCAGATCAAGTGCACACTTGTTATTTTGTGGGTGTCTCTGGACTCTTACAAAACTCTTAGAAATGCTTGATTTAGGAAAAAGTGGAGAGGAAGTGTGTTTGAGAAATAAACTCAGAAACGAAGATATCGTAAGATGTGTTCAGTGGTCTCAGGAAGTTGAGATGCTTAGTCATACAGAGTAGAGAAGAAACAATCGTGATGTGAAGATGAGGCAATCACACGAGTTGAAAGTATTCATTTGGTGACTGTTCCAGATTTTGTATAACTTGAGGATGAGCAACGTTTAAGTTTGGGGTATTTGATGAATGTGCATTCATCATATTTTAGTCGCCTTGTTTGACCCAGTTTTGGTTGCATTCGTGTGTTTATTGTCCATATCTTCTTATATGCAACTTATATTGGCTTAATTGAATTTACTCCTATTTTTATTGATTTTTTGCACCTTTGTGCAGGTTGTTTCGAGCGTTGGGCCTTATCTCCTAGGCCCATACCCTTTTTGGGCTTTGTTTAGCTCTGGTCAACAGCTAGCGCCACCCACTCTTCTCTTCTTTTCTTCACGTGCTTCTCACTTAGCCGTTGGGCCCCACCTTCCCACTAACCCAGCTGGCGGTCGAACCCTTCACCCTCACGGACAGCGGTCCCTTCTTCACCCCTGCCCTAATCACACCCGCGTCTTGCCTCTCTACAGACCGCGACCAACTCCCCTCATAACCCCTACACTCGCGATCTGCTTCCCATCTACACCGTGATCGCAGTGTCTCTCACTAACTAGATCGTAATCGTCCATCTCCCCCTGCTCCTTCTCCCTCATCCAGAGCTACGCCCGCCATCTTCCGAACTGCAACCTCAGCCCGCTCTTCCCCTCATCGTCCACGGCCGCCTGCTCCCTTCCACCTCCATCTTCCACCTTCACCTCTTTCTCCACCCTATACCTCCACCTACTCTTGAGATCGTTCTCTACCCTAGCACTGCAGCAACACCACGATCTGCCCCACACCAAGATCGCGGTGTCCTTCCTCTTCAACTCCGCGACCATCTTACACATCGACCTGCATCCCAACTGCGACCTGCGGTGTCACTCCACCATCTCTCACCCGCCCTAGCAGCAGCTACCGCCTTCCACCATCAGCAGGTCTGCGACCCTCACCTCTAGAGGACCGCGACGTCCCTTTTAGTAAACTGCGATCAGGTTGTTTCCTACCATGCACCGTGACCCTCCTCTTCTTCACATGCCCAGATCATGCTCTCTCTCCCCCTTCTACACCCTAACCCTACTGCGATCGCACTCTTCCTTCACTTCAGCTTGCAATCCTCCTTCATTGCCTAAGCCACGACCACTGCTGCATCCCAACCTCGGACACGTCAGCCCGCGGTCTATGCCCCCCTCACCGTGACCTCCTCACCTCCATGCTCACGGTGATCTCCAGCAGATAGCCTCTTCAATCCACATCGTGACCACAATATGCATAGCCGCACCTACGGTGTGCACAATCGTGACCGCGTTGTGTCTCCTCCACCCTCGGTCCTCCTCCACTACGACCCAAGGTCTGCTTCACATCAAAGCATCCTCTCCGCTCACCTTCCTACAGATCATGACCACCACCCTACAAACTGCAACCTTCCCCGTCCAGCTGATGGTTGGACTGCGATCACAGCAACCACGATCACAGTCTTCTATGCCTCCAGTCCGTGACCAAGCAGTAGAAAACGCCCGCGGTTCCTAGCAAACCAATGTCTGTGACCTACTGTCCATCAATACAACTGCGATCTGGACGCTAAGCCACGACCGCGATGGCCAAACAACATCAGCGCCATGGTCTACGAGAACCTCGACTGAGGTTTGCACAACATCCAGTAGGTTGTTGTGCCTATAAAGAGGACCACGCCCCTCACTCAAAAGGAACCCTCTCCATACGCCGTTAGACTACATGTCTATCCTCAGCCTAAGGAGACGGTCTCCTCCATAGCCAGGCTGTGCCTAAGAAGTGTTTGACCCCTGGTGCAAGCACTACTACAAAATTTGTTAAAGCCGAAGGACTAAACCTTGACCAATACTTGTGAATCCCTAACCAATAGGTGATGATCAGGGTCAATCCCTGACTAACGTACCCTCGGCAAAAGCTTGGTGACTAATAGTGATTAGTTAGGTCTTATCCCTGACCAATAAAGATAAAAGCCTTGAGCATCTATAAAAGGAATTCGTATATTTGGTCTAAACATTATATTAAAATTACATTTTGGACCAATAGTAATGAAGTATATTGCATATCCTAGGCATTCATATATGAATATGTAACACTAAAAATAGTACACGTGATAAGTTCTTCATTCTCCATTGTATGAAAATAATTTGAGTTCAACACATGTGAACAATCATTTATTTGTTTCAAATGTATAATTTACATTTACATTGGAGCATCATTTTTGTCTACAAGATAATTCATATCCACTTACAGTACTTTGACATAATATTCATTTACATTATTTGTCACATCATAATGAATGTTGTGGCTAAATCTAGTTTACATCATGCATTTCTATAGCATTCCATCACTCCTTTCAATGTCCATCTTTCTCTCGCAGTTCATCTGTCCTACTTTGTGAAGTATTGTGTAGATCCTGCATTATAAAACGATTATCATTAAGTTATTATATTTTCATTTTATATATTGATAAAATCCGAAAAATAAAATAAAAAAACAGCAAAGCGCTCAGTAGAAATCTCAACTTAGCAGGGTAAACAGTGATGACTTTATGCCAATTCAAAACTCACACGTGCTAACTTCCTTCGTGGCAATGTGGAGATTCTTGATAGCAGCTTGACATAGCGTGCTCGCTTCCATAGCCACCAGAAATCTGTAGAAAGGCAAAAATCTTTTAATTAAATTATCAAGACTACGAGATCGAGATATTGGTCATGGTCCCATTGCACAATATTATATTAATACATCAATAAAAGTCTAGATGTGTAGCACCATCGACATGATTTCAAGTTGTATATCGTACCTGTTCAACTGTTCCTATACATCTCGCAGTGAATCTAACCAGAAGGACTAATCACGAGACTAATATACCAGCGGTGCTACAACACAAAGTTGAGACATCTCCCATTGGTTGATAAGACGGAATGCATATGAAATACAAAAAAATACAAAATTGTGCGTCAGTCGCCGCAATAGAAATCCCATAACACCCAAATGATGTTTCCAAAAATCACGAAGAACCAAAAATTCACTAATCGTTTCGTGAATTTGAGTTTCCGTTTGCTTTTCTTGGAAAGTTTTTCTAACGACACAATCAAAATGTCTCGACCAGGGTTCCGATGAACTCCTGCAACCAACGAATCATCGCGTCACGACAATCATGCACAAACTGTGCCAGTGACAGTCTGACAGATATCGTCGCTTTGCGCCCCGTCCGGCAAAATGGTGCGCATCCCTGGCAGTGTAGCTCTATCCTATGCTTAATCATAGCTTCTTGCGCGTCCAGGTTTAGTAGTAGGCGGTGGTGGCCTTCAAACCCCGGAGCACGTTGCCGTCGATGATGAAAACGACGATGTCCTCCTAATCAGCCAGATGACTTTGTACCTGCGAGAGTTGCCTGAGTCACAGGATTAGCACACGAGTTAGAGAAACCATGGGCGGCGGAGAAGGAAGGTAGGAAGAGGCAAGAACGCCTACCGCGTAGGAGGCTAGTGGAGAAGCCGGAAGGAGATGGCAAGAACGCCTACCGCGTAGGAGCCGAGAAGAAAGCGAGAGCGCCGAGAAGAAAGCGAGTGCGACTGGTGCGAGTATTCCTCGGGGAAGAACGGGAGGAGTGAATAGGGGGCGGCGGGGAGATGTCGCGGGCTGGTAGGGAGAAATATATTAGTGCGGTAAAAATGAATTAGGGCATAGACAGAATACGAAGAGTCTAGTTAGGCTGGGACAAATGTGGTCAGGGATTGAACAATTTAAAGTCAAGACTAAACCTTGGGGAATTATCTAAATCTAGCGAGGGACTTATCCCTGACTATCTAGCCTTAGGCTTTACGAGGTTTTGTTGTAGTGAAGCCACTCCATCCATCCAGATCTAGATCCAAATCTAGATATGTTGCATCCATCTATCTGCTCCATCCACTACCGTCCATCACGTTCACAAGCTGCTCCTGCTGCTGCGACCAAGGACTACGAGAAGAAAGAGAAGGTGGAGAGAGAAGATATGTCCCGTCTGCCGTGGTGTTCTTCCCTCCTCGTCTAGATATGCCCCGACGTTGTGTAGAAGACCATTTCTCCACCGAGCTACGATCACCTTCTTCACCATGCTCATGGCAGAATCTTCTCTCTCTCTTGTTTTTCTTGTTTCTCGCACCATGAGCGAGTAGTTTCTTTTCGCTGGGGTGCGGGGACTAGCCCCGCTGCCCATACTTTCATGTCTTTTCATTTTAACATTCCAAGGCAATGTATATAACTTTTCATTTCATTGTTAATCGTCGATGCTTGCTTGTAGATTGATCACCTACTTGCATTTATCTTGTTAGCTTCCTATCTTGCGAGAACTTTAATATGTAGGGTTTGAATGTCGATTAATGTGGTTGACTCTCAAACTAGAAATAGAATGTGATTCCTTGAGGTCGTAAGTGTATGATCCGTGAGGGGACGAGCCATCTAGCACACGGTGACGCTTCTGTGTGCCTAAACATCCCTCAGGGAGGGCCACAACTTCAGTTGGATTTCTGTATCTTCGGAACCGTAAGTGTATGATCCGGATGGAGATGAGACATCTGATGCCTAAGGTGATGCTTACGCGGACCTAAACATCCCTTAGGGAGGGTTTGTAGTAGTTCTATGTGGATAGTTATACCTTGCCTGGATGTTTGTGAATGGATGTGTTTGCATGTGTAGCGGTAGTGAAACCCGAGACCATCCTAGCGATTCCCATCATTAATCTTTAATCAAATTTTAATCATGCTCTTTACTTTTCTCGCATTTAGTTTACTTAACATCAGACCAACCTTGTTCTAAATATTAGTCTTGATTCAACTAGATTCAACTAGTAAAAGATTCTTAAAAACATTGTCCCTTGGGATTCGATCCTCAACTATACTGCGATAAGACCCGTCTGCTTGCGGGTGGTATTATTGCACAAGGTTTTGGTAAAAACATAGGGATTTCAACCCTAAGTGAGTTTGTTAGTGCAATAATATACCACGTCAGTCCACCATAGTAATGCATGTTCATTGAAATATGGTTAATAACTTGGGTTTACCTAATTCTTCACCTTTAATAATGTTTTCATTTTCTTTTCTGCTTTATTCAAGTATTTTAAATATACCAACATAGTATTAATATCTTTCAACCACGTACCAACATTATGTTGATTCGTTGTTTCACGTATTTTTCTAGGTTCAGAGCTAGCATGGGATAAAAGACAGAAAGTGAGCAATGTTCAGGTTGTATCTATTGTATAAGATCCAATTAGCATACATATTCATAGACTTACTAAATCATCTTTCAATATGTAATTGTAATTCATGTTGTAATCATTCATTTTATAATATACATATGTTGTGTGTTGACAAATGTTGGTGTATGCATTATAGATGTGTGTTCATGTATGCATAATATTCTTCCACATCGCTCTCTGATACAATTCCTAACATTTTTGGATTTGTCCTCTCGAACCTTCTATGTCTTGAGATGGCAGAATTTGGGGACGTTACAAGAAGTCAACTATTATACATGTTCTTGATATTCCTTTTTAGAATTTGAATTGTTCTACTATTCGGTGATAACTGCTTAGTTGCCTAATCTATTTTATCTGTTGGATACATATCGTTTAGTTGAATTTGCTCAACCTACTAAGTACTTTTATCTACATGCTTAGTAATCCATGCTTTAACAGACGTTGGCAGATAATTATATCTCTCACTGGAATGTTCGGTCTCACCTCGTGAGTTTCCACATCTTTTAGGTGGTCATGCACGAAGAGGTAGAGATCGTGCAACTGAGGAAGAGCTGCAACAAGAGCAGTAGTTGATAAGGTTGGATGTGCTGCTAGTCTTTTGATAGTAGAGTGTTAGATGTCATCCATGTACACTCAGGTCTTTGGGGCGTTCTCATTGTGTTTGTAGGTATGTTATCGATACGAGGGTTTTGTCATGTGGGCAATGGTTGCACAAATATGACTATATATATATATATATATATATATATATATATATATATATATATATAGTCAGGCTAGTGTACACTCGAGTGTACCGGAGGCACCGTACACCTCAGTAATTTTTAAAGATAGAGTAACTTTTTGAAAAATCTAAACCGTTAATCTTCTTAATTATCTTAAGAACCTACTATATAATAAATTTTAGCTCATTTGGACACTTATAGGTTGTGCATCCAAAGGAGGCAAAAATCATGTATTTCAAATTAGTTTTGTGCGTCGATTTTATTGTTCTTAGATGAGTAACTAATACTCATCCAAATGAGCTCAAGTTTTGTATGTGGTCTATTATTATTGTAACTATGAAGATCAATGGATTAGATTTTAGAAAAACATGGTCTAGATATGCAAACATTATTGGGGTGTACGACGTCATCTGTACACTCGAGTGTATTATGGGGGTGTACGACGTGATATGTGTGTGTGTGTGTGGAACATATATCTCATGTAACAGGTTGATGACAGGAATAATGAGACCGTGATGTAAGCACCTTATGTTATGATATGTAATGCATGTGACAAGCTTGTGGACCTATATGTGATAAGTTTTTGGCTTCTAGTGCTTCTACTAAATTGGTTTTAATTTCATGTGTTTTTTAGTAATCTGCTGACTTAGTTATAATTCCACGTTTAGTTTTGAGTAATCTCATTTGTGGCGCGCAGGGCGGCACAACCTAGTAGGTATCAAAGCTTTAGGTTTGCCGAGTCTACATGGACCTAGGACAATGGGTTGTGTCTGTTCTAGTGTCCTCCAGTATATCTTATAGTGATTTCTGCCTATGTAGAAGAAGAAGAAGAAGAGTAGAAAAGATGTCTGGAGAACACGAAGAACACGCTACAAAAAGTAGTGTAGTTGCACCCGGAGGTGGTGTAAGGATTAGGAGAGAGAAGACCGGGCACCTGAAGTGCCCCACTTTGACGCGGCCATGATGGAAAACCCTGCCTTTTGGTCTTGGTTGGGTAGTTCATGGCAACGATGACACACACTGCAGACTGAATGGCTGCACCACAACCAAGGGCAGTTGTCCCCATTGTTGAATCTTTGGGCTTTGGGAAGACCTTTGAGAGGCTCAGACGTGTGGGGGCTGTGGAGTATCCTGGTACGGTGGATCCAGTCAAGGGCAGTTATTCCCAAAGCAGGAGTTATCTATTTAGATGTATTCTAATTTTTATTTATCTTATTTTCAACCAGTAATAAGTATTGAGAGTTGTTGGTAATCATCCCCTAAACGCTAAATAAGTATTATCTAGATCATTCAGGTAACAAAGTAGGGGTTGGGGGACGCACAATAATGATGACATTACACACATAATTTTTTTTAATATCCTGGACCACATATTGACGTTTGCACCATTATATGACTATACTAATTCAAAAACATGTATTGGTCTAACTTATAGGTTCGAAAAAGCCGAAGGAAAGGTAGATATAAAAATCATAAATTGGAAAAATGTCGAGCTAGTTTTCTGACTCCAATGCATATACAACTATACTTACTTTTATTTATTAATATTTCGTATAATTGGAAATTTATAGTGCCTATTACAAAATAATAGTTGACATGCAAATACTACATGATGCAGTTTAGTATATGTCCCGGATTGTCACACGGGCGACACTAAACATACATTGTATAGGAAAGATAATCTGTACTCCCTTGATCAACATAAGTAAATACTCTCATTTGATAATATAAAAAATGAAATCAAACTCTTGAATTATGTCATTTTAGTTGTAGTTGTTTGACATGACATCTTTATACAAAATGAATAGTTACATGATATAAGAGAAGAGAGGGCACATTCCTCCACTAAAGAAGTCAACTTTGAATCTAAGTAGAATAAAATATATATTTTTAGACCTTGATATGTTTTTTAAAAAAAAAAATAGCAATTCATTCATTTTGTTGCCAGGAGATTTCAGACTTACGACCTCTCAATCATACAACATCAAATTTACCACTTGGACCTTGATGTTATTTATATATGCATGGTTACGACTTTTTGATAATGTTTGTGGAAACAAGAGATATTAGTAAACACCAAACGATCTTGTAAATTCGTCAACGCCAAAATTAAAGATGGGCTCCGCCCTGTACTGGCCGGTATATCTACTAGTCCATCATCGACTTTTTGGCGACACTGTTGGGAGGCGCAGCACACCTAGCTAGTTTTTTGTCCTGTTTGGTTTTGAATTCTCTCTCTCTCTCCCTCATCCGGCCTCGATCCTATCGGATTCCCTCTCTGTTGCTCGTGGCACGCCACTGCGGGGGGATATATGGCTCGATCCAGAACCCAAAACCTCGACGGGAGAGAAGGTGGCGTACAATGCTGCGCCCTGCCGGCTGCCTGCCACAACCCCCAAAACAACAACGCAGTAAGGGAGAAGGAGAGAGAGAGAGTGTGTGGTGGCATATCAGATAGAGAGAGAGAATGATAGACAAGGAAAAAGCAAGCAGCAGCGGCACTGTTAGCGGCTGCACCGCCAATACCGTCACCACTCTCCTCCTCCCTGTCCTCCACCAACAGTAGCGGGCATTGCGCCACCTCCACCTACAGGTAAAAACAGCGACGGCAGAACGAGACCACGCCATCCCCCACAACAAACAAGCACTGCAGACCAGACGCTACGCTGTAGAGAGACGGGATAGACGGAAAAGGCAGCAGCATCACCACGACTAGACAAGCGCACAACGCTAGAAAGCTACCTCCTTTCCCACTACTACTCCCTAAGCTCCCATCCAACATTCTTACTACTTCGTCTCCCAAGCCGTGCAGCAGCACCGTTCTTATCCCACTATTCCCTTCGTTTCTTCTCCCGTCTTCATCTTGCTTGCCACCCATAACCAACCTTCGTAACTTCCGAAAGGGCTTTGGCACCGATGGGCGCCAAAGAGGATGACCACCTGCAGCAGGGCACAGACGACCAGCTCCAGGAGAAGCTCGTCGTGGAAGTCGTGGCGGCACACAACCTGATGCCCAAAGACGGCGCCGGCTCTTCCTCACCTTACGTCGAGATAGAGTTCGAGCGGCAGCGCCGCAGGACGAGGGCCAAGTACAAGGACCTCAACCCCGTGTGGAATGAGGCGGTGGTGTTCCCCGTCAACGACCCGTCAAGCATACCTTACCGCTCCATCGACGTCGCGGTATACAACGAGCGCAGCGTGCCACCTTCTTCAAGAAACTTCCTCGGCAGGGTCAGGGTGTCGGCCGCAGGTGTGCCGGCGCCAGGGGAGGAGGGTGACGCGGTGCCGCAGCTGTTTACTCTGGAGAAGAGGAGCTTGTTCTCCCACATTAGGGGTGAGATCAGTCTTAAGCTTTACAGGACCACGTCGCCGTATTACTCTGTCGATGCGGGAACCACACTGCTCGCTAACACTCAAGGGAGTGGGGTTGGGGGTACGGCCACTGACAACAACACCACTGCCGGGACTCCAAACAACAAGTCGGGGGTGAGTGGCGCCGGGAAGGGGAAGAAGCAGCATCACGTTCACAATGCAAATGACCATGGTGGCGGAGGAGGAGGCTCACAAGCAAAGAAACAAAAGACGACGTCTTGCACGGCCGCGTCACAGGTCCAGCAGACGCAGCCTACCAAGGTGCCGATCGTCTTGCCCCAGCAGCAGCAGCAGCAGCAACAGCAACAACAGCAGGGGAAGAAGAAAAACCAGAACAACAACAACAACACCCATAACCACCAGGAGAAAATGGCGTCTCAAGATCATCTAGGCGGCAACACTGGCATCCTAGGCGCTAACGGTCCCCTCGACCTCGGCCAGCAGCAGCACCCACCCGTCATCTTCACAACTGCGCCTCCTCCCATGGTTCCCTACAACGCCCCTTACGCGGGATCGGCAGGGTTCCACCCTGGAGCCGCAGCAGCCATGATGGTCCCCGGTTTCCACCACAAAGCGCACCAGTCCGACTTTGCGCTCAAGGAGACCCGCCCGGACCTTGGAGGCGTGGCGACGAACAAGGACAAGACGAGCTCAACCTACGACCTCGTCGAGCAGATGCAGTACCTCTACGTCCGCGTCGTCCGTGCGCGCGACATGGCCACGAGTGCAGAGGCGCACGCGGAGGTGAAGCTCGGCAACTACCGCGGCGTCACGCGACCGTCGCCGTCGTGGTACTGGGACCAGGTGTTCGCCTACTCCAAGGACAGCATCCAGAGTTCCATCGTCGAAGTGTTCGTCAAGGACAAGGCCAGTGACAAGGCAGGGGACGAAGAGTACATCGGCCGGTTGGCGATTGATCTCTCGGAGGTGCCGCGCCGTGCGCCGCCGGACAGCACGCTGGCACCGCAGTGGTACAGGATGGAAGGAAAGAAGTCGGCTTTGGGGTTCCATTGCTCTGGGGAGGTGATGGTCTCGGCATGGTTCGGGACCCAGGCTGACGAGGCGTTCTCGGAGGCGTGGCACTCTAAGGCGGCTGGTGTCCAAGGTGACGGGCTGGGGTCCATTAAATCCAAAGTGTACCTCTCGCCGAAGCTCTGGTACTTACGCGTCACCGTCGTGGAGGCGCAGGACCTGGCGGTTGTTCCCGCAGGGTGGGATAAAGGTTCGGCGATCGGACGTTTCCCCGAGCTTTCTGCCAAAGCACAAGTCGGGAACCAGATGTTACGCACCCGCTCGGCCAATGTGTCGCCGAACCGCAACCCATGGGCGCCGTTCTGGAACGAAGACCTCATGTTCGTCGTGGCGGAGCCGTTCGAGGACTACTTAGTGCTGTGGATCGACGACCAGGTATCTCCCGGCAGAGAACAAGTGCTGGGACGGGTCGTCATCCCCGTCTCCGCTGTCGAGCGCCGGTTTGACAGCCGTCCCACTGTGTCCCGCTGGTTCGCTCTTGACCGTAACAACGGTCAGACGGCAACCGCCAATGCCGCGGCGGGTTACGCAAGCAGCCGCGTCCACCTGCGGCTCTGCCTGGAAGGCGGCTACCACGTGCTGGACGAGTCAACCTTGTATTGCAGCGACCTCCGCCCGACGGCCAAGCAGCTGTGGCAGCCGCACGTGGGCGTGCTAGAGATGGGCATCATCGGAGCGTCGGGCCTCATGCCGACCAAGGTCAAGCAGGGGAGAGGAGCCACCGCCGATCCTTACTGTGTCGCCAAGTACGGGAACAAGTGGGTCCGCACTCGGACGGTGGTGGACTCTGTCTCCCCGCGCTGGAACGAGCAGTACACCTGGGAGGTGTTCGACCCTTGCACCGCCATCACCATCGGCGTCTTCGACAACGGCCACGTCGACTGCGATGCCGCCAAGGCAGCCGCCGGCGTGCTCAGTGATACACGGATAGGCAAGGTGCGCATCCGCTTGTCGACGCTGGAGACGGA
This sequence comes from Alisma plantago-aquatica, assembly GCA_963693085.1. Classification (NCBI taxonomy): domain Eukaryota; kingdom Viridiplantae; phylum Streptophyta; class Magnoliopsida; order Alismatales; family Alismataceae; genus Alisma; species Alisma plantago-aquatica. The sequence continues at coordinate 779,541,476 of OY856411.1, read as the reverse complement.
CAGGGTGTATACACACGCATACCCGCTCCTCGCCCTGCACCCTACCGGTGTAAAGAAGATGGGAGAGATCCAGCTAGCCGTCCGCTTCTCATGCGCCAACGCCGGGAACCTCTTCCAACTCTACATCCGCCCACTGCTCCCCAAGATGCACTACGTCGAGCCGCTGATGGTGCGTCAGGTTGAGAACTTGCGGTACCAAGCCACCAACGTTGTCGCGGCGCGTTTGAGCCGCGCCGAGCCTCCGCTGGGGAGGGAGGTTGTGGAGTACATGCTTGACCATGGGTCGAACATGTGGAGCATGCGCCGGAGCAAAGCCAACTTCTTCCGCCTGGTCTCTGTTCTCTCTGGACCCATCTCTGCCGCACGATGGCTCGACGAGTGCATACGCAACTGGCAGCGACCGGTTCATTCTGTCTTGTTCTCGTTTCTGTTCTTCTTACTGCTCATATCCCCTGAACTGATCCTGCCGACGGCGTTCGCCACCATGGCCGTCATCGGACTCTGGCGCTACCGCTCCCGTCCCCGCGACCCTCCCCATATGGACGCCCGCCTGTCCCAGGCGGACAATGCGTACGCGGACGAGCTGGATGAGGAGCTCGACACCTTCCCGTCGAGCCGGGCGGCCGACGTCGTGCGGATGCGTTACGACCGGCTCAGGAGCGTGGCCGGGCGCGTGCAGACCGTAGTGGGGGACCTCGGGTCTCAAGGGGAGAGGGTCCAGGCCCTCCTCGGGTGGCGCGACCCGCGGGCAACGGTCATCTTCTTGCTTTTCTGTCTCGCCGCGGCTGTTCTGTTCTACTCTGTTCCGGTCCGGGTTGTGATCGGACTCTGGGGAGCCTACCTCATGCGCCCGCCGCGGTTCAGGAGCAGGTTGCCGTCACCAGCAATGAGCTTCTTCCGGCGGCTCCCGACCAAGGCCGACAGCTTGCTCTGATCGGACGACCGGAACCGGAAAGCGGCGCGTAGGCCGTGTTAGCTTAGATTCGGTGGGACCGTGTTGGTGGCATTTTTTTTTGGATCGCGTCACGGGGAAGAAAAGATGGTTGTGCTCACGGTTGGGTCTTGTTTTTGCGTCTTTTTTTTTAGCTTTTGGGGCGGTTATGCGTGGATTCAGGAGACAACGCATCATGTAGGGTGACTTTTGTACTAGGGGGGATCTGTTGTCTCTTGCTTGTTGATTCATATCCATCTAGTGGCTATGTCTATCTAATATGTAACAGTGGGCCATGTGGATTGTTGAAGTGTTTTGTAACGGATTCACGATGACCATTCTAATTATGTGAAGTATTATTAACGAGATGATTAGGACTTCAAATTGAAATTGATCTACTCATAGAAGAACATTGATTATTTGCTTTTACTTTTTTTTTGGTGATACCCAGAGCTTAATTCCTATTCACCCTGTGCTCTAGAACAGGCCAAAACATAGTGAGGTTCACATCTAGCTCATCAGAGTGCCATGACAGCCTATTACAATGAATCGAGTAAAAGGTGCGAGAAAGTAAAGAGATTTTTGCAGGCTTGTCAGCAACCTGATTCAGATCTCTGGGAATATGCATAACCAAGAGATGGTTCAAGGATGCTCTAGTGACACAAAGTTTCCTCCAAACTTGGAGCTTCGGCGAGGGGCGTTGCGTCTGATTTGCCAGTTCCACCGATGAACTGGAATCAGATAGGATCACAGAGTTCTGACATATGACGTTCCTTGACGAATTTACCTTGGCTATCAATGATATGGACACCTACACCAGCGTTCCCAGAATCAATTTTGAAGGTAGCATGGACGAACAAAACGAAGTCCACCCTGCCTGGGTGCGTGAAGTTTTTCACGGTTGGCTTAAAGCTGTTGGGAACTGATTCCATGGCTTGGATAATGGATTTCAATCTTTCTTTAATGAAAGTGATTTGTACTTGAACATTGGGAACCACATGTTCATGAATTTGTTTATTCCTACTGTTCCAGATATGCCAACAAGCAGTCAGATGTAGTATTGCAGTATCGTGGATGGTTTGTGAAGGCGAGATGATCCAGTGTATCCACTCGTCTTCGGATATATGAGGAAGGAGTTGGCAGGGGCGTCTAAGCTTCTCCAAATGGCCGCACTGCTAGCACAATCCATGAGGCAATGCAGTAGAGTGTCATCATGATTGTTACAAATGGGGCATACAGTATCCACGTCAAGGTGTCTTCGTTTTTTTCTCCACATTAGTCAGTAGGGCACGACGCTGAAGTAACCATACAAAGAGCTTTAGACTTTCAGGGACCTTTCGTTTCCAAATGTCTTTCCAATCGCCTGGTACACGATGAGTGTTGTTGTTCCTGATCCATTTGTACGCTTGCCTTGGCTGTGAGGTTTCCCAGAGTGTCGTGAGGCCAAACCCAACAGTCGGGCAGAGAATCACCTGTAGGTGGAGGAATGTATCGGATGATATGGCCGCCAGCTGGTGGCATAAAAGCATTAATGAAGGAGAAGTCCCATTCGCCATTATCAAGCCTTAAGGAGCTGACTTGCAGGTCGTTCAGTTCAGGTGGAATGAGCTAGTTCGGATCTAGATCCATGGCTGAAGTGCCGTTGAGCTAGTTGTCCGACCAGACGTTGGTTTCTGAGCCAGAATTGATTGTTTAATGGCATTCATCAGCGATAGTCTTCATGTTCCGTTTGATGAAGCTCCAAGCTGAGGAACATGGTTTGTTTATCGCATGGGCTTGCACCCACAGAGCCGGGTGGTTGTTTAGAAAGAGCCACACATTTTTCATCATGAGGGTGCTGTTTTGGTCCCTTGCATTCTTAATACCTAGCCCTCCTTCGGATTTGGGTATGGTGACCTTTTTCCAGGATACTAGTGAGAGTTTCTTCTGTTCTCTTCCGCCAGACCAAATGAAGTTCTTAATATGCTTGTTGATGTCATCACAGAGAGAGGGAGATAACCTTACTGTTTGCATAGTGTAAGACGGAGTTGCTTGTAATGTGGCTTTAGCAAGGGTCACTCTACCATCCATAGAGAGGTGTCGGGTTGCCCAACTGGTCATCTGCTCCCTGATGGTTGTGGAAATACGCTGATGCGTGCTTTTATTGATCCGGTGATGGAGAATAGGGACATCAAGGTATCTACCCAGATCATCCGTGCTTTGAATGCCAATTGCCTCGCAGAAAGCTCATTTATCTCCCCTTGTTGTATTTGCTGAGAAGAAGCACCGAGACTTATCGTTGGAGATGGATTGTCCTGAAACTACATTATTGAGAACATCAAGAATGGTATGCGCCTGCTGTGGGTTGGCTTCCGCCATTAAGAGAATATCATCCGCAAAGAACACGTGAGACAGAGGAGTTTCGTGCCTAGTTAACCTGACAGGCTTCCATCGATTGTTGTTTACAGCTTCATTAATAGCTTGAGATAGCCTTTCCATACAAAGAAAAAAATGTATGGGTTGAGGGGGTCGCCTTGTCTAACTCCCCTCACAGGGAGGAAGAGGAGTCCCTTCCCAAAGAATGGAAGTGTTCCCTGATACAATGATATCCATAATAAGGGATATAGTAATAGATGGGATGCTAGTTTTGATGAGGGTGTCGTGTATGAATCGCCAATCCATACGATTGAAAGCCTTAGATAGGTCTAGCTTGATACTGACCCATCTCTTACCACTCTTCTTGAACTTCATAGAATGTATTACTTCCTGCACCAGTAGAATATTGTCACTTATACGTTGACCAGGGATGAAACTGGACTGGTTCTCGGAGATTCAGTCAGGGAGATGAGGCTTAATATGTTCGACCAGGATTTTGGAGATGAGCTTGAAGCATGAGTTGTTCAATGATATAGGTCACAGTTCTGAGCAACGTTGAGGTTGCTTTGTTTTAGGGATATATATCATATGAGATTTAGCAAGCTCGTCGTCAACTTTTCCACTGTTAAAAGCTTGCTGTACCGTTAGCACAATAGAGGTGCCAACAATTTTCCATTGAGATTGTATGAACTCGTTGTACACGCCTTCTGGACCAGGTGCCTTAGACGGTGACATGAGGAAAGCCACTCTACTGATTTCTTCATGGCCAGGCAATCTGATAGATGATAGGTGCACTTCTACTTCTTGACGACTCTAACGATAATATTCATGAAGAAGGAGGGATAATAATCTATATATCTGTAACATACTCGATTTGAGACACATAGGCTAATCCCCCGTTCTTCTAGGCCCCTACTCGATTATATTGTTGTCCAATAGCCCTCTTTCCTTCCTCTTGTTTTAGGTGCCTTTTAGTGTGCACTATTCCCTAATTTTACGATAGATTAGACCTTGTTGGGACCTAATAGCCTAATTGACTCTATTGTACCCCATGGACATAAATCTTAGGATGTTATAGCCTTAATAATTGAATTATGGGAGATTTGTGTATAGTAATACCACACTACTGTCCCAATATGGATTTAATACCATAGTGTGACATTTAGATATTGAGTGAGAGAACTGAATAGAACTACAAAGGGTTTACCCAATTTGACCATTAGGATGAGCTTAAACCCTAATTAAATGACAAGTATATATTAGGAAAAATATAACACTAGCAATCTTAAATGGTAAAAATAAGTCCAAATTCGTGTTCCTTACACCCAAATTAGCTAGCATTCCAATTTTGGTCTTAATCATATGTCAAATAAACCCTTAATGGTGATTTAGGAGTGATGATATAAGCTAGGAGATTTATTTCATTATAGACTTAGTCATGCTGATGTACTGGATAAGTCCATATTTATTCGACGTCACCCATACTAGCCGTGACCATATGGACACGCAGTCCTAAAACGGGTCAGGTTTTCAGGAGGAGGACCCGTCGTCCCCTTCCTCTGACTCTTGCGCGTCTGCGAGAGACCAGGTCCCCGCCGCAATGGTCGGCCGTCTCTCACCTACCTCACTCACCGAAACACCATGTTTTCCTCGTCAGAGGATTCCATGCCCTAAACTGAACTCGACGATCCTTTACTCACCGTGAGTGGTGGTATAAATATAAAATGCCTCTTGGCCGTGTCACGGCAGTCACAGCCATTTTCTCAGCTCCCTAGATCTCTTCGCATCAGTGCTTATTTTTCATCGTGGGAGATCCAAAAACCTTCTTCACACATCCATTAATCTTTCCGCCCGATCAATTTTTCTTGTGGCACGCATGAGCTCATGTTGGTGTCGATCTTCTTCTCTGGCGAGAAGGTTGAAGCAACGACCTTTCAGTTCACATCGGAGCAATTCCTTGCCAGGTAACCATCTAGAGGTTTCCCCCTCTCATTCTACTCTATAATCTCATCATGGTTTGCGCTGGTTTGCTCGGTCGGCAAGATGCCCCCTTTCTCCTCTGTTTTAGTTACCTGACGAGAAGAGACCCCATGGGGTTCTTGACCCTAGGGACACAACCGAACCTATCGTGGTTCATCAGCAGGACTTCTGGGTTTGTACGATGCTAAAACGAGGATATGTACTCTTCCCCGCCAAGTCTTGGTTCTCCCTCGTAGATAGTCATTGTTTCCACTGACCTACCGCCCAAACAGTTCTAATGTTCCTTGTGCATTGCCGAGTCTTTCTTGCCCTGTCTATGCCCATATCAAGGGAAAGAGGTTCAGGGTGAGTACTAGAATAAAGCCTAACAATGACTATTTAAATCAATCGACATCGCAAGCTCTTAGGCTAACATCCTAGAAAATTATGACATGTGAACCAACACTGCAAGAGTCAGTTATGTGTGGCTTCATCCCACCACGATAAAGAGGGCATGGGTGTTAAGGGTTACTAGAGGTTAACTCCCATCCACATAGGTGGGTTGAGGAGTGTAAGTGCCCAAAATTATTAGGGTTTGAAAACCCTAATTGGTATTCTACTACCAGGTAATCAGTTTGTCAATAACCTCTAAGGGTTACCTACCTAATTAAGGGTCATCCTAGGATAACTTGAAATAGTCAAGTTACCGAATGCTTAGGCTCTGATACCATTTTGTAAAGAGTGAGACCCGAAAAGGGATCCACTCAAATGATATAATACAAGAGCCATGAAATAATAAAGCAGCGGAATCAAAACTATTACAAAGTCCCTTCATGATACATTTATACAATTGTTCCTCACCATAATAGGTGGTTTTACAAAAACTTGAACTAAGCACAACTAAGCCCAGTAGCAGAGGGTAACCCAGCCATTCCAAGCTATCCTTAAGTCCATGTCATGTTGGTGATCTTTTTGAGCTCTTGTCTTCCAATGTACCTAAACCAGGGTGGAAGGGAACATCACCCAGAACATAGAAAACAACAAGAGGTCAGCAAAGGCTGAGTATGTACACATAATAAACTTTGGGCATTATATTGGGGTAAAGGTGCAAAAAGAGATGTTCCCACAAGGAGGCTATTTACAATTAGGTAGGTTCAAGAGAAATGTAACAAAGAAATGAGGCAAAAGAAATGAGGCATATTAAATTCAGATTACAAGCATGATAATAAAAGTGTCTTGCCATAACAATCATCCACATATATTCATATTTGAACAATAAAAATTTGCATGCATAACAATGTAGACTAAATATACCTAAAACAGGCCCATAACACCATAGGATCATGACCTAAAAATAAATGAGGGTGGAAACGCACACCCTGGGCGGAATACACACACCCTATATAAATATGGTTGTACATAAGTACCACTATTCTAGATAATCTAGTCAAACACACAACATGCTATAATAGTGTGGCAAGACTATCATTTTAGTCAATATCAAACCAAAAAGGCAACAAGGCAGGAGGGGCCTGAAGACCCATAATCATGTCAAGTAATAATCACAACAGTAAAAGAGATTCATATCAGGAATTATAAATGTCCAAAAATAATAGATTTCCAAGAGAAATAACAGTTCAAGAGATGCCTCATTAAAATGTATATGGATTTAGTCAAATAATACCCAAAATAAAATAGAGGATGTACATACCTTATGACCAGTCCTAGATATTCAATAACACCTCCTAAGTTCAGGTTCAGGGTTGTCTCAACCTATTCACAATATATGTGCATACAATTAATATAATATGCATTAAATCCTTAGCTTAAAAATCGACCCTACTGTCGGTTGGAAAACTGGTTGTGAATCCTATCCCAATAAATCAGTCATATTTTTTTGATCCCAAAAATATATTTATTTGTATTATTTGGATAAGCCAATAATTACTTATGAATTTTACAAGTTAAAAGCATTACCTGATTATGACAGAAAATAAGATGTGAATTGACAGAGATGCCCCCGAATAAATAACTAAAATTGAGAAACAACGTGACACTGGACTATAGGGAAATGTCGATTATTATCACTTCGTCAACGCGGGGTCAGAGTGTGCAAAAAGGTCTGAAATAGCCTTGCGGGTGATACATGCTGCACCCATGTTCTATGGGCAAGATAGGGCTTTTGCCCCAGGGATTGATTTCCCTGTGTCTTGCGCCATGGTCACCTGCAGGTGCTCCGAGCTCATGACCATCTGGTTCCCTCAGTCTGTGCTAGAGGTCTAGACTCCCTCAGCTTCGGGTGCTGATATCAGCGAGACCGTAAGGTTCCTCTGGAGCAGAGGATCCCAAATTTGGGGGTATCTCAAGGACCAATGTCAACACGATTCACTTGCAGAGTAGGTCGCTGGGGAACAGAGCTACTGAATGGCAGTGGTTCAAAGGCTGCCAGCGATGGAGCTGAGTCCGCATCGTTAAGGAGGATCTGATATGGGCATAGACAGGGCAAGAAAGACTCGGCAATGCACAAGGAACATCAGAACTATTTGGGCGGCAGGCTAGTGGAAACAACGACTATCTACGAGGGAGAACCAAGACTTGGTGGGGAAGAGTACATATCCTTGTTTTAGCATCGTACAAACCCAGAAGCCCTGTCGATGAACCACGATAGGTTCGGTCGTGTCCCTAGGTTCATGAACCTCATGGGGTCTCTTCTCGTCAGGTAACTAAAACAGAGGAGAAAGGGGGCGTCTTTCCGACCGAGCAAACCAACGCAAACCATGACGAGATTATAGAGTAGAATGAGAGGGGGAAACCTCTAGATGGTTACCTGGCACGGAATTGCTCCGAGGTGAACTGAAAGGTCGTTGCTTCAACCTTCTCGTCGGAGAAGAAGATCGACACCAACATGAGCTCATGCGTGCCACGAGAAAAATTGATCGGGCGGAAAGATTAATGGATGTGTGAAGAAGGTTTTTGGATCTCCCACGATGAAAAATAAGCACTGATGCGAATAGATCTAGGGAGCTGAGAAAATGGCTGTGACTGCCGTGACACGGCCAAGAGGCATTTTATATTTATACCACCACTCACAGTGAGTAAAGGATCGTCGAGTTTGGTTTAGGGCATGGAATCCTCTGACGAGGAAAACATGGTGTTTCGGTGAGTGAGGTAGGTGAGAGACGGCCGACCATTGTGGTGGGGACCTGGTCTCTCGCGGACGTGCAGGAGTTGGAGGAAGGGGACGACATGCCCTCCTCCTGAAAACCCGACCAGTTTTAGGACTACGTGTCCATATGGTCACGGCTAGTGTGGGTGACGCTGAATAAATCTGGACTTTATCCAGTACATCAGCTTGACTAAGTCTATAATGAAATAAATTTCCTAGCTTATATCATCACTCCTAAATCACCATTAAGGGTGTATTTGACATACAATTAAGACCAAAATTGGAATGCTAGCTAATTTGGGTGTAAGGAACACGAATTTGGACTTATTTTTACCATTTAAGATTGCTAGTGTTATATTTTTCCTAGTATATACTTAAGTCATTTAATTAGGGTTTAAGCTCATCCTAATGGTCAAATTGGGTAAACCCTTTGTAGTTCTATTCAGTTCTCTCACTCAATATCTAAATGTCACACTATGGTATTAAATCCATATTGGGACAGTAGTGTGGTATCACTATACACCAATCTCCCATAATTCAATTATTAAGGCTATAACATCCTAAGATTTATGTCCATGGGGTACAATAGAGTCAATTAGGCTATTAGGTCCCAACAAGGTCTAATCTATCGTAAAATTAGGGAATTGTGCACACTAAAAGGCACCTAAAACAAGAGGAAGGAAAGAGGGCTATTGGACAACAATATAATCGAGTAGGGGCCTAGAAGAATAGAGGATTAGCCTATGTGTCTCGAATCGAGTATGTTACAACACTCCACCCCTTAAAGAGGATTTCATCCCCGAAATCCATCCACTGCTAGATCTGAGTGCTAATCTGTCCTATAGAACCTCATCTTCCTCATCATCATGGACACCATCTTCGCATCTACTCATCATCATCATCGTTATCATCGTCATCATCGTCATCCTCATCATCATCATCATCATCATCATCATCATCATCATCATCATCATCATCATCATCATCATCATCATCCTCATCCTCATCCTCATTGTCATCGTCATCGTCATCATCATCATCATCGTCATCGTCATCGTCATCGTCATCGTCATCGTCATCGTCATCGTCATCGTCATCATCATCGTCATCGTCATCGTCATCGTCATCGTCATCGTCATCGTCATCGTCATCGTCATCGTCATCGTCATCGTCATCGTCATCGTCATCGTCATCGTCATCGTCATCGTCATCGTCATCGTCATCGTCATCGTCATCGTCATCGTCATCGTCATCGTCATCGTCATCGTCATCGTCATCGTCATCGTCATCGTCATCGTCATCGTCATCGTCATCGTCATCGTCATCGTCATCGTCATCGTCATCGTCATCGTCATCGTCATCATCATCATCATCATCATCATCATCATCATCATCATCATCATCATCATCATCATCATCATCATCATCATCACCAACATATTATAATTTAAAATGGTCACATGGGAAAAACTCAGGAATTCCACCATGATGAGTATGTTCACCCTAGCCTATACTATACAGTCATCCTTACCATTTAATTATTAGCGGTTTGGGGTATAGAATATTAATTTTAGATTTTAAGTGTAATTTACTTTTACCTACATGTGGCTTAAATAAATCCTTTAAGGATAACTCAAGATGAAATTTTAAAATCTATTTTAATCACCAAAGTAACATTTATGATGATGGTTAGCAAGAATCGTCTAAATTCCTGATTCGGTAGCCTATACATATGTTGACATTATTTCTAGGAGTTATCCAAGTTTTATTTGTTGTAGCTGCTATTAATCCTGATTTACATTTTGATTCCTAATGAATAAACTGTATGAAACTACACCCCTTAAAAGGTTTAAACTATAAATTAGTGCATAACCTAGAGGGGAAAAAGGGTGGATCCACTAGGTCTGTCGTATATATTCGAAACTAACTATGTCAATCTTAGGCCTAGGGTATTAGGGTTGAACATGTCAACTAAGGGTAGCTCTCTAAAGAGCTTCTCTACTACTCAACTTACTTGTGGTGGTGACTTGGTTCTGAAAATCATCGATGAGAACATAAAAATAAAAATAAATCTTTTGTACATATAATTAATAATGAAAATAAGTTTTAGCGATAAAGGATTGGCGATGAAGATGTAAAATTGGACCAAAAATCAATCTGAGAACCAAGTCAGACACCTTCCACAACCTGAAACATACATTACTATCCTATATCCATGACCTTCTATAAAAGAGGTCTGATCCTCCTATCACTTAAAAGGTCATGTGAGTATTCTCTAATATGCAAGCAATGAGAGAGAGAAGGGTGTATATTTCTCATAGACAAAAGTCAGTCAAAACCTACCCAAGCATGACATCCACCATTTCACACATCATTCTTACTCATAATCCCCACTACCTCATCCCAAGTCCTAAACAAAAAATGAGACTACCCAACATGATAGGTAGTGATTTAGGGTTTTCGCCACCGTAGTTCCTTTACATGATAAGGTTACCTATATAGTCCTGATACCCATCTCAATCACTAGGTAAACCAAGTACTCTGAGAGAGGTGATCATTTAAGTATGCCTACTAAAACGTTTAGCTCCATCAATCAATTCCAATACACAAGAATAACAATCCCAAGGAGGGTGGAATTTAGCCCTTGAGGGGATGGCATCAGGGCAAAGCTATCCTAATATACTCACATTGAGGACAAGGCATGCTATAAATAAAGTTGATATAGTTTAGGACAAAACATAACATCAAAGGAATCCTAACCCTAATCTTAATTTAGGATTTTGTATTTTACATTCATGCATGCCTAGTAAACAAGTAAATATATGTTGGGCATGCTAGATCAACGTTATCAGTTAGTACCAAGGGAATCATCTTAAATCTTAAGATACATGTAGAGATCTTACATCTATAATTTATGTGTTCTCAGTACCCCAAAGTGGGTAAATACGAGGCATGTTATGACCTCACCTCTCTGTAACCCCCAATTAAGGGAGACCAAGAGGATAAATCCGCACCCATTAATTCCGGATCAAAGGTTCGACATATAACCATAAACAATTATTAAATTCTAACAGACTATATTGAAAAGATGGTAATAAATTTTTTTCTTTGCATACCTTGAAAAGTTGGGAACTATCTTCTAACCACAACTTAACTAATTTATCTAATTCCTCCTTGTTCTTTGGTTCTTGAATTCACAATATGTCACTTTACTGTTTATGCTTTTGAGATTTGTACCTAAAACGCCGACAAACAAAAACGACGATCAGCCGAAGCTGGTATGTGGGGAAACCGCTATTGTTCAACTAGGTTAACAACATAACCACTCAATTAATCATTTAACAATCAAGATTACGTTTTAAGCCAAACTACTCAATCCATCTTTTTCCACAACTCTGTGTTGTCCCTGTAAGGACTTACATGGTACCTCTATGAAGGTGACTTGATGGACCTGCCCTCTAGGCAGCCAAAGTCTTTCATGACCTGATGAACCTACCCTCTAGGTAGTCTTTTATCAGGTCAGCCATTACGACACAGGGGGAATCAGAGATTGCACTAGATGGCATAAACATTATGTGATAGCCATAGTCACTTTATAATTTGCATGAAAGAAATAAACATCCAAACTATTTCATTGCATGCAATGCGATTAAACATTCGGGAAACATCGGAAAACATAAGCGGTTAACCATAAGTAACCACATACCTGTTAATGAAGACTTCAAGATAGAAAGAGAAACCCAAATCAACAAGCAAGACCTGAAATAAAAGGACAATTTTTCTTTTATTAATATTCATCTAATTTTCATCATATTACTTAGGGTTTCAGTTCCTATTTTATGGTTCCTTTAGAAATTAGGATTTTCACTTCTTCTTTCCTTATTATCATCCTAAACTACATAAAATCCCTAATTTCTCAGTAAATTTCCTTTATTAAGCATCCAATTATCTTATTCCGCAAAAACATGCTTTTTATCTCCTTTTATCCCAAATTAGGGTTTCCATGTAAATTAACTTCCTTTTTAAGCATCATAACTCTAAATCTCATATTTTTGCATTCAAACTGATAATCATATCACATCCATTATTAACAAAGTTAAACTTATCATTTTGATCAATTGAATTACCAAAATACACTTTAATCATGCAATTAGGGTTTCTCACTAATTTTTAATACACTTTATTAACAAATTAAGGTACTTTTTGCAGGACAGATAGAACTAGGTTCTCAATTTATTTTTATTGGATTCCTCGTATTTTCCTATACAATTTTCATATATTAAGTTTTCTCATACGAGTTTCCTAGCAAATTCTATTAATTTTGCAAGATAAAACCTTTTTCTATAATTTCTATCAGAGAGGGATTTTACCAGAAATACCTCGGCCGTCGGATCGATGCACCGCTGTACCCAGCCTTGATCTGACGCCCCGCATCAGATTCCCTTCCCCGGTGGTGCGCCTCCTTTATCGGCCGTCGGATCGATGCGCGGCTCACGGTGGACTCTGATCCTACAGTCCCGGTCAGAGCGCTCTACTTAAACCAGCGCGCGCTCCAGCAGCGTCAGATCTTGGACGGGCGCACGATGGTCCAGGATTGGACGATCCCCGCTCATCATCCTCCCTTGCTTTCTAAACCGAACCAGTGGCGCCTCCGCAGATACCTTCTCGCCGGAGTGCGGGCAATTGGGTGAGGGAGCGAGCAATTGGGCTTAGAGAGCAGCCGTTTTAGATCGTGAAGGTGCTCCCGACTCGAAGGACCCATATATATAGGGCGCGAGGGCCTCTCTAGGGTTTCCCAACCCTGCCACCGTCCCCGAACTTAGCCCTAATTGGGCGTTTCTAGAACACACCCCGAAAGCCGGAAAAACCTAGGTCTAGTTTGTTCGCCATGGTCTTCCAGACCCAATGGGACTTCTATCTCAAGTGCACATGCACTGAGTTGATCGGGAAAGCGAGGGGAAAAACCCCCTGTCGGCGCTGCAGTCCGAGTCCCTCTAGGACTCTAGACGATGACCGCGGTCCGCTGGATTAAGATCCAACGGTCAGAGTCGTCCGCGCCTAAACCAAAAGGAAAATAAATTCCAAAAAAAAATAAGGAAAATCCTTAATTTTACAGATAACTTGGAAAATTAATAACTCTCAATTCATAAGTCCTTTTGGCCTCAAATTCTAAAGGAAAGTCATTCACATGTTTATCTCTCGTTGTGCAAAATTTGGAATTATTATCCCAAGGAAACGAGTTCTTTACTCCAATTTCAAGTTATCTCCTAATTAATGGTATTTTCCACATTTTCTTTATTTCCTTGGCCATTATCTAATTATCCTGAGTTCCTTGAACCCCAAGGAATCTCTATAAAATGAAACTATACTTTTGGAAATTATCTTTTAGCCTTTTAATCATCCTTTCCACTTTTCTTATATATTCTATTTTCCCATTGTAATTCTTTATTAAAAAGGAACCCCTTCTTCATTTTCTTTTTATTATTCTTTCAAACGGGCTTAATGGCCAACAAGGCCCATCATACAACATGCAAGGCTTTCATTCACGAAATTCATCATGCAATCAAACATAGTTCTTATTTATACCTTTAATAGAGATTTACAAATCTCATTACATTTATTAGAAAATGAGGTTATAACAAGTTAGTACCAAGGGAATCATCTTAAATCTTAAGATACATGTAGAGATCTTACATCTATAATTTATGTGTTCTCAGTACCCCAAAGTGGGTAAATACGAGGCATGCTAGAGAAATAGCAAAGGGAAAGAGGTTCAAGGTGAGTACTAGAATAAAGCCTAACAATGACTATTTAAATCAATCGACATTGCAAGCTCTTAGGCTAACATCCTAGAAAATTATGACATGTGAACCAACACTGCAAGAGTCAGTTATGTGTGGCTTCATCCCACCACGATAAAGAGGGCATGGGTGTTAAGGGTTACTAGAGGTTAACTCCCATCCACATAGGTGGGTTGAGGAGTGTAAGTGCCCAAAATTATTAGGGTTTGAAAACCCTAATTGGTATTCTACTACCAGGTAATCAGTTTGCCAATAACCTCTAAGGGTCACCTACCTAATTAAGGGTCATCCTAGGATAACTTAAAATAGTCAAGTTACCGACTGCTTAGGCTCTGATACCATTTTGTAAAGAGTGAGACCCGGAAAGGGATCCACTCAAATGATATAATACAAGAGCCATGAAAGAATAAAGCAGCGGAATCAAAACTATTACAAAGTCCCTTCATGATACATTTATACAATTGTTCCTCACCATAATAGGTGGTTTTACAAAAACTTGAACTAAGCACAACTAAGCCAGTAGCATAGGGTAACCCAACCATTCCAAGCTATCCTTTAAGTCCATGTCATGTTGGTGATCTTTTTGAGCTCTTATCTTCCAATGTACCTAAACCTGGGTGGAAGGGAACATCACCCAGAACATAGAAAACAACAAGAGGTCAGCAAAGGTTGAGTATGTACACATAATAAACTTTGGGCATTATATTGGGATAAAGGTGCAAAAAGAGATGTTCCCACAAGAAGGGGGCTATTTACAATTAGGTAGGTTCAAGAGAAATGTAATAAAGAAATGAGGCAAAAGAAATGAGGCATATTAAATTCAGATTACAAGCATGATAATAAAAGTGTCTTGCCATAACAATCATCCACATATATTCATATTTGAATAATAAACATTTATATGCATAACAATGTAGACTAAATATACCTAAAATAGGGCCATAACACCATAGGATCATGGCCTAAAAATAAACGAGGGTGGAAACGCACACCCGGGCAGAATACGCACGCCCTATATAAATATGGTTGTACATAAGTACCACTATTCTAGATAATCTAGTTAAACACGCAGCATGCTATAATAGTGTGGCAAGACTATCATTTTAGTCAATATCAAACCAAAAAGGCAACAAGGCAGGAGGGGCCTGAAGACCCATAATCATGTCAAGTAATAATCACAATAGTAAAAGAGATTCATATCAGGAATTATAAATGTCCAAGAATAATAGATTTCCAAGAGAAATAACAGTTCAAGAGATGCCTCATTAAAATGTATATAGATTTAGTCAAATAATGCCCAAAATAAAATAGAGGATGTACATACCTTATGACCAGTCCTAGATATTCAATAACACCTCCTAAGTTCAGGTTCAGGGTTGTCTCAACCTAGTCACAATATATGTGCATACAATTAATATAATATGCATTAAATCCTCAGCTTAAAAATCGACCCTACTGTCGGTTGGAAAACTGGTTGTGAATCCTGTCCCAATAAATCGGTCATATTTTTCTGATCCCAAAAATATATTTATTTGTATTATTTGGATAAGCCAATAATTACTTATGAATTTTACAAGTTAAAAGCATTTCCTGATTAAGATAGAAAATAAGATGTGAATTGACAGAGATGCCCCCGAATAAATCACTAAAATTGAGAAACAACGTGACACTGGACTATAGGGAAATGTCAAATATTATCACTTGGACAACGCGGGGTCAGAGTGTGCAAAAAGGTCTGAAATAGCCTTGCGGGTGATACATGCTGCACCCAGGTTCTATGGGCAAGACATGGCTTTTGCCCCAGGGATTGATTTCCCTGTGTCTTGCGCCATGGTCACCTACAGGTGCTCCGAGCTCATGACCATCTGGTTCCCTCAGTCCGTGCTAGAGGTCTAGACTCCCTCAGCTTCGGGTGCTGATATCAGTGAGACCGTAAGGTTCATCTGGAGCAGAGGATGCCAAATTTGGGGGTATTTCAAGGACCATGCTCAACACGATTCACCTACAGAGTAGGTCGCTGGGGAACAGAGCTACTGAATGGCAGTGGTTCAAAGGATTCCAGTGATGGAGCTGAGTCTGCATCGTTAAGGAGGATCTGATATGGGCATAGACAGGGCAAGAAAGACTCGGCAATGCACAAGGAACATCAGAACTGTTTGTGCAGCATGCCAGTGGAAACAACGACTATCTGCGAGGGAGAACCAAGACTTGGCGGGGAAGAGTACATATCCTCATTTTAGCATCGTACAAACCAAGAAGCCCTGCCGATGAACCACGATAGGTTCGGTCATGTCCCTAGGGTCAAGAACCTCATGGGGTCTCTTCTCTTCAGGTAACTAAAACAGAGGAGAAAGGGGGCATCTTGCCGACCGAGCAAACCAGTGCAAACCATGATGAGATTATAGAGTAGAATGAGAGGGGGAAACCTCTAGATGGTTACCTGGCACGGAATTGCTCTGAGGTGAACTGAAAGGTCATTGCTTCAACCTTCTCGCCAGAGAAGAAGATCGACACCAACATGAGTTCATGCATGCCACGAGAAAAATTGATCGGGCGAAAATATTAATGGATGTGTGAAGAAGGTTTTTGGATCTCCCACGATGAAAAATAAGCACTGATGCGAAGAGATCTAGGGAGATGAGAAAATGGATGTGACTGCTGTGACACGGCCAAGAGGCATTTTATATTTATACCACCACTCACGGTGAGTAAAGGATCGTCGATTTTGGTTTAGGGCATGGAATCCTCTGACAAGGAAAACATGGTGTTTCGGTGAGTGAGGTAGGTGAGAGACGGCCGACCATTGCAGCGGGGACCTGGTCTCTCGCGAACGTGCAGGAGTCGGAGGAAGGGGACGACGGGTCCTCCTCCTGAAAACCTGACCCGTTTTAGGACTACGTGTCCATATGGTCACAGCTAGTGTGGGTGACGCTGAATAAATCTAAACTTTATCTAGTACATCAGCATGACTAAGTCTATAATGAAATAAATCTCCTAGCTTATATCATCACTCCTAAATCACCATTAAGGGTGTATTTGACATACGATTAAGACAAAAATTGGAATGCTAGCTAGTTTGGGTGTAAGGAACACGAATTTGGACTTATTTTTACCATTTAAGATTGCTAGTGTTATATTTTTCCTAGTATATACTTAAGTCATTTAATTAGGGTTTAAGCTCATCCTAATGGTCAAATTGGGTAAACCCTTTGTAGTTCGATTCAGTTCTCTCACTCAATATCTAAATGTCACACTATGGTATTAAATCCATATTGGGACAGTAGTGTGGTATCACTATACACCAATCTCCCATAATTCAATTATTAAGGCTATAACATCCTAACATTTATGTCCATGGGGTACAATAGAGTCAATTAGGCTATTAGGTCCCAAAAAGGTCTAATCTATCGTAAAATTAGGGAATTGTGCACACTAAAAGGCACCTAAAACAAGAGGAAGGAAAGAGGGCTATTGGACAACAATATAATCGAGTAGGGGCCTAGAAGAACGGAGGATTAGCCTATGTGTCTCGAATAGAGTATGTTACAACACTCCACCCCTTAAAGAGGATTTCGTCACCGAAATCCATCCACTGCTAGATCTGAGTTCTAATCTGTCCTATAGATCCTCATCTTCCTCATCATCATGGACACCATCTTCTCATCTACTCGTCATCATCATCGTCATCATCATTATAATCATCATCATCGTCATCATCGTCATCGTCATCATCATCATCATCATCATCATCATCATCATCATCATCATCATCATCATCATCATCATCATCATCATCATCATCATCATCATCATCATCATCATCATCATCATCATCATCATCATCATCATCATCATCATCATCATCATCATCGTCATCGTCATCGTCATCGTCATCGTCATCGTCATCGTCATCGTCATCGTCATCGTCATCGTCATCGTCATCGTCATCGTCATCGTCATCGTCATCGTCATCGTCATCGTCATCGTCATCGTCATCGTCATCGTCATCGTCATCGTCATCGTCATCGTCATCGTCATCGTCATCGTCATCGTCATCGTCAGTCATCGTCATCGTCATCGTCATCGTCATCGTCAACGTCATCGTCATCGTCATCGTCATCGTCATCGTCATCGTCATCGTCATCGTCATCGTCATCGTCATCGTCATCGTCATCGTCATCGTCATCGTCATCGTCATCGTCATCGTCATCGTCATCGTCATCGTCATCGTCATCTTCATCGTCATCTTCATCGTCATCGTCATCGTCATCGTCATCGTCATTGTCATCGTCGTCGTCGTCGTCGTCGTCATCATCATCATCATCATCATCATCATCATCATCATCATCATCATCATCATCATCATCATCATCATCATCATCATCATCATCATCATCATCATCATCATCATCATCATCATCATCATCATCATCATCATCATCATCATCATCATCATCATCATCATCATCATAATCATCATCATCATCATCATCCTCCTCCTCCTCATCATCATCACCATCACCATCACCATCACCATCACCATCACCATCACCATCACCATCACCATCACCATCACCATCACCATCACCATCACCATCACCATCACCATCACCATCACCATCACCATCACCATCACCATCACCATCACCATCACCATCACCATCACCATCACCATCACCATCACCATCACCATCACCATCACCATCACCATCACCATCACCATCACCATCACCATCACCATCACCATCACCATCACCATCACCATCACCATCACCATCACCATCACCATCACCATCACCATCACCATCACCATCACCATCACCATCACCATCACCATCACCATCACCATCACCATCACCATCACCATCACCATCACCATCACCATCACCATCACCATCACCATCACCATCACCATCACCATCACCATCACCATCACCATCACCATCACCATCACCATCACCATCACCATCACCATCATCATCATCATCATCATCATCATCATCATCATCATCATCATCATCATCATCATCATCATCATCATCATCATCATCATCATCATCATCATCATCACCGTCGTCGTCGTCGTCGTCACCATCAACATATTATTATTTAAAATGGTCACATGGGAAAAACTCAGGAATTCCACCATACTGAGTATGTTCACCCTAGCCTATATACGGTCATCATTACCATTTAATTATTAGCGGTTTGGGGTATAGAATATTAATTTTAGCTTTTAAATGTAATTTACTTTTACCTACATGTGGCTTAAATAAATCCTTTAAGGATAACTCAAGATGAAATTTTAAAATCTATTTTAATCACCAAAGTAACATTTATGATGGTGGTTAGCAAGAATCGTCTAAATTCCTGATTCGGTAGCCTATACATATGTT
This sequence comes from Alisma plantago-aquatica, assembly GCA_963693085.1. Taxonomy (NCBI): domain Eukaryota; kingdom Viridiplantae; phylum Streptophyta; class Magnoliopsida; order Alismatales; family Alismataceae; genus Alisma; species Alisma plantago-aquatica. The sequence continues at coordinate 779,521,868 of OY856411.1, read as the reverse complement.
GACATTATTTCTAGGAGTTATCCAAGTTTTATTTGTTGTAGCTGCTATTAATCATGATTTACATTTTGATTCCTAATGAATAAACTGTATGAAACTACACCCCTTAAAAGGTTTAAACTATAAATTAGTGCATAACCTAGAGGGGAAAAAGGGTGGATCCACTGGGTCTGTTGTATAGATTTGAAACTAACTATGTCAATCTTAGGCCTAGGGTATTAGGGTTGAACATGTCAACTAAGGGTACTTCTCTAAAGAGCTTCTCTACTACTCAACTTACTTGTGGTGGTGACTTGGTTCTGAAAATCATCGATGAGATCATAAAAAGAAAAATAAATCTTTTGTACATATAATTTAATAATGAAAATAAGTTTTAGCGATAAAGGATTGGCGATGAAGATGTAAAATTGGCGCCAAAAATCAATCCGAGAACCAAGTCAGACACCTTCCACAACCTGAAACATACATTACTATCCTAATTCACGACCTTCTATAAAAGAGGTATGATCCTCCTATCACTTAAAAGGTCATGTGAGTATTCTCTAATATGCAAGCAATGAGAGAGAGAAGGGTGTATATTTCTCATAGCCAAAAGTCAGTCAAAACCTACCCAAGCATGACATCCACCATTTCACACATCATTCTTACTCATAATCCCCACTACCTCATCCCAAGTCCTAAACAAAAAATGAGACTACCCAACATGATAGGTAGTGATTTAGGGTTTTCGCCACCGTAGTTCCTTTACATGATAAGGTTACCTATATAGTCCTGATACCCATCTCAATCACTAGGTAAACCAAGTACTCTGAGAGAGGTGATCATTTAAGTATGCCTACTAAAACATTTAGCTCCATCAATCAATTCCAATACACAAGAATAACAATCCCAAGGAGGGTGGAATTTAGCCCTTGAGGGGATGGCATCAGGGCAAAGCTATCCTAATATACTCACATTGAGGACAAGGCATGCTATAAATAAAGTTGATATAGTTTAGGACAAAACATAACATCAAAGGAATCCTAACCCTAATCTTAATTTAGGATTTTGTATTTTACATTCATGCATGCATAGTAACCAAGTAAATATATGTTGGGCATGCTAGATCAACGTTATCAGTTAGTACCAAGGGAATCATCTTAAATCTTAAGATACACGTAGAGATCTTATATCTATAATTTATGTGTTCTCAGTACCCCAAAGTGGGTAAATACGAGGCATGCTAGAGAAATAGCAAAGGGAAAGAGGTTCAAGGTGAGTACTAGAATAAAGCCTAACAATGACTATTTAAATCAATCGACATTGCAAGCTCTTAGGCTAACATCCTAGAAAATAATGACATGTGAACCAACACTGCAAGAGTCAGTTATGTGTGGCTTCATCCCACCACGATAAAGAGGGCATGGGTGTTAAGGGTTACTAGAGGTTAACTCCCATCCACATAGGTGGGTTGAGGAGTGTAAGTGCCCAAAATTATTAGGGTTTGAAAACCCTAATTGGCATTCTACTACCAGGTAATCAGTTTGCCAATAACCTCTAAGGGTCACCTACCTAATTAAGGGTCATCCTAGGATAACTTGAAATAGTCAAGTTACCGACTGCTTAGGCTCTGATACCATTTTGTAAAGAGTGAGACCCAAAAAGGGATCCACTCAAATGATATAATACAAGAGCCATGAAATAATAAAGTAGTAGAATCAAAACTATTACAAAGTCCTTTCATGATACATTTATACAATTGTTCCTCACCATAATAGGTGGTTTTACAAAAACTTGAACTAAGCAAAACTAAGCCACTAGCAGAGGGTAACCCGGCCATTCCAAGCTATCCTTAAGTCCATGCCATGTTGGTGATCTTTTTGAGCTCTTGTCTTCCAATGTACCTAAACCTGGGTGGAAGGGAACATCACCCAGAACATAGAAAACAACAAGAGGTCAGCAAAGGCTGAGTATGTACACATAATAAACTTTGGGCATTATATTGGGGTAAAGGTGCAAAAAGAGATGTTCCCACAAGAAGGGGGCTATTTACAATTAGGTAGGTTCAAGAGAAATGTAACAAAGAAACGAGGCAAAAGAAATGAGGCATATTAAATTCAGATTACAAGCATGATAATAAAAGTGTCTTGCCATAACAATCATCCACATATATTCATATTTGAAAAATAAACATTTGCATGCATAACAATGTAGACTAAATATACCTAAAACAGGCCCATAACACCATACGATCATGGCCTAAAAATAAACGAGGGTGGAAACGCACACCCCGGGTGGAATACACACACCCTATATAAATATGGTTGTACATAAGTACCACTATTCTAGATAATCTAGTCAAACACGCAACATGCTATAATAGTGTGGCAAGACTATCATTTTAGTCAATATCAAACCAAAAAGGCAACAAGGCAGGAGGGGCCTGACGACCCATAATCATGTCAAGTAATAATCACAGCAGTAAAAGAGATTCATATCAGGAATTATAAATGTCCAAAAATAATAGATTTCTAAGAGAAATAACAGTTCAAGAGATGCCTCATTAAAATGTATATGGATTTAGTCAAATAATTCCCAAAATAAAATAGAGGATGTACATACCTTATGACGAGTCCTATATATTCAATAACACCTCCTAAGTTCAGGTTCAGGGTTGTCTCAACCTAGTCACAATATATGTGCATACAATTAATATAATATGCATTAAATCCTTAGCTTAAAAATCAACCCTACTGTCGGTTGGAAAACTGGTTGTGAATCCTATCCCAATAAATTAGTCATATTTTTCTGATCCCAAAAATATATTTATTTGTATTATTTGGATAAGCCAATAATTACTTATGAATTTTACAAGTTAAAAGCATTTCCTGATTAAGACAGAAAATAAGATGTGAATTGACAGAGATGCCCCCGAATAAATCACTAAAATTGAGAAACAACGTGACACTGGACTATAGGGAAATGTTGATTATTATCACTTGGTCAACGCGGGGTCAGAGTGTGCAAAAAGGTCTGAAATACCCTTGTGGGTGATACATGCTGCACCCAGGTTCTATGGGCAAGACAGGGCTTTTGCCCCAGGGATTGATTTCCCTGTGTCTTGCGCCATGGTCACCTGCAGGTGCTCTGAGCTCATGACCATCTGGTTCCCTCGGTCTGTGCTAGAGGTCTAGACTCCCTCAGCTTCGGGTGATGATATCAGTGAGACAGTAAGGTTCCTCTGGAGCAGAGGATCCCAAATTTGGGGGTATCTCAAGGACCATGCTTAACACGATTCACCTGTAGAGTAGGTCGCTGGGGAACAGAGCTACTGAATGGCAGTGGTTCAAAGGATGCCAGCGATGGAGCTGAGTCCGCATCGTTAAGGAGGATCTGATATGGGCATAGACAGGGCAAGAAAGACTCGGCAATGCACAAGGAACATCAGAACTGTTTGGGCGGCAGGCCAGTGGAAACAACGACTATCTACGAGGGAGAACCAAGACTTGGCGGGGAAGAGTACATATCCTCGTTTTAGCATCATACAAACCCAGAAGCCCTGCCGATGAACCACGATAGGTTCGATTATGTCCCTAGGGTCAAGAACCTCATGGGGTCTCTTCTCGTCAGGTAACTAAAACAGAGGAGAAAGGGGGTCTCTTGCCGACCGAGCAAACCAGTGCAAACCATGATGAGATTATAGAGTAGAATGAGAGGGGGAAACCTCTAGATGGTTACCTGGCACGGAATTTCTCCGAGGTGAACTGAAAGGTCGTTGCTTCAACCTTTTCGCCGGAGAAGAAGATCGACACCAACATGAGCTCATGCGTGCCACGAGAAAAATTGATCGGGCGGAAAGATTAATGGATGTGTGAAGAAGGTTTTTGGATCTCCCATGATGAAAAATAAGCACTTATGCGAAGAGATCTAGGGAGCTGAGAAAATGGCAGTGACTGCCGTGACATGGCCAAGTGGCATTTTATATTTATACCACCACTCACAATGAGTAAAGGATCGTCAAGTTCGATTTAGGGCATGGAATCCTCTGATGAGGAAAACATGGTGTTTCGGTGAGTGAGGTAGGTGAGAGACGGCCGACCCATTGTGGTGGGGACCTGGTCTCTCGCAGACGCGTAGGAGTCAGAGGAAGGGGACGACAGGTCCTCCTCCTAAAAACCCGACCCGTTTTAGGACTGCATGTCCATATGGTCACGGCTAGTGTGGGTGATGCTGAATAAATCTTGACTTTATCCAGTACATCAACATGACTAAGTCTATAATGAAATAAATCTCCTAGCTTATATCATCACTCCTAAATCACCATTAAGGGTGTATTTGACATACGATTAAGATCAAAATTGGAATGCTAGCTAATTTGGGTGTAAGGAACACGAATTTGGACTTATTTTTACCATTTAAGATGGCTAGTGTTATATTTTTCCTAGTATATACTTAAGTCATTTAATTAGGGTTTAAGATCATCCTAATGGTCAAATTGGGTAAACCCTTTGTAGTTGTATTCAGTTCTCTCACTCAATATCTAAATGTCACACTATGGTATTAAATCCATATTGGGACAGTAGTGTGGTATCACTATACACCAATCTCCCATAATTCAATTATTAAGGCTATAACATCCTAAGATTTATGTCCATGGGGTTCAATAGAGTCAATTAGGCTATTAGGTCCCAACAAGGTCTAATCTATCGTAAAATTAGGGAATTGTGCACACTAAAAGGCACCTAAAACAAGAGGAAGGAAAGAGGGCTATTAGACAACAATATAATCGAGTAGGGGCCTAGAAGAACAGAGGATTAGCCTATGTGTCTCGAATTGAGTATGTTACAATATCTTTATGCTCAGTTTTACCAATTCAGGCGAAGAAAATGTTTTATTGTTAATGAAGAAATGAACCCTTTCGGTATAGAAGACCACCACACGAAGATTTACCAAAAGAGAATGCAAGCCTCATACGGAAGGGAAGCAAACCAAGATCTTAATGAAGTCTTAAAAATATTTAATTGTACTTAGACCTTTGGAACTCATCTAGATGGATGTTTCAAGACCAATTGATGACAAAATGTATCACTATGTTATTATGGATGATTATTCTAAACATGCTTGGGTCCACTCTTAGATTCAATTTTGTGATTAAGAAAGTCAATTACACGTTTTCTCATCTATTAGAACTTATACATGACATTTTCTCACCATTCATGATTAAAATCCCCTTCTAAGTGAATTCCTATGTGTGTCACCCTATAGGTCCCATATCATGTTGGCAGTGAATGTCCATCACTAGTTTATGACATCAAAAGCAAAGAGTGGTGCCTAGTCACACATCATTGCTCCCCAAGTGAATGGGAAGTTGGATAACAGATTCAACCTAACATTTTTGTAAGGTGTTATAATGATTGTATAATTCCTTTGTCTATGATATTCTGAATGAACTCGAGGCATGGAATCATCATCCTCTTAATGTTCAATCCATATTTCTTGAACCAAGAGCAAATTGTTTGAGATGTATGTGACCTCCATATCATATATTAATTCACATGTGCATGCTACTTTTCTCAGTCTTGCTTATAGTCTACATCACTCATAGTCAATACTCATGTGTCACAAGTACCCAATCATCGCTGTTATGGCAATCCTTATTCAAGGTTACATTTGATGATGTCAAACTATATCGAATGACATGCGATGAGTTTAGTGACTTCAAGTTTAAGAACCATAATCACCACTTTCACTCTGAGAGATGACTATGGCCACCTAGTATGATTTCCATGTGTCACTGATGCATGTGTTTTTAGTCATTTTCACAGGCATATTTTCCTTGATTTTATGTGTTGATTTTTCATTTATTTGATTAAATATGCATGAAATGCTATCAATGGACTATTCTATCTAAATGCATCAAATTATATGATTTTCACTGTTTGAAATGGTTTAATGTCCATCCCGAGTACTTATCCACGTTCTTTTGCAATTTCAAGTACAACTAAGCTTCACAGACTCGGTACTATCGACATCAAAAGTTGATGGTACCGACTTCACGTCAGTACTGGACCAGAAACTTGCCCAGACTCAATACTACCAAAGCCCAAAGTTGGTAGTATCGAAACCACATCGGTAAGGTGCAAGCAATGAATCGTGGAAACTCGATACTACCAAGTCCACCGACTCGATACAATCGAGATGGCATCAGGGAGGCAGAGTTTGAGTGACCTAAAGACTTGGTGCTATCGAGACAAGTCGATAGTATTGACATTTTAAGAAACCACGACTACCCTAAAGACTCAGTAGTACCGACTGTAAAGTCTATAGTACTGAGTTTTCCTGATCAAGCAATCTGAAGATAGCATTCTAATCCAACAACTGGAATTATTTCATACCTTAAGTGATTCCTATGACTTGAGGAGAGTTTGGACAGACCTAAAGGAGATAGCCGTTTTCCATTACATGACACTAAAGAGAGAGGAGAGGAGAGCAAGGAACCAAAGGCTTCATCTGGGACAATCTGAGCACGTTCGGAGGGTGAATCTACAGCCAAAAGATAGCAAATCGCATGTACAACGTAGGGGATCATCTGGACTGGCCATTCTCCAAGGGTTACTTTAGTTTTTCTAATGTTTCCCACATTTTTCTCTTTTTCTACCATGTATTCGTCAATAAAAACCATGCGGGGCTAAACCTCTTGATTCCTTAGGATTCGGGAGTAGCCAAGATATACATTGCAATTGATTTTCATACATTAATATCATCTTTATCCCTATTTTATGGATATAAATCTATGAAATTGTATTGTTCTATTTATGCTTGATCACCATAGATATATTATCAGACCCTCAATAATTTTAGGAGGTTGGAAAAGTATATATTTACCCGTTTATTTCACCCCTTGGGAAAAGGGTGGAAAAATGGAAGGAGAAACCCAGAGATTAATCGTAAAGAACATAACTAATCAACCAATTACTAAGGAAATGAGATTGGCATTAGAATAGGTAGTGAACTACACTGCGGGAGTGGGTAGTTCTTACTACATGCTCTTTATCCAGGGATAGGGGTAATTAATATTAGTGTGGGGAGTTAATTACCCACGACAAAACCATTTTCCTAAGGAATTCCCTTAAATATGGGGAACTCAATCTTTAATCTTATTTCATTTATGTATTTGTTTCTATTCAATTAAACCAATTCAACTATTTTACCGACCTAGCTGATCTAATCATAGTTAGTAGTAGTATTTTGGAGTACGTTTCCCTATGTTCGACTCGAGCCTCAAAAGGACTGTATTACTTTGATACATTCACTTGCGTATAACGCACGGTAAACACATATCAGTCACTCTCAAGGTGGGTCTTTCCGATACACTGTTCTCTAACAAGTATCTGTGTGCTTGATTTGATATCACATGTCATGACTGATGAGATTCTATCGTCAACCAACATACGGTCTAGTCTTAAGTGTTACTACTCTCTATCTGCCTTCCACAATAACATCTGACTAGGAACATAATAAGAATGCACATACTCTTAACATCTGTATGATTTATTTTTTCAAGTCATATACTTGAATACATACATCATTAGTATTGTTATTCTGTAGACATTCATTATGTTTCCCCATTATCTCATAACTGAGTGAAATAGAATGAATTGGAAGCTTGCCTTTATTATTATGAATCAAATCCTTTTATGTTATATGCCATGTCAATTATCATATGATTATATCTATAGGCATACCATACCAACACTTTCCGTCCTCACTCACTTACCAGATCACAAGACAAAGAACTCAGTTCAAACAACTCAAAGGATAAACCCTATTCAAAGCATGGGAATGATCATTGAACCTTGCTCAAATGCCCACATTATAACATCTCATCTATACAACTTATTGAAACTTTCTATAGGGGGAGATGATGATGTTGTCAAGTAGTTTTGGATGTCGCCTCTAATGACAACATTATGAGGTAGAGATTTAATGATACATGGAAGGTGGTGAGAAGGGGATCTGAAAACAAAGAAAATTGGGAGTCCTCATGAAAGAGAGGAGTTGTCAAGGTTTCTATGTAGGAAGACATATCTGAGGTGAAGGCTATCACTGAATCATTGAAGGCTCATGCCCTTAAACAAGACAACCTTGATTCAACCCTCCTACGACATGGACAGAGAAGCTCATATCCTTTTTCATCTAGCGCATGTTAGGAATTCTGCCAAGTTTTGTAGTGCTGAAGGGTATACAAGTCTAGAATACAGTTACCTATACCAAGCCGCCTTAAACACGCACCAACCCCAGTTCAACAATAGTTCCCTCATTGAAGAGGTCAAAGCTGTAAACTCCATTCCAGGATAGGGGTACTACAACTCCAATAGGTTGAGAAATCACCCATGATTACAATATGGAAACCTAGAAGGATCATGGTGAGGATTTTATCACACTAACAAATTCACCAAAGATATAAATCCCTAATTTTTACCAAAACAAACATGCAATAATACCACATGCAAGCAGATGAGTCTAATCACAATATAGTTGAGGATTAAATCCCAAAGAACAACTTTTTAATGAACTTTCTAGTTTATATGTAGTTGAGCTAAGACTTTTTATCGAAAACCAAGATTTTATTAGGTTGAGTTAAATGAATTGTACGAAAAGTAAAAGATGAAATAAAATGGGATCTAGATTAATGATGGAAAACACTTAGGTGAAATCGGGTTTCACCACCACTACTCAAATATATGCATTCATTCAAATGCAAACATGTATAAAGATCTAATTGGAGCTATGCAAGTTTCCACTTTTGGTGTTAGAAACTTACATGAGAGGATATCACTCTAAGCTTAATGTCTTAATGCTTCTAAATCATATATCTACTACTTTGGAGACTTCCCATTAGAACTTCTCGGTAGGCATCAACCAAAACCAATCGATATTTAAATATTAAATGTTGAAGTTCTTGTAGCCTAATATTATAATAAATTACGTAGAGCATGTGACCAATCCATAAAACATGTGGTTAAATGATTGGTAACAAATTAAATGAGTTCATACAAGAATTGGAATAAGAAAGAAATTATAAAAAATAGATAGTGGGGCTAGTCCCCCTACCCTAGTGGATGGACTACTTGCTCCTCATAGTGAGAATTTTACAACCAACTGATCTAGAGAGGGTAGTCTCAGATATCACTACAAGTAGGCAACAATGGGTCTGGTCGATTGTAGGAGGTCAATGACCTTGTGGGCTGGAGGTCGATCATTATTGGTCGATGAAGGCGTATGGTAGCAACTCGACCAAGAGGTCCATCCATAAGGAGGTCGATCATCCTTGACTTGTGGAGTTCTTACCCCTTATTGCAATACAACTTACCATATATGTTAGTACGTAGGAAACATACACACATGCAATAATAAGAAGATTTTTTCAACCATTAACATGTACAATTAAGGAATTTTTTGGAGAGAGCATTTGGTGTGTTGAAGCAGATGTTTTCATACATGAAAAAAGGCACAACGTACAAAGTGCATTCACAAAAATGTCTGATATTAGCATGTTGTATCCTATACATTCCATAGGATGCCAACAGGATGGTGATTTTATGATAGAAGAAGTCCCAAAATGTAGTTCACATATGATCTCCCAGACCATGGGCCAGACTTGGGATCCCTCCAGCAAACAACCCAAGCCGATGCCCGAGAGGGTGATGTGCTACATGAAGGAATATCCAATTTCCTTTAGGAAACACAATGACATGAGTTTGTACTTTGACAATATATGTATTGTTATTTAAGTGCCACCTCCATTTTAAGTATAACTTTTCAGTCAAGAGTTAGATTTTTTAGTATACTTACTATGTCATTGAAGTAGAAGTTCACATGATTTATAGCGTACTTAGCTCTTTCCTGGAATGGACAACATAATGTTTTCATGTATGTGTGGCCTCCCTTGTACTGTGCAAGTATACATGGATGCCATAGATGCTGGTAGTGGTCGATTTGAAGACAACAACTTCCACATGTCATATTTTACATGTAGTAGGGGTCTAGTTCAAACCATATGTCGTATGATGCTCCCTGTGCAATAAGGTCAACATAACGTGAGCACTTCATTTCTAATTAGGGATGCAATGATAACACAACTTGCATTTGCACACAACGAATGCAAGCAATGATCTACTTCCTGTGATTTTGTATGCTCCAACAAATTAGACATCAATAGGCTAATAATAGAAACAAGTAACTCTAGGAGGATACAAGACTATCTTCACGAGCAATTGCACCTCCAAATAAATATTAGTTCCTCAATAGATGAGGAAGGATCTCATACTTCATGGTAGTAATGTACTTATAACGTCATTTGTGTATGGTATGGACTGCCTTTTCTATTGAATGCATTAATTTTTGTTCTATGGAGGTTGACAAACACATTACTATGTTATTAATGAAATTTAATCTGTCAGATTTCAATGGATACTTCACAAGGTCGGAGGTATATGTGTGGTAATGTTGCCACATTGCATTTGAACATCTAGGATGCGGGGTTGTATGACTTCGACATCCTCGGTGAAAGATCCGGGGAAATGTATTATATTTATTTGTCAAGACAATTTCTCTAACCTATCGCCAAGTATATAAATGCAGTACGTGTATATTATGTGTTCCTTGTCGATAACACAATCTAAATAAATTATAGATTAAATACCAGTAAACATACTTTCAGTGGGCAAACAATCTTCCCCCAACAATGCAATCTCTACAGCTTGAGATTAAGTTACTAAATGACAAATGCAAGATAGTATGGGGCCAAGCTATAAACACGAAGGACTTTATTAAAATCTATCATGAGGCTGGTGTTGACTACAAACGTTATCAGTAACGATCAACTTTACACCAAAGGTGAATAAGTTGAAGGATACGGATTTTCTTTTTGAGATTCCTTAACCTCCGATGACGCTATAGGCCAGTTGTGTTTGTAGATATAAATAGACAAAATTTAGTTAGTGAACATCGATCAAAGTATGTCTACACATTTATATTTTTTTTATAATAAGTAGATGTTTGTCCAATGCAACATTGTCAAAGTTACACTATGTATTGTTTCAACATTATGTCTCCATGTTTGAATTATCATATCATATCCGCATATTTGTACAATTCTCCCTTACAATTGAAATATGTTACACATAAAATTGGTAATATGACTAGACAAGACAAGAGCCCGTATGGCCCATGGTCTAGGGAGGCCGATTAGGTTCTACTTGATGAAATGAGAAATCAATATGAGATGGGCAGACGTGTCAATGGAATATATACTCGAGAGGCTTGGAGGGAGATGCTGCATAACTTTCACAATATAACGGGAATGCATTACGTGTCTATGGACCTGGAAAACCCAATGGAAGAACCACAAGATAGTTTTCTTTAGATAAAATTTCTTCATTTTGGAAAATGTATGGCCTTTTTATCCGCCAAACGTGCAACCGTTTCCTGACCAAGTAGGATACCACCAACACTTTCCTAACCAAGCAATTCAATGCAACTCTGTTGCGAATCATCGCGCTTATCCATCAGGTTATTATATTAAAAACATCAATGATGCATCTGCACGAGTTGGTTGGTAAGACAATGAATGAATGAAGTTGCTGGAATTCTTACACAATGTATGTACTAAATAATTTATGCAACAATATCAGGGTGTATCTTACGATCTTTCTTTGTTCACATCATACTTAATTACAATGATTATGAATTTATAATGTAATGTAATATTAGTATCTAACAAACACTTCGATGTTGATGTCATACGTATTATGCGCTGAGTTAGGCTACACACAGTCCCCCTTATACCCGGCCACCCACCCATTTTTTGGGAAAATAGAGCTGCAACATTTGCAGTTGTCTTTCTATTAATACTCATGCAAAGTCCATGCAAAGTCCATGCAACAATATGTCTCTCCACTCTTCTCTCTAGAGTATTAATACTCATGCAAAGTCCATGCAAAGTGTATTAATTCGGTTTTTCTCTTATAATTATTCTCTCCAATTCTAATCCACCCACCTGCATTCCCGTATTAGTACAGTACCTACGGAATCCAATAACAACATTGATCTGGAAGTATAAGTACAATACTTATGAAATCTAGTAGTAACATTTGTCATCTGGACATAAGTACAGTACCTACGGAATCCATGTAAAATAAGTACAGTACTCACTTGTTAATTCCAACTCAGTTTTTTCAAACATAAGTACAGTACTTACCAAATTATAAAACCAAGCATAAGTACATCACTTAACAAATTACAAAATCAAGCATAATTGTATAACTGATCTGGAAGCATAAGTACAGTACCTACGAAATCCATACAAAATAAGTACAGTACTCACTTGTTAATTCCAACTCAGTTTTTTCAAACATAAGTACAGTACTTACCAAATTATAAAACCAAGCATAAGTACAGTACTTAACAAATTACAAAATCAAGCATAATTGTATAACTGATCTGGAGGCATAAGTACAGTACCTACGGAATCCAATAACAACATTTTTCACCTGGACATATTTTTTTACAAAAATATAGTGCACATTCTGTTCCATAATCAACTATAAAATGCATCTATAAGTATTGTACTCAATTATTAATTTTCAACCAAGTTTGTCAAATATAAGTACACTACCTCTCAAATTCATTTGTAAATGTATATGTATTTATTGTACGTACAGTACTTACGTAATCTGCAGTGAGGATAAATATGCAATAGAATTTTCTTGTAAGTTATAGTGGATTGATATCTGCCATTTGCATGACAGTTGCATGGAGTAGGTGGCGAGATAGTTATTTCATATATCCTTTTTGCATGTAAAAACATGTATAATCACTGCTGCAGACATCCATTTAATCGTGCATGCGGCAGCAGATGTTAATGGGTGTGGCAGTGGATGGCGCAACAGCAGGAGGAATACGGCAGTTGATGATTCCCGATGGACCGGGTATGTGGCCGGGTATATGGGGTACTATGCGTAGAATTTTTCTTATGCGCTAGTGTGCAATGTCATTTTAGGTGTGTTTAGTGTTCATCCTAGATGTCGCCTTAGGCCAATTGTGTTTTTAGATATTAATGGACAATATTTAATTCACGACATGGATCATGTGCTTGTTATCAAATAAGTTACATTATAATAAGTTGTCTGCAATATATGTGTATATGTTTGTATCTAAATTTTTCAAGAACTATTTTCATCTTTTGTTTGTTATTATCATTATAGATGCAAACTTGTATTTAACTTTTCAGATAGCTGTTTCATCGCCTAGATGTCACACTGATAAAAAAAAGGAAAAATTTACTGGTCCAAACTTGTCTGTTCTTGCTATGCTTCCCACTCACATTCACCATCTCTGTCTTGAAAAGCGCACAGATGCAAAAGAAAATAAGGATGAGGTTGCTCACCTTGTTTGTCATTTGCCCGTATTGTTTTGACTAGCCAAAAGCCTCGAGGAAGAAGACAACAAAATCAGAGTGCATCCAGACCAGACTAATCCAGAATCTGTGTTCGGAACCAAACAGGGAGTGTGAATGCTGGGTGAAGCTGCAGCTACAGGCGACTGCAACTACAAACAGTGACAAGCCCATAATGCAGAGAATGGAGAGGGCAAAGCGGCTAACAATGAATGCCGTGTGCAACTCGAGGAATGAGTTGAGTCTGAAGTATCTTGTGCTTGTGGTGAGAGGACCAGGCGAAAGGCATCTGAAGAGTCAGTTTTGTACCGGTGCAGGTAGAGGGGAAGAGAGGGGGGCGGTCCTATTGGCTACTCTGCGCTCAATTGGAAATAGTGGTTTTGGCGGGAACCATTAGCACCGAGGTAGAGTGATAGACAATATGAAACTAATTGAAAGGTCAGACGACATTTGAACTTAGATACGGAGCAATCAATGAGGTGTGGTCAAAAGTGTACGACTTAATTAACACGTCGACGGCATTGATGAGATGGTATTGTTGAAACTTGCAAATCGTCCTATTATTATATCATATAACATTATCTTATCAGGTGTATTCTAGTAGGTAGTATACTATTATTATATCATGCTCGCCCTGCGAATTGAGGTCTGCCTGCCTCCCCGAATTTCGTTACCCTTTCTCGGAGCAAGCAAGCATCCTAGGTCCCTTGTGTGTGCTAGTGTTGGAGCAGAGGCAGGTTGTGCCATCTCCTCTCGTGCCGACTGTGCCTCTTTGGAGGCTTGCGGTTGCCGGAATATTCTTCATCTAGCTGCCCTTCGCCTTACTGGTGTGGAACCTTGCTTCATCTGGCTTCTGGCTAACTGAAGACAAGCGACAAGTGTTCGACGATGGTTGTAATTTACAGAGGCCAAAAATCAAATTCATTCGCCAACAACCGAACACGGAAAATGACATTGTTATGCCTTTGCATCCTATATTCATGGTGCTTAATTAATTTGCCGGTGTGGAGTCGAGCGGGTATTCAGGTATATAACGTTGGCAACGCAGTTGGACAGCTCCTTCACATTGTTAGTCAGGGAAACATCCACTCTATACTAATACCATGGACCAATGTGCTGGCTACCAAAAACCTGTTCGTGTTTCTGGATGTTAAACATGGCGATGGCAAAGCAGTACTTTACCTGCTGCCATGCCTGGCGCCATGCTGAAAGACCAGGTGCACGCGTTTACCGAGGTTTACCCCATTGGTATGGGGGCCACCTATGCTACCCAATCACAGCTTAAGAAGTGAATAGTAAACTGAACTTGTGTCATGCAACTTGCAACTTGAGAGTTGAGAAAGAAATTAACAACAGTGAGGCATGGGTTTAACACGGTTTGCAACTTGCAACTACTCTAATTTGAAACGTCTACCAAATTATCAGTCATAGCATTTTAGTTTCAATGCTATATCAATTATTTTGTTGTCAAAGGATACAATTACGAATTACAATGAAATCAAAGGCAGAGAGCAATGAGCTACGCAACCAATTCCTTTTGGATGGCAATACTAATTTTTCAAAGCATAATTTTTTAGATATTTGTAAAAAGTTTCACAACTTCTGATACTAAGAATATCGAGAAAAAAAAAATCAAATTATCATACGTAATTCAATATCCTTGTTTTTGGAGCTCCCTACATTGTCTTACCCTTACTCAGAGCTCTTAAAAATGGAGTACGTTACTCCCTCCCGCCAACTCTCCCGCTTTGGAGCCTTGCGGCAGCTAGAATATTCCTCAACTAGAGGAGGTTTTCTCTCAATGCCGATCTAGTCGTTGCCGCATCCCAAGTTCCCAACTCATGGTGAAAACAAGTTCATCTGCAATTGCAAGCAATAAAGCAAAGACGGGCTCGCCATGTTATGCATACCTTGTCTGTACTTCCGGACGTAAAGCATGCAAAGCAATGCTTTGCTGCCTGCCTCCATGCTGATGGCCGGCCCTACACGTTTAGTTTAGAATATTGCTACATGAACAAGATATAAGACCATAATTGGGATATTTTTTTCTCCACAACAAAATAGAGGAGGGAAGTAAATTATTTCTCTCCTTTATTTTGTTTTTGTGTAGCAAACTCCTTTAGTTTAATCTGTTTCGACTCTTCATGACAAGCGGCAAGAAAAAACAAGAGGTTTTACGCAGTTGTATCTATGTTTCCCTATCCGCCCACCTCACACACACCATCTGATTTGGACTTTTGCATGCAGTTTTGTTCTTGCTCGCCAGCCGGCCCACAAACGTGGTCCGTCTTCTTGAAAACCAAAAAATTTGCACCAATAGAGATACTTCTAATAATACGATCCCGGACAAGGCCGCGCGAGTGTGGGCTGGGTTTAAATTTCTTGTTCCCATTATTTATTGTAAAATATGTTTCACATATTCTTTGCCGTACTACACAATACCTAATCATTATTTTTGTAAAAGAAATGGCTATAATTACTGGGATCAAATTCTGAAACAGGAGTCGGACCAGAAGATTTTACCCATGGGTAGGGATGGTAATGGGAGCGGTCTGGATTTCCAAACTCACAACCATTCCGTTCATTTCCAATTCATTGGGTAACATCCGTTAGTTAAAATGGACATCCACAGTTGACATGGGAGTCAAGCCGCTAGATTTTTGTAATAAACTATTTAAGAAATGGCGCTCAATTAAATGAACCGCAGGCGCTGATTTCTTAGGCAATCTGTCTATCAAATCTATACTTTTTTCCAGTCGTTGCAGCTAGGAAATGTCAAATTTATATGAAAGACCTCACATGCATGTTAGCCTTTTATAAAAATACAAGACTCTTTTGTAGTACAACCAATATAACACAACCTTTATAAGGTGAAAATGATCACATTAATAATAGATTTTTGACTATATGTCTGGTGCTGGATCCATACATAAATGGAGCCAAAACTCATTCATCGTAACACATACAAGCATTGTCAAACTCATATTCGTTGTATCGTGTACAAACATTGTTAAAGGCCATTCTGACGTCCATCGTCACACAAAACGAGATTGTTCAAAATAAAATGCGAGACTAATACTAAACATCCAGGGTTACCACTAATAATAAAAACTATTTTGTAAAGAAATCCAATGTCAGGAAACTCTTCACAGATAGGCCCAAAGCTAGTTATGCATGTATACAACATGATTCACTTCTTTACATATGCCATTCCATCACATTCCCCTGATATAAGATACCAGTTGCTTTACCAGATCATATACAAAAGTAACATTATACATCGAGGCGTTCTAGCAAAAATCTCAAATTGATCATAAAACTGTTACACAAAATCCCCCAAAGGACCTGAGAGTACAGGGACGACACATAATACTTCTATCTATAACAACACACGACTGATGGAATACCATCTTTAAATATTAGATTTTCTTCTTAATGTTGTCATGTTCAGCTTACACGATCTCTGCTACCACGTGCACGTCCACTTAAAAATTGTGGATCCCAGGGGTGAGAAAACATTCCCAGCGAGAGATATAACTCTCCAACTATAACGACCCTAGGGCTGTCAATGGGGAGGGTAAGGTCTTACCCTTACCCTTACCCTCTTTGGGTAGCAGGTAAGGGTAAGGGTAATTATCCTTCTCAGCAATATCCTTACCCTCCCCTTACCCTTACCCTCTTCTCCACAGGGTAAACGGGGAGGGTAAAGGGTAAGCGGGTAATTTTGACAAAAATGAGTTTTATACACATTGTGTGTTGATTTTTAATATATTTATAACTAATTTATTGATAACAACATATAAAACATTATATCCAATTCAAAACCATATGTTTCTCCGTATAAAGTTAAGTCAATTCACACAATAACAATTTTTTATACATAAATCATTTTTTCCTTTGCATAAGTATGCATAACAAATAAGTGTTTCACCAACACCTCATTTTCCGCAAGATATATATGTTTTTCCCTCAACAAGAAAGTAGTACAAGTACAACACCAAGTCATTTTCCAATGATAGAATAAAGTATTAGGGTTAAACATTTACATACAAACCCCTTTAGAATATATTTTTGTGTAACCTTTATATCATGTGCGGGTAAAAGGGTAAAAGGGTATGGATAATGTCTATACCATACCCTCCCCTTATAGTATAGCGGGGAAACGGGGAATGGGTAAATGGATAAAGGGTAATAAAAATCTCTGCCCTTACCCTTACCCTCCAGGGTATGGGTAAGGGTAAACGGATAATACCCTCCCCATTGACAGCCCTAAACGACCCTGACCTGGGTTATGAGGTAACCCTATTTGTTTTGACTAATAAAGTTGCTTATAACTTTAATATAATCCTCTAAGGTATTTTGTTATCATGTGACACGCTTATGTTCCAAGTTTGGTCCTGATTGAATGCTGTTTGAGCAATGTTCCTTTGTTTTGGACCAAAGTGCAATTTACCCAAGTTGAGGGGTTATATTGCAATATGTCATATGTTGAACATTCCTCATATGTTTTAGAATCATTATAAAGAGAATGATGCAAGGTGGTGGCTTGTGTAAAGCCCAAATTCCAAGTTTGAACTTGTTTGAAAAATGTTGCTACCTTGTGCATCAATTTTGATACAAATTGTAATTTACCCAAAATGTGGGGTTGATATGCAAATTACCACCTATAGAGCGTCCCTACCCCCTTCTAGTATCATGTATAGGAGAGGGAAATAAGGATATACCATGTTTGATTCCATTATGAATGATGGTTATCTTGGTGATGAAATGACCAAGAAAAGGGTTGAATATGAAAGCTTAACTTGAGTTGTATCAAGTTGAAAAGCTTATATATGAGTGCCTATCATCCAAGGAGCCATAGGAGGAGCCTCATATCGTTTGGTTAACTCTTGGAAAAGGCCATGTAATGCAAATAACCTCAAGTAGTTGAGTTGTGTCGGTTTACAACTTCCTTAGTAAAGTTGTGACGAGTTGTGCATAAAGTGATGAATTAATTGATATATTTTAATCAAAGGGATATGTAATGGACAAATCTTTATCCCTAGATCACCCTCAACTGTTTTTCATGTTAAGATAAATGTTTATTGATGCGATGATTTTGAGTCGCATTTATAGACCTATTTCATATGTGTTTTGTGCTCTAATTACTCATTTTTATGGATAATATTGCATAATTCACTTAATTTGGTCTTTGCCATCATATTATATCAAATACCCTTTGTTTTACTATTTTGAGCATTATTTGTCATCTTATTATAAATTGTGTGGATTTACTTGGGCTTGTTGTGAAATTTCAGGAAAAACAAGTATCTGCTTCCGTCGATACCATCGACGAGAGTCGATACCATCGACCAAGCCACAGGTTGCCAGCTGAGAAGAGCAGCACATAGTCGATACCATCGATGAGAGTCGATACCATCGACATCCCTTCAGGTTGCTGGCGAGGAAACTGTCTATACCATCGACCCAAGTCGATGCCATCGACACATGGAGAGCTACAACGTCGCTAAACGACAACAACCGACGCTAAAGAAAGTCGATACCATCGACCCAAGTCGATGGTATCGAGATGACCACATGCGCTCACATCAAAAGAAAAGAAAGCTGCCGCTAATCCGCTGGGTCGATACCATCGACCCGCGTCGATGGTATCGACGCCGGCAGATATGCGTTGGATCTATTTTGATCTCGATCGGACGGCTGTTGTTATTTGACGACCTAATTAGGGACTTATACCTAATGACGGCCGCCCAGACGAGGAGGGGGGATCATTTTGGATTGCACGAGTGCCGAGAAAGGAGAAAAAGGAGAACGGAGGTCAGAAGCTCATCCCGGGTGATTCGGACGCTGCCGAAGACGATTTCCACCACCGATAGGCGGGGAAGCTCGTGTTCTACGCCAAGGATCTACCAGTTCTTCTCCGTTCAGGGGTTTTCCCACTTGTTTCACAATTTTCTTATGAAATCCCCTATTTCTACCATGTATTCGTGTGATATGAACATGAGAGGCTAAAACCTTCAATCTTTAGGACCGGGAGTAGCCCGGGAATACATTGTATGACATTTTTATATTGATAATTCATAGTTTCTCTCTCAAATCCGTGGTATAGATTCATTTTCTCCATTTCTATTGTTATGCTTGATCACCATAATAATAATTTAACACCCTTAATCACTTCGACAGAAGGATTAACGGTTGAAAAGAGACGAATTCTACATTAATCAATAAAACCCTTGACAAAGGAGTTGTAAAATTAATGGTGGGAACTGAGGGACCGTTTATAATGCACTTAGTTTAGGGGAATGATTACTACGACGGTGGAATCAACCTAAACCTAAGTAGTGAATTACACCACGACAATGGGTAATTCTGTATTCAGGCCACTACCCGGATAGAGAGAGAAGTGTGAGGAATTATATGAAACCTAATACAATGTTGACCCGCGGTGAAACCGCCATCCTAAAGATATCCCTTTGAATTGATTAAATTAACCTTTAATCGATTGTTTCCTTTGTTTGATTTTTATTTTCTTTTAATTTCAACAACAAAACCCTACTTTGTTAATCGGTCTAGCTGATTGCGATTAGTTAGTAGAAGTCTCCAATAATTCACGTATCCCTGAGTTCGACTCGGGCCTCACAAGGCCTATATTACTCGACGCGTATACTTGCGTTTAAGCGCGTAGTAAAATACACGTCAAGTTTTTGGCGCCGTTGCTGGGGATACGGCGAATTATTGGCACTTTGAGTGCTAAGAGCGGCCACTCTAGGCCACATTTTTTTAATTTTATTCTAAAACAATTTAAAAAAAATTCCTATATTTCTCTATAATTGTGTTTACTCGTTCAAAGCATTGTACTGAACCCCGATTTTCATATTTCAGGTACTTTGCATGGTGCATACGCGTAGTACCGACTACGCGAATCACACACCTGAGGTTCCATCTGCGGGACCAGAGGACGAGGACTACTACGAGCAGGAGCACCAAAGTGATATAAATTCTGAATCTGAGCAAGAATAAGAAGAAGCAATGGCTGAAACACAGACAATATGGGAGAAGATCAAGGCGTCTTCTTCCTCGGCATCAAAGGGGCCTATAAAGAAACAGTGGCTAAACATTCCAACCTACAAGATCGATCCAGCATTGATTAACCTGGTTAAATCAAACACATTTCACGGATTGAAAAATGAAGATCCAGTGGCCCACATCAGCCAGTTCGTGGAGAACTGTGATATGGTGAAGATAGATCGATTTCCACAGGATGTGCTCTACCTCAAGTTATTCCCGAGTTCCTTGGCTGGAGTGGCAAGAGAGTGGCTTCATAACCTCGACGACGAGTTTGTTGAATCATGGGATCACATGGTGGAGGTTTTCTTCGAGAGGTTCTTCCCTCCTGAGAAGACCAATGATATGATCCGGAAGGTCCACAATTTCACCCAACAGGCGGGTGAAACTTATTCTGAGACTTGGGAGCGATTCCAAGTCATGTTGAGGAGATGTCCACACCATGGACTGGACAAGGAAACCCAAGTGAAGATCTTCTACTTTGCTCTCTCTGAGCATGATAGAAGCAATTTGGACTCGGCTGGCTCCGGATTTTTCTTAAATAACACTGATACAAGATGCTGGGAAATACTGAAGAATATGGCACGAAAGCAATCTTGGGGAGAAAGAGAAAGAGGCCCAGTTGAGCAAGCAAGAGTTGCCAGTGAGTCAAAGGCAATGAGAGAGCTGAACGAGAAGATGGATCTTCTCGCAAAGAGGTTGCTGCAGAAGGAAGACAATGAGTCCGAGGATGAGGCTCAGGTCAAGTACATGAGGCAACAACAGGGGTACAGGAACAACGATTATTCATGGCGGAAGGACAAGAAATTTTCATGGAAGGATCCAAATAACTTTCTGCAGGATCCGGACGCCAAGCCTGCATCGGTCACAGAGGACAAGAGCACAGAGTTGCTCAATCAAGTCATCAAACAAAATCAAGAGTTGATGAACACTTTTGGGCAACAAATCAAGCAACAGGGTGAATTTATGAACCAGTTTGGGCAGACTTTGCAGAGCCACGGGGCTCAAATGAGAACTATAGAGGCTTCCATGGCACAAATGGCAGCCGAGATTGCAAGCTTGAAAAAGCCGGCACATCCGGGTTTTCCGGGGAACACCAATGTTCCCGGGGGAAACCAACAGGCCAAGGCCATCTTGTTGAGGAGCGGTAAGAAAGTGCTAAATCCAAAGGCGGATGACACAAGCACACCGCAGGGCACAGTTGAAGACGCAACCGTCAAAGAGCAGCCTGAGGACATAGCTGAAGATGGTAAGGAAGAACAAGCCACTGAGGAGGAACCGCAGAAATTAACTCCCTATGTGCCACCTCATCAAAGGGCACATACTGTTCCGGTCCCATATCCCAATAGTGTAAAGGCAAGAAAGGTGGATGCACAGTTTAAGAAATTTCTGGACAGCTTTAGGAAGTTATCAGTGAATATTCCTTTGCTAGAGGCGATTGAACAAATCCCGTCTTATGGGAAGTTTCTCAAAGATGTAATCACCAAGAAGAGGAAGATACCCGACACTGAGGTCGTGGTATTGAAGGAGCAAGTGAGTGCTTTTATTATGGGTACTTTGCCGCCAAAGAGACAGGATCCCGGTTGTTTCAATATTTCTTGCTTTATCGGGAAGTTCAAATTTGGCGAGGCACTTTGTGATTCCGGGGCAAGCATAAATCTGATGCCCCTTTCTACATTCAAGAAACTTGGATTGAAAGAGTCAAGGCCAAGCAACATGACCATCCAATTGGCCGATAATTCTGTGGTGAAACCGTATGGAATCTGTGAGGATGCTTTGGTAAAGGTAGACCGCTTTGTTTTTCCGGCTGATTTCGTCGTTATGGAAATGTAGGACGAGCACGGCAATGAGTTACTACTTGGTCTCCCATTCCAAGCTACAGCTGATATGATCTTGGAGATGGGGAGAGGTCGCTTGACCTTGGGCATTGCGGATGATCGCTTTGAGATGGTCATGCCCAATGGCAATGCATCTAATAAAGCAAAAACATAGTGCAACATGGTTAAGCATGTGGAACAAAATATCTCACTTTGTCTTGGGAAGCCATTTTTGGATATGGCTCATGTGATGAGCAGGATAGATAATGGGACCCTAGCAGTGGACCTTATGGAGCAAACTAAAGTTGTCTCTTTATGCAAGGCTGTTGGGTTTCCAAATGATGAGAATGAGGACATTCCACCTTCATGGGAGGATGATGCGATTATTACTCCTGTTTCCGACACATATCCGGAATTGCCTTTGGAAGCGTGCTTGCTAAATGTCACTTATGATTGGATGCAGAGTACTTCACTCAAGGAGTGCGCCAAGATGCTTCAAATGCTTCCATGTTTCTACACGAGGCACTATGAAGATTTGGGTACACTTCCCCCATCGCTACAATCATCTCTTATTTGCCCACCTGATCTGGAGTTGAAGCCATTGCCCCCGCATCTGAAGTACGTCTTTCTAGCTGAGGAGGACAAGTTACCAGTGATTGTTTCTGCATACTTGAGTGCGGATGAGGAGGAGCAACTACTGATAGTGCTCAAGAACCACAGTGGAGCTTTTGGGTGGTCTGTGGCGGACATCAAGGGGATCTCCCCTACACTTTGCCAACACAAGATTCGGCTCGAGGAGGGAGCCAAGCCAGTCATACAGCCTCAAAGACGTCTAAATCCAAGCATGATGGAGGTGGTAAAGAAGGAAGTCATAAAGCTTCTTGCTGCAGGGATCATTTATGCCATATCCGATTCGACGTGGGTGAGTCCCACACAGGTAGTCCCTAAAAAGGGGGGAATCATTGTCACTACAAATCTTCTGAATGAACCTGTCACCACCCGATTGGTAACCGGGTGGCGTGTTTGCATTGACTACCGCCGATTGAATGCCGCAACGCTTAAAGATCATTTTCCATTGCCATTTATCGATCAGATTTTGGAACGCCTAGCTGGTCGGTCGCATTTTTGTTTTCTAGATGGCTATTCGGGGTACAACCAGATTTCTATTGATCCTTTGGATCAAGAGAAGTCTACGTTCACATGTCCCTATGGGACTTTTGCCTACCGACGTATGCCGTTCGGTTTATGCAATGCGCCAGCGACTTTTCAATGCTGCATGCTCGCCATATTCTTTGACATGGTAGAGCGGTGTCTTGAAGTTTTCATGGACGACTTCTCAGTGTATGGAGAGTCTTTTGATGAATGCCTTTATAACTTAGATAAGGTGTTGCAGCGGTGCGAGGACTCACATTTGGTCCTTAATTGGGAGAAATGTCACATGATGGTGACGGAAGGAATTGTGCTAGGACACAAGGTGTCTAGCAAGGGTCTTGAGGTAGACCCCGTAAAAATTGAGGTGATCTCTAAGCTACCCCCACCAAATTCTGTAAAAGGGGTGAGAAGCTTTTTAGGACACGCCGGGTTTTATCGGCGATTCATCAAGGATTTTTCAAAAATCGCAAAACCTTTATCGGAATTGTTGGAAAAAGATGCAGTTTTTGATTTCAATAAGAAATGTCTTCACGCATTCGAGGTTTTGAAAGAAAAGTTGATTTCGGATCCGGTTGTTCAAACGCCGGATTGGACAAAGCCATTCGAGTTGATGTGTGATGCTTCCGATTATGCTGTGGGAGTTGTTTTGGGGCAAAGGGTAGACAATAAACCTGCTGTGATTTTCTACGCCTCCAAAACACTTAATGATGCTCAATTGAACTACACAACTATGGAAAAAGAGTTAATTGCCGTTGTGTTTGCTTTTGAAAAATTTCGGCAGTACTTAGTGGGTTCTAAGGTAGTTGTGTGGACCGATCACGCTGCAATAAAAGTGTCTATGGTATCGACACCCCAGTCGATACCATCGAGATCTCTCGAGAAGTTCAGACGAATTTTGCTCAGTCAACTCGATACCATCGACGGCCTCGTCGATGGTATCGACATCATCACAGGTTGAATGCAACAAAATGGCGGTGTTGCAATAAAAGCAAGTCGATACCATCGACACTCGTCGATGGTATCGACGGACATGTCACCGATCCACACACAGACATCGACGACGCTCGCAAGATCCACGTCAGCGATCCGGGTGCTGCGTCGATACCATCGACTTCCGTCGATGGTATCGACTCGTCAGCAATCCGAGTTTCTCGATCCAGCAAACGTCAGCCGTCGATACTCGCGAGGGAGGTGGATACCCGCGTCGATGGTATCGACGGTTCAACAGGGGCGCCGATTCAGTCTATTTAAGGGGACTTGCAACGTCATTCGATGTCACACCTTCAGAGCAAGCATCCTCCTTTGCGCCGAGCACTCCCCCGAGCCCTCCAAGACTGAAGAGAAGCGTCATCGAGCGGAGATCTTCATCGAGCGGAGAATTTCTTCTCCATCTTCACCGAGCTCTTTTCTTCTAATCCCATCTTTTCTCGCAACCATGGTGCATGTCGCCAGAGCGTCGTCATCGAGCGCACACCCTATGGAGATCGAGGAGTTCGTTCCTCCCCCAACCACTTCCATCTCTCGTCCACGCCTGATTCATGCCCACATGGAGGCGAGGAAGGTCTACGAGGAGATAATGAAGCGAAAGTTCGAGCCAACCCGGTATGTGGACCGGGGTATGCTCCAGGAGCTGGGGTTCGAGGCCAACTTGGCCTACGTGTTGGCCGGGAAAGCACGGCACACCGGTCGACTTTACGAGCAGATAGAATGTCATGCGGATGGGCAGCCATTTTTCGGCGAATGGGCCACCTACAAGGAACTGGTGGCGGAGTTCATGGCGTCTCTCGACGTCTGCATCGTACCAAACGACGTGGTACCATCGGACCAGGCATGGATCAAGGGAAGGGTGTCCTTCCGACTCTTCAACAACAATTACAACATCACGTTGAAGCAGTTCAACGACATCTTCAACTGGAACCACGGCCGCAACGATCACCGACGCCCCGACGCCCGCACCGACTATGACAAAATCTTCGCCGAGCTAGTGACAGTGCCGGCAGGGAAGACTGTGAGCTACCATAATGCATCGGTAGCGGATTTTGAGCACCCGTTCGTCCGGGTTCTGCATAGGATGTTGAGCTTGACTTTCTTCGCTCGAAGTGATCTTGCTTTAAGCAAGTTTCAGGAGAGTGACCTGTTCTTCCTCTACGCACTCCTGAAACGTCAAGAGTGCAACTGGGGGGCGTTCTGGCTACAACGCGTCTTGGAGGTGAAGAGGAGTACAAGGAAGGCTCCAATCCACTTTGGTGGGCTTGTCACCAAGTTGGCGTCTTACTTGGGGATGAACTTTCAGTCCATGACTCTGATCTCTACAAGGAGCAAGGTGAACGTGCAACACCTGCACCGTTCAAACCTCATCCTTTTCTGGGACGGGTTGGCGTACGCACATTGCCACGTCAACCAAGCTTATCAAGAGCGCTCACTGCCGGACGACGTCTTCAACATCCAAGGAGCGCAGCATTTCAGGTGGCCAATCATAGCCATCGAGTCCTCCGAAGAAGAAGGCGGAGGTGACGAGCAAGCAGGCGAGGCTGCGGAGGAAGAGGAGGCTTACACACCTCTTCGTGCACGTGTGGCACCACGGAAGCGTCCTAGGATGCATCCGGGTGCATCTTCATCATCTCAGCCCCCGCCGCCATCACCACAGCACGAGCAGCCAACCGAGGATCCCTATTCCATGCAGGGGATGTACACCATGCTGCAGGACATCCAACAGACTCAGCAACAACACATGGTTACGTATACCGGCATTCATGAGACTACGAGCCGGGTACTTGACAACCAACGGGCTATGTTCGAGAACGAGCGGCTCATCCTCGCCAACCAAGAGCAAATGCACACCCGGTTGCAGCGGATAGAGACGCAACATGAGCCCTTCTTCGACCACTACTGGAGTCGAGACTACTTTGGAGGCTATCCACAGCCTCCGCCGAGGACCCAATATGATCCAAGCTTCCAGGGGGAGTACCCATCTTGGGATCCTACGGCACCACAATACCCACCACCGCCTCCACAGGATTGATCAGGGTATCACTGTTCCACCCTTAAGTTGGTTTTTGACTATGAGGCCATAGTCGAATTCAAGCTTAGGGGGGTGGCTGGAACAACTCTATCTTTTATCTTTTCTTTTGTTGTTTTCTTAGTTTTTGCTTTTTGCTTTGTTGTTTGTTCTTGCAATTTTAGTTTTTGTTTAGGATCCACATCTATCTAGTGTAACCGTGGATGTCTTAAAAATTGTCATCTCACTGTTTTCATGGGAAATCTAAGGGAATTTAAATTTTTTTTGTGTCTTTTGGATAGCTTGACTTGGTTGTCCTTGGGAAACTTGTCCTATGAAAATGATTGATTATGTCAACTCTAAAGCAATATGTCACACCAATACCCCCGCTGACTCACGAAAAGTGGATAGTAACGGTTGTTTGAGCCTAACCTAATCAAATGGCAATGAGACCTTAATTGGATATAAGAGAGAGAACCCTTTGAACTAATACACAGGTCAGTAAGGAGGGACACATAATTTTCTTCTAAGGTTCAGTCACTTAATCTTGTGATCATTCCACTTCATTTTTTTTATAACCCACCTAAGAATGGGAAGTAAAGTACAGTTTTAATTCCTTTTGCGTGCATAGCATTTAGATAGGACTTGCATTGAAAATTTTCATACTTTTGCATGAAACAAAAAAAAAATATATAGTGATTCATGCACACTACCTTTAGGTGCATGCCATGTAGTTGCACTCATGACTTTCATGATTTTCATGCTTAAGTACACCATGTACCTCAGTTTTTCCTAAAAAGTGATCTAAACTTTTCCATACCCTCGAAATAATGCAAAGATTTCCAATCGTGAAGAAAATGGCCTTATACATGTATCTCTAAGCAATTATGGATATGTGGGCTAAAAGAAAAAAAAATTCTGAAAATCTGAAAAACAATTTGAGAAAAAAAAGAGAATTTAGAAGGAAATGGAATAAGAGGGAGAAAGGAACATTATATCACTTGCATAACAAGGAAATTGAGTACATGATGTGGATTAATTAGATTTCCATCTCATTTTGAGGTGGAAGGTTAGTGCATGCATCATTCCACCCAATTTTAAGCATTAGGGCATTTTCAATGTGCATTTGCATCATTTAGGACATTTTGTTATGTGCATGTTGAAACTGTGTAATACTTCCAAGATTCTTTCACGAGCCACCCATTCCATCCACCCGTTGCTCGGATTGGTAGGCCACTGTGATTTTCTCCTCACTCATGTTTATCAGGAGAACTGCTTCCATGTAGATGGTAGTTAGGGCGAGCAACGTAGTGTAGGCGATCACAAGATGCACCAATGCTGAATCGGCGAACCTTATTATGTTAACTGCCTTATGTGATAGTGTTCATCGGTTTGAAGGATAATTTTTCTTATTGATGATTATTGTCGCCTGTAGGGTAATTACTGTTCTGTGATTAGGAAAGGCCGGTTTGAGAACGTTCAGTGGGAGTCATGTGGAATGTGGGGTGATGTGTTGATTTTTAGTTGACATCTGCAATCCTATTCTAAGGATTAGTTGCTCGAGGGCGAGCAATGTTTAAGCTTAGGGGAGTTTGATGCGATGATTTTGAGTCGCATTTATAGACCTATTTCATATGTGTTTTGTGCTCTAATTACTCATTTTTATGGATAATATTGCATAATTCACTTAATTTGGCATTTCCATCATATTATATCAAATCCCCTTTGTTTTACTATTTTGAGCATTATTTATCATCTTATTATAAATTGTGTGGATTTACTTGGGCTTGTTGTGAAATTTCAGGAAAAACAAGTATCTGCTTCCGTCGATACCATCGACCAAGCCACAAGTTGCCAGCCGAGAAGAGCAGCACAGAGTCGATACCATCGACGAGAGTCGATACCATCGACATCCCTTCAGGTTGCTGGCGAGGAAACTGTCGATACCATCGACCCAAGTCGATGCCATCGACACATGGAGAGCTACAGCGTCGCTAAACGACAACAACCGACGCTAAAGAAAGTCGATACCATCGACCCAAGTCGATGGTATCGAGATGACCACAGGCGCTCACATCAAAATAAAAGAAAGCTACCGCTAATCCACTGGTTCGATACCATCGACCCGCGTCGATGGTATCGACGCCGGTAGATATGCGTTGGATCTATTTTGATCTCGATCGGACGACTGTTGTTATTTGACGACCTAATTAGGGACTTATACCTAATGACGGCCGCCCAGACGAGGAGGGGGGATCATTTTGGATTGCACGAGTGCCGAGAAAGGAGAAAAAGGAGAACGGAGGTCAGAAGCTCATCCTGGGTGATTCGGACGCTGCCGAAGACAATTTCCACCACCGATAGGCGGGGAAGCTCGTGTTCTACGCCAAGGATCTACCGGTTCTTCTCCGTTCAGGGGTTTTCCCACTTGTTTCACGTTTTTCTTATGAAATCCCCTATTTCTACCATGTATTCGTGTGAGATGAACATGAGAGGCTAAAACCTTCAATCTTTAGGACCAGGAGTAGCCCGGGAATACATTGTATGACATTTTTATATTGATAATTCATAGTTTCTCTCTCAAATCCGTGGTTTAGATTCATTTTCTCCATTTCTATTGTTATGCTTGATCACCATAATAATAATTTAACACCCTTAATCACTTCGACAGAAGGATTAATGGTTGAAAAGAGATGAATTCTACATTAATCAATAAAACCCTTGACAAAGGAGTTGTAAAATTAATGGTGGGAACTGAGGGACCGTTTATAATGCACTTAGTTTAGGGGAATGATTACTACGACGGTGGAATCAACCTAAACCTAAGTAGTGAATTACACCACGACAGTGGGTAATTCTGTATTCAGGCCACTACCCGGATAGAGAGAGAAGTGTGAGGAATTATATGAAACCTAATACAATGTTGACCCGCGGTGAAACCGCCATCCTAAAGATATCCCTTTGAATTGATTAAATTAACCTTTAATTGATTGTTTCCTTTGTTTGATTTTTATTTTCTTTTAATTTCAACAACAAAACCCTACTTTGTTAATCGGTCTAGCTGATTGCGATTAGTTAGTAGAAGTCTCCAATAATTCACGTATCCCTGAGTTCGACTCGGGCCTCACAAGGCCTATATTACTCGATGCGTATACTTGCGTTTAAGCACGTAGTAAAATACACGTCATTGATGCATGCATATACACATGTCATCCATGCATGGACACGTGGCACCTACTAGCTCAAATTGATGACACATCATTTTTTACCTTCCTTCATGAGCAACAAGTATATAAACCCCTAGTTTCATCCCTTAGTGCAATTTTAAGACCCTTACCACCCTCCTACCCTAAGGTATCGTGCATAGATATCTTGTATCGTGTAGGAGTGATGTGGTATCATGCATGGGCTTTGGGTATCGCCCATAGAAAATTATATCGCCCAAGTAGGGTGATATCGGCCAAGAAGGGTGATATCAGCCATAGTGAAGTGTTTTTGGCCCCAAGTGAGGAGGATATCGGCCACAAGTGGTGGCATATTGTGAAAGGGATGTAAGGTATCATGAAAAGGTTCTAGATCAAGAAGGAGCTCAATACTTAACCCTAAGGCGAGGCCATGATCATCTTCAACCTTGGATTGAAGTATGATTTTAGGGTTTTGATCTTCTTTTCTTTTCTTCTTCACCAATTGCTTATCCATGGTGATTCCTTGTATATGAAGGATTTGTGAACGATCTTTGGAATTTTTATAAGTCATCTTCAACCTTAGGAACGTGGAGCTTTGAAGTTGTTCTTAAGGCATGTTATATAACTTGAACTCAACCATGTTATTATTCATCACCTAAATTGCTATATTTAATGATCTACTTTTAATTCTGAAATTTCCTGAAAAAGTTGATGAAATTATGAGTTCTAGTAGTTTCTTAGACCTTTTTCCATGACCTATAACAATTAGAACTAAGTTATAGAGCTTGAAGATGATGGTATCACTTTATAAAAGTGATATCGGGTGTAAGCACACAAACAAGCACCTCTAACCCGATATGATGATGCACCTACTTCACTAAAACGATATGGATATGATTGTATACCTTCTTTCACGATATGGGGGTGTAGTATACACCTCTTGCACGATAGGGAGTCAAGTATAGACTCCATGCACGATACAAGGTTAAATGTATACTTGTAAGTTGATATGAAACCCTAAGTTGGGTAACCCGAGATGAGTAAAGAATAGCAAGTGCTGTTGCATGATATGATCTTATAATATATCATTGGTACTTGGTATCATGAAGTACACACATCTTGTGCACAATAGGAACAATTAAGTAAACCCTATTGCACGATATGAGGTATGGATTCAAGAGTAAGAGGTAACCCGGTATGGCAAACGCTAACCCGTCACGACCAACCCTAGATGGTGAGCCACCCGATATGGTGATTGAATACACCTTTAGCCCGACATGGTGATGGCTTAATACCTCATGCACGACATGGTAACACATACAAAGACCTCTATCCCAATATGAAAGGTGTTCATATACTTCTAGCCCGATATGGTGAGTGCTCATACACCTCCAACCCAATATGGTGGTGTCTATACAACTACAACCCGATATGGTGAACATATGTACACCTCTAACCCGAGACACCTTGTAAAGGTGAGGGCAAGACACTCTTAGGAGTGATGAGAGTAACACCAAGTAATGGTGTGGCTAATACTTTGATAGGTGAAATACCTGAAGTGATTAATAATGGACAACCTTATATTAACAATGCCTCAACCAGAGATGAGTCCATATAAATTGATGATGGTTGGACAATTCAAATGTGTGAGCTATGTAAATGGTTGTTGCCTAGTGAGAGGTGACAAGATGTTTAATGGGCCTTATGAGCCATGTGATTAGTTGTTGCCTAGTGAGAGGCGAGAAGATGTTTAATGGGCCTTGTGAGCCATGTGATTAGTTGTTGCCTAGTGAGAGGTAACAAGATGTTTATAAAAGTGTCATGTCAGAAATGATAATGTTCAAATAAACTAAGAAATGGAAACTTAGTAACATAATATTAATAATAAATGGATACAATAATAATAATGAAATCTTAATCACACATGCTTTTATACTTATAGACAAATAAGGGCTATAGTGTTTTGAATATGCTTAAAGGAGATAAGAGGAATACTTGTATTATATAAAGGATGTGAATAAGTATGATGGCTTGGATAAGGTATAATGCCTAGTGAAGGTGATGTGGTATTCAGTGATGAGTTGCACAGGATTGACATAGTCCAATGCCTGGAATAGATGCACTAGATTGGCAAAGTCCAATGCCTGGAATACATGCACAAGATTGGCATAATCCAATACCTGGAATAATGTCACGGGATTGGCATAGATTAATACTTGGAATAAAACTATAAGATTGGGAAAACCTGATGCCTGGATACAACACTCACAGGATTGGCATAGACCAATACCTAGAATAAAACTACATGATTGGGAAAACCCAATGCCTGGATGCAACACTCACATGATTGGTAATAACCCAATACCTGACTGTTAATCACAAGATTGGTAGAGTCCAATACCTGGTTGTTAATCACATGATTGGTAATAACCCAATACTTGGTTGTTACATGATTGGTAATAACCCAATGCCTGACTGTTAATCATAGGATTGGTAATAACCCAATACCTAGCTGTCACAGGAGTGGTAATAACCCAATGCCTGGCTGTTAATCACATGATTGGTAGAGTCCAATACCTGGCTGTTAATCACAAGATTGGTAATAACCCAATACCTGGCTGTCACAGGATTAGTAATAACCCAATGCTTGGCTATTAATCATAGGATTGGTAATAACCCAATACCTGGCTGTCACATGATTGGTAAAAACCCAATGCCTGGATGTTAATCACAGGATTGGTAGAGTCCAATACATGGCTATTAATCACAAGATTGGTAGAGTCCAATACCTGGCTGTTAATCACAGGATTGGTAGAGTCCAATACCTGGCTGTTAATCACATGATTGGTAATAACCCAACGCCTGGATGTTAATCACAGGATTGATAATAACCCAATGCCTGGCTGTTATCATAGGGTTGGTAATAACCCAATACCTGGCTGTTATCAAAGGATTGGCATAGTCCAATACCTGAAATAGTTGCACAGGATTGGCAAAGTGATGGAGCTAGAACTTACACCAAAAGATTACTCTTCCAATGGAAGTCCTAATATACACCAAAAACCCTAGGGAGTTGATGTTCTCTCTAGGTTTACCTACAACTAGTGCTAGATAAATGCTCCAACCCCACAAGAGTGTGGAAGCCTTATCGTAGTACAGATTTAGGATCGAACCCAAAGGACAACGTTAAGAATCTGAGTGTCTTTTTCTTGTTTCGTATCAATCTAAGTTAATCATCTAAGACCAGAAGTTTGATTTGAGTTATTTAACCTAAAACATGCAAAAGTAAAGGCAAGAATAAAAACTAGTTTAAGGATTAAAAACTGAGATTAGCAGATGATGATGGATCACTGGGGTGATGCGGGTATTCACCACCACTACACATGAATTGTACTTGTACCAAACGTAGCGAGACTTGTAAGCATGATACATGGATGTTGTACAATACCGATGTCTTATAGGACAAGAGTAATGCATACATCCTTCACGGGTTGCGTAACTCTCATCCGGTACGTATCTACGTGTCAATGAAGATATGTGGTCTCCAAAGAGAAAATCTTACTCAACCTCGTGAAACGTGCATCGGGAAACTAACAAGCGAGCGAAAATTACCAATTCGATTAGTATCCTTATAGACTATCCCTCTTTCGAGGATATAGCTACGAGAAACGTGAGAGTGTTGCAACGTCAGCCATTCCCGAACGAATGGTCAAGTACTTTGCACCACTCTCTCCTCAGAGTGTGTTCCTCGACATGTCAAGGTCACACTTTTGTACGTCAACTGATTCCATTTCATAGTACAAAAGTACAATGATGGAGGTGAGTTTACTCCACCCCTTAGAAAGCATTCCTAGATACCGAAACGGGTGCGCGGTGGATACACGCACCAGAAACCAAAACTAAATCGGTATTCGAGTCTCAAGAGCGGTCGTAGACAAACCACAACGAAAGACAATAGATGCATACAAGAACGTGACCAACATTCAAGCATGTATGAAATGATTTAGTATTGAAACGAAATGATAACATCTTTTTAGTACAAGATACAAAACACGGGCAGCGGGGCTAGTCCCCCCACCCCAGTGAATGGAACTACTCACTCCTCATAGGGGGAGTAACAAAGAAAGAGAAGAGAAAGAAAGCATTGTCGGAGCAGAAGAGTAGATCTGTGACAGCCCGGTGTAGATCGTCGCAGTCTCTGGGACTGCTCCGTTGTAGTCGATGACGCCTGTCTCTCTGCCTCGATCTTCGGGTCAACCTCCAGAATTGCAAGAGTAGGATGAGGTGGAGCTATGGTGTGAGCAATGGTGAGATGGTGATGGAACAACCTTCTAGATCTGCACCCAGACTGGCAGCACACCGGATCTGGACTCAGCTCGGGATTCTGGGGCTGTGTGTGAAATTTGGTCAGAAACGGTGCTCGGGCAGCCTGGCGGCGTCTGGAACTGCCCCCAAAACAGGGACCCTGCTGGTCCTATTTATAGAAGAATAGTGACTAAACGGTCTGGAGACCGTTTGGTAGCAAACAATCTGGAGACCGTTTGCTAGCAAACGATCTGGAGACCGTTTGGTGGCAAACGCTCTGGAGACCGTTTGCTGGCAAACGGTCTTGAGACCGTTTGCTGCCGAACGGTCTTGAGACCGTGGTGCCAAACGGTCTTCTCTGAGATCGAACGATGCCCAACGACCTCGATTTGCCATTCTTACAAACGATCTGAGATCAAAAGCTCCTCCGAACAGTCAAATCTTCCACAAACGATAAACTTGGGAAATCGATCTAGCAGCCTACTGAGCGATCGAATGATCTCCGACTCTTTTCTGTAGGTGTGGCGGCCTCGGGGCGACCAATTCGACCTGCGAAACACCCCCGATCGATCTTGATTTGGAGTTGCAGATAGGTGCTGGTCGGAGGTTGAAGACGACGCACCACGGCCGTGGCAGAGCACCACGGTCGTGGTGGAGTTGCTGTCACACGGCCGTGGCGCCTCGCACGGGCGTGGATAGGGTGGATTCGGCTTTGATGTCGTTGAGCCACGGCCGTGGTGAGACACCACGGTCGTGGTGAGGCGACTGTCCCACGGCCGTGGTGGGTGAGGACTTGGCTCTGTGAACAAAGTGCCACGGTCGTGGCGTTTCCAACACGGTCGTGGCGAAAGGAAGCTTGAACCTGATGATGGTGTGACACGGCCATGGTGTGAGAACACGGTCGTGGCCGTGGCTATGGAGCACGGGCATGGCCGTTCCCCACGGCCGTGGCGAGTGCTCTGTTTCATGATTTTGACTATTTGTTGCACAAGCCTGGGGCTTTGAGGACAGAATGCACAATTGATGTTTGATTGGATGATTGAGGGTAATCTGCAGAGGGAAAGGAGAGTGTGTAAGGGATAATAGCATCAAATGAATTGGTAATTGAGACTATTTAAGCATTATTTTCAAGGAACTAGGGGAACACTTAAAGTAAACCAAAGCAAGGGTAGATCAGTCGATATGCGCCACAAAATCCTTAGAATTGGCGACTGTAATGATGAACCTGGAGGATTCATCACCACACCGAACTTAAGCGTTACTCGTCCCGAGGAACGGAAAAAAGCCCAAGTCAGTTGCCAAAACGCATGCTTGCTGGTCTCGTAATTACCTCAGCTTCGTGCAAGTGTCAGAATTTTCACAAAAAAGAGAAAAGGAAAAGGGGAAAAAAGTGAAACAAAATTAGGGTAAAACGTCAGAAATCCTTTGAATTGGTGACTGAGGATGTATCTGGAGGGTTCATCACCACACCGAACTTAAGCGTTACTCATCCCGAGGAACGGAAAACTTAAAACAGTCGCCAATGAAATCGTTCATCTCGTGATTGCCTCATCCTATTGTCATATCATAATTTTGTTCATGGCTTAGATCGATACATCATCAAAGCTTCCTTAGATCACGGAATACATCTTATGATATTCTCATTTCTGAGTTCACTTAGCTGAAGTACTTCCTTCTCACTTTCTGTTGTATCGGTCATGCTAAAGAGTTTTATGACCCACAGAATCAACAATATGCATATGATCTGTCACTGGTGTTGAAAAAGGAGAGAATGGGGGTATGATCAAGAGATAAGAGTCCCTCCTCTGATTGGATCAAAACTCTTATAATTAATTGACTCATCGAGATACTTTGAATGAATTATGCACAACTCTGGTTGGCTTAGCCTTACACCCGATTTTTTTCTTTTTCTAAAGGTAACTCAGAAGTGTGTATAGGTTGGCTTAAGGCTTTTGGCTATTTTACCTCTTTGAGGGGAGGTAAGGGGTTATTTTTGGATCCTCAGGATCTCACTACCGGTCACGACACATCTGCCTTCATGAGGGCAGCTAATGTACCGGCCGGGCAAGACCTTTATCGGTTATCCTTATTCAGGGCACAACTCTCATGTTTTTATTCACACTCTGGCTTTTATTCATTCTCACCTGGCTTAGGACAAAGGGTATTTTTGGATTTTTTTCATATTTGGGCTGCCAGGCCTCTTTTTGGAATCGGGGTAGATTTTTCACCAACCTCGGTATGTGCACAAACATCATTGTATACTCTTTGAGAAGGTGGTACACCCCCGTTATGTATTGAGGGGTATGGAAGAAGCAGTAGTGGAAAGAGGGGTGTGGTGTACCACACCGAGCTTAGAGTTTTGCAGAGGTGTATTTTACCACACCGAACTTAAAGTTCGGCAATGTTCTAGTTTTCACTAGAAAGGAGTGTGGCGTGCCACACCGAACTTAAAACTTTGGCATGGTTAATGAACAGAGGGGTATGAAAATGAAGGAAGAAGTGTAGAAGAGAGTTCAGATCATGATGCAGTTTGCTTAGCGATTCCATGTGACGGGTCTCTATTCTCCATCACACTCTACTCTGAAAGAGACATGATGAAACATCAAATGAGAAATCCATACAACAGATCCATTAATCAGATAAAGGCGTGATGTATTTGATCTATCTCAGCTTTATTGAAGTGTATAATCTTTTCCTGTTTGAGATATAACATTAGGATTCATAGACAAGTCAAAATGAAAAACACGCATTGGCTAGTTTTAAGTATTCTTTTCCAGGAATTTTGCGATGCAAAAAAGGTGATGATCACAGATTCGCAAAATAAAAGCCGACTAGATAAAGGCTTTATTTTTAGAAAACTAACAAAAAAGGGGGAAAAATTATGAAAAAGAAACTAGAATGGAAAAGCAGGAAGCAATAAAGGTAGAGGGTGGAGTGGAAATCATACCACCCGCCCTCCACCTTGAACTTATGAATTTGCCTATTTCTGAGCAAATACTAGGTTCAAGATGGAGGGGAAGGATTGAGCAGTGTTAACCAGGCGGTCCTCGTAGTTGGAAGAAGGTCTGACAAAGATATCTCGTGATGGCTGGTGCTGAGAACGAGGAAGTGGTCTAAACAACTTGTTGGCTGGGAAGTTGTGGCAACTTGAACGAGTCTTCTGGATGACTTGGATGCACATCACTTTCACCTCATTGTCCATCCAGAAGAATCCAGAGACCTTCCCCCATCAGCGAGGGAGGTGGAACATAGGCAGTCGAAACTGGAGGACTATGCGAAAAATCAAGGTTATGCCCACTTGTGCCCTCCAGTTGTGGCTCATCCTCGAAGGTCAAAGTAAAACTACTTTCTTCAAAATCTAGGGCTGTTGATTGAGGGTCGGCCACTTGAACTTCCTTCTGTCTAGGATCAGGCTTGATGTCATCCCAGGGGTCCTTTTTGTCATTACAAGAGTTTATGATAATATCATAATCCATCCCAAAGTCAAGAGATGGTTCATGTTTCTCTTCATGGTGCACTTTCAACTCGTTCAAGTGACTAGAAGGAGATTCAATAGAAAAATCATGTTCTTGTTCGAGGACTGGCTCCGTCAGAACTCCTTGTGGTGGTGTCATCTCATGGGAAGGACCCGTCATAGGATTGTCATCTTGAGACCCCTCACCCTCCCTTGATTTTATTTCATTATCAGTGAGAGTGGTATGGTCCGTCGCTGGATCAGGATCTTGGTCAGTCCCATCCTCGAAGTTTGTTTCTAGATCAGCCGAATGATCAGAAATGTCTTCATAAGGATAAATCAGATCCTTTTCCAGTAATGGAGTCATTTGAGTCTCTTGCATAAAAGACGTCTCCTCATCTGAATCAGTCTCATATTCATCTATGTCTGACTGATAAGGAGTGTAGAGTTTGTGTAACGTAGACCCTTCTTCATTGGAATTCAATGACAAGACAGTTGAAGTTGAAGAACATTTGTCATATAGGGAGTCAATCATTGATGATTGTCCCTCAATCTGTATGGTCATATCTGAGTCTATGGGGGGAGAAGATGGATAAACATTAAAATTTTTTCCCAATTTATCTCCCAATTGAAGAAAATCTTCATATTGGTTACTCATTCTTTCATCTAAGAGCATAGTGCAAGAGTCATTATCCGGGTCAGACTTCGGCTCGAAGAATGATTCTTTTTCTTGTGGTGTGGTGAAGGTATCATCCTTGAGTTCAGTCATTGGTTCTGAGGATGATTCCCCACCCTGTACTGGCACTTGATAATCATTAGGAGGCACATTCCACATGATTTCATAATCATCATCATAATTTATTGCAACATGTGGACTAGAGATGTGCTTAGTTGAATTTTGTGGCTGTTCTACATGTTGCTCAGGAGCGTTGACAAGTTGCGTAAGTTGATTAAGGTTGGCTATCAACTTCTTGGTCGCGGCTGTCTGATCAGCTAGTTGTTGAGCCACCGATGTTTGTAAGGCACATAGTTCTTCCATCAATGTGTGTTGATTTTCATGAAAAGGCTCTTCATGGCACCCGTTTGATTGATGTTGATAATAGCTTCCCTCATCATAGTATTGATTTGAGTTGCTTTCCAATTGCCCTCCTGTATTGCAGTCTACGCCTTGAAATCCACCATAGTTAGGTTTCTTGTAGTAGCCTCCGGGGTGATATGGAATATAACCTGCGTTATATCGATAGTTGTATGGAGTGGCTGCTCTGAGTTTCCCAACTATACGATTCATGATTACTTGACGCAAGGCCATCACGTAGAGAGGATGAACGTTGAAACAGTTGATCGATGCATGAGAATAGTCACCACAGAATTGACAACTATTGGTTGGTGGCACTGACTGCTTCATTTTGAAGAGAATCGTACCTGAAATCAAAGAAAGACTTTATCAAGTTTAACCAACCACTTCAAATCCAAGATGATATGAAAGATTAAGTCCTTTACTTTTTAGGTTTTTGAAAAGAAAAAGAAAACCCTAGAGAAACCTAAATCGACACAAAATTTGAGAAAGACGATTCTTAAACCGTTGTCCCCGACAACGGCGCCATTTTTTGATGGAGCTAGAACTTACACCAAAAGATTACTCTTCCAATGGAAGTCCTAATATACACCAAAAACCCTAGGGAGTTGATGTTCTCTCTAGGTTTACCTAAAACTGGTGCTAGATAAATGCTCCAACCCCACAAGAGTGTGGAAGCCTTATCGTAGTACAGATTTAGGATCGAACCCAAAGGACAACATTAAGAATCTGAGTGTCTTTTTCTTGTTTCGTATCAATCTAAGTTAATCATCTAAGACCAGAAGTTTGATTTGAGTTATTTAGCCTAAAACATGCAAAAGTAAAGGCAAGAATAAAAACTAGTTTAAGGATTAAAAACTGAGATTAGCAGATGATGATGGATCACTGGGGTGATGCGGGTATTCACCACCACTACACATGAATTGTACTTGTACCAAACGTAGCGAGACTTGTAAGCAGGATACATGGATGTTGTACAATACCGATGTCTTATAGGACAAGAGTAATGCATACATCCTTCATGGGTTGCATAACTCTCATCCGGTACGTATCTACGTGTCAATGAAGATATGTGGTCTCCGAAGAGAAAATCTTACTCAACCTCGTGAAACGTGCATCGGGAAACTAACAAGCGAGCGAAAATTACCAATTCGATTAGTATCCTTATAGACTATCCCTCTTTCGAGGATATAGCTACGAGAAACGTGAGAGTGTTGCAACGTCAGCCATTCCCGAACGAATGGTCAAGTACTTTGCACCACTCTCTCCTCAGAGTGTGTTCCTCGACCTGTCAAGGTCACACTTTTGTACGTCAACTGATTCCATTTCATAGTACAAAAGTACAACGATGGAGGTGAGTTTACTCCACCCCTTAGAAAGCGTTCCTAGATACCGAAACGGGTGCGCGGTGGATACACGCACCAGAAACCAAAACTAAATCGCTATTCGAGTCTCAAGAGCGGTCGTAGACAAACCACAACGAAAGACAATAGATGCATACAAGAACGCGGCCAACATTCAAGCATGTATGAAACGATTTAGTATTGAAACGAAATGATAACATCTTTTTAGTACAAGATACAAAACACGGGCAGCGGGGCTAGTCCCTGCACCCCAGTGAATGGAACTACTCGCTCCTCATAGGGGGAGTAACAAAGAAAGAGAAGAGAAAGAAAGAAAGCATCATCGGAGCAGAAGAGTAGATCTGTGACAGCCCGGTGTAGATCGTCGCAGTCTCCGGGACTGCTCTGTTGTAGTCGATGACGCCTGTCTCTCTGCCTCGATCTTCGGGTCAACCTCCAGAATTGCAAGAGTAGGATGAGGTGGAGCTATGGTGTGAGCAATGGTGAGATGGTGATGGAACAACCTTCTAGATCTGCACCCAGACTGGCAGCACACCAGATCTGGACTCAGCTCGGGATTCTGGGGCTGTGTGTGAAATTTGGTCAGAAACGGTGCTCGGGCAGCCTGGCGGCGTCTGGAACTGCCCCCAAAATAGGGACCCTGCTGGTCCTATTTATAAAAGAATAGTGACTAAACGGTCTGGAGACCGTTTGGTAGCAAACGATCTGGAGACCGTTTGCTAGCAAACGATCTGGAGACCGTTTGCTAGCAAACGATCTGGAGACCGTTTGGTGGCAAACGGTCTTGAGACCGTTTGCTGCCAAACGGTCTTGAGACTGTGGTGCCAAACGGTCTTCTCTGAGATCGAACGATGCCCAACGACCTCGATTTGCCATTCTTACAAACGATATGAGATCAAAAGCTCCTCCGAACAGTCAAATCTTCCACAAACGATCAACTTGGGAAATCGATCTAGCAACCTTCAGAGCTATCGAACGATCTCCGACTCTTTTCTGTAGGTGTGGCGGCCTCGGGGTGACCCAAATCGACCTGCGAAATACCCCCGATCGAGCTTGATTTGGAGTTGCAGATAGGTGCTGGTCGGAGGTTGAAGACGACACACCACGACCGTGGCGGAGCACCACGGTCGTGGTGGAGTTGCTGTCACACGGCCGTGGCGCCTCGCACGTGCGTGGAGAGGGTGGACTCGGCTTTGATGTCGTTGAGCCACGGCCGTGGTGAGCCACCACGGTCGTGGTGAGGTGACTGTCCCACGGCCGTGGCGCCTCACACGGCCGTGGCGGGTGAGGACTTGGCTCTGTGAACAAAGCGCCACGGTCGTGGCGTTTCCAACACGGTCGTGGCAAAAGGAAGCTTGAACCTGATGATGGTGCGACACGGCCGTGGTGTGAGAACACGGTCGTGGCCGTGGCTATGGAGCACGGGCGTGGCCGTTCCCCACGGCCGTGACGAGTGCTCTGCTTCATGATTTTGACTATTTGTTGCACAAGCCTGGGGCTTTGAGGACAAAATGCACAATTGATGTTTGATTGGATGATTGAGGGTAATCTGCAGAGGGAAAGGAGAGTGTGTAAGGGATAATAGCATCAAATGAATTGGTAATTGAGACTATTTAAGCATTATTTGCAAGGAACTAGGGGAACACTTAAAGTAAACCAAAGCGAGGGTGGATCAGTCGATATGCGCCACAAAATCCTTAGAATTGGCGACTGTAATGATGAATCTGGAGGATTCATCATGAAGCCAATACCTGGAACTGATTATGATGATGTACATTCACATGACTGGTACAATTCAATATCTGATTAGCAGATTAGCTGCGGCCAACAAATAGAAATGAGAATGATTCATGGATGACATACCATGATAATGAGCATCACAGGATAAGCTTGAGATGTTGATATAGTATGATGGGTAAATGATATACATGTTCTTCATATTCCTTATAAAGTGAATAGATGATTTACTGCTCTATCATAGATAGTTGCAATGCTTTTAAAAGATGAGAATATTCTAAACTGCTTATCCTCTACTTAGTGTAATACTATTTAACTGTGATAATAACATTGTTGGCAGAGAGTTATATCTCTCGCTGGGACAATT
Source organism: Alisma plantago-aquatica (assembly GCA_963693085.1). Taxonomy (NCBI): domain Eukaryota; kingdom Viridiplantae; phylum Streptophyta; class Magnoliopsida; order Alismatales; family Alismataceae; genus Alisma; species Alisma plantago-aquatica. The sequence goes on along the minus strand of OY856411.1, from coordinate 779,479,914 downwards.
GTCTCACCCCGTGGGATCCACATTTTTTCAGGTGGACATACACGAGGGGGATTGAGACCGTACTGTAGAGAAAGAACAACAACATCAGGGACAACAATGATAGCTCAGGTTGAGTGTACTGTCTGTCGTGTCTTGTAGATAGAAGTCCTATGTGTCGTCTCTATACTCTCAGGTCCTTGGATTTAGTACGTGGTGGTTTTATGAACAATATGAGATTTTGGATTTTATCCCTCGAGGTCTGTGGTTTCTTTATGTTTATGTTTTGAGAAAGAAACTGTTATATGTTGTCCTCGAGAAGAGATGATATAGTGTATGTACAATATGATCAATGATGAATATCAAGTTTTGTTTCTTCCTTAAAGAGTTTCCTGGAAATAGATCTCTTTGCAAAATGGTTTTAAAATTTTAGTGATTTTTGTTAATCCGCTGCTTATGATTATTCCGCATATTTAGTAATGATTTAGTTGTCAGTTTGGTGGCATGTCATTACACCAACAATGTTATTATTATCACATGTATACTATCATTTGAACAGAGAGTAAAGATGCATTATATTAAACAAATCTGTCCTTCAAGTAATTATTTTAGAAGGAATATGAAGAACATGTATAACTGTCATAAATTAAACAGTATAAAGGTAAAGCAAGGCTTCATCCAATATGTTTGTATTTGAATCCTTAAGAAAATATGCTATACAAATGAGTACATCTTTCAATCAATCTTATGCCATGCAGATATGGGAATACACCTTTCATCTCCAACCGACCATTGTGAAGCCAGAATCAGTGCCATATAGGTCTGTGGAAGAGCTGGAGTCCACGACCTCTCCTTCCCCAGTCAGTACCAGAGTGGTAGTGACATATAAATCAATTTTCATTGTATCTAGCTTGGCGTATCGATGCTCCTCACTATAGAGAAACATCACATAGCACGTTCTCTATTTAGGGTATGATCTTTAGTCAATCCTACTTATATATATGGAGTATGGCTTGTAGCCATACTCTTCTTTTGTATAGAGCTACATCCTACAACCACACTCTTTTTAGGAAATGGCTCAAAGCCAATCCTGAGGTTTGAAGGAAGCAAGGAAATACTCATCTTGCACCCTTGTATATTCAACAATATGCACTCTGAGTTTTCCTTAGGAATTGCTCATTTCACCATTCAGCAAATTCTGACACAGAATGGATCTATGGCCAGGACAACTACATGATTATATTTCACTTGATTACTTAGACCAATTAAAGTGTCTTTTTGGCATCAATCAAGTTATAACGTACAATCTATAAACAAATTCTTAAAGGAAAGGGAATATTATATCAACAGAGAATATAATTATTTACGCAATAAATAGATTCCAATCATCTCATGACATTGTATTACTACCCTTCATAAGGATATCACCGTCAACACATTATCATGGGATATCAATCCCTTATTTCAGTACTAGAGGATATCACCTCAACTAGTCACTAATCCTTTATCAGGTCATAAGACCCATCACATCATCCTTGTGATTCATTGTTATCTCAACATGCTTTATCGAGCTTATAGGCATTACCCATGCCAATCATTACTTGTTCCACAACATGTGTACACCATAGCAACCATAACAATCATTAGCTATGGCATCCATCTCATTTGCAAGGTTATCTTTATACAACTGGAGGGAGAATATGTCCCAATACATTAATTAATTTTTAAGTAAGACACACCATACACCATATGTCTTCTTTAAAGAAGATTAGGTTTCATGCTTAACCACGTAGGGTTCCCAAGCATTATTTATCTTTCCAACCTTCTAATTGCACTTCCTTCCACAAATTGGAATGTATAAGGCTATGCATCATTCATAATAACCAAGTCTACATATTCATATATTCATATTTCTCATATTCCTTTATCAAGGTTCATATACATCACTTTAACATTAATTAATCTTCTTCATAGCACTCACAAGCTATAATATTCCATTAATTTGTAGAATTATCATTACATGAATAATCTGAGAGAGAACATAGTCACAACCTTTTTAAGCACGCGTACTCAGCAAGAGTAGCCTATCCTGAGATTAGGGTCAATGTTCTATACACATAACCTGATTAGGGTTTTTCCTCAAACTTATTATTACCAACCCTATATACATCATTTCCCACTTTCTTGGAATCAATCTAGGATTGAACAATCATTACTAGGTATCACTATTGTATACATGTATATGTGTATTACCTTATTAGGTTATGTATGAACTACAATCATTCATTATGTAAACATATTGATCATGTACTTACATAATGACTCATCAATATTATCACATACTATAAAGTTTCAATACCCCTTGGCTCATTATTAAACATTGTCACCTCTCACTAGGAAACAACCATCTCTAGGTTATCAGATCCATATACTTGACTATCACATTTACCTGGGATCTTAATCCCTTAAACATATTATTTATGATCTCATCTCTTCAATGTTACATCTTCGTGATCACATGTTATGGGGTATCAACCCCTCAATTTATTGTTGAACCATGTCACCTCTTACCAGCACTACAAAAAAACAATGATTTAGCTATGATTGCTTCAGTTACAATTAATTTATATGTAGCGAGAGCCATTTTACTTATAATTTTTTTTGTAAAACTAAAATGATTGTAGCCACATCAATTAATAAGGTGTAGCTACAAAATCGCACTCCATTTTAATTGTATGCAATATAATTGTAAGGAGACAAAGCCCACACTCTCTCCCTCATTACGCAACACAGCGGACAGTTAACCCCGACCCCCGATCCCCCGACCCCAGTCTACAGTGGCACCCTCTATGAACATACTCCACAACGCCATCCGTGCGCCGTGCGTCGTCGATGCCTAAAGCCGTCTTGCGTCCTCCGACTCTGAAGCCGTCCACCTGATCTATGATAGAACATCTCTCTGCACCCCTGCCCGATCAGATGACTGGTGAGGTTTTCCCCCAACAGCAGGCCTTCTCCGATGGCACCCCTCTCCGACGATGCACCTTCTGGTCTTCTCTCCAGAGGCATCCCTTTCTGGCTTCTCTCCAGTAGTGCTTCTGCTAGTTTTCTCTCACACAACACTCCCATGCTTTGTGTGCTCTCTGGTGGCATCTCCCCTCTGGTCTTCTCTCTGGTGGTGCTCCCGCTATTGCCTACGCTCTCTGATGTCCGACGGTGCCTACCCTATGCTCTTCTCTCCATATATATCATATATATTTTATATCCAATTCTCTTTCTTCCTCTCTCCATCAATCCTACAACTACAACAAGATGAACTTTCAATATTTCTGTTAGCCCCTTCCTCTATGAAATAGGAGAAAGACTATTGCTTGATGCTTGTTGTGGATACACAATACCTGTAAAAGTAGGCATTAGGAATACCGTTGAATACTCATAGATTTATCCCATGTTAGAAGTGGCACACAAACCTTAGGCTCCACTGAATACCATCCCTCTGTAAGGGCCCTCCATTTTTTCCTACACTTTTGAGAGCAACTGTTCTCTTTCTTCCCCTCTATATCATTCCTACATCTGCAACAAGAGGAATGTTTGACATTTCTGTCAACACATTCTTCTATTAAATAGGAGAAAGATTTTTGCTTGATTACCGTAATGGATACACCATACCTCTTAAATAGGCATTGGAAAGAAGAACAATTCCGTAATTATAAAATGTATGACTAATATATATATTAAGTAATGCTAATCATGTTATGCCTAATAGGCCCACTAATACTATGTAACCTCCTTTTCACTTTAAGGTCCCCCCTCATGTTGGACAATATACATTAATCATGATCGGCTTGTCCATGAATATGACTACTATTTGTGTATTTGGATCAGGATGAAGATTAATATAGATAGTTTGCTTTGAGTCATATGGCTTGTTGAGGTTTGCATGAACTATTGTTCATAGTTTGTTTTGTGTGTTTATTTATGGTTTTTCTTTTCATGGATCAAGCCAATGCATTGTAAAAACTCATTTTTGATATATACAAAAAAAGGAACAGGGGATAAAAAAGGATTGTACTCATTATAGGAGAAAAGGGCACTCCACAAGGAAACTATGCTATAAGCTGCATGGTTCTCCTTCCACAACATACATGCAAATCTCATTTTTTTAACATTGAGACTAAGTTATGGATTGTATTTTAATTATACTATATTCTCCCTACAATGGTAAACAAGTGGGATAGCTTTGGAAAGTGAGTAGCTGATGCTTTCTTCATTGGTAGAGGTTGGACTAGCCTCCATGCCACTGTCTCTCATCAGGCTTCGAAAAGTCCAATTTCTTACTGGTCTGGGCAAACTCTTCCTAAGATCTGAGAAAGAGCTCTTAAATCTTATTGAAACTAAGTTATGTAATGATTTTTAATTCTTTGTATTCTTATCCTTTTTTTTCTTAATTGTTATAGGTATCCATGATAGATAAAATTTGGATCCATGAGGAACATATAACAAGCACGACATATTTACTTGGGGTGGTTAAATTTATAGAGCATGCATTTTCAAAATCTAGAAGAGATGGGACTATCTTATGTCCTTGTAAGCAGTGCTTAAATGTGCATAGGCAGAATCGGCAAGTCGCAATTGGACACTTGTTATGGAATGGATTCTTGACCACCTACACAAATTGGATTTTTCACAATGAGGGTTCATTTGATAGCTCTGAGGATTCACAAACACAAAATGACACGTTCAAAGATGATATGAGAGACATGTTTCATGATGCATATGGAGTATCACAAGATGGAGAGAATATGGAAGATGACGACCATTGATTTGTATTTGTTGATGATGCAGAAGCTGAGCAATTTTACAAACAGTTAGAGATTGCTGCACATGAATTGTACTCTGGAAGTAAGAAGTACTCTAAATTGTACACTATTATGAGGTTGTTTCACATAAAATGTGTCAATAATTGGAGTAATAAGTCATTTTCTGAGCTGCTTGAGCTTTTGAAGGAATTACTTCCAGAGGGTGAGACGTTTCCCGACTCTTATTATGAATTCAGAAAAATAATCAGGCACCTTGGACTTGACTATGATAAAATCGATGCTTGCAAAAATAACTACATTTTGTTTCGAAAGGATTTTGCAGATAAGACTTCATGTCCGAAATGTGGTGCTTCTAGATATAAAGAAATCAAAATTGATGAAGCTGGTGTAGAAAACATTCATACAAACATGAAAGGAGTTCCTTGTAAAGTCCTGCGCTACATTCCCTTGACTACTAGGTTGAAGAGATTGTTCATGTCTTCAAAGTTGTCACTCCTAATGCGGCGGCACGATGAAAGTCGTACCAAGGACAGAATTCTTTGACATCCAGCAGATTCTCTAGCATGGAAGACGTTTGATAATATGCATGCCGAGTTTGCTTCTGATTCTCACAATGTTCGCCTTTGATTAACTTCTGATGGATTTAATCCCTTTGTCCTCATGAGTCTATCATATAGCATTTGGCCCATCGTATTGATTCCGTACAACTTGCCACCATGGTTGTGCATGAAGTCTCCCAATTTTATCTTGTTGATGATTATTCCTGGTCTAACTCAACCAGGAATGGACATAGATGTCTACCTACAACTGTTGATTGAGGAGTTAAAAGAACTGTGGGAAGCTGGTGCTGATACTTATGATGCTGATCATAAAGAGGTATTCAAGTTGCATGCTACCTTACTGTGGATGATAAGCGACTTTCCTGCATATGGTTATCTATCTGGTTGGCAAACTAGTGGGTATCTTGCATGTTCTTTCTACAACAAAGACGCATGCTCATGGAGACTACCATATAGTAAGAAACATGTTTCATGGGTCACATGAGGTTCCTCCCAATGGATCATAAATTTCACAAAGATGCTTCATCATTTGATGGAAAAGAATAATATAGAAGTGCTCCTAAGATGCTGTCTGGAGGTCAAGTTCTAGATCAAACTAGAGATGTAGATAATTTACCGTATAACTTGAGAAAGTGAAGTATATTTTTTGAGTTTCCATACTGGATGCATAACCTTATATGTCATAATCTTGACATGATGCACATAGAAAAGAATGTATGTGAGAGTTTGATTCACACACTGCTAGGAATGGAGAAGTTAAACGACACTGAAAATTCTCGATATGACCTCGATGAGATGGGCATAAGGCATAGACTTCACATTATCAAGGATGGAAATAAAAATATCTTCCCGCCTTCATGTTTTACTTTGAAGAAGGAGGAAAAAGAATGATTCTATAAGCTGTTGAAGTCTGCTCGAGTTCCTGACGGGTATTCTTCTAATATAGCTAGAAATGTACGCATCAAAGAAAGAAATATGATGGCATTGAAGAGTCATGATTATCATGTATTGATGCAACAATTTCTCCCATTAGCTTTACAAGTAGCGTTACCCAACAAAAATGTTAGATCTGTTGTAATTGAGTTGTCCAAGTTTTTTAAAGACTTATGCTCTAAAGTCATAAATCCAAATACTTTTGAGAAGTTGGAATCTAGAATAGCAGTGACTCTTTGTAACCTAGAGAAGATTCTCCTACCATCATTCTTTAATGTGATAGAGCATGTGGTCATTCATCTTCCACGAGAAGCAGAGATAGCTAGACCGATATTCTATTTTTGGATGTACCCCGTAGAGAGGTAATCTTTCTAACAATTAAATTTGTTCAGACTTTGCATCCGATCATATGTGATGTTCTTACAGAGTCTTTTCTTCTTCTTATTGTAGACACTTACAAACTTTAAAAAGATATGTGTGAAATAAAGATGCTCCAGAAGCTTCTATAGCAGAAGGTTACTTGGCAGGCAAATGCTTAACATTCTGTTCAAGATATCTCTCAGGAGTTGAGACAAGGTTCACTAAATTGTCTAGAAATGATGTGGAAGATGAAGATATGGATAATTATGAAGAGTGGTCTATATTCTTTCATAAAGGGTGTCATTTAGGAAAGAAGACTCCTATTACGCTTGATAGCGCAATGCTCAAAGTTGCACATCAATATATTTTAGCCAACTGTGATGCAGTTGATTCATACGTGAAGTAAGATTGTTGTTTACTTTTCATTATGTAATTTCATATTTATGTCTAGGTGTGTCACACGTGTTTGTTAGCAGGGAGCACATCTGATACTTGAAGAAAATCAATCCACGTGTACGACAATGGGAAATCAGTAATCTTCATATGAACAGTTTCAATGAATGGTTTAAGAAAGATGTAAGTTTAAATAAGTTATTTCCATTAGCATAAAACAAAAATATATAAATAATAATATTCATAATATTTCCAGATTGAGGAGAAGGCAAAGTCAACAATTGTGTCACCAAATTATTGTTGGCTCGAGGACCGCAACAAATGACGATGCAATATGCGGGATATGTAACAAATAGTTATAGATTTCGCACCAAGGATCGAGAATGCGGCAGAAAAACACAAAATAGTGGAATTATGGTGAATGCCCAGATAGAAATTTTTGGCACTTCCAAGGACAAAAATCCTGTAACGGGTCAAGTTACGTACTACGGGGTGTTAAGGGACGTTTTTGAGATCAGTTATTATGAGTAACTTAAAGTTGTATTGTTCAAATGTGACTGGGTAAATACAAATAGAGGCATCAAAAAATTTGAAAATGACTTCACAATGGTCAATTTAAACATATTGCTGTAATGGATCATCTATTTGCATTGGACTCCCAAGCACAACAAGTGTTTTATGTGAAAGACATAAGTCAAAAAAATTGGAACTTTGTTGTGTATACTACACCTCGTGATACTTATGACATGGAGGAGAAGCTTCATGATAATTTCAGGGATGGAACCTACTTATCTGAAGATAAATCTCCAAGTGATTTGGAATATATCTTAAGTGACGTTTGTGATGACTTTAATTTAGTCAGAGAAGACACGGAGGATGTGACCTTTTATGAAGGGGGTCATGATCCCCATCATTGATCTTTTGTAACTCTTTTTATTTTATTAGTTGGGTCAAATAGTGGAAACACTCATGTTATTCTTTTACTTATGAAATGATCATTTATACTTTTACATGATTATACATTTGTTGCACAATTTTTTCTTTTGGGTTAATCTACTTAATGAGTTTGCTTGTTGGATGTTGGCTTCATTAGCAACATATAAATATTATTGAAATTTTTAATTTTATTTGAGGAACACAATTAGAGAATGTATGCCATGATTTCAGTTTGTAATTCAATATTTTTAATATATCAATTGTCTTTTTAGGAGAATGAAAAGATACAGTCAGCTATTGTCTCCACTTACTCACGATGCCTAAAATGAATGATTAACTCATGGGAGTATGACAGGTAAAATAAAAAAATACATCATTTAATATCTTTCTTAGAACCGCCCATATCATCATTTTAGTTGTAGGTATTTCCAAAAGACCAAAAGGAGGATATCTCGGTTCGATAAATGCTGATTGGGGGTGTTCAATTGCAAAAGAAGGACTTATAAATAGTAAAATCGTGGTAGGATCAACTACAAACAACAACAAAAGTTCTTCTTTTAACCTTGCAAAAGAAAAACAAATCCCTCTGTGTCAAATGGTGGAGTTGGTACCGTTGGTAAAAGTCATGTGGTGGCAAACTCAAATAATGCTAGAGAAGGAAGTCATTCTAAAAGACACTTAGAAAAAAGAAGTCATCCAGGAGTGCCTGTAGGAGCAAGTATGCAACGTTTGATAAATGATGCTAGTAACAATCATGATGTTGAAATTGATAATTTAGATAATGATCAACATTCTGTTGCTAATTCTCCTACTGCTGATCCTGGGCAGAGTGAAGGTAAGAAAACTTAGATACAAAGATGTATTACATTTTTCACAAACTATTAGTTATTTATATGTGTATAATATGTATATCTTTGTAAATTCTTGTATTATATTCATGATTTTGTAGGGGGAGCTACAAATAAAAAAACAAGGGGCTATTCTAAGTGTATCCGATTATGGGGTAAGACAATGGATAAAAAGTTACCAATTACTTTGGATGAGAATGGAGATCTAATATGACCACATCAGAATGACCTGTCTTCCTTTTTGGGAACTATTGCTAGAAATTCTGATCTTGCACCATTAAACTATCTTGATTGGCGACAAGTACATGTAGAAAACAAAACTTCTATATGGAATTATGTGGAGGTAATTCTAGTCTTAGAGATATAATATAATGCTGTGAATTTTTTATTTAAAAATTATTCTTTTGTTACAGACCAAGTTTGTTATCGACATAAAGGGGAAGAATTCTATTTTGTGAATAGTGAGGGATTGTTGGAGAAACTTCAAAGCAGATATAAAAAAACCACTATATGCGGCACAAAGAAAAATCTGACCGACTTAATGATTGCCCCTCCTGTGTTGATCCTGATCAATGGAAATTTCTTGTGAATTTTTGAGATTCTGATGATGGAAAGGTAAACAATTTCTTCTTTAACTTTGTAGAATTTAATAGTGTATATTGCATATAATTATATTATAATTCATTGTATGTAGTTAAGGAGTGCTCAAAATGTTATGAGAGAAATGAAAAACCACTAGAGGGGGGTGAAAAGGGTTTTAAATTAATTTAACAATTATTTAACTCAAACAACCACAAATGAGAAACCAAGAAGGAGACAAAGGGTTTAGAGTGGTTCCAACCTTAGCAAATACTAAGGTTGTCAGTCCACTACCCGATTGCTTACCCAACCAGGATTTTAAAAGTATTAATTTTATTACCTTCTCAAGGAATTACACAAAATACAATACTTTCATACACCCCTTTGAACAACCTTCACTTGAAGTAGATGCACCAACTCGAGGTAGCCTTCTTGAAGTAACTCCAAGCTCCCCCTTGAAGTAGCCTTCCTCTTTGAAGTAACCTCCCGTTGCACCAGCCTTCTTGAAGTAGTTCAAAGTCTCCTTCTTCACCAAGAAGATCATGACCCTCTCCAATCCACAGCCTCCAACCTAGGAGTAGCAAGGACAGTACAAGCAATGAAAGTGAACAAGAAAGGAAAATGGAAATTACTACTTATCCTTTGAAGCACAAGGCTTGATTTGCCTATATCAAGCGTATAGATCTCCTAATCAATGTATATGGAAGTATGATTGCTGTAGATAGGAGATACTAGCCTATATGACACGAAATTTGAGCCAAGAGAAAAGTAGCCAATTGCAAATGTGCTCAATTGCTCACAAACAGGTTGCTCAATGCAAGTGTATGCTCAAAGATTGCTCATGTGTGTAATCGATGAGTTTTGGTGTCCTAAGGCATGTCCTATTTATAGGAATGTCCTACATGTGCTTAAGGACGTTCTAGACACTTTCTAGGGGGTTCTAAGTGCTTAACTAGCTGTTAGGTACAAGTTAGTTGCATTAGCAATGACTAGTTAATTAATTCTGCAGTTACTGTCAGAGTCCATCTCGGTCGAGGGATTGTCGACCGAGATACCTACTCGGTCGAGGTTTTGTCGACCGACAGGCTCTCTGGATCAAGTGTTTACAACGTTTATCTCCAACTGCCAACTACCTTGTCAGTTGTGTCTAACGGCTACTTGGGTCTTTCTCGGTCGAGAAGTTTGTCGACCGAGAGTGTCTCGGTCGAGGATTTTGTCGACTGAGATTGACCCTGTTTCAATGTTTCAAATAAAGACATTAAGTGTGTGTATGAGTGTGCATATATGACACTATTGAAGGGGATGACCTATCTAAGTTTGGTTTTTAGCTAGGGAAGATCTAACGCTTGATTTACATGAAGTCTAAGTACTTGTACATTATATGTTTGTACAAGCTTTTTACAAATTGATTACATTTTATGAAAATATAAACATTAAGCATATAGATTTCCCTGATGCTTTTGAAAAACACTAGAGGGGGGGGGTGAATAGAGTTTTTAAATAATTTTAACAATTTATTGAACTCAAACAACCACAATTGAAATTAGAAGAAGGAGACAGGTGTTTAGAGTGGTTCCAACTTTAGCAAATACTAAAGTTGTCAGTCCACTACCCGGTTGCTTACCCAACCGGGATTTTGAAAGTATTTATTTTATTACCTTCCCAAGGATTTATACAAAATACACTACTTTCCTTTACACCCTTTGAGCAGCCTTCACTTGAAGTAGGTGCACCAACTTTGAGGTAGCCTTCTTGAAGTAACTCCAAGCTCCCCCTTGAAGTAGCCTTCCTCTCTAGAAGTAACCTCCCATTGCACCAGCCTTCTGAAGTAGCTCAAAGTCACCTTCTTCGCTAAGAAGAACTCCACCCTCTCCAATCAGCAGCCTCCAACCTAGGAGTAGCAAGGAGAGTACAAATGGTAATAGAGAACAAGAAAGGAAAAAAGGAAATTACAACTTATCCTTTGTAGCCCAAGGCTTGATTTGCCTAGATCAAGCGTATAGATCTCCTAACCAAGTGTATGGACTTGTGATTGTAGTGGGTAGGAGATACTAGCCTATAGGGCACGAATTTTGAGCTAAGGAAGGAAGTAGCCAATTGTCATAATGCTCAAATTGCTCACAAACAGATTGCTCAAAGTATGCTCAAGTATTTCTCAAGTGTAGCAAGTGTATTTGAGTGTCCTATGGCTTGTCCTATTTATAGGAATGGCCTAAGAATGCTTAAGGACGTTCTAGACAACTTCTAGGGGTTTCTAAGTGCTTAACTAGCCGTTAGGTACAAGTTTGGTGCTTTAACAACGGATAATTAATTAATTCTGCAGTTGCTGTTAGAGACCATCTCGGTCGAGGAATGGTCGACCGAGACACCTACTCGGTCAAACTTTTGTCGACCGACAGGCTCTCTGGAACAAGTGATTTGCAACGTCTATCTCCAACTGCCAACTACCTTGTCAGTTGTGTCTAACGGCTACTTTGGATCTTTCTCGGTCGAGAGGATTGTCGACCGAGAGTGTTTTGGTCGAGGAGTTTGTCGACCGAGATTGATCCTGTTTCAATGTTTCAATTTAGGCACTAATTATATGTATGAGTGTGAAAATGTGATCCTATTTGAAGGGAATGACTTATCTAAATGTGGTGTTTAGCTAGGGAGAATCTAACGCTTGATTTACATGCAATCTAAGTACTTGTACATTATATATTTGTACAAGTTTTTACAAAGCGATTACATTGCATATAAACATGTAAGCATATGGATTTCCCTAGTTGCTTTTGTCATCCACCTTGTTCCTGCACACTCAAGTAGCTCGTTAGATCAATAAGAATGAAATGTTTGTCATAATCAAAACAAAGGGATTTATAGATGTCCATTTAGCCAACAACTTTGTCATCCACCTTATTCCTACAACACTCAAGTAGCACGTTAGATCAACAAGAATGAAATGTTTGTCATTATCAAAACATAAGGGATTTGCATATGTCCATTTAGCCAACAATCTCCCCCTTTTTGAAGATGACAAACATTTCCAAAATATAAATCAACTCAAAATTTAACTTCATACCTGAAGTTTACCTTGTGAATTTCTTCCTTTTGTTTATAAAATGTGTGCTTATTATAAAATGTGTTCTTATTATTCCCCATGAATTATGGAACATGAAATCCAATTCTTTAAGGAATATAGCAACGTTCAATGTGAAGCCAAGAGTTTGTAAAACTCATTGATTGAGTTTTGCACATTTTAAGATTTATGTTTATTTCTCCCCCTTTGTCATTTAAAAAAGATAACCGTTGAAAACAAGAAAAACTCCCCCTTAATTAGATGTCCCATCAATTCCTATGAAAAAGATGTCCATTTAAAAGCCAAGAATGATGCAGAGTAAAACACTTTTAAGAAGTACAAATATCAAAGAAAACATCTTCCAAGGGAGTGATAAGCAGTTGCTTCCTTATTTTTTTGAACTGATCTAGTGGAAGCGGTTTTGTAAAAATATCAGCCAATTGATCTTCCGTATCAACATGATAAAGGGAAACATAATTCTTAGAAATGTGATCCCGTAAAAAGTGATGACGAATTTCAATATGTTTAGCTCGGCTATGTAATATAGGATTGTGTGCTAAGTTTATAGCGCTTGTGTTGTCACAAAAGATAGGCGTAGATGAAAAAGTAAAACCATAATCATTTAACACTTGTTGCATATAAAGCACTTGAGCACAACAAGATCCATCTGCCATATATTCAGCTTCAGTTGTAGAGAGGGCAACCGTGTTTTGTTTCTTGCTAAACCAAGATACTAAAGTTCTTCCTAACAAGAAACAACCACCACTAGTGCTTTTGCAGTCAAGTCGACAACCAACATAATCAACATCAGTATAAGCTTTAAAATCCAAGGATTGTCCTTTTGGGTACCATAAACCAAAACATGTGGTGCCAGCTAAATATCAAAGAATCCGTTTAACTGCTTGAAAATGAGAGTGCATGGGTTGTGATTGAAATCGAGCACAAAGACCAATGGAAAACATAATATCCGGTCTAGAAGCGGTTAAGTAAAGCAAACTACCAATCATGGCTCTATATAAGGAATCATCAATAGGCTCCCCATTTTCATCCTTATCAATTTTAATAGAGGTAGCCATAGAAGTAGTAGCGTGTTTGCACTGATCCATCCCAAAACATTTTAAGAGTTCTTTAGTATACTTTTCTTGGCTTATAAAAATTCCGGCAGGCGTTTGTTTAATTTGGAAACCAAGAAAGAAAGTTAGTTCACCCATGAGACTCATTTCAAATTCTTTTTGCATAATGTCACTGAATTGTGTGCACAAGGATTCATTTGAGGCTCCAAAAATAATGTCATCAACATATATTTGAACAACTAGAAAATCGGAGTTATATGTTTTGAAAAATAAAGTAGAATCTGAATTCCCAATAGAAAAATCATTATCAAAGAGATATGTCTTGAGCCTTTCATACCAGTTCCTAGGTGCTTGTTTTAAACCATAAAGTGCTTTCTTAAGTTTATAAACATAGTCACCTTTTTCCGGTATTTCAAAGCCAGGTGGTTGGGCAACATATACTTCTTCTTGAATGATTCCATTTAGAAATGCACTTTTTACATCCATTTGATAGAGTTTGATGTTTTTGTGTGCAACTATAGCTAGTAACATTCTAATAGCTTCAAGTCTTGCTACTGGTGCATATGTTTCATCAAAGTCTATTCCTTCTTGTTGATTGTATCCTTGTGCTACTAACCTAGCTTTATTTCTTATTACTTCCCCTGCCTCATTTAGCTTATTCCTAAAAACCCATTTTGTTCCAATGATGGCTTTATTTTGTGGTTTAGGAACGAAATCCCATACGTCATTTTTAGTGAATTGATTTAACTCTTCTTGCATTGCTATTATCCAATAGTCATCTTTAAGAGCTTCAGATACCTTCTTAGGTTCAATAATAGAAACAAAGGCCATGTTTGCAACATATTTAAAGGAAGAATGAGTTTTGACTTTATCATTTGGATTTCCAATAATTAATTCTTGAGGATGATCCTTAATAAGTCTAGGTATAGGTTGTGTTTCAGCTTGGTTATTACTTGTAGTTTCCTTCTCACTATCATTTGGTATGTCTAAGTTTTCGAATTGATGAGTGAGATCAATTATTTCAGAATTTTCTGATTTTGACTCTTCATGAAAAGAGACATGAATAGATTCCTCAACTTTTCTAGAAATAGTGTTGTAGACTCTAAATGCTTTGCTAGAGGTAGAATATCCCAAAAAGAATGCTTTATGTGATTTAGAATCAAACTTATCTTTATCCTCTTTAGTGTTTAATATATAACATGTGGATCCTAAGATATGAAAATAGTCAACTCTAGGTTTCTTAGAATGTATTATTTCATATGGTGTTTTCTTCAAATGAGAGTGAACAGTTACTCTATTTAACACATAGCATGCGGTGTTTACAACTTCAGCCCAAAAAGTTTTAGGTGTGTTATGTTCAGGCATCATAGTTCTATCCATTTCTTGTAGTGATCGATTTTTCCTTTCAACTATACCATTTTGTTGTGGTGTGCGTGGAGCAGAAAAATTGTGAGTGTATCCTTGAGATGTGCAAAATTCTTCAAATACATGATTCTCAAATTCTCCACCATGATCACTTTGAATGGTACGTATTTTGTTTTGTAATAGATTTTCAATCATGGAACACAATTTTATAAAAACATGAATAGTGTCATCTTTGGCTGCAAGAAAATGTACCCATGTATATCTACTATAATCATCAACAATAACAAAACAATATCTTTTGCTACCAATAGATTGTGTCCTCATGGGTCCAAATAAATCCATATGAATTAATTCTAAGGATCTACTGGTGCTAAGTACATGTTTGGGTTTAAAAGAGGTTTTTGTTTGCTTTCCCAAAGTACATGGTTCACAATTTTCAACTTGATCAAAAGATAAAGTAGGCAAACCACGAACAAGATCATATTTCACTAACATTTTGATAACATGTGAGCTAGAATGTCCTAACTTTTTATGCCATAGTTGTAAAGTATTTTCATTTGCAAGTAAGAATTTTCCTACTACATATTTCATAGAGTTAGGTCTAAGAATATAAAGGTTTCCAACCCTTTTTCCTTCATAAATAACATTTGTAGTGTTTTCTATTAATAACTTGCAGCAATTTTTGTTAAATAAAACATCATATCCACTATCACATAGTTGACTAAAACTTATTAAATTATGGTGCAAACCATCAACGAGTAAAACATTCTTGATTTCAAGGTTTGTACCAATATTACCTATTCCAACGATTTTACCTTTACCATTATCTCCAAAAGTGACTGTTCCACTCTTCTTTTCTTCAAAAGTTTGAAATGTATCCTTGTTTCCGGTCATGTGTTTGGAACATCCACTTTCGACCACCCAATCCTGCATAAACATGTAGGTTTTGGTACCCATGTGATGGTCCGATATGGTAGAAGCATTTAATTTCAGACTGAAATAAAAATCTGACTCAAAACTTCAGTCGGTCGACAAAAGTTCGACCGACACCTCACTCGGTCCACCAATCGTTGATCGAGAAAGTTGCTGTAGAATTGAATTTGTCACAGACATCTGGTCGGTCGACAAAAATTCGAACGACGATATTTTTGGTCGACAATATTTAGACCGAGTAGGTTTCTGTTTCAGTATTGCAGTTCTGAAAATTACCATAATGCATGAGACTTTTTATTAAGTTGAGATAAGATAATATAATTTGCAAAAATGAGCATTAGATCATATCTCAACTGAATTGCATTCAAATCTACTAAGTTTGGAGTTTTGGAACCCAAACTAAATCGGAATCCTTGGTCTTATAAGGGCATGAAAATGAATAATGTCCAAGACGTAGACAAAAATGACAAGTAATAGAATAAACTTCATTTCTTTTTCTAGGGATTGTATTCTTAGGTACAAACATAGTCTGAGTCTTGGATGTTTTAGCTCTTTTGGGTTGATTTTTCTTTGGAGCATATCCTAGTCCTCTTCTTTCATTGAAACTAGAGGAAATTTTCAGAATGTTATTAAGGATGTCTTTTCCTCTTAAGTCATTTAGGTTTCTTTGTAGCTTTGCAATGTCATCCATCTTCTTGTGTAAATCTTTCCTTGCTTGATCTAAATCAGACAATAGGGAGTCTCTTTCTTTTACAACATTTTCATAGTCTAGATGGTTACATAAAATTGGTTGGGTCTGAAAATCATTTAGTTTAGCTAACAAATCAGTCTTTTCTTGAGAAAGAAGATTAACATTTGTTTTTAGAGTGAGTAATTTTCTAGTGTAGTCATTTAAGGATGTTTTCAAAGACAAGTTCTCAAGATCAATGTTGTCCTTTTTAGAAGAAAGATCATTTAATCTAGCATATAACTCATCATTTGTTTTGGTAACCTTCTTTAGTTTTCTTTTACAGTCAACATATTTATCATGAGCTTCTTGTAGACTAGCGATTAATTCTTCTTTAGGAAGATCAAGAAGGCTTACCTCTTGAGAGTCTTCATCATCTTCTCTTGCCATTAGACATTCTACCTTTTCTTCTCCACTTTCACTCTCGCTTGATTCATCCCATGCAACTTTGTAAGCTTTTTCTCCCTTCTTTTTGTGTGAACTTTTCTTTCCTTTCTTTGTTTTGGGGCATTCATTTTTGAGATGTCCTTTCTTTCCACACTTAAAGCACCTAGGAGGAGAGGAAGAGGAACTAGAAATTTTGTTAGATTTAAATCTTTTATATTTCTTACCATTGACAATCAAGGCATCTTCTCCTTCTTCTTCACTTGACTCCTCACTTTCTGGTGTGATGATCTTTGAAGCTTTTAGAGCCACATCCTTCTTTTTTCCTTGTTGAAGTTCACGTTCTCTTCTTTCTTCCTCTTCTAGGGTTGCTTCATGAGCTTCTAGGTTGCCAATGAGTTGCTCCATTCTCAGTCAAGTGAGGTCATTAGCTTCTTCAATGGCTGTCTTGTATTTAGGAGGAAGTGATCTAAGGATTTTTGACACCTGATCTTCTTCAAGAACAACTTTTCCTAAGGCATTCAAACCGTTTACAATAGAAGAGAAATTTGCATACATTTCACTAATAGATTCATTCGGATCCATACGGAAGTGTTCACACTTTTGTTTAAGCATACTAATCTTAGAATTCTTAACTTGAACAGTCCCTTCATAAGTTATAGAAAGTCTATGCCAAATTTCATAGGCTGTGTCACAATTTGATATCCTATTAAATTCTCCTACTGAAATTGAACAATATAGAATACTTACAGCCTTTGCATTCATTTGAGCCGATTTTACCGTATTGGTGTCCCAAGCTACATATTCCACTTGAGGAAGCTCATAGGGGGTTGACACCATTCTCCATAGATCCCAGCTGATGCCTTGGAAGTAGAATTGCATCCTTCTCTTCCAGTAGGTGTAGTTTGTTCCATCAAACATAGGAGGCCTAGCCACAAGTGTTCCCTCAAGGTTGAGGTTGTTGAGTACCCCGTCACCCATTCTCTAAGACTTGGTTAGGGTTCCTTGAAGCCTGCTCTGATACCAATTGAAAAACCACTAGAGGGGGGGGGTGAATAGGGTTTTAAATTAATTTAACAATTATTTAACTCAAACAACCACAAATGAGAAACCAAGAAGGAGACAAAGGGTTTAGAGTGGTTCCAACCTTAGCAAATACTAAGGTTGTCAGTCCACTACCCAGTTGCTTACCCAACCGGGATTTTGAAAGTATTAATTTTATTACCTTCTCAAGGAATTACACAAAATATAATACTTTCATACACCCCTTTGAACAGCCTTCACTTGAAGTAGATGCACCAACTCAAGGTAGCCTTCTTGAAGTAACTCCAAGCTCCCCCTTGAAGTAGCCTTCCTCTTTGAAGTAACCTCCCGTTGCACCAGCCTTCTTGAAGTAGTTCAAAGTCTCCTTCTTCACCAAGAAGATCATGACCCTATCCAATCCGCAGCCTCCAACCTAGGAGTAGCAAGGAGAGTACAAGCAATGAAAGTGAACAAGAAAGGAAAATGGAAATTACTACTTATCCTTTGAAGCACAAGGCTTGATTTGCCTATATCAAGCGTATAGATCTCCTAATCAATGTATATGGAAGTATGATTGCTGTGGATAGGAGATACTAGCCTATAGGACACGAAATTTGAGCCAAGAGAAAAGTAGCCAATTGCAAATGTGCTCAATTGCTCACAAACAGGTTGCTCAATGCAAGTGTATGCTCAAAGATTGCTCAAGTGTGTAATCGGTGAATTTTGGTGTCCTAAGGCATGTCCTATTTATAGGAATGTCCTACAGGTGCTTAAGGACATTCTAGACACTTTCTAGGGGGTTCTAAGTGCTTAACTAGATGTTAGGTACAAGTTAGTTGCATTAGCAATGGCTAGTTAATTAATTCTGTAGTTGCTGTCAGAGTCCATCTCGGTCGAGGGATTGTCGACCGAGATACCTACGCGGTCGAGGTTTTGTCGACCGACAGGCTCTCTGGATCAAGTTTTTACAACGTTTATCTCCAACTGCCAACTACCTTGTTAGTTGTGTCTAACGGCTACTTGGGTCTTTCTCGGTCGAGAAGTTTGTCGACCGATAGTGTCTCGGTCGAGGATTTTGTCGACTGAGATTGACCCTGTTTCAATGTTTCAAATAAAGACATTAATTGTGTGTATGAGTGTGCATATATGACACTATTGAAGGGGATGACCTATCTAAGTTTGGTGTTTAGCTAGGGAAGATCTAACGCTTGATTTACATGAAGTCTAAGTACTTGTACATTATATGTTTGTATAAGCTTTTTACAAATTGATTACATTTTATGAAAATATAAACATTAAGCATATAGATTTCCCTGATGCTTTGTCATCCACCTTATTCCTGCAACACTCAAGCAGCACGTTAGATCAACAAGAATGAAATGTTTGTCATTATCAAAACACAAGGGATTTGCATATGTCCATTTAGCCAACAAGAAAGTTCGTAATGACGAGACATACATTGGGATCAACACCATATTCTTGTATGAAGGCTAATGTGAGTTATCTTCTGGTTGAAATGTGCATTACACTTTCATACTACTAAGCTCATATATGCTGCACTGCTACTATTACAAATAGTTACAAGAAAAGAAAAATAGTGGCAATGTTAGCAGATTAGACTTGTTTAAGGCCACCCATTTAAAGAAGGATGGTACTACTGTGGATGCAAAATATGTAGAATTGATTATACGTAAGAAATCATTTATCAAATTTATTTTTTCATTTAATGAATATATTCTCATTAATATTGTAATATAGGACAAGTTGAATGTGCCACTTGCAATTAATGATGAAAATCTCAATGAAGATGAGATATTTGATCATATTTTGGGTCCAAAGAAGAATCCTGTGAAACATGCGTTACATGTGTCTCATAATTCTTATGAAAATAAAATCAAAGACATAGAAATGGTTGTTGATGCTCATACCCAGATATACGAGGCTCGACAAATGGAGCTGTTAGAAATGAAGAAAAAAATGAAAATCTTGAAGCTATGATGCTGAGAAATTCTAACCTGAGTGGTTCATTTCAGCCCAACGAGGTAAATCTTCAAATTCTTATATTATGATATCATAAGAAAATTGATTTTCTTATAGTGAAAAATTTATTTTGTAGAATATCACAAGGACCACCAACGAAAGACTACCCAAACCAAATCAATCGAGTAGTGGAACACCCATTACTGAAGGGCATGTTATTATAGATAAACATTTATTGAATAATTTTTTCAATCTGATTTTTAGGTAAAAATAATGTTTGACACAGTCTTTATAAATTTAAAGGTTGTTTCCTTGTTAAGTTTTGATGATGGGAAATGAATTGTAGCTAAAGGACACGTTACTTCTACAAATCCAACTTATGTTGTAGGAGGAGCGCTGTTGGGTTCCTCATTTGCTACTGTGTCCATTACTGTACCAATCCAACCTCAAGAGCAGTTGATTTGGCCTTTTGGTCAACAACAAGTCATTGAGGATGTAATTGGGATAGTGATAGATTGGCCAAAGAAATTACTCATTGTCAGGTAACATTTTATAAATTAATATCAATACTAGTAGTGTACTTCTTAACTTTGTATTCATCATTCTAGGTGAACCATTTGGAGATGTGGAAACCAAGAGTAGCACACATTTGATTAATATAGATATTCACATATCATATGAATTGATAGGATTTAGTAAAAATAGAAGTCACTCATTCTTTATTATATTTAGTTGGTTTTAAATAAATGTGGATGTCACACATATTGTAGTACCATTCATTATTTCATTGTCTTGGTTGTAATTTGTGGACCTTTGAATCTTATTTTCTTGTGTTATTCTCATTATGTTTGTATTGGCTACATTCAGTCTTGGAGATTACCTATGAATCCTATTTTCTTATGTTATTTCTCCCCCGAGAGGGAAGGTTGTTCTAATGATTATGGAGTTATTAGCTAAGAAATACTTGAGAGAGTTCAACTATGGTCCAATCTTGGGTACGACACTTCTGCAGCGGCTAGGGATTGCGAGTGGTCTGGCGAGTCGGTAGTCTCCCCCGGCGGTGTCGCATTTCACTTGGGGGGGGAGGCGTCCGGTGCTTGGCTGGCTGGGTCCTTCTCCCCCTGGGCCCTTTCCTATCCCCCTCTCCCGTCCGGCAGTGAAGCTTGTTCTCCTTGCGAGAGCTACCTCCCGCTGGCCAGTTCTCACTGTCCCGCGACGCCTAGGGTCTCTGCTCGTAAGCAGGTTCCCCGGGTGTGCTCGTCCCCATTTTGCGGCCCCAAGTCCAGGAGGATGACGTTTGGAGGTGGCAAGCTTAGGTGGCGGCGGGCTGCTGGCCGGGTTCTTGTCTTCCTGTTGGCGTGTCCTTTTACAGGTCGAGGTGCTGGGAGCTTCCACGGACAGCCGGCAAGCGTGGTCGGCCCCTTGGCGCACCGGCAGAGGGTGAGAAATAGGGATACGAGCTGTGTGAGGATGCTCTCGTCCCCTGTTCACAGGGGTGGCTGGGAGTGGTGGTGGGGTTTCCCGGTGATTTCTACCCCCCACCTTACATCCGCACAAGCCCTCTCTCCTTTGAGTATGCGCCCAAGGGGTTTTTTGCCTTCTTCCCGACTCTCCTAGTTTATGCTCCCCAGTTTCTCGTGGAAATGCCTGGGTGAACATGATGTGAGGACTAGCCTCATTTACTTTTTGTTCGGTGTCGTTTACTGGTGTTTAGCTGTTTGTAGTAGACTGCTTGTTTTGCTTGATGTGGCTTGGGTCGAGCTCTGTAAGTTTCTGGTGGCCTCAAGCATAGATGAGGTGGTGACCTCTGTTGGTGGTACTTCAAACTCCTTCCCCGATATTCTCATAGACTTGTGTAGATTGTTGGCTTCCATCTTAGATAGCTGCTTTCGACAGCTACAACGAGAGGTGGTTGGTACAGAAATTTACCTATCGCATCCCAATCTGAGTCATGTATTATGTCGTTCTGCCAAAGGAGTCCTTTCTTGGTGCCCAGATGTGATCTCACTATCTTGTAGATGCCGTATGTCTTACTATTAATGTTATTGAGCTGTGTGTTTTCAAAAAAAAGCTAAGAAATACTTAATCTAAAAATTTCAGGCTTCCTGTCACCTACGGATTGTGCATCTTGTCTCTTCAAATATATTATGTTGTGGATGTTAACTACTGCATGACTATTTTTCATTGTTGTTTCTCATTAGAACCACAAACTAATCTCACAATCTATCATTGATTACTATACTCACAACAAAATTCTATGTTGTATCTTGTCTATTACTGCCTCACTTTCTTGTGATATTTTTGGTGCGTTAGTTGTGGGACATAAAGATGAATTATGGTAATATAGAAACTTTCCATGTTGATGAGTATTTAAGGCCTAAGGTAAGTCATTCATACACATTTTTCGGCTTTCATAGTGGTATAGACCTATATTTAGTTGTTATATATTATTCTCTTGCAGCTCTATGACTTATTAGAGAATGACTCAAATTTTGACAAAAGTGAGTGTTGTTTGAGTGGAGACAAGCTAAGGGTGGCAATTGGTTACTACATGTATTCATGTCCTTTCTTTATGATATTTTTTAAATGTCCTAGAAAATGTATAAATTTAATGTATCTTGATTATATTAAAAAATGGTTCAACTGTAAGCCTGTAGGAACAAGTCATGGAAGCAAGTGTGTTTCTAGGTGACTGGCTTATTATAAAAATATGTGTAAATAGCCCACCTTAGCATTACTTACAACCAGAACTAGATGTCATGAAAGATGTAACTGATCCCCATTTAAGGGATCCCTAAGACTTTCTGAAACTACTCTAAGAGAATACAAAGTCCAGCTGGATGAGGACCCAATGATCCATAATCATGTACAATAGTAAAGATAGAGAGAATTGATTATCTGAAATGTACACTGTAAGTAGTATATAACTAACCAAAAGTGTACCCCACTATAATTCTGATGAAGGTTGTGTATTTTTAGATGCCTAACTAACAAATAAGTGCATTAACTCTGTGATATCTAATTATTGCTTGTGTAAGAAAAGCATTTCCTATATATATGTAGGCAAATCATTTTCTGCATGTTATCTGTCTCTGCTACCAGACATCCAGAACTCCAGCTCTATTTCTAATGCTATCTAATACTGATTTCAACAAGAGTTCTCTCTCAATTCGTGTCATATACAAGGAAGTAAACAACAAGGTTACATATCAATTCACGATGCATCAATGTGCATTATTCGATCCAAAGTTCATCCATTTTCCACAGAGGTTAGTCACCGTGTTTACCACATCTCTATTTTCTATGTTTGAATTATTTATTACTGATATTCTTGATTACACCATAATGTGTAATGGATATTTTCTTTATGTACTAGTATCGAGTACTATTCACAATACTGGTGTCCTAATACACTCTTAATATATCGTTCACAATATTTTTCATGTGAAATTCTTCATACAATTCTTTAAAAAATTGGGTGATATAAAGTTGTACAAGTATACTTATTCATAGTGAAGATAAACTTACTCTACCTAGTATATACTGTATGATTGGTAGAAAATATCTTCCATTTGAGGAAGAATGAAACAAGTATCATGGGTACTACCTAAGGATGGAATAGATTAGTCAGTAGAAAGGAAAACCCTCTTGCGTCTCTTCTTTCATAATTACATGTATTATTTATGCATGCCAGTGGCTTGACCCTCTCCAGAGTCCATGGATGCCTTCATGGATAAGATCACAGAGACAACAAAAAGTTCTAGAAAGCTAAAAGTTTGAGGTAGCCACCACTTTTAGCAACTCATCATAGCTCTCTTTCCAGCTATAGTTGTTCAATATCTTCCTGCAATAAATTTAAGATATACAATTTACACATTTGATATTCCTTTTTGAGTTGTTTACATTGTAGATAGGTATTCAATCATGAAAATATTATAACTAACATAGGTATTCGGTTATAAAAATATTCACCTCATAAACTAAGCTCATTTATATGTCTATCCTTCAGATTTTGATAAGTGGGGAGGTGGTATTAGTATATGTTTTGGCAGGTGGCATCAGTTGTAGGTGTTTATTATCATACTGTCATGTTCTTGTTGTAATTAGCTAGAGAACTACACCTGCCTATGCATAGAGTTGTATCCATTTGACTTCTCCATCTATTTTACCAAGAAAGAACCTAATCAGGTTCCACTTTATCGGAACAATCAGGTGTGCATTCTCTACTATACCCTATCAAACTCAGCATGCAACCCATTATGGTTGTATTCATCCATAGCTTATTGGGTTTTCTTCTCAAACACCAGATAGTACGACCATTGATTGCTACAATGGGGTAATAATCCTAGGAATGACTACTGAGATGTCTAATTCTCTTATATTTCTAGAGTAAACCAATGTCTATTTCTCCTATATTACTCATAAAGCTATATGTGAGTAAACTTTTAGTGTCTAGGGATAACAAAAACTCCCCCTGAATAAGAGGACCAAAAGATTGAACAGAGCCTAGTCAATCTAAAGCCCCATACTTCCATAGCATAGTGCAATGCTGGATTCTTTAGCACATGTATATCATTAACGCCATCATCTATCTTATGAACCTGGACCTGGATGGCTTTATCTTAGATTTGTGAATCTGAGGTGCATATAGATTCAACAAGACACAAAAGATGATATAATAAAATTTTTTAGACAACAAATAATATGAACTACAGAAATGGACAAAAACTACATGTAAAATCAACCAGAAAAAACAAAGTTACATGTCAATAGAAGGCTACCAATTTTTCACAAGACAGTTAAGGATCAATAACAAATTAATATGATTAGAGATTTGAACCAACAACAAGCCCTACAAATAAGATTGCAACAACCATTTCAAACCAAATTTCATCAAACCAAAAGTCCCACTCATGAGACTATATGGCAGACATTCCAAGAGGTTACTGAACCTGCTAAATCTGTGTTAAGGGTAAGCAACAACCAAGACTACTTAAAAGATTGTAATGTTATACCAGAGTTGCAAGAAAAAAGCTACACAGATTAATAGCAATGAATCCAACAAAGATGTTGCTTGACCATGCCTGAGAAGAGGCTGATGTTCATCAACTCAAAATGTAGAGATCAAATAGTTCAACATGAGCTATCAGGAGTGAACACAGTCATCCATCTAAAGGTAGATGAAGAATAAGCAATCTCACAAGGAAAATTAACTATAGAGACAATTATAAGATCAAACAAAAACAACTTGGTAACAAGGATTACAATCAACTAGTAATCTACTTCCATGTATTAGAAAAATAGGAGTTACTTCCTGTAGAAATCTACTTCCATGTCTTAGAAAATAGAGAGAAATATGACTTTACAAGACTACATTAATAGGCCCTATGAAAGAAGTAAAAATAGACAACACACTCAAGGGTGTCTTAAAATGGAGGAAACTCACTCCTAAACTAAGTAGCATACAATATTAGGGAAAATAAATCTATATATGAAAGTACCAAAAGGCAGTCATAATTCATAAAATTTAAAAAAATTATGTTATTTATTTTCTAAAAGGTTCCTCTTATCAAGGTTGCATGGAAGTCCCTTTACATATATCTCTATTATTATCGAGATTTATATTGTTCAACATAACACAATGGTATTGCTACACATCTAATGAAAGAATCTTGGCTTGAAATTGAACTCTATGAAGAGAGTTCATCTGGTTTCCATGAGAAGAGATAATGTGGGCTAAGGTTCCCCAAAAACAACATGAATGAAATATAGATCCCATCAAAATTTATAGAGTAACTATAAGTGAATGTCTGCACCCCTTGTCAGAACGGTAAATGGTGTTAGAGAGGTGGAGAATGAAATTTGGCTAAAATCAATTACAAATTTGGCTACTTGGTATAAGCAGTCAGTCACTTGTTAGTCTGGTTTTAAGCCCATAACAGAGTTACAGATGGAAAAAATCTTTTTGCAGCATGAAGAGCTAAAAGGCAAGTAAGAAAGACATCAAATGAATGTTGTCACACATGTCAGGTTAGGTTACTATACACTTATACTTTTAATTTTCAATTCTAAATTACACCACTCATGCAATATTCACATCACATTCATCAAGATGATATCAAAACCTTTGGTTGTGATTGGTTAACTCATTACCACCCTCCTAGTTGATGAGACTGTATATTCAAAATTAGGCTAATGTTTATAGTGACACACCAATGGAAGACATATTGGTGGACTTAAGTTACTTAGGGAGCAAGTTCACTTACAAGTCGGGATTTCTATTTGAAAGACTTGATTGAGCTATCAATAACTTTAAGTTTGTACAGGATTGTCTTGAATTTGTTGTATAACACATGTTGAGGCTCCAATCTAATTATTTCCTGTTCTTATTTGAAACATGGCATATAGAAACTATCAATCTACCTTTAAGACTAAGGTCAATTTGTGTATGGACAAATACTTCACTTGGTTATAACATAATTAGTATTGTGAGATAGCTGATATAGAAATTTGGCCAACCACCCAAAATGACAGGGAAGCTGGTCCTAACTCATAAAACTAGAAAATTTCACTAAATGTACAACCCATGTAAAATGTTGTTTATAGTTGGGTATTGGTGCATTTGGACACAAAGATTCATAGTCAGATATGTGTAGTTTCCCCCATACAGAGTCAACTTTAGCATCTTCCAGATCTTGTATCACATGTTGAACTGCTGGGAATGCAAAGCAAAGAAATAGAGTCTGAAGATGAGTTCTACAAAGGAAGTGAAAAGAAAAAGAGCTGCCAAAATCTCTGCTCGAGCAGAGTTGGAGACAAGATAATTAGCAGTTACTCACTAAAGAAATTAATGTGCAATTCGTTACTTGACTCTCATCCAACAATCAAGAGTGAAGATAAATATTATCTAGTAAATCATGGAGCACCAGCTCCAACTGAGCATAAAATCCACCACCAACAAGAAGGAAAGTAATTTAATAGTTCAAAAACAGCAGCAAAGAACCCAATTTCCAGCCAAGCTGGAAGGTAATTCAATACTTCATACCTCCACACATACTTCTAAAGTAATGCAACCATTGAGAGTAGTCATACTCTCCATATGTTTTGTGTGGATTATATCTAACCATTTTTCACGTGGAACACTTTTTGAACAAGGTCCTTAGCCAGAGATCCAAGACACAATCCGCAACACTACTTCATGTACTGAATAGAACTGGAAGTATCATTTCACATCCAATTTCAACCAGGTAGTCAAACTTATTGTACTATATACAAAGCCTCTACAAAAGTTTGAACCCTATATGAGGCAGTTCATGAAGATGTCTAGCCTATTTGAGACAATTCATGTTGCCCTTTTACTAGGGATTTCAACCAAGTGGTTGCCTCTCCTATAAAACTCTGGATTAGTAATATGTCTTAACATTTTCTTCTCTTTAGCCAAACCTACTTGTCTTAGAAAGAATATTAACCTCTATAAGGATTATATAGTGTATGCAGTAGAGAGTAGGAGGTATTATGAGGGACGATGAGGGAAACATCATGTGGGGTTTGACTGCTCAGATAATCATGGGATGAAAGAGTGCACTTATAGTGTGTAATCATTGAAGTACCTTTCTTACCCACCATATCCAAAAAAGAAAGACCCTAAAATGGTAAAAAGTTGCCACTGTGTTGCTCGGGTTTCAATGAAACCACCAAAACTACAACATAATCCAGACATAGCCCATATCATAAACTAAGCGATCATAACTTTAACTAATAAGAGAGAATGACAAGGGCCAAACAAGGAGATAAAACATCAACCCTTAGAATAGACATATTGGAAAACCCATATGTCTCACTTCTCTATTCACTCAAAAGGTCTCTATGGTGATAATACTCCACTAAGGTTGAAAATGATTGAGATACAAATTCTACAAACTGACAAACCCAATTAATTCTTAAGAAAATATGGAAAGGAATAAAACTTTTAATAAACATGATGGCCAACCACATAATACTGAACTAAAACAAAAACACAGACCCCACAATATACCTTGTGTGAGATTGAGAACAATTTCAAAACCGCAACCAAATCATATGATTTGTAGCAAGCTTACAAACCAAGGCAATGCCTACTCAAGAGTTTGTATTAGAATTGCAATGCGATGTGTAATTTTGTTTCTTCAGTCTGTGTTATGGCCAGAAATCAGTGAAAGAAAATAGAAGATATGTACATGGTATGAAAAATGTATTTGTACATATAGAAGAAATGCAACAAAGACAAACCATAAAGAACCTAGAGTAACATTGCATTCAGTAATCGAATTTGTTTTTCACACAAGTTAACATGGAAAAAATGATTTCTAAATTGAAACTAATAGAATAGTATCAGGCTTCAGCATCATTATTTTAACTAATTTAATATATCCTCAATTGTATAGTTTCCATGATATTTTCTTTGATTACATTATCATGTTCCTTTGTCTATTCTTCTACAACCCATTGACAACATAATACATTACAATAACATGGATTTGCATTGTATTTATAGTGAGTGGTATATATTGTGAGTAAGTCATAGTCACAAATGATTCATCTAGCTGTATCTCACAACTTTATTCATCTAGCTTGCACTTTGGGCCTAAACCTAAGCCGGCTTAGAGAGGGGAGCACAACATTTATGGTGTTGGTCGCTCTCCATTTCCCATGAGTGGTTGTTTGGGTAGATGTGGGTAAATGACAACATTGGCAGTGATAGGCTTGTGTGCATTTACCTTGTGGTCTCAAGATTAGTTGGTGGTTTAATGCAGGCAATCCAATAATTGGCATGGGTGTGTGGGTGACCGTATACATATTAGAAGTTTTATTTTTAGAATATGAGGTTTATGGACTTGTTGGTTCTAGAATATGTGTGTATTCTTGCAGTTTGGTCGCAAACCTAAGCCACTTAAGGGCTTAGAGAGGGGAACACACCATTTATGGTGCTGGATGCTCTCCATTTCCCATGAGTGGTTGTTTAGGTAGAAGTGGGTAAATGATAACAGTGGAAGGGATACACTTGATAGAATTTCTCTTGTGATTTTAGGATTAGTTGGTGGTTTGGTGTAGGAAATCCAATAATCCAATTTCCTAGCCATCAATTTACCATTCATAAATGATGCATTTGGGTAGAATGAGATTCCTTACAAGTCATCAATTAAACTAATAAACTTATGAAAGGGGCAACTACTCATGTACATACTTTATTGTGTCATTTTCAGCCACACTCCATGTGTTGGAGGAACATCAATGAAGTTGTCATTGTGCAAAAGATATGCAACAACTTCTCTATAACCTATCTCACCAATTTAGACTGACTCATTGATTTCAGACTGCCCAAGTGTTGAGAATAGATAGGGCATCAATATAAATTTTCCTGGCTTTCACCAAACTGAGATGTTCATGTGAATCTGTAACCATTCAAACATAGCATGGGGTAGATGACCTACCTACATATCTAGATGAGTGTTATGTGAATCTGTAACCATTTCAGAAGGCTAGCAGCCACACCTGCTATTTTCTATACAGTCTCAATAGAAAGTTGTTCATTTCTTCTCTTCCAAATAGTATTGTAGAAAATGATGAGTGTTATCCAAGAAGATAGATGTACATCCTTCATACGATTCTTATTGTATTACTGTTGTGTTCTTAGATTAGAACTACAATCTCTCATATTGTTTTGATTTTACTAGCTTACAATAACTATAATAACTATTTTCATGGCCTTTTCCATTCATTTATTCATAACTGTTTATCTGCTCTTTTAGGTATGAATCTTGAACGTTGTATGGTTCTATTGGTTGGTCAGTAGGGGCAGCAGTGTAATATGCCCATGCTGCAAAAAGGTATGAGGGTCTATTCATGAGAAATAAATATGATGTTCTTTATGAATAAATCTTTTATACTTTAGTTCTTTATTATATGTGACCTTGGATTTAAATCTATATAAATACTTTCCCTGTTTCTAGTGTATACTATGACATGAATTTTGTATGTTTTCCATATCAGATAAGAATTTTGATGACAGTTGCTGGTGGATTAGCTTCCATGCCCACACCATATTCTACCTAGAATGAAGAGATTTGAAATCGTTAGGGTGCATTGGGGTGAGAGTGAGTATTTTGGAGGCTATGAGGTGAAGACAAGATTCAAGACCTTTTCTGCAGGTGAACAAAAAATATTCAACGCCTCCAAGCTGAATCTTACTAACCGGAAGACAAAGAACTCAAATGACTGAAGAACATGATTACATATAAAAAGGTATTGTTATATAAGTTATTGTAACTCATTTTCTCTATGTGTTTTAGAGAGATATATATCTACTTCTTTTTGAATTTTATCTTTTAAACTATTAGATGATCCTGTCAAGATAGCTAACCTTATATGTTGGAGGTTTCCAACCTACCTCCAGGCTGGTTACCTTTGTGAAGAGGTATGTTGCTTTCACCCAGAACATGGAGGAAGCAGTCTTAATGTTCTCTAAATTACAAACACTACAGAAATTGTACACATGTTACTGAACAACAAGGTTGTTCTATGCCCTGCGGCTATTATGAACGATTTTAAAGGCTATGAAGTAGGTGTTAGATCTATAAAGTATGCATTGAACACTTCCAAGATAACTGATATCAAACCCACAATTATTGGAGCTGATATTAAGTGGATTGTTGATGACTTCACAATCTGACTATCTGTGGAGATGGAGTAAGCTACCTGAATCTTTTTGCTAATTGATAGGAACCATATTAATGTGGTGTTGATACTTATGTTTCTTTTATATAGTTTCTGATGCTGTTGTTTAGAGTTGATATCGTTGCATCTGAGCCATTCTTTCTAGAGTTTTGTTCCTGTTTGAGTGAATGTTTTTCTAGTTCTAGTTGCTGCTAGCTGCGTTCCTGATTTAGGACTGCCTAATTGTTCCAACCTCACTTGTTCAAGATTCATATAATTATGTAATTCATGCTAAGTTCTAACACTCTTTTTCTTTTGTTCACTGATAAGCTGGGGCATGGTTTCAATTTGCAGCAAGTGTTATTTGATCTACTTTTGCTACAATATTTCAAAAAAAAAAAACTACCTGGAAAATACCTGACTGTTCATAGCTTCTTTGTAACTGTCAGCCTAGATTCTAGATTCTATCATACAACCAAAATTCTCCTCCTACTGCTTCTAGGATAATCATAACCCAACTTGCTTAATATGATGCTAGCACCCTTGGACAATTGGTCAGTCACATAGATAACTTTGGAGCTTGGTACTTGGATTAGTATCTATGCACCAGTGATTAACATCCAAAAGCAAGGATTGTTTGATGAAGGGGAGTAGATAAATGTTTGATTTATGCATCGATATATGGAATATATGGTTAGTAGCTGCTCAACATGGATGTATACATGAAAATTAAGCCTGTCCCTGAAATGTTCCTTAGATGTTGATGTTCAGAATATTTGTTGGCACCACAAAAGCATATGACATGCTACTGTAGCATCTAACTGAGAACTGTTAAACTATCTTTCAACTAAACATTTTTTTGTTCAAGTTAATGCTAAGAAAACCTACAATCTATTACTGACATAAAGTAATTGCACATGTGTTTTTTAGGCATGGCATTTGTATCTTCACTTCTTCTTACCCACGTGATGCTGCTCCCATTCAAGTAAACTTTACACCAGAGAAGGTATGACCTTTCTCCATAGTATTCTTATACTTAGGCTTCTATGTGGGCATAGCACTTAAGCTTACTGCCTAAGTGATTAGATTACATCTATAAATCAGATTTGTGTTTATTTTTTGTTTATTTACCTTTACTTCAGTAGTTATACAGATTATCCAGTAAACTATATTGGGGGAAAATTGACCTTAAACAGACTCATTTTAATGTATAACTAGAATTGTTTGTTTGTCCATGCTCCTTCGGTAGTGCCACCTGATAAGCTTACTGTGAATCATAGTAGACTATTTTTTTGTTTTCCATGACCTTCATGATGTTGATTTAATTTGTTTGCTTGAGAATATGAGTTATCCTTTTGATTTGTTTGATTTTTGTAAATCAGTGCATACATGAGGATATGTAATTGCAATCTGTTCTTGTTGCGTCTATTAACTATTGAATGCTTGTATCCGCTAAGTTATGTGGCAATCTTTCAATGAATGAGGAGTAAGCATTCCTGATATTCAATTCTGTTGCTTTGATGAGTGTCTATCTATAGCCAACAATTCTCCTAATTGGGGATCAATTACTCCATGTTTTTTTTTCATATTGTTGGTGCATACATGCCATCTTTTTGCTTGATAAGTGTATAACATAAAGCCTTTATCCAACCCTGACGTAGGGAGAGACCATGTCTCAACTACATGAGCTTCCTATGGCCAATCAAAAGCACAACACAGAGAAGTTCTCTATTTTCAATCAAGAAGAACATTACCTTAGCAATCTTTCTCTTCTTATGAGTTTATCAATGTTATCATATTCATTGATGATACAAGTGGTGAAATTAATACAAAAGAAGAATCAAGATAGAAGAAGATGCACATGATCATGTGGCGTATATAGTCTGCAGTGGATAGAGGCAGTCAAAAGAAGATATTGTATACATGCATCTTTTTACCATGCATATTGTAAAATAGGCGTCAGGTTGAAGTCCTCCCCATGTATACTCCATTGTTCAAATATAAATAAAAGTATCATTATTGACATTGTAAGAACAACTCAATCTTGATTAACATTCATCCTTTTTCTTTTTGAAAACCCCTCTATATTAGCAAGCGACTGACTGGATACATAATGTCTCTTACTACATATGTATGTGTAGTACATGGTGTCTTTCATTACACACTAGCTATAATTACATGTGTAATAAGTGCTATTTTTTTCAATACATGAACTACATATACAAATTGTAACCAATGTCATCTCTCCCTACATATCATGGCTACAAATTGAATTGTAGTCATACATTTAGCTACAATGGAAACTACATTTTTATATGTAAGGGAATTTTTACCTATAATTAGGGTTACATATGAATTTGTAGCCAAAGGAATAACTAACTACAACTTTGAAAAATGTAGCCTAAATAATTAGCTACACAGGTATTAGCTTCATATTCTAAATGTAAGGATAAATGTAGCCAAAGTTTTTAGCTACAAAATTTTGGGGTTTTAGCTTAAGTAGTGTTGGCCAATAGATACCACTCTCTAAGACTTTGGTCTCCATCCTAGAGCTAGAGTGATGCCCCCTAGTAGATAGAGAATGACAATGTGATAAAATGCTCTCAACCTCACATTTGGGTACACACTTCCTCAGAATTCCATCCCTACACTATTTAAGCAAAATGGGATAATCCCAGATGTAAAACCTTAATGAATGGAAAAATCTCGTCTTCTCTTGGTATCCCCAATCTTCAGGCATCCCCTTGCATGCTAGATAGTTGACAATGTCTACAAACCAGGGATCCTTGGTCTTAAAAGCAATTTTTTTCATCAAGGAATTCCTCAACAATATGGATATCTAAATATTTTTCATTCACCCTTTCCAACCTAGATAGGTGATCTACTACAACATTTTCCACCCTTGCCTTATCTTTAATTTCTATGTCAAATTCCTGTAATAGTAAAATCCACACAATCAATCTAAGTTTAGCATCTTTCTTTTGTAAAATATATTTGATGGCAACGTGATCAGTCCACACAATCACCTTGGCCCCAACTAGGTATTGACAAAATTTTTCAAACGCAAAAAAATTGTCAAAACTTCCTTTTCTGTGGTTGTATAATTGAGTTGCACATCATTCAAGATTTTAGACACATAATATATGACTATAGGAACCTTATCAAATTATTGACCCAACACAACTCCTACCACATAGTATGATGCTTCGCACATCAGTCCAAAAGATAGGCTCCAATCTGGAGCCTGCACAATGGGTGTGGAGATCAACTTCTCCTTTAGTACTTCAGAAGTAGTCAAGCATCATTCATCAAAAGAAAATTCAACATCCTTTTCTAACAATTCAGGTAAAGGTTTATAAATTTTTGAAAAGCCTTTTATAAAATGACGATAGAACCCGACATGTCCCAAAAACCATACTCCCTTCATTGATGTTGGTGGAGGTAGCTTGGAGATGACCTCTATCTTAATTGGGTCTACTTCCATACCCTTATTGGACACATTGTGTCCAAGTACTATGCCCTCACTTACCATCATATGACACTTCTCCTAGTTCAAGACTAAGTGAGTGTCCTCGCACCTTTGTAAAACTTTGTCGGGATTATACAGGCAATCATTGAATGACTCCCCATATTACTAAAAAAATTGTCCATGAACACCTCCAAGCATCGCTCTACCATATCAGAAAACAAGGCAAGCATACAACATTGGAAAGTGGCAGGTGCGTTACAAAGGCCAAACGACATCCATCTATATGCAAAAGTGTTGTAAAGGTGAAAGTAGATTTCTCTTGATCCTTTGGCTCAATTGAAATATGATTATAATTAGAATACCCATTGAGGAAACAAAAGAGTGAATGACCGACGAGTTGTTCCAAAATATGATCAATGAAAGGCAAAGGAAAATGATCTTTTAAAGTGAAGACATTTAAACATCGGTAGTCTATGCATACATGCCACCCTGTCACTAACCTAGTTGAAATTAACTCACTAGCAACATTAGTTGTGACAAGATCCCCCCTTCTTAGGAACTACTTGAGTTGGGCTAATCTACATATAATCTGAAATAGAATAAATGATACATGTTGATAGGAGCTTGACCACTTCTTTCTTCACTACCTCGGTCATGATGGGATTGAGTCACCTCTGAGGTTGAACTATCGCCTTGGCTCCCTCTTCCAGCCAGATTTTGTACTGACACAAGCTGGTAGAGATTCCCTTTATGTCTGCTATCGATCACCCAAATGTGGCTCGGTGGTTCCTCAGCATAGCAAGTAACTACTTCTCCTCTTCACTACTCAATGATGATGATATAATCACTAGGAGTTTCTCTTCTGTGGCCAGGAAGACATAATTCAAATGAGACATCAATGACTTCAACTCTAACTCATGGGGACTCAATAGAGATAAGATCAATGGAAGATGAGGTGATCCAAGATCTTTAAAATGTCTTGCATAGTGGAAGGGGACCGCCTTCAGCATCAATACACACTCTTCTAGACATCAACTGTGTGTATTGTCATCCACTATATTCATCAAACACACCTCCAACGGTAACTTTGGATATGTCTACAACAAGGAATCAACAGTGGCCTCCTTTATAGTAGCCGGGTCATAATCTTCTTCGTAATCCTCCGGGTAACACATTGCTTTGGGTAATGATATCACCTTAGTGTTTTCCATGATATCAACTACAAAAGTGTCCTTTTCTACCTTCATCATCACATGGGCCATGTCAAGGAATGGCTTCCTGAGGAATAAAGAAATCTTTCTCTCTACTTGCTAAAGCATGTTGCACTGTGATGTATCCCCCATAGATTTTGAATGCTTAGAAATATTGATTTCAAACCGGTCATCCTGGATACCCATGTTCAGATGTCCTCTACCCATTTCCAAAATCATATCAACTGTGGCTTGGAATAGTCTCCTAAGAAAAAGTTCATTACCATGATCATCCTACATTTCCATTACCATGAAATCTGTAGGGAAAAGAAATCTGTCTACTTTCACCAGAACATCCTCACAAATGCCATATGGTTTGCCCACAAAATTGTCTGCCAATTGGATAGTCATACTGCTTTTCTTGAATTCCTTAAGACCTAGCTTTTTTAAAGTTGACAAGGGCATAAGGTTTATGCTTGCCCCTGAATAACAAAGAGCTTCTCCAAACTTAGTGTTCCCTATGAAGCAAGTAATGTTGAAACAACCTGGATCCTATCTTTTTGAAGGTAGCATTCCCAGAATGAAAGCACTCACATGCTCCTTTAATACTACCACATCAACTTCAGGTATCCTTCTTTTTGGTGATTATGTCTTTCAAGAACTTGACGTATGATGGTATCTGCTCAATTGCTTCGATGAGTGGATTATTGAAAGATAATTTTCCGAAACCATCTAAGAACTTCTTGAAATTTTGGTCTACCTTTGTTGCCTTCAAGCTATTCAGAAAAGGCATTGGGTTCAGTGGTATCCTCTAGTGAGACATGATATATGCTTTTGTTCTTATTCCCTCCACCTCATCAACCTGCTCCTCAGTTGTCTTCTCATATGCTAACACATCCAGTTCATCTGCATCCACTGTCACAGTCTGAGTTGTTGTTCCTATAATATCACTTGCATCTAAACTTGATGGTGCATCATTCAACAACTTCCTACCATTGTAGAGTAGGACTGCCTTGACGTGTTGATTTCCAGAAGGCACATATGTGTTTGTTGGGAACCCCTGCTAGTTTGGCTACTTCAATGTACCCAAATTCGCTGCTATTTG
Organism: Alisma plantago-aquatica; assembly: GCA_963693085.1. Classification (NCBI taxonomy): domain Eukaryota; kingdom Viridiplantae; phylum Streptophyta; class Magnoliopsida; order Alismatales; family Alismataceae; genus Alisma; species Alisma plantago-aquatica. Next base: position 779,443,510 of record OY856411.1, on the reverse strand, counting down.
AGAGATCCAAGTTTCAATGCTGTGGATCTATACCCCTTGGTTCTGGAGTTCTCTTTAAGTTTGACCAATAAGTAATTCATTCTGGCTAACCAACTTATTAAGCATTTCTTCAATACGGTCAATCTTCTTTTGTTCTTGTTGATATTGTGCTTGGCCACCAAACTATTGTGGCTTGGGTTCTTGTGCCTGAGATGGATCTTATTGGGATCCTTCCATGAGAACTTAGGATCCTTCCTCCATAAGTACTCATTGTTCCTATACTGCTGTTGTTGGCACACAAACTTGCATTCCTCTTCTTCTCCTTCTGAAGATGGTCGATCATTAGCACATAACATTTTAGCGATTAGGTCCAACCTCTCATTTAATGCAGAGATGACCTTGGACTCCCTGACATTTTTGATGGTTTCTAAGAGCTCTCTCATTGCCCCTTTTCTGGTTCTTGGACATGTTCTTTAATATCTCATGACAATGGGTGGGTTTGTTGTTGAGGAAGAAACCTGCTCCTGCACTGTCAAGTGTAGTTCTCTCTCCTTTATGTAGATTGTAGTAAAAGATCTTTGGCTATCCCAACAAATCAATACCGTGATGAGAAACTTTCCGCAACATATTTGGAATCTCTCCCATGCTTTGGAATATAATTCATTTGGATGCTGTATGAAATTGTGGATCTTCTTTACTAGGTCATTTATCTTTTGTGGAGGAAAGTAATGCTAAAAGAAGGTGTCAATCATTTGATCACATGTCTGCATACATTCATCATTGAGATTATGAAACCAAAACTTTGCGCTGTCTTCTAGAGCTGATGGGAACAGTTTCAGGTATATGACAGTTGCCGATACTCTGTCTATCTTGACCATATCACTATTTTCAATAAAGTTGCTGATGTGCGTCATAGGGTCTTCAAGATTATGGCCATGAAAAGCTTGGGACTTGACTAATGGGATCAATCCTGGATCAATCTTGTAGCTACCCACATTGATGGCTTGTCTTTTAAATGGTCCTTTTTGAGCGATAGATGAAGAGGTCTTGATCCTCTCCCAGATCGTCTGCTCTTATGCTCCATTGCCCATTTCTGCTGATTCATGTTCCTCTGGTGTTTTAGGTCCTTTAGGCGGAGGTGTTGGTGGTGGGGTTTGGTTGAATCTATCTACAGATCTTCCAATTTCCCATTCTCTATGAAGGAGTTCTGCTTGACCGAAACCTGATGAAGACAACTCTCCGTACTCATGAGCTTAGGTATGCACCATGAACTAGTACCTTAAAGCAACAAAATAATTATCAGAATATGATATCGGTGATGGAAACAATAATGATAATATAATTCATCTTTGAGTGAAATAAAACTAAAAATTAAAAAGAGTTAGCCTAGAGTGGCCGAACACAACACTCGTAGTGCTGGATGTTGCCGTTCCGCAACGACGCCGCCAAAACTTGACACGTGTTTACTATGCGTTATACATAAGTGAACGTATTGAGTAATACATGCCTTGTGAGGCTCAAGTCGAACAAACGGAAATAGATTCCAGAATACTACTACTAACTATGATCTGATCAGCTAAGCTGGTGAAAATAGTTGAATTGGGTTGATTGAGTAAAAGTGAATGCAGAAACAAAATAAGATTGAAGAATAAGTAACTCAGATTTAAAAAAATTCCTCGAAATTGTAGTTTCACCACAGATAACACTACAATCAACTATACACACTAATATCTATTACCCTATCCCTAGATAAAGAGCCTGTAGCAAGAACTATACCCACTCCGAAGTGCAGTTCACTACCTATTCTAATGCCAATCCCATTATCATAGTAATTGGTTGATTAGTTAGGTGCTTTATGAATAATCTATGGGTTTCTCCTCCCATCTACACTCCACCTTTCCCAAGGGGCATAGTAAATGGGAAAATCTATATTTTTCCAACCCTTAACCTCTCTTTCAAAATGGTTAAGGATATAAAAATCCACCTATGGTCATCAAACATAAATAGAACAAGACAATCTCATAGATTTATATCCAGAAAATTGGGATAAAAGTGATATTAATGCATAAAAGTCAAGTACAAAAGAATATCTGGGCTACTCCCAGATCCTAAGGAATCAAGGGGATTAGCCCCGCATGGTTTCCATGGACGAATACATGGTAGATAAAGAGAAAAATGAGGGAAACATTATAAAAACTAAAGTAACCCCTAGAGAATAGCTAGTCCGGATGGTCCCCTTCGACATATGTGCAATTTCCTATCTTCTAAATCCAAAATCACTCCTCAAAGGTGCTCGGATCATCCTAGATGAAGCCTTCAATCCTATACTCTCCTCTCCTCTCTCTCCGGTGTTGTGCAATGGAAAACAACTCAGTTCCTAGGTCTGGTCGTACTTTTCTCAAGTCATAAGAGTCACTTAGGGTGTGAAATAATGCCAACCCTTGGATTAGAGTGCTGCCTTTGGATTTTCCTTATCGGGCAGACTCAGTAGTATCAACTGAAAAGTCAATAGTACTGATCGGCCTAAATCGTGCATCCAAAAAGGGAAGCGGATTTGAAGTAGTCATACTTTTAAATTTATAACCCGAAACCTTCTAGGCCCCCGCAACTTTGTTTATGAGGTCGACGTAGATATACAAGGTCGAACACAGGGATAAGGGTGGTAGTGTTGAGAACGCGGAATCGACACGTTACACTCCGACAAGGGTAAAGAGATGGTAAAGTTCCCCAAGGGATCAACATGATAAGACTAATGAAACAAAGAAATCTATCTCCAATTGGAGCTACGAGGAAAAATTAAGGTTTTAAGCATTTATCAGTTTTTAGGGGGTTTTGTGCAACGGAAACAGAGAGATAATACTAACGCTTTAGCAAGGAACGAAGGAGAAAACTTCGGTAAAACAAGAAGTAGCAGAAAACATCCTGTACCCCTCCTCTTGAAGTGGGTACCTCTAACTCAGCGTCAACACCCCTCTCGAGGTTGCTGGACTTAAGTTAGAGTGGAAAGGTTACTACGTCAACTCCGATCTTGGGCACTCTCGTACTCCAGTATCAGACCAAACACTAGAGCCACAACACCTCTCTCGAGGCTGTTGCAACGGGAAAACACGATTCGGTAGCTAATCAAAATGTGATCCAAGCATACAAGCTAGAGTTCAGATGTTAAATATAGCCATCATCCAACAAGGGTACCAAACATAAAGCAACAGATAATTAAAACTATTCTATTTCCATTAACATATAAGGGTCTGAATATATTGCATAAGTAAAGGAAGTAAATGACTGAAATAGGTAAAGATAAACGTCGCCTCCTTGATCTAGAAGGGCGACAGACAACAACAGACTCTTCAGCCCGATATCGGGCGGGGGCCTTGCCCGATACACCCGTGTCGGGCGGCACCCTCTCGGGAGACACGCTCATGACGGGCAGACGTATCATGCGGGGCACCCTTGCCTGATACGATCACGTCGGACGGCACCCTCTCAGGTGACATGCCATGACTGACGATGCGTATCAGGGTTCGATATCGTGTTGGGCTAGAGTGTTTGTTATAACCTCAATTTTCCAAACTATGTAATGACTTTTGTAAATATCATTTAAAGATAAATGAATTTTCTTGATGGATGTGATGTAGTTTGGAATGGATTCCATGATTAATTGAAATGTATTTCATAGATGATTGGTTGTATAGTTCTTATTGGGCCTTGCTTTATTGGAAGCCCAAATTGAAATTAACAATGAAATACATAGAGAATCCCCTAAAATAAGGAAAAGAATATGACATATTTCCCTAAAAATAAGAATTCGAGTTGATTGATACCTTGGAGAGCAAGGAACTCAAAATCAGGGATTAATAATGAAAGAAATAATGAAAAGATGGAGAAATGTGAATAATATAATAATAACTTGCATTACAAGAAAAGGAATCGAATTAATATCATTATGAAACCAAATTTGGAGGAGTGAAGGATAATGCAATATCCGATTTTCCCTCAAAATTTGGGAAGGAAATGTCAATCCAATTGGGAGTTATGGAATTTCTAAGTTTCCATTGGAAATAAGCTTAATTGAATAATTTAGGAAATGTTTTCCTATTTTGGTTTGAACGCGGATAACCCGGATCGTTGGATCTGAATCCAACGATGAGCGGTCATCGTCCAGAGTCCCAAAAGGACTCGGACTGTAGCACGTCTCAGGGATTTTTCTCCGAGCTTTCCTAATGTTATCAGTTCACGAGCAATCATGGGAAGAGTCCCATTGGGATCGGGAGATCCTGGCGAAGGTTCCTGACCTAGGATTTGCGACCTTTCGAGGTGTATTCAGGAAACGCCCAATTGGGCTCGGACTGTGATCCTGGCTCGGTATGGGAATCCCAGAGGGGACCTCCCACAGTCTATATAAAGGGATGATTCGATCCCTGGGAACCTCACGAACTTGAACGACCTGCTCCTGCCCTCCCTCGCTCGCCCAGGCTCGTGATCGGTTTTGTTCCGGTGAGAACGCCGCCGCGGCTCTGCCGCATTTAGAAAGGGCAGGGTCGAAGGAGGACGAAGCTCCGTGGCGGTTAGATCGGAATCTAACGGTTGACCCGGGAGAGGACGCGACTTTGTTAAGTGACGTCGGCCACGACCGTTCGATTGAAATTGAACGCTGGGATCAAAGATAGGCAGAGACGGATAGATCGTGGACCACCGTGGACCAGCAAGATCCAACGGCTACGGTGTGAGGCACTTAAGTGGAGAGGAGGCACGCGCGAGGATCGTCCGATCGAGGCGCGGACCACGGGTCTAACGATCGAACGGCCATAGAATTTCTGGTAATTCCCTCTCTGTGACAAATAATCAGAAAAATGCCTTTTCTTGCTAAATTCGTAATAATAGCTAGGAATATCAGATGAGAAAACTTAATATATGAAAGTTGTACAGAAAAATGCAAGGAACACGATAAAAATAATTCAAGAACCTAAATCTGCCTGGTTTTACAAAAGTACTTTAATTGGCTATAAAGTTTATTAAAATTGGATAAGAAACCCTAATTGGAAGTTGAAAGGGTATTTTGGTAATCTAGCAAGTCAAAGCGGTAAGTTTGACCCTGATAATGTTAATGGCAGTTTATTTTGCTATTTAATTGCAAAAATGCTTAACTTGGAATTATAATGTTCAAAAGAAGGTTATTTTGTATGGAAACCCTAATTTGAGATAAAGAAAGATAAAAACCATGTTTCCATGAAATAAGGAAATCAATTGTCTAATAAAGGAAATTTAATGAGAAAGTAGGAGTTTTATGAGGATTGATAAATTAAGAATTTTAATGATGAAAGAAGAAGAAAAACCCTAATTTCTAAAAGAAACCCTAATTATGGAATTGGAATCCTAATTGGAATAATGGAAGTGGATAAATATTAATAAAAGGAAACTGTCCTTTTATTTCAGGTTTTGCTTGTTGATTGGATTTCTCTTTCTATCTTGAAAGTGCAATTGAAAGGTATGTGGTTACGCTTATGAATAATCGCTTTACTTTCCCGGCGATTCCCGAATGATTTACCGGTTGCTTGAAATAACTGTTGAGTGTTTATTTATTTCATGCAACTATAAAGTGACTATGATTATCATCATAAGTATGCATATAACTGGCTAGATCCTTGTTCACCTCTGGTGTTTTAAAAAGGCTGAAAAGGGGGTAATACCTAGAGAAAGGTCTAGGATTGCCGTGAGTCAGAAACTGGATTGCCTTGTGCGTTCATGAGACTCTTCAGCATACCGAGAGTTAGAAACTGGATTGCCTTGTGCGTTCATGAGACTCTTCGGTTTACCATGTAACTCAATCCTAGAAACTGGTTTACCATTTTGGTGGATCATGAGGGGTTGTAGTTTGGTATACAGGTCCACTGCAGGGATAGCACAGAGGTTATGGAACTTGTGGATCGCTGATGTTATATTAAAATGTAATCTTGATTGTTAAAAAGATTAATTGCTTGATTACATTGTTAGTATAGTTTCTTGATTATTGGATCCTCCACATACCGACTGACCGTTGTTTTGTTTGTCGGCGTTTTAGGTACATATTCCAAAGTACAAAACAGTAAAGTGAATTCAAGAACTAAAGAACAAGGAGGAGTTAGTTAGAGTAGTTCTCTTGTGGTTAGAAGTCTAGTACTTCCAACTTTTCAAAGGTATGATTAAGAAAAATTTTATTACCATTTTCAGTATAGTATGTTAGAATTTAATAATTGTTATTGGTTATATGTTGAACCTTTGATCCGGAATTTTATGGGTGCGGCTTCAACCTCCCGGTCTCCCTTAATTGGGGGTTATCGGAAGGTGGGGTCGTAACATTTGGTATCAGAGCATGGGTTCCTCATTTAACCATTAATAATTATTAAATTTTACAAACTCCATAGAACCCAAGGGAGTTATTAGAGGAGTATCCGAAAGACGGAGGTGTCTAGAAAGGGATCACGACCGGGGGCTGGCAAGATTTTCCTCCGCACCGCTAGTCGGAATACGAGGACTCCCGGACCTGTGTGACCGCCTGGCCAAAGTCTTAGGGTACGAATCAAAATAAGATACCTTTAGGACTCTCTCATCTTATTTCATCACTCCTCATCTCATATTCTATTAAGGTTTTAAGAGTAGGATTTTCTCTCTCTCTTCCACACTCATGTGGTATGGGCATATAAGATAAGGATTAAGGGTCCTCCATCAAATGAATAAAAGATATGTAATGAGATATCATTGAACATAAGTATAACTAGTTTAAATGATAAACTAAAGATTTGTTTGTTATGCTTATGTAGATGGCTCGGACCAAGACTGTTGCTATTCCGGTGGGTTCTGGGAACCAATCTAGGAGTGTTTGGCCTCCCCGGAAGATTAAGGAATATTTTGAGAAGAGGAAGAGGAACCATGAGGGTGGGTCATCTAAGAAGAGGAAGAGATCTGAAGAAACCACTCATGAGGTCCCTAACCCTAACCCAGTTCCATTTAGCAACCTTGACCAGGAAGAGGACCAAGGATATGAGGAACAACATGTGTTTGAGGAAGAAGCCAGGATGGAAGAAGACCAGGTTGATGAACCAACCATGATGATCCCTACACCTGAGGTCATGTGGATTGAGCAACAAAAGAAGTTGATAGAAGCTATAAATGCTTTGGCCCTTTGAGACTTAGCTAGAGCTGAGAATGGTGAAACACATCCTGTTCGTCCCCGTGTTGGAGCCACCATTCTGGAATTTGTCAAGCTGAACATAGAGAAGTTCTGGGGTGAAGACAAATCTGAGGTAGTTGACAAGGCGGAAGCATGGGTGCTTGCAATAGAGAATGGATTCCGCATGCTTGAAGTGCAACCCTGCAAGAAGGTTCTCTTTGCTGCTCACCTCCTGGAAGGAGCAGCTAAGATATGGTGGGAGACTCACATCTCTGGAAGAGACCTGACAGAAGAACCTATGGCGTGGGCTGATTTCAAGACCACCTTTAATGCCAGATTTGTCCCTGTTGCTGCTAAAAAGGAAAAGGAAAGAGAGTTCACCAATCTGACTCAAGGAAATTCCTCTGTGGCGGATTTTGGGCGGAAGTTTCGCATCCTCGAACGTTTTGGGTACAAGATGGATGAGGAAAGGAGGGTGGATCACTTCATAGAGCGACTTCATCCTGCCATCAAGCCTCATGTCATGGCAAGCAAGCCCAAGACCTTTGCAGAAGCTTACAATACAGCTTTGGATATGGAGAGGACTGTGATGCCTGTTCAACCTCCACCTAAGGGGTATTTGGGTTTCACTGAAGGAACTCCAAGTCAGAAGAACCATCACAAGAAGGGACAAGGAAGTCATCAAGCCAAAGGAAAGTATGGAGGAAAAGGGAAACCCCAACCAGATAGCAACTGACCCCGATGCCGCTCTTGTGGAAGATGGCATCCTGGTGAGTGTCGCCACAAGAAGAAGGTCTGTTACCGCTGTAACCAAGAGGGACATGTCCAAGCTGCTTGTCCTCTACCTGCTCCCAAAGGACCAGGTCCAGTTGCAGCACCACCAGTAGCAGCCCCACCTGTAGCTGTGGCACCACCTGCAGGAGACAGAAGACAAGCTCGAGTGTTCGCCATTGACAATGAAGAAGCTCAAGCGAATGCTAACCGGTTGATTGAGGGTAATAACCCTTAGAGTTTTCTTTATGTTTGAAAGTCAAGCATGTAATGATCTAATGTATGATGAACATGATTTAGGCATGCTTGAAGTCATGGGACATAATGTAAAAGCTTTGTTTGACTCTGGATCTACTAATACTTTCATTTCGAGAAATCTTGCAACAATGCTTTGTTTGGATATCAAGGACTTAGGATATGTCTTAGATGTTACAACCCCGAGTGGCCGTATCTTTACTTCTCTTTTGAAAACTCCGGTGTTACCTGTGAAATATAGAGATCATGAGTTTCCTACAGATTTTATCCTTCTTAACATGAATGATTTTGATGTGATCATTGGAATGGATTGGCTTTATACCTATAGAGCCCATATTGACTGTAGGGAAAAGAAAGTGATCATTAAAGAACCAGGTCACCCACCTTTTGTCATTAGAGGTAGAAAAGATGCCACCACCAGCCTATATGTGTCATCCTTAAAAGCAGAAAAGATGATAAGTAAAGGTTGTCATGCTTTCCTAGCAGTTGTTACCGAACCCGAGACCAAGGTGCAACCCTTAGAGGAGATAGAGGTTGTAAAGGGCTATGCTGATGTTTTTCTGGATGATCTACCTGGGATTCCTCCCGAAAGAGAGGTGGACTTTTCCATAGAGCTAGCTCCAGGAACAAGCCCTATTTCCCGAGCACCTTATAGAATGGCCCCTGCAGAGTTGCTTGAGTTGAAGAAACAATTGCAAGAATTGCTAGACAAGGGTTTTATCCGTCCTAGCACATCACCATGGGGAGCACCAGTTCTTTTTGTAAAGAAAAAGGATGGGTCACTTCGAATGTGCATAGACTACCAGATGATCAACCAAGCGACCATTAAGAACAAATACCCTTTACCCCGTATAGATGACCTGTTTGACCAGTTGAGGTCTGCCCGAGTCTTTTCCAAGATTGACTTAAGATCAGGTTACCATCAGTTGAGGGTCAAGAGTGAGGACATTCCAAAGACAACTTTTCGAACACGATATGGTCATTATGAGTTTGTGGTTATGCCTTTTGGGTTGTCCAATGCACCTAGTGTATTCATGAACCTTATGAATAGTGTGTTCCAACCCTACCTTGACTCTTTTGTCATTGTGTTCATAGATGACATTTTGGTTTATTCCAATGACCTAGAGCAACACCGAGACCACCTAAGGATAGTCCTTGATATCCTGAGAAAGCAGAAGTTCTATGGAAAATTCTCAAAATGTGAGTTTTGGATAGATCAGGTCATGTTCCTTGGACATATCATCTCAGGAGGAACGATCGCCGTGGATCCAGCTAAAGTGTCGGCAGTTCGAGACTGGCCTACACCGAAGAACCCCTCCGAGATCCGAAGCTTCTTGGGGTTAGCAGGATACTACCGATGTTTCATTTCAGACTTCTCCAAGACTGCCTTGCCTTTGACCATGTTGACTCGAAAGGATACAAAGTTTGTGTGGTCTAATGTTTGTGAAGCTCGTTTTCAAGAGTTGAAGGAGAAGTTGACCACAACACCAGTGTTGACTCTACCATCAGGAAATGAGGGTTTCATGATCTTCACCGATGCATCAAAAATGGGACTTGGTTGTGTGTTGGAGCAGAATCGACATGTGGTTGCATATGCCTCTCGACAACTCAAGCCCAATGAAGTGAATTACCCTACACATGACTTAGAGCTGGAAACCATTATTCATGCTTTGAAGATTTGGCGACATTACCTATATGGTGCTACATTTGAGATCTTCACCGACCATAAGAGCTTGAAGTACCTTCTGACACAGAAAGACTTAAACCTACGACAACGAAGATGGATGGAGTACATGAAGGACTATGACTTCACCATAGCTTATCATCCAGGAAAAGCAAATGTGGTAGCTGATGCTTTGAGTAGGAAACAACTTAGGTGTGCAGCTGTCTTGTCTAGCCAGTGGAAGAGCTTAGAAGAGTTGGTGAAATGGTCTCCTCAACCGTTAAGTGATCGAGTTCGATTGGCCAACATTCAGATACAGTCTGATTTGTTAAGTGAGATTGTTGCAGCACAGTTGGTCAGTGGGGAACTTGACAAGATGAGAGGTTTGATGAGTAAACCGCAGACTCGTCTTTCTTTGGGAGTGGATGGAGGAATCGGGTTTGAGAATCGTATATGGGTTCCTGAAGACTCACCACTGAAAGAACGTATCTTGCAAGAGGCTCATGGTTCCAAGTATACAGTACATCCAGGAACTACTAAGATGTTTAAGGACATGCAGAGGTTTTTCTGGTGGCCAGGAATGAAAAGAGACATTGCAGCTTATGTGGCCAGTTGTCTTACGTGCCAAATGGTGAAGGCTGAACATCAACGACCCGGTGGACTTTTACAGTCTATAAAGATTCCAGAATGGAAATGGGAACAGATCACCATGGATTTCATAGTGGGTTTACCCCGGACCAAGAGAGGTCATGATGCAATATGGGTTGTAGTGGATCGCCTTACCAAGTCAGCACATTTCCTTGCACTGAAAACCACTGCCAAGGTGTCAGATTTAGCTGAGTTGTACATCCGAGAGATAATACGTTTGCATGGAGTACCTAGTTCCATCATTTCTGATAGAGATCCAAAGTTCACTTCCAAACTGTGGAAGCAGGTTCAAGAGGAACTTGGTACAAGGTTAAAGTTCAGTACAGCTTATCACCCCCAGACAGATGGACAGTCAGAAAGGACAATCCAGACCTTAGAGGATCTTTTGAGAGCTTGTGTGCTCGATTGGGGTGGGTCATGGGAGCAGTACTTGCCTTTAGCAGAGTTTGCTTATAACAACAGTTACCAAGCCAGTATCGGGATGCCTCCATATGAAGCTCTTTATGGGAGACCGTGTCAGTCACCACTTCACTGGGATGATGTTGGTGAGAGGACCTTGTTGAGGTCAGATGAGCTCCAAGTGTATGCTGATAAAGTTGCTTTGATCAAGCAAAGGCTAAAGAGAGCCCAGGATCGACAAAAGTCGTATGCTGATGCAAAGAGGACTGATGTGCATTTCACTGTGGGAGAACATGTTTTTCTGAAAATCCGACCACTCCGAGCTATAGCCAAGAATAGAGGAAAGCTGAGTCCCCGATATGTGGGTCCGTTTGAGGTATTAGAACGGATTGGTGAGGTGGCTTATCGTTTGGCGTTACCCCCACAATATAGTATGATGCATGATGTTTTTCACGTGTCCAATCTGAAGCGATATGTGCAAGATCCCAGCCATGTGTTGAGCATTGAACCTATTGAGCTTCAAGGGAAGCTGTCTTATCCTGAGTTACCTGTGCGTATTATAGATACTAAGGTAAAAGAGCTCAGAAATAAGGATATAGAGATGGTAAAGGTTCTTTGGAAACACCATGGAGAGGATGAGGCCACATGGGAGCTAAAGACGGACATGGAAAAAGCATATCCTGACTTGTTTGTTTGATTGTAAATTTTGAGGACAAAATTCTTACAAGGAGGGGAGGATGTTATAACCTCAATTTTTCCAAACTATGTAATGACTTTTGTAAATATCATTTAAAGATAAATGAATTTTCTTGATTGATGTGATGTAGTTTGGAATGGATTCCATGATTAATTGAAATGTATTTCATAGATGATTGGTTGTATAGTTCTTATTGGGCCTTTCTTTATTGGAAGCCCAAATTGAAATTAACAATGAAATACATAGAGAATCCCCTAAAATAAGGAAAAGAATATGACATATTTCCCTAAAAATAAGAATTCGAGTTGATTGATACCTTGGAGAGCAAGGAACTCAAAATCAGGGATTAATAATGAAAGAAATAATGAAAAGATGGAGAAATGTGAATAATATAATAATAACTTGCATTACAAGAAAATGAATCGAATTAATATCATTATGAAACCAAATTTGGAGGAGTGAAGGATAATGCAATATCCGATTTTCCCTCAAAATTTGGGAAGGAAATGTCAATCCAATTGGGAGTTATGGAATTTCTAAGTTTCCATTGGAAATAAGCTTAATTGAATAATTTAGGAAATGTTTTCCTATTTTGGTTTGAACGCGGATAACCCGGATCGTTGGATCTGAATCCAACGATGAGCGGTCATCGTCCAGAGTCCCAAAAGGACTCAGACTGTAGCGCGTCTCAGGGATTTTTCTCCGAGCTTTCCTAATGTTATCAGTTCACGAGCAATCATGGGAAGAGTCCCATTGGGATCGGGAGATCCTGGCGAAGGTTCCTGACCTAGGATTTGCGACCTTTCGAGGTGTATTCAGGAAACGCCCAATTGGGCTCAGACTGTGATCCTGGCTCGGTATGGGAATCCCAGAGGGGACCTCCCACGGTCTATATAAAGGGATGATTCGATCCCTGGGAACCTCACGAACTTGAACGACCTGCTCCTGCCCTCCCTCGCTCGCCCAGGCTCGTGATTGGTTTTGTTTCGGTGAGAACGCCGCCGCGGCTCCGCCGCGTTTAGAAAGGGCAGGGTCGAAGGAGGACGAAGCTCCGTGGCGGTTAGATCGGAATCTAACGGTTGACCCGGGAGAGGACGCGACTTTGTTAAGTGACGTCGGCCACGACCGTTCGATTGAAATCGAACGCTGGGATCAAAGATAGGCAGAGACGGATAGATCGTGGACCACCGTGGACCAGCAAGATCCAACGGCTACGGTGTGAGGCGCTTAAGTGGAGAGGAGGCGCGTGCGAGGATCGTCCGATCGAGGCGCGGACCACGGGTCTAACGATCGAACGGCCATAGAATTTCTGGTAATTCCCTCTCTGTGACAAATAATCAGAAAAATGCCTTTTCTTGCTAAATTCGTAATAATAGCTAGGAATATCAGATGAGAAAACTTAATATATGAAAGTTGTACAGAAAAATGCAAGGAACACGATAAAAATAATTCAAGAACCTAAATCTGCCTGGTTTTACAAAAGTACTTTAATTGGCTATAAAGTTTATTAAAATTGGATAAGAAACCCTAATTGGAAGTTGAAAGGGTATTTTGGTAATCTAGCAAGTCAAATCGGTAAGTTTGACCCTGATAATGTTAATGGCAGTTTATTTTGCTATTTAATTGCAAAAATGCTTAACTTGGAATTATAATGTTCAAAAGAAGGTTATTTTGTATGGGAACCCTAATTTGAGATAAAGAAAGATAAAAACCATGTTTCCATGAAATAAGGAAATCAATTGTCTAATAAAGGAAATTTAATGAGAAAGTAGGAGTTTTATGAGGGTTGATAAATTAAGAATGTTAATGATGAAAGAAGAAGAAAAACCCTAATTTCTAAAAGAAACCCTAATTATGGAATTGGAATCCTAATTGGAATAATGGAAGTGGATAAATATTAATAAAAGGAAACTGTCCTTTTATTTCAGGTTTTGCTTGTTGATTGGATTTCTCTTTCTATCTTGAAAGTGCAATTGAAAGGTATGTGGTTACGCTTATGAATAATCGCTTTACTTTCCCGGCGATTCCCGAATGATTTACCGGTTGCTTGAAATAACTGTTGAGTGTTTATTTATTTCATGCAACTATAAAGTGACTATGATTATCATCATAAGTATGCATATAACTGGCTAGATCCTTGTTCACCTCTGGTGTTTTAAAAAGGCTGAAAAGGGGGTCATACCTAGAGAAAGGTCTAGGATTGCCGTGAGTCAGAAACTGGATTGCCTTGTGCGTTCATGAGACTCTTCAGCATACCGAGAGTTAGAAACTGGATTGCCTTGTGCGTTCATGAGACTCTTCGGTTTACCATGTAACTCAATCCTAGAAACTGGTTTACCATTTTGGTGGATCATGAGGGGTTGTAGTTTGGTATACAGGTCCACTGCAGGGATAGCACAGAGGTTATGGAACTTGTGGATCGCTGATGTTATATTAAAATGTAATCTTGATTGTTAAAAAGATTAATTGCTTGATTACATTGTTAGTATAGTTTCTTGATTATTGGATCCTCCACATACCGACTGACCGTTGTTTTTTTTGTCGGCGTTTTAGGTACATATTCCAAAGTACAAAACAGTAAAGTGAATTCAAGAACTAAAGAACAAGGAGGAGTTAGTTAGAGTAGTTCTCTTGTGGTTAGAAGTCTAGTACTTCCAACTTTTCAAAGGTATGATTAAGAAAAATTTTATTACCATTTTCAGTATAGTAGGTTAGAATTTAATAATTGCTATTGGTTATATGTTGAACCTTTGATCCGGAATTTTATGGGTGCGGCTTCAACCTCCCGGTCTCCCTTAATTGGGGGTTATCGGAAGGTGGGGTCGTAACAGTGTTGCTTCCAGTATCGGTCACTTGCATCAGGTATCCTTGTTGACCGATATCGGCCTGCAGTGGTGTCCGGGATGACCCTAAGTGAACCATTCCCTCCCTCTCGGGATGGGGAAGTGCTCACCTAGAATTTCCTGGCACACCTCTAAGGCACGATATGCTAGCTCATGAAGCTTTCCTGAGTTGTCTTGCATAGGGTTTTGACCCGTCCCATCGGAGTCCTGTAGCTGCTATTTATAGGCAGTAGTTGGGGAAGTTATGGTGCTTCGGATGCCACATGTCCTTCATCAGCTCTTATTATCACGGAGTCGGGGATGGCAGATATCAGTATCGCTCGACACAAGGAGGTCAGTTGTTGGTCATCGTGACGAGTGGCGCCTGCCGGTGGGTGGCCTGTATCGCGCAACACGCTTCAGTTAACGCGGCGAGCCCGGCTCCCTGTCGGGTAAAAGGTGTATCGCTCATTAGTTCCTATTGCGCGGCGCCCTTGTGTCGCACGTTAGTGTATCACACTACCCTATTGGGCTATGAGCGTATCGGCCGACTTGTGGGAAGGCTGATGCAGGTGGGACACGTTTGTGGGCCGGGACTGGCCTTATTGCTAATAAATGAGTTAAAAATGGGAGAAAACTCTGCAAAAGATGATAATTTTGGGTTAAGAGCGTGGCGTGGCCTGTTTATGCAAAAACATATATAAAAAGAGAGGAAAACAGTTTAAAAGGGAACTTTTGATAACGAAATAAGGGCCAAAAACATCACAAAATTTGGTGTTATCACCTCCCCCAAACTTGGTATTTTGATTGTCCTCAATCAATCTTTAAACTTTGTTTTATGATGCTTCTTCTTGACCGGTATAATTTTTATGCCATGGGTTTGAGCGAGCATTGAGATGTCTTAATGACAATACGACCTGACCACAAACAACAAACCTTATTTCTCCTGCCTTATTTAAGCAAAAAAATTTCTCCACAGCTTTAGCGAGACTTTGGTGCATGATTTCAAAGTTAGCTTTCACACAAAACAACTTTTGGGGGCAGAAAGTTGTGTGTTTGGGTAGGCTTAAGACTTTTTGGGTTTTTTCTTGTTTCCCATCAGTCCATCTAGGTAAGGGTCCGTTAGCAGGCGAGTGGTCCCTGCAGTCCAATCCAGTTGGCTTTAGAGTAGTGATTTCACATCCTATGTACCACTGCCCCGGATCTACCATGCCTAAAGATGGGTACTTTTGGAAAACAAGCGTGTATATGTATTTTTTTTTCTTTCTCTTCATTTGGCACAACTCTCATGCTTTTATTCACTCTCATAAGGCTATTCTCTCTTTTTGGGATTTTTGTTGGGTAAGGGAAAACAAGAGGAATTTTTGTTGCTATTTGGGCAACTTTTTTCTTTTGCTTACACGTCTCTTAGTTGTTGTGAGATTATTTTTCGAAATTTTTGGCATGGAAAGTCATAGTCTTTTGTCGCTTGGGGCTGCATTATTAGAAAGGCATAATAAAACTTGTATCTCCTTAGGCACATAGAAAATAATCTGGCAAGAAGTCGTATCTGATTTTTACTATATAGTGTCTTTGTACATATGCATGGAGACAAAATAAGCAAAATTTTTCAAAATTTTTGTATGAGCATGTATATGTACACATGGTAGAAGAGAAGAATGAAAGAACACAAAGGGTGGAGTTGAAGAAAATTTTATACCTCCCTCACTGGTACATGGGTACCCCCCCCCCCCGAAACTTACTCCATACTCTGTCCCAGAGTTGTGAAGTAGATAGGGTAAGGTAATGTTAACCCAATGAGGGTTAGCTGGTGATCGCACCTGTGCCAGATAGAAGTTCCAAAACTATTAGGCATTCCCTTAATCTAGGTAGACTTTTTAAGATACTTCCATTGTGAACATGGACAAAAGGACTGATCATCAATCTCAGTTTCTTTAAACTTTCATCATCTATTGGGCTAGTCAGAGAAGTCCACTTATCTCTTCCAATACTTTTTCTTGATTTGATAGCCCCAGGAGAGGTCCATTTCCTTATCATAGTCTGTCTTCTGTGGTGGTTTAGGACCATCTTCAAAATAGAAAATCAGTGGAAGTCTTTCTCCAGTGGCTTCTGGATTGAATGTGGATATTTTGGGTTCATCAGTCATGAAGCCACCTTCATCATGGGGGGGGTCTCTTCTTTTGATATAGTATCCACAAGTGTTTTTAAAAGCTCTCTATCTACCATAGGCCGGTTATCATCGTCATAATCTGCACGAGCCTTACATTTCCTTCTTGAGAGCTTTGCACTTGTTCTGGCTGCATCCTCTGGGAAAGAAAATGGACTCGTTACTTCTTTCATCGTTGCTCTCTTCTTGGCGGTTGATGGCCTAGCTGCCTCGGGATTCTGGCATTTCTGTCTGACCGTTGTTGCTTCAGCTGCTACCTCAGTGCCATGTTTGTCAATATGAAGGGCGGCTTGCTTTGTACGGGCCATATATGTTATCATTAAGCAAGTTCATAGATCATTCGAATGTTAGGTAGGAAAGAAAAACTAATGCACAATAAGATTCGGCCTGTTACAAAGTCCGGGTATCGTTCATCAAAAGAACATCCTAGGCGATACAAATCTGGACGATACAGAGAAAACTGTACGTTAAACACGTTGCCCGACACGGGTGTGTCGGGCAATACGGTTGCGTGAAAAAAACAGCCGATAGGATCTTCCTGAGGGAAAAATGTGTCGCCCGATAACAAGAATAAATGAGGCGGTACCAGGATGGACGGCGCGGTTATCGCCTGACATGGCATATCGGGAAAGCGCATTTTTGAACATGGGTCGCGCGACACACGTATCGGGTGACACAAGGAAAAATCAACTAAAGTCATCAACTCGGCACGCCGCGTGCGATAGGAAGGTCATATCGGGCAAGCAGGCTGTCAGGCTATACCTTTACTATATGAAGCTCTTGCGCGACACGAGAGCAAAAGCTAGCTGGACGACATACGAGAAAAGGGGGAAATTACCACATGAAACAGGTAGCTAGGAGAGTAAAAGTAGTAGCCCGACACGATAAAACCTCCATACTATATATAGCAATCTCAACCAGGGGTAAAATAGGTAGATCTGGGACGCGCGTCGGTCGTTGAGACAAGCCATTGCTGAGATAAACGGTCCCATCCGTCTAGTCAAGGGTAATTACTCATCTTGCCCGATATCAGAGCTTGCCGCCTGGGCGTGTCGTCTGACATGGCCCTTGCGATGCTCGATATTACCGTCGCCCGATATGAGCACGTTTAGTGCACCAGTTGAGCTGCTGCCCGATATGAAACTTTCAGAACAAAAATAGATGGAAAACTATAGAAACAAAGTGGGGAAAAAGCGATCGATGAGTAAAACATCATTGGCCTAAGGTTAAGTCCCTGGCCTCAGATAGTGTTACCCATCCAGGTCTACAAAATAGAGCGATGGCCCATAAAACAGAAGAGTTAGTGCATGTGGCGCATGCACTGACTCGAGCCTTATTACAGTCCAAATGTTCGTAATGTTTGTCTTGCATGAAAGTAAATAACATCCTATTCTAGGAAAATAAAAGCTCGGGCTGCCTCTCGAGGAGCGCTGTCGTTTTCGTCGTCAGCTCGACCGGTTTAGGTCCTTCACTTTTAGCTTTCAACAACATCTTGCAAGTTGATCTCTGCCCTCCTAACAAAAGCTTCATCTTCATAGTACCTCTTCACCCCGTGCTCATTTACTTGAAAGACCTTGGTCGGATCATCTTTGTCATATAGCTCCATCATTCCTGATGGGTATATCTTTGATACAGTGAACGGTCCCGACGATCTCGTTTGTAACTTTCCTGGAAAAAGACGAATGCACTACTACAGAAATAGCATTCAGTGTCACTTTTCTGGGTGTCGGTTATTAAGGAAAACTGACGCCTAACATATAAGGCGTCAGTTGTTTAAGCAAACCGACGTCTATATTCGAAGACCAGCCAGACACGGGTACCGCTTTGTATTCAGCGTCGGTTGTTTATAACAAACCGACGCTTAAAGTCGCCCGCAAAATCCAAATTTTGATAAAAAAATGTCATTTTCAGCGTCGGTTATGTAGGTATAAACCGACGCCTATGTGTGATGAAAATTTGCGCAAAAAGTGTCACTTTTAGCGTCGGTTATCCTTGTATAACCGACGCTGAAGGTGGTTCCCGCCAAACAATTTCATGAAAATATCGTCCAATTGGACGTCGGTTGTTGCAAACAACCGACGCTAAAGATTTTTAGGCGTCGGTTGTTGCAAATAACCGACGCTATTTGGGAACTATATATCCCGCGATCGCCCGACTCTTCCCCTTTCTTCTGTTCCATTGCGAGCCAATTTCCCTATTTCTCTCTACCGCCGATTTCTTCTCCGGCGATTTCTTCTCCAGCGCCCCCTTCTCCTGCTATTTCTTCTCCGGCGCCCCCTTCTCCGCCACCACTCCTGCTACCTTCTTCTCTTCTCCGCGCCCCTTCTCCGTGCCCCTTCTCCGCCGCCCTACTGCTCCAGTGCCTGAGAACCGGTGCCTGAGAATTGCTGCTCCAGCGCCTAAGAACCGGCGCCGCCACGACGTCGCGCCGCCGCAACCACTGGACACCTGCTGCTCGCCACCGCTGGACACCTTATGCTGCTCGCTGCCGCTCCTGCCGCCGTTGGACACCTGCTGCTCGCAGCCGCCGATTGACACCTGCTCGCTTCTCTCCGCCGCCGCTTCTGCTCGTCACAGGTACCCTCTTCCTCCTCTTCTTCCACCTACGAGAGAGTAGAATGAATATGGATGTGTTTCTTTCATTAAACCCAGTTGTCGGGCAAGAGGGGCAAATGGAGGAAGCAAACAACAATACATTAGGGTTCTAATCTACCCTTTTGTCCTATATTTGATGCTGATTGTGCATATATGTTGAGTTTGGGACTTTAGTGATGGACTTTGTCCTAAGTTGCTAATTTTTATTCTAATATGAACTCTAGTCTCATCTATCCATGTTGCCTATAGTTTATAACATTGCATTGTGAATTATTGCATGTTTGAAACTATTAAATTCTTGATTTATTATTTAATAATGCTCTATAGATTAGGTACTTATCATGTCTATTAAAATCCTACCAGTATAATTATGTGATCCCAACATATTAAATTGGATTAGAATGATTTCATGAATTATAGGATTTTAAAGTTGATAAACATGTTAATGCGGAAATAGGGTTATTAAACCAATGGTTATAACATAGTATGATCTTAATCTGATCTGGATGTTCATAATAATGTAGTATGTTAAATATGATGATTAGGGATACATATAATGTCTAGTAAAGATTCCTAGACCTTTTGTTTGAAACTATTGATTTCTTGATTTATTATTTAATAATGCTCTGTTGATTAGGATTAACCATGTTGCCTGTAGTTTATAGACAATTATTATATATAAGAATGACAACACATGTATTTGTTGGCCTAGAAACCCGTCCATGATTTACTCATTAGGAGTAAATCTTGGATAGTCCCCGGTTTGGGACTGTTCTTGAACACCTAATCTCACTTAGGATGTAAGTGTATAATGTGTATTGGGTTTTCGAGAAAATTTCGGTAGCATTTCCCCGTTTGTTCTCTAAGTACATATGTACTTAGAGAACAGCGGGGAAATGCTGCCGAAATTTTCTTGAAAACCAAATACACATTATACACTTACTAGAGAGATTAGGTGTTCAAGGATGGGATAGGTGGTACACATTTATTATATATAAGAATGACATCAAATGTGTTTGTTGGCCTAGAAACCCGTCCAAGATTGACTCATTAGGAGTAAATCTTGGATAGTCCCCGGTTTGGGACTGTTTTTGAACACCTAATCTCACTTAGGATGTAAGTGTATAATGTGTATTGGGTTTTCGAGAAAATTTCGGTAGCATTTCCCCGTTTGTTCTCTAAGTACATATGTACTTAGAGAACAACGAGGAAATGCTACCGAAATTTTCTTGAAAACCAAATACACATTTTACACTTACTAGTGAGATTAGGTGTTCAAGGATGGGATAGGTGGTACACATTTATTATATATAAGAATGACATCAAATGTGTTTTTTGGCCTAGAAACCCGTCCAAGATTGACTCATTAGGAGTAAATCTTGGATAGTCCCTGGTTTGGGACTGTTTTTGAACACCTAATCTCACTTAGGATGTAAGTGTATAATGTGTATTGGGTTTTCGAGAAAATTTCGGTAGCATTTCCCCGTTTGTTCTCTAAGTACATATGTACTTAGAGAACAGCGGGGAAATGCTGCCGAAATTTTCTTGAAAACCAAATACACATTATACACTTACTAGTGAGATTACGTGTTCAAGGATGGGATAGGTGGTACACATTTATTATATATAAGAATGACATCAAATGTGTTTGTTGGCCTAGAAACCCATCCAAGATTGACTCATTAGGAGTAAATCTTGGATAGTCCCCGGTTTGGGACTATTTTTGAACACCTAATCTCACTTAGGATGTAAGTGTATAATGTGTATTGGGTTTTTGAGAAAATTTTGATAGCATTTCCCCGTTTGTTCTCTATGTACATATGTACTTAGAGAACAACGGGGAAATGCTGCCTAATCTTTTCCTAATATATACTTGTTTCCTAATATATACTTGTTTTCTCTGATCATAGAATGGATAGATCATGGATGTCCATTCATAATCGTTGCACCCCAGAGTTTATATCTGGTCTTGATCAGTTTATTAGATTTGCCGAGGAACATAGGAAAAAACCTACAGATAGGTTCTACTGTCCATGTAGGCATTGCGGTAACAACTTGAAAGTCAACACTGGTGAGGAAATCAAAAGTCATGTCATGTGCAACGGGATTGTACAAGGCTATACAGAATGGTACTGGCATGGAGAGATTTCAAAATCGAAACCAGTAGATGTCGATAGCAGTGCTTGGGTGGAAGAAGAAATTGCCTCCGATGACGTAAATGTGAACTAACCAGTTCCAGCAGACATCATTGATGCGATGCTGGATAGTTGTAGGGTAGAGCACACCGATCCACCTCCTATCTTTAGAAACATTTGTAAAACACTAGAGGGGGGGTGAATAGAGTTTTAAAATTATTTTAACAATTTATTGAACTCAAACAACCACAATTGAAATTAGAAGAAGGAGACAGGTGTTTAGAGTGGTTCCAACTTTAGCAAATACTAAAGTTGTCAGTCCACTACCCGGTTGCTTACCCAACCGGGATTTTGAAAGTATTTATTTTATTACCTTCTCAAGGATTTATACAAAATACAATACTTTCCTTTAAACCCCTTGAACAGCCTTCACTTGAAGTAGGTGCACCAACTTGAGGTAGCCTTCTTGAAGTAACTCCAAGCTCCCCCTTGAAGTAGCCTTCCTCTCTAGAAGTAACCTCCCGTTGCACCAGCCTTCTGAAGTAGCTCAAGGTCTCCTTCTTCACCAAGAAGGTCTCCACCCTCTCCAATCCGCAGCCTCCAACCTAGGAGTAGCAAGGAGAGTACAAACAGTAATAGAGAACAAGAAAGGAAAAAGGAAATTACAACTCATCCTTTGTAGCCCAAGGCTTGATTTGCCTAGATCAAGCGTATAGATCTCCTAACTAAGTGTGTGGACTTGTGATTGCAGTGGGTAGGAGATGCTAGCCTATAGGACACGAATTTTGAGCTAAGGAAAGAAGTGGCCAATTGTCACAATGCTCAAATTGCTCACAAACAGATTGCTCAAAGTATGCTCAAGGATTTCTCAAGTGTAACAAGTAAGTTTGAGTGTCCTATGGCTTGTCCTATTTATAGGAATGGCCTAAGGATGCTTAAGGACGTTATAGACAACTTCTAGGGGTTTCTAAGTGCTTAACTAGCCGTTAGGTACAAGTTTGTTGCTTTAGCAACGACTAATTAATTTACTCTGCAGTTGCTGTCAGAGTTTATCTCGGTCGAGGAATGGTCGACCGAGACACCTACTCGGTCAAACTCTTGTCGACCGACAGGCTCTCTGAATCAAGTGTTTTGCAACGTTTATCTCCAACTGCCAACTACCTTGTCAGTTGTGTCTAACGGCTACTTTGGATCTTTCTCGGTCGAGAAGATTGTCGACCGAGAGTGTCTCGGTCGAGAAGTTGGTCGACCGAGATTGATCTTGTTTCAATGTTTCAAGTTAGGCACTAATTATATGTATGAGTGTGCATATGTGATCCTATTTGAAGGGGATGACTTATCTAAATGTGGTGTTTAGCTAGGGAAGATCTAACGCTTGATTTACATGAAATCTAAGTACTTGTACATTATATATTTGTACAAGTTTTTACAAAGCGATTACATTTCATGAAAATATAAATATGTAAGCATATGGATTTCCCTAGTACTTTGTCATCCACCTTGTTCCTGCACACTCAAGTAGCTCGTTAGATCAATAAGAATGAAATGTTTGTCATAATCAAAATAAAGGGATTTATAGATGTCCATTTAGCCAACAATCTCCCCCTTTTTGAAGATGACAAACATTTCCAAAATATAAATGAAGGAAATATAAAACATATGAGTTTCATACCTTTAGCTTACCTTTTGTAGCTCCCCCTTTAGATTACCTCTTGTTTATAAAATGTGTGATTATTATTCCCCATGAATTATGGAACATGAAATCCAATTCACTAGGGAATATAGAAACTTTCAATGTAAAGCCAAGAGTTTATTTATGAAACTCATTGATTGAGTTTTGCATAATTACTAAGTTTATATTTATTTATATTTATTTCTCCCCCTTTGTCATTTCAAAAAGATATCCATGTTGAATATTTGATATTACTTCTCCCCCTTAATTTTATACTATGCTCTCCCTTAGATAGATATCCCAAGGTATAAATGCTTTGCAATAGATGTCAATTTAGCCATAACTTTAAATTTTAGGTATTTGCAAAGATTGCGTCCGTTTTGATTTATTTTTATTACTCCCCTTATTTTGTATGCTCTACAATAGTCTTATAATCCAAATTCAAATGATGCCAAAAAGATATTCATTATAACCAATTTCATTACAAACATGGAAAGATAGCCAAATCATGCAGAGATAACCCTTTTATTACAATCATGCAAAGATTCTATTACAACTAATACAACTCCAAATCTCACTGGAAAGACTTAAGAATTACATCAACATCAGGGTCTTTCCCAAGAAAGGGCTCAGCTCCATAATACTGGACCAAAGTTTGCCACTCCAGAGCACCAGTCTTGGTTAAGGCATACGCCTCCAAGAAGGTTGGAACACGATCAAATAAAAAATGAGCATCAATATCTTGTAGTTGCATTGATGAAAACTGAGCATGCGTGAGATCTGTAGATGGTGGAGGTGGAGGTTGATAGTAGTTGTAAGATGGATTATATGGATTGAGCATGCCAGGATTTAAAGAATAAGGATATTCATCTGGTTGGTTTGGAGAAAGGGTTTGCATTCTTTGGTTTAGAAAAGTCATGGCATAATGGTTATAATCTAGTTGTTTACTAAGATGATATTGAGAGCCCGCAATGTAGGTAATGGTGTTTTGAATGGGATCATAGGATGGGTTAGTAGGAGGAGGAGGTGGTGGTATGTCTTGACTAGATGTCTCTCCTTCCATCCTAGCCCTTTTATGACCGAAATCAATTCCCATTTTTTCTACAGTATTCTTACTTATTTTTTGTGGTCTACGCTCCCATGTATATCCCATATACTCAATTTGTGTTTTAAGAAAATGTTGAGTAATTTGGTATACAAGATCAGCATATGGAGGATTGCCAGAAAACTCAAGCATGTTTTTAAGAATGATGCGGATAAAATTTGTGGGAATACGTTGGATAATGGAATAGATTAGACACATGCAAAAAATAGGAACTTCAGACTTATTTGCTCTAGGATGTATGTTTGTTGAAACAATAAGGTTTACAATCCTAGCAACAGGTTTGAGATTGATAGCATAGTATGTGCCCCTATCTTCGTGACAAGTAGTATTTGATTGAAAAATGGCTCTTTTGATGTCACTAAGACTAACGGTATGGTCTCCTTGGAAAAATTGATTAAGTGGGTTTCCAGTGGTAAGGTCAAGGGTGTCTTGATATTCATCTAGGTCAATATTTAGCATGTCAAGAATATCCTCTTCAGTAAATCGAAAGCTATTCCCATTGACCATAGTATAGAAGATGGTTTCATTTTCAGAATGGGAGATGAGGTTAGCATAGAATTCATTCACTACCTTGGTGGAATAGGAAGGGAAAGAAGGGTTGATGAATTCTTTCAACTTTTGCACCTCAAAAAGATCTTCCAAGTCGAAGATGTTGAGGAAGTCCAGAACTTCAACTGGTCTTCTTGGGAGAGGAGCTTTGGAAGAGAGCCGTAGATAGCGATCACCAGCATCTCCGTCGATGAAGGCAATGTCGTTGATGATCGTCAATGGTGGAGTAGCTTCCCTTCCTTTCTTGCTGGCGACCTTCTTCTTCCCACGAGCAGATGATGAGGCCATTGTGTTGCTTGAAGGTGGAGAAGAAGCAAGGAAGGATTGGGAATGAGGATGCTAAAGATTTTCACAAGAATGCACTAGAGAGAACCTATGGAAGCAAGAATATGAAAGTGTGAAGAAGGGACCCGTTTTTGGTTCCTTTTATAGCAATCCAGTGACCGGGTCGGTCGACAATTTGTTGACCGAGCGTCTGCAACGGTCATATTCCAGATGCGCCACTCGGCCATCCAACGGTCGACTTGTAACGGTCGGCTGTCAACGGTAACGGTCGGATTGCAACGGTCATATCCCAACGGCTCATTCTCGGTTGAGCAATTGTCGACCGACACTGTCTCGGTCGAACAATTGTCGACCGGAAGTGTGTCCGATGTTAGGTCTGTCTAGATTCTGTCGGTCGAGAGAGGTGGGCTGATCGAGAGGTTTTCGGTCAAAGAATTTGTCGACCGACAGACTTACTGGGTACGAATTTTTCAGCTGATTTTTAAAGCAAATGATAGACTAAATTTGTAGAGCATATATATATTTTCTAAGGGAGTAATATTTTGTTTTATTATTGAAAATATTGGGACAATTTTGTGATCATAAATTAATTGTGCTTTTAATCACAATAAAATGATATTCAAATAGTTATTGTGTCAAACTTATTTTAGGTCGATTTTGACTACGACCATAGCGTCCCTTGGTCAAATTTCATTTTAACCAAGAGGCAAATTTGCAGATTTTCAAATTGAATATATCGAGTATAATATCTGCATAAAATTTGATTAAGTATCAAGTTGAAGCATCATACTTAATATGATTCTTAAATGAAGGAACAATTAATATCTCAAGTCTTCAAAGATACTAATTTAGAGATTTTATCTTATGTGTTGCAAGCAATAACATATAATCAATAAATCATTTTGCTTGCCTATTTATCATCATGGATCCATGCATACGATTATCATTATCTATGCGTACCAAATAGTGAAAGCATATCCATGATGTAATGATAGAGCAATAACAACATATAATGATAATTCCATCACATGATTTGTATATGGATAGACCAGAAAATACTTTAAGAAAAATCATGTGAAAATAGAAAATTTCTTTTGATTTAACTAAGCATAATTTCAGTTTAAACTTAAATCATTTAGGGAATAAACTAATATTAATCTCATTTAAATTTTTAGTGATGATTTTCAAAATATATCCAGTCATCAATCACAAATAGATAGGAATTTCATCAATTTAAAAGGAATTCAATAATTTTGCAGTAGACTGGAGATCAGTGACATGCTCGGTCGACAATTTCTCGACCGATGGGCTCTCGGTCGACAGTCTCTCGACTGACAAGATTTCTGGAACTGTTAATTGCTTCCAAATAAAACATAATTATGCAAGTTGAATATTTAGATACTTAAATTTATTTGTTATCTCATTATGTTGAGTTGAGACAGACATAGAGATATGCAACTAAGGTCCTTGGTCATATCTCAACTTAATTCTATTTATTTAGTTTGGAGGTTTTGGAACCCAAACTAACTCGACATCTTTTCTCTTGTAAGGGCATGAAAAAGAATAGTGACCAAGGCACAAACAATAATGACAACATATTGAGTCAACCTCATATCTTTTTCTATGGTTGTGTTCTGTGTTGTCCTTGGGTGAAGATGTTCCTTTAGGTACATATATAGATTGATGGGTTTGTGACTTTTTCCAACTAGGTTATTGATAGGATTTCCCTTTAGGCTTGTAACCTAGTCCTCTTCTCCCAATTTGATGATAGGGATTATCTAGGATTTGATCAAGAATGCCATTATTATTTAAACTACGAACTTGTTGTTGTAACTTGGTAATCTCATCCATTCTCTTTTTGATATCTAGTTTTGCTTGGTCTAGATTAGATGACAATGAATTTCTTTCTTTGACAATAGTGTTATAATCTATATGGGTGCACAGTATGGGTTGTTTTTGAAGATCGTTCACTTGAGTCTGCAAATTGATTTTTTCTAAAGAAAGTAGATTGCAATTTGCCTCTATAATTTTTATCTTCATATCATGATCTTCAATGATCTTTTTAAGATCTTCATTTTCAGATGTGATAGCAAGAAGCTTAGCATGTAATTCATCATTTGCTTTATTAGATTTCTTTAGTTTCTTCTTGCACTCAACATATTTATTATGTGTTCCTTCAAGACTAGCAACTAGTTCTTCTTTAGATAAATCAAAAAGACTTACCTCTTCTTCTTCTTCACTAGTTGTAGCAATAAGACAATCTTTGTGCTCATATTCCTTCTTTGATCTCCATGGGCAGCTAGTTGTTGTGTGGCTTGTTCCTAAGCACCAATTGCAACATGTTGTAGATTTGTCCAAGCTGCACCTTTTGTTGCGGTTGTAATCACCATTACCCTCCATTCTTCAAGACCTGGTTAGGGTTCCTTGAAGCCCGCTCTGATACCAATTGTAAAACACTAGAGGGGGGGGGTGAATAGAGTTTTAAAATTATTTTAACAATTTATTGAACTCAAACAACCACAATTGAAATTAGAAGAAGGAGACAGGTGTTTAGAGTGGTTCCAACTTTAGCAAATACTAAAGTTGTCAGTCCACTACCCGGTTGCTTACCCAACCGGGATTTTGAAAGTATTTATTTTATTACCTTCTCAAGGATTTATACAAAATACAATACTTTCCTTTACACCCCATGAACAGCCTTCACTTGAAGTAGGTGCACCAACTTGAGGTAGCCTTCTTGAAGTAACTCCAAGCTCCCCCTTGAAGTAGCCTTCCTCTCTAGAAGTAACCTCCCATTGCACCAGCCTTCTGAAGTAGCTCAAGGTCTCCTTCTTCACCAAGAAGGTCACCACCCTCTCCAATCCGCAACCTCCAACCTAGGAGTAGCAAGGAGAGTACAAATAGTAATAGAGAACAAGAAAGGAAAAAGGAAATTACAACTTATCCTTTGTAGCCCAAGGCTTGATTTGCCTAGATCAAGCGTATAGATCTCCTAACCAAGTGTGTGGACTTGTGATTGCAGTGGGTAGGAGATGCTAGCCTATAGGACACGAATTTTGAGCTAAGGAAAGAAGTGGCCAATTGTCACAATGCTCAAATTGCTCACAAACAGATTGCTCAAAGTATGCTCAAGGATTTCTCAAGTGTAACAAGTAAGTTTGAGTGTCCTATGGCTTGTCCTATTTATAGGAATGGCCTAAGGATGCTTAAGGACATTCTAGACAACTTCTAGGGGTTTCTAAGTGCTTAACTAGCCGTTAGGTACAAGTTTGTTGCTTTAGCAACGACTAATTAATTTACTCTGCAGTTGCTGTCAGAGTTTATCTCGGTCGAGGAATGGTCGACCGAGACACCTACTCGGTCGAACTCTTGTCGACCGACAGGCTCTCTAAATCAAGTGTTTTGCAACGTTTATCTCCAACTGCCAACTACCTTGTCAGTTGTGTCTAACGGCTACTTTGGATCTTTCTCGGTCGAGAAGATTGTCGACCGAGAGTGTCTCGGTCGAGAAGTTGGTCGACCGAGATTGATCCTGTTTCAATGTTTCAATTTAGGCACTAATTATATGTATGAGTGTGCATATGTGATCCTATTTGAAGGGGATGACTTATCTAAATGTGGTGTTTAGCTAGGGAAGATCTAACGCTTGATTTACATGAAATCTAAGTACTTGTACATTATATATTTGTACAAGTTTTTACAAAGCGATTACATTTCATGAAAATATAAATATGTAAGCATATGGATTTCCCTAGTACTTTGTCATCCACCTTGTTCCTGCACACTCAAGTAGCTCGTTAGATCAATAAGAATGAAATGTTTGTCATAATCAAAACAAAGGGATTTATAGATGTCCATTTAGCCAACAACATTGTGCATGATGCTGAGATACCGTTATACACAGGCTGTGCTAAGTTTACGAAGCTTAGCGCTGTGTTGAGATTGTATAAGTTGAAAGTAACAATAGATGGAGCGACAAAAGCTTCACTTCATTGTTGACTTTGTTGAAAGAAATGCTTCCTGAAGGAAACGAGCTGCCAATCTCAACATACCAGGTAAAGAAAATGTTGTGCCCAATGGGAATGGAGGCCAAGAAGATACACGCATGCCCGAATGATTGTGTATTATTTCAAAAGGACTATGTAGATTTGAAAGATTGTCCAAAATGTGGTGCGTCACGGTATAAATTGACGACTTCGGGGGAGTCCAAAACTGGTTCTCCTGCCAAGGTGTTGTGGTATCTACCTATAATATCACGGTTTCAACGCTTGTGAAAACCTTTTGTGAATGCTTGGTAAATGTTAAGGTGCCACATGGTTACTCATCCAACATCCGTAGATTGGTATCAATGAAAGATCTGAAGTTGATAGGTCTTAAATCTCATGATTGTCACACTCTAATGCAACAAATATTACCCGTGGCAATTCGATCTATATTGCCAAAGCATGTAAGGTTTGCAATTACCAGACTTTGTTTCTTTTTCAACAGTTTATGCAGTAAAGTTATTGACCCTGATACTCTCGATAATTTGCAAAGAGAAGTGGTTGTTACCCTATGTCAGCTTGAGATGTATTTCCCTCCTTCGTTCTTTGATATCATGGTACATCTTGTTGTCCACTTGACTAGGGAAGTGAAAATGTTGGGACCAGTTTTCTTGCATTGGATGTATCCCTTTGAACGATACATGAGCGTTTTTAAAGGTGATGTTCGAAACCGTTATCAACCTGAAGGGAGTATTATTGAAGGTTATGTGGCGAGAGAGGTTATGGATTTTTGCAATGACTTTCTCAGTGGTAATGACACTCCTGATAATGACAAGAATATTGAGGAGGGCAAAGGAATTTTGGGATCACGGGTGAAAGTAATCAGCCGTGAGCAGTTGGAACAAGCTCACTTGTATATTTTACACAATATGGACGAAGTGAGTGTTTATATCGAGGAACATACCAATTTCATAAAGAGACAACATCCTCGAGCAAGTTCAATGTGGCTTGCTAGAGAGCATAATAAGACTTTTACTAAGTGGTTTGAAGATAAAGTCTTACATCAACTATCTCAAACACCAAATGATATTACAGAAACTATCAAATGCCTCGCCTTTAAACCAAAACCGAATGTTATGTCTTATGAAGGGTTTGACATTAATGGATTCACATATTACACAAAGCGCCAAGATGATAAGAGTGTCATCCAAAATAGTGGGGTCACTCTTCAAGCGTCGACTATGTACTTTGCAAGTGCAAAGGATAAGAGTCCACGTGAAGCTAAAATGTCATATTACGGTGTCATTGAGGACATTTAGGAGTTTGACTACATAGATTTCAAAATTCCTCTCTTTAAATGTAATTGGGTTGATAACACCAAAGGAGTTATAGTGGATGAATTGGGTTTCACTTTGGTGAACTTTGAAAAGATTGGCGAGAAGGGTGAACCATTCATATTGGCATCACAGGCGAAACAAATATTCTATATCGATGATCCTGTGAATGATAAATGGTCAGTTGTTCTTAATGGTAAAAGACAATTCATTGAAGATCCTATAGATGAAGAAGAGTACTATGATAAGTATGATGACTCCAGTCCATTCTCAGTTGGGTTGCCAACTCCACAAAATATTGAAGCTAATGATGACTTATATGTGTGCGGAGATCACAATGAAGGATTGTTAATTGATAAAAGATCACAATTTTAGAGACATGTATGTTTATACAAATGCTAAATGTTTGCCTTTTTCTAGTTAATACAAATGCTAAATGTTTGCCTTTTTCTAGTTAATACAAATGCTAAATGTTTGCCTTTTTAATGACATTTTAAGATGGCTGACCATGATGAGCATGATGTCCATGATGAGCATGAAGTCCATGATGAGCATGCTGTCCATGACGAGCATGGCAAGGATACCAATGTAAGTTCTAAAAACATATCCTGTATTTCTATAAAATTCATTATCTTCTAGTTATGTCATATATCCTATATTTCTATATTGGGATAATTTAGTGTGTTTATTTTTGTCAAATTTTAGGTTGATGATGTACCTGTACCCACTGAAGCACTGGAGCAACTTGATGCGTAGCACCAAACACTTAACAAGAAAAGGGGCATCACTCTGTTGAAGAAGTTATTAGCGCTAAGTGGTAGTGGATCCAAATTGGTGGTGGAGTTTGATAATGGAGGAAATGCAATTGGAGTGAACCGCAATAATTTTGTAAACTATCTTGGGTGTACCACTCGGAGCCATTGTGGTGTTAAGTATGATAATTGGCATAAAGTTCCTCAAGGGAAAAAAGACTTGATATGGAAGGATTTATGCGTGAGTTATTATTATTTGCAATTCTATTTTGTAGATTACAAATTCTATTATTTGCAATTCTATTTTGGATAGTAGTTAATAACATTTCTATTTTACAGAATCTGTTTGCATTGGATGAGAAGTTGCATCGTAAAAGTGTGATGCAATGCGCTGGAAAGATGCTTAGGAATTATAGGACAAATCTGAACAGAGAATACATAAAAGAGGGTGATAAGAAGAAGAAGTCAGCCCTTGAACAATGGAACTTCTTGGACAAAGAAGATTGGGACAATTTTGTTGCTTCAAGAAAATCTGAAGAATTCAAGGTATTAGGCGTCACTCCCAATTTAATTAATATACATTGTATTCACCTATTCAAGATTAACATTTAGTGCTACTAACCAAATCATTAATGTGCATACTAACTAGGCCCTCAGTGACGCACAAAAAGCAAGGCGTGCACTGAATGTGCATGACCACACTATGGGTCCAAAAGGCTATGCAAGTGTTCGCCAAAGACTATAGGCAGAGTCTGCGGCTACTCAGCAGTCTGCTGCTACTCAGAAGTCTGCTCCTACTCAGGAGTCTGCCACACCCATGCCTCGCCATGATATCTGGATAGCTGGCAGGCAAAACAAGAAGTGTGAAATAAAGAAGCCTGTAACTGTTGAGGCGGCTGCAAAAATGGTAAAATACAACTCTTAGAGAAATCATTTGAATATTGATTATTTGTGGTGTTAACTTACCAATTTATGTTTATGGTGATTAGCGGGAGATGCACGAGCAGAGGAAACAAGGCACGTTCATCCCTCAGGGCACAAGGGATGAATTGACAGTTGCTCTGGGTAACCCAGAGCATCCTGGACTTGTTAGAGGTGCCGGCGCTGGTGTTGGAATCAAAGCATTCTTTGGGACATCCCAGCGCAAACCCAGAGTGGGACTTTCTCAAGAAGAGGTAACCTATTCTTTTTTTAGAATGTTACTGCAAAAGGAAATTCATTAATAAGAAGCTAATGTTTCTTTTATCCATGTATAGGAGAATAAGAGAGTTGAAGATTTAGTTGCTAAGAAGGTCAACGATGTAGTTGCTGATAAGGTCAAGGAAGAATTGCTACGGTGGCAGGCATCTCAGGCTTCCAATCAGCCTATGGCGACCCACTCTTCTCCTGATGCACATACTGCGAGTAATCCTGGAGACCCATCGCCTAGCACGTCTGCTGTAAGTATTGTTTATGACATTGTAGCTAGTCTTTTCAAGATGATATGTTTTCAAAATTATATGTATATATGTATAACATTCTTTACGTAAATTTGTAGGCATTGAAGCCATGCCGCTTAAGAATGCAAGACTATGTTGTTGCAGAGGCGCAGGCTTACCAGTCCCTTCCTGGGGCAACGTTTCATGGGACTCCAATGCCGCAGGGCTACATTCGTGTGAGTCCGATACATGTATTACCCGATTGGAGGGAAGTTGCGTTGCCATATGCCCACCCAGATATTGATACACTTGGTGAGGCAGAAGGCGGGGTCATATTGTGGCCCAAAGCAGATGTCGTCTACACGACTGAAATTGTAAGATAAATTTACATTGATTTAGACTGTTAATGTGTATATATGATGTCACCTGATCTGAAATTATATATAAAGGTTAAAAAGAAGACACCAGGAGCACCTAGGCCTCCACCTCCACTTCCCGCATTACCAACTTGGGTTCCAATTGACCTAACATCCCCGTTAGGTCCTGCTTGTAGGGGAATGGCATGTTGGCTACGGGCACATAATATACATTGCCCTATAATAGTTTCTTTAGATGCAGATTATGCAGGTCAATCATACGATAGCTCTTTATTTATACAAGATATTATTGAGCTGTTTATGTATGATTGGCTGAATACATCAATGATAGAGACATGGATAAGGTGATATCTTGTTTATACATCCATATACCTTGTGTAAGATCCGGTGATCTGGTTTCTTATATATTAATGCATACGCCTATATGTTTTGCATCTACTTAGTCGAAGATCATTGCAAACAATTTGCATTTGATCATGTGGGATTTTTGATTCCATCATTGATTAGTTTGGTAGCTAAAGACCCTGATAATGTTCAACAATACTGTATAGATGCTTTTACAATTTTTGGTCAGCAAAAGAAGACGATAATAATAGCTCCATTCAATGTCAAGTAAGTTTACTTTATTTATAATTTGGACTTAAGAAAATTCCATTTTTATTTTGCATTTTGAGTTATTAATTGTTAACTTCTTACCTCTAGCGGTAGACATTGGGAGTTACTAGTTATTGTCCCCGGGACATTCACTGTTTATTATCTAGATCCTGCGGGGAGTACATTGAACACTAAAATTGGACACGTAATGAGAATGCCATTATTCTGGTGAGAAATATTTCATTTTTATATCCGTTAACATCTTTTATTACATTACTATTTACTTATGCAATTTATTGTGTTATATTAACATGTAGGGGTTTAGATGCATTCAAAAAGGCTGGAGGAACGGTCCCAAGGAAAAAGAACCAACCAATAAATTGGTAGAACGTACAAGTAAGTTCCCGACTCGAATATATATATTATTGATGTGAATTTTGCTTAGTTGTATTATTTTGTATGTTTCAATTTATAGTATGCTACACAAGACAATGGCTGGGCATGCGCATACTATGTGATGCGATTTATGCAGATGATTATCAAACATGCCGCATTGGACATCGATAGCATACATGAGGTATTATATATAGTCTCATTAGTTAGTATGAAATATATCAATCTTATTTTTATATTATTACTTATATATATACATCATTCTCTTTGCAGGTGTTTAAAACTGACCGCACTATAGGTAAACGCTTAAAAAATATACATGCTCCATATACGATGGAAGCATTAAATGAAGTAAGAGAAGAATGGGCAAAAGCCATACACGCAGTGGCAACTGTAAGATATAATTGGGATGTTGATAGCGATAATGAATGATACTTCGTAAATGAATATTTCTGAATGTTAATACATGTATTTGAATGTTTCTATATGTGTGAATGTGAGAATTGAATTGATGTCTGAATGTATGTACTTGTGTGAAATTTTCCTTGTGACTTTTGCAGGTTTGCGGCTTGTTTGTAGGCTGATATCAATGGATGTCATAAACCTGCAGTTTAGAAAACTGAACTGTAGGTTCTCATCCTGCTCACCAGCCACAGCAGGCCTGCAAACTGATATGAAAAATAAAAATAAAAATAGGCGTCGGTTATTTATAGAAAACCATCAGCAAAGGCCTACAGCGTCAGTTTTTTTCAAAAAACTGACGCCTAATGTGGCCAAAGCAGTCCTGGAAATGGCGTCGGATATTCGTATCAAACCGACGCCTATTTAATCTATAGGCGTCGGTCTTTTGGTATATAACCGACGCCAAAAGTGTTCGCGCCACAGAAAATGGCGTCATCTAGGGCACTTTATGCGTCGGTTATCTACTAAAAGACCGACGCTATATTCCATATAGGCGTCGGTTGTTTAGTAAATAACCGACGCAGAAAGTGCCTTAGATGACGCCGTTTTCTGTGGCGCGAACCCTTTTGGCGTCGGTTATCTACTAAACGACCGACGCCTATAGATTAAATAGGCGCCGGTTAAAATACCGACGCCGAAGTGTTCGACCTTTAGCGGCGCCCACATAGGCGTCGGTCGGAAACCGACGCCAAATGGGGTTAAACGACTGACGCCAAAGGCCGTTTCTGTAGTAGTGATGGAGGATTTAAATCATAAAACTTTATCACCTTCACTTATGTCCTTCCTCTTTAGGTGGGCATCATGCCACACCTTTGTCCTTTGTTTATAGATCCTTGAGTTCTCATAAGCATGCATCCTTAATTCTTCAAGCTCTTGTAACTGCAAATATCTTTTTTCACCCACTTTCTCTAGATCCATATTCAAGAATTTAATTGCCCAAAGGGCCTTGTGTTCTAGTTCAAAAGGTAGATGACAAGATTTTTCATAGATCAACTTATAGGGGGTGGTTCCAATGGGCGTTTTATAGGCAGTCCTGTAGGCCCAAAGTACATCGTCAAGCTTCATTGACCAATCCTTCCTCGTCCGGCTGACAGTCTTTTCCAGAATTTGCTTGATTTGTCTATTTGAGACCTCTACCTGCCGAAAGTCTGTGGGTGGTAGGGTGTAACGATCTTGTGCTTAACTCCATACTTTTGTAGGAGTGCTTTGAACTGTCTTTCTCCAAAATGTGACCCTTCATTGCTTGTTACAGTGTGTGGCACACCGAATCGAGGGAAAATCGTTTTCTCGAACAACTTGATCACTGACTTGGCGTCGCACGTTTAGGTTGCCACATCTTCTACCCATTTTGATACATAATCTACTACCACTAGAATGTACTGATACCCCCTTGATGGGGGAAACGACCCCATGTAATCAATCCCCCATACATCGAAAATCTCTACTTCAATCCAACTTGCCATCGGCATCTCGTTCCTTCACCCTATATTTCCCATCGACTGGCATTCTTTGCAGACCTTTACAAACTGTGCAACGTCTTTGAATAAAGAGGGCCAATAAAAACCTG
Organism: Alisma plantago-aquatica; assembly: GCA_963693085.1. Classification (NCBI taxonomy): domain Eukaryota; kingdom Viridiplantae; phylum Streptophyta; class Magnoliopsida; order Alismatales; family Alismataceae; genus Alisma; species Alisma plantago-aquatica. The sequence continues at coordinate 779,407,741 of OY856411.1, read as the reverse complement.
ATTGTAACACTTTGGCAGCATTTCTTTCGCTTCCTAGATGTCCTCCATAAGGGGAGGCGTGGCATTCTTTAAGAATGTTCGAGGTTTCTTCTTCGGGAACTCATCTCCTGTACAAGTTATCAGCACATCTTCTGAAAAATCAGAGGATCGTCCCAATAGTAATTTTTCACATCCACGAACAGCTTCTTCTTCTGGTTATAGGTGATGTCAGGGGGCAATTCTCCACAGGAAAGATAGTTACAGATATCTACGAACCAGGGTAAGTCTTCTTCCTTGGTTTCAACCAACATTAAAGCTTCGTTGGCATAATTGTCATTGATGGGTGGTTCCCCCTATCCTTCGGCCACGATCCTTGATAAGTGGTCAACGACCACATTTTCTACACCCTTCTTATCGATAATCTCATGGTCGAACTCTTATAGCAATAAGGCCCACCTCAACAATCTGGGCTTTGTATCTTTCTTTTGCATTAGGTATCTTATGGCCCCGTGATCTGTGTATACTTTGACCTTTGCTCCAATGTGGTACGACATGAACTTATCAAAAGTGAAGACGATCGTGAGCATCTCTTTTTCCATAGTTGTATAATTTACCTGAGCTTCGTCCAACGTGTGACTAGCATAGCAGATCATGTGGTGCTTTTTATCCTTTTTCTACCCCAGGATCGCTCCTACTGCATAGTCGTTGGTGTTGCACATAAGCTCGAACGGTAAATCCCAGTATGGAGCTTGGAGGATGGGTGGTGAGACAAGAGTGTTCTTCAAGGCCTGAAAAGCAATTATACAGTCATCATAGAAAACAAATTCAACATCTTTTACCAGCAGATTGGACAATGGTTTTGAAATCTTTGAGAAGTCCTTTATGAATCTTCGGTAATAGCCGGTGTGTTCGAGGAAGCTCCTCACTCTCATCACGGACTTCGGTGGGGGAAGCTTGGATATGGCTTCAACCTTGCTAATGTCCACCTCGATGCCACGCCTTGAAACTTTATGTCCTAGAACGATGCCTTCTCGTACCATAAAATGGCACTTTTCCCAGTTTAAAACCAAACTGTTCTCCTCGGATCTTTGCAGAACCAAAGATAGGTTTTTCAGGCAGGTATCAAAGTCCTTCCCGTAGACTGAAAAATCGTCCATGAAAACTTCCACGATATCTTCCAGAAAATCCGAAAACATTGATATCATGCATCGTTGAAACGTAGCGGGAGCGTTGCAGAGGCCGAAGGGCATCCTTCTGAAGGCATAGGTGCCGTAGAGGCAGGTAAAGGATGTCTTCTCTTGGTCGTCTGGTAGGATGGGGACCTGATAAAATCCTGAAAAACCATTCAAGAAATAGAAAAAGTCATGATGCGCTAATCTTTCAAGAACTTGATCAATAAAAGGTAGCGGAAAATGATCCTTTTTTGTAGCTTGGTTTAGCTTCCTGTAATCAATGCACATTCTCCATCCTGTGTTGGTCGTAACCGCCACCTCATCGCCCTTATCTCCTTTTACGACTGTCATAGCGCCCTTCTTGGGTACTACGTGGATCGGGCTTACCCAGTTACTATCGCTGATCGGGTAAATGATCCCCACATCCCTTAACTTGATTACCTCTTTCTTGATGACTTCTTTCAGCATCTGATTCAACTTTCTCTGGGGTTGAGCCAGAGGTTTGGCAGATTCTCCCAGATTGATGCGATGCATACATAAAGCAGGGCTAAGGCCTTTGATGTCTTCCACCGAGTATCTTATAGCCCGCCGGTGGAGTCTTAACTCCTCAAGAAGTCTGTCTCGCTGGTTCTTTGAAAGATTGGCGTTGACGATGACATGGTTCCTTTCTTCTTGATCTAGGAATTCATATTTCAACCCTTTAGGTAACAACTTCAATTTATGCTTGGCCCTAGATGTCTTTTCTTACGGCTCCCCCTTAAGAGAGGCATACTTGACAGATTCCACCACCTCATCCTCGTTGCTAAAATCTTCATCAGACAGGTTAAGAAGGCTGAGACACTTTGCAACTCCTGGACTTTCAAAGTCAGAATCCTGACTGCTTATCGCCCTTGCAAGGGGGTCTACCATTCGAATGTCTTCTTCTATCTCGTCGCAGAACTGGTCGTAGCTGTCCGTAAAGCAAGAGGACTCGGACATGGAAGGTCCCCTCATCACATCCTTCACCTTGAAATCTAGGTGGACATTTCCGACCCTCAGAGTGATAATCCCCTTGGAAACATCGATCAACGCCCTTCCCATAGCTAGGAAAGGACGTCCAAATATGACAGGGTAGCGGGGGTCCTCCACGGTGTCTATGACAACTATATTACACGGAATGAAGAAATTACCCACCCGGATTGGCACATCTTCAACAACGCCGATAGGTCTTTTGAAGGTATGATCTGCTAGTTCGATTCTCATATTGGTTCTAACCATATCAGTTAAACCTAGTCTCTGTGCAAAGCTTAGGGGCATAAGGATGATGCTAGCCCCTAAGTCGGCAAGACCTCTCCATTCGATGTTATCTCCGATGGCGAATGGGATTGTGAAAGCCCCAGGATCTTTCTTTTTGTTGGGAAGATGCGGTTTTATGAAAGCAGAGGATACAATTGCTAGATGTATAGTTTCAATTCTTCCTCCTCTTGTCTTCTTAGTTATCAGATCTTTGAGAAAATTGGCATAAGTTGGCATCTCTTCTAAGGCGTCCAAGAAGGGAACTTAAAGATAAAGTTTCTTGATTGATTCCATGAATTTCTCATGGCGTTTCTTCAGGTTTTCCTTTATCAGCTTGTATGGAAAAGGGAGCCTAGGAGCGTAAGGGATTCTCCCACCAGGTAGCTCCTCCAAGGGTCTCTGTTCAGGCTCTCTGACATCATCTTGTCGACTTTCATCTTCTACGGGATTCACACCCACAACCCTCGATTCAGGTTCTGGTCTGGCCTCCCCATTATGCTCCACTATCCTCCCGGATCTCAGTACTACCATTCTGGCAGATTCGGGACTGGAGAGCATCTTTCTTGAAGGGTTATTCATCAAATCGGCCATCTGGGCCAACTGTTGATCAATTTGACGTTGGCATGTCTGCATATTCGCCATCTGGAACTGCATGGAGTTTAGAACTCCTGGATGGGGAAGCGTACTCTGCGCCAGCTGGTTTATGATTGTATCTTGTCTCTTTATAAAAGCGAATAACTGTCCAACCAAGTTTGGTTGGTTTGAAACCTCGTCTTGGCCTTGACTGGTGCTCCAGAGAGGTCTGGATCTCCCTTGGCGTTCACCTTCTGAATGGGGTGGCTCAACGCGAGGTGGCATGTTGGATGGTGTCGGTGCTCAGTTGAACAGAATGCCTTTCTTCTGAGTACCTAGAATCGTGTAACAAGCAAGTCAGAAAATCTGTTATTAATAATATGAATTATTCATTTCAGGCAAATAATAATAATAATAATAATGAAAGGAAAAGAGAGTGATGTCAAGCTTATTTCTAAGCTTGAGGCACTGGAGTGTAGTTAGTGGATTCAAGTTCGTCAACAGTACCATTTTTCCTTGTCCCCGACAACGGCGCCAAAAAGTTGACCGGCCTAAATCGCACGTCCAAAAAGGGAAGAGGATTTGAAGTAGTCAGACTTTTAAATTTATAAACCGAAACCTTCTAGGCCCCCGCAACTTTGTTTACGGGGTCGGCGTAGATATATGGGGTCGAACACAGGGACAAGGGTGGTAGTGTTGAGAATGCGGAATCGACACGTTACACTCCGACAAGGGTAAAGAGATGGTAAAGTTCCCCAAGGGATCAGCAGGATAAGACCGATGAAACAAAGAAATCTATCTCCAATTGGAGCTACGAGGAAAAATTAAGGTTTTAAGCATTTATCAATATTTAGGGGGTTTCATGCAATGGAAACAGAGAGATAATACTAACGCTTTAGCAAGGAATGAAGGAGAAAACTTCGGTAAAACAAGCGGCACCAGAAAACATCTTGTACCCCTCCTCTCAAAGCGGGTACCTCTAACTAAGCGTCAACACCCGTCTTGAGGTTGCTGGACTTAAGTTAGAGGGGAAAGGTTACTACGACAACTCCGATCCTGGGCACTCTCGTACTCCAGTATCATACCAAACAATAGAGCCAAAACACCTCTCTCGAGGCTGTTGCAACGGGAAAACATGATTCGGTAGCTAATCGAAACGCGATCCAAGCGTACAAGCTAGAGTTCAAATGTTAAATATAGCCATCATCCAACAAGGGTACCAAACATAAAGCAATAGATAATTAAAACTCTTCTATTTCCATTAACATATAAGGGTCGGAATACATTGCATAAGTAAAGGAAGTAAATGACTAAAATAGGTAAAGATAAACGTCGTCTCCTTGATCTAGAAGGGAGACAGATAGCAACAGACTCTTCAGCCCGATACCGTGCGGGGGCCTTGCCCGATACGCCCGTGTCGGGCGGCACCCTCTCGGGCGACACACTCATGACAGGTAGACGTATCATGCGGGGCACCCTTGCCCGATACGATCACGTAGGGCGACACCCTTTCGGGCAACACGCCGTGACTGACGATGCGTATCGGGGTTCGGTATTGTGTTGGGCTAGAGTGTTGCTTCCAGTATCAATCACTTGTATCAGGTATCGTTGTTGACCGATATCGGCCTGAAGTGGTGTCCGGGATGACCCTAAGTGAACCATTCCCTCCCTCTCGGGATGGGGAAGTGCTCACCTAGAATTGCCCGACACACCTCTGAGGCACGATATGCTAGCTCCTGAAGCTTTTGTCACGGAACTGTTCTCACCCCAATCCCAATCCTACTGTCAAAACAATAGAAAAAGGATTGAAGCGCGCATCCCTGAGTGGCCCCATAGGATCTAACACACTGGCATATACAATAAGAAATAATAACTCAAAAGATGGATAATTGAAAAACAAACTAACCCAATATGGGGATATATCCGATTTATCTTTGTCATCAGAGTGTATGAGTGCGGAAGCGATCTTATTCAATATTCCATTTGTATTGCCTAAAATCAAGAAAATCAAGACACAATCATGAAATTGCACGATACGCTATCAAAATCAAGCAAATCGGTTTATAAGAAAATAAGTATACTTGGTAGGACTTATATTTCAAAGAATAATAAGCAATGTGCAAATCCAACATTTATTTGACAAGTTTTTCAAGCAATTCAACTTTTATTACGAGTTCCCATTATGCTGTAATTCGAGAAGCATGCTTATATATTTTGTGTGACTCTATTACCCCAACACGATGGGGAAGGTCACTAGGCCCCTTCTCACCATAGGAACATAGGAAGCCAATGTACCAGTCCCACCTCCAAATGAGGGGGTTGTTGCACTCAGTATCAACATTATCAACATTATCAATATCATCATCATTATCAATATACGGGCAGTCATAATGGGCATGCAATTTATGTTTTCATGTTTTTCAAAATATAGTATAGAAAAATAGAAGACTAGTCATAGGGAACAATAGCTCATACAAGTACATAGCCAAGCATACGGTCAAGAGATACATACAAGTATCTTCAATACAATCAAGGAAGAGTTATATAATAGCATACCTTTCACCGAAGATTTCGAGTATAAATCCACTAGTAATAGGTCGACCCTTCGAGTTAGATCCTAAAACACAATTTTTGGATCAAGGGTCAAGATCAATATATTTGGAGATCATGTTTCAAAGTTTGAGATTAGGGTTACATTTTCCTAGGTCAACCTTAGGATTAGGTCATCCACTTATGATTCAATCAATATTTCAATATGTTTAGCATTATTCAAGTGTCAAGAATATTTCAAGTGTGGATGACCTACTTAGGTTTTCTAGGATCGTATGTGTAACCCCTAATGATCAATATTCAAGTCATCATCACATTCCTAACTCATCATCATGATACTTAACATAATTGAGATTCAAGATCAGTTTGATTAAAGTAGAGTCAAGAATCATACACATGATCAAGGTTTTCACAATATCCAGATCCATTATCACAATATAAAGGTTAACCCTTAGTTCAATGTTCATGATTCACATTCTAGGAGAGATGACTTAAAAGATCAGATATGAACTCATATTTAGTCAAGTTTGGTTTCAAGATGATCATTATAGTCAAATATCAGGATTTCAAGGGATTAATCACTAAAATAGAGTCATTTAGACTACTTAAATAAGTAATAGATTAATATTTAGGTATATAAGGAGTAAACAATGCAGATTTAGATTCTGAAACTAGTTCCATTGGATAGATCTCGTTGCGAGGATCAAAATTCATATATTATATTCCATATTTGGCCAAAGGATGTGCACGATATCAATTTTAGAAAATTTACATCAAAACTATAGGGAAAGGAAGTTAGGGAGTTACATAATATCATGTGCGAGATCTTGACCATCGATCCTGATTCCGGTGATTTTCTTGTGTGCGCCCCAAAGGGAAAACCCTCAGTCACGTGTCTCGTGATGGTTGGTTGCTCCAGGCCTATTTAGCCGGTCTGCTATCTCCATTCACCGATCTAGCATTTGCGAGCGGCTGCGAGTTGCTCCCTATCTCCCCAGACCGCTTCCTCACGACCTAAGCAGTATCATGTTGCTCGTATCCATGATAGTGACCATGTGTAAGGTTTCATCAGAGTGCCTACCCAAGACTGGGGCTGGTGGTCGGGGTGACCCTCTGTGGTTCCGGCCGTGTTGGCCTTGGCTCCGCGGTTTCACCGCACCCCTTGGTTGGGGCTAAGGGACCGTAGAGCAGCCACATCAAAGCTTCCGTCCATGGAGATGCCGCACGGGCAGGAGGAAAACTGGAGGAAAATTAGGGGTGAATTAGGGCATACAAGGTCAGTTGAGAGTGCGACAAAAAGGGATTGTCATGAGGGTTGAAGTTATCGACCTCGAGGGGTCATTATATAGGGTCGAGCGGTAGGTTTAGGGATAGAGGATTGGAGCAACAACTATGGCCACCAGGAGGAGACGAGCAAGGCAAAGGGATCATTTTGGTGGCACAAAAGTGCACAAAATCTATCCAAAATAGGGTTTGATGAGCGCGAAATCTCAAGGGGAACATTTCCTCTCGATTAGAATTTTGATTCATGGTCGTAGGCGGGAGATTCACCATAATGGCCACATTCATGCCTCTCCGCAATCAACGGGAGGTTGAAGATGACTGCTGGGCCACTGGATCCGGCCCTGATCCATGGGAAGGAGATCCAAGGGCTGAGAGGTGCCCACGATCCCTTGCAACGGATCGCTGACATGGCAAAGGTCAAATAAAAGACAAAATAAAAAGTAAAAGAATGGTTTTGAACACATTAACTTCAATAATCCATAGAAAATCGTAGGAATGTCCAAATAACCTCAAATTTGGACCAAAGCCTCACAAAAACGTGTAGAACCTTTAGAAAAAGTTTGAGAACCAAGAGATGAAGTTCAATTTTCTTCTTTGGACAAAGTGATCAATTAATCAAATTTAAGATGTTATAATGTGTATAAAAACTACATTGATCACCATATTTTGATTTTGAGTATCCACAATGATTATGAAGACAAGAAAAATGATTTGAGATCATGAGTGAACATAAATTGGGAAAAATTGTACTTTCATCATACTTATGCAAATTTCCATTTTGTCACATCTTTCCCTCCTTAAAAAGGAATTTTGTCCCCAAAATTCAAAAATATCCTCAAAATTAGAATTATTCAAATCCAGATAATATCATCAATTATTAGAACATCCTCAACTATGTAATCAAAATTATGTCCTAAAGCTTCAATTAGTCCCAAAAATCACAATTGAGATTCCATGTTCCATATCATAATCAACTTGGTACTAACATTATTTCATCATCAAGCAATTGAGTATCAAAATCAGCACATATATTGTCCAAAGTCATTATATGAGTCACAAATATGGAAAGCATCCTATTGATCACAAATTCGGAGAGATCATATTTTAGGTCAAGCAAAGAGAGTTTAAGTGTACAAGGTGACTTTCAATCCCAATATTTTAGGATCCTAGCCTCTACATTGGCCTAGGTGGGGTTATGCATCCATGATTTGAGATTTCATATTTCAACATTTCGAGACAACATCATACTTTCAATATCATGATTTTTGAGCTCAGTATCAATGGGAGGTCCCACCCTAGTCCGAATGAGAGCTAAACCCTAAGTCATAAATCAAAAGAGTTAAAATGGTCATCATTTTCAAAAATTTCAAAATTTGGGATAAGTCATTAGTCATATATCTCAAGGTCCAAATAGTGTGATCATAGGATTTGTATCATTATTGAGATTGATGAGCCTGAGTCACAAGTCCATTAATCAATATCAAGAGTCGAGATTTTTAGGCATAAAAAGTTATAGGTCTAGAATTTTGAAGCTAGGGTTTAGATTCCTATTTAGACCTTAAGGGAGATCACTCATCTATATTCAATTTTGAGAAACAATATTCAAGCAATATTTGAGCAATATATCTAGATTTCATTATCATGGTTTCCAAGGTTGATTAACGATCTAGACCTAGGTCAATCTAGGAAATTATCCACAAGCTTTAGACAAAATTGTCATGTATCAAGGTCATTATCAAATCAATATTCAAGATCGAGTATCAACCATGGGTTTAACCTATTAGGCTTAGGTCAACCAATCCAAATAGTGTGAAAGGAAATAGTCTTACAAACTCTAAATAATCAACCAGATGCAAATTTAGAGGTAGTCATAAGAGGGATGTGACCTAGGTTAGGGGAGTCATGAGTCAACTACCACCCTAATCTAGCACATTACTAACTTCAGTCATTACCAATTGAGTTTATTCAAATAGGGAGAGTATCAATGATTAAATCGTATATATTAAAGTCAAAAGATCAAAATTCTAGATAATAGGGAAGTAATGTCAAGATTTGCAATTCTTTCCTTTCATGATCAAGGTAGTGATATAATTTGGAAATCAAGGATTTGAATTGGGCATTCGAGGAATTAGAGAATAATAGTACAAAATCTAGGCCCATCATCATCATATCAAAATTGAGATTGCAAAAGGCATAAATAGTCAATATGAAAACTACTTTTTGCATCATAGTCTTATGTCATGATTTTGTGAGTCTTAGACTTAGTCATTTGATAGCATGGTCAAGATATGTATAAAAATAGGATACGAGATTGCTTAACAATGTTTGAGGTTTAATCAACAATAGGGCAACATGGGTTTAATCTAATAGGGACCTTATCAACAATAAGGTATAAGGTATAAGTCATCCTTATTTCACCATATCATAATTTGTATCAATTACCTCAAACATAGAAAGCATATAGTCAAATTTTAGCTAATTTGAGTTTTCATGATATTAGGGATCACACATGAGTATTTGGTTTCAAAATTAATTGATCAAAATTGATTTTTCAAATTAAGGTCAGATCATAGTATCAACTTTCAAAAATTTAGCGATATTCATTTTCCCATGCATAAGCTACCCATAATCGAGACATCAAGTGCTAAAAGGTCATGAGAAAGACCACATGATGAGATAAGAAGACTACCTAATCTTCATCTACATGGGTGGCTTAGGATCATCCTTAAAGAAGAGATGAGATGCTAGAAGACTGTCTAGGGTTTCACAAGGGAACCTTTGGGTCTAGTTCTGGATCAATTAAGGCCAGGTAGAGCAGGGGATCTCAACCACCGTGAAGACAGATATGAGAAATTATGCCAGGGCCCCGAGCCTAGACACCTCAATTTTCACCATTATGGACTTTAGGGTTTCTTGGGTGTAGGAGATTTGAGAAATTATTTACTTATAGTATATGGGAGTGTGTAAGCTATGATACCAACTGTCACGGAACTGTTCTTACCCCAATCCCAATCCTACTGTCGAAACAGTAGAAAAAGGATTGAAGCACCCGTCCCTGAGTGGCCCCTTAGGATCTAACACACTGGCATATACAATAAGAAATAATAACTCAAAAATTGGATAATTGAAAAACAAACTAACCCAATATGGAGATATATCCGATTTATCTTTGTCATCAGAGTGTATGAGTGCAGAAGCAATCTTATTCAATATTCCATTTGTATTGCCTAAAATCAAGAAAATCAAGACACAATCATGCAATTGCACGGTACACTATCAATATTCAAGCAAATCAGTTTATAAGAAAATAAGTATACTTGGCAGGACTTATATTTCAAAGAATAATAAGCAATTTGCAAATCCAACATTTATTTGACAAGTTTTTCAAGCAATTCAACTTTTATTACGAGTTCCCATTATGCTGTAATTCGAGAAGCATGCTTATATATTTTGTGGGACTCTATTACCCCAACGCGATGGGGAAGGTCACTAGGCCCCTTCTCACCATAGGAACATAGGAAGCCAATCTACAAGTCCCGCCTCCAAATGAGGGGGTTGTTGCACTCAATATCAACATTATCAACATTATCAATATCATCATCATTATCAATATACAGGTAGTCATAATGGGCATGCAATTTATGTTTTCATGTTTTTCAAAATATAGTATAGAAAAACAGAAGACTAGTCATAGGGAACAGTAGCTCATCCTAGTACATAGCCAAGCATACGGTCAAGAGATACATAAACGTATCTTCAATACAATAAAGGAAGAGTTATATAATAGCGTACCTTTCACCAAAGATTTTGAGTATAAATCCACTAGTAATAGGTCGACCCTTTGAGTTAGATCATAAAACACAATGTTTGGATCAAGGGTCAAGATCAAGATATTCAGAGATCATGTTTCAAAGTTTGAGATTAGGGTTACATTTTCCAAGGTCAACCTTAGGATTAGGTCATCCACTTATGATTCAATCAATATTTCAATATGTTTAGCATTATTCAAGTGTCAAGAGTATTTCAAGTGTGGATGACCTACTTAGGTTTTCTAGGATCGTATGTGTTACCCCTAATGATCAATATTCAAGTCATCATCACATTCCTAACTCATCATCATGATACTTAACATAATTGAGATTTAAGATCAGTTTGATTAAAGTAGAGTCAAGAATCATACACATGATCAAGGTTTTCACAATATCCAGATCCATTATCACAATATAAAGGTTAACCCTTAGTTCAATGTTCATGATTCACATTCTAGGAGAGATGAGTTAAAAGATCAGATATGAACTCATATTTAGTCAAGTTTGGTTTCAAGATGATCATTATAGTCAAATATCAGGATTTCAAGGGATTAATCACTAAAATAGAGTCATTTAGACTACTTAAATAAGTAAGAGATCAATATTTAGGTGTATAAGGAGTAAAAAAAGCAGATTTAGATTCTGAAACTAGTTCCATTGGATAGATCTCGTTGAGAGGATCAAAATTCATATATTATATTCCATATTTGGCAAAGGATGTGCAAGATATCAATTTTAGAAACTTTACATCATAACTACAGGGAAAGGAAGTTAGGGAGTTACATAATATCATGTGCGAAATCTTGACCATCGATCCCGATTCTGGTGATTTTCTTGTGAGCGCCCCAAAGGGCAAACCCCTCAGTCACGTGTCTCGTGATGGTTGGTTGCTCCAGGCCTATTTAGCCGGTCTGCTATCTCCATTCATCGATCTAGCATTTGCGAGCGGTTGCGAGTTGCTCCCTATATCTCCCTAGACCGTTTCCTCACGACCTAAGTAATATAGTGTTGCTCGTATCCATGATAGTGACCATATGCAGAAGGTTTCATCAAAGTGCCTACCCAAGACCGGGGCTGGAGGTCGGGGTGACCCTCTGTGGTGCCGGCCGTGTTGGCCTTGGCTCCGTGGTTTCATCGCACCCCTTGGTTGGGGCTAAGGGACCGTAGAGCAGCCACATCAAAGCTTCCGTCCATGGCGATGCCACACGGGAAGGAGGAAAACTGGAGGAAAATCGGGGGTGAATTAGGGCATACAAGGTCAGTTGAGAGTGCGAAAAAAGGGATTGTCATGAGGGTTGAAGTTACCGACCTCGAGGGGTCATTATATAGGGTCGAGCGATAGGTTTAGGGATAGAGGATTGGAGCAACAACTATGGCCGCCGGGAGGAGAGGAGCAAGGCAAAGGGATCATTTTGGTGGCACAAATGTGCACAAAAGCTATCCAAAATAGGGTTTGATGAGTGCAAAATCGCAAGGGGAACATTTCCTCTCGATTAGAATTTTGATTCATGGTCGTAGGCGGGAGATTCACCATAATGGCCGCATTCATGCCTCCCCGCAATCAGCGGGAGGTTGACGATGACTGCTGGGCCACTGGATATGGCCCTGATCCATGGGAAGGAGATCTAAGGGTTGAGAGGTGCCCATGATCCCTTGCAACAGATCGCTGACATGGCAAAGGTCAAATAAAAGACAAAATAAAAAGTAAAAGAATGGTTTTCAACACATTAACTTCAATAATCCATAGAAAATCATAGAAATGTCCAAATAACCTCAAATTTGGACCAAAGCCTCACAAAAACGTGTAGAACCTTTAGAAAAAGTTTGAGAACCAAGAGATGAAATTTTATGGATCAATTTTCTTCTTTGTACAAATTGATGAATTAATCAAATTTAAGATGTTATAATGTGTATAAAAACTACATTGATCACCATATTTTGATTTTGAGTATCCACAATGATTATGAAGACAAGAAAAATGATTTGAGATCATGAGTGAACATAAATTGGGAAAAATTGTAATTTCATCATACTTATGCAAAATTCCATTTTGTTACATCTTTCCTGAGTTGGCTTGTGTAGGGTTCCGACCCGTCCCATCGGAGTCCTGTAGCTGCTATTTATAGGCAACAGTTGGGGAAGTTATGGTGCTTCAGACGCCAAATGTCCTTCATCAACTCTTATTATCACGGAGTCAGGGATGGCAGATATCAGTATCGCTCGGCACAAGGAGGTCGACTGTCAGTCATCGTGATGAGTGGCGCCTGCCAGTGGGTGGCCTGTATCGTGCGACACACTTCAGTTGTCACGGCGAGCCTGGCTCCCTATCGGGTAAAAGGCGTATCGCCCGTTAGTTCCTATTGCGCGACGCCCTTGTGTCACGCGTTAGTGTATCACGTTGCCCTGTCGGGGTGTGAGCGTATCGACCGACTTGTGGGAAGGCCGATGCAGGTGGGACACATTTGTGGGCCGAGACGGGCCTTATTGCTGATAAATGAGTTAAAAATGGGGGAAAACTCTACAAAAGATGATAATTTTGGGTTAAGAGCGTGGCGTGGACTATTTATGCAAAAACATATATAAAAAGAGAGGAAACAGTTTAAAAGGGCAGTTTTGATAACGAAATAAGGGCCAAAAACATCACAAAATTTGGTGTTATCAAGTACCGAATTGTTAGGTTGAACACATGCTCCCACAATGTCTGTACTATCGAACTGTCTCGATAGCACTGAGTCTTTGGGTCGATCCTACTCTATCTCCCTAATGCCATCTTATTAGTATTGTGTATGTGTACTCGATAGTACCGAGTTTTTGCGAATGCTTTCTTGTGCATCTCTGACGTGAAATCAATACTACTAACTTTTGGTGTCGTTAGTATCGAGTCTGGGCAAGTTTCTGATCTACTACTGATGTGAAGTCGATACCACCAACTTTGGATGTCGGTAGTATCGAGTCTGTGGAACTCTGTTGTACCTGAAATTTCACACGAATGTACATTAGCACTTGGGATGAACTTTAAACTATTTCAAATAGTAAAAATCACATAATTTGATGTATTTAGATAGAACATGATGTTGATAACATTTCATGCATAATTAATCAAATAAATGACAAATCAATACATAAAACCAAGGAAAATATGCCTGTGAGAATGACTAAAAAAACCATGCATTAGGCGTCCCATAGACACTGCCTAGGAAAATATGTGAATTGGTTAAGAACGCCAACAACAACACATATTTCTGTCCTAGTAACAGTAAGACATAAAAGTTTTCCAACCAAGCATTTATAGCTAAATTTATCTGGTAAGGGATGAATAGATTCTTCCCATAGATCATGAGCTTGATCCATAGGAGAGACTACAGGTCTGCAACCAAGCATTCTAGTTTTAGTAAGTAAGTCCAAAGTATACTTTCTCTGTGATAAAGATACTCCATCCTTGTTATGTTCTACCTCAATGTCAAGAAAATACCATTGATACCCAAGGTCTTTGGTTACAAAATACTTCATAATATATTTATTTGTAGTAGCAAATCTTGCAACATCACTACCAGATAGGACAATATCATCCAAATAAACAATAATAATAACATTTCCACAAGTGGTGGTTTTGATAAATATAGAGTGAACATATTTATACCGCATGAAGCCAAATTTGTGTAGTACAAGGGATAACTTGCCAAACCAAGCTCAGGGACTCTGTTTGAGGTGATAAACAACTTTCTTTAGGTGACATACTTTCTCAGAGTGCTCCCCATGAGAAGAATAACCTGGATGTTGTGACATACATACAATCTCCTATAAATCTCCATATATAAAAGCATTCTTACCATCTGATTGATGTAAGTGCAAACCTTTATTAATAGCATTAGAAATCAAAATGCATACAAAATTAATATGACGAACTGAAGAAAAGATTTCAAATTAATAAATCCCAACTACTTGTGTGTATCATTTAGCAACAATCCTAACCTTTAGACATCCAACTATCCCATTAGGTAAATATTTCACAGTAAAAATCCATCAACAACCACCAGATTTACTACCTACATGAAGAGAAACAAGGTCCCATGTCCCATGTGAATGAAGTGCATCCATGACTTGTTTCAACACAAAATGTAGTAGTGCCTCCTGAATGTTCTTTGATATAGAAATTATAGATAAAATAACAGTAAATTGAGTCATGGAAGCATTCAAATGATTCGTGGACACATGTTGAGAGATACAATATTTGGCACCAGATCGGTGCCCCTTTCTTAATGAAATGGGAATGATAGAACTAGAACCTGTAATAGATTCAACAATATTACCATTGTCTTGAGGTGGATCATTAGTCTCAGAAGATGTCAAAGTAGAGGATACTTCAGGTAGAGGTGCAGACATTGTGTGGTCAGGAACGGGCACAGTTGAAAGTGGCACCTAGTTACTTTGTTCACAAAATAAAGATGTGTCTTAAAAAGGTGACATCTACACTGACATACAAATGACGTGCAACATGATCAAAACATTTATACCATTTTGTGTATGAGAGTGACTGAGAAAAAAACAACCAAAAGTACTAGGTGATAGTTTATCATTCCCATGTTGGTGACTATGAACAAAACATAGACATCCAAAAACTTTGGATGGTAAAGCAAAGATAGGTTCATGCAAATAAAAAAGATTATAAGGAATCTCATTTTAAAGCACAAAAGAAGGAATTTGATTGATAAGATAATTGACTAAGAGAATTGAATGAGCCCAGAAAACTTTAGGTACATTCATTTTAGTTATGAGAGTGTGAGCTACATCAAGAAAATGCATGATCTTCCTTGCAACAACCTCATTTTGCCATGGGATAGGACATGGAGTTTGGTGAACAATCTCCTTTGCAATACAAATCTTTTGAAAACCATTGTGCACATATTGAAAAGAATTATTATTACAGAAAAATTTAGAAGTAGGCAAAAGTTGAGTCTTTATACCATTAAGAAACTTTGAGAAAACATCTTAAACTTGAGAATGATCTTTTAATAAATAGATCCAAGTAAAATGAGACCAATCAACGATAATGGTAACAAAATACTATACAGTAGTAAAATTAGCAATACAACATGGTCCCCAAACATCCAAGTGAATTAAGTAAAACAAGCTTGGACTCCTATTGTTATGTCTGTGGGGAAACACTTTCGATAATGTTTTCCATGCTGAAAAGTCTGACATGAACAATTCTCAGTATACAAAGTTGGTAATAAAGAATTCTATTTGGAAGCAGAAGGGAGACCAAGTGGCAAGTTTTGTTAATGAAGCGAGGTAGACTGGTCCACAAGAGAAAAATAAGCAGAGTTTGATAAGGTATGAAGGTAGTACAAACCATCTCCACCTTCATATCCCCCACAAATTGTCTTCTTTGTCCTGAGATCCTACATTGAGACAATGTAAGGAAAGAAGGTTACATTGCATTTTAAGGTTTTGTTAAGTTTACTAACAAACATCATGTTTAATGTGAATTCTGGCACAAACAAGATATATTAAAGAAGATTGTTGTCCACATCTCATCTCCCAACAATCAAAGACGTGGTCCCATCCACTAGACTCCTAGGAGGATGGAATTTAAATTTCTTTAGGTATGTAAATAGTTTCTTATTGCCAGTCATATGGCTTGTAGCACCTGAATCAATAACCCAATCATTTCGAATGAAGAGGAACAAGCTTAAAGATAAGAGGGGTCACATGAGTGTTGAGAAATGTTTTCTTAATGAGTGATAGTAGAAACAAAAGCAACCTTTCTCAATTTGTCAAGGTCAGAAGAAATCACTGAGGATTAGTAACACGAGGAATAGGGGTAGAATCTCCATCAACATTAGCAGTTGACATTTTGTTTTCCCATTCAGGTTTGTCACACTTGTTCCGGTATTTTTATTCATTGTAATTAGTGCGTTTGTAGAAATTATACAGTATGGGTTGGGATGAGGAAGAAGAGGGTCCTCTCATACTATTGCTGAGACTTTTTCCCCATTCACGACCATGATTACCTTGTCCAATAACTAGAAGGGCTACAAGCTCTTCGATAGAAAGAGTATAAGATACAGAGTGAGATAGTCACATATAGACATCATCTAATGTCAAAAATGTTTCACATGTAAGGATTTGATGATGAACAACTTGTGTGGAAGATGGCAGGAATTGACAAATTTGTATTTCCTTTTGCTGTTTTTGCATATTGACAAGATCAGATGATAAGGTGTGATGAAACTGGAATTCATCCCAAATTCCTGTAAAGGTGTTAAAGTGTGAAGTGAAGGTTGAGTTATCTTCTAGTTTAAGAGAATACAAATATTTTTATAGATCAATAACTTGGGATACATTTCCTTTTAGGATCCATGAGAGAACTAGAGAGTCGTGTTCTGCCCACCTTTTAAAACCCACCTTCAAAATCTTGAATGCTTATTCAGGCGCTTCTTCTTATTAGACATGTCTTCCTTTGGAGGGGGTATGTCTGTCAGATGTTCCAATTTTCCTGAGGAGTTTCTGAAATGAGCATGCCTATAAGATATAGTTTGAGCCGTTAAATTTCACAGAAGTTACACACTTGGGGTGTATTTCGTACATCCCACTAGCGGAAGAAGATGACCTTGTAATATACCAATACAAGGTATAATGGAGAAGTAAAGGAAGAGCTGAAATAGGGACAGACAGTCACACGCTGTGTCTCCTGTAGCAGAATAGAATAGAAAGTATCATACGTGACATGTCAAAAAATGACAAGTTGTATAACTTGCAGAAGATTTCAACATCGAGAGGTTTTCCATAGAATCGAGCACAACACGTCGTGTATGATGCTGAAACACCAATTCTTGCACAGAAAAAAAAATCCAGAATTGATGTTGAATCTAATGGATCAGTGAGGGAAATAAATACATTTTATAGATATCCAATAATATTTGATGATATGTGGACAAAACCCTGTAGAAGGCGGTCATAGATGACCATAAAAGGATGACGTGCGACTCTCCTAAGAATCAATCTTTCGAGCATATGACCAATGGAAAGTCCATAGGCAGTCTTCTTAGGTCCTCTTATTGGGAAGAAGATAGGGATAAGATGAGACTAGATATCCCTTGGTGTGATAAACAATAGAGGAGAAGAAAGAGATGATGAGTGGAGATGGGGAAGATATGGTGGAATTCACCTTCGAGAGGAGGGGTTTGAGGCAGGTATCTATCCTGCTATGGTACCATGTTGAGAACACCCATTTTTCTATGTTTGAAAAGGATTACAACCATATCCTATAAATAGGAGGGGAAAGAACAAAGAAGAAAATAGCAAACCCTAACATTCCTATTATACTTAAGCCCACATAACATAAGTCTAAGTGAAAAGGAAAACATAATTCAAGGGAATAAAACAACTAAAGATAAATATAAATCACAATACTCTTGATGTTTATTTACCTAATGTGAACACATCCAAATTGAGTCAACCAATGTTGATGGCAAATATTGTCATAGCCTAAATTTAAAAACTCCAATTTCAATTCTATGATATATAAGATCAACTTAAATAACAACTACCATTTACCAATATTATCATTTTACTAGGTTTGTATAAATTGAAAAAAAAATAACACATGACTAATACAAAACTAGTTCCTTTTATGGTATTACCTAATAACCTGAGGTCAAGGTATCACAATCTAAAGCATGTCCATACCAACATAAACATGCATACTTTACAAAAGTAATGATTATGAAACTTCTACCAATGAACTCCTTCATATTGGGAGATAAAACCACTTGATTGAAAGTCATATCTCCTAAGATCGCCTTTTAAAGATCTTGGATTTTTTTATCTTCTTTAAATCTCTTCTTGAATTGAATACTATTCTCTATTGACTCCAAATTCTCTCCCATAAAAGTTCATTCTGGTTCATGTTTATCTTATAGTCAACCAAACATAATCCAAATATAATTTGACATTTACAAAACATATTCTAAAGGCAACATTGCTTCATACACCGTTTAGATATAGTCACATTCACTATTTAGTAGTTCATTTGAAAATCATGTAATTTCATTAGTTTCAAGAAAGATAAACATGGTTTCATCTAATTCCTTTTTTTGTGCTCAAGCATACTACCCACACATCTTTTAATAGGTCACTTTACTCTACTGACGATGTTTCTTTACCTCATGTGAACACATCCAAATTGAATATACTAATGTTGAATACAAATATTCTTATAGCCAATTTTAAGAATCTCCAATTTCAATTTAACAACTACTGTTTAACAATACTGACATTTCACTGTCTTGGCATAAACTGAAAAAATAACACATGAAAAGTAGAAAACTAATTCTTTTTATGGTTTTACGTGATGACTTGGAGTCAAGGTATTTGAATATAAAACATTCTTATACCAATATAAACATGCATACTTTTCAAAAGTAATAATTATGAATCTTATGCCAATGAAGTCATTCATATTTGAAGATAAACCACTTGATGGGGAGTTGTATCTCCTAAGATATACTTTTAATGTTCTTGGATTTTTATTTATCTTCTTTGAATCTCTTCTTGACTTGAGTCCTATTTCCTATAGACTCTCAAATTCTCTCCCATAAAAGTCTAATCTTTTTCATGTTTATCTTGTACTTAACAAACAAATAATCCAAATATTATTTGACATTTACAAAACACATTCTAATTGCTTCATTTCTTCATATGCAGTTTAGGTTTAGTTATGTTCACTACTTAACAGTTCATTTGAAACCCATGCAATTTCATTAGGTTCAATTAAACTAAATATGGTTTTATCTAATTTTTTGTGTGCTCAAACATACTACCCACACTTCTTTTAATTGGTCACTACACTGTGCTCACGATGCTTCTTTACCTCATGTGAAAACATCCAAATTGAATTGGCCAATGTTGACGATAGATATTCTGATAGCCCATTTTTAGAAACCCCATTTTCAATTCTCTGATATACACTTAAATAACAACTACCTTTTACAAATACTTACATTTCACTGGGATTGCATAAGCTGAAGTAAAAGAAACAATTGACACATGACAAGCAGAAAACGAGTTCCTTTTATTGTTTTACCTAATAACCAAGAGTCAGGGTATCATAATCTAAAGCATTTCCATACCAAACTAAACCATGCATATTGTACAAAAGTAATAATCATGAAACTTCTACCAATGAACTCCTTCAAATTTGTAGATAAAATAGCTTGACGGGGGAGTCATATCTCCTGAGGTCTCCTTTTCAGTCTCTTGAATTTTTATGTATCATCTTTAAGTTTCTTCTTGAGTTGAGTGAATCCATCACTCCTATTATCTATAATGTCTAAATTCTCTCCCATAAAAGTCCATTTGGTTCATGTTTATCTTGTAGTCAACCAAACATAATTCAAAGATTATTTGACATTTCCAAACTATATTCTATTGACATCATTACTTCATATGCCAGGTAGGTATAGTTACATTCATTATTTAGCAGTTCATTTGTAACTCATGAAATTTCATTAGGTTTAGGTAAAATAAACATTGTTTCATCTAATTTCCATTTTTTTGCTCAAACATAATACCCACACTTCTTTTAATTTGTCACTTCACTATGCTCACGAGTTTTCTTTACCTCATGTGAACACATTCAAATGGAATTAGCCAATGTTGATGACAAATATCCTTATAGACCAATTATAAGAAGCTCTAATTTCATTTCTATGATATACAAGCTCAACTTAAATAACAACTACCATTTACCAACAATAACATTTTAGTGGGTTTGCATAAACTGAAAAAAATTGACACATGACAAGCATAAAACTAGTTCTGTTTACGGTTTTACCTAATAATCTGAAGTCAAGGCAATACAATCTAAAGCATATCCATATAACCATAAAGATCCATATTGCATAAAAATGATACTTATGAAACTTCTACCAATGAACTTGTTCATATTTTGAGACAAAACTATTGGGTTTTGTGGAGGTGACATGCGCAACGGAAGCAATAAAGTTTTCTTCACACCTACCGTAATCGAGGATCGAAAATGACGTATTTCGAAGGAGGGTGTAGGGATATACCTCATCCCAGAGTAAGTACGGTGACATCCCTCAGTGTGGTGATGTGTGTAAATCCTAGCGTGCACATACGATCTTCAACCGTCCTCCAAACATAGTCAACTCAGTGTTTGGGTCTCTACTTCATTCACGCAGATGGACTCAAACTCCAATTCACACTTCCTTAAGCTAGCGGGAAGGAGCAACCTTCTTCTTGATGACATGCTAGCATCAGTTGTTCTCCTTCTCTCTCACTTGGGAATATGTATAAGAGTGTTTATCCAAGTATTTATTAAAATATGACCATCATGCCCCTATAAATAACAGAAAATAGGAAGTAGGGTTTTCCAAAACCCTTGGGAAACAAAAGGCTATGGGTTTGTTAAAATGAGCCAATCATGGACAATTAAAAGAATATTCTTAAATAACTTAATTAACCAATTAATCACATTAATTGATTAACTAATTTCCATTATCCATCTTTAGTTTATTTCTCTATATTAGCCAACCAAATTAACAATGGGATATAATTAATTGACTTAAACACTTTAACCAATTAACTTAGATTATATTCCAATATTATAGTATATTACCTAAAAATTTTAGTATTCAATTTGATTCAAAACATTTCCAATCACGTCTACAATTATACTCCTATTACAATCACATCCTATGTGTGTGACCCGATCGGATCCAAACTACATTGGCAGTGATATTCATAATTGTATAATGATTTCACAAGAAATGATTAGTATCTAGCAAGACTTCATTGATACCCAAGTAATTGGAGTAGTTGGAGAACAACTTAACCTATCATCTGTGATTGGTGTTACAACGATTGTATTGTTCCTTTGTCTTTGATATCCAGATTGAACTTGAGGCATGGAATCATCATCCTCTTCAACATTCAATCCATGTTCCTTGAACTAGAGCAGACTATCTAAGATATGTGTAAGTCCAATATCACATATTGACTGACATCAACATGGCCATGCATTTCTCAGTCTCTCTTATCAAGTGGATATAATATCATACTCCTATAGGAGGGACAAATCCCATCTACATCACTTGCAGTCATCCCCATGTGTCATAGTGCACTCGAGCACCACCTTTATGGAAACCCATATTTGAGATCACGGTGGATGAAGTCAAATCACACTGAACAACATGTGATGAGTGTAGTGATTTTAGGTCTAAGAACCAAAATCACCACCATCACAATGAGAGATGACTCTGACTACCATTTATGGTTCCATGTGTCACTCTCAAGGTGGGTCTATCCGATACACTATTCTTTAACAAGTATCTATGTGCTTGGTTTGATATCATACATCATGACTAGTGAGATTCTGTCATCAACCAACACACACTCTAGTCTTAAGTGTTATTGCTATCTACTATCCCTCCACAATAACATCGACTAGGGACATAACAAGAATGCATATACTCTTGACATCCATTTGATCTCATTGTTCAGATCCTTAACCTAAAGACATACATCATTGAGTAATATTATTCTTTAGGCATTTATTATGTTACATCATTGTCTCATAACTCAATAACATAATAAATTAGAATATTTCCATTATTATTAATAAAATTGTTTAAAAGTTATGGCATTACAATCATCATATGATTATATCTCTAGGCATACATACCAAAAGACTCACACGTGCACTTCGATCCAATAAACCATGAACTTAATCCCAAGTGATCTAACATGACCTTCATTTTTCTACTGCAAAAGTGATTTTGTCAAGGGGTCGGCCACACTGCCCTCGGTTGGTACTCTGCAACTCTTCACATCTCCTAACTGTATGATTTCTCGTATGAGATGGAATCACCTTTGTCTATACTTGGAACACTAATGAGATCTAGATTCCTTATATTGTGCTATAGCTCCATTGTTGTCACAATATAGCTCAATTGCCTCACTAATGCTTAGAATGACCCCAAGTTCTAAGACGAACATCTTGATCCAAACAACTTCTTTTCTGCTTTGTATGTAGACATTTACTCATCCTCCATCATAGAATCCACAACTATCTCTTGCTTGGAACTCTTCCAAATCACGAATCCATTTTTGAGGAAAAAACAAAAATCTTGATTGTGATCAATAATCATATTTTTCTAGTTTGGAAGCCTACATTGGTGTAACCCTTTACTGCCAACTCTTCCTCTCTATCGTAGACAAGGAATTGATCCTTAGTTCTTCTCAACTACTTAAGGATGTTCTTCATGATAATCTTGTGAACTTCATCGAGATCTTCTCATCATGCTCAAAGAATACGAGACATTTGGACGAGTACATAACATTATGTACATGATAGATCTAATTGTAGAAGCATATGGTATCTTACTCATGTGCTCTCTTTGTTCACAAAAATTGGGACATTGAGCTCTAGAGATGGTAACACCATGCGATATGGGCACATTGCCTCTCTTCGAGTTCTCCATGCTGAACTTCTTCAACACTTTTTCAATGTATATCGTCTGACTTAGTCTAAGAAGCCTTCTCAATCTATATCTATAGATCTTGATTCCTAGTATATATGATGCTTCTACTAAGTCTTTCATTGTGAATGTATTTCCTAGCCAAGACTTTACCATCTGTAAAGTAGGGATGGCATTCCCCATCAATAGTATGTCATCCATGTACAATATGAGGAATACATTTTCTCCCACTAACCTTCTTGTAAACACATAGTTCATCTTCATTTTTACAAATGCCAAACTCTTTGACTGTTTCGTCAAATCGAAGATTCTAACTCTAAGATGCTTTCTTCAAATCGTAGATTGACCTTTGTAGTTTATAGAATATATTTGCATCCTTTAGATTAATATAAACCTTAGGTTGTTTCATGTACACATCCTCAAGAGGATTCGGGAATGTGGTTTTAACATCCATCTGCCAAATCTCATAGTCATGATAAGTTGCAATGACAAGCATGATCTTGATGGACTTAACCATGGAAACTGGTGAAAAGGTTTGGTCATAGTCAACACATTGAATTTGTTTCAAACCTTTTGCAACCAATCCACCGTTGTAAGTCTATACATTACCATTCATGTTGGTCTTCTTCATGAATGATCGACCAACAAGAAGAAGATCAACATGCATGGTAATGTACAGACTTACAATAGTGGATCATCGACTCATTGCCTTCTTGAGCCATTAGATAACCAAATCTATATGGATTAAGGTGTGTCCTACTAGATCTATGAGGTTCTAGTGTCACATGAGGAATTTGAGATTACACAATGGTTTGTGACTCTCTATGTTCATTCTGTACCTCTATAGGTTCAATGCTTTCTTGCTGGTCTCAAATCTCTTTGAGTTCTACTTTCCTCCCACTGATTCCTTTAGAAATGAATTCCTTTTCTAGGAATGCAACATCCCTGGAAACAAACACTTTGTTGTCAGTTGGGTTGTACAAGTAGTACCCCTTAGTTTCCCTTAGATAACCAACAAAATAACATTTATCTGATCTAGGACAAAGCTTTTCAAGAAACATTTTCTTGACATAAGATTCACATCCCCATATCTTCATAGAATACATTTTGGGATGCATCCCATTCCATATCTCATATGGTGTCTTTTGAACCGATTTAGATGGTACAAGATTAAGTGTAAAAGCTATGGTTTCTAGAGAATAACCCCAGAAGGAAAATGAAAGATTGGAAAAACTCATCATTGATCACACCATATCTAGTAATATGTGAGTCATTCTTTCTAATACACCATTGTGCTATTGCGTTCCAGGTGGGGTCCATTGTGATACAATACCACAGGCTCACAGAAGGTCCTCAAACTCTTGGCTTAAGTATTCTCTATCTCGATCAGAATGAAGTTCCTTAAAACATTTACCAACTTGGTTTTGTACTTCATTCATGAAATCCTTAAACTTTTCAAGAGTTTCTAACTTATGTTTCATCAAGTAAACATAATAGTACCTACTAAAGTCATCAGTAAAGGTAATGAAGTACTGATAACCACATCTAGAATTTGTTTTAAAAGGGATACATACATCAGTATGTATGACTCCTAATAGATTACTCACCCTCTCATTGTTTTCAGTGAAGGGAGTTTTGGCTATCTTTCCCAACAAACAAGACTCACATGTATCTTTTGATTCGAAATCAAAAGAGTCTAGATAACCATCTTTATGGAGTCTAGATATGCATTTTTCATTGATGTGCCCTAGGTGACAATGCAAAAGATATGTTTTGTTTGAGTTGTCAAGTTTTAACCTTTTGATATTTACGTTATAAACATTTGTATCAAGATCTAATAAATAAAGACCATAGGACATCAAGGCACTGCCATAAGAGGTCTCATCTTTTGAAATAGAATATTGACCATTCTTTATATGAAATCATATCCATCCTTGTCCATACAAGATATTGAAATAATGTTCCTATTTATGGTAGGTATGAAATAGTAGTTCTTTTAACACTATTAAAAGACTTGTGGGTAGAGATAAATTATAGGTTCTAACTACATTATCTACAACTCATGCTCCATTTGCAACACATAGTTCAACCTCACCCTTTCGTAAATGCTAACTTCTGTTCAAATCCTGCATATTCGAGCACATGTGAGACCCACATCCAGTATCTAGTACCCAAGATTAAGAAGTAGACAAATTTATCTCAGTAACTTATATACCTTAAGTGGAGATCTCTATCCCCTCCTTCTTCCTTAGTTCCTCCAGGTAGAGTGGGAAATTCCTCTTCCAATGTCTAGGATGTTGGCAGTGATGACAATTGTCTCCCTTATTTGTAACGACCTAATAGCCGATTCACCACCAGTAATTATGCAGAATAATAATTAGCAGTAGATTAATGAAAATCACAAAAAATTAAAACCATTTTGCAAAGAGATCCATTTCCAAGAATCTCTTTACAGAAAGAACCAAAGTAATATATACATTATGGTTCACATTGTACATACATGGTACCATCTCATCTCGAGGATAACATATACCAGTTGCTTTGCCAAAATGCATACTGAAGCAACATTAAACCTCGAGGTATATAAGCCAAAATCTTAGATTGTTTATAAAACCATTATGTACTAACTCCCAAGGACCTGAGAGTATAGAGACGACACATATGACTTGTATCTACAAGACATGACTGACAACACACTCAACCTGAGCTATTACTACTGTCCCTATTGTTGTCCTTCATCTATAGTATGGTCTATACCTCCTCGTCCGCGTCCACCTAAAAATTGTAGAACCCATGGGGTGAGACAAATGTCCTAGCGAGAGATATAACTCTCTGCCAACAATATTATTATCACAGGTAAATAGTATAAAACTAATCAAAGGATCTTTTATGTAAATAAGCCTGTTTAATCATTATTTAATTGCAGTGAAAAGCAATAGCAGTGCTTAAATAGTTCAACTATCCATAACAAATCTATAGATCATCTATTAGCTTTATAAGGAATATGAAAAACATGTATAACATATATCAACTAAGATGTATAGAAGTAATGTAACATCAAACAATGTTTCCATATTCAATCCTTAAGCAGAGTTGCTACATGGTTGATTACATATTTACAATCACACTTATGCCCAAAGGAGATGAGGTATACCTATAATGTTCCAACCGACCATGGATACGTAAAGCATCAATACCATACAAGGTCAATGGAAGAGCCGGATGCCAAGACCTCACCCGTCTTGGTCAGTACGAGACCACTGGTAGTGACATCATGTCAAACTGCAACTAGCTTGCTGGGGTATAGATACATCTTCACTAAAGAGATACATTTGCAACATGTACTCTCTTTGGGGAGACCACACATCAATCCATGATACATTTCATTAGGGCGATCACAACAAACCTAACATTCATCAGGGAGATCACAAAAAAAACCCTATCTGGACGTAAGGATATGTTCGTCCATCACCCCCACATATTCAAAAATATGCTCTCTGAGTTAAACTCATTTCACCATTTGGCAAATCTTGATGCCGAATGGATCTATGGCCTGGGAAACTACATGATAAGGTCCCACTTGATTAATTAAGTGTATTACAATATCTTTTAGTATCAATCAAGTTACAAGCAAGAATTATAACATATGCTACAAAGAAAGGTGTAATGCATTTATCAAGTACTTTCATAATCTTTGGAATATATTGAATGTATAACACTCAGGAACTCAATCCCCTATCACATTACTTGGAATTCTCATCCCTTAACCTTATCATCATCATGATTTCTAGATCTGGGTATTCAATCCCTTAGTTCATCACTAAACATTGTTACCTCTTATCAGGTAACTATTACCTCTAGGTCCTTAGACCCAGGTATACATAATACTTGTTGCATAAGTATTTCACATGGCTCACAAGGGCCATTTAATCTGTATCATATGAAACATCATTGCTCATACCTGGCTATGCTCATCATCTCATGATACCTACATGGTTAGTATTTCATGATAAAAGCAATATCAAGTACATATAATCTCCATGCAATACAAGTGAAATACAACCTTCCCATTATTAGGGTTAGGGTTTCCCTTTTAACCATTTAGGTTTTGGGTTTCCCTCTTTAGCCGATTAGGGTTTCAAGTTCATATTGTCAAGAATCAAAACCCTAATGCATAACTCTATACATATAGAGGTATCATTATATGCCCATTGAATGATTATCACACAAAGTATGAGTTTCTCTCTCATCCTCACCAGGATAATGATTACATCATACTTTATTAAGTTGGCTCAATCCTTTTCTCAAGGTACATTGGCCTACATTATCAAAATGCATTGAACTCTATACATCTTAATGTATCATTTGACATAACACTCTTAATGTGTTACCCAATCAAGTATATTGGACTGAGGTACTTACATCACATCGGGCATGAGGTGTGTGCTTTCTTCCATATCACCCAAGAGGTGTGTGCTTGCTCCCATATCGGGCAAGAGGTGTGTGTATGCTTACCATATCGCCCAAGAGGTGTATGTGTGCTTGCCATATTGCCCAAGAGGTGTATGCGTGCTTACCATATCGCCCAAGAGGTGTATGTGTGCTTCTATATCGCCCAAGAGGTGTATGTGTGCTTCTATATCAGACAAGAGGTGTGTGTATGCTTACCATATCACCGAAGAGGTGTGTGTATGTTTACCATATCGAGTAAGAGGTGTGCGATCACCACCATCTCATGCATGAGGTGTATCCTTGATCACCATATCGTGCATGAGGTGTATCCTTGATCACCATACCGTGCATCAGGTGTAGGTTCATAACCATATCGTGCATGAGGTGTAGGTTCATCACCATATCGTGCATGAGGTGTATGTGTGTGTCACTCATATTGGGTTGCTCAAAATTAGGGTTTGCATATCGGGTTAGACCCTTATGCTCATACCTCTTCAAACCTTCATGGTATCAGCCTACTCTTCACCATGTGTTAAGTGACAGCCTGGTCAATAGGTTAGTCTAAACCAAATCAAGTGTACAAACCGGTAGGGGTGTAGGGTTCCAAGGTATATCGAGTATCATCTCACTATATTGGGCTTCATCACCATATCGGGTTAGAGGCACTA
The DNA here is from genome assembly GCA_963693085.1 of Alisma plantago-aquatica. Classification (NCBI taxonomy): domain Eukaryota; kingdom Viridiplantae; phylum Streptophyta; class Magnoliopsida; order Alismatales; family Alismataceae; genus Alisma; species Alisma plantago-aquatica. Next base: position 779,379,473 of record OY856411.1, on the reverse strand, counting down.
TAACCTAATATCAGGTTGAGCCATGATGATGTCATCATCATAAAGATCTAGAATTCGATCCTTACTATTCTAGTTCATGGACAACCGTCCTATGTCACTAGTAGAACTCATGTATTTATCAATTATACAAGAAAACTCGAAATTCAAAGTAGATCATCAAGTATGGCAAGATTGATGGTGAATAATAACATGATTGGGTTCAAGTTATATAACCCACCTTAAGAAAAACTTCAAAGCTCCAAGATCCAAAGCTTCATGTTCCCAAGGTTGAAGATGAACTTATAATAGATCCAAGACTCACACATAACTCTTCTACATGCAAGGAATCACCATAGTTGAGAACTTGGTGAAGAAGAAAAGAAAGAAAGAATCACAACCCAAGATCATGCTTTATCCAAGGTTGAAGATGACCAAGGCTTCACATTAAGCTTAATGGATCTAGCTCCTCCTTTATCCTTACTACTATGCATGATATGTAAGAGAAATGGAGTGATAAGGTTTAAAAAGTTCACTAGTAGGTGAAATGAATGGTATATATAATTGTGGCTCATGACAGAGAGTGTATAAGAGGTGTCATCATTTTACACTACTAGGTGCCACATGTAACATACTGAAAACTCTTTGTACCTCTTTGTACTCTTTTCTATAAGCTTTAATCTCCATTTTCGTTCTTTTTGTCCTTGGTCTTGATTTAAGAGAAATTTAGATAGTTATTGGTTAAATATTTCCCATATAATCTTATTTCAAGGTTCATGTACAAATGACTCAGTTAGATTTTGACAAGGGGTTTAATATACAATTTTACCTTAAGAAATAAGAAGGGGATAAAATAATTCGTCCTAGAATCTTCTAGTGTTTCCTAGAATATAAAAAATAAGAAGGAAACCCGAATTTTGTAAAGAAAGAAGATAAATATAATAAGTAAAGGAAATATGAGAAAATATGAGTAAAGAAGATAATTACAAAGATTTTGTAACAAACAAGATAATTTGAAACCATCATGATAATTTGATAGTCTAATTCGTTTACTTGAGGAAAGAGTAACTTAAGGGTCAAGTATTATTTAAAATAAAAATATTAATAACATTATCAAAGGAAGATGGGAAATAAGACAATAAAAAGAAATAAAATACTTAATGCTCTCAAATTAGGGAAATAACTTCAAATTCGTATTCTAGACATAAAAATAAGACTCTGTGCAAATTTGCAATTAATTTGGATGACATATGAATAAATAGGAAAATAGGAGATAGAAAGAGTGTAGAAAGTTCTAATTAATTTAATAAATAAAAAGATAATGTCATATTGAAAAGATAATTGCAAAATCGTGTTTCAAATCATTAAGAAAACTTAAGGGTGAAGTTACATTAATTTTAGATAATATTAACACCTCTTTTGAAGGAGGAGAGAGAAAATGACATATTAATTTATTCACATAATAAACTTTCTCAAAATGAAAAACTAACTCCATATTCGGATTCTATGTGTCGAAATAAGTCAGAGTACCAATTTTCATAATTTTTGGGCAACGTTTGAGTCTCCAAAATGAGAAAGAGAAAAAGGATTAAAAATCTAATAGATTTTAAAATCGGTTTTTGCTCAGGGTTATTTCCCTGATCTAACGTGAGATCAAACGGTCCAGGTTGATTAGTGGACCCGTGTCCACTGATCCGACGATCCACGATCGTCTTCAACCTCGAGTTAGATTAGGAAACAGGTTGTTTTTCTCGTTTTCTTAAAATTGTGATAACTCGAGATTTACTCGACTATTTTCTCTGATTTTTGTTGCAATGGGTTCCTTGCAAGATTTCGCATAGGATTATCCCAAGTTTTTCGAGTTTTGTTGGGTATTTGTGAAACCCCCAAAGTGGCCGCCGACCTTCTCTTTGGTTTTCTATCAAACCCTAACCCTAGCCAACCATGCCTATATATAACCTAACCCCTGGCTCCGCCATCACCTTAGCTACTCCCCCATACCCTTAATTTCTGAATTGGTCGAAGTTTGGACCTCCAACAAGCCGCCGCTAGTTCTCCCCTTGCGGCGCTCTTCCCTCTCTGCTCCGGCCACTTTGGTCCAAATTGAAGGTACCATCCTCTTCGTCTTCTCGTTCTCATTCTTTTGAGTATCTAAACGCAAGATTTGGTTGAGTATCTTGGATTTGCCCAAAATCGGGGCTTTGCCCACGTTTTCGTCGATCGGGCGAACGGAGGTTGAAGACGACTGGCTTTTTACGATTTTGCCCTTCGCCGCCTTTTTCTTTCGATTTTTCTCGCGCGGTATTTTCGTCTTTTCGCGGTCCGTCGGCCTCCACCGCTCGAGCGATCGCGTGGCGCGGCTCGCCGCTTTCTGTCGCCCATCACCGCCCGGCCTCACCAGCCTTGCCTACGTGGCAGGCTGTGATTGGTCGAGGCTAAACAATTTTTATTAATTAATCTGTTGGTCAAAATTTAAAAATAAATAGTGTTTTGAAATCAGGAAAGCGAGATCTATCCAATAAAAATACTTTTGAAATTTGATTTTGAGTTTTGCGAAAAAGTGTTTTTAAAATCAAATTAATTAACTTAAAAATCTCTAAAAAGTAACCGTAATATTTATTTTTCCAAAATAAACAATATTATATGTTATTTTGATCAGGAAAACTTAACTAAGTCGATTATGAGGTTTTTGATGTCTGAATCGAAGGTTTGTACAAAAAGTTAGTAAATTAGGGTATCTAATCTTTTAAGTGAATACATGCAATTCTAATAAATGAATTAAATGATATATTAGGAAGTTTGGATCTTTAGTTCGTGAGAAGATCTGAAAAGGGATATTAGGACATCTGTGGCAAAGGTATGTGCTTAGTATGTGTATGAGTTTAGTAGGGATTTTACTTGTTATGAGTCATGTTGTACATCTACCTATCAGTTGGGAATACTTAATCCAATACCTAGATTTTTCTTATGAGGTTTAATTGATCCAAACCATTGAATATCTTTGAAACCTAAATTGTCCTAATTGCCTCAATTTCAGTTATAGTACTCTCTTGTTTGGGTATTTATGCCCCATTGCCATGTTGAATATATTTTGTTTATTCTTGCCATAAATCTCTTAGCAAGAAATTAAATGTTCTATTTAAATTTTAAGTAGTGGTACTTATGTACAACCACCCATAGAGGGCATGTATAAAATCGCCCTAGGGGAATGTTTATTATTCTCCCCATTAAAAATTTGTAGGTGACTTGGAAATGTTTATAATTCTTCCCTCACCTAAGGTTAGAGGTTCGGTAGGTGCCTCAACCCTACTTAGTTAGATAGACATATTAATAAGCATGCTAAAATCCTTTATTATCTTTGTTAATGGCGAGTTCTTTAATGAAAACCTCATACTCTTTGATATCCTTTTACACCAAATACTTGACTAGTTTCCTTGCTACATCTTTTCTTGCCTTGGATAGATTAGTAGAGTAACACATACTTTTTCTTTGTTTTTCCCTCTTGCTGGGTGCCTTCCCAACCACCCAGGTGTTGGAGCTTTTCAAGGAGAAGGAAGGATATAAAGAAAGATTCCTTGCTGTGTTCGTTTGCTTGTGAAGAAGGATGGCTAGGTTGCTATAGCTTGATCCTCTATGCTATCTTATCTTTTCTTTTAGAAAGCAATGATGTAATAAACAATAAAGCCAATAGAAGGCTTGTTATTTCTTTTCTTTCCGCTGCTATTGACATTTTATTATGTATCTGGAATCATGCTTATTTAATTGGATTATTATGCAATCATCCTCAAAAGTCTCTATTTGTGTTTAAAACTTGTGGATGTTGTATTTCCTTTAAATTTTAGTAAGGGGGTGATCTCGCCTCTTTACAGCATGGTATCAGAGCCTTTGGGCGACTATTAGGGCATGCAGTTGAGGCAATGGTGTCTAGAAAGGATCAGGGCATGGGGGCTGGCAAGATTTTCCTCCGACCCACTAGCTTGGCATACGGGGACTCCCGTGCCCATATGATCCGGCCTGGCCTGCGCTGATACGAACTGCCCGAAATAGTATGCCTTTAGGCAATAGCATTCTAGTTATCCTTTTCTCATATCTATTTCTTTTCCCTCTCATCTATGATCCTTTACTCCTAAAAATTTAATAAGTTAACCCTAATTTCAGGAGAGGTGACCTGTTTGACAACTCGAACCAGGAGTCCAACACCGACAACCCTGACACTCCGGCGACACCTGCTGTGAACCAATCGAACTCTGGTGTTCCTGCTTTCACGCCTGAGCAAGAACTGGCGATGCTGCGACAACTGTTGTCCTCCACCATGATGGGACAACTCAACACCATAGCTGCTGTTGCTTCCAAGCCGAGGGAGTTCACCCTCACCGACTTCATCAAGATGCAGCCACCCTACTTCAAGGGTGAAAGTGAGCCTAACATGGTGGACAAAGCAGATGACTGGGTGCTGGCCCTGGATCGGACCTTCGAGGGTATGGCTTGCCCTCCTCACCAGAAGGTTCAGTTTGCAACGTATGTGCTGGATGGACCAGCACGAGTCTGGTGGAATGGAGTTGCTCGAACCCGAGACACTTCCTCCATGGAGTGGGCTCAGTTCTTGAAGCTGTTCAGAGAGAAGTACATCTGCCCCGCGTTCCTGAGGAAGAAGGAGGCTGAGTTCTACAGTCTCAAGCAAGGAAGCATGAGTGTGGCCGACTACGTTCAGAAGTTTCTGCTGCTGGAGCGTTACGCCACTGATCTTGGAGCTGATAGGAGAGCAACCTTGTTCTTGGAAGGTCTGAACTATCATGTTGGGCGAAGCCTTGTTCCACAGTTGCCCCTCTCGTTTCAGCAGATGGTAGATAAAGCTCTCGCCATCGAGTCATATCCAGGATTCCAGTCCTCTAGTAGCTTCAACAACAAAAGGAAGAACCCGAACCAGCATGAGAACCGTGGTCGAGATCGCTGCAACAGATGCAATCGCCACCATCCTCCTGGAAGATGTCCCGCCAACCACGCACCTGCTCGAGTTGGCAATCGTCCTCCCCCAACCTGCCATGAGTGCGGCCAAGTTGGGCACATACGACCTAACTGTCCTCGTTTCCAGCAAGGGCAGAATCCGGCTCAGCCACCACAACAGCCGAGACAGAATCCTCCACCGCGAAACAACAACAACCAGAATCCGAGACGCCCGCCAGCTGAGAGGCGGAATGGGAGAGTGTTTGCTCTCAATGCTGAAGAAGATGGTGATGGTAATGAAGTAATTGAAGGTACACTACACCTCAATTTGCATCCTTTAAAAGCTCTTTTTGACTCTGGTTCCTCCAATACCTTTATATCCAACCAGATTGCCTCTATGCTTGAAATTGAATATGAGTTCATGGATCATGTGTTAGATGTAAAAACTCCTAGTGGAAAAATCTGCTCCTCGTATCTCCAAACTCCTACCCTGAACCTCTGTATATCCGGGATAATGTTTCCCACCGTTTTTGTCTTGCTTGATATGACTGTCTTTGACATCATACTTGGTATGGATTGGTTGAAGAAGTTTAAAGCTGTTCTGTTCTGTGAGGAATCCAAGGTTAGCCTTTTCCACCCTGATGAAGGAAGAGTGTGTGTCAAGGGCAAGAAGCGAGGAGAACGACAGTTTGTCATCTCTGCCATCAAAGCTGAGAAGCTCATCTCTCATGGGTGTAGAGCCTTCCTAGCTTCCATAGTTCTCGAAGCTACACCTCCTGCCCTGGACCATGTTGATGTGGTGAAGGACTTCCCAGATGTCTTTCCTGAGGAGTTGCCTGGGTTGCCACCAAATCGCGAAGTGGAATTCTCCATCGAGCTCGTACCTGGAACTTCACCAATATCGAAACCACCTTACCGTTTGGCACCTGCTGAACTGGCGGAGTTGAAGAAGCAGCTTGAAGAGCTTCTTGACATGGGTTTCATTCGCCCCAGTGTTTCTCCTTGGGGAGCCCCTGTCCTGTTCGTGAAGAAGAAAGATGGTTCGATGCGGATGTGTATGGACTACCGCATGCTCAACCAGGTGACAGTAAAGAATCGTTATCCATTGCCACACATCGATGACTTATTCGACCAGCTGAAGTCAGCCACAGTGTTCTCCAAGATGGATCTGCGGAGTGGCTACTACCAGATGCGGGTGAAGGATGAAGATGTTTCTAAGACAGCGTTCAGAACTCGTTATGGGCATTATGAATTCTTGGTCATGCCTTTTGGTTTGACAAATGCCCCTGATGCGTTTATGGACCTGATGAACCGAGTATTCCGCCCATACCTAGACAAGTTTGTGGTGGTGTTTATTGATGACGTTTTGGTTTATTCTGAGACGTTGGAACAACATCGCGAACACTTGCGGATTGTACTCAACACATTGCGAGAAAATAAATTATATGCAAAATTCTCGAAATGTGAGTTCTGGATAAAAGAAGTGATGTTTCTTGGTCATGTGATTTCTGCCGGCCACATATCTGTTGATCCTGCAAAGGTGGAAGCTGTGACCAAATGGAGTGCTCCGAGAAACCCGTCTGAAATCCGTAGTTTCCTTGGTCTAGCTGGTTACTATCGGAAGTTTATCAAAGGGTTTTCTGAGTTGGCTTTACCATTGACTAAGCTGACTCGGAAGGAAGTCAAGTTCTCATGGACCCCTGAATGTGAGGATAGTTTTCAGAAGTTGAAGATGAGTCTGACTTCTGCTCCAGTGCTTGCTTTGCCTGTTGAGGGTATCCCTTATGTCATCTACACTGATGCATCCCGACAGGGCTTAGGGTGTGTTCTTATGCAAGATGGAAAGGTGATCGCCTATGCTTCTCGACAATTGAAACCTAATGAAGCTAATTGGCCTACGCATGATTTGGAGTTGGCTGCCATAGTTCATGCTTTGAAGATCTGGCGACACTACCTCTATGGAGAAAAGTTTGAAGTCTTTTCTGATCACAAGAGTTTGAGGTATTTGTTGACTCAGAAGGATCTAAACTTGCGACAACGTAGGTGGATGGAATATCTTAAAGATTACAATTTCACCATCACCTATCATCCTGGTAAAGCAAATGTTGTAGCCGATGCTTTAAGTCGCAAGAAGGATGTTGTTTGTGCTGCTCTGAGATGTTCTGTGTGGGAAAACCTTGAACATGTTGCCAGTTGGAGGCCTCAACCTGTTGCTTCAGTAGATGAAGATAGGTTGTGTGTTCATATGGCCAGTTTGTCTGTTACACCAACCTGGATCTCAGAAGTTGTGTCTGCACAGTTGGAGAGTTCCGAGCTTAAAGAGTTGAAAGCTTTAGCTGAGAAACCGCAATCTGACTTCTCTGTCGGAGTGGATGGTGCTATACGCTTTAGACAAAGGTTGTGGATACCTGATGTTGGTGATCTGAGACAGAAGGTTCTGAGTGAAGCTCATGGTTCCAAGTACACTATTCACCCTGGCACAACCAAAATGTACAAGGACCTACAGCGAAGTTTCTGGTGGAAGAATATGAAGAATGATATAGCTCTGTTTGTGGCGAGGTGCTTGACATGTCAGCAAGTCAAGATTGAACATCAACGACCTGGTGGTCTTCTTCATCCTCTTGAAATTCCAGAATGGAAATGGGAGAAGATCACAATGGACTTTGTTACTGGTTTCCCCAAGTCCAAAAGAGGTTATGATGCTGTTTGGGTGGTGATTGATCGGCTTACTAAATCTGCACATTTCTTGCCTTTCAAAACCACACATAAAGTTGCTGAGATGGCTCAGCTGTATGTGGAGTGGATAGTTCGTCTGCATGGTGTCCCTGCTGTGATAGTTTCTGATCGAGACCCGAAATTTACTTCTCGTTTGTGGGGTTAGATTCAGGAAGAGATGGGTACTGATCTGCGTTTCAGCACTGCTTACCATCTGCAAACTGATGGTCAGTCCGAGAGAACAGTTCAGATTCTGGAGGACTTGCTTCGTGCCTGTGTGATGGATTGGGGTGGTGCTTGGGATCGATATTTACCATTAGTTGAGTTTGCTTACAACAATAGCTACCAAGCCAGCATTGGTATGCCACCTTTCGAAGCTCTCTATGGTAGACCTTGTCGTTCACCTTTGCACTGGGATGATGTTGGTGAGCATTCCCTGGTGAAGACTGATGACATGCAGATGATGCTTGAGAAGATACAGTTGATAAAGAAACGGATGAAAGCTGCTCAAGACCGCCAAAAGATGTATGCTGATAAAAGAAGGTCTGATGTAAGCTTCTTAGTGGGTGACTATGCTTTTCTGAAGATCAAGCCTATACGTTCTATTGCAAGGTCTAAAGTAAAAGGCAAGTTGAGTCCTCGCTATGTTGGACCATTTGAGATCTTAGATAAGGTGGGAGATTGTGCATATCGCCTAGCTTTGCCTCCTGCTTATGACAAGATTCACAATGTGTTCCATGTTTCTGTGCTGAGGAAGTACGTTAAGGATCCGTCTCATGTGCTCTCCATTGAACCTGTGGAGATTAATGAGAACCTGACATATGAAGAGCTACCTGTGAAGATCCTTGACTCCCGAGTGAAGCAGTTGAAGAACAAGGAGATAGAGTTAGTGAAGGTTTTGTGGAGATATCATGGTTTAGAAGAAACCACCTGGGAGTTGAGAGATGAGATGTTACGTACTCACCCTTCCCTTTTTGTATGAGATTTCGGGGACGAAATCCTTTTTAAGGGGTGGAGTGCTGTAACATACTGAAAACTCTTTGTACCTCTTTGTACTCTTTTCTATAAGCTTTAATCTCCATTTTTGTTCTTTTTGTCCTTGGTCTTGATTTAAGAGAAATTTAGATAGTTATTGGTTAAATATTTCCCATATAATCTTATTTCAAGGTTCATGTACAAATGACTCAGTTAGATTTTGACAAGGGGTTTAATATACAATTTTACCTTAAGAAATAAGAAGGGGATAAAATAATTCGTCCTAGAATCTTCTAGTGTTTCCTAGAATATAAAAAATAAGAAGGAAACCCGAATTTTGTAAAGAAAGAAGATAAATATAATAAGTAAAGGAAATATGAGAAAATATGAGTAAAGAAGATAATTACAAAGATTTTGTAACAAACAAGATAATTTGAAACCATCATGATAATTTGATAGTCTAATTCGTTTACTTGAGGAAAGAGTAACTTAAGGGTCAAGTATTATTTAAAATAAAAATATTAATAACATTATCAAAGGAAGATGGGAAATAAGACAATAAAAAGAAATAAAATACTTAATGCTCTCAAATTAGGGAAATAACTTCAAATTCGTATTCTAGACATAAAAATAAGACTCTGTGCAAATTTGCAATTAATTTGGATGACATATGAATAAATAGGAAAATAGGAGATAGAAAGAGTGTAGAAAGTTCTAATTAATTTAATAAATAAAAAGATAATGTCATATTGAAAAGATAATTGCAAAATCGTGTTTCAAATCATTAAGAAAACTTAAGGGTGAAGTTACATTAATTTTAGATAATATTAACACCTCTTTTGAAGGAGGAGAGAGAAAATGACATATTAATTTATTCACATAATAAACTTTCTCAAAATGAAAAACTAACTCCATATTCGGATTCTATGCGTCGAAATAAGTCAGAGTACCAATTTTCATAATTTTTGGGCAACGTTTGAGTCTCCAAAATGAGAAAGAGAAAAAGGATTAAAAATCTAATAGATTTTAAAATCGGTTTTTGCTCAGGGTTATTTCCCTGATCTAACGTGAGATCAAACGGTCCAGGTTGATTAGTGGACCCGTGTCCACTGATCCGACGATCCACGATCGTCTTCAACCTCGAGTTAGATTAGGAAACAGGTTGTTTTTCTCGTTTTCTTAAAATTGTGATAACTCGAGATTTACTCGACTATTTTCTCTGATTTTTGTTGCAATGGGTTCCTTGCAAGATTTCGCATAGGATTATCCCAAGTTTTTCGAGTTTTGTTGGGTATTTGTGAAACCCCCAAAGTGGCCGCCGACCTTCTCTTTGGTTTTCTATCAAACCCTAACCCTGGCCAACCATGCCTATATATAACCTAACCCCTGGCTCCGCCATCACCTTAGCTACTCCCCCATACCCTTAATTTCTGAATTGGTCGAAGTTTGGACCTCCAACAAGCCGCCGCTAGTTCTCCCCTTGCGGCGCTCTTCCCTATCTGCTCCGGCCACTTTGGTCCAAATTGAAGGTACCATCCTCTTCGTCTTCTCGTTCTCATTCTTTTGAGTATCTAAACGCAAGATTTGGTTGAGTATCTTGGATTTGCCCAAAATCGGGGCTTTGCCCACGTTTTCGTCGATCGGGCGAACGGAGGTTGAAGACGACTGGCTTTTTACGATTTTGCCCTTCGCCGCCTTTTTCTTTCGATTTTTCTCGCGCGGTATTTTCGTCTTTTCGCGGTCCGTCGGCCTCCACCGCTCGAGCGATCGCGAGCGATCGCGTGGCGCGGCTCGCCGCTTTCTGTCGCCCATCACCGCCCGGCCTCACCAGCCTTGCCTACGTGGCAGGCTGTGATTGGTCGAGGCTAAACAATTTTTATTAATTAATCTGTTGGTCAAAATTTAAAAATAAATAGTGTTTTGAAATCAGGAAAGCGAGATCTATCCAATAAAAATACTTTTGAAATTTGATTTTGAGTTTTGCGAAAAAGTGTTTTTAAAATCAAATTAATTAACTTAAAAATCTCTAAAAAGTAACCGTAATATTTATTTTTCCAAAATAAACAATATTATATGTTATTTTGATCAGGAAAACTTAACTAAGTCGATTATGAGGTTTTTGAGGTCTGAATCGAAGGTTTGTACAAAAAGTTAGTAAATTAGGGTATCTAATCTTTTAAGTGAATACATGCAATTCTAATAAATGAATTAAATGATATATTAGGAAGTGTGGATCTTTAGTTCGTGAGAAGATCTGAAAAGGGATATTAGGACATCTGTGGCAAAGGTATGTGCTTAGTATGTGTATGAGTTTAGTAGGGATTTTACTTGTTATGAGTCATGTTGTACATCTACCTATCAGTTGGGAATACTTAATCCAATACCTAGATTTTTCTTATGAGGTTTAATTGATCCAAACCATTGAATATCTTTGAAACCTAAATTGTCCTAATTGCCTCAATTTCAGTTATAGTACTCTCTTGTTTGGGTATTTATGCCCCATTGCCATGTTGAATATATTTTGTTTATTCTTGCCATAAATCTCTTAGCATGAAATTAAATGTTCTATTTAAATTTTAAGTAGTGGTACTTATGTACAACCACCCATAGAGGGCATGTATAAAATCGCCCTAGGGGAATGTTTATTATTCTCCCCATTAAAAATTTGTAGGTGACTTGGAAATGTTTATAATTCTTCCCTCACCTAAGGTTAGAGGTTCGGTAGGTGCCTCAACCCTACTTAGTTAGATAGACATATTAATAAGCATGCTAAAATCCTTTATTATCTTTGTTAATGGCGAGTTCTTTAATGAAAACCTCATACTCTTTGATATCCTTTTACACCAAATACTTGACTAGTTTCCTTGCTACATCTTTTCTTGCCTTGGATAGATTAGTAGAGTAACACATACTTTTTCTTTGTTTTTCCCTCTTGCTGGGTGCCTTCCCAACCACCCAGGTGTTGGAGCTTTTCAAGGAGAAGGAAGGATATAAAGAAAGATTCCTTGCTGTGTTCGTTTGCTTGTGAAGAAGGATGGCTAGGTTGCTATAGCTTGATCCTCTATGCTATCTTATCTTTTCTTTTAGAAAGCAATGATGTAATAAACAATAAAGCCAATAGAAGGCTTGTTATTTCTTTTCTTTCCGCTGCTATTGACATTTTATTATGTATCTGGAATCATGCTTATTTAATTGGATTATTATGCAATCATCCTCAAAAGTCTCTATTTGTGTTTAAAACTTGTGGATGTTGTATTTCCTTTAAATTTTAGTAAGGGGGTGATCTCGCCTCTTTACACCACATGTCCATGAATTGTTGACACATGTCCATGGACACATATTTATCTTGACATGCAAAACTCTTGAGGATAATCTAGGAATAAGATTTCATCCATTTGTTATCTTGTTGAGTATTATATTTCAACTCAACATCACTTTATTCACAAACCAATACACTTTTTCTAAGGAAGTTGTAAACCGATATCCATCACCTCCTTGAGGTGCTTAACCAATCATGAAAAAGGAAAAGAGTTATCAAAATAATATGGGACCTACTCTAGGAATAAGCTCTACAACTCGATACAACTCAATTAGGGTTTCAAATACACAACTCTTCTTGGTCTTTTCATCACCAAGAGTGCTACCACCAAAAAATGGTTCAAACATGGTGCCTCCTTCTTTCTCTCACCTCTAGATGATTATAAGAGAGAGTAGGGACACTCTATAGGTGGTAATTTGCATATAAACCCTACATTTTGGGTAAATTGCAACTTGCACCAAAACTGGTACACAAGGCACAATCATTATTCAAACAAGTTCTAACTTGGAACTTAGGCTTTCCACAAGCCACCCCTTAGAATCATTCTATTTGTTATGATTCTAGAGTACTTGAAGCATGTTCAAAATGTGACATATTGCAATATAACCCCTCATCTTGTGTAAATTGCAAATTACACCCAAACTATCATATAATGCACAAACAATTTGCAAATAAGCTAAAACTTGAAAATTAAACTTTCCTTGAGACTTAATTACTTTTCAAAAGATTAAAACAAGTTTATTCATCCCTCCATTTGCTTTGAGTGCAGAAGACATGGGTTTCAGACTAGCTTTAGAATTCTTGTTAGCTTTTCCTTTGCCCTTTCAATTCCCTTTTCTTCTGATCACATCACATAGTTGGGCTTTCTTTTCTTCATTTGCACTTCAATTGTTCTCAACATGCCAAGCAACTCTGACAATGACTTGTCAAAATTGTTCATGTTGTAGTTGATCACAAACTGGCTATATGACTTTGCCAGGGACTACATAATCACATATGTGGACAACTCTTGATCCAAAGGAAATCCCAATCTACAAAGGTTTTCCACATACCCAATAATCTTGAGCACATGGGGACCAAATGGATCTCCTTCTGCCATGTTGCATTTGAACAACGCCTTGGAGACATCATATCTCTCCTATACTACCTGATCTTGGTACATGTTCTTAAGACGTGTTTCCATCTCAATCACATCCATGTTTTCATGTTGTATCTACAACTGATAGTTGATTGAGCACAATATCAAACATTTGACATTTACAACCTCTTTTAAGTGCTTCTTGTAAGCATCCCTGTTAGCCTTAGGTGCATTGGGAGTAGGTTCATCTAGATCTGTGTTTCCAGGACATAGAGATAGCGCTCCTGTGTGATAACAACTCTCAACATCCTGGAATAGTCATGGAAATTATTCCCATTTAATTTTTCCTTTTCAAGGACCGATAAAAAAATGTTATTTTTTTGTCATTTGATTTTACAAGAGAAAATTTGCAATTTGTTAATATACTTTTGATTTGATTTGATTAAAACAAGATTTAATGATATTTAATAACGCCTTAAATTAATTATCACTCCCACTATTTTGTTCAAATTGATAACCCTCATTTATAAATTTATAAGATTGCATCATACAATCTTATAGTGAGCCAAGATCCTTATTTCATGAAATCATAAGTCAGCTTTGGCTGATCACCCACATCTTGATTATTTAGGTAGACAACTTTTACCAATTGCATCATAAGCAACTCTTGGATAGATCATATGCATGACTCTTTACCGTATTCCATATCTACACTTCTAGTTACTTAATCTCATTAAGATCACCTAGTTAAGCCTAACCCAAAAGGCAACAAGATAGAATATACACCCTACTTTGGTAGATCTACATATCTACCATCACACTTCCACGAGATGGATGACACACCACTCTTTGGCATAACCTACACTTATTAGATTAAGATTTTCATGTGTGCTACTTATGGAAATCATCTAAGATTTAATATTCTAATTGAGGGATTATATATATATATATATTTATATATGTATATACTTATACATATCCAAACACCACATACTTATAATGTCTTTCACATCTTATGCAATGACAACATGTGAATATGAACTTGCATTTGATCAACATCAAGATGAACAACTTCATGGACACCTCTTGGTGTTGGACCTTTGTTTTTCCTCTCCATGAACACACCCTGTAGTTAGATCTTGAAGTTTCCTCTTCACAATAAGTCTTCCAAAACTAAAATTATCCCTATCTCTATTACATAATGTGTAAAAGAAGAACCTCGAGTTACATTCTAGGGGAGTTTAGAGGGAATAGAATTAATTACACTTGGAGATAAATTATGAGGCTCGCCATGAAAGCTGAATACTTATACAGAGGATCCATGCAAAACAATTTACATCTAACCACAACATCCACAAAAGGGGTCCATACCATCACCATACATTCATTCACCACAAAGATATTTTCAAAGGTGACATGTATATTTTATAGATATATCTATATGTACATATATTTACATTAAGATTGTAGTCATTTTAATGTGGGACATTCCCCATTAAACAATTTTAACTCCAACACAGACAAGGCAAGGTACATAGGGGCAATGCCCCAATGTAGGTATCCTGCTGCCTGGTCAGTGTGAGGGTCCATGCAAAAATTTTACATTTTTTTTACTAAGAAAAATCATATTTTTCATAGTCGAACCAGTCCAACAGGTCAATAAAAATAGGTTTGTAGTGTACAGTGAATTAGGTTTAGATATGCATATCAAACTATTTAAGTTCACATCACATGCAACCATAGAATGTTGGTATACAAAAATTCCGATCATATAGAATAAAATCGAAATGCATCGTAGATCGACATGGCTCTAACACCACTATTGGGTAATGTGGAGGCGATAGGCCCTACGAAAGTAATAAAATTTTCTCCACACATACCCTAATAGAGGATCTCGTCAACAACAACATATTCAGAAGGAGGGTGTAGGGATATACCTCATCTTGGAGCAAGTCTGACAATGTCCTTTGGCACAATGATGTGTGTCGCTCTTTGCATGCATAGACGGTCCTCAATCGTCCTCCGAACATAGGCAACTCAGTGTCTGCATCTATACTTTGTCCACACAGATGGACTAGAACTCCACGCCACACTTTCTTAAGCTGGCGGGAAGGAGAAACCTTCTGCTTGGCGACGTGCTAGCTTTGGTTGCTCTCCTTCTCTCTTTCCTGGGGACTATGATGGCTGGGGTTTATGTACAAGAGTATGCATCAAAATACGACTGTCATGCCCCTATAAATAGTAGAAGATAGGAAGCAGGGTTTCCCAAAACACTCAAGAAACAAAAGGCTGTGGGTTTGTTAAAACAAGCCGCTCATGGATGCTTAAAAGAATATTACAGAATCACCTAATTAACCAACTAATCACATTAATTGATTAACTAATTTCCATTATCCATTTCTAGTTAATCGCTCTGCATCAACCATTTGACTTAACAATGAAATCTAATTAATTGTCTTAAACACTTTAACGAATTAACTTAGATTATATTCCAATATTATAGTAGATTACCTAAAAATTTAGTAATCTATTTGATTCAGATCTTTGCAATCTCGTCTAAAATTATACTCCTATTCCAAACACAACCTATTCATGTGACCCAGTAGGCTCCAAACTATATAGGTAGTGATATTCATGATCGTATTATATTTTCACAGGCAATAATTGGTATCTAGAAAGACTTCATTTCTACCCAAGTAATTGTAGAAGTTGGAGAACAACTTAACCTATAATTTGTGGTTGGTGTTACAATGATTGTATAGTTCCTTTGTCTCTAATATCTGGATTTAACTCAAGGCATGGAGTTGTCATCCTCTTCAACATTCAATCCATGTTGCTTGAACTAGAGAAGACCATTTTCGATATGTGTAAGCCCAATATCATATATTGACTCACATCAACATGGCCTTGCATTTCTTAGTCCCATTTATCAAGTGGTCAAGATATCATACTCCTTTAATAGGGACAAATTCCATCTACATCACTCACAGTCATCCCCGTATGTCACAGTGCACCTGAGGACCACCTTTATGGAAACTCTTAATGTAGGATCACGGTGAATGATGTCACAGCACACCGAACGACATGTGATGAATGTAGTGATCTTAGGTCTAAGAACCACAATCACCACCATCACAATGAGAGATGACTCTGACTACCATTCATGGTTCCATGTGTCACTCTTATGGTGGGTCTATCTGATACACTATTCTCTAACAAGTATCTATGCACTTGGTTTATTATCATATATCATGATTAATGACATTGTATCATCAACCAACACACACTCTAGTCTTAAGTGTTATTTTTGTCTATTATCCTTCCACAATAACATCTGACTAGGGACATAACAAGAATGCATATACTCTTAACATCCGTATGATCTCATCATTCAGGTCCTCAACCCGAAGACATACATCATTGAGTAATATCATTCTTTAGACATCTATTGTGTTACATCATTATCTCATAACTAAGTAACAAAATAAATTGGAAGATTTCCTATATTATTAATCAAATCATTTACGAGATATGCCATTACAATCATCATATGATTGGCTCTCTGGGCATACATATCAACAAAAACTGCTTAATGAGGAGTCATATTTCCTAAGATATCCTTTTAAAGATCTTGTTTTTTATTTATCTTATTAAATATCTTCTTGATTTGAGTGAATCCATCACTCAATTAGGTATAGACTCCAGATGGTCTTCCATAAAAGCTTTTGGTTCATTTTTATCTTGTAGTCAACCAAACATAATCCAAATATTAATTGATAATTACAAAACATATTCTAATAACATCTTTGCTTCGTACACCATTTAGGTATGGTTACATTCATTACTTAATAGTTCATCTAAAACTCATGAAATTTCATTAGTTTCAGGTAAAATAACCATTGTTTCATCTAATTACATTTTTTATACTAAAAAATACTACCCACCCTTCTTTTAATTGGTCACTTCACTAAGCTCACAAGATTTCATTGCCTCGTGTGAACACATCCAAATTGAATCAGTCAATGTTGATGGAAAATATTCTTATAGACCAACTATTAGAATCTACAATTATATTTCTCTAATATACAAGCTCAACTTAAATAACAACTGCCATTTACCAATACTGACATTTCACAAGGTTTGCATAAGTCAAAAACAAAAAATAAAAAAAATGACACATGACAAGCACAAAACTAGTTCCTTTTATGGTTTTACCTGATAACCTAGAGTCAAGGCATCACAATTTAAAGCATGTCCATACCAACATAAAATGCATATTGTACAAAATAATACTTATGAAACTTCTACCAATGATCTCAAGCAACCAAAGTGGAATTTATACCACTATTATTCTCTATAGACTCCAAATGCTCTCCCATAAAAGTCCATTCTTTGTAATCAACCAAAAATAATCCAAATATTATTTGGAATATAAAAATATATTATACTGGCATCATTTCTTTATACACCAATTAGGTATTGTTACATTCGTTACTTACCAGTTCATCTGAAACACATGCAATTTCAATAGTTTTGGGTAAAATAATCATGGTTTCATCTAATTTCCTTTTTTTGTGCTCACACATACTACCCACACTTATTTGAATTGGCCATTTCATGATGCTCATGAGGTTTCTTTACCTTACGTGAACACATCCAAATTGAATCAGCCAATGTCTACACCAAATATCCTCATAGCTCAATTATAAGAAGAGCCAATTTCAATTCTCTGATATACGAGCTCATCTTAAGTAACAACTACCACACTTGACTAGGTTTGCATAAACTAAAAAAATAAAAATATAAAAATTGACACATGACATGCAGAAAACTAGTTGATTTTATGGGTTTACATGGGTGTAAAGGTATCACTATCTAAAGCATGCCCATACCAACATAAACATGCATTTTGTACAAAAGTAATGCTTATGAAATTTTTACCAATGAACTCCTTCATATTTGGAGATAAAACTAGTCCTTTTAAAGCTCCTGGATTATAATTTATGTTCTTTAAATCTCTATGTAATGGCCCAAAACTTTTATAGATTTTACCTACGTTTTAGATGATAACCCATGCTAGCTTATAATTAAAAAATATTTGTGGTCAATTACAATGGATTTTGATGTAAAACAGTAAGACACTAATAACATTACATAAAATATTATATAATGCTATTTTGGAAGAGAGAAAATATTCCACAAATTTTAATTTAGTTGACTTATGTGAATTTGAAGTGTGTACAAGATTGCACATGATTTATGTTGCATTGATTAGCTTCACTTTACATTTAAGTTGATATCAACTTAGCTTCATTCGGTTTGAGACATAATATGTTGTATTGAACAAGTTATCCAGCTTGTCAGGAAGTCGACAATCTTCCACATGTAGAAGATTGAACTAGCTTACCAACGGAATACACAACATAGAAGAAGTCAAATATGATTTAAAGAAGTCGATGGGCTTCTATATGCAAATAAGAAAACCTAAATATGAGGGTATATTAGTTTTTTATCACGCACATTAACACACACACATATATACATATACATATATCTTATATATATATATATATATATATATATATATATATATATATATATTGAGATAGAGAGATAGATAGACAGATAGAGAGAGATAGATAGATAAATAAGTAACACCTTATAGTTCTGTACCAACCACTAAAAATTAGATTTTGATATCTAGAAAGGTGATTTTTAGGGGTTCTTAGATTTACCTAGGATTACATTAAATAAAGTTGTTATTTCTAGCTTATAGATATTTTAGTAATATGACATGAGATATTAGTACTACATGATCCTTTTTTTTCTTGGATTAAACTAAAACCTTTATTTAGTTTTAATGGTTAATCTAGTTATATATACCTATTTTTTCAACATCTATCATTTTCTACAGAGCTCACCCATTACGGGATAGTTGAAGTGAAAAATTAGTGTTGTGTTGGAGTTTGAAGGAAATTGTGCAGAATTTGTAGTATCCTACCTTAAATCACTTGTATATGGGTGTCTCACCTCAATGTGAAGGATAGTAGGAAGCCAAAATCCCACAATCAACTTAAAATGCACAAATCAATGCCATGTACTATAATTAATGCCATGTACTTTCACAAAATGAGTTTAGTTGAGAGTGTCTTTTGCTTGTGGTGATAGGAATGGATGGAAAGCATCTTTGTATTATGTTGGTATCACACTTCCCCAACAAAGAAAGGCTTTAAGTGTTCATTTTGTACCATTATGGGAGAAGGGGGAGATGTTCCTATTGTCTGCTATAGGATTGGAACGAGAGGTTTTGGCGGAAACAATTAGCACCAAGTAGACAACATTGATGTGAATATAATATAAAGGTCAGACGAAATTTTAACTGAGATACATAGAAATCAATGATGTTATACCAAATGGTATGACTAAACTGGTCGAAAACATTGGTGAAATCACATGCTTGAAACTTGCCAATAATGGGCTATTGGTGGGCTATATGCTTAGTGAAGGCCCTTGTGTGTGGTAGTATTTGGAGGACCCCTAACCTAGATTTTGGCTGACCTTTCTTGTTGAGCATAGTTATATGCTTAAAACCTTAATCTAATCATGTTATGTGATTTGATAACATGTGACATGCTTATGTTTTTATTTTGCTCCAGTTTGGATGTTGTTTGAGCTATTTATGCTTATATGTGCTTATTTTGGACCTAATTGCAATTTACCCATGTTTAGGGTTTATCTTGCAATTTATCACATGCCTGTTGTGGATCTCATGATTTGGCATCATTTTTTAGAGACTCTTCCCTTGGGCTCCTTGTGGTACCTTTGTTTGATGAGGTGACATGTTATGGTGAGATCTAGGGTTTGCTTGGATGCCCTATAGCTTAGTTTTGACCTTGAATGTTGAATGAAGGTTTCCCTAGTTTTATGCAATTTCCAAGATGATCATTTGGGCATGTTCTCTATGGTTGAAGTGATGTTGTTTGTGTCTTGTGTTCTATTTGGTTGAAGAGCACTTAACCCCTCTCTTTGGATGCTAAGAGATGCAGGGTTTGGTCTATGCGACCATTAGAGTTTTAAACATGTTTTGGTCGCAGAGTTTTCCTTCAACTGATGGGTTCTCTAGACCAAGTGAGGTCACTAATTTTCCTTATTTTTAATGACTTTTGGTTCATGCATGATCTTAGTGCTTGCATGGATGAGTTTTGGTGGATAAGTGGCACATTTTGCATGATACCTAACCCTAGTTACCTCTCTCTAACCCTTGGATATGTATACCCCTCTCTTTGCATGCAAGCGATCCATTTTCACCCTCTTGCTTTCTCTCTTATTCCTTGGAGTTCGTCCCCCTCATCTTCTTGGCAGAGAAGGTGGAGCTTGACCTTGGAGATGGTGGTTGAACCCATTTGCTTGTTGATCTAGGGTTTGGAGCAACCTTTTTTGGTGATCATTTGGTGTTCCTTATTCTTGGTAAGTGATCTACCCCTCTTGATCTTTGTTTCCTTTCTACCCTACCTTTCTTCCTTTTCTTGGCCAAATCCATGGTTCTCCACAAAGGTTCTTGAGTTGATCTTGAGGAACTTCTCTCTTCTTGGCTAAATCCATGGTTGTTCACGACAGTGCTTGAGTCGAGTTGAAAACCTCCTCTATTTCTTTTCTTTTCAACCTAGGGTTTTTATCTTTCTTCTTGTTCTCCTTTAGCCTAAGGTTTTTGTTTCTCTCTTTGAGGTGATACTAGCTTTGTTGAAGTGGTGATCAAGCTAGGTTTCTCTCTCTTCTTTGGAGATTCCTTGCTATTGGAGTTGTGCCTTCATATCCAAGGCTAGTTATTTAAATTTCTCCTTGATTATTGTTGCACTTAATTTTGCAAGCAAATAATCTATATTTAAAATGTGGTTCCAAGTAAAAAGATGAGGATATCTTGAACTAGAGTCTGTGCTCTATAGTGTCGATCTTGATTAGATAAACCCCTCTTTAATGAAACCCTAGTCTTGTGTACGTTTATCTTGTTATTGAAGGAGGTTTCTGACTCTTGCAGGCATGTGTTAAATGTTCGTTTCAACTCTCTTGATCATGGTTTATTTTCTTGTTTAGTGATAGAGGTTTTGGATACATGCATGATGGTAGAAACATTGACTTTCTCTTTCTAATTGTGGTTTTTCTTTGATTTGATGGTGACCAGAATTAGGATTTTGTTGTTGTTTCCCTTTCATATGGTCACTCCTTGATGGTTCAACTTTCTCTCATGTTGATGTTGGAATTTAGGGTTTTGAGGTTGGTTTCCTTCATGTGCCTTACTCCTTGTTGGTTTCAGTTTCATGGTGATGATCAACTTATTTGATCATGTGGTGGATGGTTTTCTCTCTCTTGATGATCACCAAGTTTTATCCCATGACTTGTCTGATGAGTTTTGATCATGTTCTATGATCGCCAGGATTTCTTTCATGTAGTTGATTGATGTTTTGATATCTCTTCGCTCGATGAAAATTCTCCCATGATTATAAGTTGTCATTGAACCTTAGATCAGGGTGGTCATTGGTGCATAGTTTTTCTACAATCGATGAAGTGGTGAGGTTCTACTTGATGGCCAAGTTTTCCCTTCGACCTAGTTCTCTTTGGTCGAATACTTGGTCTTGATTTTTCTTCTGTTTTTGAGGTCCTTGATCTATGTTGTTGATGAGAGTGACTCATCTCTTTGACCAATGATGATGTTCTGTTGGTATTTATGTCCTGAGAGCCAATCATGGGATGATTGGTGGGATACATTAAGATTGATTTGATAAACATCAAAGGCAAGCTTCCAATTCTTTCTGGTTC
Organism: Alisma plantago-aquatica; assembly: GCA_963693085.1. Taxonomy (NCBI): domain Eukaryota; kingdom Viridiplantae; phylum Streptophyta; class Magnoliopsida; order Alismatales; family Alismataceae; genus Alisma; species Alisma plantago-aquatica. Next base: position 779,357,652 of record OY856411.1, on the reverse strand, counting down.
AGTTATATGAGATAATGATATAACATATTGAATGTCTATAGAATGACAATACTCAATGATGTATGCTTTCAGGTTAAGGGCCTGAATGACGAGATCATACAGATGCTAAGAGTTTGTACATTCTTATTATGTCCCTAGTCAGATGCCATTGTGGAAGGTAGATAGACAACAACGGCACACAAAACTAGATTATGGTGTTGGTTGATGATAGAATCTCATTAGTCATGATATGGAGATATCAAACCAAACACATAGGTACTTGTTAGAGAACAAGTGTACCGGACAAACCCACTGTGAGTTTGACACATGGAACCATGACATGGTAGTCACTGTCAGTTCTCATAGTGATGGCAGTGAATGTGATTCTTTGACATGAAATCACTACACTCAACACATGTCGTTGGGTACACTTTGACATCATCAAACGCAGTCCTGAAACATGGGTTGTTATAAAGGTGATGATTGGGTGGCTTTGACACATGGGGCTTTTGAGGGGTGAGTGATAGATATGGGATTTGTCCCTCATGAGGGAGTTTTATATCCATGGCCACTTGATGAGTAGGATTGAGATAGGCGTGCATGCATGTGTGAATTAGTATGTGATATTGATGTCATACATATCTCCTCCAATATACTATGAGATCAAGAAAGTGAATGAATGTTGAAAGGATGACTATTCCATGCCTTGAGTTCATTTGGGATATCAGTGACAAAGGAATTATCCATTCGCTGTAACACCATTCACGGATTGTAGGATTGAAAGTTGTTCTCCAACTTTCTATTTCACTTGGGTAGCACTGATGTGCGACTAGGCACCGCTCTTTTCTTGTGAAGTCACAAGTGTTATGGACTTTCACTGCCAATGTGAAATGGACCTACAAGGTCACACACATAGGATTTAACCTGGAAGAGGAGTTTATCCACAAACAATGTTTAGATTGATTACTAAAGGAGTTTAGTAGTTCAATTAAACACTCAATCAATTGATAGCTCAGTATCATAGTATTCAAGGTGTTGGACCGATTGATTGGAGTATCAGATTGATTGAAACTGTGATTGACTGATTTTTCACAGTCTGCTGCCCCAACTGATCGGCTCATGTGATGAACCGATCGGCTCAGGTTGGTGAACTGATCGTCTCAACTAATGAGACGATCGTGTCATATGTCATGAGATGATCAGCTCAATTCTTGAACTGGTTAGCTCATGTGACCAACTGAGATCATTTGGAAAGTCAGAGGACTATTTTGCAAATACAATTTGTTTCACATTTACAAATTCAATTTGGACAAGGATTAATATTTGATTAATCGAAGACAAATTTCAAAGTCAATTTGAGTTGGATCAGGACCAAGAACTGATCGGTTCAGAGCTCCAGTCGATCGGCTCAAAGCCCCAAACGATCGGCTCAGGTCCCAAATGATCAGCTCAGGATCTGAAACAATCATTTCAGGGTGTGAACCGATCGGTTCAGCTGGTACAAGTTGCTTGTTTTGTGGAAAATCTCGAACCCTTCTACTCCTGTTTAATCCCGCATTGCCCGGGGTAGAGAACCCTGTCCCATGACCCTCCTATATATATAGGGGTATTGGGGGATTCTCAGGTGCACAACTCAGAACACCAGTTGCTCTGTAAAGTTTTCATTCTCTCTGGTTTTGGTAACCGAGAGAGAGCCCAAGCAAGTGCTACCCGATAAGGGAGGAAAAACAAGGGAAAGACAACTACAGAAAAGCAACTGGTTGTAGGAGAGTCTGTTGGTGACTAGTACGCCAACAGGAGGGTGCGACTCCTTCCGATTCCTTGTGGGATAAGGAGATTGGAGTTCTAAGTGGTCCATGTTGACTACTTTAGAGGCGGGGGACTTCTGCCGCTCGGAGGAAAGATGTCAATCCCGACAATCCCAATGAGACCAGGAGCTGCACAGACACCGTCCAAGACCGGAGGTGAAGACCGCGCAAGCCGCGAGGTAATGTTGCCGAGCAAGCCTCAGGACAAGGTATTCCTCTACAAACCATCCTTCCCATTGTATAGACGTTGACGTGTTTCCTTTGTTCTGGGTTTGGGAGGAGAATTTGTTTTGTTTCCGATGCCTTCTCTATCTCCCCTAAAACCCAACAATGTGGTCTATTTCTCTTCGATCTATGAGAATTTCTAGATTTCTATTTGTCTTATTGACCTGATGATGGTAGTTGACCTAATGTTCTTCCAAGAATGTTGAAGATGATGGTAATTAGGGTTTGCATCTATTATTTCTTTGAAACCCTAATTTGGTTGACTATGTTGAAATGCTAACCCTAGTTGTAGGTACATAATGATATTGCCTAGCTTGCTTGAGTATTTAACATAATAATGAAGTACTTTCTGTCACCTAATATTGAAATCCTAATTTGTTGTTGAATAAGAATCATAGATAATAAATGATTATGGTATCACTTATATGACACATGTGTGATGAGTATAAGCCTTGATGTGGCATGGAGAGATAACCATGTTCTTGGAGGGAACTATGTGAATGGCTTTGTGCCCTAATTTGAGGTGATATCCTATGGTGATGAAATGAGGCATTAATATCCCATGGTAATGTGATAATGATGATGGCCTTGTGTATGGTAGTGAAACAATGCCATGTGGTGATGTGATAAACTTTATGTTTCATATATTCTTTATCTTCTGAAATTGCAATCTACCATTACCTTTGTAGAATCTTTCTAGGGTTTGTATGTAACTTGTTTGATGCAACTAAAAGACACCCAATTGGCATAAACTAATCAAATGGAATCGTAATCATGTAGTTTCCTAGCCATAGATCCATTCCAGTGTTATGATTTGTTGGATGGTTAAATGAGTATTCCTAAGGGAAACTCAGAGCATATACTATTGAGTATGCAGGGTTCTTGGAGAGTACATCCTTATCATCTAGATCCCAAGGTGTTTGACAAAGGTTGCGGTCGTGTCTTGGTGTTATATATGTGACATTTGAGGACAAAAGTGAAAACATATATGGTTGTACTTCAGTGGCAGGATTTCATACCCTAGTGTCTAGCACTATGACATGTACCAAGGTGAGCTAGGGGTTTTTAGCTTGAATATATGTAGTTGGTGGCAGTTGGCTGATATGTCTCTGTGATGTTCAATCGTACTAACTGAGTGGGGAGAAGATATGTGATTTTAGATCTTCCTAGATCTTGTATGGCATTGATTTTGACTTAGCGATGGTTGGTTGGATTTGGGTGGTACGACTCAAATCCTCATGGCATTAATGAAAGATGTTATACATTTGTGTAGTATAGCTATGTAGGGTTAAACACGCTTCACATTGGATGTTTACCCTTGCCTTGTTTCTTATATTGTTCAGTTTTAATATAATGTGGTAATATAAATCAACCTGTGTACATTTTGTTCATAATTCTTCTTATCATGTTTCTATGCTTACCTGTTATGACTGTTTCATCTTCTTAACCTATGCAATCAATTTTCATTATTCTTTTAGATGAATCTTCTCATCATGTTCAATAAGTGATATATCCTGTTGTAATAATAATTGTTAGTTGCAAGTTATATCTCTCGTTGGGACATTGATCTCCCCCCATGAGTTTCCACATATTTTCAAGTGGTCATCAGTAATGTGGTAGGGATCAGACTGTTGAGGAAGAGTAACTCAAAGATCAATAGCTGTTGAAAGTTGGATGTTGCTAGTGTTGTGTAGTAGAGTCCTAGTGTCGTCCATGTACACTTAGGTCCAAGAGGGATGTGCTTTGTAGATGTTATACCTCGATGAGTGTTTTTGCAGTATGTCGTAGTTGTATATATGTGGCTTGTACATATGAACAAGATCTTTTATAACAGGATGTGGAAGTTGGCCACAATATAGATGTGAATACTTGATACGGTATGTGTGATGCATGTTATGGATCATTCTATAACATATGTTTCTTCTTAATATGGTTATATGACCTTCTTTTAATTTACCTATTATTTTGGTAATGCGGTTGTTTAGTTGTTGTTCGCATTTTAGTTTTGAGTAATCTCGCTCACATGGGTTGGGATGCTGCAATATTGGAGCAAATGTAGGTTCTTCCCTATCCTCTTAGTGGATGGAATATTTTTTATCTAGTTGAACTTCCCCTTAGGGAATGTTTGGTATGCATAATTTAGTTGGATATTTGGAAGTCCTTCATTAATCAAATTTAAAATCAATTTCAGTTGTGGGTTCCAGGATTTAACAAATCAGTTTTTAGGTTTGGTCTATCTACAATGAAAAGATGGAAATGGTAGATAGAACTTGGATCATTGGTCACGTGAATGAGCCAGACGCCCAGATGGAGCTCGACGTCCATTATCATGCAACTCTTCTATCCGCAAGAGTCCTTCATTTGCTCATTTTTTTGACTACAATTAATCAAACATAATATTTAGTATGATGAAGATATGAATGCAATCTAGCCACATAGGATATAGAAAACCAAACATCCCCTTAATGGTGGAAGCTACCCGGTAAAAGAGCGACTAGTGTTCGATACTAGCCGTTTGTCTATGGAGGCCAAACTAATTGCATTCGTCAACAACCCGACATGATCATATTATGCAACAACAAAATAAGTAGGAGTGTGGGCTCTGAAAAAGACATCTTGCTTCTTTCACCACCCATATTTTTTCTGTGCATCAATTTGTATAAAGATGCATTGTGGTTTTGTTTCAAAACAATATCAGTTTTTACTTAAGGATGAAGATATCAAACGAAATGTGGTTTTCACGAGCATTCCACTATCTTTTTTTTATTTTATTTTTCATTTTATACTTGAATACAAAATAGTACATTTATTCATTAATCATATGTTACTTCAATTCTATTATTTTTTGACACAAATAGAAAATAACACAATATATTAGTAATATAAAATATATATTACATATAAAACAACATTAAATAGATATTTTTTTATATTAATATTTATTCATTGATTGAATATAATAATATTTCACACAAGCTTGAAATTTTTTGGATCTAAAAGACTATCTCAAACTCATATAAAATTATATGAACTATACAAGTACTTGGTACATGTTACATATAATAATATATCATATAAGTGTTATATTTTATAATTAAGTGTGTGCGTGTGCAAATATATCATATTAAATATTTAGAATAACTATTATATAAGCTAGTAAACATTCAAATGATATATATATATATATATATATATATATATATATATATATATATATATATATATATATATACGGTATATCTTCGCTACCCGTGCGGGTAACTGAGATTCACTACCCGTGCATCAGTTTTGTAATGGGAAGGTATGCATTTGTAATGAGACAATCCAAATTTGTAATGAGACGACCGAAATTGTAATACAAAGACTCATTTTGTATTACAACACTATTACAGTAATAAATATATATTTATTACTATAACAACGTTGTAATACAAAACGAGTTTTTGTATTACAATTTCGGTTGTGTCATTACAAATTTGGTTGTCTCATTACATATATGTGTCATCCCATTACAAAATTGATGCACGGGTAGCGAATCTTGGTTACCCGCACGGGTAGCGAAGATATGCCCATATACATATATATATATATTCATCATTTAATATACAAAGTTTGTATTTTTAAATCATAATATGTACTTCAAACCATTATATAAGTTACACAAATATTTAATATATTTTCATATTATAGTATACATGACATAATTTTAGTGTTAATAATTAATTAATCTATATGTGACATAAATCAAATAGTTAATATAATTCTAAGAAAGTTAGTTTATAATTTTGCATATGAGATTTGATATAGTTTTGGATTGGAAAATTCCAAAACTAATATATATTATTATTTCCAAATCATAAGTGGATCTGAATATGACTTAAATGTATACTTTTTAAACATGTTATTTATATATAGATATACAAAATATAAACATATTATTTATTTCATACATTTCTATATGTCACAAATATATTATATTATTGATATAACTTTTTTATTTTCTATTTGGGGCCAATAACTAAATCCAAATAATATATTGTTAGTTTACATTATATGGTATCAATGTATTAAATAAAAAAAGTTAATGGTGGTCTTTCAATGTGGTAGCCGCAGGATGAAATGAAATCTTATTTGTCGTCATCATCCCTAAGCTACCAAACATGTCACCCGTTGGCCTGGGCCTACCAGTGTATAAAGAGATGAGGATCAATGAGATTTAAGAAGCTAGTCCAAATGAATTCTGGACTCTCTATCTTCTCTTCAAACTTGTCTATTCATCAATCAAATTTGTGTACTCCAATTATTATTCTTGTCAAACTATTCTAATTCATTTTTTTCAATATTCTTCATCTAATTGGTAATCCCTCTATTACCTTGATGATAGTGGTAGAAAACATGTCCCACGTAAGTTACAAGGTAATCATTGAATGGATTGGGCTAGTAGGTTGTAATAATAGATAATGTTAGAAGATAGATACAGGAAATATAGGTTGGATTTTTTTTTGTTTTTATAAAGTAATAATCTCACCTACTATGTCTAAATTTTTCAAAGATTGTATTAGCTCTGTTAGTTCTCTATTGATGATTTGATAACCATATATGCATCACCGTAAACAAAGGAAATAAAATCAAAATAGACAAGTTTGATTAAGATAATGATAGTTTTAAATGAGCGTTGATTAACAAAAATAGAATAGGTGAGTTGGATGGGGAATAAAAGTAGATATGTGAATTGGTTTAAATCTTCCATTCTCATTTATTCCCTCCTTTTCCTGGAAACAGTCGACCTGTGCATATGCACAAAACAACATTATAAAAATGAAGACACTATATTAAATAATATTTTTATCTAAATATTGTCACATGGTCTACCCTTTATTTATTTTTGTTTTATACTTGGATATTGTGCAATATTGACTCAATTTATCATATTTTATCTGAATCAAATTATTTGTTTGACCCAAATAGTACAACAATACAATTCATAATATATTATATAAGTGAATATGAAATATTTAAATTATTGTTTTTCTACCTCCCTCTCCCTCCTTCTCTATCTCTCTCTCTCTCTCTCTCTATATATATATATATATATATATATATGTACATAAACACACACACACACAGATATATATATATATATACATAAACACATACACACACAAATATATATATATATATATATATGTATATATATATATATATATATATATATATATATATATATGTACATAAACACACACACTCAGATATATATATATATATATATACATATATATATATATATATATATATATCTGTGTGTGTGTGTGTTTATGTACATATATATATATATATATATATATATATATATATATATATATATATATATATATATATATATATATATATATATATATATATGTACATAAACACACACACACACACACACACACACACACACACATATATATATATATATATATATATATATATATATATATATATATATATATATATATATATATATATATATGTGTACATAAACACACACACACACACACACACACACACACACACACACACACACACACACACACACACACACACACACACATATATATATATATATATATATATATATATATATATATATATATATATATATATATATATATATATATATATCGAAGTTCCTAACCAAGGTTAGGGAAAATTATATAGTAGCCCCCCACTACAATACTCAACTCCATAATAAACAAATAAACTATCTATATAGATTTCTTTCTATTGTAAAATTTACAAATCTTTTTGGAAATTCTTACAATGCTTCTTCTCTTGTTTTGTGCTTTCTATCATTTCACTCCCTCCATACATGATAACATATTTCTGAGTACACCAAGAGCATCTATTTCTTTGATTTGCCTGTATACTTCCCAAGAAAGGTTATCATTTTCCCCATCTCTCCCAGTCTGTACAGGGTGAAACCCAAGCCTGTGCAGATGAGAATCCATAGTTTCTTGGCAAAGTTGTATCCCATGAAAAGGTGTATGTGATATTCCTCTCCATTCTTGCACATCAGGCATGAATTGTGAGTACCCTCATACCATTTTTGTACCCTATAAAGAGTAGGTAGGGTGTCAAAGGAGGCACGATACATGCATAGGGACCATTTTGTCACTTCAAATTCAGTCCAAATATATCTAGTTCAGTCGATGTGATCACCCTTGTTCCATATTAAGTCCCATCCATATGACTCTGGCTGCTTTAGTCTCCATCGTCTTGACAATTGTATAGAAAAATGACATTTAACCTGCTTCCACAAGGTCGACATTCAATTTATAACCCTAGAGAACCCCTCCCTAGTATTGGGTTTGAAGTCAAGTCCTTTAGGGTTCCTTCTCCTCATCCATCTTAACCATGTGGAATCCTCCTGATTATATTTTATGATTGTGCATGCGGTGGCCCAGTTAGCAAGCTCCATTGGAGTTTATAGACCCACCCCACCATGTTCTTTGTTCAGTGCAAGCCCGGTTTACCTCATTGTGTGAGTGCCTCCTACCCAGATGAAATTAGCCATTGTCATCTCCATTCTGTCCAGTATGGCCTTGGGGATCTCTCCTTATTGAACCCAAAAGGTGATGAGCCCCTCTACTATGCATTTTTTCAGTGTGATTTTGCATGCCATAGAGGTTTTGGCGAGATTCCAACATCCCAACATTTCCTCTAATATGTTTGCGCATTCGATGAAGTCCTTCACTTGGAGGTTCCCTCCAGCTAGCAGGATGCTGAGGTATTGCATTGGAAGAGATGAAAAGTTGGGTCTTCTGTTAGTTTATTTTGAGGCCCGTCTGGTTCCCAAATTCCTAGAGTAGCTTCTTTAGGTTTACTAGGCAGCCAAGTTTAGCTACTATAAAGATGAATACGTTGTCTTCAAAGATAAGATGACTGAGAATCCTAGTTCTATATATAGTGTACATGGATATTAGCTTGGTTGCTTCAGCCTTGAGATGAGATGTGAGAGTGGGATAATGGTGAACAGAAGGGGGGAGAGTGGGTCTCCCTACCTTAGTCCATTGGAACCACATAATATACCATTAGGTGGTCGAGGAGACACACTGTTGAATCAGAGAGATCTAGCTATCCTCAAAGCCCATCTCTTTCATAATCCATGTTGGTTATATTTAGACTAACGAGTTTTTATCCAAACAAGGATAGTCTACCCAACTTAACCAATCTCTGCAATTATACAGAGGAAGTATAGTCAAGGTCAAACACATGGAGCTTAGGCAATTAAATGAGCACAACAACACTTAAGTTCAACAATCTAGATCAGTTTTAAAAGAGATGGTGAAGCTTATCTAATTGTAGAAAATTTAGATTAAAAACTAACAACGAAAAGATTACTAGAAAAGTTTAGGTTCAGATATTAATGGATCTTGGACGTTAGAATTTCACTCACATATCATCGCATATCATAGGAACATGATAATTTAAACATACATAAGCCCTTGTTAAAGGAAAAGTTGTGTTACTCCTCACCTCCCGATGCAAGTGTAATGATCACAACTCAAAGATGCACTCTCCTGCATAAATTTTGTTTTTGATCACAACTTGTTCCTCAACTCATTTCTCTCCACTCCCGTGGTAGATAAAGAGTTTCCAAGAAGGGTATCTCCATACATTCCTACCTATCTTCTCAGATCGAGCAAGAATGCAGAAAATATGCATATAAAGTGGCCAACAATACATGCAAGAGAATAAATAAACTGGTACATTCAGGGTAGAAAAAACAAGAAGCATAGTATTTAGTACAAAATCACTTGTTCCATACATGCTATGACATGGGAGCTACTGTCCCATGCCCAAGAAAAAGAGAATTACTCGTCCATAACCATGCCTTGCAGATTTGTTATAGAAAATTCAGTTCTAAACATGATCTAAAGGAGGAAAAACAAAGAGATCTAAAGTTGTAACCACAAGAAGGAGGAATTCCAGCTTAGGGACGAAATTCTCCTTCTCTAGATGCACCAAAATGGACTAGCTCCTTTCCCAAGAAGCTGCACGGAGTTGGGGAAGATTGGCTGCACCTTGGAGAAGACATTGGAGAAGAAGAGAAGAAGAGATGAGCTTCTTCTGCAAGGAACCACCTCTTTTCTCCTCTAAATCGCCCTCCTCTGCTCTAGGCTTGCTCTGGGACGAGGGAGCTGGCACAAATGACTGAGCATAATTTCCCCTTCCGTTCCCTCCTTCATTTAATCTTAAACTCATATTTTTCAAATTTCTAAAATTGCCAGGTGCACACCGTGCATTTTGGGTGCACGCCGTGCACCAACACTGACGGGTTGCTCCAAGTTGAACTACAGACAGTGTGCACATAAGCAATGCACACTGTGCGACTTTCTAGAAGTTTTCTTGGTTTCTTAACGCTCTAGGTACACACCATGCAGTTGAGTGCACACCATGCACATTATTTTATGTACATTTCTAGAAACTCACACGTCGTGTTCGAGGCCCGAACACGTCGTGTATTTTGCCGTCTGGGTGAAACGAAACTTCTTCTAAAGTGATGCACGCCGTGCATTTGTCCTGCACGCCGTGCATTCTGCTATTTTAGTTGAAACAAAACTCCTTCTAAAGTGTTTCATGCCATGCATTTGTCCTGCACGCCGTGCATTCTTCTATTTTAGCAGAATTCAGCTCTGAAATCAGTTCTTTTTGGACATATCTGCAATGCAAGTTATGCGATAAGTAAAGTAATAAAAAGATGGCAAAAGTAATACGAAAAGAGGCTAAATAAAATTAGAATGAACCAAATTTGTGTGTGATAGTATGTGAAAAGATGATATAAAAATCACACAACAAATCCCCCTAAGATTGAACTATTGCTTGTCCTCAAGAAAAAGGAACAGGGTTACATTCAAGAAGAAAAATCAAGTTTATGCATGGATTAAAAGAAAAGCATGTATGCAATCAGCTCAGCCAACCATGCACATTGTGCTTGTGTTCCTTATTATCATCTCAAATTTTGAACAACCAAGATAGAGAAATTAAGTCCAGCAAGGTTAGTTCCAAAACAAATGAAATGATCAACTAGACAATATTAAATAGAATTTGGATAATCAAGCCAAACAATCAGTGCATGTACATTACAAAGTTTTTAGCTAGTATAGATATAAGATGATGAAACCAATGCTATCATTAACAATACTTAGTTGCACTCTTTTTCTTAAGAATATGATGATGGGATTTTTGGGTTCTGACATTCGACTACTAATTTAGGCTTACGCTCATGAGGAAAGCCAGTTGGGGTGTTGTTTTTACCCTCTTTTGATTTTCATATCACCTAACCATCGTTGCCAGATTGGACTCACACTAGGCTAGCATAATATGTGGGCCATTTGCCATCTTTTATTGGGTCAAGATGAAATGTTGATGGTACAACACCAAAGAGTCAGAAAGAATGTTAAAGCTAGCAAGATTTAAATCAATCTTTTGAAAGTTTTTCACTGAAAAAATTTATTATAGATGCACTAAAGGTTTGGCAAGAGTATCCCGTATTCTATTAAATGTTGCCGAGTTGATTCATTCGCTTAAAATTTGGAACTGTCAAGGATGTAAAAACAATTTGAGATTTCAAACAACAAACACAAGGGAAAATCATGTACATGGGGATTTTTCAGTTTCCATTTCATTCATACATGCTCTTGATTTTTCTTTTCATGTAGCCAAGAAACATAAAGGACAGAATAATTCCAGCATACACGGGGGGGGGGGGTTATTCTAATAAGATAGTCTCAAGTCATATTATTTTTTACCATCAAAGAACAGAACAAGGAATAAAAAGGAAAACACACGATACAACTGACTCAAATAAAGAAAAGCTGAAAGAAAAACTACAACTACCGGCCAGTTGTGCTCCTCCTAAGCTTGAAATCAACAGTGTCCTCACTGCATCAATTGAACTTATGGAATTCATAACAGGGTACCTGTAATCGATGTGATCAGAAATAAGAGCCGCCTCCCTCCTGATCAGGGAAGAACTGGATGACAATGTCGGGGATGTCCATCGGCTAGGTGGAAGAGTTGGGCTACTTCTCTGAAAATTGAGGTGGCTATTGTGGGCATTCAGATGGTGGAAACTCGGGCTGCTGCTGAGGCGGTGACTGATACGGCGGTGGGGCAGGGTAATGGCCCTGAGAGATATGCCAAGCATCCATCCGGTAGACCATTTTGTACATCATAGTGTACTGCATGCCCATCTGGTCGAAATGGCTATCGATGTGGTCAAACCTCTGCTGAACATAATCGTAAAGGTGTGGAACGTAAGGCATCGTCCAAGTGTACTCTGTCTAAGTACTGGTGGAGGGTGGAAGTGGAGTAGGAGATGCTAGAGTAGTTTCTGGCGCCACGGGTGGGTGTCTCTTCATCGTCTTCAGACTATAACTCCACCTTTGAAGTGGCTTTGTTCCCGATATCATTGTGGGTTGAATCGGGGATGATGATGAACTGCTTCTTTGTGATAAAAACCTTGAATTTACTTGTGCTACTGCCATGTCTTGATATCAAGCCACAAGAAATAAGATAGTTGATATCTACAAGGTTTTTCCCCAGTGCAGGTTCTAGGACACCCACCTCTAAGCCTAGCTGCATTGCAAGTATATTGATCAGCCCACTACACATGATGTCACCTGCCTCTCTTTGCTTCTTCTTTTTGGTCTCTAGAAGCTTATTTACAATGTAGTAGCCAGAAATAATTTTCTCATTCTTTAATATGCACCATAAGAAGAAAAAATCATTTTTTTCTACGAAACCTTGAGTCTCATTTTTAGCAAAGGGCCCTGTTCTTAAAAGACGATGCATAACTCTAAAAACTGGATTATGGAGTGAAGAAGCTTGGGAATTTCTAGCTATGTGCACCATTTCACTAGTAATATCAGACCAAAAAGTGTCACTATGGAAGGTGGGTGGATAATTAGTATACCCTCCATAGTTGCACTTAAGTAAAGCACAAAACCATTTAAGATCCATAGAAAATAATTTGTCTAGAAGTCAAAAACTGATTTTCAGATATGGCTCATGGTGGTTTTGTGGGTCGTCTTCTGCTTTGAAGGTGGTCAGTAATTCATAAACCGGGCGGGGGTAGGTCTTTGTCACTCTAGTGCAAATAAGGTGTAGACCTAAGAACTGTAAATGCTTTATTACCTCATTTTTGAAACCCAACTTGTCAAGGGTTTCCTCGCAGACATAGAGGGAAGTTAGAACACGCCTCGTGATGAGGAACTGATAATCTGCATCTTCCTCTGGGGTGACTTGGAATTGAGTGGAGGGTATAAATGCTGCTGGGGCCGTCTCGGAAGGTGTTGTACTTGTAGTTGGGCGTGCTCTAGATGAAGGTGGTCCTACATGGCGTCTGCTTGTGCTTCTCCTGATAGGTGACATGTTGCTGTAGTACTGCACAATGTGCAGTATGCTGTCATGGCGTGCACCGCAAAGATGTTGTGTCTGCCCTGGAAGACTAATGCACGACGTGCAAAATGAGTGCACAATGTGCACCTACAATTAAACTGCAGACAAAATCAGGCACTGTTGTCAGGTTGGTAGCTAGGCGTGTGGCAGAGAAGAAGGCTAGCTGTGTTGCTTCTTTAAGTTGTTATTGCTGTCGGGTGTTGCAGAGAGGAGGCAGACAGAGATGGAAGAGCTGGCGCCGGTCGCGGAGGATGAGTTGGGGTGGATCAGCGAGATTCTCCTCTTGCTACTTGACGGCGGTGTTGGTGGTTGCTCAGCTACAACGCCGTTAGGCTTCGGCGCTAGGGTGGCAGCTGAGAGAGGAAGCAGACAGAGGAAATGGCGCTGGTCACAGAGAATAAGGTGGCTGGCTTGCTTGATGGCGGATGGCTGCGGTTGCTCAGATGTGGCACCGTTAGGGGTCGGCGCTAGGGCGACGACTACGAGATGAGGCGGTCGGAGAAGACGGCTGCTCTTTCTTGATGACACATGACTACACAGAGGGGGAATGGCGTGTAGAGATGCACAATGATGATGGCGGTGCACAGCTGGAGTGCACAACTGCTAGGGTTGGAGTGGTGAATTAGGTAGTGCACTCCATCCCAACTTGACTAGTCTTTTAAAAACAAGACACGACGTGCATGTTATATGCACGGTGTGTTCCTCTTCAGTTTGGACTGTATTTAACGTTTCGGTGCACACCATGCAATTTTGATGCACATCTTGCAGTTGTGGAGAACACATTAAAGACTAGTTGTTGCAAACAGATGCACATTGTGCGTTTATCATTACACATTTTGCATGTTTGTAGAACATTTTCTTGTCATTCGGAAAACCAGGTGCGCATCGTGCGCCGAGAAATGCACGACGTGCGAGATTCTAGAAACATTTTTTTTATTTACAACTTCTAGGTACACGATGTGTGTCACGAAATGCACGACGTGCGAGATTCTAGAAACATTTTTCATATTTACAGCTCCCAGGTGCACGACGTGCGTCGCAAGATGCATGGCATGCATGTTTTCAGAACATCATTCAGTGCATTTTCTACTGAGGTGCACGCCGTGTCAAAGAAAGACACGCCGTGCATTTTGGAATTTCTACAGAATATAGTAGTAAGTCAACATGAAATAGAGATAGATATGGTGGCAATCAAGTCTAAATTATTACATTCATCCACGAAAGGCTTATTAACCAAATTTAAAAGTGTTTTTGACTCAAAGAACTTAAAAGAAATCTATCATAATGTGGGGTCAACTCCCATAAGGTCCTCCATTTAGAGTCTGGAGTAAGACTCTTCAATTTCTTCAAGCATCTTGGAGGGAGTAAGAGGCTCGCTTCTCTATTTCATCTCCACAAGAATAAAGTTTGCAATGCTGTCCATTCAATTTGAAGTTGCCATCTTTGCCTTGGAGTTCCAAAACTCCATTTGGAAATTTTTTAGCACCATGAACAGGCCGGACCATTTTGATTTCAGCTTCCCTGGAAATAGCTTTAATCTAGAGTTATATAACAAGACTTTATCTCCTTCTTAGAAATATTTCCTGCAGATGCTCTTGTCATGCCAAGCGTTTGTTCTTTCCTTGTACAACCTTGCATTCTCATAAGCATCAAGGCGGAGTTCTTCAAGTTCCTATAGCTGCGAAAAGTGTTTCTCTCCTGCTTTCTTCATATCAAAGTTCAAGAACTTAATTGCCCACAAAGCACAGTGCTCCAATTCTAGCAGAAGGTGACAAGATTTTCCATAGATTAGCTTGAATGGAGTAGTCCCTATGATGGTCTTATAGGCTGTGCGGTATGCCCATAATGCATCATCAATCTTTAAGGTCCAATCTTTTCTTGAACTAGAAACAATCTTTTCAAGAATATTCTTCAGTTGCCTATTTGAAACCTCTACTTGCCCAAATGTTTGAGGATGATAGGGTGTAGAGATCTTATGAATCACACCATATTTAGAGAGAAGGTTGTTGAATTTGCTTTTCAGCAAAGTGTGTTCCTCCATCTAAAATTACAACACAAGGAACTCCAAACCGAGGGAAAATAATCTTTTGAAAAAGATTAATTATTGATTTAGCCTCTGACGCTTGGGTTGGAATGGCCTCAACCCATTTGGACACATATTCACAAGCAACAAGAATGTATTGATACCCGTAAGAAGATGGGAATGGTCCCATGTAATCCACTGCTCATACATCAAACACCTCAATCTCTAAGATAGAGTTGAGAGACATGTCGTCACAACGAGATATACCTCCTATTCTTTGACATCTATCACAAGATTTGACAAATAGATTGACGTCTTTGAATAATGTGGGCCAATAAAAACCATCTTTTAGTATCTTAGAAGTAGTCTTTCCTCCTCCGAAGTGTCCTCCATAAGGTGAGGCATGGCATTCAACAATAATATTTGGGATTTCCTCTTCAACAACACACCGGTGGATCAGTCCATCACTTCCATGCTTGAATAACAATGGATCATCCCAATGGTAGAATTTCTGTCACGCCCCGATCTCACATTAACCACAGACCACAAGATTAGGGCGCGACAGGATGGGATTATCATATAAACTAACCACTGAGAATTTTTCTTTTTAAAACCTCGTAATGATATCCGGATTATTGCTGTAAACTAAAACAAAAATAACTATTGCGGAAGCATTTCAATTAAACTGGCTAGAGAACATAAACAGAGTTTACAACATGTAATATTGTTTAACAGAAAGTAAACATAACAGTTAATTTACAACTTTATACACATTCGCCATGCATACTCTCTCTCACCCACACCATGTCCCAAGGACCGAGGGGAAAGGACTAAGAGACCTCTAACTACTAACTACGAACCTTCTATCGACTAGGCGTAAGGATAAATCGATCCTTCTGATTTCCTGTTGCTGATGATAACCTGAAAATGTTTTGAGTAGAGGTATGAGCCTACTCGCTCAGTGAATAGTATTTCACTTAGCTATCACTAAACAACTCATCAGGTTTATAAATTGAAATTAAACATAAATGCAGAACTAAGCAAGGCAGTTCTAAATACATAACAGATATACAGATATTAGTCACATTTCTAAGCATCAACAGATATCTCAGATAAATAAACAGTTATATAAATTTACTGTGATCCTACACGATTACTTATTCATATTATTATTATTATTATGCCCTAAATATATGCAGTGTACTCTGCATATAAAGATCCGCAGCAAGTTCATGCTACGGTCCCACCGTACAAGACTTAGCGACACACCCGGGAAATGCTAAGTCTGACTGCTGTCCTGGTCTGCTACAGGACTCTCAGGCTCACACGGCCTCACTGCACTCTCAAAAGAGTGTACTCTAGACTCCTCCTTTAACCTGAGCACACAGGCGGAGAGTCGGGGTTACCACCGTGACACACGCACGGATTATTGTTGAATAACCCCCATATATTCCAGTGCCACCGTGACACACGCACGGATTATTGTTGAACACTGCCTTTCTGCCCTCGTGCCACCGTGACACACGCACGGATTATTGTTGAACACGAGTCACCGACCATCTAGACACACGCTAGGTAGGTCGTTTCACCCCAAGGTGCAGACCTCACGAGGGGTTCTACGGCGTTAGGGCACCTAAGTCTATTAACTGATTAACAAATAAACATTTAAACAGGAATATCACATTTACTGATTTCGTATCAAATCACAATACACTGTCATTCTAAACCGACAGAGCAATATATTTCAAATCATTGTAATTTCTGATAAATTCTCATACCATGCATTCAAGCAAATTAGAAATGCATAAATAACCCAACTTATTTCAATTTGGCACATACAGAGTGAATTTACGTAATTGAACATCTTATTGCACAAATTAAAGAAATTTACTTCACATATGAGAATCATACTCAACAATTATCAATTCTCTAAATTTCTCGAAAAACGTGCACATTAACCCAAATCCTGGTTTGTGCATCACTTAACTCAATTAAGAGTTAATTACCTATCACAACACAATTTAATAACAATACTTGAGAATTTCTGGTAATATTTCAGAGAAATGTGCCATTTCATGTAAATATCAATTTACACATATTAACGTCAAAAGATATATACAATTTAGGGTTTTATTGCATATTTTATTTATTCATATCAACTTTGAAATCGTACATCTGATAATTTATCAGAAATCCTTATTGTCTGGGTTCATACCCAATCCATACCATTTTTAGACATGAATTTCTAATTTCAACATTCAAATAAGCAATTTAGGTTTCAATGAATCATATAAATCTACCGATTCAATCCACACTAATCAATTGCTAAATTTAATCATATAACAGCGTCTAGAAGCAATTTATGAAATAAAAAGTCGGGCGACGCCAAACGCTGCCCGACGCCTGATAACGCCTGTTATCAGCGTAATTTGCGCACATAACTGGAAATATTCAAACGCCTGAGTTATTTAATGATAAATGAATGAAATCCTACTCACAGTGATTTGGTCTGTTCAGATTCGTCCGGAGGTGCGTCAAGGGCCTGATTCCGGATGATTTTTGGTTGTCTTCTTCAACCTTGCATTAACTCTATTCACGGTTTTGTTCTACAGTTGCTTGACACTCAAGCTACAGGTTGATGAGGAGAGCTCCGTTGGTTGTCAATCCGCGGCTAGGGCCATGGAAACTCGCTTGGAACTCCAGGCCGAGCTCGAGGTCGACTTCCCTATAGCTGGGTGCCCCCAACGCAGCTCCTTAGCTGCTGCCGTGCAGCCATGGCTGCTGCTACGTAGGGCGTCTCCCTTGCTGCTAGGTGGGCGCACAGAGGAGGAAGGAAGGGGGGAGAGTAAAGGAAGTTGGGGCGTCACTAAAGCCGCCCAAACAAACCCTAAACGGCCGCCAATCGCAGCTGCTACCCTTCCATCGTCGCTGCTGAACGTAGCCGACGCTGCTGCTGTTTGGGTGATCTTATGGCGCCGCTAGGGCATGGAAGGGGAAAGAAACTAGAAGAGAAAGATGGAGGGAAGGATGGCGGAGGTGGGGCGCCTGCGGGCCGGTGGTAAGGAGATCGAAACGGCCCCCGATTTCCTCCCCCAAGCTGCTGGTTGGGCGCTGCTACAGTGCGCCGCAGCTCCTTGCTAGGGCAGTTGGCGATGGGTGCGGCTAGGGTGAGCCATAGGAAGATGAAGGGTAGAGGAAGGGTGGACGAGGGTCGACGGAGGTCAGGGGTTAGCTCATTCGCCCCAAATCGCCCTAAGTCGACCTCACGCGATCTTGCCTTCCAACTGTTCTGTCGGCGCTCTATGTGCGCCGCTTGCTAGCCAACGATCGGGTAAAAAGAAGGTGATAAGGGAGAAAACGAAAAGGAAAAGTTAATATAGCCAAAATTGGATAAATTGCAGCCAAGGTCCAAAGAACTAGAAAATGGGATAAATATTGCCTCGGAGGTCCAATTTAACTGTTTCTTTTTGCCACACTTCAAGCACAAGGTCCTCTACACTCTCAAGGCACAAAAGCATACTGATTAGACTGTTTCACTGGATCAAAGCTCTAATTGCATCTTTGCATTTAACTTAACTCAACAATTAACCTAACGATCATCATTGCCATTATCATCATCTACCTCAAATGATTCAATCTCAACCATTGATTCACAATGTAACTTATCTTGATTAACCATGTTGTTTAACAAAATACTTAGCACTAATCAAGGTATTTCACACTAATCGAGGTACTTATTAGTTAACTTAGTTATGGGTCATAACAATCTCCCTCCCTTATAAGAATTTCGTCCCGAAATTCCTAAAAGAGAAAAGAAAACTTGTCATTCACTCCTGACTCGTGTTTCCATGTGCCTTTCTCTAGGTTATGATTTCTCAACTCTTGAGTTTCTTGATCCACTGATCAATCATCTGTATAGGTCCCTTAACCTAGGACACATCTGATCTGATTCCAGATCAACCCACAAAACATTGTCTTTCCATAACTGTTATAGCAGTATCTCATTTTATGATAACTACTGAGAAATTATCATACTATTCATGCAGACAAACTAAATTCTTAAATAAACAGAATACATGTCAATCTGGTGCTAAATTAAAATCATGCAATATAACTGTTAAAATTATCGCTACATATCATACTGCAAATTGATATCAAAATACTTGATTCATCGTACACCCTATCCTTAGGGTTTCATTTGCATTGTTCATTCATCACATGCCAACACCCTACTCTTAGGGTTTTCTCAATTATTGATCACATGGCAACACCCTACTCTTAGGGTTTCCATTATCTCATTTGTTTGATTGCAGTTCAAATCAAAATACGGTATCATTCTAGAACTGACAGAACAGTATATTCAAAATCATTGTAATTACTGAGTAATGTTTATATCAGGCATGCAGACAGATTAAAAATTCATAAATATTCCAAACTCAATCAATTTTGGCACATACATATCGGATTCATGTAATTAAACATCTTATTACATCAATAGAAGTCATTTACTTCACATATAACAAACCGTCTGTACTATTTTTCAATTACTTAAATTTTCTCGAAGAACGTGCATATTAACCAAATTCCTGGTTTATGCACCACATAACTCAATTAAGAGTTATTTACGTATCATCACATAAGTATTTAATAGTACTTGAGAATTTCTAATGATATTTCCATGAAAAGTACCAATTCATGTAAAAAGTCAGGTCACACACATTAACATAACAGGAAGCAGGTATTTAGGTTTATTTATATATTTTAATACTGTCTTACTATCTTGGAATCATATATCTAATGATTTACCAAAACTGTATTTCCTGGGTTCATTCTCTAACCGTACCATTATCAGTTGTGTATTTCTAAACTCAACATTCACACTAAGCAAACTCTATAAGACTTAAATGTTCTTCCCAACTTTCACTGAGACGCATAACATATGCTCTCAGTATGTCCTTAAGAGTCTGAATGGTTCTCTCAGACTGACCATCCGTATGCGGGTAAAAAGGTTGTACTGAATCTTATCTTTGTGCCCGAAGCACGATGCAATTGTTTCCACAACCTAGAGGTGAACTTAGGATCTCAATAAGATATGATTGAAACTGGATTACCAGGCAATCTAACTATTTCATCCATGTATATCTTGGTCATATATCAAGACATCAAAGGTTGACTTAATATGAAGAAAGTGAGCAGACTAAATTAGTCTATCCACAATCATTCATATCAAATCACAACCTCTAGGTGTCCTGGGTAATCTTACCACAAAATCCATTGTGATAAATTCCCATTCCCATTCGGGCATAGAAAAAGATTACAAGGTAGCTATAGATTTTTAGGGTTCAGCCCTAACCTACTGATACACACTACTTTTAACCACATACCTAGCTACATCCTTCTGCATATCTGACCATCCCTTTCAACTTCTTGGAATTCATATACATCTTAGTGTTTTCCTGAAAGCGTAGCGTACATCAATACATACATTTCTATAAGAATCTTTTCTTTTAGGCTTTTCCCCTTAAAAGAATTTTACTCCATCTCGAGATACACACAACATGTCACGCTAAATCAACATATTATCATTTAAAAACTTAAACTCTAATCTCTTTTCCTTCTATCACGTCATGCATAGTCTGGTTTAACTCACTATCACCCTATTGTAGTTCCTTGATCTGATCATAAGAAGTAAGCTTAACTCTTAACTTACATCTGTACAATCAAATCACTCTGTGCTGTCATCCCTAAATCTAGGTTCAACTCCCATATTTCTATTAGCAGGTCTCTATTGAAACCTGTCATAGAGAATGCATTGGCTGTTGAACTTGACTTTCTGCTAGAAACATCATCCACCACATTCTCTTTACCAGGGTGATAATCTATTGTCACATCATAAAGATAGTGACACCATGTCTTTAAAACATGAACTACATCAACTATCTTTGGATCGTAATCGGATAATACTCCGATTTCTATGCTACTTACTTATTGTTACATTTTAGGTTTATGTCTTACTCATTCCTATAAATCATCTCATGTTGTTCATGTACCGATCAGGTTATCTTCTTCAAAACCCTAGATCGTTATCAAAACCAGTTTACTTTTCATAGAACAAATCCCAAGATCTTTATTTAACAAAGATATTGGCATACAAGGTTACATCACTAATGATACCCTTTAAACTACTTCAACCCTAATCATCCTAGGGTTTTGGTCTAAATCAATATCATAGCATTATTGTGTGTGGTCGATTATATAGATCAAATTGATTTGCTTGGGGCAATAACATATTAACCCAGCATTCAACTTTAATCACATTCAGCTGAAAATTCAGTTTTATAATAGTTTCTGTAATTCGTTTATTAAACTGTAAACAGAAACTCCAAAAATTTTGAAAATTTTATATGTTGTGCCTAATAAAGTTTTAGACCTCCAGTAAAAATTTGAGATCATTTCAAGTTACCATTAATTAATTAAAAATCAAACAGTGCGCTGCTATATAGCAGTCTGCAGCAGATTCGGTCGAGTTGCAATTCGACCGACACCTTACTGTAGAGATCAAAAGTCATCCAAAAATTACGCCAAATTAATAGAGTGTCTAAAATTGTATTGTTCAAGCACAGTGAAAATCTAAGATCAATTGGATATACCAATAAAAAGATAAAATTCAATTATCACACTGCTACATTATTCAGAAAATGTGATCGTATAATTGTAAATACTGAGAAATTTTTATATCATGCATTCATTTTCTAAGTTATGTGTTTGTCCTTTATTTTAAAAACTAATTTGTTAGTTTATAGAGACTTAGAATCCAAAGGTAATATGTATGCATGTATTTAACTTTATAATAAAGATATGCATTCCATACTCTCAATTATGTCTTGTAATTCTCGTTCCTTAATCAAGTCATCATTTTTAACATTTCCTTTAATCCTACTAAGTTTCTTGTCTTGATCTTATGATTTTCATAAGACTCTTTATTTCTATGTACTTATTGTATGTTCAACTTATTATTTTTTTTTCTATTTTCCCTTTGCCTTAAAGTACATAAAGTATTTTACTCCATTCCATGATCCAACCCAAATTTGATTCTTACGTCCTAGCCCTTACATGCTTTTCTCATATCCTTTCTATACTCTTATATTTAGAGTTCATATAGTACAAATCATTGAATTTAATTTGAACCTTATATCATTTTCTTTTATTTCAAATTAAGGATTGCACAAATGAGACTCCAACATTAGGCTTCTGATATCAGTTTCAGCTACTTCTTAGCTGTTCTAATCTTTCCATTATATTTCAACATCTCAGTGTATATACATTCTCACTATGATTCAGGTCTAAATCATCCGGAGTCTAATCTAATTATACTGTTAATAGGAGTCATTAGATCCCAGTAACGCATCCTGCCAGCCGGACCAGGCCGAACCTGTAGTCCTGAAGCCAAGAGCTACTCAGGATTAACCAACTCCTATTGATCTTAAACATGTGAAAAGAATATCCACTCCGAGCAAACTCATTTAATCATAATTTCAGGTCTACTTTAGTACTAAGAAAACAAACACTTAACAATTCACTTCATAACACAACAATATAAAAGAATCATGTTTATTTTACAAACTGAAAATTTCATTTCATGCATATAAGAGCGTTTCTAATAATCTCCAATTAAATTAACAATGTAAGGCAAGAGTTGTATCACATCCTATATATTTAATCTCTTACTCCTACATTAATTTCTGATCTCATAACCCTAAGATTTCTAGGGTTTTCTCTCTAGCCTATCCTTCCTCTGCATACCTGGCCAAGGCATCCAGAGAAGAACAGACAGAGTAGCTTGATACTGGTCAATCTAAGTATTCAGACACCTGGCCAGGGTATCTAAACACTCAGACCTTCCAGAGCTAAAACACATCAACTATTGTTTGCCTTACTTATAACTTTATCTTTTGATCTTAATGATTCTTATCGACTCAACTTAAGCTCATTACTTGATTCTCGTGACCACATCCTCTTCCTGCTATCTGCAATAGTATAACAGAACATTTCCTGTTATAAAATCACAGTTAGAAGAAAGACGTCTAAGTCCTAATCCTATTGGTCTCTTATCGTCCCCTGACTTGGACTCTGAGTAACTATGTACTCAACCTAAGCTCTGATACCAAAACTGTCACGCCCCGATCTCACATTAACCACAGACCACAAGATTAGGGCGCGACAGGATGGGATTATCATATAAACTAACCACTGAGAATTTTTCTTTTTAAAACCTCGTAATGATATCCGGATTATTGCTGTAAACTAAAACAAAAATAACTATTGCGGAAGCATTTCAATTAAACTGGCTAGAGAACATAAACAGAGTTTACAACATGTAATATTGTTTAACAGAAAGTAAACATAACAGTTAATTTACAACTTTATACACATTCGCCATGCATACTCTCTCTCACCCACACCATGTCCCAAGGACCGAGGGGAAAGGACTAAGAGACCTCTAACTACTAACTACGAACCTTCTATCGACTAGGCGTAAGGATAAATCGATCCTTCTGATTTCCTGTTGCTGATGATAACCTGAAAATGTTTTGAGTAGAGGTATGAGCCTACTCGCTCAGTGAATAGTATTTCACTTAGCTATCACTAAACAACTCATCAGGTTTATAAATTGAAATTAAACATAAATGCAGAACTAAGCAAGGCAGTTCTAAATACATAACAGATATACAGATATTAGTCACATTTCTAAGCATCAACAGATATCTCAGATAAATAAACAGTTATATAAATTTACTGTGATCCTACACGATTACTTATTCATATTATTATTATTATTATGCCCTAAATATATGCAGTGTACTCTGCATATAAAGATCCGCAGCAAGTTCATGCTACGGTCCCACCGTACAAGACTTAGCGACACACCCGGGAAATGCTAAGTCTGACTGCTGTCCTGGTCTGCTACAGGACTCTCAGGCTCACACGGCCTCACTGCACTCTCAAAAGAGTGTACTCTAGACTCCTCCTTTAACCTGAGCACACAGGCGGAGAGTCGGGGTTACCACCGTGACACACGCACGGATTATTGTTGAATAACCCCCATATATTCTAGTGCCACCGTGACACACGCACAGATTATTGTTGAACACTGCCTTTCTGCCCTCGTGCCACCGTGACACACGCACGGATTATTGTTGAACACGAGTCACCGACCATCTAGACACACGCTAGGTAGGTCGTTTCACCCCAAGGTGCAGACCTCACGAGGGGTTCTACGGCGTTAGGGCACCTAAGTCTATTAACTGATTAACAAATAAACATTTAAACAGGAATATCACATTTACTGATTTCGTATCAAATCACAATACACTGTCATTCTAAACCGACAGAGCAATATATTTCAAATCATTGTAATTTCTGATAAATTCTCATACCATGCATTCAAGCAAATTAGAAATGCATAAATAACCCAACTTATTTCAATTTGGCACATACAGAGTGAATTTACGTAATTGAACATCTTATTGCACAAATTAAAGAAATTTACTTCACATATGAGAATCATACTCAACAATTATCAATTCTCTAAATTTCTCGAAAAACGTGCACATTAACCCAAATCCTGGTTTGTGCATCACTTAACTCAATTAAGAGTTAATTACCTATCACAACACAATTTAATAACAATACTTGAGAATTTCTGGTAATATTTCAGAGAAATGTGCCATTTCATGTAAATATCAATTTACACATATTAACGTCAAAAGATATATACAATTTAGGGTTTTATTGCATATTTTATTTATTCATATCAACTTTGAAATCGTACATCTGATAATTTATCAGAAATCCTTATTGTCTGGGTTCATACCCAATCCATACCATTTTTAGACATGAATTTCTAATTTCAACATTCAAATAAGCAATTTAGGTTCCAATGAATCATATAAATCTACCGATTCAATCCACACTAATCAATTGCTAAATTTAATCATATAACAGCGTCTAGAAGCAATTTATGAAATAAAAAGTCGGGCGACGCCAAACGCTGCCCGACGCCTGATAACGCCTGTTATCAGCGTAATTTGCGCACATAACTGGAAATATTCAAACGCCTGAGTTATTTAATGATAAATGAATGAAATCCTACTCACAGTGATTTGGTCTGTTCAGATTCGTCCGGAGGTGCGTCAAGGGCCTGATTCCGGATGATTTTTGGTTGTCTTCTTCAACCTTGCATTAACTCTATTCACGGTTTTGTTCTACAGTTGCTTGACACTCAAGCTACAGGTTGACGAGGAGAGCTCCGTTGGTTGTCAATCCGCGGCTAGGGCCATGGAAACTCGCTTGGAACTCCAGGCCGAGCTCGAGGTCGACTTCCCTATAGCTGGGTGCCCCCAACGCAGCTCCTTAGCTGCTGCCGTGCAGCCATGGCTGCTGCTACGTAGGGCGTCTCCCTTGCTGCTAGGTGGGCGCACAGAGGAGGAAGGAAGGGGGGAGAGTAAAGGAAGTTGGGGCGTCACTAAAGCCGCCCAAACAAACCCTAAACGGCCGCCAATCGCAGCTGCTACCCTTCCATCGTCGCTGCTGAACGTAGCCGACGCTGCTGCTGTTTGGGTGATCTTATGGCGCCGCTAGGGCATGGAAGGGGAAAGAAACTAGAAGAGAAAGATGGAGGGAAGGATGGCGGAGGTGGGGCGCCTGCGGGCCGGTGGTAAGGAGATCGAAACGGCCCCCGATTTCCTCCCCCAAGCTGCTGGTTGGGCGCTGCTACAGTGCGCCGCAGCTCCTTGCTAGGGCAGTTGGCGATGGGTGCGGCTAGGGTGAGCCATAGGAAGATGAAGGGTAGAGGAAGGGTGGACGAGGGTCGACGGAGGTCAGGGGTTAGCTCATTCGCCCCAAATCGCCCTAAGTCGACCTCACGCGATCTTGCCTTCCAACTGTTCTGTCGGCGCTCTATGTGCGCCGCTTGCTAGCCAACGATCGGGTAAAAAGAAGGTGATAAGGGAGAAAACGAAAAGGAAAAGTTAATATAGCCAAAATTGGATAAATTGCAGCCAAGGTCCAAAGAACTAGAAAATGGGATAAATATTGCCTCGGAGGTCCAATTTAACTGTTTCTTTTTGCCACACTTCAAGCACAAGGTCCTCTACACTCTCAAGGCACAAAAGCATACTGATTAGACTGTTTCACTGGATCAAAGCTCTAATTGCATCTTTGCATTTAACTTAACTCAACAATTAACCTAACGATCATCATTGCCATTATCATCATCTACCTCAAATGATTCAATCTCAACCATTGATTCACAATGTAACTTATCTTGATTAACCATGTTGTTTAACAAAATACTTAGCACTAATCAAGGTATTTCACACTAATCGAGGTACTTATTAGTTAACTTAGTTATGGGTCATAACAATTTCACATCATGAAAGAATTTCTTCTTTTGTTGATATGTCAAATGAGGTGGGAGTTGTCCAGTAGCAAGAAAGTTGGCGATGTCCGCAAACCATGGTGCTTGAGTAGATGACAATGCATAGAGTTTTTCAATAGGCAAATGATCTTCAATGGGCAATGGGTCTCCAGCCTCTATGGTTAGTATAGATAGATGATCAACAACATTATTTTCTGTACCTTTCTTATCTCAGATCTGAAGATCAAATTCTTGTAGAAGCAAAATCCAGCAAATTAGACGTGGTTCAACATCTTTCTTATTCAACAAATACTTAATGGTGGCATGATAAGTATATACAATCACCTTTGATCCTACCAAATATTGTCGAAACTTTTCAAAAGCATAAACGTTGGCTAGCATTTCTTTCTCCGTGGTTGTATAGTTGATATGTGCTTCATCAAGGGTTTTGCTTGCATAATAGATGGCATGGAATTTCTTGTCTTTCCCCTATCCTAGAACAACCCCCACTGCATAATCACCTGCGTCACACATTACCTCAAAAGGGGAATCCCAATGCAGAGGTTGAATGATTGGGACTGAAATGAGGGCCTCTTTGAGCTTAGAAAAGGTTGTATGGAAATCATTGTCAAACACAAACTCGACGTCTTTTGCAAGTAGGGAACACAACGGTTTTGCAATTTTAGAGAAATATTTAATGAATCTTCTATAAAAACATGCATGTCCAAGAAAGCTTCAGATGTCTTTAACTGAACATGGAGTAGACATTTTCTCAATGGCTTCAACTTTTGCCCTGACACTTCAATACATTTGTTAGATACAACAACTCCAGGTACTACACTGGATAGTACCATGAAATGGCACTTCTCCCAGTTTAGAACTAGGTTAACCTTTTTACAGCGGGCTAAGACTAAAGACAGGTTCAATAAACATTGATCAAAAGAATCACCGTATACACTAAAATCATCCATGAAAATCTCCATTATATTTTCAATAAAATCAGAGAATATGGCCATCATACACCACTGAAAAGTAGCAAAAGCGTTGCAAAGAGAAAACGACATATGGCGATAGGCATATGTTCCATAAGTATAAGTAAATGTGGTTTTCTCTTGGTCGGGTGGATAAATAGGAATCTAAAAAAATCCAAAATACCCATCCAGGTAACAAAAATAAGAATGCTTAGCGAGGCGTTCAAGCATCAAATCAATAAAAGGCAATGGAAAATGATCCTTGCGGGTTGCCTTATTCAGACACCGATAGTCAATACACATACACCAGCTGGTAACCATACATGTTTGTATTAACTCATCATTGTCTCCCTTGATGATAGTTGCACCTCCCTTCTTAGGAACCACGTGAATGGCACTAACCCAGGGGCTGTTACTGATGGGATAAATTATTCTAGCATCAATTAATTTGAAAATCTCTTTCTTTACCACTTCAAGCATATTTTGATTTAGGCACCTAGGTGGTTCAATTGTTGGTTTAGCATCATCTTACATATTAATTCTATGCATACAAATTGAAGGATGAATTCCTTTTAGATCATCTATGGAATAACCAATGACGTCTTTATACAAACACAGTTCAGCAAGTAATTTATTTTCTTGGTCATTGGTTAATTCATTATTTATTATAACAAGGGATGTAGAGTTTGGGTCAAGAAATGCATACCTTAGCCTGGGTGGAAGGGCTTTTAGTTCTACCTTGTTCCCTATTGTACCTTCATCAACTTTATCATCAACAAGTAGAGCATCTTCATTAATAGTTTGTGCTTTTGAAATAGAAAGTGCTCCAGGAATTTTTGAATTGTTGAGTTCAGTCACATCATCATCATATAGATTGATCATCAAATCAGAAATATCTTCATTATCATCCTCAATTGGATCAATAGTATTTAACAAACAAATTTCTTCAACACGTGCGGGTGGTTTCATTGCATCATGAATAGAGAATCCATTGCTTCTTCACCAACACATAGAGTGAGCTTTCCTTCCCGAACATCAACAAGACATCTGACAGTCCTCTATAATGGCCTTCCAAAAAGAATTGGGTTGGAAGGGATCTCCACCATACTAAGAACAACAAATTCACACGGTATATAGATCTTCCTAATTTGCACTAGTACATGTTCCACTATACCTTTTGGGTATTTAACAGAATGATCGACTAACTCAATAGCATCATTGTTGGCTTCAAGTCTCCAAGATCCAATTATTGCCATAAGGTGGACGGAATGAGACTAATACTAGCACCAAGGTCTACTAGACCTTTGTCAAAAGTGGTATTATTGATCTTGCATGGCAGTGTAAAAGCTCCCAAATCATCAAGATTTTGTGGAAGGCGGTGTTGAATAATAGAACTCACTCTTTCGGAAAGCATTACTGTTTCAACCTGATCAACTTTTATTCTTTTAGTCAAGATATCTTTTAGGAATTTAGCATAATAAGGCATCTTGGCAATAACTTTAGTAAAAGGAAGATTGACATGTAATTTATTAATAATGTCCATAAACTTCCTAAACTTGAGGTCCTCCTTCTTATTGGGAAGCCTTTGAGTAAAAGGTGCAGTGACCTTGAAAGAAGGTGGTGTTTCAGTTCTACCTTTCTCCTTGTTGCAATTTTGAGTGTTGGACTCCTCTTCATTGACTACCTCCATGTTCATCTCTTTGGATGGGGAGGGTCTTTCAATCTCAACTTCACTTCTCAGAATAATTGCATTAGCTTGTTGCCTTGGGTTTACTTCTAGTTGGCTTGGAAGAGAACCAGACTGTGGAGTCCTTTGTTGAGTTAGAACTTGTTGTGCTATTTTGTTCTCCAACATCTTAGTGTGAGTGGAAATACCATCCACCTTTGCAGAAAGTTGAACAATGGCATCTTTCAACAGCTTGTCATTTCCTCGAAGTTTTTTATTCTTCTGTATTTGTGTAGATATAAATTTTTCCATCATAGCTTCTAGGGAAGAACCTTAGGGTTGTTGTGGCTGTTGGTAACCCCTATTGTTGAAACCTGGCGGATTTCCTTGACGATTTACATGTTGTTTCTACAGTTGTTGCTGTCCTTGTTGGAAGTTTTGAGTGTTGCTTGTGTTCCTATAGGAGAAATTAGGATGCTCTCTCCATCCCAGATTGTATGTGTTGGAATAGGGATTGTATTGCTTATATCCTTGCATCCCAACAACATTGACCTGTTCAAAATTCCCTTTAATTGCATTAGGAGCAAAACATGAAGAAGAAGTATGTCCTGCATTACCACACGCTTCACATATAATTTCAGCTGATTGGATTTGCATAGTAGTCATCTTCTCAAACTTCTGTGTAAGAACATCCAATTTAGCAGTAATAAGATCAACAACATCAATAGTGTGTTTCCCTCCTTATTTCCCGGTTGAAGAACTAGCTGTAGAGGCTGATTTTACTCCCCTATCTCCTCCCCATTGACAATGATTTAGCGATATGTCTTCAACAATGTCATACGCCTCTCTATAAGACTTAGTCATTAATGCACCACCAGCTGTGGCATCTAGTGTCAACCGAGTGTGGTAGAACAGTCCATTATAGAAAGTTTGAAGCAACAACCAGTTAGTTAAACCATGGTGTGGGAAAAGGCGTTGAAGATCCTTAAACTGTTCCCATGTATCATAAAGAGTTTCTCCTTCATTTTGAGAGAAATTGGTGAGTTGATTCCTCAATTGGGTTGTTTTGCTAGGTGGGAAGTATTTTGCAAGAAAAGCATTTAAGAGTTGGTCCCAACTTTTGATTGACTTCTTTGGAAGAGACAAAAGCCACACCTTAGCTCTATCTCTTAGAGTGAAGGGAAAAAGCATAAGTCTCACTCCTTCAGGAGATACCCCGTTAATTATGAAGGTATTCAAATATTCCAAGAATTTGGAAACATGAAGACTTGGGTCTTCATTGGTTGTGCCTCCAAAATGATTTTGTTGTATCATTTGCATCATAAAAGGAGAAATTGAAAAGTTGTTTGCTTCTACAATAGGCAAGTCAATGGCCCCACAGATGTTTGTGGCGACTGGCATCACGAAATCCTTTAAAGGATGGTCGTCCTCCATGACTGGATCGCTTGGTGTAGTTTCCTCAAAGAGTGAAGAAGATGGTGGTGGTGATGATGGTGACAGTGAAGTACCTTCTAGAAGAGGCTGTTCTACCCTTCTTGCTCTTCTCAAGCTTGAAAGAGTACGCTTGATTTTAAGGTCTAACAATGCAGATGTTTGAAGACCTCGTAGTGAGTGATGCATATAACCTGAAAAAATTAACAAGAGGAATTAAGAACACAACTAAAAGGTATATGAAATTCGAAATATGGAAATGGTGATCTATCCTCGAATACTTATTAGTACTTATTACTCCAAATAAACTACCGTAGCTCCCCGGCAACGACACCAAAAACTTGTTGGTTATATTTAGACTAACGAGTTTTTCTCCAAACAAGGATAGTTTACCCAAATTAACCAATCTCCGCAAGTATACGAAGGAAGTATAGTTGAGGTCGAACACAAGGAGATTAGGCAATTAAATGAGTGCAACAACACTAAATTTCAACAATCTAGATCAATTTTAAAAGAGATGGTGAAGCTTATCTAATTGTAGAAAATTTAGATTAAAAACTAACAACAAAAAGATTACTAGAAAAGTTTAGGTTCATATATTAATGGATCTGGGACGTTAGAATTTCACTCACATATCATAGAATGTCATAGGAACATGATAATTTAAACATACATAAGCCCTTATTAAAGGAAAAGTTGTGTTACTCTTCACCTCCCGATGCAAGTGTAACGATCGCAACTCAAAGATGCACTCTCCTGCATAAATTTTGTTTTTGATCACAACTTGTTCCTCAACTCATTTCTCTCCACTCTTGTGGTAGAGAAAGAGTTGCCAAGATGGGTACCTCCATACATTCCTACCTATCTTCTTAGATAGAGAAAGAATGTAGAAAATATGAATATAAAGTGGACAACAATACATGCAAGAGAATAAATAAACCGGTACATTCTTGGTAGAAAAAACAAGAATCATAGTATTTAGTACGAAATCACTTGTTCCATACATGCTATGACATGGGAGCTACTCTCCCATGCCCACGAAAAAGAGAATTACTCATCCATAACCATGCCTTGCAGATTTGTTACAGAAAATTCAGTTCTAAACATGATCTAGAGGAGGAAAAACAAAGAGATCTGAAGTTGTAACCATAAGAAGGAGGAATTTTGGCTTGGGGACGAAATTCTCCTTCTCTAGCTGCTCCAAAATGGACTAGCTCGTTTCCCAACAAGCTGCATAGAGTTGTGGAAGCTTGGTTGTACCTTGGTGAAGACAATGGAGAAGAAGACACGAGCTTCTTTGGCAAGGAACCACCTCTTTTCTCCTCCAAATCACCCTCCTCTGCTCTAGGCTTGCTCTGGGACGAGAGAACTAACACAAATGACCGAGCATAACTACCCCTTACGTTCCCTCCTTCATTTAAACTCACACTCATATTTTTCAAATTTCTAAAACTGCCAGGTGCACGCCGTGCACAAACACTGATGGGTTGCTCAGGTTGAAGTACACATGGCATGCACATAAGCAATGCATGTCGTGTGACTTTCCAAAAGTTTTCTTGGTTTCTTGACGCTCCAGGTGCACACCGTGCAGTTGAGTGCACGTCGTGCACATGCTTTTCTATACATTTTTGGAAACTTGCACGCCGTGTTCGAGGCCCAAACACACCGTGCATTCTGCCGTCTGGGTGAAACGAAACTTCTTCTAAAGTGATGCACGCCGTGCATTTGTCTTGCATGTCGTGGAATTTTTTGTTTTAATTGAAACAAAACTCCTTCTAAATTGATGCACGCTGTGCATTTGTCCTGCATGCCGTGCATTTGTCCTGCACGCTGTGCATTCTACTATTTTAGCAAAATTAAGCTCTAAAATCAGTTCTTTTGGGACATATCTGCAATGCAAGTTGTGTGATAAGTAAAGTAACAAAAAGATGGCAAAAGTAATATGAAAAGAGGCTAAATAAAATCAGAATGAACCAAATTTTTGTGTGATAGAATGTGAAAAGATGATGTAAAAATCACACAACAATCCACCACAACATATCCCAATGAATGCTGCTAAAAGATTTAGAAACATCTAGTTTCATCCGTATCAGAAGAGGAATCTCTATATATACACAAACACACACACACATATATATACACACACACACACACACACACACATATATATATATATATATATATATATATATATATATATATATATATATATATCGGAGAGAGAGAGAGAGAGAGAGAGATTTCTCCCCCTTCTCTCACGCTTGTGGCAGAGGTCGAACACTCGGGGGGGGGGGGTGGTAAATCAAGGCGGCTGTTGGGATTTGAACCCGAGTCTCTTTGTTAAGGGACACCGTGCTTGACCACTTGAGCTACTCCTTGTCAGTTATATATATACACATGAATGAAGATGCTAAATAATTTAATATTTTTACCATGTTTCCTGCATCAGTGCAATGACAACACTTCTTGAAATCCTTTCAGCATGAAAAGGCTACATCTTGAATTGTTATGGAAATGATTTTGAACAAAGAATCATATATCCTTTATTGGGATAAATATTAAAATAGACAAATTTTATCCATATATCAACTGGAGTATATGAGTTATGATTGCAATCTCCTATTGCATATGAGTTTGGGGGATGACACAGTGTAGATGCCATTTCTTTTTACGTCTACATTCTCAAGGATGAAGATGCAAACAATAATGACATCTTCATCCATGGACTGTCACATGGCGCTGCCTCTATACTAGTCCTTTTCATATTTTTTACCATGTAATATTTGAATGTATTCATTCAATATATATAAATTTAATTATTTATTAAATCCAAGTATAAATTAATATTTGTATTAATTCTATACTATATATGTGAAGTATATGTTAGTTTTTATATATATATACATCAACAATGTATATAAAATATAAACTCATTAGTTTCATATTATATCTACTAATGAATTGGATAGATTAACATTTGATATAAAATTTACAATTTTTAGATCCAATATATTACCTAAATTTGATATGCAAATTAATCTAAACTCCAGAATAATGTGTACATATACATTTTAAATGTAATCAGATTTGTACTTATTTATAATTTTTTATATTCATATTTATTTTTGACACATATGATAAATATGAATTTATACACAAATAAATACACACACATAAGACAAATATTTACATATACAAATAATACATGTGTGCGCATATCTGAACTATAATATTATATGCATATTTATTTATGACACACATGTGATAAATTTGTACACATACATGTGTGCCACCCACATACACACGCGTGTGCACAGACACACACACACACACACACACACACACACACACACACACACACACACACACACACATATATATATATATATATATATATATATATATATATATATATATATATATATATATATATATATATATATATATATATATGATTATGTTTTGAATGCCCGTGCAGGTAACAATGTTTGGCTACCCGTGACTGAAAACATGGTGGCATTAGTTGTAAATAGTTCAAATATCACTGAATCCCGTGAAAAGTGATATATATATATATATATATATATATATATATATATATATATATAGTCAGGCTAGAATACACTTGAGTGTACAGATTGCACGAATACACTCAAGTGTGTTTGTATATCAAGACTATTTTTTGCAAAATGTAAACCATTGATCTTCACTATCATACTATAAATAGGATACATATAAAATTTGAGCCCATTTGGATGAGTGTAAGTCACTCATCTAAGGGAAAACAAATCAACGCGTGAAACTAATTTGAAATGCATAATTTTTGTGATCTTTATAACATGACCTATAAATGTCCAAATGTGCTCAAATTTTGTATATGCTCTATTCACAAGATGTTTAAGAAGATCAATGGATTAGATTTTTCAAAAAAATCTTGCATCATGAAAAACTACTTCAGTGTATTTTGCTCCAATTACACTCGAGTATATATATATATATATATGCAATTTACACGTATCGCCTTAAAAGTGAGTATTGATGGTGGATGTGTATCATGGTTATGGTCAGTAACCCTAATTATCCATGCATGGTTATGTATGGTTAGTTTTCTTGTTTCATCTCGATTTGTATACCGAGCCTCTATCTTATCTTCCAATTATAAATCTATCCTACCATTGCTCCCCTTGAATGTAACTCGAGATTTCTATATAATCATGTAGTAGTAGGGTAGTATAATTTCTTGTTACATTGAAGAAGAAGATGTTCAGACTAGGCTAACCGACCTTCTTGAAGATGAGCCAATGGCTAGAGGAACGAGGAGGACCAAGGAGGATGAGCCGAACCGATCAGCTGGTAGACCTGACCAATCGAATGGAGGATCAAAAATATGGTAGAGTACAAACTAGAGGACCAGTGTGATGACCAACCAACTGACAAGGGGGCGAGCTGATCGGTTCAAGGGTTGAACTAATCAATCCGGATTGGCAAACATGGATCTTCATCAATAATAGGTTTCTGCATGAGATGTAGACCCTATGTTGTGGTAATTCCTTATGGCTCTAAGGAATTACATTAGGATGGCCATAACTATCACTTTTTTGATTGCATGTTGTTGTTGTGGGATATAGCATGTATATGATATGTACTATATATGTGGTGATTGGATAAAGTATATGCATTTATAAATACAAATCCCTCTATATAATATTAAGCCTAAGATGATTTCCATAAGAAGTACACATGAAAATATTGATCGACTAAGTGTGGGCTCACCCTAGAATGGTGTGCCATCTATCTTGTGGAAGTGTGATGGTAAATATGTGGGCTAGTACTAACAGAGTGCATATTCTATCATGTTGTCTTATGGGTCAGGCTTAACTAGGTGACCTTATTTGGATTAATTACTTAGAAGCATAGAGATGGTTTATGGCAAGGAGTTGTGCATATCATCCATCCAAGAATTGTATAAGATGCAATTGGCAAATGTTTCCTACCTTAATAATTGGTCATGAGCACCATTGTTGGTTAGGTATTGACTTAATTGTTTTTGGGTCTTGACTCACTAGAAGATTGTATGTTGCAATCTTCCAAATTGGTAGTGAGGGCTATCAATTTGAATAAAATAGTGGGAGCGATAATTAATTAAAGGTTTAATTACATATCATCAAATATTTTCAAAATAAATTAAATAAAAAAGGGTCTTTGTCAAATGCAATTTTTTTATTGTAGAATCAAATGAGAAACAAATTGTTGTTGCAATCAAAGGACAATCTAAATGCGATATGTTTCCAAAATTGGATTGCGATTTTGAGAAGTATTCTCTGTGTTCTTGAAACACTAGTGCCAGTGAAACCCACTCCACATACGCCTGAGACTGAAGTAGATGCTTATTTAAAGAATGCCAATGATGTTGTAGACATTAAGAACCTTATTTTGGGTTGTATGAACTATGAGTTGCATAAACAACATGATAAGTAAGAAAGATATACTGTCTCTAAGGTGCTATTTGAGTGCAAACTGACAGAGGGAGATCGACAAGATCCCCATGTGCTCAATATGATTGAGCATGTGGAGCATCAAGAAAGACATGTATTTCTTTTAGGTCAAGAGTTGGCCATGGATATGTTTTACAATCATTGCCTAAATCATATAGCCATTTTATCAAGTGTTAGAACTTGAGTAACATGGCTAGACCATTGTCTGAGTTTCTTGACATGTTGGTATACGTCGAAGCACAAATGAAACTGTGATGGAGATCAACGGGATAGAGTCCAAGGACAAAGGCAAGGCCAAGAAGTGTTCTGAGTCTAAGCTAAATTCCAAGTCTTCTGTACTCAAAATAAGGAGAAGGATAAGGAAACCTAGGAAGATGAAGCAAGGGATAGAGATCTCTACTACATGTATATACTTAATTGAGATTAACTTCACTACTTCTTCATCATGGGCACTAGATATCGTTGTGGATCACACATTTTCTCAAATGTGAAGGATCTGAAAAAAAGTAGACCTTTAGCAAAAGGTGAGGTTGAGCTACGAGTTGTTAATGGAGCAAGAGTTTCTGCCATTACAGTTGGAACCTATGAGTTATCTCTACCCAGTGGGCTTGTAATCGAGTTGCAGAACTGCTATTATGTGCCTGACATTAATGGGAACAACATATTTGTATCTTGTGTGAACAAGAATAGATTCAAATATCTAATAAAGAATGGTTGATTTTCTATTAGTAAAGATGAGATCTTTTATGGTAGTGCCCTTATGTCTTATGGTCTATACTTGATCGATCTAGAGAAAAGTGTATATAAAGTAAATACCAAAAGACAACAACTCGATAACTCAAATCAGACATACCTTTGGCATTGTCGTCTATGACACATACATGAGAAACACATATATGGATTCCATAATGATAATTATCTAGACTCTTTTGACTTTGAATCATCAGAGACATGTGAGTCTTGTTTATTGGACAAGATGAAAAAGACTCCCTTCACTGGAAACATTGAGAGGGCTAGTGATATATTAGGACTCATATATACTAATGTGTGTGGCCCGATTAGAACAAATGCTAGATATGGGCATCAATACTTCATGACCTTCACTGATGACTTTAGTAGGTATGGTTATGTTTACTTGATGAAACATAAGTCACAAACTCTTGACAGGTTCAAGGAGTTTAGGGATGAAGTACAAAACCAACCTGGAAATAGCATTAAGACACTTTATTCTTATCAAGATGGAGAATACTTAAGCCAAGAGTTTTAGGAACTTTTGAGAGCCCATGGGATCATATCTCAATGGACTCCACCTGGAACACCTCAACATAATGGTATATCAGAAAGAACGAATCACACATTTCTAGATATGGTGCGATTAATGATGAGTTTTGTCGATCTTCTGACTTCCTTCTAGGGTTATGCTCTAGAAAGAACAATGTTTACACTAAACCACAGACCATCTAAATCGGTTCAAATGACACCATATGAGATGTGGCATGGGAAACTCCTGATGTGTCTTTTTTCAATATTTTGGGATGTGAATCTTATGTCAAGAAAATGTTTTCTAAAAATCTTGGATCCAAATATGATAAATGTTATTTTTTTGGATATCCTAAAGACACAAGGGGATACTACGTTTACACTCTATATGACAACAAAGTGTTTATTTCTAGAACTGGTGTATTCCTAGAAAAGGAATTTATTTCCAAAGGAATCGATGGGAGAAAAATAGAACTCAAAGAGGTTTGAGACCAACAAGACAAATTGAACCTGAAGAGGTACAAGAGGAACAGGGGGACTCAAAAATTTTATGGTATCTAAAATTCTTCAAATAACACAGGAACCTCGTAGATCTAGTTGGACACGCCTTGATCCTAAAAGATTTGGTTATCTTGTCACTCAAGAAGGCAGTGAGTTGGTCCTAGTTGATGAGTCAAAAACCTATATAGAATCTACTGAGGGACCAGAGTCTAAAAAATGGCTTGATATCATGAGATCTGAGATGGAATCCATGTATACCAATAAGGTATGGACCTTGGTGGATTCACCTGAAGGGGTAAAACCCATAGGGTGTAAGTGGGTCTCCAAGAAGAAGAAAAACATGGATGGTAAATGAAAAACCTGTAAGGGCAGATTGGTTGCAAAGGATTCCAGACAAATTCAAGGTGTTGACTATGACGGAACCTTTTCTCCAGTGGCCATGGTTAAGTCCATTAGGATCATGCTTGCTATTGTAGCTTATCATGACTATGAGATTTGGTAGATAGATGTAATAACCACATTTCTTAATAGGAATCTTCTTGAGGATGTGTATATGACACAGACTGAGGGTTTTATAAATCTAAAGGATGCAAATGAAGTGTGTAAGCTATAAAGGTCAATCTATGGATTGAAGCAAGCATCTCAGAGCTGGAATCTTCATTTTGATGAGACAATCAAAGAGTTTGACTTTATTTTAAATGAAGATTAACCTTATGTGTACAACAAGGTTAGTGGGAGCATAGTGACATTCCTAATATTGTATGTAGATGACATAATGTTGATGGAGAATGACATCCCTTCTTTACAATTGGTAAAGAAGTGGTTGGGAAGTACATTCTCTATGAAAGGCTTGGGATAAGCATCCTATATCTTAGAAATCAAGATCTATAGAGATAGATCTAGAAGGATTCTTGGACTAAGTCAAAGCACATACATTGACAAAATGTTGAAGCGATTCCACATGGAGAGCTCAAAGAGAGGAAACCTGCCCATATATCATAGAGTTACCATCTCTAAAGCTCAATGTCCCAGTTCTTGTGAAGAAAGGAAACACAATAGTTTGATCCCATAGGCATCAAAAATTGGATCAATCATGTAGGCAATGTTGTGCACCTGTCCATACATCTCATATGCCTTTAGCATGATGAGCAGGTACCAATCAGATCCATGTGATGCTACTAGACATCTGTGAAGAACATCCTTAAGTACTTGTGAAGAGATAAGGATCAGTTCCTCATCTACGATGGAGAGTAAGAGTTGATGGTAAAGGGTTACATCAATGCAAGCTTTCAAACCGACAAAGATGATTACAAATCACAATCAGGGTTCATATTTATCCTAAACAGTAGAGCTGTGAGCTGGAAGAGTTCCAAGCAAGAGACAGTTGCCGATTCTTCAACAAAGACCAAGTATATTGTTGCATCGAATGCAACAAAGGAGGCTGTATGGATCAAGAAGTTCATCTTTAAACATGGGTTCATTCCAAGCATCAATGGCACAATTAAGCTATATTGTGACAACAATGGAGCTATTGCACAATCTAAGGAATCTAGATAGCATCCATGTTCTAAGAACATACAAAGACATTTCCATCTCACATGAGAGATTGTACAATGATGATATGTGAAGATTGTTGGGAAATACGGGTTCAAAGTATAGCAGTGGAAACAAAAAAAGAATTATCTATCCGTATTCCCAAAATAGTAAGATCGCATCAACTACTATGAAATAGAAAGGATAGTTTTAGCGAGTTATACCTAGTCCTGGAGAAAGTCTAGTGACAAAACTCACTTCTTTGCAACTATTGAAAAGTTTCTCATGGACAATGGTTGTGTATCTCCTGGTCTTCACCACAAACAACTATTTGCATAACCTCTACAATGATTCTGGTGGTCTTGCCATGGATTGTAGGTTGACTTTTCTCTCCGATCAGCAGACAAAAGAATCCCACCTCTAGAGTAGTCGACACAGACCAACTAGAACTCCTGTTATTTACCAAGAATGGACAGGAATGAGTTGTCCCTATTGTTGGTGTACTAGTCACCAACTTATTCTCCCACCAGCAATAATCACCAGTTGTTTCTCTTATGTATCTATCCCTCCCTATTGGGTAGGACTTGCTTGGGCTCTCTTGGTTACCACAATCATATAGGACAAAAATTGTCAGAGAGACTAATTCTCAGAGTTTTGTGTTGTATCTTAGGAAGCCCCAAGTACCCCTCCTTTTATAGGCGGGGTTTGGGTCTGAGTTCCCAATCTGTACGAGATTGTGTGGGAGTGAAAGGGACCGAAAGAACTTGAACTTTTAGAACCTGCAAGATGCCAAATGGTCATCTAGCACACCCAAATGGTTGTATGGTGTGCGAGATAGTCATCTCGCATAGCCAAACAATCATTTGGTATTTTCACAATTGGATACAAATTTGGTAATTTTCGATTCCGATTAATATCATATATTAGTTTCCTTGTATCCCATTAAAGTATAATTAAAACTATTTGGGAAACCCACAAACCTTCATTCGGACCAACCGAGCCATCTCACCCAGGCAAGCCACACTTCTCACTCACCCAGACGCCTGTCTGGTGAATCAAGATGAGTCGATTGGTTCAATCATATTGAATCGGTCAGTTCAAGGGTAGAACTTAGCCCATTTGAACTCTGATTGCTCTGACAGCCCAAACGTTTGTCTGAACACTTCAGATGCTCGCCTAGCATGCCCAAGTGATCATGTCACTCAGTGAGATGGTCATTTAACACACCACTCAGTCAATCAGTAAATCTATTGCGTGAATTGAATACCTAAACACTTTATTAATCAATCCAATTATCATTCATGATCTAACTCCTCTTCTAGATGAGTTCCTATGTGTGTGACCCAATAGGTCCCATGTCATGTTGGTAGTGAACATACATAACTAGATTATGACATCACAAGCAAAGAATGGTGCCTAGTCGCACATCAGTGCTACCCAAGTGAATGGAAAGTTGGAGAACAACTTCAACCTACAATCTGTGTAAGGTGTTACAGTGATTGCATAATTCCTTTGTCTTTGATATCCAGAATGAACTTGAGGCATGGAAGGTCATACTCTCAATGTTCAATCCATGTTCCTTAAACACGGAGTAGACTATCTAAGATAATGCGACCTCAATATCATATACTGATTCACATGTGCATGCACATACGTTTCTCTGTCTCGCTTATCAAGTGGCCAACATATCATACTCTAGTATAAGGCAAAAATCCCATATATATCACTCACACTCTATCCCCATGTGTTGAATTCACCCAATATTCACCATTATAAAAACCCATGTTTCAGGACTATGTTTGATGTTGTCAAAGCATACCCAACAACATGTGATGAGTGGAGTCATTTCAGGTCTTAGACTCATAATTACCACATTCACTATCAGAGATGACTATGACCACCACAACCATGTGTCACTCTCAAGGTGGGTCTGTTCGATATACTATTCCCTAACATGTATCTATGTGCTCGGTTTGATATTGCCATATTATGACTTAGTGAGACAGTCATCAACTAACTCACACTCTAGTCTTATGTGTTACTGGTGTCTATCTACCTTCCACAGTAACAACTGACTAGGGATACAATGAGAATATGTACATGTACTCTTAACATCCATATGATCTCATTTTCATAAGGCTAATACTTGAGGACATACATCATTGAGTAATATCATTCTCTAGGCATTCACTTTGTATCCTCATTATCTAATAGCTGAGTGAAATAGATGAATTGGAAACTTGCCTTTACATATGTTAATATTAATCAAATACTTTTAGGTAATTATGCCATGTCAATCATCATATGATTGATTCTATGGGCATACCTTACCAACATACTCCCACTTGCACTTAGAGCCAATCACCGATGGATCTCATCCTCAATGATCTAAACATGTTCAACATGCTTCTTCTATGCTATTGCTGATTTAGCGGGTTAGCAACACTTTGATTATAGTCGTTATATTGCATGTTCTTAATCTCTTTGTTGTATGATTTCTCACATGAGAAAGAACTACCATTATGCAATGTTTGATATTTCTTGCCTAACAATTAGCTCCATCATTGTCGTAGTATTACTACTGAGTCATCAATGGTTGGAACACCAATAAGTTCATCATATGAACTTCTAGATCCATATAGTATCACTTTGTGTTCATAACACAAGTATACACAGTCTCTATTGTGAAATAGAATAATGGCTATTACTTCGGAACCCTTCCAACTAATAAAATCAAAGTATATTTTAAGTTATGATCATCTTTGTAATTTATGGAAGCTTGCATCGATGTAACCCTTTACATCCAACTCTTCCTTTTATTCCTATCCTCATTGACTAGAAATCTTATCCTTAAGTACTTCACAAGTACTAATGAATATCTTTTAATGACTCTTCAATAACCTTTGTTGAAGTTTATATCATTTTATAGTTTCCCATACATACACAATTATATGGGATAAGCTTGTTAATAGCTTACATGATAGATCCACTATTGGGCTCACCCATGGAATCTTGTTCATGATATGCCTAGAGAGCCAATCATATGATGATTGAAATGACATAACTTGTAAATGATTTGATTAATAATAAAAGAAAACTTCTAATTTATTTAGTTCTATTCAGTTTTGAGATAATGATGTAACATCATAAATGTCTAGAGGATGATATTACTCAATGATGTATGTCTTCGGGTTGAGGACCTTAACAATGGGATCATACAGATGTCAAGGGTATACATTCTTTTTATGTACCTAGTCAGATATTACTGTGGAAGCAATGTAGACAATGGTAATACATAAGACTACAGTGAGTGCTAGTTGATGACAAAATCTCATCAGTCATGATATGTAATATCAAACCAAATACATAGATACATGTTAGAGAACATTGTATTGGACATACTCATCATGAGAGTGACACATGAAAACCATTACAATGGTATTCATAGTCAGCTCTCACAATGTTGGTGGTGATTTTAGTTCTTAAACTTGAAGTCACTACACTCATCACATGTCATTCGATATGCTTTGACATCATCCAACGTAATCCTGAATAAATTGCCATAACGGTGATGATTGGGTTATTGTGACACATGGGGATTGACTGTGAGCGATGAAGATGGGGTTTGTCCCTCCTATAGGAGTATGATATCCTAGGCCTTGATAAGCGAGACTAAGAAATACATGGCCAATCACATGTGAGTCAATATGTGATATTGAACTTACATAGATCTCAAATAGTCTGCTCTGGATCAAGGAATAAGATTGAATGTTGAATAGGATTACTACTCCGTGTTTTGAGTTCAATCTGGATATCAGAGACAAAGGAACTATATAAATACTATAGCACCAGACACAGATTATAGGGTGAAGTTGCTCTCCAACTTTCCATTTATTTGGATAGCAATGATGTGTGAGTAGGCACCACTCTTTGCTTGTGATGTCATAACATGTTATGGACATTCACTGCTAACATAATATGAGACCTACAGGGTTACAGACATAGGAACTAACCTAGAAAATGAGTTTTCATCATGAATGATAGTTGAATTGAGGGCTGAATTATTTAGCCATCAAATTCAAGAAACAAATAAACTGATTGGACTCCTAACCGAACGGTTCATGTGATGAAATGATTAGTTAGAGTGTCAGGTTGTTGAGTACTGAATTGACTGAATTCTGGGTGAGTCGAGTAGCGAGCCGACCAGTTCTCTATGTGAACCGACCGGTTCTAGATCACGAGGTAACCGATTCATGCTTGTGAGATGCCGAGTTAGTGGTACAATTCGATTACATCAATGATTAGTGTTGACGTCATGTTGTGCACTAATTGTTCTAGAATTATCAATTCATATACGACTGGGAAACATGACGAAATGACTGGTTCATTGGGGAAACCGATCGACTCACATGCTAACCGATTAGTTCAGTTAGGTAACCAACCGTTTCACCGTCCGATGGTTGTGAAAATTCAGAATTCCAGTCCCTTCTACTCCCACACTAAATGAGAACACTGACCCTAACTCCTCCTATAAATAGAGGGGTACTTGGGGCTTTTCATACACATCAATTATCTCTGACAATTATTTGTCTTCTCTAGGTATGGTAACTGAGAGAACTCGAGTGAGTTCTACCCGAGAAAAGGAGGATAGCAAGGGAAAAAAATCGTG
Organism: Alisma plantago-aquatica; assembly: GCA_963693085.1. Lineage (NCBI taxonomy): Eukaryota > Viridiplantae > Streptophyta > Magnoliopsida > Alismatales > Alismataceae > Alisma > Alisma plantago-aquatica. Next base: position 779,313,224 of record OY856411.1, on the reverse strand, counting down.
GGAGAGTATGTTAGTGACTAGCACACCAATAGGAGAGGCGACTCCTTCATGTTTATTCTAGTAGGACTGCAGGAGTTTTTAGTGGTACGTGTGGACTTCTAAAGAGGTGAGGTGACCATTGTCGTCGCTAGGAGGACAACGTCAGCCAACAGTCTGTGGTGAGATCAAGAACTACTGTAGACGCCGTTCGAGTTTGTTGTCCGTGGTGGAGCTGTAGACAAGTTCTAGTACAACTAGGTGTGATGCACGACTACAATGACGAGGACTTGTCACTGAACTTGTTCCAGAACCAGGTATATCCTTGAAACAATCATTTCCATCATATAATTATTGACAGGATCCACTCGTTTAATAGGAATATGGCAGTAAATCTTTTGTTTCCGCTGCTTATTCTGTAGCCATATTTTCCTAGCCACAACTTAGCTCGTGTTGGAAAAGTCGGGAGGAGACGAACTCGCTTGCAAGTTGTGTACCAAATTCCCTGCATGGTGCATTTCATTCGTAACTATCTTACTAGGAGTCATCTTGTAGGCCGTAGCAAAGCAAACAATACCAGCTCAGCATCGGCAGCATGACTTGTCTGTGTTTCCTTATTTGCCATCGTGCTTGGTGGCCGGCTCCACAGATTTCATTTATTTCACCCACTGCATATGGGCCAAATCCTATCCGTCCGTGATAGGGTCACCAATAGTGTTTGTTTCCCTTCCGTCCCACTGATCTGAACTTTTTCCTCATAGCCAACCCGCTCAATTCAGTTCAGTTCAGTTCAGTTCGTCCTTTTCGCAAGCAGCAGAAGACTGCAATTCTGTTCTACCTTTCCGGGCGGCCCACAAACGTGGTCTGTGTTTTTGGGGTGCAAAAATTTGCACCAAATCAAAGCCGAAGGAGACATCATTGTCCTTCGGTTGTCTTATTCCAATCCTCATTCCATCACGGATGGTACAGCCATGCATGTTGACGCACGAATGCAAATATTAGCTCTCCATCACTTTTTTTCAAATATTTTTTCGCAATGGTAGAGGACTATTTTGTCTAGCTCTCCAAAAAAATTTAGCCAAAAATAATATCATTTGCCCCTCCAAAATTAAAAAATCCGTCCTTATATATATCTGATGTATATTTTGTACAGAGTTATTTTTTTTGCCAGCAAAGTTACTTTTTTGATACCATAGTTACTTCTTTTACAGCAGAGTTACTTTCTTAGCCAGGAGAGTTACTTTTTTGGCTGCAGGGTAGCAAAAATCCAGGCTACCCGCGCGGGCAATGAATGAACGCCCATATATATATATATATATATATATATATATATATATATATATATATATATATATATATATATATATATATATATATATATATATATATATATATATATATATATATATATATATATATATATATATATATATATATATATATATATATATATATATATCTTCGCTACCCATGCGGGTAACTAAGATTCGCTACCCGTGCATCAATTTTTTAATGAGATGACACATATAAGTAATGAGACAACCAAATTTGTAATGAGACCACCGAAATTGTAATACAAAAACTCGTTTTGTAATACAGTGCTGTTACAGTAATAAATATATAATACAAAATGAGTCTTTGTATTACAATTTCGGTCGTGTCATTACAAATTTGGATTGTCTCATTACAAATGCATACCTTCCCATTACAAAATCGATGCACGGGTAGCGAATCTTAGTTTTATATATATATATATATATATATATATATATATATATATATATATATATATATATATATATAGTCAGGCTGGAATACACTCGAGTGTATTCAAAGCAGAATACACTCAAATAGTTTTAATGATGTAATTTTTTTTTAAATCTAATCCGTTGATCTTCTTAAATATCTTGTGAATAGCTCATATATAAAATTTGAGCCTATTTGGACATTTATGGATCATGTTCTAAAGACCACAAAAATCATGCATTTCAAATTAGTTTGATGTGTCAATTTTGTTGCCTTCTGTGACGATCCCAATTTCTATATACTTTCCATAGTGACATTCACAGATATGCGTGCACTCATATCTATAGATGTCAAAAGGGAAAATATAAGAGATTAAGGTAGTCAACTAAAATCAGAGATTGAGCCAAGATCAAAGTTCACATCATCTCATAAAGTCACACAAACATTCATTCATAAGGATAAAAATAAAGTCATTACATAGAGAGAGAAAATATTGTTCTAAAGAAAGATAATTTTATTACATAGGATCACAGTCATCCTCAACATTCACTAGGAAAAAATAAACTAACATCTAGCAAGAATAAGATAAGAGGAATAGATCTATCTAATAAATCCTCCATGCTTATTAATTTATGCCTTCAGGTACTTTGAACATGCATTTCACTTTGTTGTCAATTATTCCTTGCACCAAGAAAATACGAGAAACAAAAACATCAACAAAGTTGGTACGTGGTAAAAAGTTACACTAATAAGGTTGCATTTACTAACATTTGAACAAAGTGATGATAAAAAAACAAGTATCATTTGTCATAGATAGATGATCTGTTTGATCAGTTAAGGGGTGTTGCAGTCTTTTCAAAGATAGATCTGAGGTCAAGATATCATCAATTACATATCAAGGTGGATGACATACACAAGTCAACTTTCAGGACTCAGAAAGTGTTCAGACCTTTCCTTGACTAGTTCGTGGTGGTGTTCATCGATGACATCTTGATCTACTCCCATGACATCCAGTAGCATGAGCAACATCTATAATATGTGTTGACTTTGTTTAGACAACACAAGTTATATGCAATGTTCAGCAAGAGTGGGTTTTGGCTGGAGGAGGTATCTTTGTTTGAGCACGTGACATCTAATAAGGGTCTTCGTGTGGACCCCAAGAAGGTTGAATCTATGATAGAGTGGGAGCAGATGAAGATGCTGATAGAAGTTCACAGTTTTTGGATGTGATAGAATACTACAAGAGGTTCATCAAGAACTTTAGTGCCATAGCTGTGAACACACTTACTCCAAATGAGATTACTCAAAACACAAAACATGATTACTCCTTAATTAAACACAAACCAAACAAATAGGGTAAATTAAACCGATTTCAATATTTCCCAATTGCTCAGAAACATTTACCTAAAAGCCCAACAACTTGCTATGTTTCATATAACGCTTAAAATCTCTTACAACTATTCCATGACCTCATCCACGACATACACATATTACACAGGAAACATTTCTACATTTATCACTTGAACAAGCATATTACATGCTAACAAAAATTTGATTCGATTGAAATACAATTTACAAACTTCCCCACCCGGGCCTGAGAGTACAGAGACGGATCTAGGATACTCCAAACATCTATTAACTCACTTGAGGATTAACTTCAAAGTTCTTCTTTGATGCCATGAGTCTGCTACCACTGCTACGATTTACTTAAAAAGTTGCGGTGACCCACGAAGTGAGACCCATGTCCCAGTAAGAAATATAACATCCAACAATGTTTATTGATTATAGTAGATTAAGTAATTAAACTATTTAAGCATGTAAGATAGAAAATTTAGTAACGATGATGATTACCAAAGTACATACATGTACTGAAAAATAGCTATCATTATTATCTGGATTATCAGCAAATGCATTGCTAATAGTATAAATAATTTAGTGTCATGTGATTTACTAACATTATAAACAATTCTAGTAACATATCATATCTATCATCATAAATAAGACTAGAAGCATAAGCATGACTATAACTTTATTATGTATATCAGATTGAATAGATCTACATAGTAAGTAGGGCTATGACCAAAAGCATAACTCTCTGCTTAAGCATGATTAACAATATATGAATCTTCAATTATAGATACATGACTAGCAGTGTAGCATATCTAACATCATTTGGTGACTCATATCATAATCATAATCAACAATGGAAGTATATTCATTCAACATAAGCATGTCTAATATCATAAACAAGTCTAGTAGTATAAACATGTGTAACGACCCCACCTCCTGGTAACCTCCAATTAAGGAAGACCAGGAAGTCAGAGTCGCAGTCCCAAAATAGGATCAGTGGTTTTGCAAATAATAAACAATAATTAATAAATTCTACAATAACTAAGCTTTAAAATGGAAAAAAAATTTTCTTTTCTCATACCATGCAAAATATAGGAGTGAGGGTTTGTACCCCATATAACATCTATCTATCTAAAATCCTCCATTCTTTATTAAGCATTATTACATCATTGTCACTTTAAAGGAATATCCATTTTCTTGATAAACCTAAAATGCTGACAAACAAAATGATGGTCAGTATAATGAATTATATTGGTATGTGGGGGAACCAATAACCGAGCATTTAATTGTAGCAACATATTGCAAGCAATTATGATTTAACAACACAAACTTTACATTTTAAACATGACTACTCAACCCTTACAAATTCTAGCCTCTGTGTTGTCCCTATAGTGGACATGGATACTACCTCTCATATGGTAGATCTCAACTAACCCCCATGATCCTACCTTACAGGTAGATCAATACATAGGGTCGTGGAATCATATGGTCCTACCCAAGGGTAGACCAACACATCGATTCGTGATAACCTGATGATCCTACCTCACAGGTAGACCATGTACTAGGTCATCTGATAACATGATGATCATACCTCATGGGTAGACCATGTACTAGGTCATCGTTTTCATCATTAACAAAGCTACATAGGAGGACCAGGATCTGAGCTAGTCATGCACGTATAATTATGGTGATAGTCATAGTCACTTTATAGATGCATGAAATAAAAGTCAATCAAGCAATTATTTCTAAGAAATTGTTAAAACCTCAGGAATCATCGGGAAACTAACATGATTTAATCATAAGCATAACCACATACCTATTTTGGAGTATCAAATATAAGCAAGACATCCAATCCAATCAAAATGTCCAATCGAGCAAGACAAGCAACCAATCAATAAATATTGATCTTGAAAATATGTACAACGTCTAATTGTCACAAACATATCCCAAACAACTCCTCATTGACTTGGGACACATTTCCAAGGTTTCTAAGTCTTATTAGGATTCATTAGGGTTTCTTAGATTAATTTCCCAAACTTTATCCATTTTTGGTCAACAAACCCTTAAATTACTTTTTCTACTCATATAAACCCTAATTGCTCAAACTATCCACACTAAGGTTCTTTTATACTCAAATTGACTTAGGATCATCATATCTCCATTTATTCATTGATTTGAACAATTAAAACCATTGAAAATCATAATTACCAAAATTAGGGTTTCTAAGCCCACTAAAGCATAATCATGTACATGGAACCCCAAATTGAGCCAATTATGTAAAAAGATCATCTTTTTAGATCCAATCCTCACTTTTATTAACAACAGGTTAACATTGGCTTAAATTATCCAAAGAACATCATTAAATCCAACTATCATCAAATCTAAGGGGTTTTAATTAATTAAATCAATAAAGATGATAACTTTATGCACTTTTTAAATTGCAAGCATATTTAGGCTGCTATTGTATTTTTATTAGATTCCTTCAGTTCTCCTAATGAAAACTCATATATAACATGACTTTATCAGAGTTACCAATTATTAGATACAAATTTCTTGAGATAACTACCTCTGGGCCAATCGTTGACTACCACATGTCCCTTCTACAATTTCCTTTTCCTTTCCCTGGCTCAGGGATCGTCTTCCTGGATCTGGCTCCCCTACAACCCAATTGACCCACGCACGTGTCTCCTTCTCTGTGCATGTGAATCTATTTCCTCTAGAAAATATAGTGTCGTGGAGCAGGGTTGCCTCTGTTGGCGGCTCCGATCCTCTGCCTCCTTTTGTGGCTAATTGCCGCCCATATTCCTCTAGTTCCTCTTTCTTTTGGTCAGGATTCACAGGCCCCCTTGATTCCCCCCTCACTGGTGGTCGGGGTTAGATGCTCATCAAGCTTCCGCCACCCCCCAAGTCAGGGAAAACACTGGGTCAGGGAACAATGTCCCTTCTCAGCCCGCCGATCCTTCTTGCAAGGGTATAAACTCGTGGACAGAGCCTGAAATCGTGAGAGAGACAGGGCCCCTTTATATAGGCAGCATGGTTGAGGGAAAATGAGAGTTTCCTCCTGTCTTGGAGACCTACCGTGACTGGATTTTAGGGTTTTTTGAGTATATCATCAATAGAAACAACTTAGGGGTTAGAAAGGATCGCAATTCTCTCCCGATTCCAAATATCTAATTTTCAAGACTCCGTGTTGATTAGGGAGAGAGGATGTGTGGACTGATTTCCTTGCTTTACTGTTACTACTTCCCAAAATGGGATGGGGGTGGAAGATAAGAAGATCAATGTTGGATCTCAGATCAACGGTTCATATTGCACACGCCCAATATAAGCAATTCTAATTTGAATGTGAATTGTGACATTTAATGATATTCCATTCACTTTAGGAATACTTATAAAAATCATATCTCCCAAACCACATGTCCAATTAATCCCAAATTTTATGGGAAATTCTATAAAGAATTAATCTACTTATATTCCAAGTTTGAAGCCGAAACGCAAAAGGAATAACTCATTTTCTTCATTTGCAAGTCAAAGACTTATAAAGCATGTATTATGTATAAAACACATATTTTCTCTCTCCTATCTTTCTATATCATATAGTTGGAATCATTTTCCCTATAGGAACCTTGTGGATTCGAAATCTCATCCATGATGAGTCAATCACACATATTTCTCATATTTTCCTCATTATCTCAAATTTCCTCCTTAATAATGCATTATTTGATTTCTCATTTTTCTTTTAATCATATTGGACTCATATTATGATCCATGAAATCACATGAACAAAGGAAATATTACAAAGAGAATCCATTCAATACACATAATTCATACAGTTCCCCTAATCAAATATTTATTGGGAAAATTGTGTTTCCCAACCATATAAACCCAAAAATTGGGGTTGTAACATCCTTCCCCTCTTATAAGAATTTTGTCCTCAAAATTCCATCAAACATACAAAAAGTTCAGGATAAGACTTTTCCATGTCCATCATTGGCTCCCATGTGGCTTCATCCTCTCCATGATGCTTCCAAAGAACCTTTATCGTCTTCTATTCTTTACTCCTAAGCTCTCTCTCACCGTGGTATCTTGTACCCTCATAGGTGACTCAGGGTAAATTAGCCTCCCTTGGCATTTAATAGGTTCAATGCTCAACACATGGCTCAGGGACCTCACATAGTGCTCTAAATCGGACACATGGTACACATCAGTCATCCTATTATCCTGAGGGGTAAGGTTAAACATAAGCAACTCCACCAATCCATATCAAACGGACCCATGTATTGGGGACTCAGCTTTCTCAGCTATAGCTCAGAGGGGTCGAGTTTACCCACAGTAAACTGCATGTCAGTCTGCTTTGCATCAGCTCACAACTCATGTTGATCCTAGAATTTGTCAGCCATTGCTCGATCAAAGCATCTTCATCTGTATACACTATGGTCTCTCTGACCTTCACAAGGTCCTCTCACCGACATCATCCAAGTGAAGTGGTGATCGACACATCCTCCCTCATAGTGCTTCATGCATCTCGACACTGGCTATGGTGGTTATCATAACAAGCAAACTCTATTAGGGGCAGGAACTGCTCCCATGTATCACCTTGAACGAGCACACATGCTGTCATCAAACCTTGTATAGTCTGGCTCATACTCACTTGACTGTCTACCAGCCAGGGGTGATATGTTGTACTAGCATCGAGTTCTTCTTACACCTACTTCCACAACATGGAAGTGAACTTGAGGTTATGGTCAAGATATTGAACTCAGATCATGATGTAGTTGAACTATCTTCCTTTCATATATAGTTCAACTAGATCTATCAAACTGACTGTGTTCTCTCTTAGGTAAGGGATTAGGTCAACTTGGTAAGGTAATCCACCATAACCCATATTGCATCATGACCTCTCTTGGTCCAGGGAAGACCGACCACCCTGTCCATGGTGATCCACTCCCATTCCCCCTCAGGGACTTCTCATAAACTATAGCAACTCATTGGTTTACCGGTGTTCGGCCTTCACACACCCCGACATGTACGGCAATTGGGCACATGTAACACTATATCCTTCCTCATCGCAAGTCCCTAATGACCACATACAAACCTTAACCATATTGGTAGTACCACGATGCACGGTGTACCTAAAATCATGAGCTTCTTGTATAACATGATTTCTCAAGGGTGACTCCTCAGAACCCTAAAACACTCTAGTAGCGGGTTTCACCATCTTCTTCTCCTGAGAGGTATATCTTAGGTCCTTCAAGCAACCCTTTTATCTCATAAAGCTCTAGTTTGGCTAACTGAGTAACCACTAACTCGACAAACGTGTCTGGTTGTATTTGGGTGCTAGCCACACAAGCATCCTTACATGCTAGGTGATGGCGAAGACATAAACCTCATTCACTTCACTCATCATCCTTGTCTCAAGTATAGGTCTATTAGTATCAAGAGAACTTCGAGCTCATCATCTTGGTTATCAGACCTAACTTATAGATTCCATCTACCTCCAGGAAGGTACGTTCTTCATATCAGCTTTGTTCTATTTATGTTTTCAACCATCTTTCCAATGTACTCTCTTAAGGTGTGGTACTTCTTCTACCCTCAATCATTGTAGAAGGGTTTCAACTCATATCACTTCCATCCTTAGTATATGGCATGCATTTTGCTCAATATCTCAAACCCATAACCAGATGAAAAAAACATTTGGTTGCAGTCAAAACATAGAGTTCAACCTGTTCCAAGAGTAGAGATGGTGCATCACACATTGCCATCACACTTTCCGATCTAAGTTGAAACAAACATTACATTACTCCTCATCATGAACATCTCCATTATGGGTCTAGACCCATGGGAATACTATTCCCATCACCTCTGGGTCTTAACATATCTATTATGTACAATCCTTAGTCATTACCTCAAGGTCTCTAGGGTGTCGGCACTTTTGGAGTGATTTGACCCTTATGCATCTAGGGAGTGCCTCTCACATTTACCCCTTAGGCCCCATGAACTCATGAAGGTGGTCAACCTCATAAACCATGAGCCTAGGGAAAAGGTAGTTGTTACCTCCCGACCCTATGGTCTTGTGCATTCAGGGAATAGAAAACTCCTTCTTTCAACAGTCTTATCCCTTCTTGCCCTTAGTGTTGACTTAGGATTCTACTATAGTTCGTTATTTCTGTGTTGATACTCATGCACATCTCATCCTTGAATCCTCACCCGAAACTCCATCATCTATTTGGGCATATAGGGCTAACTTGGCATCCCTCAAAGGGATCATGGTGACCTACCTGCCTTGGTCTGGCCCCATACAGGTTACCTCCATGGCAACATATCTTCCTGCTGCTTAGAGATGGTCACACATGGGTCTATAGATTCATGCACATATTATGTGATCTCCACTTAGCTTATAAAGCTCTTATAAGTGTCCTCTTAAGGTTACTTCAAACCTAAACCAGAGTTGGTGCTCACCCTACATAAAGGGTTCCTTCCCAGGGTGGGAGAAAACCATCTCTTGATAGCAACAAAGGTCACAAACATCCTTACCTTCCGGGTTTACATCATCATGTATATTCTTAGCTCCTATAATGATACTTATACACGTATCTAGTAAGAAGACAACCTACTAAACCATGTTGAGTTCCTTGGTAGGTCATACATTTTCATTATTCCTCAAGGTTGGACCAATATCATACATACATACATACGTCACCCACTTGTATGAGTGATTCATCAAACATATATCTCAGTTCGAGTGGGTTTCCTTTTGTTGTAACACATGAGGGGTGCCAAACTCAAAAACTATGAACTCAATCAGCCTTGCGAACATCACATGCACCGGCTATTGCTGCTTCCCCTCTTTGGTCTAGGAACCCAGGTTCACCTATTATACATCGGCTATCTAGTTGCATGCTCAGTTGTTCAAACATGAATTGAACCTATACCAGATAGGGAATATACTTCCTAACACTCTTCCATGTGAACAACCCTTAGAGTCCTACCCAAATACAACCAACCGGGTGCGAGACCTCACAACTTGCTATCATACCATACATCTTTAGGATCCTTAGAACTCTCTTTCTATACCTAAGAGGTAGGCACCTATATCATATGTGCATTGGTTCAAGAAGCCTCTTTCTCTTTCTAGGGTTTGGTTCCTCTAAAGGCAACCAGGGTATGATAAGCCTCTAAGGATCATCATGAGGCAACCACATACATCCACTCAGGGCCATCCATTCCAAGTCATATAATAACCAACTTCTCATGATTACTCATGTCCTGGAGTCAAGGTCACCAACCTTCTTCATCGGGTTTGGTTCTTTCTCTCTAGAACCAACCCTACATCTGATCCTACCACTAGAGGTTCTTACACCAAAGATGGGTCAAGCTTATAAGGGCACACATCTATCCCCACCTAGGTGAAATGTACTATCAAAACTTATGTTTGGCCAAAGATTATCTGAAGCTTTGCATGCTCATCTCGTGATCATCAGGCATAACCCTACGAGTCTAGGTCTAACACCTACTATCAGCCTTGTTGTCATTCTCTTCTATGTAGGTGCATGCCTCTTTCCTACTTGTATATGTCTGTTAGGGTTCCTATAGGGTCACCATCAACCCTCATAATGAGGGAATTATCCCTCACCCTAATAGGTACGACCCACCCAAGGTTGGGTCACCACAAGGCACTAGAGGTCAAACAACTACTCAAAGTCTATGTTTCTCATGGATACTCAAAGCCTCACATATAGAATGCATGTTGAACGCACATATGTGTATGCATGGACAACTGAGGTATCCAACTGATCGTGTCTTATCTTTCTTTAACTACTAATTAGGGTTAGTGTTAGCATTGTCCTTAGAGGATCCATCAGGTTTGTTCTTCCTCCTAGAGGCTTCTTCCTGCAAGGCAAACTCTCCCTCCTTATCCTACTACAAGAAGGTCTAACCTTAGAGCTCTCCTGAGGGCACGACAACACACACCATGCAACCCAAGCATGTAACTAATCTTTAGTTTACGCTTAAACTATTAAACTTATCTCCATGAAATCTTGTTTACATGCTTCTCATTATTTGGTGGAGGATTCCTTAATCCTTATCAGTGTTTAGGAAATCGGTCTGTGAGGCCGCATATGCGGCCGCTTATGCGGTTCGGACAGGGGACTGCACCGCATATGTCAAAGCGGACCAATAATCGGTCCAGACCCGATTATGCGGCTGCTTAATCACCGCTTTTCCAAACACACATACATGGAATTGAAGAAATGAAATTTATATGATATTTTTGTTGTTTCTAATTAAATATTTATATGATATTGCTGCTCCCTTTCTTCTAATTAATCATTCTATGTTGTCCTTGTATGTAATTGTTCAATGTGATATATAATTCTATATGACTGATATATAAATATACATAGATATATTAATTTATTAAAAAAATCCAAAACCACATATACTCCCGCATCCTGCATATACTCTATTCAGTGTCCCGTCCGCCCATACACCGAATAGCGTTTTTCGGAACACTAGTCCTTATTACCCTTGTGGTGGAAAAAGAGAATACCCTAAGCACTTAATGTTTCTCCAGATATAAGAGGTAAAGAAGGGACAAAATTAGATGAGAAGACCTAGAGGTATCTTATTTCGAGTCAAATCCTTTGAGTTTTTCCAGACAATCACACAAAATCTGGGAGTCATCAAAGACCGACTAGTGGGGCGTAGGAAAATATTGCCAGCCCCCATATTGTGAACCTTTTCCAAACACATCCATCATTGGAAAATCATCTAATAACTCCCTTGGGATCTAAAGAGTTTGTAAAATGTAATAATTATTAGAGATTAAATGGAAAACCATGGCTCTGATACCAATTGTGATGACCCCACCTCCCGGTAACCCCCAACTAAGGAAGACCAAGAAGTTAGAGCCGCTATCCCAAAATAGGATCAATGGTTTTGCAAATAATCAACAATAATTAATAAATTCTTTTTTTTGGTCGGTAAAAAAATGTGTTACTAGATAACCAAAAACTTTGGGTACATAAGTGCCCCTTGGGGAAACAGATAGATCCTTTAAATCCCCATGCAGGGGGACAAAAGGATCAAAATAGAAAAGAAAACTCCAGAGAAGAAGAGGAGAAGAAGGATCACACAGGCCCAATAATAGCACCCACAAACACGCCTATAGACCCATCTCTCAACTTCCAATCTGAAGAATAGAGTCATCACCAGACCTTCCTCCAAACACAAACCCAGCACGGAAAAACTAGGATAAACCAAAAAAAAATAACAGCCTGCCACTTCGTATCTTCTTCCTGAAGGTAGAAACATCTGCCACTGCCTTCTAACCTTCATCTTTCCACTGGAAATCATTTTATCAAACACCTACAGGTGTTATCGCCGTCCAAAACTAGGACTTGGGACAAAACCCAAAATGGCAGCGACCAACAAAGGGCACATCCAACCAAAACAGGGATCCCCAAGAACTGAACCGTGCAAAGAAGAGAACTCAGAAGTTGGATTCATTTTGCGATCTTCCTCCACTAGAATTTACCACACCCACAAATTGTGAAGAAAAGAATCAAGAGCAGACACACATCATCATCAACCTCTATACCCAGAAACAGAGCAATTGAACCCTTGTGTGCTTGGACAAGGCAGTAAACCAAATGCCATATCCTCGAAGATCCTATTGCCCCATAGGAGAAAAATCTCGATCACCTGATGCTAAGCTTCCGTGCAGCCACTGTACTGTGTCAATGACGACACCTCAATCTAACCTGTGAGGAAACATCCGTCGCAGCAACATATCCACAGTCGAGATACCCAGAGATGAGTATCACCACCGGAGCATAGCCACCTACCAGTAGGAAGGCCAAGGAGAGGAAGAAGAAGAATATGCCCCCCTTAGACCCAACCCCATAGGATTTCCTACACGCAGCAACCAGAAGAAAACCCAGAAGAAAACCCTGATAATCCAAATTGCGCAGCAGTAGGGGGGCCACCAGGCTAAATATGTGTTAATGCCAAACTCCTCATCCATCCATCAGCCAGCAGAGACTATCAACACTGACGACGGAAGAGGAATCCTCTGCAAACCAGGGACACCTGTACTGGAGGTGCTGCCACAGATGACGTGCCACCACCGGACCTGGTGAAGCAATGTCGGTCGAAGCAGTATCCTAACACGAGAAGAAGGAGTGCCTCCATCTGCCATCATCCCTCGAAGCAGTCGAGGAGACCGAAGCCAAAGTCTAGGAGTCTTCATCTATCTGGTCGGACCAGGTATTACTCTTTAGATGAGGAGGAAATGCGAGAGAAAGGGCAAGCCACTTTCTCTGACAACGACGTGGATCAGCCAGTGAGAAATGAGACCAGGTGGGAAAGCTCTTTCCATCTGCCTCTCCTGGACAAGATGGAAGTCGACCAGGTCGACACCGCAGCCTAGAACCCTGATCTCGCTCCTCACAAAGCTCCATGAATCCCATCTAGATCTATTAAGGAGAAGCCCCCAATGACCCAGTCGACCTACTTCGCTTCCCCTGGAACCGCTCCACCCTTCACTAGAGACGCTACTATGGACCTTGAGATCCAGGGGAGGAGAAATGCCTAGGGAATTCCCTCCCCCCAGCGGCGGCCGCTAGGAACCCTAGAGAGAAGAGGGAGTGGGTAAACTAGAGAGAGTAATACAATAATTAATAAATTCTACAACAACTAAGCTTTAAAATGGAATAAAAAATTTATTTTCTCATACCTTACAAAATATAGGAGTGATGGATTGTACCCCATATAACATCAATCTATCTTAAATCCTCCAATCTTTATTAAGCTTTATTCCATCATTGTCACTTTAAAGGAATATCCATTTTATTGATAAACCTAAACGTCGACAAACAAAATAAAGGTCAATATAACAAATTATATTGGTATGTGGAGGAACCAATAATGGTGCATTTAATTGTAACAACATATTGTAAGAAATTATGATTTAACAACATAAACTTCATGTTTTAAACATGACTACTCATTCCTTACATACCCTAGCCTCTGTGTTGTCCCTACATTAACCATGGATACTACGTCTCATATGGTAGATCTCAACTAACTCCCATGATCCTACCTTACAGGTAGATCAATACATAGGGTTGTTGAATTGTATGGTCCTACCCAAGGGTAGACCAACACATCGACTCGTGATAACCTGATGATCCTACCTCACGAGTAGACCATGTACTAGGTCATCTGATAACCTGATGATCCTACCTCGCGGGTAGACCATGTAGTAGGTCATCCTTTTCATCATTAACAAAGCTACAGAGGAGGACCAGGATTTGAGCTAGTCATGCACGTATAATTATGGTGATAGTCATAGTCACTTTATAGTTGTGTGAAATAAAAGTCAATCAAGCAATTATTTCCAAGCAACCGTTAAAACCTCGGGAATCTCCGGGAAACTAAAGTGATTTAATCATAAGCGTAACCACATACCTGTTTTGGAGTATCAAATATAAGCAAAATATCCAATCCAATCAAGATGTCCAATCGAGTAAGATAAGAAACCAATCATGAAATCTTGATCCTAAAAATATGTATAATGTCTAATTGTCACAAACATATCCCAAACAACTCCTCATTGACTTGGGACACCTTTCCAAGGTTTCTAAATATTATTAGGATTCATTAGGGTTTCTTAGATTAACTTCTCAAACTTTATCCCTTTTTGGTTAACAAACCCTAAATTACTTTTTCTATTCATATAAACCCTAATTTCTCAAACTATCCACATTAAGGTTCTTTTATACTCAAATTGAGTTAGGATCATCATATCTCCATTTATTCATGGATTTGAACAATTAAAACCATTAAAAGTCATAATTACCAAAATTAGGGTTTCTAAGCCCACTAAAGCATAATCATGTACATGGAACCCCAAATTGAGCCAATTATGTGAATAGATCATCTTTTTAGATCCAATTCTGACTTTTATTAACAACAGGTTAACATTGTCTTAAATTATCCAAAGAACATCATTAAATCCAACTATCATCAAATCTAAGGGTTTTTCATTAATTAAATCATTAAAATGATAGCTTTATGCGATTTTCAAATTGCAATCATATTTAGGCTGTTACTGTATTTTTATTGGATTGCTTGAGTTCTCCTGATCAAAATTCAAATATAACATGACTTTATTAGAGTTACCAATTATTAGATACAAATTTCGTGAGATAACTACCTCTGGGCCAATCGTTGACTGCCACATGTCCCTTCTACAATTTCCTTTTCCTTTCCTTGGCTCGCAGATCCTCTTCCTGAATCCGGCTCCCCTGCGACCCGGCTGACCCATGCCCATGTCTCCTTCTCCACGCATGTGACTCTGTTTCCTCTAGAAAATAGAGTGTCATGGAGCAGGGTTGCCTCCGTCGGCGGCTCCAATCCTCTGCCTCCTTTAGTTGTTGATCGCAACCCCTATTTATCTGGTTCCTCTTTCTTTCAGTTAGGATTCGCAGGCCCCCTTGATACCCCCCTCACTGGTGGTCAAGGTTGGCTACTCCTCGAGCTGCCGCCACCCCCCAGGTTGAGCAAAACACTGGGTCAGGGAACAATATCCCTTCTCAACCCGCTGATCCTTCTTGTAAGGGTACAAACTCACGGACAGAGCCTGAAATTGCGAGAGAGATAGGGCCTGTTTATATAGGCATCATGGTTGAGGGAAAACAAGAGTTGCCTCCTATCTTGGAGACTTGTCGTGACTGGATTTTAGGGGTTTTTTAGAATATCATTAATAGAAACAACTTAGGGGTTAGAAAGGATCGCAATTCTCTCCTGATTCCAAATATCTAATTTTCATGACTCCTTGTTGATTAGGGAGAGAGGATGTGTGGACCGATTTCCTTGCTTTACTGTTATTGCTTCCCAAAATGGGCTAGAGGTGGAATACAAGTGGATCATTGTTGGATCTCAGATCAATGGTTCATATTGCACGCGCCCAATATAAGCAATTCTAATTTGAATGTGAATTGTGACATTTAATGATATTCCATTCACTTTAGGAATACTTATAAATATCATATCTCCCAAACCAAATGTCTAATTAATCCCAAATTTTAAAGGAAAGTATATAAAGACTTAAGCTACTTATATTTCAAGTTTGAAGCTGAAACTCAAAAAGAAAAACTCCTTTTCTTAATTTGCAAGTCAAAGACTTATAAAGCATGTATTATGTATAAAAACACATATTTTCTCGCTCCTATCTTTCTATATCATTTAGTTGGATTCCTTTTCCCTATAGGAACCTTGTGGATTCGAAATCTCTACCATGATGAGTCAAACACACATATTTCTCATATTTTCCTCATTATCTCAAATTTCCTTCTTAATAATGCATTATTTGATTTCTCCTTTTTCTTTTAATCATATTGGACTCATATTATGATCCATGAAATCACATGCACAAAGGAAAAATTGAAAAGAGAATCAATTCAATACACATAATTCATACAATTCCCATAATCATATATTTATTGGGAAAATTGCATTTCCCAACCATATAAACCCAAAAATTGGGGTTGTAACAATATGTCTATAGCACGAGCATATCTACATTATGAGCATATTTGAAATATAAGAATATTTACTTTCTATATTTAAGCCATACATTGTTCTTACGTAAAGTGAGCAAACAAGAGTTGTCATCTAATGTGAATCGTTGTCTGTATAGTCCTAAAAAGATATACTACCCGTTGATTACATCTTTTTTTATTTTTCCCTGAGGATTTTAGTTGTACCACCCAAATCCAGCCGTACCTTATGAAGGGCTACCAACGATGCCATACAAGGTTTGTGGAAGAGTTGGGTTCCACAACCTCACCCTCTCTGTTAGTAAGAGAAACAATGTAGAGACATAAGTCAACTGCCAACAGTGACATATAGTCAGTTGAAACAACTAGCCCGCCTTGGTACAGGTCACAGTGCCAAAGGGATCATCTCACTCATGGTCGTCTAAAACTGTAGGCAATGCAAATGAATAGGCTCATGCATGGTCATTCTGCAATTGCTCTAGTATTGTGACATATCCCATACCACAATCTTGAGGCATGCTCTGAGGCTTACACATGGCCACAGTCACCCTCAACCACTTCATGTCATGATAACTAGTACCCCACTTACTCAATAGTATCCATGCCAAGTTTCCCGTAGGAGTTACTCATTTCACCATCCATCATGTCTGACTCTGAAGATGGATCTATGGCCAGGAAAACTACATGATTGGGGTTTCACTTGATTAGTTATTCCAATTGGGTGAATTAAGTATTTAGCAAACAAGTGGACATACAAACCCTAATTCATTTCAAGCAAGCATTGAAATATAACAACTTCATAAGATATAAAATGTAGGAAACATAATGCATGATCTCAATCACCAGATATTACTAGTCATTACCACACATGAGTTCACACTTGACATCATGTTGCCATAGTACACAATTTCTTATCATATTTTTCCAGGGTTCCAACCCTTATCACCTCATGAAGAGGAGTATACCTCATTCAGGGCTTAACTATGCCCAAATGTCATTAAGACCATTGTACTATTCTCTGCAATATCATCATTATCTTTCCATGACTTATAATAAGGCTCAACAACATCACTTTACATGTGATACACAAGCTGAACACAATATTACATTTATAAGCTAGAACATATTCATAAAGTAAAATAGTAGGGTTATTTTAGCATCAAGATCATTCTTTTGTTTCATCATCATATAGGTAAGATAGGTATGATTAACCATCATCATATTCAAAATGCACATGTTTAACATGAGAGGGTGGTGTTATTTATAAAATAGTGATAACCACCAATTAATATAACAAAGTTACCATCATACTTAGGAAGATCATTTCATCATCATATCCTCATATAAGGATGTTATGCATGAATAGTCATCTTAATATCATTTTCATTAGAGTTAAGTTTAACAAGATAAGTTATATTGAGTCTACAATAGAAATCATACACAAATTGAACTCATGCCATCCTCATTGGATTAAAGATGCACAAGGTGAAGTATCACTATCATATTCCATATTAGTCTTATGTATGTACTCACACATTACTCACAGTGTAACTATCATGTTATAGTTGCAAGAATCATGAAATAGTATTACATTATCCTATTATTCATGCATGGAAGGGTGACATGACTAACCACCATTATTTATTTTCTTTAGACTTAAGTTCAATGAGATAAGTTACCCTAATATTATAGTCCTCACTCATTCCCCAATTGTTAGCTTGTTCAATGTCATTTCATGCATCAACTAGGCTCATAACTGTCACCTTGTGTTATATATAGGGACCAATAGTATTCAATTACATATGCTATGTTATTCAACTCACATATAGGGTGAGGGTCACATTTGGGGAGAGGGAAGATATCAATAAATGTCAATCACTCCAAGGAATAGGGGAGAACACCATTTAACCCAATTTTAGGATTAAGATTACATGTATAATCAAACTAGGGTTTATCATGTAAATCAATCCCCAAACCCTAATTCCATTACTTCCCTATTATTTTGGATGCATTAGGGTTAACCTTTACAATTTATGGTTTCTCAATCATTATTACACCATAACATGGTCACTAGTACAATCATGGATGATCAGTCACCTTACCATTCCTAGATTAGGGTTAAGTACAACAAACTATACCTCTTTTAGGGTTACATATTATACAATATGATCTTTATTAAGTCTTACACATGTGGGGGTAAAGTTTAGACTATATCATAAAGACCATCTGCTATTTGGTATCAACATCATATGCGGAAGTTATCATGAATAGTCATCATTATTGGGTTGTAATGTAGCTATGTTCTAAAGGTAAGTTACATTAAGTCTATCACCATATTCATATACACATACTTCCTCATGGAAACCCCAGTGGCTTGTATAGGGTGGACCACCACCAGTACATCCCATACCATCCTTAAGTGTGATTTTAGTGTACAAAGATCTCAACAATAGTAAGGAAGTATTACATTTCCTTATTGACCATTCATGAGGTTAAGTTCAACCAATCACCCCCATTGAGTTACATTGGAGTTAGGTATAGCAATCTATGTCATATTTAAGTTACATACTTTTTATTATGAAGAATCATACAATATATCATATTATGAGGGAAATTATAAGATAGAAAGAACAAGGGTGTCATCCCATCAGATTCTCAATCTTGGAATCAATGCATATGTGTAGGTTTCAACCTAATCCCTAGATTGTTGAAGCATTCAATCTAAGTTATATGACTTAGCTCATTATTCTAAATCCTTACACTAGGATCAGTTAACATCCTTGAATTAGTCTACCCAAGGGACCATTATTTAGAATCCAAGTATAATAAGGATTAACCTTGCATCACCATTGGGTTCATATAATCAATGATCACCACCCTTTATCACGTGATGATATCCAACCATTGTTTAATCAATGATCGCCACCCATGATTGACCAATGGCCTTCCCTCATAGTTGATCTTCATTCATCACCCTGACCTCCCTTGGGTCACCACTCCATTTTGGTCAACATTCTACAAATCGAAGATGGTCCTCTTCCTCCTCAAGCCATCAAGTCATGTCAAAAACTTAGAAAAGGGTCATCGACCTATGCTTATTTAACATCTACAGCTCATACGACCTCTTGTTGCACCTATTATCTATACTTCTCTACTCTAGGAGGGAAATTTCACACAAAATAGGTTCATATACAACTAAAAAGAAGGTATATAACAACAAGAATTTGAAACCCTGGCCAAGCATAGTATCTAGAATTTGAGATCATCTATTTTTAGCATAAAAATATGATCTTTAAGCATGTAGTAAGTAATAAATGTGGAGAAAGTTATATAACTTGCCTCTAGGAAGTAGATCAGGTTCCAACTAGTAAGGTTTCCAAGCTTAGTAGGGTTGGTTGTTCCAAACCAAGCTCCTTTCTTGAGCAAAGATTACCTTCTCCACTTTAGAGGTGCAAACCCTAGCAAAAGAGCATGGAGATGAGGTGCTTTAGGGCTCTAGGTGGAATTTCACCATGGAAGGCCATGGTTCTGACCTGGAGGAAGGTAGAAGGAAGAGGAAGAACATGATAAATGATGATTAAAGAGAGAAAACCACTTGCCTTAGTTAGAAGCCCTAGAAGAGGACCTTGGAAACCCTCTATAGGGCTAGATGGAGCTCTAGGAGACCTTTTTCTCAAAAGGGGGGGTCATTTTCGACCTTGGACCACCTGGTTCTGCATCCAAATAGAGTAAGGTCGGTTCTCTAAGATAGAGGAAAGATGGAGTGAGAATTGGGTCCAATTTGGAGATAGGAAGGGGTATATATAGCTTCATAGATAAGAAAGGGGTGAAGCATGAGGTGTCTATGGGACTTTCCATGTGTACTTAGCCTAGGGCTTCATGACCATGGAACAAGATAGATCATAGAGGCTTCTTGAATATCAAATGTTGGTTATAAAATCTCATGGAGACTTATAGGACATCCCCACTGACCTCCAATCAAAGAAATAACCCCATTAGTTGATAGCTTCTAAAGATAAGCTCATTTATAACGAGGGTAATCCCTAAAATGCCCGTGGAGAGAAACACCTTCAAACCATGGTGCAACTAGGCTCCCAATGGTTCGAAAACTCGAGAATGGTAAGAAAATATCTAAGGTTTATAATGCATGTGACAATTTTTAAAGAAAACCAACCAATTGGGTAAATTGCTGAAAAGTTCAGATTGTACATAAAATTGCATGACTTGTACAAACAACATCCAACTTGAACCAAATTTGAAACTTAAGCTTATGTGATGATTTTAAAACACATACCAAAGTTATATTAACTTTTAGGAAACCTAATTAATATCATTATGGTTGTTCAACCAATTAAGCAAGGTTTAGGGTCTTACAATAGTGTTACCCCTAACGATGCTGACGAGGAAAGATGTACCTTTTGTATGGGATGACAAGTGTTAGTGTGCCTTCCAGTCATTAAAAGATAAGTTGACTAGTGCGTCAATGTTGGTTCTACCTGAGCAAGGGAAAGGATATATTGTCTTATGTGATGCATCAAGGAATGGTATGGGTTGTGTGTTGATACAGGACAAAAACATGATTTCTTTTGCTTCACGACAGCTTAAGAAACATGAGGAGAGCTACACAATGCATGATTTGGAGCTTGCAGCAGTGGTTCATGCTTTGAAGATATGGAGACACTACCTTTATGGTGAGAAGTGTCTGATCTTCACCAACCACATGAATCTCAAATACATCTTTTTGGAGAAGGAGTTGAACATACGGTAGAGACACTAGATGTACATGATTAAAAACTATGATTGCACCATAGACTACCTCCAAGGGAAGGAAAATGTGGTGGTAGATTCTTTGATTAGGAATTCCTCTTCGTCGTCATCTGTGGGAGGCACAATTATGCTCTTTGGTGTGCCATGAAAGAGGCATGTTGGTCTCTTTACATTAGATGAATGTGAATCTTGGAGAATCTTTGTTATCAGGATTTTTGGTATAATTACAGGTGAAGCCTACATAGATGCAGCATATTAGAGATGCACAACAAGGTGATATAGCAAATCTTTGGCAGTGATAAGTGTGATGGATTCCATGAGTTATAGGAAGGGATAATATATTACCACAATAGAGTTGTGATTCCTAATGTTGATTATCTAAGGAAGATGATCTCGAATGATGCTCACTCCTTGATATACGCCATGCATCTGGGTATCACCAAGATGTACCATAATCTTAAATATTTGTATTGGTGGCCTGGCTTGAAGTGGTATGTGGCTGAGTTTGTTGCAACATGTCATGTGTGTCAGCAAGTTAAGGCAGAACATCATAAGCCTATAGGATCTTTGCAACTATTTCTTATACAATAGTGTAAATGGGATCATGTTACGATGGACTTTGTGTTTGGTCTCCTAGGACAAAAAAGGGTCATGATTCCATTCTGGTGACCATTGACAAGTTGACTAAGTTAGTGCATTTCCTTCTTATGAAGACCATGTATACAATGGAGAAGCTTGCTCAGATATATGTTGATGAAATTGTTCACTTGCATGGTATCCCAGCTACGATTATATCAAATAGAGATCCTCAGTTTACCAGTCGCTTTTGGGAACATGTGTACTCATTTACTACTCTAAGTTGAGAATGCTTAACTATGGAGTTCTTTAGTTATGGGCTCCCAAAAAAGGAGGTGCACCTTGGTGATATGGGTTGTCCAATCATTCCTTTTAAGATCATTTTTATCTGAGGCCTCAAATTCTGGGACATTACAGGACCACAAATAATATATATGTATGTACCAACCATCTCACACACAAACCCAAGTGTAATGACTATCATGATAACACCCTGTAGCGACAAACATGCTTACATGGGTGTAGCAATTGTAACCATAGTTTAGGGTAGTGATTGTTATCACACCAAGGTGACTTGTTACGACTGAAGAAAACATCAACCATGTGTAGCAACCCGCTACACTAAACCTCTTGTGACTGAAGCAAATATGTGTAGCGACCATCCAACCAAATCAAAGTGTGTCAATCAAAATAAGATCATAGGTGTAGTGACAAAAACGGTACAAGGTATAACGGATAAGGGTGACTAGTGTTAGCCCTTGTAGTACCCACAACACCTCACTTACCACACATTACTCCACTCAAACAAGGTGCATTGACCAGAACAAGAACCAATAGGGTAGTGCCCCACACATCAAGTTGAGTGTATTGACCATAAGCATCAAATCAGTGTACGACCTCAAGGTCAAGACACCTCAAGACAACACTTAACCATCCCCAAAATAGAGTTTACCCCCATCTAAAATAGATGATTGATCATCAAGTAAACAAAATGTCATCAACAAGAAAATTCCATACGAGAATGGACATCTAAACCCTAAATCAAGTGTCACCAAATGAACATGAAAATCCATGATGATAGAGAGAGAGTCATCATCCAACTTATGTTATCAAAGATCAAAAACTTCAAACCTCACTTAAACATGGAGATGAAACCAAGGTTGAATTGCATGTAAGAATCAACAACTCCTCGTCACTTATAAATGGGTACATGAAATTAGGGTTTAGGAGAAAGAGTAATCCATAAGAGAATGCTA
Organism: Alisma plantago-aquatica; assembly: GCA_963693085.1. Classification (NCBI taxonomy): domain Eukaryota; kingdom Viridiplantae; phylum Streptophyta; class Magnoliopsida; order Alismatales; family Alismataceae; genus Alisma; species Alisma plantago-aquatica. The sequence continues at coordinate 779,289,988 of OY856411.1, read as the reverse complement.
CACAATCATAAACCGTAAATCATGGAAAAATCATATTGCATATTTAATTCACATTTTAGAGAAAATTTAGTATCTTTGAAGCAGATTATGGTGCATATAATAAAGAGGGGAAGTTATATAACCCGCCTTATGAACAGATCAAGGTCCCAAGATCACAAGCTACGAAAGAGAAGAAGAAGCTCCAACTTGGATCAACACCTCATACACATGGTCACCTCAAGAAGAGAAAAAACACCAAGGTTAAAGGAAAGCTCAAGAAAAGGAAACTCATACCCTAGGCCGAACAACAGAGAAGAAAGAGGAGAGTGCGTTCTCATATAGGTACCACCATGGTAAATCCATAGTCTATGACCTTAGTGAAGAGAAGATCCTCAGAGAATAGACACCATGGTAGCACCATAGTATCACGTCCAAGAAGGAAGAGGAAGATTGGGTGGAGATCAAAAGAAAACGTGACCAAGGAAACATAACAACTTACCAAGAAGGAAGATCACCAAGGATCACCACAAGGACGATGATCAAGTTCAAGATCACTACATGCAAGGTTGGTCGGCCATTAAAGCTCCAAGATCGATCCTCTTTTGAGCCACAAAGCTTCAAGGATGAACACAAGAGAGAAGAGAAAGAGTAGGGCTGAAAAAGATACTTGCATGTGAAGTAAAGGGGTTATATACTTAAGGTAGGAGGGAAGTAAGGGGTATATAAGGTGTCAACATAAGATAGCATCAAAAGGACACTTGTCCACCAAGGAAACAGCCATGAAACCACTTAACACATGCAAGCATCGAAGGGTGATATAACTTAGGGAGTGTAGCGACTACATAGGTCAGCTACATCCCATGTTATGGTCGCAACACACTAGGGTAGATCATGTAGCGATCACTACACTAGGTCACCCACTCAACATGGTCAAAACCCTCCACTAAAAGACAAACCCTATCGACCAAACCACACCTAGATCACCATGGTTGAAGCAAAAAACACCTAGGGTAAGTGTTACAGTTACAACACTCATCCAAGAGTGGTGTTACGGTTGTGTAACACACACAAACCCTAGTATGTTTTGAAACACATCAAGGCAAACCCTAGAAACCCTAATATCACCATGTGATATCACATCATCAACCATGGTCCAAACAAAGTGCTCATATGCTTCTTTCTCTCTCTTAATATGACAAGACATAAAGGGAACACTCTTCATGTGACAAATTACATGATAAACCCTCAGCATGGGTAAATTGCAACTTGGTCCAAAACAGGCATAACAAGCTCAAACGGCAAGCCAATAGGACCAAACTGAAAGCATAAGATTTTCATAAGTTATAACGGTGTCTCAAGAGATTAGATTAATGTTTAAGCTTATTATTAAATAAAGTAAGAACAACCAAGCCCTAAGCTAGGTCAGGGGTCTTACAACCATAAACCCTAACAAGGGTTTTTCCCCCAAAATCACTTACATAAAAGGAGATGGGTACTTCTTACACATCTCTTCCTTAAGCTCCCACATGAATTCCTCCATGCCATGGTGATGTCACAAAACCTTAAGTAGAATAATATCCTTCTTCTTTTAATTCTTGATCCTTCTATCCAGGATCAACACATGACCCTCCACATATGACACATCCATTTCACGTTCAACCTCTATGGGTTGCAAAAGTAACTCAATGTTGGGGTGACACTTCCTCAACATCATAACATGGAAAATTAGATGCAATCTATGCAACTCGGGTGGTAACTCCAAATTGTAGGCCATCTTCCTGACATGTGCCACCATAGGGTAAGGTCCCATAAACCTGGGAGCCAACTTACCCTTCTTGCCAAACCTCAAAACACCCTTCCAATGAGACACCTTGAGATACACCATGTCTCCCACTTGGAACTCCAACGCTCTGTGCCAATTATCAGCATATGATTTATGGCTATCCTAGGCTACCTTCAACAACTATTGAATCACTTTGATATTCTCTGTTGTCTGCTGCACAAGCTTAGGACCTAGAAGCTGGTACTGACCAGTCTCATACCAACACGACAGAGATCTACAACGTATCCCATACAAAGCCTCATAAGGTTCTATATCAATTCTCCTCTGATAAATGTTATAATTGGTAAACTCTATCAAACTGAGGAGGACATCCCAACTAACCAAAAATTGTAAAACACAGGCTCTCAATAGATCTTCCAAAGTAAGTATAGTCCTCTCATATTGACTGTCTGTATATGGGTGAAACCCTCAACTAAATACCCATAATGAGTGTAGGTGTTCCCAAAAGCGAATAGTAAATGTAGGACCTCTATCTGATACAATGGTAGATGGGATACCATGCAAATGAAAAATCTCATCAAAATATATCTTAGCAAGCTTCTCCACTATATACATGGTATTCACATGAAGGAAATGCATTGACTTAGTCAACCTATCAACGATCACCCAAATAGAATCATGACCTTTGGCTGTCCTATGGAGACCAACAACAAAGTTCATTCTAACATGATCCATTTCCACTATGGTATAGGCAATGATTGCAAAGTTCCTACAAGACTCTTATGCTTTTCCTTAACTTGGCGACACATAGGACACCTTGCAACGAACTCAGCCACATCATGCTTCAAGCCAAGCCACCAATACAAATCTTTAAGATTATGGTACACCTTGGTGTTACCTGGATGCATGGCATACATCGAGGAGTGATCCTATTCCAAGACCATCTTCCTCTAATCATCAACATTAGGAACCAAAACTCTATCTTGGTAACATACTATCCCTTCCTTGGACTCATGGAAGCCATCACGCTTCTTGTTGTTGAACTCTACTCAGATTTGTTGTATCACAATATTACCCTATTGTGCATCTCTAGTATACTGCCTCAATGTAGGCTTCACTTCTAATTGTGCCAACAATTCTACTAACAAAGACACTCCTAGCTTCACATTCATCTGATGTAAATAGACAACCATGTATCTTTTATGACACACCAAAGAGCATAACTGCGCCTTATACATAGATGATAATGAATAGGAATTCCTACTCAAAGCATATGCCACCACATTTGCCTTCCCCGGATGGTAGTCTATGGTGCAATCATAGTCTTTGATCAACTCCATCGAGTGTCTCTATCGCATGTTCAACTGCTGCTGTAAAAAGTTGTATTTGAGATTCCAATGGTCGGTGAAGATCAGACACTTCTCACCATAAAGGTAGTGTCTCCATATCTTCAAAGCATTAACCACCACTGCAAGCTCCAAATCATGTGTTGGGTAGCTCTCCTCATGTTTCTTAAGTTTTTGCAAAGCAAAAGAAATCATGTTTTTGTCTTGCATTAGCACACAACCCAGAAAAATCCTTAAGACATCACTAGAAGATGATATATCCCTTCCCTTGCTTAGGTAGAACCAACATTGGATAACTAGTCAACTTATCCTTTAATGACTGGAAGGCATGTTGAAACTTGTAATCCCAGTCAAAAGGTACATCTTTCCTCGTCAGCTTCGTTATGGGTGATGCTACGACACTGAAGTTCTTGATGAACCTCCTATAGTATCCTACCAGACCTAGAAAACTACAAACTTTTGTCGGTGTATCGAGCTGCTCCCACTCTATCAAAGATTCAACCTTCTTGGGGTCCACACGAACACCCTTAGAAGATATCATGTGCCCAAGCAAAGACACCTCCTTCATCCAAAACTCACACTTGCTAAACTTTGCGTATAACTTGGGATGTCTCAACAAAGTCAACGACTGTCGTAGATGCTACTCATAATGTTGGATGTCACAAGAGTAGATCAAGATGTTGTCGATGAACACCACCATGAACTAGTCAAGTAAAGGTTTTAACACTCTGTTCATCAGGTCCATGAACGATGTTGGTGCATTGGTTAGCCCAAACGGCATAACCACAAACTCACACTAACCACACTAAGTCCTAAAAGATGACTTGGGTATGCCATCTACCTTGATCTATAACAGATGATATCCTAACCTTTGATCTATCTTAGGAAAGACTTCATCACCCCTTAACTGATCAAATAGATCATCTATCCATGGCAAAGGATACTTGTTCTTGATCGTCACTTTGTTCAACTATCGGTAGGCGACACACAACCTTATAGATATGCCCTTCTTCTTCACAAACAACATGGAAGAACCCCAAGGAGACGTGCTCGGTCTGATAAAACCTTTCTCAAGTAGTTCTTGCAAGTGTTTCTTCAACTCTTTCTTCTCAGCTGGCACCATCCTGTACGGTGTCTGTGCTATTGTCTATGTGTCGGGTACCAAATTGATCTCTCTCGGGGTGGGGGAACAATTAGAAACTCATCTGAAAACATGTTTTTAAACTCAAAAACATCTAGCACCTCCTGAATACTAGGAATCCTCACCTTAGTATCCATCACATGTTCCAAGAAGCCCTCACAACTCAGTCTCATCAGCTTGTCTGCTATCACTTTTGATACTAGATGCGTTGGAAGAATCTTCCTATCACCTTGGAAGATCCATGAAACATCATTGTCAACAAATGTCACCACTTTGGAACTACAGTCCAAGACTACTCGGTACTTCTTTAAAGTGTCCATTCCAAGGATCACATTGAATCCATGCATATCAAGTGGTATAAGATCCACTTGTATGATGTGTTCTAAAAAAGAAGAACGCAAGAAGGACACACCTCTCGCAACTCGACAGAACCAACCAAAGGGGTGTCTTAGCAAAGACTATCATCTCTACAACTAACAGGATATGAATAGCTGGCTATCACTTCTCTAGTGACAAAAGAGTGTGTCACATGTGGGTCAACCAAAATAGATATAAAGTAAGATGCAGATATATCAGAATGAAATAATTCTATCAGACCAGTCACAACTCATGGGTTGACCACTCCTTCAAAATGGCTCATAGCATAGAATCAAGTTGTTTCTTATTGTCTCCCTTGTCCTCTATTGGCTTGTCCAGATGAACCATCTTGTGATGCTTGGCCATGTCTTCGACCTCCATGACTGTTGAACTGTTGCTACTGTGACCCTTATTGACCTTATCATGATTGTTGTGTCACCTCTTCATTCTTCATTGGGCAATATGGCCTTGTATGCCCTGTCTGTCCACACTTGAAATAGGTCTATCTCTCATACCATGACCTATATGGCCCTATCAGTGATACTGATGCAACATTGTAAGATCCTACCGCAGGGAAGGTATGACCTCTACCTTTGATTAGCGACCACTAAGACTGAACTTCCGACTTTTGTTGTGATTGAGGTGCTAAAAATCTAGGCTTCTTGAAACCTCTAGAGGATAGTCCTTGATGTTGTGCAAGTCTCTTCTTGGCTTTTGCCTCACGTTTCTCCATGACTGACCACTTTATCTGTCTCACAGACTCCAAAATGTGGCAAAAGTTCTCTATTCTCCAAGGCTGACACCAGCATCGTCAACTTGGAGCTCAAAGCCTTCTCAAAGCATCTGATCCTCTCCTTGTATGTAGCAACCATGTATGGGAAAAAACTCAGAAGTTCCATGAACTTTGCCTCGTACTCATTCATCGTTATAGATCCTTGCCAGATCTTCTCAAATAGGGTGATCTTCTCATCTAGATAGGTCTCTGGGAAGTATCGGCTCACAAACTCACACTAAAACTCCTCCCAACAGATCAGAACACCAGACCTTTTCTCTTCCTCAATGGCCCACTAGTGGTCGGAACTCCCTTTCAATGGGAACACTGTGTGCTTCACCTTATCCTCTACAGGGATATTGAGGATCTTCAAGGTCTTCTCTAGCTCAGTCAACCACATATTAGTGTCTTTCGGATCCTCGATACCCACATACTCCAATGCCCCCACATGCCTCAACCTCTCAAAGGTCTTCCCAGAACCATGGGATTCCTCTTTGGGGACTGTCTCTCTAGCTTGGTGTATGGGCATCATGTCTGCCATATGCATCATCATGGACATGAGTTGTCCAAACATGGACTGAAAATCATGATTGACTATAGTTTTTGGGTCAAGCTAAGGCTCTTCAAGCACTCCATCAACCCTCTCATGCCTTCTGGAACCACCACCTGGTGCAGCAACACTGCTCTCGGCGACGTGTTCTCCAAACATCTTTTCTTTTCTTCTTATTCTTCTTCCTCATAAGAAGAAGTTATCATAAGATATACTGGAGGACACTTGAAGAGACACAAACCCTAGTCCTATGTCCTTGTAGACTCGGTGAACCTAGAGATCTGGTACCACCCAAATGTGACACACTTGTCACAAAAAAAGAGATAACTCAAAACAAAGCGTGGAATTAAAACTAAATAACTAGATTGCCTGAAAACACGGTAAATTAAAATCGATCACGTTATAGCTTCTCAAGCTAAAACATATCACTTCTAAGTCAATAACATTGCCGCATGTATACACATTACATGTTAAAAAGTTGTATGCATCATTGTTCACTGTCCATCTTGCCACAACATGTACAAATTATAACAAGTTTATATGTATACAAACCATGTTTGTACAACCATGGCCTACTACCAAAACTCATATTGATATACATAACAACAAAAGCCTCCCCCATGGACATGAGAGTACAGGGATGACACATAGGACTCTACTACAAAATACTAGCAGCATGTCCAACCTTTAACAGCTACAACTACTCTTGTTGCTTAGCCTCAATAGTACAATCTCTACCTCATCATGTACAACCACTTAGAATATGTTCAAACCCATTGGGTGAGACCAAACGCCCCCCATAGAGAGATATAACTCTCCTCCAACAACTATTATAATCATAGAGAATCTAAAGTAGGTAGATAAACATAACATTAGGTTGAGGAGATTCAACTAAATGATATGAATAAAGTAGTTACTATTATCTAAGCAATTTAACCATCTACAATTGAGCAGTAGAACATCTTATATTTAAGAAGGTATATGAAGAACATGTATAATAATTGATTTCTATTAGTGCACTATAATTCAAGAAATTAGTACAAGAAATAAGGAATAGGGTCATCCAATGTGAGTCGTATTTAACCCTAAACAAATATACAACACAACTATATTACGTCTTTTATTTTCCATGAGGATTTGATTTATACCACCCCAAATCCATTTGATCACTATAGACTCAAAATTCGTGTCATACAAGATCAACAAAAGAGTCATAATCCATGTTATCACCACACAACTCCCAGTCAGTTTGCGAGACAACATAGAGACATAATAGTCAACTACCAATAATGACATATAATCAAGATGAAAAGAAATAAATAGTCCAACATTGGTACATCTCACATCACTACTGAACAGGCTCATCCATGGCCATTCTAAAAGAGGAAATCATGTTGTTACATGGTTGCCTTTCACAAACACTTCACCACAAGGCATGAATGCATTCATCCTCCAAACATGTAATTGTGGGCACAAGTATATACCATCGACTTGCACCCCTGCATAATAAAAAATATGTGATCTGAGTTTTCCATAGGAATGACTTGTTTCACCTCCCAACAAGTTCTAAAACTGTAATGGATCTATGGCACAGTGCATCTACACAATTATGGTTTCACTTGGTTAATTATTCCAATTAAGCATCTTTTGGTGCATCATCAATCAAGTTACAACATCAAACCCTAAACAAGTTCTATGACACGGGTAAAGGTACAATTCTAAAAGATATAAAACATATGAAATGAAACTTGTCACTTCATCACATGATACTTTCCTTACTACCACTCACAAGGTCATAACCAATATCACATCACTATGGGATATCAATCCCTCAATCACATCTCTATAGGATTTCACCTCAAACTACGCACAAGGCACTTTTCAGGTCATTAGACCCAATCACATAATTCATGCACATTTTTTTTTCTATTTATCTCGCCCCTCTCAAGCGAGCAATATCAACATGAACAGTACAATCATCCAAACTAATGACAGAATTAAATCTGGTAGTACTACTACCATTACAAGCATCTAAGTTGATTACATCAACTAGAACCAACGGGGGGTTTCTATAGAAATAAAAACCTCTAGTGTTTTTGACGTGAAACTTAGCTAACTGATCTGCTACCTTATTACCTTATCTTCCAACGTGTGAACAAGACCAGTCAGGTTTCCAATTCTCTTTGACAGCTGCTAACCATCTAGCCAACATGGGGTTATTTGACGTATTGTTCTTCAATGCCTTGATAACATTCTTTGAATCTGACTCAACGCAAAGCCCGCTTCCCTCAAACGTCAATCCCACCTCTGAAGCAAGGGCAATGGATTGAGCCTCAGCCTCTAGAGCACTTCTGGCCATGGTATACCTCAACAATACTCATAATCACCACCATGTATTATATAAGGATCACCATACCATTCACATAGATATGATATTGGTTCCACCTGTAATGTTATGGATACACAATAAGGAGAGATTAAATACCATAAGCATGTTAATCACTTTAAGAAATATAAGCAAATACATCATATGTTCCCAAAATTAGGGTTAGGGTTTCATGTGTAGCCAATTAGGGTTTCCAATTCAACAATCACCACAAAACCCTAGATACATCAATTCCCACTTTCTTGTAGCAGCACATTAGGGTTTAACATTACTTTCTTGAACATACAATCTCCATTATGTCAACAACAATATGTAACGATCACCAATCACATAGTTGTATGTAGAGACCATCACACACACACCCACCCAAGTGTAACGACCATCATAATAACACCCTGTAGCGATCAACATGCTTACCTAGGTGTATCCAACATTACCATAGGTCAGTAGCGACTGTTAGCACACCAAGGTGACTTTTTATGACCGAAGCAAACATCAACCATGTGTAGCGACCCGCTACCCTAAACCTGTTGTGACCGAAGCAAAGATGTGTAGTGACCATCCAATCAAATCAAAGTGTTTTGACCAAAACAAGTTCAAAGGTATAGCGATAAACAAGGGTACAAGGTGTAACAGCCAAGGGTGACTAGGTTTAGGCCCATGTAGCACCTGCAACACCTCACTTAGCACACATAACTCCACTCAAACAAGGTGCATTGACTGCAACAAGAACCAATAGGGTACTGACCCCAAACATCAGGTTTGAGTGTATCGACCATAAGAATCAAAGCAAAGTGTAGTGACCTCGAGGTCAAGCTACCTCAACACAACACTTAACCATCCTCAAAATAGAGTTATCCCACATCTAAAATAGATGATTAATCATCAAGTAAACAAAATGTTATCAAGGAGAAAAACTCCATTTTAGAATGGGAATCTAAACCCTAATTCAAGCGTCACCAAAATGAACATGAAAAACCATGATGATAGAGAGAGAATAAAATTCTCCAACGTATACAATCAGAGATCAAAAACCTCAAACCTCAATTAAACATGGCGATGAAACCAATGATTTAATATCATGTAAGAATCAACCATCAACACTTACCAAATGGGTACATGAAATTAGGGTTTAGGAGAAAGAGTAATACATAAGAGAATACTACACAATCATAAACCCTAAATCATGGGATAATCATCTAGCATCTTTAATTCACATTTTAGAAATAAATTCAGTAGCATGCAAGTAGATTATGGTGCAAATAATAGAAGAGGGGAAATATAACCCTCCTTATGAAGAGATCAAGCTCTCAATATCACAAGCTCAAAAAGAGAAGAAGAATCGCAACCTTGAATCAACACCTCGACCACAATTTCACCTCAAGAATTGAAGAAATGCCAAGGTTAATGGAAAGCTCAAGAAAAGGAAACTCAAACCCTAGGACAAATAAGAGAGAAGAAAGAGGAGAGCTTCTTCTCACATAGGTACCACCATGGTAAATCCATAGTCTATGGCCTTAGTGAAGAGAAGATCCTCATAGAATAGCCACCATGGTTGCACCATAGTCTCACGACCAAGAAGGAAGAGAAGATAGGTATAACAACCCAGACCTGGTTTATGAGGTAACCCTATTTGTTTTGGCTAATAAAGTTGCTTAGAACTCTAATATAATCCTCTAAGGTGTTTTTTTTATCATGTGACATACTTATGTTTCAAGTTTGGTCCTGATTGAGTGTTGTTTGAGCAATATTCCTTTGTTTTGGACCAAACTGCAATTTACCCAAGTTGAGGGGTTATAATGCAAAATGCCACATGTTTAGCATGCATTATATGTTTTATAATCATAATATATAGAATGATTCACGGTTGTGGCTTGTGGAAAGCCTAAATTCCAAGTTTGAACTTGTTTGAACAATGTCGGTGCATTGTGCACCAATTTTGGTACAAAGAGCAATTTACCCAAAATGTAGGGTTGATATGAAAATTACCACCTATAGAGTGTTCATACTCCCACTTAGCATAATGTAGAGGAGATATAAAGGAGGATACACCATTTTTTATTCCATTATGAATGATGGTAATCTTGGTGAAGAAATGACCAAGAAAAGGGTTGAATTTGAAATCTTAACTTGAATTGTATCAAGTTGAAAAGCTTATATATGAAAGCCTATTGGCCAAGGAACCATAGTATGAGCCTCATATAGTTTTTTGGACTCTTGGCAAAGTCCATATCGGGCAAAGCACCTCAAGGAGGTGAGGTGTGTCGGGTTACAACTTCCTTAGTAAAGTTGTGACGGGTTGTGCATAAAGTGATGAATTAATTAATATATCTTATTCAAAAGGATATGTAATGGCAGAATATTTATCTCAAGATGATCCTCAATCGTTTTTCAGGACAAAATAAATGATGATGCATGCATTGACACGTGTCACCTACTAGATCAAAATGTTGACACCTCATTTTTGCCTTCCTTCATTAACAACAAGTATATATACCCCTAGTTTCACCCCTTGGTGAAATTTTACGACCCTTACCACCCTCCTACCCTGAGGTATCATGAATAGAGTTCCCATATCATGAAGGTATGCTGTGGTATCTTGCATAGGCCTTGGGAAATCACCCATGGCAAGAGCAGATCACCCAAGTAGGTGATATTGGCCATATAGGGTGATATCAGCCATAGAGTGAAGTTTTGACACCAAGTGAGTGTTATATCGTGCAAGTGAGTGCCATATCGTGCACGAGGGATGACATATCATGCAAGGACACTATTGTATCTTTCAAAGGTTTTAAGGAGCAAGAAGGAGCTCATACTTAACCCTAAGGTGAGGATAAGATCATCTTCAACCTTGGATTGAAGCATGAATTTAGGGTTTTGATCTTCCTTTATTTTCTTATCCATGGTGATTCTTTGCATATAGAGGAGTTGTGAAGTCCATATTCAACCTTAGGAACGTGGATCTTTGGATCTTGGAGCTTTGAAGTCGTTCTTAAGCGGGTTATATAACTTGAACTCAACCATGTTATTATTCTTCACCTAAATTGCTATAACTAGTGAAATACTTTTAATTCCAAAATTTCCTGAAATAGTTGATGAGATTATGAGTTCTAGTAGTTTCTTAGACCTGTTGACATGAACTATAACAGTTATAACTAAGGTCTAGAGCTTGAAGATGGTGGTATCACTTTATAAAAGTGAGATCGGGTGCAAGCACACAAGAAATTACCTTTAACCCGATATGAAGTTGCACCTACTTCACTTGAACGATATGGATATGAATGAATACATTGTTGCACGATATGGGGGTGTAGTATACACCTCTTGCACGATAGGGAGTCTATTATAGACTCCATGCATGATAAAAGGTTAAATGAATACTTATAAGTGGACATGAAACCCCAAATTTGGTAACCCGATATGAGTAAAGAATAGCAAATGCTATTGCACGATATGGTAACCCGATATACAACCCTAGTTGATGCCTAGCCCGACATGGTGATGGCTTAATACCTCATGCACGACATGGGTAACACATATAACACCTCTAGCCTGATATGAATGGTGTGTATATACTTCTAGCCCGATATGGTGAGTGCTCATATACTTACAACCCGATATGGTTAACATATGCACATTTCTAACCCGAGATACCTTGTAAAGTTGAGGGCAAGACACTCTTAGGAGTGATTATTGTAACACCAAGTAATGGTGTGGCTAATACTTTGATAGGTGAAACACCTAGAGTGGTTGATAATGGACAACCTTATATCAACAATGCCTCAACCAGAGATGAGTCCATATCAATTGATGATGGTTGGACAATTCAAATGTATGACTCATGATCAATACACTACAGAATAAATGTGATGGGCTAGTGCATAAAGTATTAGGATGGGGAATACCCTAATATAAGATAAGTTGAGGAACTTAAGTAAGTTAAAATTAATGAGGGAAGTGATACACCAAGGCATTGTAAATGTCACATCCAACACTTTGAGGTTGTTACACCTTGATGCACCTTAAATCCAATTTACTTGGATGAGTAACCCATGATGTGTGTCATGTGAATTGTTACATTGATATGGAATGCACTTTGATAAGTGTAGGCTATAATACCTTGAGAAAGGGTTAAGCCAAATTAATAATGTATGATGTAATCATACCCTGATAAGGATGAGAGAGGAACTCATACCTTGTGTTGATTATTCATTTAATGATAAATGATGATAATAAATAAGTATGATTGGATACTTATGATATTAATGTATGCTCCTAGATGTGTGGAACAATGAATTAGGGTTTAGATTGATAATATGAACTTGAAACCCTATTCGGCTATAAAGGGAAACCCTAACCCTAATAGTTGTTGCCTAGTGAGAGATGACAAGATGTTTAATGGCCTTATGAGCCATGTGGATAGTTTTTGCCTAGTGAGAGGTGACAAGATGTTTAATGGCCTTATGAGCCATGTGGATAGTTGTTGCCTAGTGAGAGGTGACAAGATGTTTAATGGGCCTTGTGAGCCATGTGAATAGTTGTTGCCTAGTGAAAGGTGACAAGATGATTAATGGGCCTGGTGAGCCATGTGAATAATTGTTGCCTAATGTGAGGTGACAAGATGCTTATAAAAGTCTAATGTAAGGAATGGTAATGTGTAAAATAAACTAAGGGGAATGGAAACCAGTAACTTCATAATAATAATAAATGTTTATAATAATAATGAAATCTTGATCATACATGCTTTATGCTTATAGTCAAATAAGGGATATAGTGTTTTGAATATGCTTAAAGGAGATAAGAGGAACACTTTTAGTACGTAAAGAATGTGAATTGATATGATGGCTTGCCCCAGGGTATAATGCCTAGTAAAAGGATGTGATAACCAATGATGAATTTAAGGGATTGATATCCCATACTGACTGTGTAATAAAGATTGGTTAAAGTCCAATACCTGGCAAAGGCGTGAAGCCTATAATCAAGAGTGGTTAGAGTCCACTGCATGGAGGTGTAATCAGGTTTGGTTACAGACCAATACCTGGAAGAGGCGTGAAGCCTGTAATCACGAGTGGTTAGAGTCTACTGCCTGGTGATGTAATCAAGTTTGGTTACGGACTAATACCTGGCAGAGGCGTGAAGCCTGTAATTAGGAGTGGTTAGAGTCCACTGTCTGGTTGTGTAATCACGATTGGTTAAAGTCCAATACCTGGCCGAGGCGTGAAGCCTATAATCAGGAGTGGTTAGAGTCTGCTGCCTGGCAGTGTAATCAGGTTTGGTTACGAACCAATACCTGGCAGAGGCGTGAAGCCTGTAATCAGGAGTGGTTAGACTCCACTGTCTGGATGTGTAATCAGGATTGGTTAAAGTTCAATACCTGGAAGAGGCATGAAGCCTATAATCAAGAGTGGTTAGAGTCCACTTCCTGGCAGTGTAATCAGGTTTGGTTACAGACCAATACATGGAAGAGGTATGAAGCCTGTAATCAGGAGTGGTTAGAGTCCACTGCATGGCTGTCTAATCAGGATTGGTTAACGTCCAATACCTGGCAGAGGCGTGAAGCCTGTAATCAGGAGTGGTTAGAGTCCACTTCCTGGCGGTGTAATCAGGTTTGGTTACGGACCAATACCTGGAAGAGGCATGAAGCCTGTAATCAGGAGTGGTTAGAGTCCACTTCCTGGCTGTGTAATCAGAATTGGTTAAAGTCCAATACCTGGCAGAGACATGAAGCTTATAATAACACAGGATTGGCATAGTCCAATGCCTGTAATGGTTGTATATGATTGGCATAGTCCAATGCTTGAACAGGATATGATGATGTATACTCACATGACTGGTAGAATTCAATATCTGGTTAGCAGATTGGCTGAGGCCAACAGATAGAAATGAGAATGATTCATGGATGACATACCATGATAATGAGCATCACAAGATAAGATTGAGATAGTATGATGGGTAAATGATATATGTGTTCTCCATATTCCTTATAAAGTGAATAGATGAATTATTTCTCTATCATAGACAGCTGCAATGCTTTAAAATATGAGAATGTTCTAAACAGCTTATCCTCTGCTCAGTTTAATGCTATTTAACTGTGATAATAACATTGTTGGCAGAGAGTTATATCTCTTGCTGGGGCAATTTTCAATTGTCTCACCCCCGAGGGATCCAAATTTTTAGGTGGATTTGCACGAGGAGGTGAAGACCTTTCTATAGAAAAAGAACAATAACAGTAGGGACAACAGTGACAGCTCAGGTTGAGTGTACTGTCTGTCATGTCTTGTAGATAGAAGTCCTATGTGTCATATCTATACTCTCAGGTCCTTGGAGTTGGTTCGTTATGGTTTCATGAATGATCTGAGGTTTTTGGCTTGTAAGCCTCGAGGTTTTATGTTGCTTCAGTATATGTTTTGACAAAGCAACTGTTATATGTTATCCTCGAGAAGAGATGGTACAGTGTTTGTACAATGTGAACAATTATGTATATAAAGTTTTGGTTCTGCCTTAAAGAGTTTTCCTAGAAATGGATCTCTTTGCAAAATGGTTTTAATTTTAAGTGATTTTTGTTAATCCGCTGTTTATGTTGAAATTCTGCTTAATTAGTAACAATTTGTTTGTCGGTTTGGCGACTGTCGTTACAAGTTTTGTATCAGAGCTTAAGGTTCACTGAGTCTACAGAGACATAGGACTAAGGTGTAGTGTTTGTTCTATGTGTACCTCGGTGTATCTTATAGTGCCTTCTGCTTATGCAGAAGAAGATATATAACTCAAAGATGTCTAGAGAACATGAGGGACACGTTGCTGAGAGCAATGTTGCTGCACCAGTAGAAGGTGCCAAGGATCAGGCAAGAGAAGAAACAGTGCCTAAGAATCCCCATGTTGATGAAGTCATGATGAGAAACCCATATTTGTCTACTCTTTTTGGGTAATTCATGACTACAGTGATGCATATAACAGACCGGATGGCAGCATCGGCACCTAGGGCACCAGCTCCCAATGAGGGATATGGGTCTGGAAAGACTTTTGAACGATTATGTCGTGTAGGAGCCATAGAATATGATGGGACACCTGACCCAGTAGATGCTGATCTCTGTCTCACTGAGTTAGAAAAGGCTTTTAAGATCCTTAGTATCCGAGATGCTGACAAAGTTAAACATGCAGTGTACCTTTTGAAGGGTAGTGTTGGACATTGGTGGGTGATAGAATAAATAAAAAGGAATGATGAAGAGGTTGGTTGGGAGGAATTTCGTCGAGAATTCATCAATAAGTATTTTCCAAGGACATACTTAGATGAAAAGATCTCACAGTTTGAGAAGATTCGGTAGGGAGCCATGTCAATAAATGAATATGAGGTTAAGTTTATGGAACTTTTGCGTTTTTGTCCTCAGATGGCTGCTACTGGGGAGGAGAAGATTCGACGTTTTGAGAAGGGATTGAATGCTGAGATGTCTATCCTGGAATCTTCCCTAGAAAGTAGAGAGCAGTTTGCTACATTTTTGGAATCAATTCGGAGGATAGAGAGGTCTACGATAAAGAAACATGACACAGACCTTAAAAGGAAGTCTAAACAGTCACAGGAACAAGGGATTGGTGGTACTAAACAATCAAAGATCTCCGTAGTACCGACTCAACCACAATGTAGTGCACCAATACAACAGTCACTAAAAAGACTTCGAGCTTGCTATAGATGTGGACAAAAAGGACATCTGAGGTGGCAATGTCCAAGGAAAAATAGTGAAGTGACCCAACAATCAAGTCATAATCTACAAAACCCACAAGGACCTCAGTTCTGTGGGACAGATGGTGGAGGACGAAGACAAGTGTCATAGTTTGGTCCATCTACTTCTGGTAGTAGAGGACAAAGGCAATAACAAATAACAACTAAGTCCATGTTTTGGGTCAGATAAGATGCTAGTTATCTTCTAAAAGGTAGACTTGTCAAGATAGAGCTATCTATTTTGAGTTACCTTTTTGTTTCCTACTATAAGAAAAGTAGTTGTTGTTTAGTTCATCTGTATATATCCTTTAAGGATATGAGGAAGAGATAAGAAGGATGAAAACTTATGTTTAGTTTAATATTCTCTTATATGTTTGAAAATTTCTCCTTACATGCAGATAGGGAAAAGATGTAAATGAAACACTCAGAGAAAATTTGAGATACTAAGTAGTAAAATTTAACGAGATGTTAAAAGTATGAAACATAATATAAAACAAATACATACTACCTAATTTCAGTTCTTGAATACCCTGGCAAGGTATTCATTTATTAAAGACAAGGTAAGTATGACATATTCAGATTGTTATCTTTTTTATTACTCTGATCAAGTAGTCATTCTGAAACAATCTCAAGAGTTTAAAGAAGAAGGAGATGTGACATGGATATTTCTACCACATTCTAATCGATATATGAATGAATTTGATTTACTCATAAGTCAACTTATAAACAAAATGAGGATGTGATGTGTTATTAACACATGTGTTAGATACCAAGGTAAGGAATTCTAGTATCTGAGAAACATCATACTATCTTATGATAGTTACATGGAATGGTTAACTGTGGAATCAGTCCAGTTACCTAATGTAGTATGGACATCATATGTTAGGGGTTTATGCTTTGCTTAAACATAACATTGATGAGAATGATCTACTTGAAGGAATAATTGTAAAAATATTACAATAAAAGTTTATCAAATGAGATTAAAAAACAACCTCTATCTGAGTGAGAAAAGTGTTACCTGCCCCAGAATTAACTACACAGTTGATAATGAAAAGACAGTGAAGCATGTATCCTATGTGTTTGATTCCATGGGATTTTTGTGTAAAAGAACTTTGTATTTATCGAAGTTCTATGGTGTCTCCATAACAATGAGATGTTATGTGGAGACTTGATTATATGATGAATGAATAATATCTGTCTCCCTTTACCTGGGATTTTGGGGATGAAATCCTTGTTAGGGTTTATAACTTGTAACAATCCAGACTAGATTTTTGAGGTAACCCTATTTGTTTTGTCTAATAAAGTTTCTTAGAACTCTAATATAATCCTCTAATGTGTTTTTTATCATGTGACATACTTATGTTTCAAGTTTGGTCCTGATTGAGTGTTGTTTGAGCAATATTCCTTTATTTTGGACCAAACTACAATTTACCCAAGTTGAGGGGTTATAATGCAAAATGTCACATGTTTAACATGCCTTATATGTTTTAGAATCATAAGAGAGATAATGATGCAAGGTGGTGGCTTTTGGAAAGCCTAAATTCCAAGTTTGAACTTGTTTGAACAATGTTGGTGCATTGTGCAGCAATTTTGGTACAAAGTGCAATTTACCCAAAATATAGGGTTGATATGAAAATTACCACCTCTAGAGTGTTCCTAATCCCTCCTATAATAATTTATAGGAGATATAAAGGAGGATACACCATTTTTTATTCCATTATGAATGATGGTAATCTTGGTGAAGAAATGACCAAGAAAAGGGTTGAATTTGAAAGCTTAACTTGAGTTGTATCCAGTTGAAAAGCTTATATATGAAAGCCTATCGGCCAAGGAACCATAGGAGGAGCCTCATATCATTACTCTTGTAAAAGTACATATCGTGAAAAGCACCTCAAGGAGGTGAGGTGTGTCGGGTTACAACTTCCTTAGTAAAGTTGTGACGGGTTGTGCATAAAGTGATGAATTAATTAATATATCTTATTCAAAAGGATATGTAATGGCCGAATCTTGATCTCAATATGATCCTCAATCATTTTGCAATACAAAATAAATGATGATGCATGCATGGACACGTGTCACCCATGCATGACATGTGGCACCTACTAGCTCAAAATGTTGACACCTCATTTTTGCCTTCCTTCATGAACAACAAGTATATATACCCCTAGTTTCACCCCTTGGTGCAATTTTACAACCCTTACCACCCTCCTACCCTAAGGTATCGTGCATAGATCTCCCATATCGTGAAGGTATGTTGTGGTATCGTGCATAGGCCTTGGGATATCGCCCAAGGAAAGAGCATATCACCCAAGTAGGTGATATTGGCCATATAGGGTGATATCGGCGATAGAGTGAAGTTTTGACTCCAAGTGAGTGTTATATCGTGAAAGTGAGTGCCATATCGTGCAAGAGGGGTGGAATATCGTGCAAGGACACTAGTGTATCGTGCAACGGTGTTAAGGAGCAAGAAGGAGCTCATAATAAACCCTAAGGTGAGGATAAGATCATCTTCAACCTTGGATTGAAGCATGAATTTAGGGTTTTGACCTTCCTTTCTTTTCTTCTTCACCAATTGCTTATCCATGGTGATTCTTTGCATATAGAGGAGTTGTGAAGTCCATATTCAACCTTAGGAACGTGGAGCTTTGGATCTTGGAGCTTTGAAGTCGTTCTTAAGGTGGGTTATATAACGTGAACTTAACCATGTTATTATTCTTCACCTAAATTGCTATAACTAGTGAAATACTTTTAATTCTGAAATTTCCTGAAATAGTTGATGAGATTATGAGTTCTAGTAGTTTCTTAGACCTGTTGACATGAACTATTACAGTTAAAACTAAGTTCTAGAGCTTGAAGATGGTGGTATCACTTTATAAAAGTGATATCGGGTGTAAGCACACAAGAAAGTACCTTTAACCCGATATGATGTTTCACCTACTTCACTTGAATGATATGGATATGAATGAATACATTGTTGCACGATATGGGGGTGTAGTATACACCTCTTGAATGATAGGGAGTCTAGTATAGACTCCATGCATGATAAGAGGTTAAATGAATACTTATAAGTGGACATGAAACCCTAAATTAGGTAACCCGATATGAGTAAATAATAGCAAATGCTATTGCACGATATGGTAACCCGATACACAACCCTAGTTGATGCCTAGCCCGACATGGTGATGGCTTAATACCTCATGCACGACATGGGTAACACATATAACACCTCTAGCCTGATATGAATGGTGTGTATATACTTCTAGCCCGATATGGTGAGTGCTCATACACTTACAACCTGATATGGTTAACATATGCACATTTCTAACCCGAGATACCTTGTAAAGTTGAGGGCAAGACACTCTTAGGAGTGCTAATTGTAACACCAAGTAATGGTGTGGCTAATACTTTGATAGGTGAAACACCTAGAGTGGTTGATAATGGACAACCTTATATCAACAATGCCTCAACCAGAGATGAGTCCATATCAATTGATGATGGTTGGACAATTCAAATGTATGACTCATGATCAATACACTACAGAATAAATGTGATGGGCTAGTGCATAAAGTATTAGAATGGGGAATACCCTAATATAAGATAAGTTGAGGAACTTAAGTAAGTTAAAAGTAATGAATACACAAAGGCATGGTAAATATCACATCCAACACTTTAAGGTTGTTAGACCTTGATGCACCTTAAATCCAATATACTTGGATGAGTAACCCATGATGTGTGTCATGTCAATTGTTACATTGATATGGAATGCACTTTGATAAGTGTAGGCTATCATACCTTGAGAAAGGGTTAAGCCAAGTTAATAATGTATGATGTAATCATACCCTGATAAGGATGAGAGAGGAACCTATACCTTGTATTGATGATTCATTTAATGATAAATGATGAGAATAAATAAGTATGATTGAATACTTATGATATTAATGTATGCTCCTAGATGTTTGGAACAATGAATTAGGGTTTATATTGATAATATGAACTTGAAACCCTATTCGGCTATAAAGGGAAACCCTAACCCTAATAGTTGTTGCCTAGTGAGAGGTGACAAGATGTTTAATGGCCTTATGAGCCATGTGTATAGTTGTTGCCTAGTGAGAGGTGACAAGATGTTTAATGGGCCTTGTGAGCCATGTGAATAGTTGTTGCCTTGTGAAAGGTGACAAGATGATTAATGGGCCTGGTGAGCCATGTGAATAATTGTTGCCTAATGAGAGGTGACAAGATGCTTATAAAAGTCTAATGTAAGGAATGGTAATGTGTAAAATAAAATAAGGGGAATGGAAACCAGTAACTTCATAATAATAATAAATGGTTATAATAATAATGAAATCTTGATCATACATGCTTTATTGTTATAGTCAAATAAGGGCTATAGTGTTTTGAATATGCTTAAAGGAGATAAGAGGAATACTTGTAGTATGTAAAGCATGTGAATTGATATGATGGCTTGCCCCAGGGTATAATGCCTAGTAAAAGGATGTGATAACCAATGATGAATTTAAGGGATTGATATCCCATAACGACTGTGTAATCAGGATTGGTTAAAGTCCAATACCTGGAAGAGGCATGAAGCCTGTAATCAGGAGTGGTTAGAGTCCACTGCCTGGCGGTGTAATCATGTTTGGTTACGGACCAATGCCTAGAAGAGGTGTGAAGCCTATAATCAGTAGTGGTTAGAGTCCACTGCCTGGCGGTGTAATCACGTTTGGTTACAGACCAATACCTGGAAGAGCCGTGAAGCCTGTAATCAGGAGTGGTTAGAGTCCACTTCCTGGCTGTGTAATCATGATTTGTTAAAGTCCAATACCTGGCAGAGGCGTGAAGCCTGTAATCAGGAGTGGTTAGAGTCCACTGCCTGGCGGGGTAATCAGGTTTTGTTATGGACCAATACCTGGTAGAGGCGTGAAGCCTGTAATCAGGAGTGGTTAGACTCCACTGCCTGGATGTGTAATCAGGATTGGTTAAAGTCCAATACCTGGCAGAGGCGTGAAGCCTGTAATCAGGAGTGGTTAGAGTCCAATGTCTGGCGGTGTAATCAGGTTTGGTTACGGACCAACACCTAGAAGAGGCATGAATCCTGTAATCAGGAGTGGTTAGAGTCCCTTTCCTGGGTGTGTAATCAGGATTGGTTAAAGTCTAATACCTGGCAAAGCGTGAAGCCTATAATCAGGAGTGGTTAGAGTCCACTGCCTGGCGGTGTAATCAGGTTTGGTTATGGACCAATACTTGGCAAGGGTGTGAAGCATGTAATCAGGAGTGGTTAGAGTCCACTGTCGTGCTGTGTAATCAGGATTAGTTAAAGTCCAATACCTGGCAGAGGCATGAAGCCTATAATAACACAGGATTGGCATAGTCCAATTCCTGGAATGGTTGCATATGATTGGCATAGTCCAATGCTTGGATAGGATATGATGATGTATACTCACATGACTGGTAGAATTCAATATCTGGTTAGCAGATTGGCTGAGGCCAACACATACAAATGAGAATGATTCATGGATAACATACCATGACAATGAGCATCACAGTATAAGCTTGAGATAGTATGATGGGTAAATGATATATGTGTTCTCCATATTCCTTATAAAGTGAATAGATGAATTACTACTCTATCATAGACAGCTGCAATGCTTTAAAATATGAGAATGTTGTAAACAACTTATCCTCTGCTCAGTTTAATACTATTTAACTGTGATAATAACATTGTTGACGGAGAGTTATATCTCTCGCTAGGGCAATTTTCAATTGTCTCACCCCTGTGGGATCCAAATTTTTAGGTGGACGTACACGAGGAGGTGAAGACCTTTCTACAGAAAAAGAACAACAGCAGTGACATCTCAGGTTGAGTGTATTGTTTATCATGTCTTATAGATAGAAGTCCTATGTGTCGTCTCTGTACTCTCAAGTCCTTGGAGTTGGTTCGTTATGGTTTCATGAACGATCTGAGGTTTTTGGCTTGTAAGCCTCAAGGTTTTGTGTTGCTTCAGTATATGTTTTGACAAAGAAACTATTATATGTTATCCTCGAGAAGAGATGGTACAGTGTATGTACAATGTGAACAATGATGTATATAAAGTTTTGGTTCTGCCTTAAAGAGTTTTCCTAGAAATGGATCTCTTTGCAAAATGGTTTTAATTTTAAGTGATTTTTGTTAATCCATTGTTTATGTTGAAATTCTGCTTAATTAGTAACGATTTGTTTGTCAGTTCGGCGACTGTCGTTATAATAGGGTAGAGATCAAAAGAAAATGTGACCATGGAAAAATAACAACTTACCAAGAAGGAAGATCACCAAGGATCGCCACAAGAAAGATGATCAAGCTCAAGATCACTACATGGAAGGTTGGTCGGCCACCAAAGCTCCAAGATCAGTCCTCTTTTGCTCCACAAAGATCCAAGGACAAACACAAGATAGAAGAGAAAGAGTAGGGACGAAGAAGATACTTCCACATGAAGTAAAGGAGTTATATACTTAAGGTAGGAGGCAAGCAAGGGGTTTATGAGGTGCCAACACAAGCGAGCATCAAAAGGACACTTGTCCACCAAGGAATATAGCCATGCAACCACTTAACACGTGCATGTGTGAAAGGGTGATATAACCTAGCGAGTGTAGTGACCACCTAGGTCAGATACATCCCATGTTGTGGTCGCAACACACCAAGGTAGACCATGTAGCAACTGTTGCACTAGATCACCCACTCAACATGGTCAAAACACTCCACTAAAAGACAAACCCTATCGACCAAACCACACCTAGGTCACTATGGTTGAAGAAAATAACACCTGGGGTAAGTGTTGCGGTCGTAACACTCATTGAAGAATGGTGTTGTAGTCACAACACACACAAACCCTAGTATGGTCGACACACATCAAAAAGGCAAACCTTAGAAACCCTAATATCACCATGTGATCTCACAACATCAACCATTATCCAAAAAAGTGCCCTATGATACTTCCTCTCTCTTATGATGCCAAGAAATAGAGGGTACACTCTACATATGATAAATTGCATGATAAACCCTCATCGTGGGTAAATTGCATCTTGGTCCAACACAGGCATAAAAAGTTCAAACAACAACCAAGTAGAACCAAACTGCAAATAGAAGCTTGTCACATGTCATAACAACATCTCAATAGATCATATTAAGGTTTAAGCATCTTATTAAGAAAAGCAAGCACAACCAATCACTAAGCTAGGTCAGGGGCCTTACACAATCAAAATTGTAATACAAAGACTCATTTTGTAAATACAATGTGAAATTTTTATTCTCCCACTGAATACAGTAAAATTGATATTTATGACAACCGTTTACGTAGTATTAAAAAAGGAGTCTTTTTATTAAAATGATGGTCGTCTCATTACAATGTTGTCTGTCTCATTACAAATATGTTCCTTCCTATTACAAAATAGATATACATGTAACTATCCTTTGTTAGCCGCACGGGTAGTGAATGAATAGCTTGTATGGATATATTCATTCACTACCTGTGCAGGTAACTAAGGATAGTTACATGTGCATCTCTTTTGTAATAGGAAGGCACATATTTGTAATGAGATAGACAACATTGTAATGAGATCACCAAAATATAATACAATGACTCATTTTATAATACTAGGTAAATTGGTGTCATAGATAAAAATTGTATTGTATTCAGAGGGAGAATAAAAATTTCACACTATATTTATAAAATGAATCCTTATATTACCATTTTGGTTGTCTCATTATAGTTAGGTGTCTTGCTCTTACAAAATATATCCACAGATAAAAGAAGTTAGTTACCAGCGGGAGCAGTGATATATATATATATATATATATATATATATATATATATATATATATATATATATATATAGAGAGAGAGAGAGAGAGAGTCAGGCTAGAATACACTTGAGTGTACAGATCACTCGCTACACTCAAGTTGTGTTTGCATATCTAGGTAATTTTCTTACAAAATATAAACCATTGACCTTCATTGACATACTATAACTAGGCTACATACAAATTTTGAGCCCATTTGGATGAGTGTAAGTCACTCATCCAAAGGTGTGACAAAGTGATTTTTATAATATTTTCTCTCTCTTAAAAGTTTTATTATCAATTTTGTTGACCAAAATGCCCTCGTATACTTTCCTCACTCAATTGAACAAAGATGTGTCACAAAATGCAAACCCTAGTATGCTATGATGATAAATTACATGTGTTAGTGTATTTAGTAAATGAATATATTGAA
Organism: Alisma plantago-aquatica; assembly: GCA_963693085.1. Classification (NCBI taxonomy): domain Eukaryota; kingdom Viridiplantae; phylum Streptophyta; class Magnoliopsida; order Alismatales; family Alismataceae; genus Alisma; species Alisma plantago-aquatica. The sequence continues at coordinate 779,265,714 of OY856411.1, read as the reverse complement.
CTTTCGAATTTTAGACCCCAAAATTATACCATAGTCATGCTTTGACATCATTAAGCTACCCCTAAAATTTTATTGCATTTAGGTCAACCAAGGTCCTAGGTCCCAATTGACCAAATATGGTGTGATCCGGCCCATTAACAGTTGGGCGCAGACCTTTTAGTTGAGGGCCAAATCTCAGCCATCTGATCTAAGGCCACGGATTCCTGCCCTAATCCAAGGGCAGAGAACCCTTCTTCAACCTCCCGCAAAGAGCGGGGGAAGACAGGGAAACTGAGCCTCGTTCCCAAGTGCCACCTCAACCCCTCCCACGCAATATCTTCTGAATAGATATCTCTGTCTCACCAAGATGAAGTCAACCAGCCTTACCTCGACCCCCATCGCTCTCGGAATAGGGAGAACAGACTCCCCCTTCTCTGCTCTTCTCACTCTGGCAGCGGTTGAGAAGTCCAAAACCCAACCAAAGCCCTAAACCTACCCCAACAGCCTATAAAACCACCCCCTCGATGTCGCCACTACCTTCCTTTGCCATAAACCCCTATTTTTCGACCCTCGTTTCCACTGAAGATCTCTACCCGATCTCCAAATCCTAGTGGCACCGCCGCACTACCTCTGGATTGATATCCTCCTCACCCTTTCCCCTCCAACTCCTTGCCTCACCAGCTACCACGAGGTCACAGGGACCTTGGGAGGCATCTTTTCGCCCTCGTGGGAGCCTGCTGCCCCCTTTTCCCTCGGCACCGGCGAGCGTCATCGCCCTCTGGATCTGCTAGCCGCTGCTCGAGCAAGCAGCAAGCCAAAGGGGACACCAGCAGGATCAATCCAGGAACGTCCGATCAGTGTAGATGAAATCCAAGAACGCCCGATTAGTGTAGATCAATCTGAGCCGTAGATCCAGGCGGATCCGGCCATTGATCGAGCTTTTACTCTTTTCTTTTCTTTTTTTTATATACTCAAGAAAATAGCTTAACTTAGAAAAATCATAGTAAATGCTAGGATTATCAGAAAATATCGAACCTATATACCATTTTGATAAGAAAAATATTCTCTATCACAATAAAATATGATCAGGACCTATATCCGTTTCCTTTCTCAAAAATAGTTGTCTAGAGCTTATATGACCTTTTTTATTATAATTAATTATTAATAATAGTTTCCTTGATGATATCTGACTTTCTACAATATATTTAACCATAGATGAAACCATGTTTTCTAAATAACTCGAAACACTAGTCTAAGTTGATAAATGATGAAATGATTATAAGAAACCCTAAATCTAGTTCTCTCTCTCTACATCAAATTAAATGTACATCTTTATATTGAATCAAATGTTATTAGATGATGTTGAGTGATCATGAATGGTCCTGAACTTTGAATCAAACCCCGATTTTATGAAATCATTAATATCCTAAGGGTTACTTTCCCTTTTTATCTGACCATTCTAGAAATCCTAGTTCATGAAAATCTTCTATTTAATTAACTAAATCCTATCTTTTAAATCAAACTTTTGTATGATGGATCAGACCTGATAATATCTCAAAACCCAATTAAAATATGGGAAATCCCTGATCCGAATTAGATAACATAAAAAGAATAATAACTAAGAACATATCTTAGTCTTGGTCACATGGACCAGTAGTGATGTTGTGCCCTTGCTTTCCCTTGTAGGGTGACTTATTTCTTGATTAATTCAAATCTTTGGATATCTGATCTAAACAAGCAGCTATGTGGTTTTATAAGTATAAGACTAGTTTTCTGGTTGCCTATGATATGTAATATCTTGAATGCTCATATTTGGATATGATTGCTTGGTTGAACTATTATGAGTTATACTTTGCCAAATCTAATAGAACATAAATGAGTATGATGGGTTGTAGCTACTAGAGCACATAGCCTGGTGTGGAAGTATGTTGCCTAACATGGATGTACGATTCCTTGGCCCATGTTAGATGTATGATGATACTATATTGCTCACACTAGATGTAAGTCAAGTGCAAGTATGTGTTGTACAACCGCATCAAAGTGAATGCAATAAAAGGAATGTTTACCTAATTTTTGCCTTAAGAAATGGTTTTATCTCTCTTTCTTCTTTTTCAAATATCTTCCTTATAGATATGTCCTTCTTCTTCACCAACAACACGGGATCACCCCATGGAGACATGATCAGTCTATAAAGCCTTTCTCAAGAAGTTCTTGCAACTATTTCTTCAACTCTTGCATCTCAACTGGATCCATCCTATATCGTGTCTATGCTATTGGCTACGTGTCGGGTACCAAATTGATCTCAAAATCAATCTCTCGGGGTGGGGGAACACTTGGAAACTCGTCTAGAAACATGTCTTCAAACTCAAAAACAACTAGCACCTCCTGAATACTAGGACTCCTTGCCTTAGTATCCATCACATGTTCCAAGAACGTCTCACAACCCTATCTCCTCAGATTCTCTACTGTCATTACCGATACTAGCATGTCAGAAGAATCTTCCTATCACCTTTATAGATCTACGTAACATCACCATTGATTAACGTCACCACTTTAGAACTACAGTCCAAGACTAGTCGTAACTTCTCTAAAGTATCCAATCCAATGATTACATTGAATCCGTGCATATCAAGTGGTGTAAGATCCACTTCTATGTTGCATGCCGAGAAAGAAAGAACGTAGGAAGGACACACCACTCACAAATCAATGGAACTAACCAAATGGGTTTCTAAGTAAAGACTATCATCTCTATGACTAACAGGAAAAGAACAACTGGCTATCACTTCTCTAGTGACAAAAGAGTGTGTCGCACCTGCGTCACCAAAACACATATACAACAAGATGTGGACAAATTAGAATGAAATAATTCCATATGACCTGTCATGACTCACAGATTGACCACTCCTTCCAGCTCACTCATAGCATAGAATCAAGTTGTTTCCTATTGTTGCCACCATCCTTGCTGGCTTATCCAGACAAACCAGCATGTGACGCCTGGCTGCATCCTCAATCTCCACCACTACTGAACTATTGATGTTGCGACCCTTGCTGACCTGGTCACGGCTGTTGTGTCACCTCTTCATTCTTTATTGGGCAATATGTCATTGTATACCCAGACTATCCACACTTAAAAAAGTCTTGCTCTCATATGATGACCTATATGGCATGTCACTAATACTAATGTAGCACTATGAACTCCTACCAGTGGGAAGGTACAGGCTATGACTTTGCTTGGTGACCACCGAGACTAAACCACTGACTTTTTTTGTGATTGAGCTACTGAAAACTTAGGCTTCTTGAAGCCTCTAGACGATTGTCCTTGATGTTGTGCATGTTTCTTCTTCGCTTTTGCCTCATGTTTCTCCACACACTAGTACAATATTGGTCTCTCGGGTCGGTTTTTTGAAGCCTGCAGCGTCACTTTTTAGGCGACGCCTAGGTGGGCGTCGCTACAGTACTTGCGACGCTATAGAGGTAGAAAAACTGACCCTAGAGAGGTAAAAAAACCGACCCTAGAGGGAACAAAAACCGACCCAAGAAAAGTACAAAAACTGACCCAAAAGAGGTAAAAAACCGACCCAAAAGAGGTAAAAAACCGACCCTAGAAGTCTTCAAACAGCTGTAAAAACACCTACTGGGTTGGTTTTTCTGAATAACCGACCCAACAAGTATCTATTGGGTCGGTTTTTCTCCATAAGCGACCCTAAAAGTCTTCAATTAGCTGTAAAAATACCTACTGGGTCGGTTTTTCTGAATAACCGACCCAAGAAGTGTCTATTGGGTCGGTTTTTCTATATAAGCGACCCTAGAAGTCTTCAAATAGCTGTACATGAACCTACTGGGTCAGTTTTTTGTATAACCGACTCAAGAAGTGTCTATTGGGTCGGTGTTTCCTGTATAAGCGACCCTAGAAGTCTTCAAATTGCTGTAGAATTTTGGGATAGAACCTACTGGGTCGGTTTTTTAATAGCCGACCCAAGAAGTCTATAGGGACAGTTTTTTTCTATATGAGCGACCCTAGAAGTCTTGAAATAGCTGTACATGAACCTACTGGGTCGACTTTTGTATAACCGACCCAAGAAGTGTCTATTGGGTCGGTTTTTCTATATAAGCGACCCTAGAAGTCTTCAAATTGCTGTAGAATTATGGGATAGAACCTACTGGGTTGGTTTTTTTAATAGCCGACCCAAGAAGTCTATAGGGACGGTTTTTTTAAATAACCGACCCAAGAAGTTACATTTTTTTTAAAGAAAAATTCTATAGAAACAAAAATCTTCAGTACAGCAACCTGCAAAACAGAATTGCTTTACACAATTCAAAACCTACAATAGAAATAGACTTGCAAATGCAATGATGCACGCCAAAAATGCATTCCAAAGCCATTTGCAAACTTTTATGTCCAATCCTTTTTGAATTGATGTTTCATAACAACAGTTATTCACATATATTGAGTTGAGTCTTCATACTAAACACTTACTAACATTCTTGCAAGTCTAAGATAGATTCATTCAAATGAGACATATAGCACATACTAACATTCATACACATAGCACATACTAACAACAATGATAGATTGCAAGTTTAAAAGTGATATTAATGTCATACTACAAAAAGTAAATTTTGATAGAGTTTCAAATCTACACACACAAATGAAGTTATGAATTTCAATCCAATGTTATAGTGACTTCATTAAGAAAAGCATCTGACCATTCTTCTCGGAATTCATTTAACCCATCAAGTGTGTAAGGATGAGTTGTAAAGATCTCCAAAAAAAAAGCACATGCTCATATATATTTTATAAAATGATGCAAATCTCACTTGTAAATTTATTATGTTATTCTTTATTAATTACCTTATCTATACTCTGAATGTCTAGTGATGCTTCTTTCAAAATAGTTTGCATATACTTCATTACGTAGTAGCCACAAGCCCAGTCATTATTTTGTATATGACACTACAAATAAAGAATTATAACTTAATATTAGTAAACGGCTACAAATAAAGAAATAAGACTATAAAAGAGTTAACATATAAAATTTGACATTAATACATTACTGTAAGAGTTGTACATATACGACTAAGCAGTCAAAGAAGTTACCTTGACATTTTTCAAAGTCAGTGTCTTTAATTTTGTGGGTATTATTCCTCCACCTTCACGATAAGCCTTTATACCCCTATCAATCAATTTGATTACGATAGTTGTCAAAATAGAAATTCTAAGTATAAATATCATGTTGAAGCATAACAATTGATGTTATAGAAACTAAATTTATGCTTACTCCATAGTTGGCAAACTCAGTTTGTGACCCCTTGTTGTTTTTCCCATTGGGTCAAGATAATAGAAAGTCATCAATTTTGGGACAACCACCACTAGTTCCCAATGTCTAGATCTAAGTAAATTTATATTGAATACAAAAATTAGAATTATAATTTAGTCAATATTAGAATTCTATTGAATTATAATACTTACTGGACGTTAAAAGGAATTAGAATAATTTCCTTTCCCACACTACCAAAATATTTGAATGCAGTACTGAAGTACTCATTCACATCATCCATTTGTGTCTGCACTTGACTAGTGATTGAAGGAACTAAGAATCCAACATTCTTTATATCAAAGTTTGTCATCTCAGTATATAAATGGCTGTAAAACATTTGTAAAAATTTGATATGTTACAAATAAGCTAAAAATGTATATATTCGAGTAATCTATATTGATTAATTTTTACCTTATCCATACTTCTAATATCGAAGTATTTAGCCAATCATACCGGAACAACTCTATAATATCATCAAGAAAAATAAAATTCTCAAAGTCCCTCCCAACTGCATCTTCTGTTAAATTGACCCCCATATGTGATCCTGGGCTTTGGTTGGCTAAGTATCGAGCCAAACATTTAATTTTATTTCCCAATTCATCGAATGTGGCTTCTGGAATGAAAGAAGGCTTGGGCATAAGAGTACGACTACTAGGATTTTTACATTTTGGTTTACAAACCTATTAATTAAATACATACTTATATTAAACGAGTTCATATATGTAGCTAGTCAAATATGAAAAACATGTAGATATACCTTGTCAATGATAACCAAGTGTCTAGGCCATCCCACCATAGCACCCTCTGCTTCATCAACTATACCATATTCAGAAGAAGGTATGGGTAGTGGTTTGTCCCCCATTCCGTCATACACAAGATGGATGGACACACGGCAAATGTCATCAGAAACTGATTGACAATGCGATGTAAACATATATAGAACAAACTTACTGCAGATTGTTGTGGTGGTTCATTGGGAGTGCTCCCATGACCTTCTACAATTGGAGTACGAGCTTGTACCTCATCATCTGAGAGACGCACGGTTTGAGGAGGTTGAGAAAGTTGAATAGGCTGAAATGAAGACAATATTTGTTGCACTTTCTGTGATACTAATGCTTCAACCTCGTCATGTGTAACTGTACGACCTCTTCTAGATTCGGAAGGCCCATAATAAGTCTTGAATCCTATGCCAACTCCTAATCCCCTAACACGGCCAGGATGCTCTTTCGTACCAAGAGCAACTGATAGTTCATCCATGCGTCCAATTGGTATGAACTTTCCTTGTTTTCTTTGCTCATAGAGATCATCCTATTCATATTTAATGAAAATATTAAATCACAAACAATTAGAGATCATCCTATTCATATTTAATGAAAATATTAAATCACAAACAATTAGATATTATTAAATCCTACTCTTTAATTACTTAATTGTGATGAACTTACCATCTTTTATGCCACCTCCTTAGTTGCAGGGTTGGTAATTTCACCTGCTTTATTTTTTCTAGCATCAAGCCAAATTTTATAACGGGTGAACACTCAACTTGAGTTGTGCTAGACCCTTCTCCAGAAGAGATTTGCTTCTCCAGTTGTTCTCGACGTTGGGCATAACTAAGGGATCCCATGTGATGGTTATACACATTTTTGGCCTATCTTTCCTTTTGGGCCTCATGAATAGCCTGATCATTTAAAATGAGGTATTGTAATTTACAACTTGGCAAACATATACATATATAAAAACATTAATTGTATACCTGAAACTCTTCTGAATTCCTTTGTGCAACAAATCTGTCCCACACCTCAGGATCTATAAAAATATATATGTCTGTTGCTTTCTTCTTTTGCTTAGGATTATCTATATAATCCCTTTTGAGATAGGTCTTAAATGCCCTTCATCGTACACCACAACGCTGAAACACTCTTTTCTTGTGGTCTTTTTCATTTAAATGAAAAACACCCTATATACAAATGAAGCAATAATCTTATTTCAAAAAGTATATGTCAAAACAAAAAACTGGAATCAATAAACAAAAAACAAGATAATATAGTATCAAAATTCAACTCACAGATATATCTTTCCAAAGGAGGTCTTTCAAGCCAATAGGAACATCATGCCAGTTTTCTATATCTATTGGCACCTTACTGCGTACGGTCATCCCTACATAATGCTTAAAAGTACTAGCGTGTTCCCCAATAGGTGTTCCTCCCCTTTCAAACTGGATTGACAATTTCTCCCCTTTTGCCCTAAGCTCTTGCAGCCGACGCATCACTGTGGGACCTCTACTCTTCTTAACATCACCACTAGCATCCTCATGCTCATGATCAGAATGTTCATCTTCACTTGCCATTTTAGAACAACCTACAAATATACATGATAAAAGAAAACAGAAGTGATAATAAAAGAACAAGTGGTGATATATAATAAAATGTATACATGATAAAAGAAAATGTGTGCTTGAATGATAATACATGCCTCTAGTTTTGGTTGAGTTGTTAGTCAAGTAAAATTCCTTCAGCATGGTCTTGACGTGTATATAAGTCATTGGTGTTAACTTCAACATTGACACTTGGCAAACCAACTGAAAATGGGCTGGAATCATCATACTTTTCGTAGTATTCTTCTTCATTTATAGGATCCATAGTAAACTGTCTTTTTCCATGAAGAACGACAGACCAATTTTTATTTGCTGGGTCATCAATATAGAATACTTGTTTTGATTGGTCTGCCATGATGAATGGTTCATCTTTCTCAATAGTATCAACTTTCAAATTGTTACCACAATTTCTACATGGACAATAGAACCTATCTGTAGGTAGTTTCCTATGTTCCTCAGCAAATCTGATAAATTCATCAACACCTTTGGTAAACTCTGGACTGCAACGGTTCTTGATAGACATCCAACTTCGATCCATTTTCTAGATCACATTAAAATTAATTGTCAAACTGAGCATTTAATATTGATACTATAAGTTGTAAGGTTTTTTTATAGGAAATTCATTACTTTTATACTAAAGTGTACCACCTATCCCATTTTTGAATATTTAACCTCGCTAGTAATTGTATAATGTATGTTTAGTTTTCAATAAAATTTCAGCAACATTTCCCCTTAGTTCTCTAAGTACATCAATGTAAATGGCAAATAACCACTCACATATGTACCCAGAGAACAAATGAGGAAATATTACTAAAAATTTTATTCAAAACTAAACATACATTATACAACTACATCCTAAGTGAGATTAAATATCCGAAAACAGTCCCATATCGGGGACTATCCAAAATTTACTCCTAATGAATAAATTTTGAACGAGTTTCTAAGTTTATATATAAATGTATTTGTCATATTTATGCATAGGTGGTCTCATATATAAATCCTAAAGTGTCAATCTAAAACTAAACAATGTCTTACCTTGTATTTTTAGATTGTATACAATGATTAATTACATATGTGATTGATAATAAAATGTACATATAAAAAGAATACATGTTTTTATTATTGGTTGGTTTACTAGATAAAAATTCATTTATAAGTACTGAATTGTATAATAAATTAGGTGCTCTTAACAGAAATAAATAGAAATGCGTAAATTAAACATCATGCAGGATCTTTCATAATAGATAACAGTAAATCAAGACTCAAATGCAAAAGACAGCCAACATGACCAGTGTACCTAGAACGGTCGTGCAACAGTGGCATTTCAACTTAGTCGTGTAAAAGACACCAACACAGCCGTGCTAAAGATACCAACACGGCCGTGCTACCTAGCACGGTCGTGCTACACCATACACCCAACATATGGAAGAGAACAAACATAGTCGTGTAAAGGACAACATAGAGCTTGAAATGGGAAATGGAAAATCTTACCTGTCAAGCGCGAGCGTGGAGGAAAAGCTTTTTGTTTGCCGTTATCAACACGGCCGGGCCGCGCGAGAGAAGGTGTGTCGGCAGTAGGCAGATTTTGGAGAAGCAATAGCGACCTTGGCGGCGAGCTGGTCTATGGCAACGGCGGTGAGCTGGTGAGCTTCGGCAACAACGGCGAGCTGGTGAGCTATGACCCGGAGAGATCTTGGTGGCGAGTTAGCGAGCAACAACGGCGGCGACGACCCGAACGACAAGCTGGTGATCGTGCGGCGAGCGACAAACAGCACACTGGTGGCAGCGACCTTGGCGTCGGCGAGTTTGAGTGACAGTGAGAACGAGAGCCGACAGTGAGGTTAGGAGAGAGAGTGTGAGAGTGGGGAGTGTGCGTTAGTGAGAGTGTGAGTGAGAGATTAAGGGTTTTAAGACTTCTCGGGTCGGTTAAGAAAAAAAATGACCCAACAGGTCCCCAATGCCAGCGTCTCTGCGGACGGTTATCTCAATCAACCGACCTGAGAGGGTCTTTGCGCGACACTTCTAGGGACAATTTTTTAAAAAACTGACCCGTAAGGCTGGACTTCTAGGGACGGCTGTCTCGGAAAACCGACCCGAAAGGGTCTTTGCGCGGAGACCTTTAGGGATGGCTAAGATGGAAAACCGACCCGAGAGAGTGCTCGTGGAAGCTTATAGGGACGGTTAAAGAGAATAACCGAACCAAGAGGGTATAGATCGACGCGCGAAAGGCAAAAATTAATTCTTTTTCTCCGCGGGAAGCATGTCGGGTCAGTTTTTATATAAAATCGATGCTATGTTTATGCGTGCCGCGAATTTGATGATTTTGCGGGTCTTTTTCTAGCGTCGATTAACCTTAAAAAATGACCTAATAGCTAAAAGCGGTACCCGAATTTTTTCTAATGACTTGTTGCTTCGGTTTTAGCTTATTCGGTCGGTTTTTCTAATATAAGTGACGCTAATGAAAGCGATGTTAGAGACCGAAAATGTACTAGTGATAACTGACCGCTCTATCCATCTCACAAACTCTACAAATGTGGCAAACCATTCTCAATTCTCCAAGAGTGACACTGGCGTCGTCAACTGAGAGCTCAAACCCTTCTCAAAGCATTGGACCCTCTCCTTGTCAGTAATAGCCACATGTGGGTAGAACCTCAAAAGTTCCATGAACTTCGCCTTGTACTTGTTGATTGTCATAGATCCCTATGAGATCTTCTAAAACTAGGTGATCTTCTCATCTAGATAGGTCTCTGGGAAATATTGGCTCACAAACTCTCTCCAAAACTCCTCCGAACTGATCACAACACCTGACCTTTTCTCTTCCTCAATGGCCCACCAATGGCCGACACTCCCTTTCAACAGGGACGCTGCCTGCTCCACCTTATTCTCTTTAGGGATATTTAGGATCTTGAAGGCCTTCTCCATCTCAGTCAACCACACATTAGAGTATGTCAGATCCATCATACTGGCATACTCCAACATCCCACATGCCTCAACCTATCAAAGGTCTTCCCAGACTCTTAGGATTCTACATTGGGAACTGCCTCTCTAGATTGGTGTATGGGCATCATGTATGCCATATGCATTATTGAGGCCATGAACTGTCCAACCATGGACTGAAAAGCGGGATTGACCACATTTTTTGGGTCAAACCGAGGCTCCTCAAGCACCCCATCAAAAACCTATCCTGCCTCCTGGAACCACCACCTGGTGCGACAACACTGCTTTCAACAACGTGTTATTTATCTTTTTGTCTCCTCTTCTTCTTCTTCATAAGAAAAATATTACCATAAGAGATACTAGAGGATACTAGAATAGACACAAATCATAGTCATATGTCCATGTAGACTCATCTAACCTAGATATCTGATACCACCCAAATGTGATACACTTGTCAAACAAAATGAGATAATGTAAAACAATGCACAAAATTAAAACTAATCAACCAGATTGCCAGAAAACATCATAAATTAGAACTAATCACATCACAACATCTCAAGTTGAAACATATCACATCTAGTTCCATAACATTTCCACAGGTATTTACATATCATGTTAAAAAGATGTATACATCACTGTTTGCTGGCCACCTTGCCACAATCTGTACATATAATAACATGTTTATATATATACAAACCTTGTGTGTACAACCATGGCCTACTAACAAAACTCATATTGATATACATAACAACAAAAATCTCCTCTAAGGACCTGAGAGTACAGGGATGATACATAAGACTCTACTACAAAACACTAGTAATATGTCCAACCTTTAATAGATATTGCTCCTCTTGTTGCTCACCTCAAACGCACGATCTCTACCTCATTGTGTACAACCACCTAAAAGATGTGAAAACCCATGGGGTGAGACCAAACATCACAACGAGAGATATAACCTTCTGCCAACAAATATTATAAGTACAGATAAACTAAAGCAGGTAGATAACCATAACACCAGGTTGAACAGATTCAGCTAAATGATATGAATAAAGCAGTTACCATTGTCTAAGAAATTTAAGCATCTACAATTGAGTAGTAGAACATCTCATATTTTAAGAAGAAATATAAAGAACATGCGTAATAATTGATTTCTCTTAATGCACTATAATGCAAGAAATCATTACAAGGAATAAGGCATAGGGTCATCCAATATGAGTTGTATTTAACCCTAAATAAATATATTACATGACTATATTACATCTTTTATTTAACCTGAGGATTTGAGTTATACCGTCCTAAATCCTGTTGATCACTATAGAGTCAAAATCAGTACCATACAAGATCAATGGAAGAGTCAAAATCAATGATCTCACCACACAACTCTCGGTCAGTATGAGAGACAATACAAAGACATAATATTCAACTTCCAACAATGATATATAGTCAAGCGGAAAAGAAACAACTAGTTTGACCTTGGTACACATCACATTTCTAGAGAACAGGCACACACATGGTCATTCTAAAAGATGCAATCACACAGTTACATTGTTGCCTTTCACAAATCACATAACCACAAGACATGACAATAGTCATCCTCCTAACCTATAATTGTGGACATAAGGATATACCATCGACTTGCACCTCCACATATAAAAAAATATGCACTCTGAATTTCCTGTAGGAATGACTCGTTTCACCATTAGCAAGTTCTGACACTGGAATGGATCTATGGCATAAGGCATTTACACGATTAGGGTTTCACTTTCTTAATTATGCCAATTAAAGATCTTTTAGTGCATCAATCAAGTTATGACATGCAAACCCTAAACAAGTTCTATGACAACAATAAAGGTACAAATCCAGAAGTTATAAAATGTATTCAATGAAGCTTGTAACTTTATCACATGGCACTTGTCTCACTTCCATTCACAAGGTCATCACCAATATCACATCACTATGGGATATCAATCCATCAATCACATCTCTAAAGGATTTCACCTCAAACTAGGCACAAGGCACTGTTAGGTCATTAGACCCAATCACGTCATTCATGCACATTCAATATCACAATATGCCTCAACAATACTCATAATCACCACCCTATATTATATAAGGATTACCATAGAATTCACATAGCTATGACATTCATTCCATTTGCAAGGTTATGTCTACACTAGTAGGAGAGAGTAAATACCATAAGTATGCTAATCACTGTAAAACTTTAAGGAAATATATCATATGTTCCCAAAATTAGGGTTAGGGTTTCATGTATAGCCGATTAGGGTTTCCAATTCAACAATCACCACAAAACCCTAGATACATCAATTCCCACTTTCTTGCAGCACATTAGGGTTTAACATTACTTTCTTGAACATATAATCATCATAATGTAAATAGAAATATGTAACCACCTATAACTCACGGGCCCACTGCCCAAGGTTCTAGTCAGGTTTTAGGAATGATGATTGGGCTCACAAATCACCCTACCCTTAAGTGTACTCTTTCTCCTCACTCATGTGCAAGTTAGGGTCAACTTCCTGACTGTTCACACATCCTAGTACTACTCCAAGCTGAGCACGCTTAACTATAGAGTTCTTTAGTGATGGGCTCCCAGAAAAGAAGGTGCACCTTGGGAATATGGGTAGTCCAATCACTGGTTTTAAGATCATATTTATCTGAGGCCTCAAATCCTGGAACGTTACAATATTCCCCACTTAGACTCCTGATGTCCTCGTCAAGGCTCAACCATACAGTTTCATAATCTTTTCCTCATTTTAGTGCAGACCCAGAATGGTCCATGGACACCCAACTCCCATCTACGGCTACCAACGCAAGGGCAGATCCATCTTGTCTCAGCAGATAACTCTTTCCAACTTGCCTAGACTGCATGACTTAAGACTGGCATGCCACATGCCCATGTGAGTCCCACCTACTGGAGGAAAATTAGCTCTGATAGTATGTTGTAAATATTCAATCTTTACGATCAAATATTTACAAAATAATATTAGAATTATAAATAACATTTATTATAAGCATGTGTGTACATCAGAGTTGCGGAAATTTACATAGGAATACAAAATAAAAAATGTAATTAAGTCCTATCTAGTCTTCAATCTACAGAGGACATCTCTTGCATGTCTCTTCTGCATCTTCTTTAGCCACCTGACTATGAATTCAAAGAGGGAATGTAACCACACATGGACCCATAGAGAGAAAATATGGGTCAGCAAAGCTGGTACTAAATCCAATTATTGAGCTATTAAAAACATAGGTACAAAATATGATTCTTATATGATGAATTCTAGGAGGGGACTATTTGGTGGACTAAGTTTAGTCAAATGAGAATAAAAAGTATCAATATTTCTGTATATATAATTCAAGATGGTATTCACAAGGTTTAACAATTATGCAAAATTGTCCAAGTTCCAAATTTCCAAATATTCAAGATTAGTTGTAATGAAATGATCAAATTTAAATATTAGGATTAAGCATTGTCATATCATTTCTTATTAATGACTACAATGACTTGTGTTCAATCATTTATGAGAGAATGACACGGTAGCCTGCTATTTCAACCAGTATACTGGGGGACCACTAATCCATTACAACCTATGCATAGGGTGGTGAGATGTACCCAACCTCTTGGAGACAAAGCTCTAAAAGGGGCCAAATCCCAAAAGGACCAAAGTCCAGAGAGTCAAAACTCCAAGAATTCAATTCTAGTGCTTATCTTAAAATTTTCCAAAATCCAACAATAATGAAGTTAGGGGCGGTGTCCCTTAAAGGAAGGAAAGGCTTATAAAATAGTTTAGAGTTCACCACCAAACAATGTACATGGAATTCGAGAGAAAAATAAAACAATTCGATAAGTAAATAGAGAATCCAGTACCTCAATTTATCCAAGACTCCATAGATCTTTCAATCACAAAGTGACTCCAAGAGGAGATAACTACATATCAGAACAATTTTGTTACTAATTGCATGGAATCATATGTGATTCACTTTTATTTATGATTTAGGTTTTCTATTTCCCATTTGTATTCCACATTTCCATCAATATAATTTCCAAACTTCTAACTAGGTTATTAATGTTACACACTTGAGTATATCATATTTTCCCCCCAAATTAGTTCCTCAAAATTCTTACCCTCTCTAATTTGATACGCTTACATTTAGTAACAATGGTTCAGGATGTTTAACTTATAGGATGCTATTTATCAAGATGCCCTCACTAGAAGTTTTTTAGGATTTATATTCAGAATCAGTCAATACATACAAGTCTAGATTTCTCAAATATATTTATAAGAATGTTAATATATTTATTACTTGTTTAGATGATTGTGAAGAAGTAGATTTGTTTTTAGATTTGAACATCCTTCTTATAGTTCCTCCCTTAATAACTCTATATATATATTCCCTTTCTCTATATTAGATCATATGCATGTGGATATAAGCATCTAGGGTTCAAGTTCCATATATGGGAATGTGAAACTATTTTATTGTACACATAGGTACACTATCATGTAAGTATACTATGCCTTGCGATCATTACTGACTGATTGGTCGAATATTTCCTTACTAATGGGTTTCTTATAATCAAGATGTGTAGACTATATACTTACTAATGGACTACTATATATACGTGATAAAGTAGGTTTAGTCGAATTGATGATTATATGTTTACCTAAATTTATCGTTGATGTTATCCTAAATATTATAAATTGCGATGTCAACTGAACACATCTATCTTACCCAGGTTTTGTAGTTATTAGTATTAACATAGTGACAGGTGTATATAGATGTTTTACATTAGTATGACGGTTCATTGTTAACTATATGATCTAGATTTCAACGTAGGAGGAGAGAAATGACTTACAGTTTGGCTGCTTACTGCATTTCTTCAATAAACCGGTTTTTGATTTGCAAAACATCAAGCCCCATTGCCATACTCCTCAAATTCCACCAGGTTTAAGGCCATAGTCATGGCTATTTGTGTATGTTTTCAGGACGGCGATTCTTGCTAGGAAAAATTGGATCACTCCACTGAGTCTGATGTATTTCAGATCGCCACCAAGGTTCATGATGTTGCAAATTTATCATATGGGTCGTAGATGGCTTCTGTCCTACCAAGGTTGCTCGCGTCAAGGTCAGGTGGATCATGCTAGTTGAAGGAGCAGACTGCAGACATGGAGACACCACTTCCAGCTTCAGAATATGGGTGAAGGTGCATGGGAGAGGGGTTGTTGGGTCGTGTCTGAGAAACTGGTTCGTAGGCGGAATGTGGAACACATTGGTGATGATGAATTTCTGGAGTCTCGCAGTGTATGTCTTCTCAGTAGATTGTTGAAGAGGAGAGGAGGTACTAGCAGGTTGGGCTTCTTCCACCGCCAGAGGAGATGGCTCCAGCGACAAGTTATCGTGGAGTTGGTTGGCGGCGGAGTCAGGGTGGGGGGTCGTTTGTGGCTACAGCGTTGTAGGTCTGAGGGTTGGGTTGTTGAGAGATTAGGTGAGGCAGACAGCTGCTGGACGGAAGTCCGCAGGTTTGCGGTGGTGGTGATGAGGAGGGCGGCGGTGTTCCCTTGCGGCCAGGGTAGTTGAGCGAGATGACGATGGAACCATACTTCTTAGGCGCGATGGTCCGGGTCTGAGTTACTAGAATCAGATCTGGTGGTGCAGTGGATTGGAGGCGCCAAGGAAGGAGATGCCGGCAGTAGTGTGTGATGGTGGCAGCATCGCCTCTGGTGGCTGTGTGGAGTCTGTAGTTTGGTTGTGGCGACTAGTCTGACAAAGAACACGATATGTAGTTGCACATCTGGGTTGATGTTTGTGTTGCGGGTTCTGTACTTCCCCTCCCTGCCTTCGGATTGTGAGGCTTTATATATAGTAGGTAGGCGATCTGCTAAGATGGCGTCTGAGGTGTTGAGGGTAGAAGGAAGGGGACGGATCGGTCTAGGTAACAGCAGGATTGTGGAGACTTTAATGCTGAATCATGGCACTTCTGCCGTTTTGCCAGTAGTTCAGGAAGAGAGGGATGACAATGATGGTGAACGTTCATACGATGAGTATCAAGGCAGAGGAGAGAGAGGTCTGATGCCGGCCTAGTCATCGTTGTTCAAAGCCAGGGTAACGGCACCAGGGTTTGCGTGGGGGAGGATGCGAGGGTTTGTGTCAAAGAGGCGTTACTTCATTAAGGTATAAAGTAAATAACCACAGTTATTATCTTATTTACTGTACTAAATTTTATAACTTGAAAATACCAAGTCAAATAACCATGAGATTTTAACAATGCGCTTAAGTTGTACTAAAGTAAATATTAAAAATAATAACTCCCATATTTATGATCCTTAGATGACTAACTTAATTACCATCATAAATGTATTAATATTATATCCAAAGCTAAAAAAAGTGCAATATAATGTGATTCCAAAGTCATAGTTTGTGATATTGGGAGTGGTCGATCAATTCAAGGTCAAGTCAAGGTACACATAGGGACAAACACTTTGAATTTGTACTAAAAGATGTTGAAGTGACTTACTAAGTAAAATGGAAGGACTTATTTGCAAACATTTCTTTAAAGAGAAGACTCAGCTTATTTAGAGAAAAAATGCAATTAAAGGCTAATAATATCTAAAAGATTTATGGTTGATCAAAATAATGAAATGAAATGTTGATTTGGAAGACGGATTAGTGAATGCAATCAAGTTTGGGGGAATTTCAAACTATACCTCAAAATAGTTTTATTGGTCAAATTTCAATATGCTACAACTCTACACCACTTAAAGTGGATTTCGTCCTTGAAATCAGTAAGTCCATGGTCTAGCCAGGTATTATACTTCACTCCTTAAAAGGATTCAACTAAAAGTCTAAGGATGAAAGGCTATGTCAACTAGTGTCTAGTATTGTTCAATTTCTCTTAACTATCACCCTACACCAAACTCTAGGTTTTAAGGGTTTTATTTGACTCTCCTATAGTGTTTTCTCATATCTCCATGATTGTGACTTAGCATGAGAAATCATCGATGAAATTCAACAAAAGCATTTTTCTTTATACATCTAGTAATATAAGGAAAAATATTCTTCGATGGTAAAACTTTTCAATGAAAAACTAAAAATTGGCCAAAATTAATGCGAGAATCAAGTCACAATCACCTCATGTCTCCGTTGTAATCACTACCACTTCATCATCTCAACTGCTTACATTTTGGGAGTTTTTGATTTCTATCAAATATAAAGTGTCAAGTGAGTACCTAGTGATGCTTAGTCCATATAATCTCTCTAAGGTCATGTACACCTTCCTAGGTTAGGAATCTATATTACCAATATCACATTTTTATGTTACACAAAAAAATCATCAGATAAACTATAGTTATACAACCAAGCTTTATAACTTTACCAAAATTTAATCAGTTTTATTGTCACTAATCTCTATGTGATGTTTTATTAGACATACCTCATTTTTATTTCTCCATATTCAGTGGGTAGGGTGTCTACATCAATATAATGCTTAATTCACATAAAGTATCCAAACTCTAATATTTATCTAAAAATTGGGAGTTATTAAAGGTCTAGGGGTCTATATTATCACATTTTGTTACCATTTAATTATCTGATAATGAATTGGGATAGTATGTATCATGCATTTCTAAACTAAAGTACATACTTCACAACCTAGGTTGTCATTATTTCCCATTTTTATTCTAGGTATATGCCAATAATGGGGCTAACATTTCTAGGGTTTTGTTGTAACTATTATTCTAAGTTTGAACTATTGTATTTTTGTTCCTAACTAAACCTCAATTCCATGAGACATGCATGAGTGTCGACTGTTTATAGGCTCTGATACCATTTGTAACACACAGCCCCCCTACCTAAGGTTCTAGCAAGGTTTTAGGAATGACGACTGGCCCCACAAATCACCACTAGCCTTAACTGCGCTCTTTGTCCTCACTCACGTGCAAGATGGGGTCAACTTCTCGACTGGTCATCCATCCTAGTAGGGTACTCAGTTTAGGGTCCGCACAACATTTCACCCACAGATAGAAAGTCAATCTGAGAGGACTATACAAACTTTAGAAGATATGTTGAGAGCATGTGTGTTACAATTTTTGAGCAGTTCGGATGTCCACCTCAGCTTGACAAAATTTTCCTATAATAACAGTTATCATAGGAGCATTGATATGGCACCTTACGAGGCTTTGTATGTTAGACATTGTATATCTTTGTCATGTTGGTATGAGATTGGTGAGTACCAGCTTCTAGGTCCTAAGTTTGTGTAGTAGAAATCAGAGAAGATCAAAGTGATTCAACAACAGTTGATGGAAACCTAGGATATGTAGAAATCATATGCTGATAATCATCACAGACCATTGGAGTTCCAAGTGGGATACAGTGTGTATCTCAAGGTCTCTCCTTGGAAGGGTGTTTTGAGGTTTGGGAAGAAGGGTAAGTTGGCTCCGAGTTTTACAAAACCATACCCTATGGTGGAAAGCATTTGGAAGGTGGCCTACAAGTTGGAGTTGCCACCCGAGTTGAATAGACTACATCGAGTGTTCCATGTTTTGATGTTGAGTAAGTGTCACCTAAAAACTGAGTTAGTTTTACAATAGTTTTACAACCCGTAGAGGTTGAGTTGGATAAGGACGGATCGTATGTGGAGGGTCCTGTGTTGATCCTAGATAGAAGAATTAAGAAGTTGAAGAAGAAGGATACATTTCTGGTTAAGGTTTTATGGTATCACAGTGTCATGGAGGAAGCCATGTGGGAGCTTGAGGAAGAGATGCGTAGGAAGTACCTGTCTCTTTTTGTTTAGGTGATTTTGGGGGGAAAATCCTTATTAGGGTTTATGGTTGTAAGACCCGGATCTATCTTAGGGCTTGGTTGTGCTTGCTTTTCTTAATAAGAGCCTTAAACCTTAATGTAATCTCTTGAGATGACATGTGACAAGCTTATGTTTTTAGTTTGGTCCTGTTTGGTTGTTGTTTGAGCTTGTTATGCATGTTTTGGACCAATTTGCAATTTACCCATGATGAGGGTTTATCATGCAAATTTTCAAATGTAGAGTGTGCCCTCTATGTCTTGGCATCATAATAGAGATAAAGAATCATAGGGGAACTTTGTTTGGACCATGGTTGATGATGTGACATCACATGGTCATATTAGGGTTTCTAGGGTTTGCCTTGTTGATGTGTGTAGACCATACTAGGGTTTGTGTGTGTTGCAACCACATCACTACTCTTGGATGAATGTTGTGACCACAACACTTACCCTAGGTGTTTTTTGCTTTGACCATGGTGATCTAAGTGTGGTTTGGTCGATTGGGTTTGTCTTTTAGTGGAGTATTTTGACCATGTTGAGTGGGTGACCTAGTGTAGCAGTCGCTACATGTTTTACCCTGGTGTGTTGCAATTGCAACATGGAATGTAGTTAACCTATGTGGTCGCTACACTCCCTAGGTTATATCACCCTTCGATGCATGCATGTATTAAGTGGTTGCATGGTTGTTTCCTTGGCGGACAAGTGTCCTTTTGATGCTGTCTTGTGTTGACACCTCATAAACCTCTTACTTCACTCCTACCTTATGTATATAACCCCTCTACATCACATGCATGTATCATTTTCGACCCTACTCTTTATCTTCTCTCTTGTGTTCATCCTTGGAGCTTTGTGGAGCAAACAAGGATTTATCTTGGAGCTGTGGTGGCCGACCAACCTTGCTTGTAGTGATCTTGAACTTGATCATCTTCCTTGTGGTGATCCTTGGTGATCTTTCTTCTTGGTAAGTTTTTGTCTTTCCTTGGTCACATTTTTGTTTGATCTCTACCCCATCTTCCTCTTACTTCTTGGCAGTGAGACTATGGTGCAACCATGGTGGCTATTTTATGAGGATCTTGTCTTCACTAAGGTCGGGGACTATGGATTTACCATGGTGGTACCTATGTGAGAAGAAGCTCTCCTCTTTCTTTTCTCTTATTCGGCCTGGGGTTTGAGTTTCCTTTTCTTGAGATTTCCTTTAACCTTGATGTGTCTTCTCTTCTTGAGGTTACCTTGTGGTCGAGGTGTTGATTCAAGTTGGAGCTTCTTCTTCTTTTTTGAAGCTTGTGATCTTAGAACCTTGATCGCTTCATAAGGTGAGTTATATAACTTCCACTCTTCTATTATTTGCACCATAATCTACTTCCATGATACTAAATTTATCTCTAAAATGTGAATTAAAGATTCTAGATGACGTTTCAATGATTTAGGGTTTATGGTTGTGTAGTATTCTCTTATGAATTACTCTTTCTCCTAAACCCTAATTTCATGTAGCCATTTAGTAAGTGATGAGGAGTTGTTGATTCTTACATCCAATTCAACCCTTGGTTTCATCTCCATGTTTAAGTGAGGTTTGATGTTTCCAATCTTTAATTATATTAGTTAGAAATTTTGATTCTCTCTTGATTATCATGGTTTTTCATTTACAATTTTTGATTCCCATTCTCATTTGGGGTTTTTCTCCTTGATAATTTTTTGTTTACTTGATAATTAATCATCTATTTTAGACATGGGATAACTCTATTTTGAGGATGGTTAAGTATTGTCTTGAGGTAGCTTTACCTTGAGGTCACTACACTTTGCTTTGATGCTTATGGTCAACACACTCAACCTGATTTTTGGGGTTGCTACCCTATTGGTTCTTGTTGTGGTCGATGCACCTTATTTGGGTGGAGTAATGTGTGCTAAGTGAGGTGTTGTGGGTGCTACATGGGTTAAATGTAGTCACCCTTGGTCATTACACCTTGTACCGTTGTTGGTCGCTGCACCTTAGAACTTGTTTTGATCGACAAACTTTGATTTGGTTGGATGGTCACTACACATATTTACTTTGGTCCCAACAGGTTTAGCGTAGCGGCTCGCTAGACATGGCTGATGTTTGCTTTAGTGGTAACGAGTTACCTTGGTGTGCTAATGGTCACAACCCTGACTTACAGTAATGGTCACTACACCTCGGTAACGACGTTGGTTGCTACAGGGTGTTATCATGATGGTCGTTACACTTGGGTGTGTGTGTGTGATGGTTGCTACATACATCTATATGATTGTTAGTCATTACATATTGCTATTTACATGATGATGATTATCTTGGTATGTATGCCCACAGAGCCAATCATGTGATGATTGTAATGGCATAATTTGCAAAAATGATTTGATTATTAATAAAGGCAAGCTTCTAATTTATTATGTTTAATTCAGTTATAAGATAATGATGTAACATTATAAATGTCTAGAGAATAATATTTCTCAATGACATATGTCTTGAAGTACATGACTTGAAAGAAATGAGATCATATAGATGTTAAGAGTACATATGTATATTCTAGTTATGTCCCTGATCAATTGTTATTATGGAAGGTTGATGGACATCAATAATACATAAGATGAGAGTGTGAATTGGTTGATGATAGAACTCATTAGTCATGATATGGAAATATGAAATCAATCACACAGATACATGTTAGCGAATAGTGTATTGGATAGACCAACCGTGAGAGTGACACATGGAAGCCATCTTTATGGAAGTCATTGTTAACTCTCATAGTGATGGTGGTAGTTGTGGTTCTTAGACCTGAAATCATTACACTCATCACATGTCATTGGCTACACTTTGACATCAACAAATGAATTCGTGAAACATGGGTTGTTATAAAGGTGATGATTGGGTGACCTTGACATATGGGGATATATTGTGAATGATAGAATTGGGGAGTTGTCCCTCCTATAGGAGTTTGATGTTCTAGGCCTCTTGATTAGCGAGACCCAGAAATGCATGGACATTCTCATATGAGTCAATATGTGATATTGAGCTTACATATATCTCAGACAGTATGCTCTTGGTTCAAGAAACAAGATTGAATGATGAATAGGGTGACTGCTCCATGCCTCTAGTTCAATTTAAACATCAGTGACAACGGAACTATACAAACACTACAACACCATACATATATTGTAGGCTGAAGTTGTTTTCCAACTTTCCATTTACTTGGGTAGCATTGATGTGCGACTAGGCACCACTCATTGATTGTGATGTCATAATTCATTATGGACATTCACTACCAATGTAATATGGGACCCATAGGGTCACACACATAGGTTTTGACCTGGAAGAGGAGCTTAATCTTGAATAACAGTTGAATTAAGTACTAAAGTGTTTAGTATTTGATTCACATAACAACATCTTGAATGCACTGCCAAATGCCCGTCTCATGGCATGAGATGGCTGTCTGGAGGACCAAATGGCCGTCTCAAGGGTTTTGATGGGTGTTTTGGGTGTCAGACTGATTCAAGTTGAAATTTTCTTTGGATTGAACCAGACAACTTGATTGGGACACCAAACAAATGTTTGGGTGACCGAGACGGCCGTCTCTCATGGGCAAGATGGTCCATTTCGTCCAAGGGAAGGTTCTAGATATGTCTAAGTTCATTTCAATTGCACATTACTTGTTGCGCAAGGACATTAATATGTAATATTAATTGGAAATGAATTGCTGAATTTGAATATGATTGGGAAACTACCTATCGCCCATCTGGACTGAGCCAGACAACTGTCTGGGATGTTGTAGGATGCAAAGTTTCCAGAATTGTTGCAAAATTTTGAAATCTTCCTATCACTTCCACTCTCGCATCGATTGAGAACCCTGACCTTAACATCTACTACAAATAGAGGGGTACTGGGGCTTCCTAGAACACAACACAGACAATTGA